>JAAXCT010000010.1:2581172-3871758 GCA_012490785.1 Eragrostis nindensis | reverse complement strand
ATAGCTTGTGAATGCGTGTCCGAATCAGCAGCGGCGTCGGCGCCACCCGTCAGCGACTAAAAGATTTCACTCATGTTCACTAGGATTTCAGAACACAGAACCTTACAACCTTGTCGTATGGTGACAGGTTAGCATGGCGGGGGAGGGGGACCGCTCAAACCTTTTTGGAAAAATAATAACATAGTGCTGAAACAACGAAACTGCATAGCTGGAATACGAAACTGTCCCGCTGGAATAATTAGTTGTTAGGTAGAACAATTTCGTTTTTTAAAGAAAATCTTTTTTTTGCCACAAGTGAATGAAAATTTAAATGGTTAGATAAATTCAATGATTAAAAGAATTGGTTAAGAGATTAGCAAAACCTCAATCACTTAGAAGGAGACACGTCCTTTGAGATTGGGAAAAAGGAACGTATTCCATTCCAAATGGCACCCAAACTTCACGCCAAAGATGCCAGAACACAGCTCAAAAAAAGGCTAGCTTCTGAAGCAAAAACTCTGAACCATATGCAGCTATTTATAGAAACGCTAACTAACCAGATATCGTGTTTGGCATATGTTTTGAGGCCAAGCTTGTTGTACAAGTTAAGAGATATAATAATAACGACACATGGTGACGAGTGCGTGGATATGGACAAAACCATCTACAGAGCTCCATGCGTGCACTCCTCTCAAAGAAGCACAATTTCAGCATTGTTAGAGCATCTCCAGCAAGAACCTAATTGGGCTCCTACTCTATTATTTAGGAGCTTGAGCCAAAAAATTAACTCCAGCAGAGACACTACTTGGACTCTCATTTTGCATGCCCTCTCAAACTCCATCTCCAAGCCTCCATTCCTAGGGTCCTCCAATCCTCCCTCTCATTCATGGGTCCCACTAATTTTTTACTGGGTCTCACACAAAATAGGGTCTTGGTTCAGTTTACTGCTGGAGTTGAAACCAAATTTTGGGCCCTTATTTTTGCATGCCGGCCTGGAAAACGAAAGTAGAGGCCTTGTTTTGAGGTCCATTGCTGGAAATCCTAAGCCCTTATTGTTTTGAGGTCCATTGCTGAATCAAACTTTAAGCCTATGTTCTATTGTAAGGCTTAGGATTCATCAATATCCGTTCTGTTTCATTTCATAGCTGAGCTTCAAATTAAATTGTTCATGATGGCATGCATAACCTGAGTTGAAAAACCTGTATATACAGGGTTATACAGAATGATTCTATATCTCCAGTGTCACGACGTCGCTCCCATAACCTTTTTCTGCTTCATCAGTTTCGTAACTCCACCTTCCAATGAGTGCAGGCTCTTTCGGCCATGGGAGCTCTATGGCTTCATTTTCCAAGCTTGATACTACCCACGACATGAGTGGACGATCATTTGGGTTATCTTGCACCATCAGAAGTCCGATATGAATACATCTTAGAACTTCATCAAGTGGATCTTTCGAAAAAGGAGTTTCATTAAGTGAACAGCTCTCGACAATCGGGGAGTCGACTAAATCCTGCATGTTTCCATCCTTCAATAGACTCCATGCCTGAAACACTCGGTTGGTCAGTCACGTGCCCAGCAGGGGTAAACAAGTTTTGATAACTTAAAAGAGCTTACGTAGGCGATAAGGTTGCGTGAGCCTGTTCTTGGGCCTGTCGCACAGATCCTCAAGCCACTTATAATCTCCAGGATCAATACGCCAAAGCTATAGACATCTGTTTTAACAGAAATGATTCCTTCCAATACATATTCAGACGGCATGTAACCACTGTAAGACCATCATCACAGAAGTAGCGCACAGTTACTTGATTAGTTCAAGAAAAATGGTATGCAACTTTCTTAGAAACTACTGACATGTATGAAATCACTCACTCACAATGTTCCAACGACTCGGATGGTATTTGATTGTTTCTGATTGGGGTCGAAATTCCTAGCAGTATCAAAATCAGCTATCTTGGCCCGCTTTTCGGCATCCAGCAATATGTTGTCAGCCTTGAGATCTCTATGAATTATTGTCGACCTTGAATCTTGGTGGAGATAAAGAAGACCTCTCGCAATGCCTTTGATTATCTCGAACCTTGTGGGCCAGTCTAGCAGTGATTTTCTTGCAGCATCTGTCAGAGATAGGATAAAAAATCATGTGAGTCATGTTGTCTACGTTTCTTTGATTAACAGTTGAGAATTTTTATGTAAGAAGTCGAACATACCGAAAAGGAAGGTACTCAAACTTTTGTTAGGAAGGTATTCATAGACCAATAGTTTTTCATCTCTATCAACGCAGTAACCTAGAATTTTAACTAAGTTTCTGTGCTGCAACTTGGCAATCAGAATCACTCTATTTTTAAACTCCATTGCCCCTATCCCAGAATCCACACATAACCTCTTCACTGCAATTTCTTCATCTCCCAACGTTCCCTGAATAAATGGAAGACTCTTGATAAGAGTAGGTAGAACTTCCATTATTGTTACACTGCTAAAAAACACCATAAACTTTATTACCTTGTAAACGGTGCCGTATCCTCCTTTTCCAAGTATGTTGGAATCGGAAAAATTATTTGTCGCAACAGAAAGTTGTCTGAAGCTAAAAAAGGTTAAGTTTACTTTTATATCAGCAAGGTCATTGGTAGAGTTCATGTCTCCTAGCATCAGCCTAGTCCAGATCCTGCTAAATTGTTTCCCTGAGAGGATTGTAGGATTGTTGATACCACCACTTCAGTTCACACATAGGGCTAGAGAAGAAAGAAAAAGCCAGAAAGCAAAGCAAATACGTATCGTACCTCTAAACCAGAAGATACTGATGGTTCCTATGCACACCATTACAAACAAACTTGCCAGGACTGGCAGTACAACTTTGAGGGTGTTGGACTTTGAAATAACACCTGTAAAGATTAATTCATGAAGAACAAACAAAATCCATCCATATCACAGACTATATGTTTTGATTCTTATTCTTATTCTGCCCCTCCTTTACTCTAATATTTCACAGATATAGGCGTCCCTTCACTATGACCTGGAAGACTTCAATGACCTATATATAGAGAGAAGTTTTACGGTGCCCTATACCACTAGTATTATACTAGTGGTATCATGAAGGGTATCATGGTCATTTTTATTTTATCGGTCTTCTTTACATCACACCACCGTCCACCGAAATTCTTGCGTAGCCACTCCTCTCCCCACAATCTCACCATGATGCCACCTATGATATTGCCACCCCGCACCACCACCGATTTGCCCTTTGCCGCCATCGATTTCACACCAGCACTTAAATTTTTTTCCTCAAATACCCTAGTATTATTCATACTACCGGATCGTCTGATTTTAAATAGCACTAGTATAATACTGGTAGTATAGGGAACCAAAAACTCCTCATATATATATATATATATATCTATATATAGATACTACATATATATATATATAGATATATATATATAGATAATATATATATATATAGAGATAAGCGGGGGAAAAACAGCAAGAAATCATACCACCAAATTTGTTGACCCGAATATATAGGTTCTCCCCTCCTTGGCTACTCTTCTCCATGTCGATCAAGTCCCAAATCCATATCAGGCACCTTGTGCATCCCCATCGATAAGCCCTCGTGCTCATGTTTGGCATAGGCATATGCCACGCAGGAGCAGTTGCTCCTGCATTCTGCCATGCACTCTTCAAAGCTTTTGTTCTGAATGTAGAGGAACTGGTCAGGGACCTTCATGCCTGGCAAGGTCAAGAAACCATCTCCGTCGCCGCATCTAAGGGCCTTCTTCCGGCGACATCCCTGCCAAAACCTGTGGCGGCCATCTCGCCAGCCTTCATCATCCACCACCTCAAAACCATCAAGGCACTTGCATGTTGGAGTGGTCTCAGTGCTGTCGCAGTAACCGTATGGACCACAGTAAGCATACTTGTTGCACTCATGTGCAGGCTCTGTGTACAAGGCCCGCCCATACAGACATGTTGTTGTCCCATCTTAGCATGCTTACCTCGCCAGTCGCCAGAGTACTTTAATTCCATCCTGATCAGCGAAGACGACGAGTAGTCATCGACGGGAATTCCGAAGGACATGTACACCTCGTCGTCACTGCCACGATGCATCTCCATGTAAATGGATGAATGGAGTTTGTCCATGTATCCCCCGAGAAGGATGTAGCTACTCCACCACCGGGCTTCGGCGGTATATTGCCTAGTGCCGTTCCAGGTGAAGCGCTGCAGGAAGTTGTTGGGGTCCGCACCATAAGAGAATGCTCCAGGGGATGGATCCTGTGGACCTTTCCAAGAAATGATGCGTTGCAGTGGCTGCATCTTGTGGCTGATCCTCAGGTTCATGCCGGGGAGCAGAGTGTCGGTTGGGTAGTCAAAGCTCTGCCACAGAATGGCAGTACTGCTGTTGCCCGATGACCGGAGGATGAAGTTTCCGGTGTTGTCTAGCATGGCTTCTGGAGAGGCAGTAGTGGCAGCAGGTGAAGAAGAAGAAGAAGAAGAAGCAGCCATGCCGATGTTGGTGTTTTTGGTAATCCAAAGAACACGGCCATTGCCATCGTATAAGACAAGGTTGGAGCTGTTGGTCATGGCGAGTGTTGCGGAGGAAAGGTCAGTGATCGGCGCTGCACGGTTTGCAACCCACACAACAGTGCGCCGCGGGATGTTATTGTACCATATGCCGATATAGTAATGCTTTCTGGTGGTGTTGGACGGAGAGAAGAAACCCAAGGCGAAGGTGCCATCATCGGACACAAGAGCATGTCCTGGCAGGAGATGCTCACCGGGGAAAAGGCGATTGTTGGATGCACAGAGATGATGCACCGAGCTTAAGGAATAAGAAAGAAACAGAAGGATGGAGTAGAGGGGAATAGAATGCATTGGCATTCTTGAGCTCCTAGTTTCCATGAAGAATGATTATGGGATCATGGAAGTGTGGTTATAAGAAAGCAATCAGGGGGCAAGGTTGCTTGAATAGTTGGGCTCTACGAAGCGAAAAGTAACGTTTCTTGGATAGTTGGGCTTCATGGAGCGAAAGAGTGGTTGAGTTGCTCCCAAATTAGCATCCACACCGATTGTCAGAACTTTTGCTAGAAACATAACAAATTATGCTGAAATATTCTCCTTTTCTTTTTAGGATCTCATGCTGCAATTATTTTTATTGATGTATCGATAATGATACCCTGTAATTATTCAAAGTTGTTGGTTCAATCCTGCATACTAACAGGATTGGGTTCAGCCTTAGGCCATGCTTCACAAACTTGAAGCAGCAAAATACCTGATCAGAGGGTGGGCAGCCCAAATTGCGTTGATGTAACAGTTTTCAGAAAAATAGTGGAAAAGGGCTGTTGGTTAACCACATAAATGATGATTCGGAATAGCAACTTTCCACACTAGAAAACAGATAAACTATTCCATGAAGTTCTCTTGAAATTTTAAGCTACAACATTTGATATGATATGGGAAAACCTATATAAACAACTTTCAGGAATATTATAGTCATCCATATTAATAACTTCCAGGCTTACTAAATCCAGAAGTACTATGCATTTGCATGATAAGAGTGCAAAATGGAAATGGATATATGCTTACATAAGCATGATCGTGTAGTTCTGTATAGCTAAACAAGTAACATGGAAAGCGTAATGATTCAAAAGGAAATGACACGAGTGCATCAACCATAGATAAACTACTGATGCAGAGGAAAAACATAGCAGACAGAAAAACAACCTCATTCATGAACTCAGTCAGGCCATTTTGTGCAAGGATATCAATGCAGTATATACAGATGAGAACTGAATACACAATCAGAGTTAAGGTGGACAATTCAAACTGTAAACGAAATTAAGGGTTGGCAAAAACGTGATGTGAATGACTTGTCTGTAACTTTCGGTACCCAATTTGAAAAAAAAAAAAATCCTCGCAAAAAAAAAATTGAAAAAAAAAAGAAAGAGAGTAAACAGGACGTATCTATATTTATGAAATGAAACATAGTAGCTTCAAGTTGCGAATTTACAGACGAGGAAGAGAAATCTCACTTTCTTCTTTCGAAAGACGAAATCTCACTTTCTGACCTTCAACTCACACAAGGAGCGTGAACGGGATCTCAAGGGTCACATACCGAGTAAACATCCTAGCAGCTCGCAGAAAAGCCTCTCTTTCCGAGCATGCATAGATAATCCAAGATCGACCGTTTTGATATGAATAAAAAAAAAATGTTCCACGTCAGCATTATCCTCAAACAATAGAAATAAAAAAGAAAAGAAAATATAACAGATAGCGAGAGAGAGAGGGGGCGGGAGGGACGGTACGGTACGGGGCGAAGGGGGAAGTGGGGAAGGCCAGGGACGGCGGGTGGTCGGCGCAAGCTCCAATGGAAAGACGAGAGGGAACGCCGCGGCCATGGCAGTGACTCTTCTGCTGACAGACGCTGCTGACGCTGGCGGCGAGACGGAGAAGCATCTTCCCGGCCGCCGATTGCTGTGGATTTTCAAGGTACCTGCCTGCTGGGCTGGTATTTGTTTCTAGGCCGGATGGTGTTGGGCTGTTTCGAAACAGCGATGCTGGTCAGCATACCAGCCCACTGACTGCAGCTCCTCAGCGAGTCCTCATGTGCTGGCCCAGAAACTGCCATGGAGAGAGCTTTGCCCGAATGGACGAATGGTTAAGGAAATGCATGTAACGGGCCATCCACACCACCAAAGTAGATATTGCAGCAGCAACAAGGTATGTTTCAGTTCCTTCTTTTGCTCTGCTCAGCTCACGTCCAGCAGCTTCTGCGCAACATGTGCTTGATGAAATGCCTAAATGAAGCTTCATTCAGAATACTTTACGCAAAGTTCTTTAAACATAAGTATCTCTCCAAAACAACCTGATTCTATTGGGCACCGACTCAGCTGCCTAGTCATTTTTGAAGCAAAGCAACCACCTCCGAGTTAGAATGGAAAATGAGAACTAATTAACATGCACTGAGAAATTAGAGAAAAGGCACAAGCTGTCCATAGATTCAAAAATGCTCCATTGCTCTGAACATTGCAACAAACATAGTGGGTAGATTAATGATGATTGGTGGGTACTACGAGTTATATCCATCAGGATGGAACCAAAAATGTCCTCCATGAAGATGCTAATTAACAACTATCTTTCACTACTAAGAACTGTGATGATCTATGAAATTTCTGAAGTGCTGATTTTCATTTTCTTCACTATTCTAGTCATTTTCAGTTTTTAAAGGAGTTTAGTGACAATTTCGAGTTTCATCATAAATAAGTTGCTTTAATGACAAAAAACTTTCTGAACCGATGATTTAGTGACGAAAAACCATACGAAGTGTCATCGGGTATTTTAAGGGCCATTTTGTCACAATAGCCATCTAACTACACGAAAGACCATATCCTAGTCATCACATCATGGACCATTAGGTTGGGTATTCTGACGTAACATTTTTCGCCACTAAACCGACCATATTTGCGAATTTTGCTCACGTGACATCTTAATCAGCACTTTGTGAGGCCCACCGTCAGAATATCGTCACAAAATTGCGTTGATTTGACATGTCATTTTTTATATATTTGTTAAAAAACTTTGTGTATAACGAATTTGTCGTCAAATATCTGGTTAATTAATATTTAAATAATTTTTTATGTTTTCAATAAAGCATAACCATTTTATTTTACTAAAAAAATATTATTAAAAAAGTATTTGCTACATTCATGCTACCTGCTATACATTAGGATTTATGGTGAATTGAAATAGAAAATAAAAATAGTAGCCTCGCAAATTCCTGAAAAAAAAGGAGGAGGAGAAAACAAAGGTTGCAAAGAGGAGATTCATGCTCGACCATGGGTCATCCAGGTACTCCATCCGACCTTTTATATAAGGGATTCTAACTTCCCAAGACAAAAATAGCCTACATAGACCACCATACCCTTCATGTAACCTTACCCCACTCATCCATCAATCCTCCCAACAACCTTCAAAGTTTGTCCTATATGTAGAATCCCTTATATTTGGTACAAACACCAAACCCTTCAATCCCTTACAAAAAGGGACAGAGTGAGTAGCAAACAAGCTGCCTTGCTTATTTTGTTGCTGTCAATGGTTTTTTTTTTGTTATTTGTCCGAGTGGACTTATTCCTTCAACGAAAATAATAAAAACCCTTGCACACGAGCGTTAAAACACAAGACCTCTTGTAGCAAGTTTGAGTGTCTTACCACCACACTAGACGTTACGTTATGATAATGTACGACAATAGATGTAGTGTTATTTTAGACAACCTGCGGTAGCGATGATGTCACAAAAACCTACTAGGAAGTCAAACATGCCGTGGGCGATCCGCATGTGAAAAGAAACTGTAAGAAATAGTCTGATGTTATGGCCATGCCATTTTCATAAATGATTTTTCTATTTAAATATATTTTTGTAATAATAAATATTCTTGTAAATATTTTATTAAGTATGGTCAAACAATTTTTTAAATAAATCATAACAATTTTATTTCACTCAAAAAACCATACCCATATTATTTTATAAATATTCATTTTGTTGGTAGGAAATATAAATAGAAAATTAAAATTAAAATAAAATCCCAGACACACTCCTAGGTCGAATCTGGCGCATCTCTATTCTCTCCCCCCTTTTCCTTTCTCCAGCAACCCAGCAAATTAGGCCCCAAATAGCCCAACAATTTTTTGATAAAACCAAAAAGAGAAAAGCTTGTAGAAATGTGTTTGGTATATAATTTATTTTATTATTCAATTATTTTACAAAGATGTTTTAATTAGTTGAAATAGAAAAAGTATTAAACAATAACTAGAACATCGGCATGCCCTTGGCGCGCCTATTATAAGTCAGTGACTGTAGCATTTAATAACATAGTATAAATAAATGCGATACAAATAAATCAACTTCTACTTCGTTTTATAATATTAGAATTTCTGATATTTCATAGTTTTTACTATCAGTAAGAACCCGTCTTTATTAAGGAGGTAGAAGTCAATGTGATAGAAACCTCATAATATAAAACTTTTCAATGTGACAAATGGGCAATAGGATGGAACACATTTCAGTTGCGTAACACTAGAATGGTAAAAAGGTATAAAAATTTGATAAGAAGATTTACCGTCAATTTCATTGAAAGTTCAGACCTATGCTTTCAGAAATCACGGTGGCTAGGAACTATTTTTTAAGGTTTGCATAGGGTTGCGCTTCTACCTTTTTTTATCATTTTGCATTTACATTCAAGGATTCACAACGACTATTGGATCACATCATGGAAAAGCTCAAGCACATAGTCCTTCGTACTTTTTGCTTGAAAAAAAAAGTCCTTCAAACTACTCAGTCTCTTCATTTAAATTCAATGTAATTAAGGTAGAAGAGTGGGTTGGAATAGCACTTTTAAATAGGCTTGACAAATCATATCAATAATAAGTTGTTCCGACAAACTAAAGTAAAATGAGATAATGATTCGGAAGAAAAAATTCCATCATAACAAAGAGAGTGTCTCTCTAATTCTCACCTGATGTACTCGAGCCTTACAATGATTGGATCAGAATGAAGATACATATACCTTTTTTTTTTTGAGATCAAGATACATATACTTGGAGCTGCTAATCATAATGCCTTTTGTTTTACTACACAATCAATATATAATAAAATAATTCATCAACTAATTTCAATCGAGTTTGCCCTATTTGCCATCACAGGTTAAACTTGTAAGATGCTATGATGAGAAACTACTAAAAATTATTTGGTTTGCTAATCAACGTGCAAAAATTCTCAGATGCAGCTATCCAATTTTGCAAAACAACTAATCTGAAGAAAAAACCATACGGGAAAATGATGGGAGTAATTTGAACAACAATTTAAGGCACTATTAATTTTCTTTGTAGGCATTAGCAGTTGAGTAATTGTTCAACTTAAATTAAATGTGGGAACTACAGGTTTATTATATAGGTAGTAGCATACTCTATACTCCTAGCATTGTCTAGACTGATGAGGGACAAAAAAATTAAGAGAAATTAACTAACATAACATGAGAATTTAGCATGAAACTGGATCATAAACTGATTTACCTAGAGGGGCCACAAAATCATGGAGAAGCAGAAGTATGCACCTCCGAAAATGAGTGTATATGGCATCTAGCAAGTTGTAGCAACCTCCTATCTGCTTGGTAGCTCGCATTCCAAGCTTACCTGAGCATAGAGGAAAATGACAGGGACAAAGGATCATGAAGGTGGTGGCACCAGCGCCATAGGTGACTCCAATGCTCTGATGGGTGAGCTGATTCAGCTCTTCCTCAATTTTTCTTTCTGTCGACTGAAATTTTGAGAATACTATGCAAGACTACTGCCTCTGAATTCTACATTTTCGTCCTCAGATTGTTTTGCAGCGAAATTTCATTGTACGGAACAAATTAACACCTCAGATAAAGAATTTCCATGTGCATTTGTGTGCGTGTGCTCGCCTTGCTCGTCTTGCCTTTCCCATTCCGGCAGCTTCTTCTTCTCCAAGTCGTAGGATCAAGGCAACAGCAGGTGCTACTACTCTGCTTCCTGACTATCAGGCTTCAGAGCACGGAATTCCGAGTCAAAGCATGCCGCAGCCCACAATAGCATATCCATCAGCAGCTTCCTCTGTGAGTGTTACTCTGTCTCCTTGCCAGTGACAGCTGCGGCCGACAGTGTCATGCGCTATGGCCCCTGTCCTTAGGGAGGGTGGAGCGGCACGTGAAGATACGAGGAGGAAGGTACAGGGTAGCGACCATGGAGAGGTCGAGAGAGAAGGGAAAGAGGGCCGTAAGATGGAATCGAGTTCTCGAGAATCGTCGGAGAATCGGGAGACGCGGATTATGGGGGAGAGGGAGGAGTGACGGGGCGGGTGAGCGTCGAAGTTTCTGGTCGCTGAGGCAATCGACAGCGGCGCAGCAAGGATCAACATATATCAACGGATGAAATGAACCCGCCAATCATAGGCCGAGAAACCGCACGCATTTTAGATATGTAGAGATGGGCTAAGACTATCTCAGATCAACTCAAATTTTAAATTAATAGCTCAATTTGATATGGTCTTAATCTTGACTGTTGTATCAGCAAATCAACGGCTGATATCTTTTGAAGGCCTCTATATAATATCGAATCCTATCTGACCTATCTTTTCCATCTATCTCTCCCATGCATTCATCGCTCTTCTTCATATTCTCCGCCGCTTCGAATAAGATGCATGGTGGTTATGCGCTTATATTTCAGCAACATTGATTCCAACGCCCGTGAGGAAACGGAAAGTGTGAATTGCGCTTTCACGCCGCGTCAACGTATCTCGCGTTCTTCCACCTGATAACATCCAGACGAAGAAACAACAGAAATGAAATCCATCCCCCAAACCACATCGACCCCAAATCCTTCTGCTGCCTCCACTCCAAAGCCTAGATCGCCGGCCCGCTTCCAGCACGGTCGGTGTTGGGTGGCGATGCTTCGCAGGCTTTCCGAACGAGCTGAGGCTTCCGATTTCCTGCGCCGGAGCCTGAGCTCGGTCGCCTGAATCAGGGAGGTCAAGCGAATTCGGCTCGGCTCGGCGACCCTCATAGCACGGCAAAAGGGATTTTGCGGGGAGATTGGCGGAGGTCCGGCGGTCTGCATCGGGGCAGGGGACGATGGAGCCCCAGGTAGCGGAGCTGGAGGACGACAGCATCAACTTCTGGGCCTCCCTCGGCGTGAGCCCCCACGTCGACCAGATGCCGCTGCCCGTCGAGCACCAGTCTCAGCCGCTGCTGGCTGCGGCGGTGGCGCAGTCACAGTCCGTCTGCCGGGACCTGTTCCCTGTCGAGTCCGATTCCTGCCTCGAGCCCCGGCTGGGGATGGAGTTCGACTCCGGCGAGGCCGCCAAGACCTTCTACATTGCTTACGCCGGCCGCGTTGGGTTCTCTGTCCGCATTGCCCGGTCGCGCAGGTCCAAGTGCAGTGAGTCCATTATCATGTTGAGGTTTGTGTGCTCAAGGGAAGGATTCAGCAAGGAGAAGCGCACCGTCGCCGGGAAGAAGACGAGGAAGCGGGCTGCCTCCATCAGGGAGGGCTGCAATGCCATGCTCGAGGTGCTCAGAAGAGGTGATAACAAGTGGGTTGTTACCAAGCTTGTCAAGGAGCACAGCCACGAGGTCGGGTTGCCCAGTAGAGTGCATTACATCGCCATTGAGACTGATGCTGTGATTGACCCTTACATAGGTATGGAGTTTGAATCCCTCGAGTCTGCCAAGACATTCTACTACTCGTATGCCAGTCGTGTGGGATTCGAAGCTCGAGTGCGTCAGTCCCGCAAGTCACAAGATGAGTCACTCAAGATGCTGAAGCTTGTCTGCTCAAGGCACCGGTACCATTCAGGAAGGGAGAATAATGGGGAGGATACCAAGAGAGTGCATGCTTTGGACCCCTCCAGGGATGGTTGTGATGCGCTGTTTGAGATAGTTCGGAAGGACAAAGATGTCTGGATGGTCTCCAAACTTATCCTGGAACATACACATGAGCTTAACCCAGCACCCGATAACGGAGTTCGCTGTATTCGCTCGCAAGGTGAGGTACTTGTAATTGCAAAGAATTTTGCCGACACACGTAATCTGCTACTGAATGGCCAAGTTTCTCAGCACCCTAGAGAGATGCAGTATAATGATTTGGGACCAGAGGATGCTCAAAGCCTATTTGAATATCTTAAGAAGGCTCAAGTTGAGGACCCTACTTTTTTCTATGCCGTGCAGCACAACAAGAGTGGGCACACTGTCAATGTCTTCTGGGCTGATGCTAAAGCTAGGATGGCTTACTACCATTTTGGTGATGCTGTTAGGTTTGAGACAGCATACCGGAAAAACAAGGACAATATCCCTATCGTCATGTTCTCAGGTGTCAATCATCACGTGCAGCCTGTTGTTTTTGGCTGTGCACTACTAGTTGATGAGTCTGAAGCATCGTTTGTATGGTTATTTGAAAAATGGCTTGAAGCAATGCCTGTGGGGCCTCCTATTTCTCTGCTAACAGAGTTGAACTATGAAATGACAGCTGCTATTGCCAAGGTGTTACCTGATACTCACCATATTTTCTGTGAAAAGCATATCTTAGATGCCGTCAAGGAGGAGCTACATGGCATGTTTCCAGAACAAGATCCTTTCATATCTGATCTGAGGAAGTGTATTGATGGGTGCAGACTAGAGGAGTCATTTGAATCATGTTGGGACTCGGTCATCATAAGGCATGGGTTCAACAACAATGAGCTTTTACAGTCTCTCTATGGTATTCGCCGACAATGGGCCCCTGCATACACGAAGAAGTCATTTAATCCCAGAAACCTTCTGCCGCTATCCTGTGAAAATATTGAGAAAGTTATTGAGAAGTACTTCTCATCCAAGACCCAGTTGTCCGTGGCTGTCTGGCAACTTGGACAAGCTATTACCAGTTTGTTTGAAACTGAAGTTCAGGCAGATTATTTGACAATGTTTCAAATGCCAGCATTGAGAACTGCTTCACCAGTGGAAAAACAAGGGAGGTCAATATTCACTAGCACAATATTTTGCATGTTCCAGGAGCAATTTGTTGAGTCCTTTGGGTATCACGCAGAGAGACTCGGGGACGAGGCAGTACACAAATATCATGTCACAGTACATGAAGGTGATGAGGAGACACATTCCGTATCTTTTAACCCAGATCAGAATACTGTGAGTTGTAGCTGCTGCCTGTTCGAGAGCTGTGGTATCTTATGCAGGCATGCTCTCCGGGTTTTCATTATCGAAGGAGTGCGCTCCCTTCCAAAGGCTTATATCTTGAAACGCTGGACAAAACATGCAAAAAGCATGACCACCTCGGATAACTACACTGATCTGAGGGGATACCGTGAGGACGCTTCAACTGCAAGGTTCAATGATCTCTGCTATGATGCGGTGAAATGTGCAAAAGAAGGTTCAAAGTCCTCTGAGCTCTATAAAATTGCTAAAGATGTACTGAACAACGCTCTTGATGAGGTAGTACTATCTTCGAAGAACTTTAGAGAGCAGCAAACTCTGCAAAGTTGCACATCGTTACTAAAAAAGCCAATCAAGAAGTTTGGTAAGGCCAAAGGCTCCTCTGGTAAAAGCTTTAAGAGGCCGGCATCTAAAAACCCCCTCATGGAGAGTGATGATATTAGATGATCAGATACCTTGAGTTAGGGACTGTTGCGATTTTACTTGTTCTGACCTTGTATGTGCATAATATGTTCTAGTTACTGTTAGATTGTGGCTGGCTTCAGACATTGTCCTGTTAGCAGATTTAGTGGTTGTATGGTTACTAGTGAGACTTTGAGAGATTAATGTTTGAAAAGGTTGTAGAAGCAAATGCCTTTTTGTGGGAACAGTTATAAATATACTAGTGCAGGTAGACCATTTTTGTTAAACTGTAGCCTTGTTTTCCTATGAACCATTATTACAGATAAACATGACTTCTTGCATGCTATTTGCGGTTCAATTTTTATACTGCTGCACTGTAAATGTCAGTTTTTATGATTCTGTACAAGGTGGAATATGGTAGTAACAGATGTGGTAGGATGCAATATTCAGTGGTTCAACCCGCAGTTATGTGGGCATAGGCCCTGTTCGGCACAGCTTTATTTCTCGGTTTATTCACAGCAAGAAATAGAGGTTCTGCAGCAGCTTATTAGATAAGCCGATTCTAAGAATGAACTAAGAAGCTGCTTTTGTTTTCAAATAAGCTGCTTTTGAAACCCTAGCAACAAGAGGAAGCTATGCCAAAAAGGGCCATAATGATTGACTGATTGAGTGAACCTTGAAATGATTATGTATATCCGAATATACATTATTTTTGATGTTGGCATATCTTGGTCGCTATCAAATTCTACCTAAGATCAAACAATATATGATGCATTTTGTGCTCAATTCATGAATATTTTTTTGCTGATTATTTATTCTGCACATGTAAGTTCTCCCTCTGTTTGAAATTATTTGTCGTTTGTTGGTCAAAGTCAAGCATCATTCTAGCGTCGGTCAAAGTCAAACATTTCTATGTGTAACCATCAACTTTAGAAATTTATATAGTTTAACATTTGAATCGTATATCATGAAAGTATTTTTATAAAAGAGTTTTACATGCCATCCATATGCACTGTATTACTGCTTTAAATGGGCATATGCAGACAAATCCACCTTCGAGGCCTTTTTTTTTTTAAAAATCTAATTCCGGGTTGGGCTGGGAATTTGAACTGAATTTGAGTCCATTGGACAGAGCTGGGATTCAGCATCCAAACATGCCCTCAAATTGATCCTAAATATGTGTTACCTTAGTTTGTAGATTGATGATCCTAAATGCATTATGATGTTGCTAGTTCTGTTTTTAACATTTGTACCACTTGCAAACCGCAAAATTCATCCAGGGATCAAGTTTGTAGTTTTAATATTCAGAAATTTCCTTGTTGTGTTCAAGGTGTCCTTTTAAACTGCATTTTCCATTTCTATTATATTTCTACGTGTCATTCAATCACTGTTTGTCAGTTGTTTATTTTTAGTGGTCTGGTCTAGAGTTCTTTTTTCTGGAAAACTTGGTTAGCTTCCAGGGACAAATCATATTCATTTGGCAACTTCTAAGCCCTTAACTATCATCATGGTGTATCCAGATTTCAGAGCTTTTTCCATGGATCATTTCTCATTGTTGAAGCTTTTCTGCATGACATCATTAAAGCAGTGTAAGCTGCCTAATGTCATGTGTTCAGATGTCAAACATTACCATTTCATCTTTGTGCAGTTCAAACATTACCATTTCATCTTTGTGCAGTTCAAATTCATATTACATCATAAAGTGGTGTAAGCTGCCAAATGATGTTTTTACCATGTTGTCAGGTCGGCACACTACCATTTCGTTTTGTTTTTTTTTTACAATTTTCAATTTGTACCGCATGTTAGCAAATAGAGCATTTTTTTTCGAGGAAAAAATAGAGCATATTTTGGACATATCTTGATCTTTTTTATGTCTAATTTACTTCCCTTTGGGTAGTTGAATTTTTCTCCTAGTTAAGGGATAAGCTGAGCACAGCATCCAATAGCTTATGGTACCATGCAGTGATTTAGGTGCTGTTCGGTTCATGGAGAAACTTAACTTACGGCTGGAATGAAGCCTCCACAGTTTTTCGCACCACTGTTGCTCTACAAACAGTATTCTGCTTATTTTCTCAAAAAAAAAAAAAAGCGTTCTGCTTTCAGACTTCGTCACTTTATTTTCTGTCACTGTTTGGACCTAGGATTCTTAAACTGAACACAATGTGCTAATGGTGTGCTCTTTTTGTTCACAGGTTGCCAGGTTGGTAATGAAGAGTTAAAGTCCAGCTGTATGCCATATTTCAAGTCGAACTGTGTATGACTGAGACTGACTGAATAGGATAACCAATTTGTCCTCTGTTTTTCTTTTGCAAAATCCTTCTTTCCTGGATGGAGTTTCCACCAGATACTGTTTGCAAGAACTCCGAAATGCTATCAGCTGGTTGTCATCCTTTCTGTTTACTATTCTGTTCATCATCAGTTTGTTACAGTACTTAGGGGAATGAAAAGAGAACTGGAGTCATCAAAGGGAAGCCCTGTTTCCCCATTATGCAAACAAGTGCAAAAAGGTGCCGCCTTGCTCGGCACATGTCTGGACAGTTCGCAGCAAGTCTGATGCCATGGCTGGAGCTTGTAGGCTGCTATTTTGACATGTGCCTGTGGCAAGAAGATCAACTGAACCTTTCTGGAACAGCACCCCGCAGGTGCATCACGCCAGAACCGTGTACAGTGAATGATGAGCACCAAAAGAGAGGTACCAGTGTGCCAACTGCCATGATCGGTCAAGATAGAAAGCAGCCTATGCATACAGGCACGATGCGAGATCTGAGCTCAAGAATCTTGCTGCAACCATCTGCCCTTGGCACGCTGACCACTGTGGCGTGTTTACCTGGGAATAGAAATGAACGGGAGGAGGAATGGACACATTTTCCACCAAGGCATGGTGGGTGCATCAGTGATCACTGATCAGCCATGTGCATCAGGCTCCTGCTTGATCTTCGTCACCCATGCGCGAAAAGAGGAGAGGAAGGTAGCCGTGGTTGTGGTGGTGGTTTTTCAGTTGTAAGTTGCAGAGTTAGGTGGCACGAGCTGTCAGGATCAGAATGGGAGCCTTTCAGTTCGGATCCTTGGTGCTTCCAGTCCCAGGCGGACGTGTCCCAGCAGCAGTTCCTGCCTGCACACGTCTCCATTCAGCCCCACCAAAGGCGTCGCCGGTCGCCGGCCCACGGTCTCGCCGCGGCGAGATAGAGATGGCATGTGTGCTGTGTGTTGTCGCCGGTGTGGAGCTTGTGGCCGAACGGATAGAGCACTAGGCTGGCCAGCCATTGGCCACCCTGGGGCAAGGGGGCAGCATGCCTGCCTTTGTTTAACCTCCCAAGTTCCTGATCATTGCTTTGCCTTGCTGAGTTCATCATCTGCATAATGCAGGATGCTTGGCTGCTGTAGCTTGTTTACCTCTCCAATATAAGCGCCCCAAATGTCAAACCTTTCATCTTGTCTGGTGAGATAATGCATATGCCTTAGATGGATAATATTGTATTATGCACCCCCTTTTCCTTTGGGCATACTCAATGTGGACCAGTTGAGCTCCCTTTTCCTCGTTTTCTATAAGAGAAGTTGATCAGTTGATCTATTGCAGTCATGTTCTATCACTGCTTATGCTTAAACTGAAACTGGAGACCAGTAAAAAAAAAAAAAAACTGAAAGTGGACCAATGTAACCTAGTGTTTGGTTCTCTATACCTTATCTTAATAATTTTTCTTCATTTTAATGGTATAAATGTAGTGGGACTTACATTTCAGAAATATTCATGCTGATTTGGCACCCAACACAATCGCACGATTGCATTCCCTTACAAAGTTAGCTTGTGACACCCCTTCTAAGTTTGGCTGTAATACACAACTGAACCCTAAATGATATCTTGGATCTCCTTTTGGAGGCTCAATTGCTTAGATTAATCAGCTCATGGTGAGCAGATGGCGATGCTCACTCGAGTAAAGTTGCTGCGGATGAAGAGATCAGTGTAGGAGTTCGATGCAACTTGCCTTAGTTGGCATTGGGCCTGTCCCTTAAAACAATTCGCAGAACTAACTCCCCAACTTGCAAATGATTCCATACAATTCATGACCAAGTGACAGTGCTTTCATGTCATCAAGAAGAGATGCAATAAAAATGTATATTCTTGATTTGCCAAATCAAGGCCTAGGCCTCCGTGCTAAAATGAGATGATGCTGGCCTGTGTCATCATCCATCACGGGTTCTGAAGCTCTAGGGAACCTTTGAAAAGGGAGAAAAAGAAAGCAGTGGCATGGATCCTGGCTACAAGAGCAAGGAGGGACAGAACAGTTGTTAATCAACTCCAAAGGTGAATTAGGGTGCATCATGGCGTGTCTTGCTTATTCAACCAGAAGTGTCTTTCTAGATGGGGTAGCATTAGAATCCACATCTCAAAAAAATAACAAAAAATGAAACTGACAGTTTTGCCGTCCTATATAGCTATGTAGGTATATCATGATAAGCTGATAATAACCTCGTATACTGAAATTAAATTTTGCTAACATAACAAGTAAAACTTTGCTTCACATCTACACTTATGGCCGCATCAGCAAACTTTCCCTAATAAGATACCTGTAGAAACCAGCAGCATCAATGCCCTGAGTTTCTCATATTTAACAGTAAGCATGCAGATGCTTAGTGTTGAAGACATCAATGAGCATCGTCATCATCATCTTAATTATTAATATGGCGCACAAGTACCATGTAAAGTAACCAAACTAAGAGTAAGAATATACCAGGGCAGTATTTAAATAGATTTTAAGATCAACATTATTTGAAAAAACAGTCATGTAAGAAAAATGATAGGAGGCATCACTAAAGATTACCTTCTTATTAGAAGAAAGATACAAGTGGGAGCCAGCATACGGAGCGACCCTCCATATATATTTTCAAAGAAAATATCAGTAGAAAAAGCTATAATTTTGTGGATTAAAAAACATGAATCCTAACCCTATTTCTTAGAGTTATTTAAGTCCTTACAAATGGGAAGACATATATACCTTACATCTGGATTGAGGAAAATTTTCCATTCTACATGGACAAAGTTCTACTTTGATAATCAAAATCGGTCACATACTTGGGTCTACCACCTGTTTTGGGGGTAACTATTGAGATAAAATAATCCCATATTTTGAACTTAAAATAGTGAATGGTGATTCGTTCGCAGTGCAAAACAGATTGGAATTGTCATATGGGTGGGTAGTCGTACGTAAACATGTTAAATTCAAATTTAATATATGAATTAATTGAACCAAACTGACGAATAACAAAAATGGTTAATATTGGCGACTTCCCTTTCAGCAACTGTTGGGGTTGATAATTTTTCAATAATATAGAATATGATATCCTTGGCCAAATCCAGCAAGCAGCATCTCACTTTTTAAACTACACTTTTTTTTCTTCTAATTTTTCTTTTTTCTTTCCTTAGGAGTGACATTTCACCAGTGGGCCTTCAATTGATAGCACAATGTAGTTGGTCAGGAGTCATTGGTCTCTGGTTAAAATTTTAAAATTAAGCCACAATTTACAACAATGAATCCGAAAGATGATCCACATTACCATTATAAGTTTTGCAGCAACCTTTCCTTATAACAAAGTGATACTTTAATTCGAGACAAGCAGAGTGTAGCACATGTAGGTCTCATCCATCGGTTGGCCATGGGAATAATTCCATCTTTTGTGATTCCAGATATCAGATCTCCATGCCACGCGCTGAATGTCTAATATGAGTGCATGCATCGATCAATATCACGTCTGGTACAAATTCCCTTCAAATCAGAGATGAGAACTTTGAGAATCACTAATATTAATTCCTAGCTAACTGGTAACAGTAAATTGATAGTAGTCAGGGCACGTACAATGTAAAGACACTTCTGCGATATCTGCGCTTGAAGAGAGAGAATGAATGTCATGTCATAATACATCTACAAAGATATCTTTCAAATGGAAAATTGTTACAGACTTTGAAAAGTTAAGTGCCTATTTGTACATTCATGAGCTCCAGCGAGCACAGGAACTCTATATGCTGCTGGAAGCACAGGTGTGCAAAATGGCTAACCATTCCCAAGTCCTTGCCAGGTCGACGCGCTGCATATGTCCAAGAGAAAATTAAATGATGTGTAGTGTTTGGTGATGGAGGCAGCGAAGAGAGAAAAAGAAACGGTGCGGTCATGCTGTGGAAAGGTACATACTCCAATTAAAAGATCCCAAGGATATAGTAGCTCAGCACTAGCCATACTAATATATGGATTAAATAGTTGCAGAAGACAAGTTTCCTTGCACTAGCTGGATCCTCCAAATCTGAAAGATCCTTGAAAATCCAATGTGAATTCAAAAGGGGCAGTGTTTGGTACTGTGGTTTTGGTCTTATTTTTTTCCCTTTCTTTATGTCTGTGTTGCATTGCTTTAAATATTTGGGTTTTATTACTTATAAAGTTTGTAAAGCAAAGTGTCATACTTTTCCTTGGCTAAAATGAATTTATATATCTAGAATATGCAGTTTGGCATGATCAGTTTAATAACAAAAATAGTTCTATAATTTCTAAATATTTTTTTTGAAACTTTGGTGGCCAAAACTGCACCGCAATTTCTAGTAATGTGAAAGACACAACTTGTTTTTGACGCAGAAACTCTCCATGTGTCATTTTCCTCGTATTTAATTTCATGCACAATTTATATCTCATTCATATTTACGCATACCATATCCTCTATCTCCTAGTTAAATTTGATAAGGAACATGCAACTATTAGTATCAAGGGACCCCTAGTACACTGATAACTAAGCACACGTGTGTTTAGTGAAAGTATTTGTCGGTGTTTAGTAACCGGCCGACGAGTAAATTTGTACGCGACTCGGTTGGTGTTTTTGTAACATCCTGGCCCAGGGCTTAATAAGATTGATAAGAATACTCATACCAACAGTTGCAACTTCTTTTCCGGAAGCTCATCTGGAAAGAACTCCGGGGTTAAGCGTGCTTGGCCCGGAGCAATTTTGGGATGGGTGACCTACCGGGAAGTCCTTCCCGGGTGTGCACAAGTGAGGACAAAGTGCGCAGAAAAGACGTGTGTTGGTCTGTGGGGACAGTCTTGAGATCCTAGAGAGCTGCCAGGCGTGCGGGCCCGGCCTCGTGGAGGCGGGACGTCACAGTTTTTTGGATCGGTGAAAGAGACGGGGGGTTATACTGGTTCGGGCCAAGAACGCCCTACGTCCAGTTCGCGGCCTTTTATCAATTGCTCGTAGTAAGGGTTACAACTGAGGGCGAGAGAGGGATTCGCTCCTAGGTCCCAGCCCGCGTGAATGTGAGTGTTGGTGTGTTGCGAAAGAAAAAAGCTCTCTCCCTCCCCTGGGCCCGGCCTTGCCTTTTATATGTCAAGGTAAGACGGTTACAGATTGGAGGAAAGGAGAAGAAAAGGAAAAAGGAAGGAGAAGGAAGAGACGGAGTCGATGCCCTTGACTGGATCCGATGACTTCCTCCCCCGCCTCCTCACCGAGTCGTGTGATGACGTCATTCGTGTCTTGTCCCGAGTACTGCGTCATGCCCATCTCCTGAGTGCACACTATGCCGCACTGTGAGGTACTGTTGCCTACTGTGGAGACGGGTGACGGCCATTCGAACCACTGTGCCCGATTGTTGAGTCGTACTTGGCTTGCGTGGCCGCCGCGTTGCGCCCAAATGGATGGGACGTGCCCATTCCGTCGGCGGTCAGCCACAGCGCCCCTTCTCACCAACCTGGAGTTAATGTGTGCGCGTTTCTTATCCGAAATCGCTGGTCAGGGGGTCTGAGGTTGACCGGAACGCTTGCCCCGAGCGCGTGCTCGGCCGACTATCGCCAGAGTCGGATCCGATGCGGGCCGGGCCCCTCTATCATTTCCGACCATCGCTGGGGCAAATGATCAACAGGCGACGGCCGGCCGGAGTTTGGTCGGCATGATCGCTGGACTCCGCCGTGTGCCGGGCGGAGTCGGGCGATCGGCTTTTACTCGGATTGGGCCCCTTTCGTGAGCCTGCTCCAATCTCGAGCCGGCCTGTGGCCACGTCGACCCGTACGGGCGGTCCCCACATTTGACCAGAGGGAGTGTAGACTTTCGCCCTTAGGCATGGGCGGGCCGCCTTCTCAACGTGCCGGGCCCCGCCGTGGGCCCGTCGTCCTACGCCCCCACCTCCGTGGGGTCTTCACGTATATGGGTGTTTTATCACGCCGAGTACGTCTACCAGATACCTAGAAAATGGGTATCCGACAGTATTCTAAGGGTGCGTTTGGTACAGCTCCAGATTCACCGAGAATCAGAAACGTTTCAGTTTCAGCCCAGAAACGTTTCTCAACCTGAAACAGAATCACTTCAGAAACTGTTTGGCTCGTTGTCTTGTTTCAGTTTCAACAAAAAGAGGAGAAGGATCTAAATGACTCATTTACCCTTGGTTGAACTATGTTGTATTTGCTACATTATAATATGTAATGAAGTTTTGAAATATATAATATTTGTAATAGTCATTGCAAAATACTTAAGTGATCTACCTACATATATGTTTCCAAAATACAAGGCAAAAGAATCTGAGTGTTTGCTAAATACTAGAACAAAGAAGTAAATTATGTAGTCTTTATATATATATATATATATATATATATATATATATATATATATATATCTCTTAACAATTGCAATTGAGAAATGTTCAAATGTACTCCGTGTGAGCCTAGCAATTCTGTATCTCCTAACCGTGTGAGGCTAGCAATTCAACAAAAATGACTTGCCAGGCCCACCTGTAAGTGGAACAGACTCCTTCTTCTCCGTTCGTCATTCACGCAGACAGGCGAAAAGGATAAACTACTGAGCGCCATTGTTGCTCTTTGGAGCTCTTGCCTCCACCGTCCGGCGCAGCAACAGGCCTTGGTGAATAGCCAAAAGGGTTGAGGAATGAGAGATCTTGTGGGATCTATAACTAAAATCGGTGAAGTGGAGCTTCTTTGCGAGGTCTCTGCATTTGATTAGCACCAAAAACCTGCACCAGACAGAGAAGAACCGGCGCCTGATGGCATTTTTGCCGTAATTTCGTGGAAGTGGAAGGGGAGGCGGCGACGGGCGAACCGTTTCAGGGTGCGGAACACCATTTTTGCCGATTCATGCCCGCAAGTCAATTTTGCGAATCGCTCCGGGCCGATTCTACCGAGAAACGATTCGATATTTCGCCGTTTGGAACCGCTTCAGGTGTTTCTGCTCAGAATCTGAAACGTTTCATCCATCCAAACGCACCCTAATTCTAAAGAACCTAGAATCTTTGCAAATACGCATATTGATACTATGGGGGAAAATGTGTTTATATTTCTCATGATTATATATGAAATCTGTTAGTTTGATCTCCAGAACGTGATCCAAAGATCACGCCCCCTTAATCGCGCCCTGATCGGGGGCGCACAACCAACTCATGGTTGGTGGGCCCCTGTCGCCAGCGCTATAAAAAGAGAGGTGGGGGCGGGGCACGCAGTACGAGGTTGACCGCGCCGCCACCAGCCCCACCGACAAACCCTAGACCGATCAAGATCTAGCGCTTGGCCGACGGGAAGCTCCACCGCCGCCACCACGTCGTCGCCGTTCAAGTACTCCGTTCCTGGCCAGTGCAGGTACCGGCCGGAAGGGAGAAGGAACCTGCGACTACCGCGCGCACTCGCCTACGTGCGCGACCCCGCCGTCCACACAGCCATCGCTCCGACGACTCCGCCGCCACCCGTCATCGCGATGGCGTCTCCCGCTCCGGTCGCCCACGAAGGTATAACCCTAGATCTAAACCTCGATTCACGCTGTTGACTAGAAGAGATTGCTAGACCCGTACTCGATCTATGCCTAGATGTTGAATAGATGCTAGCAATGGTACCAGAGCCGTGCTAGTGCGTAGATCTTGTCGGGATAGAGATTTAGAAGGAGATAGAAGTCGATTTGAATCTCTAACCCTAACCCTAGAAAAGAAAAGAATCGGCCGGCGGAAACTCACCTTTCCTGCCGCGCTGCCGCCATCGCGCGGAACAGAGAAGATCGAGCACCGACTCTCACCGGCGCTCGACCACCGCCGTCGAGCGGGACAGAAAAGCTTGGGCCCCGCCCGTCGCCGGGACGCCGTCGCGCGTGCGGGTCCAAGGGTGCCGTCCACAAGCCACTCGACGGCGGCGCGCTCACCGACGGGTGGACGCGCGCGCCGGCGAGGGGCCCGGAGGCGGCGCCGCGTTCTTTTTTCCCTCCGGCCGAATCGCCACTGCTCTTGCGAGTGGAAGAGGAGGGAGAGAAATGGAATGGGCTAGGGTTTCGGGGAAGGGCGCCGTTTTGTTCCGCCGATCCGCGCGCTCGACGGTCCATCGCGATGGACGGTCAGGATTGAGGCGGGATCGTCTCGGGCTGAAATGGCGACCCAGCCGCTGGCTGCTGGGCCGCAGGCCCACGCGGGCGAGGGCGCGCCGATCAGGCCGGCTCTTGCTGGGCTGGGCCAAAAGAACAGAAAAATTATTCGTTTGTTTTTCCCAATTTCAGAAGCGTTTTGAATAGAATTTTGAATGAATTTGATAGAATTTGACTCCGAAATTTTTTGAGTAAGTTTTCAGTGAGTCTGATAGATGACAGAATGCTTCTGAAATAATAGAGTACAGAATTACATGTTTCCGCTGCATAGATAAATAGATTATTGCTTATTTGAATTGTTTTTGAATTCGAACCAAAGGGAGAATTTAATTTCAATTCATAGATTATTTTTCCAGACCTGATTATGATATTGTTATTTTCTGGCCAAAGTTGATAATAGCAATATTATGTCATAGAGAATTTGTTTATGCATTATTCCTATTTCTGCCCAAAGGTGATATAGTTTTAATGCACAAAGAATTGTATGTTTTATTTTTGGACCAAAGTCGAATTTAAGGCATGCAATTATTACAGTTCTTATGTTAAAATTGTTCTCACTTGATCTGAATGATTTTCAGGAGGGTTGTCCAATGTGATGAACATAAAGGACATCCCAGTTCTGAAAGGAGACAACTACAATGAATGGCTTAAGAAGCTGGACTTGTTTTTCACCTTGAGTGACATGGATTGGGTCCTCACTGCTCCGGTTCCCTTAGAGCCTAAGGCACCGGAGAGAGAGGCAAATGAAACAGATGCTGCCTGGCAGCAAAGACAGCGCTCCTACACGGAGAGCAAACAGAAGTATGATCTTGATCATGCTAGATGGGTCCCTGCCAACAAGAAAGCGTTGGCTGTGGTAAAGAACACTATAGAGGCTCCCATTTTGGGGTCCATTGCAGATTGTCCCACTGTTGTTGAGTACCTTGAGAAGATAAAGAGTCAGTATACTGGCTCTTCAAAGACATATGGTACCCAGTTGATAAAACAACTGGTTTCAGAGAGGTACACAGGTGGTGGGGTTAGAGAGCACATCCATCGCTTGGTGAGCATCAACAACAAGCTCAAACCAATGAACCTTGCCTTCCAGGAGGATCACATTGTTCATCTGATTTTTGCTTCGTTGCCAAAGCCTTTTGATACTTTTGTTGTTAACTACAACATGTCCCCAGAGACTTGGGATGTAGAAAAGACTATTGCTATGTGTGTACAAGAGGAGGAAAGACTACCCCCCCAGTCCCTTAACTATGTTAAGGACAAGAAAAAGAATGCAAATCCTAAGGGAAATGCATCCTCCTCCAAGGGAAAGGCTCCTCAACAGTTCCAGCAGCACAGACCATCAGAAGGACAGTGTGTGGTGGACTTCAACCAGTGTCTCCACTGCAAGGGCCATGGGCACTACAAGAAAGACTGTCCAAAGTACTTAAAGATGATCATGCAAAAGAATGGTGAGAACATTATTTCATTTGTAAATGAATCTCTGTATATGGAATATTCGAAATCTACTTGGTGGATTGACTCAGGAGCGACTATTCATGTTGCAAACTCTTTACAGGGATTCCGTTCGACGAGAACCACTCAAAGAAACGAAAGGCAAATTAAAGTTGCCAATGGAGTGGAGGCTGATGTTGAAGCTGTGGGAGATCTTCTCTTAGTGCTTGACACCAGTTTTGAGCTTTTGCTTAGAGATGTTTTTTATGTACCGAGTCTTCATAGAAACTTAATAAGTGTATCTCGTCTAGATGATGAAGGATTTGACTGTCATTTTGGTAATGGCAGATGTGTAATAAATTACAGTGATACAGTTGCTTCTATAGCTTTTAAGAGAAATGATCTTTATTTGTTATCGCTACGTGAAAGTGTGAATTCCGTATGTGATGTGAATGCAATTGTATCTTCGCCTACAGATAATAATAGAAAAAGAAAAAGAACTCATGATGTGTCGTCGAAATTATGGCATTGTCGTTTAGGCCATATTTCGAGGGGGAGAATTGAAAGATTAATAAAGAATGACATACTCCCTCCCTTAGAATTCACAGACTTTGAAAAATGTATCGATTGCATAAAAGGTAAATATGTAAAGACAATAAAGAAAGATGCTGAGCATAGCGCAGGTGTTTTAGATATAATTCACACAGACATCTGTGGTCCATTCTCAGTTACAAGTATAGATGGATATGACTCGTTCATTACATTTACAGATGATTATTCCCGCTATGGATACATTTATCCTATCAAAGAGAAATCAGAAGCACTAGAAAAGTTTAAGATATTCAAGGCTGAGGTTGAAAATCAGCACAATTTAAAGATAAAAGTAGTAAGATCCGACCGTGGAGGGGAATACTATGGTCGGCATACCCCATATGGCCAAGTTCCAGGACCTTTTGCTAGGTTCCTTCAGGAACAAGGCATAGTAGCCCAGTATTCAATGCCGGGCGACCCTCAGCAGAATGGAGTAGCAGAAAGGCGCAATCGCACCTTAATGGATATGGTACGGAGCATGATTAGTTTCTCCTTCTTGCCAGTGAGTTTATGGATGGAGGCCTTAAAAACCGCTGTCTATATTCTCAACAGAGTACCCTCTAAAGCGGTGCCGAAAACACCGTATGAGTTGTGGACAGGAAGAATACCCTCATTAAATCACCTGAAGGTGTGGGGGAGTCCTGCTGAGGCAAAGATATTTAACCCGACAATTGGAAAGCTTGATTCCAAAACAGTGTCATGCCATTTTATTGGCTATACAGAGAAATCAAAGGGATATCGTTTCTACGGCCCAGATAGACATACAAAGTTTGTAGAAACCAGACACGCTGCCTTCCTTGAGGAAGAAATGATTCGGGGGAGCGTGGCAGTTCGAGAGATTGATCTTGAGGAGAAGCAGGTGTGTGCACCCAATCCTGTGATTCAAGAGCCTTTCTTCTCACTGCCCGTTGCGGCTGCACCGGCGGTCCGAGAGACTGCGATGCCAGCCCCTGTGATGGTTCCTCCTGTGGGAACAATGAATGAAAATGTGGAACCTGTCCCTCAGGATCCTATAGAGCCTGCTGCCACAGATCTGGGGGAGCAACCACAACCTCCAATAGAGGATGTTCCAAATGTAGAGGCCCCAAGAAGGTCTCAAAGAGAAAGAAGGGCAGCTATTCCCGATGATTACATAGTGTATAACACAGAAGAATTTCAAATGGAGGATGACCCTACCTCATTTGAAGAAGCCATGAGAAGCGAACATTCATCCAAGTGGCTTGCAGCCATGGAAGATGAAATGAAATCGATGAGTGCCAACGGAGTTTGGGACTTAGAGATAATTCCTAAAGGAGGCAAGACAGTAGGCTGCAAATGGGTCTACAAGACGAAATATGACTCCCAAGGGAATATAGACAAATTTAAAGCGCGACTTGTGGCAAAAGGCTTTACGCAAAGAGAAGGGATTGATTACCATGAGACCTTCTCTCCAGTCTCATGTAAAGATTCTTTCAGAATTATAATGGCTCTAGTAGCTCATTATGATTTAGAGTTACATCAGATGGATGTTAAGACGGCGTTCCTAAATGGAGAATTAGATGAAGATGTTTACATGGCACAGCCGAAAGGCTTTATTGTGGAAGGAAAAGAAAAGATGGGATGCCGCCTAAAGAAAGCGATTTATGGGTTAAAGCAAGCGTCAAGACAGTGGTTCTTGAAGTTTGACAGTACGATAAAACGTTTCGGGTTTGAATCGAATGTGGAGGACGATTGTGTTTATGTAAAGTTTAAGAATGGGAAGTATATCTTCCTTATCCTGTATGTGGATGGCATTCTGCTTGCGAGTAGTGATGTCAGTCTTCTACTGGAAACGAAAAGTTTCTTGTCCTCACACTTTGAAATGAAAGATCTTGGTGAAGCGAAATTCGTTTTAGGAATTGAGATTCACCGAGACAGATCAAAAGGGGTATTAGGATTGTCACAAAAGACATATATAGAAAAGGTCCTGAAAAAGTTCAACATGCACAGATGTAGTGCCTCACCTGCACCAATAGTGAAGGGCGACAGATATGGGGACTTCCAGTGTCCCAAGAATCAATATGAGATTGATCAGATGAAAGCGGTACCATATGCTTCAGCTGTCGGAAGCTTACAGTATGCACAAGTGTGCACTCGCCCTGATTTAGCTTTTGTTACCGGGCTACTTGGCAGATTCCAGAGTAATCCAGGACTAGAACATTGGAAATTGGTAAAGAAAGTTCTGCGCTATATGCAAGGAACAAAAGGCCTCATGTTAACATACAGAAAAACAGAATCCCTGCGTATCGAAGGATATACAGATTCAGACTTTGCAGGGGATAACAGAAAGTCGACATCTGGATATGTGTTCACTCTTGCGGGAGGGGCCATATCATGGAAAAGCTGCAAACAAACCGTCACTGCATCGTCCACAATGTATGCCGAGTTTATTGCATGTTATGAGGCCACAGGGCAGGTGAACTGGCTTAAAAAGTTTATGCCTGGTTTGAGAGTGGTTGACGACATCTCTAGACCGCTAAAGATGTACTGCGACAATGAGCCTGCGGTAATGTATGCACACAACAATAAGTCAAGTGGTGCTGCCAAACACATTGACATAAAGTATTATGTTGTGAAAGATAAAGTCCGAGATCGACACATAAGTCTCGAGCATATAAATACAGAGAAGATGCTCGCGGATCCGCTAACGAAAGGCTTACCTCCCAACGTGTTCAAGGAGCACGTAGCCGGCATGGGGTTGTTGGCGGTCATTAAACCATGTTTTGACCGCCACCCTACCGGTAAATAAATACATAACACCAAGATTTTGTGCATAGTAGATAGGAATAATGCTACTCCACAAGTTTTGGTGGATATTTGGATGCAGGAGTGAATATTGGAGAAAAGTGGGCCCAGTCAGGGAAATTCCCTGGCCGGCCGGCCCCACCCTAGGCCGGCCGGCCCCACCTGGTGGCCACAGGCCCCAGGCTTCCTCCAGTGGGCTGGAAAATAATCTTCAACGCACAGTTCAAGCCCAGCTCGGCCGAATTCCACCGACATTCTAGAAGGTGGGCTATTTGGGCCTTTACTTGGCCCTCAATCCAATTCTGCCGACCCCAGCAAGAAACCGACCTTCAGACCGCCTTCAGGGAGTGATCTGGAGCGTCCAGGAGCAAGTCGGTGGCAAACCGCCACAGGGGACGGCCGGCCGGCCAGCCCCCTAGGCCGGCCGGCCGACTTTGGCGCCACCACCTCTCCAGCTTCGGCCAGGGTGCTCCCACCGCCTTCACAAGCTATAAATTGGACCCCTCGGCCTCCGAAGCAACTCGCACCATCACACTTCATCCAAGTGTTCATTAGTTTAGTTGAGTAGTAGCTTTGGGAGTTAGAGTAGAGTAGAGTAGAGTGAGAGCTCTCTCGGGCTTCCGGAGTCTTCTCGGAGTTCGGTATAGTTCTTGTATCGTTACTCTCTTGAGATATTATTTTATTTATTATATAATTAGTTTTATCTTTATTTATTTATTTTAGTAGTTCTTTTCTATTTAGTTTATTTATTCGTTAAGTAAGTGCTCGTAGAAGTCTTGTTGTGGGATTCGTGATTGTTGGAATAGCGAGTACGAGAGAGTGCCGTTGTCGGAGATGACGTCGTGTGAAATCTGTGCTTGTTCATTCTTAGATAGGACTGCTCCGTTGATCAAGAGTAGCTCCTCTAGGCGGGTTGTAAGCGTGGCGCTTAGATCTTGGCCTATGCACGTTTGGCACCCAGCCCCACGGAGGATGGTAGCCGCGAGTGTATGTGACAGCTGCACCGGTCTCTGTAATCCACCACGTCCGGGTTGGACTCAGCAGGGTCTTAATTATAGCATACGATTCCCTAGGTTTGAACTAGCTTCATCGGTTGACCTAGCACGTGTGTGCCCCGAAACGACATGACTTGTATGTGTATGAACTTAACTAGAGTAAATAGAAACAGATCTTTGTAGACTTGACTGCTAGAAAAGTAAATAATAGATGAACATATAGGTAGCCTTAACTCTATCTCGTTGCTCTCCCAAATGTATACTACGATTTATTTTATTACCTTGGATTTGAGGATGTGTGTGCCACCCATATCTATCATGCCTATCTTACCCCCGTCTCAAGTATAGTTGATACATTATTTCTTTCTCCAAATTATCCAATGCATAGCTATTATTCAGCTCCCTTTTGCTCTACTTCCCTGCGGAAATATAAATACGATAACCCTGGAATACTCCAAGGTGAAATGCTACAATGGTGATCCGTGCGCTTGCGGAATTAATGAATTTAATTTTATCGCATAAGAACCGCCAACAGGGGTTAAGGGACAGCCTATGATCTCCGGACTGAAAGGGCCCAAAAGTTTAAAAGATCTGTTTCTAAATGGAGGCGTGTATTGTAGCTGTTGATTCTATCGGCGATGGACTGTGACGATGAGACATGCTCTATGCACTAATCTATGATGAAATGAGAAAATTGAAAAGATAAAGAAAAGGATAAAGAGATCAAGGGGGAGATTGTTAGTTTGATCTCCAGAACGTGATCCAAAGATCACGCCCCCTTAATCGCGCCCTGATCGGGGGCGCACAACCAACTCATGGTTGGTGGGCCCCTGTCGCCAGCGCTATAAAAAGAGAGGTGGGGGCGGGGCACGCAGTACGAGGTTGACCGTGCCGCCACCAGCCCCACCGACAAACCCTAGACCGATCAAGATCTAGCGCTTGGCCGACGGGAAGCTCCACCGCCGCCACCACGTCGTCGCCGTTCAAGTACTCCGTTCCTGGCCAGTGCAGGTACCGGCCGGAAGGGAGAAGGAACCTGCGACTACCGCGCGCACTCGCCTACATGCGCGACCCCGCCGTCCACACAGCCATCGCTCCGACGACTCCGCCGCCACCCGTCATCGCGATGGCGTCTCCCGCTCCGGTCGCCCACGAAGGTATAACCCTAGATCTAAACCTCGATTCACGCTGTTGACTAGAAGAGATTGCTAGACCCGTACTCGATCTATGCCTAGATGTTGAATAGATGCTAACAAAATCTATTTGTTTAGAATGTATCATGATAGGGGAAATGTATGCGTATGCGTTGATAGCTAGTGTCTGAAACGACAGAAGGGTGAGTGAGTTACATTGTTTCAGAAAACGTTTATCCAATACAAACTTTTAACTTTTTCTAAAAGAACTTTATAGTTATAATGAAAGATGATGAAAAATATACAAATATATTTTCTTTATGAAAAATTTGAATACTCATCTATGTTCAAATAATTTGTCTTAACAGTGAACTTTAATTTTTACGACAACACCAATTCTAATATGAGAGGGTAATTAAAAACGTGTATAACAGATGTCGACACGTTAGTTCAAGGAATTGATGAAAATATATCAAATTGACACGACAGGATAATTAATTCTGAACCCTTTTGGTGGTAGGACCTTATTTAGTTAAGCAACTGGGCATGAAGCTGGAGCATAATTTACTTTATAGAGTAATTTCTTTTGCAATACAAGTCCATGATTGATCACCACCATTCAAAGTGCGATTCTGGAGAATCCTTCTCCTGCCACCTCGTTTATCGAGATAAGTTAAATGTTTTATATTATATTGTACGATCTCTGGTTATAATTAAGAAAGATTGATTTGAATTAGGCATCCATTAGATTCAAACTCGCTTTACCACTTTCTTCTAATATATTTATCTTTTGGTTGCCTACAGAATGTTTGGTCTTCTGGTTAGTGCAGAATATCAGTTGAGCATAGATGCCACATAGATACCAAACTGCTAACTCACATACATAGAAATAATATTTGCATATGCTTTTTTTTTAGAAAATTGAAATAATTTCCGGCCTCTTGTTGGCGCGGGATACGCGCACCTTTTATGACCGCAAGCGCACGGGTCAGTTGTAGTTGCTTTTCCCTTAGAAGAGTATTCCAAGATTTATCGAATCCAAGGACCGGCAACAAACTAATAGGCATTCTACTATTAAACCCAGCAAACTAAACCTAAGTATTAAGCACAATTGCATATACAGGAAACACGAGAGAATCGGAGTGAGTTGTTGTTGTGCCGATCGGCAAGGGGGCCATGCCGATCGGCACAGAGAACGAAACAACAAAAAGAACGTTGAGTTCCAATGCCAATAACAAAGCTAACGAGTCTTAGCCGTATAAGAATGAAGCACACACCAGTAGCACAAGTTGCAGTTCATAGCAAAAGGTAAACTACTATAGTCCAATGAAGCACATCAATCTATCATCTCCTCTAGTCCCGCACCTATGCACCTAAGCTGTTTGCTGCAACCCTGTCACGGCGGCGGCTAATAAGGCAAAGAAAAAGGCACTACGGTGAGCATCTATTAGCATTGCATCACTATTAAGTTTTTGCTGCGATCCTTTGACGACGGCGGCTAATAGCGCTAATAGCTAAACAACACCGACAAGATAAACAACGCACCAACTATTGCATATGGTGCCGATCGGCACAAGGGTTGTGCCGGTCGGCACGACATGAATATAGCAAATTGCAACAAGAAGGAAGACATAGAGGGGAAACAAGATCGAAAGCAAGCATGAACAGGAAATAGATCGACCAAATTGAGACGCATAGAACATCACCTTCATCACATACCACGACGACGATAACATCCGGCTCTTGAACCTTGGTTAATTGAATTCATAGACTAACTAGGGCCTAAATTAGAGCTTCACCACGAGGGTTGACTCCTCTTAGAGCCCTAGCTAGCTCCTCCAACTCACCAACTAGAGAAGATCCAGACAACTAGGCTACATGGTGAAACTGGCGGCGTAACGCCGCAAGTTTTGGCTCTCAACTCGAAATACTTTGATAATGTGACAATGAGGTACTCCAGGGGCGTCTCTTGGGTTACATATGTAGTAGGGAGGAGCCTGGAGGCGTCCTCCACCGACCTATACACGAGATCTAATAAAAGGAAACAAATCTAGGTCGGTTCCAACTTGGACTCTATTTCCCTTTTCGCAGCTCCGCCTTCCAAAATCATATCTCCATCGTCCAGACTCCAAACGAAGCAAACTAGGACTCTATATTATAACGCACGAAAAGATCTACAATTTTGGTGTTCAACCAAGCTTCAGGAAACGTCGTCTTCGTATCCAAAAACGCGTTGCAAGATATTCTGTCCTGATTCGGACTTCTCTGCACAGTACTCAGTGCGGGCCTCATATCTCCTAGCTCTGGAGTCCAAATAATGTCATCCATATGTGTTCCGGAAAGTACTCGACGAGATCTTCAACTTTGGTATTCAATGGATTTGCATTTGAGGTCATCTTGAACTCCAAATCCTCATCACAAGATGTTGCTGTCCTCGACTCCGCGAAAATCTCCAGATTTCGGGAATATTTTGAGTGAGCCTTCTAGAGGACTTGGAAACCAAGCAATGAGTTTGGGCCTTGTGTGTTGGGCTTCATGGACGTCCAAATAGTGCTTGAGGCGCCGCGGGCTGAAGCTTCGACCCGTCATTGATGTATAATTCGCCCCACTTGTTTTATATGTCGTATTTCACTTAAAAAGACACAAAGACACAAAAAGACACTAAAGAAGCAAAACGTCATGATTAGTGGCAATAATCAATACAATATGATGGATGATCATCGATATACTAAGAGAATTTGGTGCTAAAAGGTCGTCATAATGAGCACCAACAACATCCCCATGCTTAGCTTTTACTCGTCCTCGAGCAAATTCAAACACAAAATTTCTCCTAATAGAAGATCAGCATTGCAATCATGCTATATGGTTCACAATCATCGGGATACATGCATCTCCCCCATGCCTAGTCAATTGAGTATTCTATTGATTATCCAACTCATAAATTTCAAAGTTCAGAGAAAGCAAGCCTCAACGTATAACCATCCACAAAGCTTAATCATAGAAACACATGCACAGTAAAAGTTTCAAATCACTCTCTAACTCAGGCATGTACTTATAAAGTTTTCATAAAAGAGTATGTCTCAACCAAGAATCAAAAACTTCAAACCAAAGGTCAAATGTACACTCAACTTTCAAGTCTCTCAAACAGCCATGAAGGAACCCTATGCTACAAATATATTTAGTGGAAGCTTACAAGAGTAGCTTGGTAGGGAAATTGTTCTAGCAAATCCAAGAGATTCAAGTCAAATGAGTTTCTAACTTGGCATTACAGAGAGCTTGTCAAAAAGGTCATTGGAAATAAAATGTAAGAGAGTGGAAACACACGCTTTAGAAAGGTGGACTTGTGCAAATGGCAAAGAGTGATCTCGGGGCACAAATGAAGTCCAAGGTATCGGATTGCACAAGGTTCGAAAGATAGAGTTTCAGCCAAAAGTATGCACTTACTTGAAGGATAATGGCTTATGCACAAATTGTTTCTTTGAAGCCTCTTCTTGCAACTTGATATATCAGCATGGCTTGAAGTTCCTTCCATCATCATTTTCCTCTCGCAGACAATCTGAAAGTTCTTGTATTTATTTTCCTGGAATAACTGAATGCTGGATGTCACTCCTACTGCTAGTGCCGATCGGCACAAAGGGCCGTGCCGGTTGGCACAATGTGTATATTCATCAAACATCCTCTGTTGTCTCTAATTCTTGATGCACTGAATTCCAGACTGTCTCCGCGATGACTTGCTACTTCTATGGAGTCTTTCTTTTCTTTTTCTTCTCCTTTTTTTTTCTTTTTTTCTCCTTAGAAGATCTTCCATTGATGTAGGCCTTCGTCTTCAGCAAGATATCTTCATATTTGTGCATAAAACCATAGAGATAGTGCAATGGCTCGACGAGAAACTTATATCATAGATTGTGGACAAGGAATAGATAACACCAACAAAGAAATATAGGTTTAAAGGTGGGATATCCATGCGAAGTTTGCACATACTCTAGTGTAGAATAGGCAAGCATGAATAGAAAGCCTAGAAAACAAGTGAAAGCTACGCAAATGAAATGACCAGCTTAAACCTCTCTAACCAAAAAGAAAAACACTTGACCCAAATGTAAGAGTGAGGATTGCAAAACCTATGGTTCTTATGTTGATGCTCAATATGGCTGTGGTAGGTATTGACCATGGTAGAAGATAATCAACTCGAGGTATAGAGATATATAACATTGAAGTACATTTTTCAAAAAGCATACAACGTCCTGAGTTATTGAGATCATTGATTGCAAAAAGAAAGCATGTGCATGAAAGGTAGTTCATGGGGTTTTGTCAAAGGCATAGCAATCAAATCACAATGATTCTCGGGGCTGAAATTTAATTAGTGAGGTTCATATTAATGTGTAGGGGAAGACTAACATATCAGGAATCATGCTAAGCATACAACAACAGCAACATTCATCACTTCTTCAAATCAATGAGAGCACCAAAGTATTGATTATTGATAACAAAGATAGCACCACGACGTTGTTTATTCAAAAACTAACCGAAAAATAAACTAGGTTGAACTCCTAGCAGCACTACAAAGTCTAATTTAGATACGAAAGAAACAAGCAAAGTAAGACCAAAGAAGAACTAAGTAGCAGATGTTGGGCCACTAACAGCGTTTGCACCTACCGCTACAAAGTTAGAGGAGAGGAAAGAGTACTTAGCTCTTGTTGCAGAATCACCGAAGCTCGCATATGCCGATCGGCATCAACGTTGTGCTGGTCGGCAGAAGGGTTGACGGCGGTTGCTCCCGTCCTGTTTCCAATGAACACAACAAAGAAAACAGAGTATATGCAATATGATAGATCATAGGGTTAGCTTGAAACAAAATTTTCATAGAAATACCTACGGTTCGAGTTGCCAGTCCCCGGCAACGGCGCCAGAAAAAGCTTGTTGGCGCGGGATACGCGCACCTTTTATGACCGCAAGCGCACGGGTCAGTTGTAGCAGCTTTTCCCTTAGAAGAGTATTCCAAGGTTTATCGAATCCAAGGACCGGCAACAAACTAATAGGCATTCTACTATTAAACCCAGCAAACTAAACCTAAGCACAATTGCATATACAGGAAACACGAGAGAATCGGAGTGAGTTGTTGTTGTGCCGATCGGCAAGGGGGCTATGCCGATCGGCACAGTGAACGAAACAACGAAAAGAACGTTGAGTTCCAAAGCCAATAACAAAGCTAACGAGTCTTAGCCGTATATGAATGAAGCACACACCAGTAGCACAAGTTGCAGCTCATAGCAAAAGGTAAACTACTATAGTCCAATAAAGCACATCAATCTATCATCTCCTCTAGTCCCGCACCTATGCACCTAAGCTGTTTGCTGCAACCCTGTCACGGCGGCGGCTAATAAGGCAAAGGAAAAGGCACTACGGTGAGCATCTATTAGCATTGCATCACTATTAAGTTTTTGCTGCGAACCTTTGACGACGGCGGCTAATAGCGCTAATAGCTAAACAACACCGACAAGATAAACAACGCACCAACTATTGCATATGAAGATGGTGCCGATCGGCACAAGGGTTGTGTGCCGGTCGGCACGACATGAATATAGCAAATTGCAACAAGAAGGAAGACATAGAGTGGAAACAAGATCGAAAGCAAGCATGAAGAGAAAGTAGATCGACCAAATTGAGACGCATAGAACATCACCTTCATCACATACCGCGACGACGATAACATCCGGCTCTTGAACCTTGGTTAATTGAATTCATAGACTAACTAGGGCCTAAATTAGAGCTTCACCACGAGGGTTGACTCCTCTTAGAACCCTAGCTAGCTCCTCCAACTCACCAACTAGAGAAGATCCAGACAACTAGGCTACATGGTGAAACTGGCGGCGTAACGCCGCAAGTTTTGGCTCTCAACTCGAAATACTTTGATAATGTGACAATAAGGTACTCCAGGGGCGTCTCTTGGGTTACATATGTAGTAGGGAGGCGCCTGGAGGCGTCCTCCACCGACCTATACACGAGATCTAATAAAAGGAAACAAATCTAGGTCGGTTCCAACTCGGACTCTATTTCCCTTTTCGCAGCTCCGCCTTCCAAAAATCATATCTCGATCGTCCAGACTCCAAACGAAGCAAACTAGGACTCTATCTTGTAACGCACGAAAAGATCTACAACTTTGGTGTTCAACCAAGCTTCAGGAAACGTCGTCTTCGTATCCAAAAACGCATTGCAAGATATTCTGTCCTGTTTCGGACTTCTCTGCGCAGTACTCAGTGCGGGCCCCTTATCTCCTAGCTCCAGAGTCCAAATAATGTCATCCATATGTGTTCCAAAAAGCACTGGACGAGATCTTCAACTTTGGTATTCAATGGATTTGCATTTGAGGTCGTCTTGAACTCCAAATCCTTGTCACAAGATGTTACTGTCCTGGACTCCGCGAAAATCTCCAGATTTCGGGAATATTTTGGGTGAGCCTTCTAGAGGACTTGGAAACCAAGCAAATGAGTTTGGGCCTTGCGTGTTGAGCTTCATGGACGTCCAAGGAGTGCGTGAGGCGCCGCGGGCTGAAGCTTCGACCCGTCATTGATGTATAATTCGCCCCACTTGCTTTATATGTCGTATTTCACCTAAAAAGACACAAAGACACAAAAAGACACTAAAGAAGCAAAACGTCATGATTAGTGGCAATAATCAATACAATATGATGGATGATCATCGATATACTAAGAGAATTTGGTGCTAAAAGGTCGTCATAATGAGCACCAACACCTCTGCGTTGCCGCACACAACATCCTTCTTATTACAAAGCTCAGCTACATAGCTGGTGATATGAAAGGGAAACCAAATAAACATTATGAGGAGCAAAGTCTATTATTGAATTTCCACTATGGGAAGCGAAAATCTCCACCACGACGGTCTCTAATGATAGGCTGACCATGAGCAGTCGCTCTTTTGTCTCCTCATGCTGCAACGGTGTCCAGAATTGTAGCTAGTATGTTCCTCTGAAAACAGCCTGCATAAAGGAAGAATAGTTGGCATTATAAAAGATAATATCATTTCAATATCACCATATCACATACATAGAAATAATATTTCATATGCTATCAGACTCAATTAACTTTCTTTAGATAAGCGAAATTATTTCCAGTCTGCGCAAACGCACGTAGCATTTTTCTTATTACAAGATTTTCAGCCACACTGCTGCTCTCGAAGCGAATAAATCGTTACATAAATGAGAAAGAAGGAAAGAGTCTGCTATTAATTAAATCATGCAGATTTATGCATCTAATAAAAATAAATCAAATTAGGAAAAAAACGATAGGTCGTGGAAGCACCTAATTCACTAAAGCGGAGGGCATCCATACCATCGTCTAAACAGCTGATGTGGCCACGTCTTCGCCAGGTTGCACCGCCGCGGGGTCTAAGATCTGCGTTATGTGGCTTATGAGGCACACGCTCGTTGTCGACGCCTCTGTCCTTTTCATTTGGGGCTCACGGTCTCAATGAATTTTACCTGTGGCTCGGGCACACTGCTGCCTGAACAAATTTCCCAGTGGCGGGGTGCACCTCAAGGAACAATTTTTTTCCAAGAAGGCTTAGTGAAAAATGTGAGGAACAATTGGTTTGACGAATGAAATATTTTTTTCCCTATTGGCTAATTGACTGTCATTTGTTTGACAATTTTTATGTTCTTGTTATATATTTATTTTTATCCGTATGTGGTTTGGTTGCTCTTTGGTACCGCTTTGGTTATGTAGTATCAGACACAGCATAATTCATAGAGTTTTCTTATTCAATTAATCTGCTTGATACAAGTGACTTTTAGGATTTAATTAAAAGCAAAGGCGGATGAGCGGAGTTAATTAACGGTTATATGTATATCTATTGCTTGATAGCAGGGGTTATTTATTTGTTCCACCTGATGTAGTATTTGTCGTATGATTGCTGTTTCTGAACTTTTATGCAGAAAGTTAGATCGTGAATGGAGTAAGTGGGAGCTATAATTTGTCCTAGGATACAACATCAGCTCCAGAACTCCTCCATTATCTGGCAGGAATGGACAGGATGCGACATCTAAAATGCAAATTTTATCTAGTGCTTTCACCTTTCATATGCTCATAATGGCTATATTATAGGTTAGAAAAAGACCTACTCCAGGTGTACTAACACTTACATCACTTCATATTTATTTGTACGTATGCACAACCCACTAACAAGTGAAACTTTTGGGGTCCCAACTGATATCATTAGAAAAATATACTGCAGCCAATCGAAGATGTTCTACCCACAGTGAACTTAATAATTTGCAATGAAGCATCGCATATTGAGATTGCATATATTGCTGTAGTTTTACGAAACTAGTTCATAGCCACAACACACTCCAACTCTCGTATTTAGCTGCGGCACACTGCAAATGTGTGTTTTCTTAAGTGCAACACTCAATAGGGAAAAATCATTTTTTTATTTTTTATCTCATTGCATGAAATAGATTACAACTTGAAACTCTGCACAATGATACATTATATTAATTACTTCATTCTCTATCTATGTTTTTTTTCTGATTTTTTCCTCATTGTTAGTTTGTTTTACACAATAAAAATTATTCTAGGTGAAAATTTATTTAAAAAATCATGAAAAATCTGCAAAAAAACACATGGGTAGAGAATGCAAAAATGAATCATTGTGGAGAATTTCAAGGTGTATTGTGTTTCATGCAATGAGTTAAAAAAAAGCTGAAAAAAATCACTATCCCTCTGTTTAGTGTGCTGCACTTAAGAATGTGCCACAATAGTTGAAAGTGCTGTAGCCACACCTTTCTAGTGTGCTCTAGCAAAATTTTCCATTTATTTTGTCACATTTGACAACACCTCAGAAGTCACATGCGTTTCATATAATTTGCAGTAAATAATTGAAATTAACAAACCTGTATATATATATTGAGAGAGAGAGAGAGAATGACTACACATCCGACTGGTTTGATACGACTTGTGTCCGACTTCATGAAAACCTGTCATCCTGGACTCGCATGAAAAAAATAAAGCGTCCTGATTCACGGATGAATGCCAGTCGTACGAGGGTCGCACAACATAGACGTACCCTGTAGCACTGCTTATCCTCCTTTCCAAACATTTTCTTGAACTTACAAGAGATTTGTGATGATTTGAGGATGAGTAAATCTGGAAGTCACAATTTTTGTCGGCCACACAAGTTCGGAACATAACCCTTTCCCTCTCTTTGTTCTGATAAAAGGGGTGGTTGATATGTGCCTTGTTGCTAACGCAAGTAATAGATTCGAAAAGCTGCCCTAAACGATCAGCCGAACTAGTCTAGCTATATATCGATCCATAGATGCTTAAAGTGCCGTATCTACGTTTATTCAGTTCTAGCTAGAACTAGGTTGTAATGTAGAGTGACTATTGATGCCTCGCTAGACATGGTGTGGTTCCATGATCGTATCTAGAATTCAAAGGAGAAGAAAAGGATGCTTTACATTTTAACCGGGAATAATGACTGCACTACAACATTTGACTCCCATGTCGATATTTATCTATCTTTAATAGTACTAGCATCTTTTAAATATACTAGCATCTTATGAACCAAACCACTCCTTTTCGACACAAGTTAATTTGAAAATTGAAACTACCAATTAAGATTAAAATTTTCTTATGGTTCCTTGCTAAGGGGGTCCTTTTAACCAAAGATAACTTAGCAAAGCGTAACTGGAGGGGAAGTCAAAAGTGTTGTTTCTGTAATTGTAATGAAACGATTCAACACTTGCTCTTCGACTGTCACCACGCCAAAACCATTTGGAGGGTAGTTCAAACAGCTACAGGTCTTAGCCCACCTAGATCTTTATCCCATGTTGCTGGGAACTGGCTTGCTCATATTACTTCAGACAAGCGAAATATCATTCTAGTGGGGGCGGCTGCCATGTGTTGGGCGATATGGCGATGTAGAAATGATCTTTGTTTTGATAATGCAAAATATACATTGTTTTTGCAGGCACTATTCAGAGGAGCTTATTGGTTGCGGTACTGGGCGCTGCTGTAGCCTGGAGGTTACAGACGGGTTAAGAGGGGCGAGCGTGGCTTTGGAGATTGCTGCATTGAAGCTCTATGCCTCTCATGGTTGGAGATTTAATAATAGGCTTGGGCCTCCTTAGCTTGTTTTTATATTTATGTTGAGCTCTTCTTGTCAATTGGAGATTGACACATTTATGTAATAATAAAAGAAAACAAAAACCGGGCTGCGTGCTGTGCAGAGGCCGGGAACTTATAAACAGTTTCCATTATCTAAAAAAATATACTAGCATCTTTGACGTGTAGGTGTCTAGCAAATCAATGTTCAATCATGCTTTCAGAATAAATCTCAAAGTAGATTCAGCTTGGTTCCCAAATATGGACTGATTGCCTGATCTTGTGTGTAGTTTAGGTTATAGGCCAGAGCAGCCTAGAAAATTAGTGGATATTAAAGTTAATTGGACACGATCAACCTCATAAAATCATTTCACCGTTGATAACTGTTATTATTTAATTAATGGACCCTAACGAGCTGAATCAGATATAATTCTACTCTAAGGTTTGGTAAACACTTATAAATATGATGATTATGTAAACTTGGTTAGACAAATTTGTAGTGTGTACATATATATGCATTATTTGCGCAAGGGCTTGTAGCCTAGTGGGTACAAGAGCCTCAGTAGCACATTAGGTCCGGTGCGACTCCCCGTGGGAGCGGATTTTCTAGGATTTAACGGCGTTGTGCTTTCAGCAGTAGACGACTTGGCCGTGGACAACGAGGCGCTATTGGTGACTTCGTCAATCTCGAGGATTTGCCGGCTTAGTCTTCGAAGATGCTCATCGGGGTAGGGTTTATGTATGTGCGTTCATAGGAGTGAGTGTGCATACGATGTGAGTGTCGGAGTTGTGTACTGTGTAATCGGAAAAAAAAAAGAGACTATTTGATGTCCGGAAGTACATATACCTTGTATTCCTTTTCATCGCACGAGTGCTACCAAGAATATATATATATCAATGTTTTAAATAGCGGGCTAAGAGGTTTAGCGGCATGTCTCTAAAACAGCTAATAGCGGAGTTAAATCGGGCTATAGCGGGAGATAACGGTTAAATTGTACATGAACACAAATAGCGGTACATTGCCTCAAAAAGCTATAGCGTGCTTTAGCGGCAGCTATAGCGGGAGATTTAAAACCTTGATATATATATAACCTTCCTTTATTCCAACGCTGCCTCATCGCGCAAAGAATATTTGCTTGCTAAACTGCACCTGTCACGCACTGGGATAGAACAGCTATTAATAACCGCCAGTGCTTTCATTGGGATTCTTACAGAACAACTTTTTTTTGCGAATGTTTGAAATTCATGCTCCAAAGAATATTTGCTTGCTAAACTGCAGCTGTCACGCACTGGGATATAATAGGTAAACATGCTATTAACAACCGCGAGTGGTTTCATTTGGATTCTTGCAGAGCAACTTTTTTGCGAATGTTTGAAATTTATGCTGCCACATCGACATGTTTAGGCCTGGAACGTGATTTTTTTTTTCTCAATACGCGATAGCCCATAACTGCATAGAGCATCAAAACCCAGTAAAAGCAAACATTTAACTGTCGGCAGCAAGTTTTCTCAGCAAACACACACTGGCTTGTGAAAATTCATTTTCCTTAGCGATTTATTTCTTGAAGAACTAGGGGCGATATAAAACCAGCATGGCAAAACCGGAGTCTACATATTTTGGGGCAGATGAAACAATATTTGCGTAACTCAATCATAAAGCAAGATGGTGAATATACATGTGAGGCCCAAGCTGTTCCCTGAGTGCGCGCCACTTGAGTTAGCATGCGCCGCAGTTTGATGCATGTCTCTGTGCACGCGTGTGCAGGACAAGGGAGTAGCTAATCATACAACAGGTAGTTAAAGGGGTAATCTGCTGATAGAGGCTTGATGGAAATGGGGTGCAGGGGTGGTGGCTTGTCCACAAAGTAGCGGTTGGGCCAATGCCCAATGGAGGAAAAGTGCACATCACAAGCACAAGATCTGGTGGGCATAACCTGCCGTGTATACTTCTTGCAAACGCGTTGCCATTTTGCAATTTTTATTCTAATAATTTTGCTAATTATTGGGGAACCATTTGTATCGTGTATGATTTAGAATGTTGGTGTTCCATACCCGAAGCTTAAGGCGAGGAAGAAAATGTAATGGGTGAAAATGAGTGTGTAATAAGCATCTCTCCATTACATTTGGGAGCACAAGATCTGGTTGGGCCTTGCTGGGAGGGGGACTTTGCGCAAATTTGGGAGCTATGATTTTAAATTGCAGCTGGCTAGTGAATTCTGACCAACCCAATCTATATATATATCTGTTGCTGCGTGCGGGAAATGAGGAAGGTCTAAACAAGGTAGTGTTAAATCTCTTATAATTGTTGTTACTTCCTCATCGAACGATCTCAATAAACTATTGAACCGTCGATTATGATAGGGAAAATGAAGAGACAGAGAGGGGTGCAGGCGGCATCTCTGAAGGGACGTGATCAATCATCCACTATCTGCGTCTTTTGATCCTCTTTCTTTTTTCTGCACTGCAAAAGCCAAATTAAAGGGTGCATGAATATATGTGAGACATAACTATGTATATGCATGCAAATGAGTACTGAACTGATGCCTCTCTTTCTCTGGGGCTAGCTAAACCATTCTCAACCTTCTTATAATGTACTTGAGAATAAAATTGACTCATCCTCTCCCTGCACCATTCACCAGCAACTACAGCATCCCCTTTTCCTTCTCCCTCTTTTTTGCTCGGCTTTCTGTCTCATTGTTTGCTGCTAGCTTTTGTCCCTTACGCAAAGGAGGGATGACTGGCTCTGCGAGAGCACATGGATTTGATGAGCTGAATCCTTCATTCATTCCCTACCTTTCCTTCAACACACAGACACCCCACAACCCTAAAGTCCTTCACAATAGGGCTGCCTTTTGTTGTTTGTGAATTGTGATGTCCCATATAATATCTTATCACCCCGCAGAGCAGTGCATATATGTACTGTGATTTATTGATATATATGTGCCAGTGGTGGGCAGCATGTGCCATTCATTCATACTTCTTGGCATATATGCATCTAGCTAGAGCTATACAACAACCCACACCAAAAGGACTCATATATATACTTGCTACAAGCTGACTATATTCCATCAATTGCATGCATCAAAGAAAGATACCCTGCTAACACAGGGGCCAAGTCTAAAGACATAGTAGAAACATATAAGATTACATGCACACAAGCAAACGTATTAAGAGCACATCCATCTGTCTTGAGTTCCTTTTGGTCCAGCTCCTTTTAATTGTTCCTGCAAACCAAAGAGAAAGCCGATATTCGTGTTGAATGATTGCCCCCCTGTGTTCTTTGAGAACATATACATCCAGAAAGAATTTGCTAAAGCGGTAGTCAATATATGCGAAGCGTAATACATACACATTGCGCTACTATCCAAGCAAATTATGCATGTTCTTCACACTTCCTCGATACCTGTGAAGAAAGGAATTAATCAGAACCTTTTATTTCGGCATTAGCAGATATGTGCACTCATACTAGCTTTCCATTAACATCGCTCAGAGCATGCGCATTGCATGGGAATCTCCAAATGTGATCACTTGGTGTGACGAATCACTATATCAGTTCGTAAAAATAAAAGTGATGCTTATAACCAAACATGAATAAAGTTCAAGGGGATCGATATCGTTACTGATATCTCTCCTTCGATCCGTTGATCATCGACTTGACATATATTCTTGGGCTCCAGGTAGATTGATGATCATGAAGAATTAATACACAAGTGCAAGCTTAGCTAAGATCGACACTGATGCATCAACATCAGGCCATGCTCATCATAATGCATATCCATTATTCCGCACTCTTATTCGGTCACATAATGTGTATGCATGGTCCCCAAGTAGCATGTTTGATATGTGAAAGGGACTCATGAGCAAATGCTCAGTGGACGAATGGAGCACACTAGCACTCTTAGTTGAATTATGAAATTTCTTGGGCATATACCTGAGACAACAAATGTTAGTTGATGCTGGAACAACATCACATGGTATGAGGAGATGGAGTATGGGATGCCGAAATCAAAGTACCTTCATTGCCTCACTAGATTCTGAATGTAGCAGTTGGAGCTGTCCCCTACTCATCACACTGGATCATATGCTCAACCAATAAACTAGATCAAAGTACACCATCCACATAAAAGAATCTCCTCCATTTAAGGCTAGATTACAACTATTACATTACAAATAGAGCAACCACATCTTAATTTCAGATCATTAGTAGAATATATATCGGGCTCAGCACACAGTACTCTACTCCATCTGACCAAATTTCAGGAGTGCTCATGCTTCATTCGTACTCTTTCAGAAAAGAAAACGACACGGATCTTTTAACCACTATATGTACGGTCTCTGATGGCAAGGTGTGAGTGACTCACCTCCTTACTTCGAGGTCATCATGTAGTTTTTGCTCGCATAGAAAAGCAAACGGCGGCAAACATTAAAATTAGTGTCATCTTTATGTTTAGTCGCTGCTAAACTTTGCGAGCCCACATCATGATCATTGTAGCCAAAGCAGGCACAGATGAAATAAAGAAGTGAATGGCACCTGCTGGGGAAAAACTGAACAAGTACCACTATCCTTTTTTCATGTCATGCAAAGGTAACCATAGCTGATTTGGTTTGTACTACATGTTTGAGGTGGCTGATTTTAGTCCTCAGATGTATCATTGCCTGCACATGGTTATGCAAAGCCCATGAAACGAAACAGTTGAGCTACCATATATCTCAAATGGGCAGCCTTTACAAATCTGTAGGAGCTATCAAGCTAGTGTAGGCAATCAAGGAAAAGATGGGGAAAAAGATGCAAAGGAAAAAAACGAGAGAGAAAGAAAGAAGTGAGAAGGAGAGGGGGAAAGAAGATAGTGGTGACAGCATAAATTCAAATGACAATTTGACATCAGTGGCACAGATTCACCAGCTCCCTTCACAAAAGAAAAAATTGTGACATGTTACTAAAGATGCATAACTAGTAGCACCGGCCTTACGAATAAATTATTGTTAGGCAGCTAAAGACATGGAGCAAGACCAGGAGTTCTAATGATCGCTTGCTCTCTCAGTTTCCTAATTGTAAGTAACTTGCAGCTACAACATGTCTCACTTCCATCAGTACGTAGTAGTGTCACAGCTGGTGACCAATGCATCAGTAATTCTATTTGAACTGCATGTTAGCAACTTGCTGATCTCCTGCAAGTAAAGGCGCTGGGGCCGACACTTGTGCTGCAAGTAGCCAAAGTTTTGGGCTTTATGTTAATGTGACATCACTGCCCAAAGGCAGATCTTGTTCCAAGATCTCTCTTATGTCTCAGCTGATTCTCAACAGCAGTATGCTTTCTAGCTGGAGATCAACCCCATGAGCGGTGTATACTAATATGAGTAATTATTTTCATTGGGGGAGTTATTAGGTACTGCATTTTGATTCCAGGTCTAGAACATATAGTGATCTTGTTGGGTTTTCTTCTGGAGATATAGTCATCAAATAAATCAAACAAAATAAATGAACAGCTGAATATAAGGAAAAATAAAGGAAAGGTGGCAGTTGGTGGTGCCTTAGATTATTAGTAGATCGTGTTAGAAGATGCATTTTATAAAACTACTCAAGAATGAATAAATAATAGAAAAGAGAAAAGATTGATCAGGGCATATGTACTAATATATTATATTTTTTCAGAGAATTCAATTTGGGTCAGAGCGCACCCAACACCCGGGTATCACAATCATCTTCATTTGAGTTCATATATCTTCACATGATCTTTAGTTACTTTCGTTGTCCATCACCACAGCTTCTAGAGGCTTGTTTGTAATACACTAATTTACAGAAAAAAAACATAGGAAATTAGACAGTTCAGAGTTCGGAATATATTCAGGCATCCCGGGGTTTGTTCCTTCACTTCATACAATATATATGGTTCCTCACAATTTAATTAGGAGACTCTTATTGTCTTTTCCAACTTGTTCATATGCGTACTAAAGCTCCAACCTAACCTATCTAATGATCTCGTTTGTAATTTGACCACCTCAAGCAAAGAAGAAACATTAGCTTGAGTTTTGAGAGATTCAAGTCAATTGCTTAGAACTTTTTTTTTCTAGCCAACAGTCATTAAATAAGAGATGACTAGTGCACACAGTAGGTAGTAAATATATAAAATGTAATACATATCTAGTGTGTTGCAGTTTCCATATAAGAAGAATAGACTTAGGTAAGAGGCAATGTGGAGTGCCAGAGGTGGCATGCAATAAAATTGGTATGTCTACCCGTGATATACCATACAATATTCTCAATACGTTATGCACGTACCGCACCTATATATAACATGTATAGGAGGTTTACCTTTCAATGCCGTGTATATATATATATCTAAGAGTTAATTCATAAAATGCCCGTTTATCGAGTATATGAAGGTAGTCGGCATAGGTAGATGCAAAGCATTTGGAGAAACTGACTAGAAGTGATGTATGACAAAGGAAACAGATCAGAGTGGAAACACCAGCTAGCTAGAGACTAGGGGCTCTCAGTCGTCCTAACATTTTGAAAGCGAGGGTTGAGATTTCCTTATGTCAGCCACCACAATCATCCCACTAAATTTCACTCAATACTAGGTCACAATGTAACGCCGCAAAGGCTAACGCACGCCAAGAATTGATGTTTCATCCTCATTTTGCCCAAAAGGGTTAAGCTGTCGTGCTACACGACAAGTGTACCACTTACGTTCTCTAGATTACATAGGTGAAATATTTCAACTTATTATGTGCTCTATGCATTTGGGTTAAAAAAAGTTGATAATAGTCGTCCCCCCTGCTATAATGTACTATGGAGAAACGCCACAATTTCACAATGTGATACCAAATTAAGTTTTTTGGTATGATACAAATGAAGCTATACTTTTTTAGCGTCCTGTTGATAAAAGTCCCAATTTACTAACACAAATCAATATTGTTAAAAGCATTCTCAAAAGTACTTTCTTAATGTCATGATTTTGTGTCTGGCACCACATATATTCAAAATAGTTAGTAGTCAAAAATTAACTTTGAGCACATTCCAAAAATAAAGTATGGGTTGCAAATAGGAACAAAGGTAGTGTTCTTTCCTTTTCCGAATACTTAATTCTTGGATAATGATATATGATATCCAAAATATATGTTGCTTTGGTCACCTTTTTGTATTAGTATATATTCATAAACTCCAATAAGGTTACGTCATTATGAAAGTGCATTTCAAGAAAAATCCACCTATAACCTCTGTTTATATTTTGAAAGGTGATGGCAAATTAACTTGATCGACGCAGTAGGGATATAGATCGAAAAAGAATGCCACAGTGAATATTACAACGAAATAAACTCCAATAGCAACCAAACTGTCCAATGCACTAAACATGCATGAGCACCACCATAACCCATGTTAATTTTCCTTTATGAGAGAAAACAATAGAAGGATAAGTTATCTACTGAATATCCACCCACACCCAGCCCAGCAGAAACAAAACCTACTACAAAACAACTACCATGTGTGTAAGCCCCTCTTTCCCAATAACTACCACCTGTGATGGATGTTACTTTTTCCGCACCACACAATTTCGTTGTTAATTGCGAATTGGTGGTACTCACTGACAAGTACTAGTACTAACACTAAGTAATTAGCTGCTAGGCCGGGTGCCATATTATCCTGGCCAATAAAAAAGTGACAGGAACAAGTGTTGCTCCCCTGGCCCACCTGGTAGGTCCTCCCCTCTCATTCTTCTGCCCCCTTCACCACCGATAAATACCTTGCCATGAGAGCCAGCCACCCCACAAGTACACTTGCAAGCAGCTAATCGTCCAAGTACCAAACCAAAGCCTTCACTACTTTTCTCTAACAGCTTGCTCCATCTCCTTCTCCTCATCAAGTTAAGCATATATTGCAAGACACTTACACTCGGCGAAGTAAGAGAGTACAGAAATAAGATACATCGATCGCCATGCCGCCTCAGCTGGAGCACGATGAGCAGCAGACAACAGGAGGTGGCGGTGGTGCTCCATCTCCTACTTGTGCTACTGCCACTTGCACCACCACAAGCACCACCAATCCCTCCGGCGCCGTCCATCCCACAACCTCGAGCCCGCCGTCTGCGGCGGATGCCCGCCTCCGCCCCGCCGCCAACTCCTTCCCTCTTGTTCTAAAGGTAATAATTCAGTTCTTTTTATATATGCATATATGTGTATATATATGATATATATTGTACATGCTCGTCGGTAAGCACGTGTGCATGTACATTTGTGTGTATGTTACATGCATGTGTTTTGATGAGACGTGCGCATGCAGTTCGAGGAGGTGGTGTACAAGGTGAAGCTGGGGCCGCCGGCTGCCGGATGGTGCGACAAGCTTTCCGCGGCGGCGAGCATGGCGATTCGAGGCGGCCGGGACGGGAGAAAGAAGGGTACGGCCGCGTCGTCGGCGCGGGAGAAGACGATCATCAGCGGGATGTCCGGCGTGGTGCGCCCGGGCGAGATGCTGGCGATGCTGGGCCCGTCGGGGAGCGGCAAGACGACGCTGCTGACGGCGCTGGGCGGGCGGCACGGCGGCCGGGCCGCGGTGCTGTCCGGCAAGATCACCTACAACGGGCAGCCCTTCTCCGGCGCCGTGAAGCGTCGCACCGGGTTCGTGACGCAGCACGACGTGCTGTACCCGCACCTGACGGTGGCGGAGACGCTGTGGTACACGGCGCAGCTCCGGCTGCCCCGCGCGCTGAGCGCCGGCGAGAAGCGGGCGCAGGCGGAGGCGGTGGCGCGGGAGCTCGGGCTGGCCAAGGTGGCGCACGCCGCGGTCGGCGGCGTGCGCGGCGTGCGGGGGCTCTCCGGCGGCGAGCGGAAGCGCGTCAGCATCGGGCTCGAGATGCTGACGGACCCCAGCCTGCTGCTCCTCGACGAGCCCACCTCCGGGCTCGACTCCACCACCGCCGCCCGGATCGTCGGCACGCTCCGGCGGACGGCGGCGGAGGGCCGCCGCACCGTCGTCGTCACCATCCACCAGCCGTCGTCCAGGCTCTACCACATGTTCGACAAGGTGCTGCTGCTCTCCGCGGACGGCTGCCCCATCTACTACGGCCGCGCCGCCGACGCGCTCGCCTACTTCGCCTCCGTCGGATTCGCGTCGCCGCTCTCCGTCAACCCCGCCGACCTCATGCTCGACCTCGCCAACGGTACGTACGCCGCCACCGTGCACCAAGCTCTCGTCTTGTCCACTAGCGCAAATATTCCTTCTCTCTCTGCCTTTCTACGATGCCCTCCAATTCACAGGGCACATTGGCATGTGCCGTTCCAATTCCTTGCGCTGACGTCATCCATCCTCCGATCCTCTCTAGCCAGTCAAAGTGACTGACAAATTCACCTCTCAGTCATACTAGATCGACCATCCAAAGATTTCAGTTGGAAATTTCCCAAGCATTTCAAACGACACGACCGTGCCACGGTCCAGAGACATTATTTCCCCAGTTTGATTAGATTCTACCTCCTCGCCTCGGTGACCTTGTCTCTACTCTAGTGAGTTCAGAACACACCTAATGACATTTCTCACACTACATACTGAGCATTAACACTAAAACTGATTAATCAACTGAAATGCGTAGTTTTCTATGCCGGCCACATAAAAATCTCTTCCTCTCCTATTATACCATTATAAAATAAAAATAAGTCCGCGCTTGAGGACCCGGTCACAGATTTTCCATTGATGCTAGCTAGAAAAAGGCAGAGGAATCGGATCCGTTAGGCAGTAGTTGTTCAGTTAACCAACCATCTCAGACAAAGCTAAGAACAAAACAAAGTGCAGCACAATACACACCATGGGCTCCAAGCAAATAATAAACAAGGCAAAAGAAATGGAAGAGTGTGAGGAGCACAAACTAATGTGTTGAGATCGTGGGCTTGATCCGGTGCGCGCATGCATTTGCTCGCCTGGCCCATGGGGGTCCCCTGAGGAGAGCGACGCTCTCTTTCCCTTTTTTTTTATCTCCCCTTTCATCTGCGTCATGATCACCGTCTTCGTCTTCATCCTGTGTGTGTAGTTGCAACAGTAATTAACTACATGATTTTTTTGTTCAGAATTTTTCGTGAACACAAGCAAGTGAGATTAAAGTTGCATCACTCACCTTTTTTTTTTGAGCAATACAGTATTTTTTTTTTTTTTGAGCAATAGTTGCATCACTCTCCTGACATGCATGGCTCTGGAATAGGAAAACACATCGAGAAATTCCCTTGTCAATCGAGGACCTAAGCTAGCTAACTGACAAAGTCCCATAGAGTAGATTAATCAAATTTGGGTGTTACATCGAAAAGCTATATATAGCGACTCGTGTGGTGACTCTATTTCAACAAAATACTACATTTAAAATAAGAAAGAAAGATCTAGCTAGATATGTTACTTCTAGAGGCGGATTCGATCGGTTAGTTTTTCTGCATGCTCACCAAAACATCAGCGCCACCACTACCACTAGAAGAGGGGGATTGTCAGGGTGCGAAAATGGCAAAATGGGAGTTGCAATGATGGAGCCGGGGTTGGGTGGGGGGAGACACGGACAGGGACACACTGCTCCGTCCACTCCCACCCACGGCTCCATTCCGATCTTGAATAATTTTTCTATCGCCAGTGGTGAACAATGGCGGACACTTGTCGAGCTCCCGGAGCTCGGCTGGTCGATCACTGTACGTGCTGACGCGCGCTGTGTGTGTGAATGCAGGCATCGCGCCGCAGACGACGGCGGCGAACGGCGACGAGGCGCGGACGGCGGCGGCGTTGGTCGGCGGCAGCAGCGAGAGCGAGCACAAGGAGGTGCGCGCGAAGCTGGCGGCCGCCTACGAGCGCCACATCGCGCCGGCGGTGAAGCTGGACATCTGCGCCCGCGAGCCGGCGCTGCCGGCGCATCTGGCGTCGTCGGCGTCGACGCGGTCGTCGGCGGCGGAGTGGACGACGGGGTGGTGGACGCAGTTCGTGGTGCTCCTGCGCCGCGGGCTCAAGGAGCGGCGGCACGAGTCGTTCAACAAGCTGCGCATCTTCCAGGTGCTGAGCGTGGCGAGCCTGGCGGGCCTGCTGTGGTGGCGCACGCCGGCGTCGCACCTGCAGGACCGGACGGCGCTCATCTTCTTCTTCTCCGTCTTCTGGGGCTTCTTCCCGCTCTACAACGCCGTCTTCACCTTCCCGCTGGAGCGGCCCATGCTGCTCAAGGAGCGGGCCTCCGGGATGTACCGCCTCTCCTCCTACTTCGCGTCGCGGGCCGCCGCCGACCTGCCCATGGAGCTCGGCCTGCCCACGGCCTTCGTGCTCGTCCTCTACTGGATGGGGGGGCTCGACCCGCGCCCGGGCCCCTTCCTCCTCTCCCTCGCCGTCGTGCTCTACAGCGTGCTCGTCGCGCAGAGCCTCGGGCTCGCCGTCGGCGCCGTGCTCATGGACGTCAAGCAGGGCACCACGCTCGCCTCCGTCATCACCATGGTCTTCCTCATCGCCGGCGGCTACTACGTGCAGCACATCCCGCCCTTCGTCGCCTGGCTCAGGTGGCTCAACTACAGCTTCTACTGCTACCGCCTCCTGCTCGGGATCCAGTTCCCCAACGGCGGCGGCTTCTACGACTGCGGCGACGGCCATGGCGCGCTCTGCCCCGTCGCCGAGTTCCCGGCGATCAAGGCCGTCGGCCTCAACAACCACTGGATCGACGTCTGCGTCATGGCGCTGCTGCTCGTCGGCTACCGCGTCATCGCATACGTCGCCTTGGACCGCCTCAAGCCAAGGTGAATGTGAAACCATCAATTCGTCAGCCATGGCGCCACGAGCCCATGCCGGCATCCATCGATGCAGAGTAGCAGGAGAACGAACCCGGTTGCTGATTAGCTCGGGGTTAAGAGGGGTTAATTAGCAGTGGACCCGAGTTAATTAATTGGCTCTTGTTTAATTTTGCCGTTTCTTGGATGGATGGTTAGATCGAGTTGACTAATCGAGTGATCAAGAGAGGATTCATGGTGACTATTATACGTTGATGATGACTCGGCGCGAAATAATTTGTTCTAGTATTGAACCGTGGCCAGAAGAGAAGGAACCACTTGTAGCTCTGTATGTATAATACAAGGTGGAATACATTACAGAACTAAAGCTGCATCTTATCTCTGCTACTGACTAACAATTTCATGGATACCTGACGTGATCTGTTTCATTGAACATCGTTTCAATATATATTTATAAGATGCTCAAAATGAAATTCTTACATGATCTTCTAAAGTCATCAGCATCGGCAAATTCAGCTACCGATTGTCCGGATTTCACTGTTCAGATTCAGTATCTTGAAAGTAAAGATGATGGTGATCGAAGTGAACACTGAACCCTGGTCAGCTGCATGTTACAGCAACACGATGTCTTGCAGCTTGCTAACAGAAATCGATGCTGCAGCGTGCCCTTCTGAATTCAGAAAGGATACCGTCTCCCATCTCCTTGTCAGAGGTCCAGAGCTTAGATGTCGCATAGCTATTTTTTTTTAAGAACAGGGGCAAAGCCCTGGGATTTCATTACTTGCATAACGAAACCACAACTAGTTTTAGAGGTTCAAACAGAAAGAAATAAACTGCGCGGAAAGTAAAGGTGGTTTTGTACGAGCTACTAGCCCTCCGTGCTTGCCGGATAGTGCAGAGGACTACCCAACACGAACGCCAAACTCCCAACTCCAAAATAGCTAGCTTAATCAGGCTTTTACTACAGCAAGTGCCCACATAGGGGGTTGAAATGACTGCCTAACACGCGCTCCAGACTATTGCCACTCGATCTGAAGCTCCTTGTACTTTCAATTGCCTTCATCTTGTCCATTGGTAATTGCTCTGCTGGTACCACCGGTTGCCCTGGTCGGCTGCCTTGGATGATGGTGGACTGCCGCCTGCTTTAGCCCCTCCGCTTCTGCCTGCGCCACAACATCTTCTTCCTTTTGCAGACTTGCCCAATATTTCAGAAAAGAGCAAGCATAGCAAACGATCTCAGTAGGAGACCTAACATATCTTTTCGAAACAAACTATCAGCTTGTTCGCCTTGCCTGCTGCTTATCAGCGGTTATAGTGTTCGCAGTTATTTCTTCAGCATCCATTATAGTATTCGTAGTTATTTCTTCAGCATCCGCTACAGTGTTGTGGTGCAGCCGAACAGAGCCTATGTTTCTAAGCTTCCATATGGCCCACAAAATGCCAACTAAGCCAACCATGAAGAATTTTTCCCATTGGGAATGTAATATTTCACCCAAGCCATGTATTGTCAACATTTGTCTGCAATTAGTCCCAATGACCATTGCAACCAAACTCCAGACATATTTAACTACCTCACATTTGAAAAATGAGGCTGTACATTTCAAGTTTACTTTCCATTTAAGTATTCGTCAGCCAGATCCGAAGTCAAAACGAGGCCAGCCATATTAGTTAAGCTCAATTTAGCTTCAACCATCGAAAAAGATGCAATTGAGGACAAGCAACGACGATTACGCGAAGCCCGGCGGCGGCGTGGCGAAGCTCCCGTCGACGAGCACGGCACCAAGAAGACTGGACGAGCCAGCATCCACAGGCCAGGGGTAGTTTGGTCATGGAAAGTTACGAGGAAAACAAAATAAAAATCTCTAGTTCCAAGGAAATTCACAGTCCCAATCCCTTATTCCGAAAGGTACGTGGATTAGGGATCAAATCCGAAGAGGTGAGTGGTTTAGGTCTTTTCGCAAAATCTTTGACATCTCACCACATCAACTGAGTGTGCCTCCATGATTTTATAAAAGTAGAAATAAATGCGAGAAGTAAAGCCCATAAGACCTTTGCTACTCCCAATAAAGGTTTTATTTTCATTAATTGAGGTGCCACATAAGTAAATTTAATGACATATAGCAAAGGAGTTATTAATAGAGAGAAAAAAGGAGTTTCATCAAAATGAAAGTAGGTATACACGATTACTAGACATAAACCATCATGAAACTAGCATTGAGGAAGAGGAATTTCATTTCATTCTATAGATCCAATAAAACAAAATGAGTGCAATGAAACACCAAAATAAAACTATAAATTGGAGGGGTTGTTTCATTTGTGGTTTCGGAACATTTTAGGTGACATGACACTTTTGGAAATGCCAAAATGGAACTCCCCGCTGAGACTAGCCTAACCACAAGATACGTTTATTGATGAGGTTGATCGTGATTAAATGCAGAGGTGTACTAACCCACCAACCTCTCGTTAAAGCCTAAACCTCCTCTTCCTCCCAAACACATGCATAAAAGGTAGATGTAGGCGAACAATCGAAAGCAAAACACCATACATAGTGTTTGAGATAAGATGAATTGATATTTAAAAATAGAAGGCATTAGGAACTACACCCCTACGCATGTTGCGTGTCTCAGAGAACCGGAGCAGAAGTTTGCACACCATTGAACGACCAGAGGAGTAGTGGTCGCATCCTTTGCTACAGCGCGAGTATGGAAGGAAACAACACTCATTCGAAAGAACTGGGTGAGGGAGCAGAGTCGCTAAAGGCATATATGCTCATTTGTGCCACGTCTCCTGCGTAGCCACCTCGACTCCTTGAAGAGGAACTGCGATCCGCGTGACAGAAGATGTGTGGTGAGAAGAGAAAGAAACACTCGTTGCTCTGTGTAGTATAAAGTGGAATACAATACACACCTCAGACCTGTTTGAATGTATGTTCATATGATTTTCTTCATGGCGCTGCTGCTCGCTGCGTACCGCATTGTGGCCCAGGTCGCATTGGACTGCCTCAAGCCAAGGTGAAACCATCGCTTCGTCACTGACCAACGATTATGATACCACTACTAATTCAGCAATCTCATATATTATTCACAACGATATATATTACTGATCATCGTTTCAATGTTCACAAGATTTCCGAAATGGATTTTTTTCTTGAGCTCCCAAAGCCATCGGCATATAGGCAAATCGAGCTACCAAATTGACCAAAATTTCCAGTACTTTTCTGCTACTCCAGCTAGAAAATGCAATGAAAATAGGTGGGGTTGCTCTTCACCAGTGTTAAATTGGGCTCAACCCATCAAGCATTATATCATTTATACATTTCACCACGTCAACTAACTATATATCTACTATTTAAAGAGAGAATTGAACAGGATTGTGAAAATTGAAGCTCATAGGCCTTTTGGACAACACGATATGCTCATTGATCACGAGAACATGAATGTCGAAATACTCTACATAATGTCTGGGTTGGATTGCATGAATTATTATTTTTAGATTTAGAAATAGGAGACACCATGAACAACATCCCTACAGATGTTGAGGGTGCTATAGAACTAGAGCCGATACGGTTATAGAAAAGTCGCATAACATTGGATATCCTTTGTGGAATCAGAGGAGCGGCGACTAAATCCTGGGTTTCGGTTGCGAGTTTGACGAGTAGGGAAAAAAGCAGCTCAACCCCGTCGCCGAGTTCCCGGCGATCACGGCCGTCGGGCTCAGCAGCCACTGGATTGACGTCTGCGTCATGACGCTGCTGCTCGTCGGCTACCGGCTACCTCGTCATGGCATAAGTTGCCAAGGACCGCCTCAAGCCAAGGTGAATGTGAAACCATCACTTCGTCAGCCATGGCACCACGAGCCCATGCCGGCATCCATCGATGCAGAGGAGAGGTTGATTAGCTCGATCGGGGCTAAGAGGGATTAATTAACAATACGAGTTAATTAATTAGCTCTTGTTGATTTTGCCGTTTCTTCGATGCATGGTTAGAGTAGACTAATCGAGTAATCAAGAGAGGATTCATGGTGACTAGTATATACTTTGATGACTCGGCGCGAAATAATTTGTTCTAGTATTGATCCGTGGCGAGAAGAGGAGGAAGCACTCGTCGCTTTGTAAGATACAAGGTGGAATACGAAGCAGAGCTGCTGCTGCTGCAGCTGCATCCTGTCTCTAAGACTGATCAGCAATTATGAGACCACTACTAATTCAGTAATCTCACGCGCCATTCGCAATGATCTTATTGATCGATCGTCGTTTCACTTCAATATATATTGATTTCCAAAGTGAATTTTTAGAAGGGGACATAAATGCGAAAAGTGAAGCTCAACTAATCCAGTTCCATTCTACGCATCTCTCACCACGTCAACTAACCATTCCTCCATGATTTTAGAAGGGGACAAGCATAAATAAGAAAAGTGAAGCGTGTGGACCCTTTGAATCAAGGTACCTTCATTGATGAAGTTGATCTTGTTGAAATGCAGAGGTGTACCAACCCACCACCTCTTGTTAAAGTTTAGACCTCCTCTCCCTCCAGAACACATGCATAAAAGGCTAACAGTCAGAAGCAAACAAGTTGGATTGAATGAATCATTGTTTTAACATTTAGAAATTGGAGGCATCAAGGAATACATCCCCACGCATGTAGCTTATGCCATAGAACCAGAGCAGATATGGTTATCAATGAGCCTGGAAATTTGCATACCATTGGACTAGTACACGATATGGAATGAGAGGAGCAGTGGCTACATCCCATATTCCAGAGCTAGTAAGTGAACAACACGAGGGAGCAGAGCCGCCTCAGGCATATATCTGCTCATTAGAGTTGCGTCACCTGGGGAACACGGAGCCACCTCGACTTGAGCAGTCGCCAGGAACTTCCTTGATCTTTGGAACACAAGAGAAGAGAAAGACACTTGTTACTCTGTATGAGACAGTGAGTACAATACAGACCTCACACCTGCAACGTTGTCGATGGCCATTTTTTTTGAGACACTACTAAATCCGGTTATCTTTTGTGCCAATCACAACCTTCGGTTGATTAATATCGTTTGAATGTTCATACGATTTTTTCATGGGGCTGCTGCTCTTCGGATACCGCCTCGTCGCCTAAGTCACCTTTGACCGCCTCAAGACGAGGTGAAACCATTGCTTCGTCAGCCGTGGCCACGGCCATGCCGGCATCCATCTATGCAGTAGGAAGGAGAATGAACCCGGTTGTTGATTAGCTCAGGGCTAGAAGGGATTAATTAACAATGGTCACCAGTTATATAATTAGCTCTTGTTTAGTTTTGCCGTTTCTTGGATGGATGGTTAGATCGAGTTGACTAATCAAGTGATCAAGAGATGATTTATGGCGATTAGTATACTTTGATGACTCAGCACGAAATAATTCGTAGTATTGATCTTTGGGGAGAAGAGAAGGAAGCACTGTAGCTCTGTTTAAGGTACAAGCTGGAATACAATACAGAACTGCAGCAGAAGCTGCATCTTGTCTGTGATACTGACTAACAATTTAATTGAACATCGTTTCGATATATGTTCAAATTGAGGCTCGGAATGAAAATTTTGCATGATCTCCTAAAATTATTAGTATCGGCAAATTCAGCTACCGATTATCCGAATTTCCCTGCTCATGTGCATTATCTTGAAAGTAAAAGATAATGTTGATTGAAGTGAACACTGAACCCTGGTCAGCTGCATGTTATAGCAACGCCATGTCTTGCAGCTTGCTAACAGAAATCGATGCTGCAGCGTGCCCTTCTGAATTCAGAAAGGATACCGTCTCCATCTCCTTCTCAGAGGTCCAGAGCTTAAATGTCACGTAGCTGTAAACTGCTAGTTTACTTCCTATTTTAGTAGGTACTATGTACATGCATCAGCCAGCTCCGAAGTCAGAACGGCAATATCATGAACTCTCTTGTAATACAAGACTGAAGACATGATCTTCACCAATGTAAATTGAGCACAACTAATCCAGCCAGCAGTAAATAATCCATTTTATCCTCTCACCACATAAGTGCCAAAAGTGAAGCTCATGGACCTTTTTAACCACAAGATACGTTCACCGATGAGGTTGATTGTGATGAAATGTAGAGGTGCATCAACCCACCAACATTCTCTTGTTGAAGCTTTAAACCTCCCCTCCTCCACAACACATGCATAAAAGGCATAGTCGGAAGCAAACACTGTACATAATATCTGAGGTTGGATTGGATGAGTCATTGTTTTAACATTTAGAAATAGAAGGCATCAGGAACTACACCCCTATGCCCATCGCCGGTGCAGCAGAACCAGAGCAAATACGGTTATCAATTATCCAAGAAGTCTGCACCTCATTGGACCTGTACACTATATGGAACCAGAGGAGCAGCAGATGCATCCTGTCTTACACTGCGAGAATGGAAGGAAACCACACTCATTTCTAAGAACAGGGGGAGGGAGCTGAGCCGGTGAAGGCATATCTGCTCATTAGCGTCGCTTCTCCTTGGGAAGCCGGAGCCACATCGACTTGGCAGTATATCCAGGAACTGTGATCCGCAGGGAGCAGATGTGTGCTGAGAAGAGAAAGAAACACTCGTTGCTCTCTATAATACAACGTGGAATACAATACAGACCTGCAGCTGCAGCAGAACCTTGTGCCTGAGACTTACCAAAATTTTTGTTGAGACACGACTAAATCCATTTATCTTTTGTGCCAACCACAACTTTATGTTGATTATTATCCTTTGAATGTATGTTCATAAGATTTTTTCATGGCGCTGCTGCTCATCGGGTACCATCGCCTCAAGGCTCGGGATCCAGTTCCCCGCCGGCGGTGGATTCTACGAGTGCCATGGCGCAGGTGGCCACCGCGTGCTCTGCCCGATCGCCGAGTTCAACAACCACGGGATCCACGTCTGCGTCGTGGCGCTGCTGCACGTCGGCTACCACGTTGTCGCATGCGTCGCCTTCCACACTTCGTCAGCCATGGAGCCACGAGCCCACGCCTTAGGAGAACTAACTCGGCTGATTAGCTTCGGGCTAAGAGGGATTAATTAACAATATGAGTTGATTAATTAGCTCTTGTTTAATTTTGCCTTTTTCCTGGATGGATGGTTAGAGACTTAGAGTTGACTAATCGAGTCATCAAGAGAGGATTTGTGGTGACTAGTATAAGTTGATGATGAGTCGGCACGAAATAATTTGTTCTATTATTGATCCGTGGCGAGAAGGGGAAGTACTGGTAGGTGTAAGGATCGTGTGACCGAGAGGAGGGGGGGGGGGGGGGGGGGGTGAATCGGTGCACTCTAGAATCTTTTCATTAACACTAACTCCCAAACAACTCCTAGCAAGTAGTTCTAGTAACACGGTAAAGCACACTAAGAAGAGTCCTTAACCTGAGATGCTAGTGAATATAGATGACAAGAAGCACTCCACACTAGCACAAAGGAAGTTACTAGATAGCACAAGATATAAAACGGAAACAACTAACTAGGACAAAACAATTAAGGGAACTAGGCACACTAAGTAGAGTCCTTAGAGCTACAAGATAGACTACAACAAGTAAGCACACGAGCAAGACAAACTAGCAAGATTAGTGAAACTAGTAGGAACCAAAGTAAACACACAAGCAAGATAGGCACAACTCAAATACTACTAGCAATCATATATAGTGCGATAAGTAAATGCATGTAGCAAAGGAGAAGGGATAGAGAATGCTCATGATGTTTTCCCGTGGTCTCGGAATGATGGCGCCTTCCCCTACTCCACGTTGGTTCACTCCCGTCGGAGTCTCGACCTCGTCCCTCCACTCGAAGGCGATCCCTCCTAAAGCACACTTCACCCTCCGAGTGAAGTCGCGGGCACGTCCCGCCGGGCTCTCTCCTGGGTACTCTTCCGGAGATAAGGCTCCGCACTTGATGCGTGCCAAAGGGCGCTCCACTAGTGATGCTTCTTTCGCACGGGAAGCTCCAAGACCGTGTACAAACTTGTGTCGGCTTCCACAATCTCCTTAGACAGCTCAACACCGACGCCTAACCGGTCTAGGCCTTGCCATAGACCAAGAGTAACAGCTCTAGATGACTCTCTCAAGCTCACACTAGCCTAGAGATCAAAGGATGCAACTTGTTACTCTCTCAAGCACTAGGATCACTCCAAATCCTTCTCAAGTGCTTCACACTTCTTCCCCTTGGCTTCTTGGCAGCACCTCTCCTCTTTCCTGGGTCTAAGTGTACCTCAAAGAGGCAAACAACCGGCTATATATAGGCCACCAACCTCAAACTAGCCGTTGTCCAAAAGTGCCCAGTCTTCGCAGAGACCGTACTGTTGACCGTATGGTCCGGTCCTCATTTGACCGTACGGTCCGGTCTTCATCTGACTAGCGTTCAGGGAGTACTGCTCCACTTCTCAAAGTAGACCGTACCGTCCGGTCCCTATCTCTTCTTCTACCAACAGAAACTTCTCCTTCTCTGTTGCTTCTGCCTGTAAGACCGTACCATCCGGTCCTTGACCGTACCGTCCGGTCAATGGTCCGGTCTTCATTTCTCAACTTCCAGAAACTTCAGCTTCTCTGTCTGGAAAACTCAATAGAGACCGTACCGTCCGGTCAATGGTCCGGTCTCTATTTCTCCACTTCCAGAAACTTCAGCTTCTCTGTCTGGATTTCCACTGTAGACCGTATGGTCCGGTCTCCTTGACCGTACCGTCCGGTCTCCTCTGACTTTGCAGCTTCGATCTTTTTCTTGATCCTTTCTTCCAAACTTGATATTCTTGGTTCCTTTAAACCTCTTCTGCCACCCTAGCCCCTGAGAGACTCACCATGCATCCAATGATCTCTATAACTAGTGTGCACTAAGAGAAACACCTCGAACCCTCTTGATAGTCCGGTTTTTCCTATGGACTCAAGCTAACATCTAACCAAGCAACACTCGCTTGGATCTAGCATGTCCTTAGTCTTGATCCATATCTTCTCCGTGACTCCATCAAGTCCGTTCTTGTGTTGATGAAGGCAACTAATCATCCTTGACATTAAGTTCATGGTTTGTTGGCGTACATCACCAACGGACGGAGCTTTCTTTATATGTGACCTATAAGATCTCACAAAGAGTGTTAGTCACATTCATGGTTCTCATCCAATCACCAAAACATTTATACCTTGGGGTTTCCCTAGCTCCAATGGTCATGAAGCTTACAGTAGGTTTGTAAGATACAAGGTGGAATGCAATACAGAACTGCAGCTACATCTTGCCTCGATCTGCTACTGCCTACTGACAAACAATTTCATGGATACATGACGTGATCTGGTGATCTATTTCATTGAACATCGGTTTCGATATATATTTGTAAGATGCTCATAATGAATTTTTTGCATGATCTCCCAAAATCATCAGCGTCGGCAATTTCAGGTATCGATTGTTGCTGCTCGCTGACAGAAATTGATGCTAGAGTGCCCTTCTGAATTCAGAAACGATACCGTCTCCATCTCCTTCTCACAGGTCCAGAGCTTAAATGTCGCATAGCTGTAACTTGCAAGTTTACTTCCCATTTTAGTACCTAATCTGTACATGCGTCAGGCAGCTCCGAAGTCAGAATCGTACGGCGAGATCATGAACTCTTTTGTAATACAGGACATGATCCTCACAAATGTAAATTGAGCTCAAATAATCCAGCCAGCAGTAAATAGTCCATTATATGCATGTCACCACAAAAATGCGAAAAGTGAAGCTCATGGACCTTTTTAACCACAAGATACGTTCATTGATGAGATTGATCGTGATGAAATGCAGAGGTGTATGAACCCATCAACCTCCTCTCCCTCCGGAACACATAGATAAAAACCACAGTCGAAAGCAAACACTATACATGATATATGAGTTTGATTGGATGAATCATTGTTTTAATATTTAGAAATAGGACGCATCAGAAACGTATGCTTGCACATCCGTACCCATGTAGCAGGTCGAGCAGAACCAGAGCAAACACTGTTATCAATGAGCCAAGAAGTTTTCACCCCATTGGACTCGTACACTATATGGAACCAGAGGAGCAGTACGTGGATGTATCCTCTGGCACAGTTCGAGTATGGAAGGAATCGACTATTCGAAAGAATCAGGGGAGGATTAAATGGTCGACGATGCATCCGAATATTAAATGGGGGATGCAGATCAGAGACAACTAGGTCTGCATTTGGGTAATGTGTCGGTTTGATCTCTAAGTCTGCTCAATTTCTGTTATCATTTTGGTGGTCAAGGTGGAGAAGATATGAAGGTAGCAATTCTTATGGAGTCCGCGGTAACATTGGCCTGTGATGGCTAGATCTTCGCTTAGTTCGGGAGAGGCCACTCAATGCCATGTGCGTAGTTGTTTGCTGACTTCTCGGACTTGCCTCCATTGTACCGGCTCCGAAACCTTGGGTGCACAAGGACATGTACAAGGTTTCTTCAGTTCATACAAGAATCGTTGGAAGTGGGTGCAGCGAAAGCATCGCGTAGAGCGCGGGAAGGTGATTCACCTTCGCACAATCTGACTCGTTCTTTTGTATGATTTGAAGACCGTGCAACGAAAGCGTCCATGTGCGTGGGGAGGCGTCAGACCCTCCGCACGACCTTGCTTACTGGAGTTCGGATGTAAGTGATGTAGTATTGTTTAAGCGGCGTCAACATTCCTGCAGGGAGGTGTTTTCTTGGAGGATGAAGATACAGCTGCAACAATATTGTTTCGATTGACACCATAGGATTTTGGAGGTGTTGAGCTAGATGGTAGAGTCTACATTGTTTTTAGGTGTTTTAGGCTGATTTGTATCGGCTCACTTGGGTGTTTGTATGTAAATCCTAAATGTACCTTCGATGTGCAGAGGCCGGAACATTATTTCACCTCGAAATAAAAAGTTTCCTTTATCTAAAAAGAATTAGGGGAGGGAGCAGAAGAGCTAAAGCATATCTGCTCATTTGCGTCGTATCTCCTTGAGACGGCAGAGCCACATCGACTTGGAGCTGCGATCCGCGGGACAGAAGATGAGTGATGAAAAAAGAAAAAAAAATACACTCGTTGTTCTCTATAATACAAAGTGGAATACAATAACCACTTGGGTGTGGTAGTAAAGCTCTCCTGAAGCCTCTCCTTTCTACTGTAGCTTCTCCCTTCCCATCGTGAATCCAGCAAGTTTCTCCAAGAAATTTTGATCGGCCCCCCTCCTTCTCCCTTCCCGGTAGTCTGCAGGCGTTGAGTTGGAGGGGACCCGCCTGTAGCAGTAGATCTACTAGTAGTTTAGTCTTAGCTTGTTTTATGTTTTTTTCCCCAATAATATGAGCTTTAGGTTGTCGCTCATTGCTCTAGTGAGCAATTTGTCTGTGCTGCGACTTGGATCGATGCTCAGTTTCTCTGGTATGGAAGTTGCCGTGATGGCTTTCTTCCCCGTCGGATTCCTACCCGTCGGGCGTCCTTTCCCTTTTTCTTTTTTATCTGTTGCTCTGGTTTCGGTTCGCTGGAGATGCAGGACTAGTCTGAGCTCATGTGCTGAGTTCGTGGATGAGCGCTCAAGCTCCCATACTCAGGTTGATCGCACCCTGCTGATCCCGATCTTCTTCCAGGGAGATTCAAATCAGTCAAGCCCGGTGATGCCTACTCAAAATCTACTGCTTCGATTTCTTCTACCTCGTCATCAGATGCACGATTTGAGGCGACCTCCAGGTGGACCGCTGGAGTGTCAATCTGTCCGCATCAAGAGGCTCTTTTCCCATCCATGTCGTGGTGTCTTGACGGCTTTCTGTCAGCACTGCTTGGTCCCGATGCGGATGGAGGCGCTCATGTTCGAAGCTTTGGTGCGGGAGTTTCGGTCAAGCTGCATCTTCATGCAAGGGAAGCTTCTGCGGTGGCGATGGAGCTCTCTCCGTCGTTGGCGTCAATTTTCTGAAGAGGACCTCGATGTAATTTTCATTTACCTTTGTGTCCTCATTTTGTTGCTTAAGGTCCTTTGCTTGTATTCTAGATCTTGTTTGGGCCTTGATGCAAATGTCCTGGCCCACCCGGCTTACTCTGTAGATCCGCCCGTTGTCGTGTACCGCCTCAAACCAAGGTGAAACCATCGCTCATCAGCGCCACGCGATGGTTTTTTTTTTCTTGATGCTTCAACAGCTTTTTTTTCTTTTTCTTTTTTTTTTTGCGAGGAAAGGTGATGCCCTTATTAGATCATAGCAGAATTACATTCTGCTTGGAGCAGATGTGTTACATAAATTGGCCCGTGATGGAGCCAAACTTTGCTAAATTTGTGCCTAACAATTTCATAGATAACTGACGTGATCTATTTCATTGAACATCGTTTCGATATATATTTATAAGATGCTCAGAATGAAATTTTTGTATGATCTCCTAAAGTCATCAGTATCGGCAAATTCAGCTACCGATTGTCCGAATTTCCCTGTTCAGGTTCAGTATCTTGAAAGTAAAAAGATAATGGTGATTGAAGTGAACACTGAACCCTGGTCAGCTGCATGTTACAGCAACACCATGTCTTGCAGCTTGCTAACAGAAATCGATGCTGCAGCGTGGCGTGCCCTTCTGAAAGGATACCGTCTCCATCTCCTTCTCAGAGGTCCAGAGCTTAAATGTCGCATAGCTTTAAACTGCAAGTTTACTTCCCATTTTAGTACCTAGTCTGTACATGCATCTCACCAGGTAAATGCGAAAAGTGAAGCTCATGAACCTTTGTAACCACAAGATACGTTCATTGATGAGGTTGATCATGATGAAATGCAGAGGTGTAAGAACCCACCAACCTGCTCTTGTTGAAGCTTAAAACTCCTCTCCCTCCGGAACACATACCTAAAAACCACAGTCGAAAGCAAACACTATACATGATATATGAGTTGGATTGGATGAATCATTGTCTTAACATTTAGAAATAGGACGCGTCAGGAACCACATCCCTACCCATGTAGCAGGTGCTGCAGAACCCGAGCAAATTCGGTTATCATTGGGCCAAGAAATTTGCACCTCATAGACTTGTACACTTTATGGAACCAGAGGAGCAGTACATGGATGCATCCGCCGGCACAGATCGAGTATGGAAGGCAACCACACTCCAAAGGAACAAGGGGAAGGAGCAGAACAGATAAAGCATATCTGCTCATTTGCGTCGCATCTCCTTGGGACGGCAGTGCCACATCGACTTGGGCGGTATCCAGGAGCTGTGATCCGCGGGATAGAAGATGAGTGATGAAAGAGAAAAAAACACTTGTTGCTCTCTATAATACAAAGTGGAATAAAAAAAAAGGGTCACAAAAGACCTACACCTGCAGCAAAAAAAAAAGTCGCAAAAAAAAAAAGGGTCACAAAGGACCTGCACCTGCAGCAGAACCACCAGGCAAACAAGAGGTGAATGATGGTGGAACCGGAGCAACCGCGGCTGTCATTGACACGGTGAACTGCGACGCCCTGCAGCTGCAGCCCATGTTGTCGTTGGCACTTGGCAAGCCCATAGAGCTAGAACGGGAACTGCGGCGCCAGAGCTGGTGATGACGACGGTGCGGCGACGATGAGGCGCTGGACTCGCTGGAGTGATTTATACGTCGTCGCATACGTCGCCTTGGACCGCCTCAAGCCAAGGTGGAAGTGAAGCCTTCAACACTACACTTCGTCAGCCATAACCATGCTGGGATCCATCGATGCAGTAGGAAGGAGAACGAACCCGGTTGATTAGCTCGGGGGCTAAGAGAGATTAATTAACAGTACGAGTTAATTTATTAGCTCTTGTTTAATTTATTAGAGTTGAATAATCGAGTGATCAATAGAGGATTTATGATGAATAGTATACTTTTTTTTAGGGAATGATGACTAGTATACTTTGCTGACTCGGCGCTAGGGAAGGAAGCACTTGTAGCTTAGATACAAGGTGGAATACATTACAGAACTGCAGATGCATCTGCATCTTGTCTCTGAGACTGACCAACAATTATGACACCACTACTAATTCGGTGATCTCACGTGCCATTCACAATGATCTATCTTATTGATCACCGTTTCACTTCAATATATGCTCATAAATTTCCAAAGTGAACTTTTTTTCATGAGCTCCCAAATTCATCAGCATATCGGCAAATTCAGCTACTAATGGACCAAAATTTTCAGTACTTTTCTGCTACTCTAGAAAATGCAATGAAAGTAAGTGGGGATGCTCTTCATCGATGTTGAGCTCAACACATCGAGCATTTAATAATCCGTCTATGCATCTCATCACATTAACAAACTATATCTCTAAGATTTTAAGAGAATTTTAAGAGAGAATTGAACCTGAATGTGAAAATTGAAGCTCATAGGCCGTTTGGACCATTCAGTACTACATGCAGAGCTGTAGCCACCCAACAGCCACCTCTTATTGAAGCCCAAAACCTCCTCTCTCTCTCTCTCCGGAACACACACATATAAAAAGCATGTAGGCTAATAGGCAGAAGTAAACACTATACTATACAAAATGTGTGGGTTTTGTTGAGATTTAGAAATAGGAGACATCGGGAGCTACATCCTTATGGATGTTGCGAGTGCTATAGAACCAGAGCGGATAGGGTCATCAGAAACTCTTCAAACTTGCATAACATTGGATATGCTCTGTGGAACCAGAGGAGTGGTGGCTACATCCTTGGCCTTAGTGCGAGTTTGACGAGTAGGGGAGCGGAGCCGCTCAAGGGAGATGTGCTCATTACCGTTGTGTCACCTCAGGCAGGCCGGGCGGAGCCACCTCGACTTCAGCAGTATGCTGACAATGGGGTACAAAGCAGCTCGGGATAATGCAAGCTGGAATACAATTGAGCTATACTAATCAAGCCAGCAGTAAATAATTCATTCTACGCATCTCACCGCAAAAATGCGAAAAGTGAAACTCATGGACGTTCATTGATGAGGTTGATCGTGATGAAATGTAGAGGTGTACCAACCCACCAAACTCCTCTTGTTGAAGCTTAAACGTTCTCTCCCTCCCAGACAAATGCATAAAAAGCACAGTAGGAAGCAAACACTATACGACATTTGGAAAAGGAGGCATCAGGAATTACATCCCTACGCTTTTAGCCATTGCAACCGAACAAGAGCACATACGGTTATCAATGAGTCTAAAAGTTTGCACACCATTGTATGTGTGCACTATATGGAACCAGAGGAGCTGTGGACGTATATTGCATCATAGTGCGAGTATGGAAGGAAACCACACTCATTTCCAAGAACAGGGGAGGGAACAGAGCCGCTCAAGGCCTATTTGCTCATTATTAGCGTCGCATCTCCTTGGAAAGGCGGAACCACCTCGACTTGGACAGTATCCAGGAACTGCGATCCGCGGGACAAAAGGTGGGTGATGAGAAGAGAAACAAATACACTTTGCTATGTATGACACAAAATGGAATAGAATACAAACCTCAGACCTGCACCTCAGCTGAAACCTTGTGTCTGAGACTGACCATTTTTTTTTTAAACACCACTAAATCCAGTCTTTTACTGGCAAATTTGTTTTTACCCAGTTATCTTTTGTGCCAAACTGCCAACCACAATGTTCTGTGTTTATTATCGTTTGAATTAATGGAGCTGCTGCTCGGATCTATTTTAATTGGGGGTATGCCAAGGCAAACTCTAATGAATGATTCGGTAAAAAACTATATAATTTGTCCGGCAAATCGGTGTACAAGACTACAAGTATAATATAACTAAAACTTGATAATACATTTAAGAGATATCACAAAACTATATCTAAAAACGTCATATAATATATAAAGTAATTCAAACGAACTATAAGTTTCCATATAAGATTATAAATAGTTCAAACAAACTACTCCTGTCTTAAATATGTATAACAGCAGCCTGTAAACTAACAGTTGTTCAAAGGAGCTTGCGAAGGTTTACTTCTTGTCTTTCTTATCCAACCTTCTCTGGGGTATTGTTCCGAAACATATCTGCAATATCCTTATTGCTCTTCATGATCTTCAGAGTTCAACTATGATGTGATAAAAAAAAAAAAGAGTCAAATTAAAAATATGCTTTGATCAACGACCATGGACGAGTGGACAACGATGCCTCAATGTACAATTGACAGCACAAAAGTCACACGTTCTAACACTTTGCGATGCTCGAGCGGTGATTTCTACCTCGGCCTTCATCTCCAGCAGCGAGCGAATCCACGGGACGGCCTCGCCTGTGGCCTGCGTGAGAACTGACAAGTGCGAATTGCGATATGGGAAGCGCCATGGCTCCTCCAGAAAACGAATCGAGCGGCATTACGGCAACCGGCAGAGTTGGGCTCAGCGACGGAGAGGCAGGCGGGCGTCGCGCCGATCGGGAAATGTAGCTGCATTGCATCGATCTCGATCGGGAGACATCACCATGTCGGCAAACTCGGTTGCGCTAGCTGCGGCGCAGCAGACGCTCGTCGCGTCGGTTTCTGAGATCGGGAGCGCTGGGCGTTGTTCGGACGTTGGATGAAAGTCTGGGCCAGGCTGGGTCCAATCTACACGGTATGCCATGGCCCATCCGGCATACCCTGTATATATGGCCCATCTTATAGGTAGGACGGGATATGGTTTAGTTTTGATAGGATAATGTTTGAGGCCCAGATTCGCGCGAATAGAAAGATGGAAGGATGGATGGATCCTATACGTAACTCGCCCTACAAAATTCTTTTGATAGAACACTTTGAGATAAGTGCGAGAGGCAATCCGACGGCCCACATGCGCTGCGGGCTGAGAGGGGGAGGACAACTGGGTGACACGTAGCGCGTTTTGATTGGGGCGGGTGGGAGGAGGGAGAAAAAGAAACGAATTTCAAACTTTAAACACATTTTTCTCTTAAACCGTAAGTCTATTTTCGAATCCGTTTGAAGCATGATGTTGTTTGGAATTAATGCTACAAAATAAGATCCAATATGAATATTTTTTGAAATTCGAATTTTTCGTCAACATTTTGAATGTAACATGTCAACATTTTGTTTTCACTGTGTCAACATTTTTTATGTGCTATGTCAACATTTTTGGCATAAATGTTGACTCTGTTGTTTGGAAATGTTGACATAGGCTTACGAAAATGTTAAAACTGTTGTTTGAAAATGTTGACGGTTAGTTGGTAAGCTAAGTTGTTTTAAGTGGGCCGAATTTGATAAGCTATTGGGCTGACCTACAAGTTACATAGGGTGTCCCGGAAGGATGAGAGGCTTTCACGTGTCAGTTTTTGATTGGGGCGGGCGGAAGGGATCAGAAAATGAATCGGTTTCTAAACTTCAAATTCATCTTTCTCCCAACCCGTAAGTCTGTTTTCGAATCCGTTTGAACCATCATGTTGTTTAGAATTAATGCTACAAAATGAGATCCCATATTAATATTTTTTATTTTTTTTTAAATTCAAAATTTTCGTCAATATTTTGAATACAGTGTGTCAACATTTTTTTTCTGTGTCAACATTTATTTAACTAGATCAACATTTTTTTTCAAAATGTTGATAGCATGTCTAAAAAGTTAAAATAAATTTATAGAAATGTTAACTATTCTATTTTAAAATGTTGATGGGCTGGGTTGTTCAAAATGGATGGGATATTGGACCGTTCTATTGGTTGGTAATTATAGAATAGGAGCTCCCGTAGATCCGCCCCTGCATCAGGTACCTAGCGTCAGCCATGGCCATGCTCATGCCGGCATCCATCAATGCAGAAGGAGAACGAACCGTTTGATTAGCTCGGGGCTAAGGCCATCTCCAAGAGCTTTTCTAAATCTCACTCTATAAATCATCATTTAGAGAGTCATTTGCATAAAAATAGAACTCCCCGCCGACTATAAATTGGAGGGGTTGTTTCATTTGTGGTTTCGGAACATTTTAGGTGACATGACACTTTTGGAAATGCCAAAATGAAACTCCCCGCTGAGACTAGCCTAACCACAAGATATATTTATTGATGAGGTTGATCGTGATTAAATGCAGAGGTGTACCAACCCATCAACCTCTTGTTAAAGCCTAAACCTCCTCTTCCTCCCAAACACATGCATAAAAGGTACATGTAGGCGAACATCGAAAGCAAAACACCATACATAGTATTTGAGATACGATGAATTGATATTTAAAAATAGAAGGCATCAAGAACTACACCCGTACACATGTTGCGTGTCTCAGAGAACCAGAGCAGAAGTTTGCACACCATTGAACGACCAGAGGAGTAGTGGTCGCATCCTTTGCTACAACGCGAGTATGGAAGGAAACAACACTCATTCGAAAGAACTGGGTGAGGGAGCAGAGCCGCTAAAGGCATATATGCTCATTTGTGCCACGTCTCCTGCGTAGCCACCTCGAATCCTGGCAGAGGAACTGCGATCCGCGTGACAGAAGATGTGTGGTGAGAAGAGAAAGAAACATTCGTTGTTCTGTATAGTAGAAAGTGGAATACAATACATACCTCAGACCTGTTTGAATGTATGTTCATATGATTTTTTTCATGACGCTGCTGCCTGCCGCGTACCGTATTGTGGCCTAGGTCGCATTGGACTGCCTCAAGGCAAGGTGAAACCATCGCTTCGTCGCTGACCAACGATTATGATACCACTACTAATTCAGCAATCACATATATTATTCACAACGATATATTTTATTGATCATCGTTTCAATGTTCACAAGATTTCCGAAATGGATTTTTTTCTTGATCTCCCAAAGCCGTCGGCATATAGGCAAATCCAGCTACCAAATTGACCAAAATTTCCAGTACTTTTCTGCTACTCCAGCTAGAAAATGCAATGAAAATAGGTGGGGTTGCTCTTCACCAGTGTTAAATTGAGCTCAACCCATCAAGATTACATAATCCATTTATACATTTCACCACATCAACTAACTATATATCTACTATTTAAAGAGAGAATTGAACAGGAATGTGATAATTGAAGCTCATAGGCCTTTTGGACAACACGATATGCTCAGTGACATAATTTCTGGGTTGGATTGCATGAATTATTATTTTTAGATTTAGAAATAGGAGGCAACAGGAACAGCATCCCTTCAGATGTTGCGGGTGCTATAGAACTAGAGCCGATACGGTTATAGAATAGTCGCATAACATTGGATATGCTCTGTGGAACCAGAGGAGCGGTGACTACATCCTTGGCTTCGGTTGCGAGTTTGACAAGTAGGGAAAAAAAGCTGCTCAACTCAAGGCCCCGCGCCGAGTTCCCGGCGATCAAGGCCGTCGGGCTCAACAACCACTGGATCAACGTCTGCGTCATGGCGTCGCTGCTCGTCGGCTACCGCGTCGTCGCGTATGTCGCCTTGGACCACCTCAAACTGAGGTGAAAACTGAAGCCTTCATCACTACACTTGGTCAGCCATGGCACCACAAGCCGATGCCAGCATTCATCGATGCAGAGGAGAGGTTGATTAATAATACGAGTTAATTAATTAGCTCTTGTTTAATTTTGCCGTTGCTTGGATGGATGGTTACAGTTGACTACTCGAGTGATCAAGAGAGGATTTATGGTGACTAGTGTACGATGATGACTCGGCGCGAAATAATCTGTAGTAGTATTGATCTGTGGCGAGAAGAGGAGGAAGATTACACGCTCAATAATATCGGAAGATATCTGTCTAACACTGCCAGCTGCATCCTGTCTCTAAGACTGACCAGCAATTATGATACCACTACTAATTCAGTAATCTCACGCGCCATTCACAATGATCTTATTGATCGATCGTCGTTTCACTTCAATATATATTCATAAGATTTCCAAAGTGAATTTTTAGAAGGGTACATAAATGCGAAAAGTGAAGCTCAACTAATCCAGTTCCATTCTACGCATCTCTCACCACGTCAACTGACCATACCTCCATGATTTTAGAAGGGGACATGCATAAATGCGAACTGAAGCTCGTGGACCTTCTGAATCAAGGTACCTTCATTGATGAAGTTGATCGTGTTGAAATGCAGAGGTGTACCAACCCACCACCTCTTGTTAAAGTTTAAACCTCCTCTCCCTCCAGAACACATGCATAAAAGGCTAACAGTCAGAAGCAAACAAGTTGGATTGAACGAATTATTGTTTTACCATTTAGAAATTGGAGGCATCAGGGACTACATCCCTACGCATGTAGCTGATGCCATAGAACCAGAGCAGATATGGTTATCAAGGAGTCTAGAAGTTTGCATACCACTGGACTTGTAGACGATATGGAATGAGAGGAGCAGTGGCTACAGCCCATCTTTCAGAGGTAGTACGGGAACAGCACGAGGGAGCAGAGCCGCCTCAGGCATATATCTGCTCATTAGAGTTGCGTCACCTGGGGAAGACGGAGCGACCTCAACTTGAGCAGTCTCCAGGAACTTCTTTGATCTTCGGAACATAAGATGTGTGATGAGAAGAAAAAGACACTTGTTACTCTGTAGTATGAGACAGTGGAGTACAATACAGACCTCACACCTGCAACCTTGTCTCTGGCCATTTTTTTTACACTACTAAATCCGGTTATCTTTTGTGCCAATCACAACCTTCGGTTGATTAATATCGTTTGAATGTTCATACGATATTTTCATGGGGCTGCTGCTCTTCGGATACCGCCTCGTCGCCTAAGTCGCCTTTGACCGCCTCAAGACGAGGTGAAACCATTGCTTCGTCAGCCGTGGCCACGGCCATGCCGGCATCCATCTATGCAGTAGGAAGGAGAACGAACCCGGTTGTTGATTAGCTCGGGGCTAGAAGGGATTAATTAACAATGGTCACCACTTAATTAATTAGCTCTTGGTTAATTTTGCCGTTTCTTGGATGGATGGTTAGATTGAGTTGACTAATCAAGTGATCAAGAGATGATTTATGGCGATTAGTATATTTTGATGACTCAGCACGAAATAATTCGTAGTATTGATCTTTGGGGAGAAGAGAAGGAAGCACTGTAGCTCTGTGTAAGGTACAAGCTGGAATACAATACAGAACTGCAGCAGAAGCTGCATCTTGTCTCTGATACTGACTAACAATTTCATTGAACATCGTTTCGATATATATTCAAAATTGAGGCTCGGAATGAAAATTTTGCATGATCTCCTAAAATTATCAGTATCGGCAAATTCGCTACCGATTATCCGAATTTCCCTGCTCAGGTTCAGTATCTTGAAAGTAAAGGATAATGTTGATTGAAGTGAACACTGAACCCTGGTCAGCTGCATGTTACAGCAACGCCATGTCTTGCAGCTTGCTAACAGAAATCGATGCTGCAGCGTGTCTGTAACGCCCAGAATAAAAAAATAAAAGAAAAAAAAACAAGCTGGTCCTATTGGGCTTTAGTGAGTTCGCAGCCCAACTCGAGTCCAACATCTGAAAAAAAAAAAAAACCAGCCAACCCTAGTCCTCTCCTCCCTTCGGTCTCCAGTCGACCATACGAAGAAAAATTACGGCGGCGCTGCAGCCTTGTTGCCGGCTGTCTGCTGTGCGGAGTGATCTCCTTTGAAGGTTGGTCGATCTCCTTCCTCTCTAGTAAAACGAGATGCGTGGCCTCTTCTCTTTCTCCTACCCTCCCCGCTGATGTGTTTCATGCCCTTCCCTTTTGCGGAGCCGTAGATTATTGCGGCACAACCTTGGAGAGGGCACTGCAGAGGTGAAGGAAAAGGTCGTGGCTGACCATAGGTAAAACTCGTTTCCCCGTTATACGCACAGGTTATACGCACAGGCTGTGCTAGGGTTCTTTGTTTCTGTCCATTGATTGAGCAGTAGCTGTTCGATCCAACTTTTGGTGATCTTAACTTCCGAATTTGGAAATCCGACAATAAGAAAAGTTGTAGATCTTTCTTAGATCTTTCCAACGAGTGCTTATTCACATTTTTTCGTTGAGTAAAACAGAAGTTATGGTCCTCTGAATATTCTGTCATTCACGAGGTTCAGTCTGAAACTGTACAGTTTCAGTTGCGAGGTTCAGTTTTGGGCGTCGTTTTCAATGGACTTAGAGGCCGATTTTCTCCAGGATGTGAACTAGGTTTTTGTAGTGATTTGTATGCTCTTTCCATGAAGTACTTATTCTCTTGATTTGGATAAGCGGTTTGGGAGATATTGATTTTTAAAATCAGCGGACTGACAACTGTCGGCAGACTATGTCTGTCATCTTGTGGGCACGATTAAGAATAGTAAACGTCGAAATTTAATTATATGATGAATACCAAAGTTGTAGCCCTTGGTCTGTAGTTTCCAAATATATATTTATTTGCTATGTTTTATGTTGTAGAAAAAAAGATACGAAAAAGAGAAGCAGTACTGCTCCTGTTGGAAGAATGTTTGTGTGCGGTTCTTTTGATTGTGGGTGGGGTTTCGATTAGGACGTTTTAAATTCAGTAACTATGCTTCGATTTGAGTTCATATACTGAGATGTGATTGTGGATAGGTGGTGTTCCTCCAAATCACACTTGAAGCTTGTCGGTTATCATCGTCGGAGGCAAGTAAATGTAGCGGTGGTTTGCTACAGTTTTGGCTTGTTATTTTCATCACCTACACTTTAAATTTCAGAACCATATGAACTTAAATGTTAATATGAGAATTGTGATAATTATTTCTTTTAATGCATGCTTAACGGAGACCTATTGTTATTTGCGTTATTGTTATTATTCTAGCATGTTTATGTGGTTAATCTTCATTCTTGAAGATATTGGAATATGGTGTCGAGGAGTATTGCAGCATGCCATGTGCATTTGCATCATTCATATGCATTGGAAGTTATGTCGTTGACCTATGGTCACGACCGTACCGGTACAGCATCATGGGATGCAGCTCCATACCTTGTTGGGTATGCAGGCAGGAGACATTTGCATTGCATTCATATGCACTCATTGAAGTTAATAACATATACATGTTATTATGGAAAAGAAGTTGATCTTATATACTCTCTTGAGTTGTTTAATTGATAATTGTGGAGAAGGTATTTATGATTCATGGAGGTCTATTATTTTTTCTTTATATTGATGTCTTATATGTGGATTGCCTTAAATTGTTGTTTAATTCAACTTGTGGTTTAAATAGCTGGTCAAAGCAATTTGCTTGCTGAGATGTTTCATCTCACCCTTGCTTTAATCTTTCCAGGTACTTGATGAGTTGCATGAAGGGATGGGGAGTAGCTGCACGTTATTCACTTCACCTTATTTAAAGTTTTGCACTATGTTTAGTAGTAAAGAATGTTTGGTCCTTAAGTGTCGGAGTTTAATCTTTGATGTGGAGTGATGGTTAAACTTAAAGTCCTTATTCATTCATTCTTGCTAAGGTTATTTGTTTGATAGTGTGATGTCTTAATGATCTATCTGTTTATACATGTTTTTCTTCCGCGTTGCTTATATTTACAAAGGAGATGCTGCCGAATTTTCTATATTTGTTGGCAGGAGGCTGTTTGTGTTGGTTTTAGTAGCATCCCGGGGTGATTGTGGATTCCGGGTTGTTACAGTTGGTAATCAGAGCTTAGGTTTAGATTCTAAGTAATATAAGATTTAAATTGACACACTTGCACACATAGGAAGGGTATGGGTTTGGATATCTTGCTTACTATTTGACAATGGATTCTTTCTTAGTGATATCTACTATATTTCCTTATATGTATTGGTGCATTGTATCTTGTTGTTATTGTTAATTACTGAATTTACTTATAACTTTACTTGTATATGTTTGTGTGCCTTTCTTCGTGCTTTTTATCTTTGGTGCACCCATAAGGTGTTGTACTTATTTGATGTTTGAGCCTAGTATTGAGGGATATGTGGTACTTTAGACCTAACAAGCTTTGGAAGCCTTTAGAGCAAAGTTTTTTTTAATAAACAATGCAGGTGGGTTTAGTGGAGGGCCCCCATGATACCTTGTCTGCATTGCTTGTGAGGTTGCCCCAGTGTTAGGGTTACGATCCAACCACCCATATTCAAAGCAAATGGTTGAGTGACGGATGGATTGGCCACCATGCCGTACACCCTAATTATTTGTTCTTTGCATATCGGGTGTGCTGATCGTTGTGTGCCTTGTCCTCTATACCCAAAGTGGCTATGTTTCGGCCTATCCTTAGTTAAGTGTGGGATCTTTACCTTTGTATGAGAATAATATCTGCATGTAGTTTCGTGAGTTGACGTGTTGTTCGTTTTTGGGAAGTGTCTTGGAGCTGTTTTGCAGCTGGTGTTGAATTCGAGGGTTTGCTGTCGTTTGTCGTTAGTGTTGAATTCGAATATTGATATTTCTAAATTGCTCTTGAATTTTCAACTATTTCCTTCTAGAGGTTGAACAATTATTGTTATTTCTCAGAAGTGCTTTGTTTTTAGGGGCTTTATCGCTACTTTATTGATGCAAGTGGGTCTAAGTTAGCATGAGGATCTTTCGGCGTGCTCTAGAAGTTGGGGCTAACACACTATGTAGAAGTAGCTATGCATGTCAATGCAATACTTGTGGAGCGTTGTCGTTTATAAGGTTATACTAGCTATCAGTTCTTGTAACAATTCAGATATGCGGTGCTGTGAGCTTGTGAATTTAAGTCAAGATGAAGATGCATGTGGTTTCATAGAAGCTCTTCTCATGTTTGGTTTTGCAAGTTATCTTTCTTGCCTTGTTTTCTAGCGGGTGGAAAAAAAGGCTATACGTGGCCATTATATGGAATTATTCCTATAGTTCTCTAGCCTAATGAACGAAGGCATTCTGTATAAGATGTTTGCTGCCGAAGAGAATTTTAATGTGGGATGTATGCTAAGTCTGGTTACTTCTATCAAACTTTAGAGTCTAGTCTGATTTTCTCTTTTTTTTTTTATGGTTGAGTTGAAGTCTTGAACTGCTGTGGTCTTATCGTGGGTTTTCCTCCGAGGAGACCTTGTTCACTTTTGTTGGGGCTTGTGTGGGGGGATTTCCTCGTATCAGGCCGATGATGTGCTTATAGGGCCATAAACGATGTATTTAATAATAACCTTCAGATATACCCCTATAAATGATGCAGCTCCCTACAACGCTTTGGTTTTAGTGTCCTCTCTAGTGGATCAGGCCAAGTTAAAGAAGAAGTTAGAGGATCTTAGAGAGGGCTTCGTCAGACCTCACCTTGTTTTTTCTAGTGATATTTGTGGTGAAGAAGGATTGCAGTGCAACGGTGTTCTCTACCATGGTTTTGAATTGTATTTATTATCAATTGAGGATAAATGAGGAGGATATTGAGAAGACGAGTATATGGTTAGGTCTTTGAACTATCAAATGCTCCTACCGCTTTTATCGCAACCGTGAACATGATGTTGCATTAATAATTGAACGACTTTGTTGTTGTTTTCATTAATGATATCTTGATCTACTCCAAGTCAGAGGGAGAGCATGAGCGACATCTCAATCTTGTTCTAGATGCCCTTCGGAAGAAACAGTTTTATGGCAAACTGAATAAGTGTCCATTTTGGCATTCTGAAGTGACTTTCCTTGGTCAGTGGATTCAGAGAATGCTGCTTCGATTGTTGAGTGGGAGAGACCTACTAGTGTCACAGAGATTCATAGTTTCTTGGTTTTGGCTGGCTTTATCGGCACTTTGTGCAGGATTTCTATAGCATTGCAAAGCCGACGACAAGACTCATTGAGAAGGTGTTCTTTTTGCATGGGCAGGTCAGTTTCCAGACTTTGAAGAATAAATTGCTGATGCTCCTATTCTAGCTTTGCCTGAGAATGACAAACGCTTCACGGTGTATACGAATGCTTCCCGTATTGGTTTGGGCTGTGTGTTGATGTAGGATGGTAAGGTAATTGCTTATTACTCTAGGCAGTTGGAGAAGCATGAGAGGAATTATCCTACCCACGATCTTGAGTTGGCTGCTGTGGTGTTGCTGTGAAGTCTTGTGATATTTATACTGATCACAAGAGTCTCAAATATATCTTCACCCAGAAGGAGCTGAATTTGAGGCAGCGCAAATGGCTTGAGCTGATAAGGATTATGATCTTACGATCCAATATCATCCTGGGAAGGAAAATCTGGTTGCAGATGCTTTTTAGTAGGAGTGATGTTCCTAAAGTGGCAATGCCTTTGATTGCTTATTTGGAGCGTATGGGCTTCTCTTTCTGCTCTGCAGGCACGGGTAGAGAGGAGACCTAGATGCTTATTCAGTCATCACTACTTGAGCGGGTGCGTGAGGCACAACAGCATGATCGCTTGATCCAAGAGGTTCGAAAGAGGATTGCAGATGGCAGACCTCGGGAGTTCAGCATTGATGAGAATGATATTGTCCGTTTCAGAGTATCTTGAGAGAGGCTCATCGTACTCCTTATACTGTTCATCCTGGTGAGACCTAGATGTATAGAGATTTGAAGCAGAGTTTCTGGTGGAAGAGGATGAAGATTGATATTGCTAAGTATGTGGCAGCTTGTGGTGTATGCCAGCAGGTGACGGCTGAGCATAAGAGGCCTGCAGGTTTAGTGAAGCCATTGGAAATTCCAGAATGGAAGTGGGAACATATCACTATGGACTTCGTGGTTGGTTTACCTCGCTCTCCTCGAGGTAAAGATGCTATTTGGGTTGTAATTGACCGACTTACTAAGTCGGCGCACTTCATTTCAATGAAGACGACTAATTTAGCTGAGGAGTTTGTTCCTTTGTATATGAAGGAAGTGGTGAGGCTTCATGGTGTTCCTAAGTCTATCATTTCAGATCGAGACTCCAAGTTTGTGTCCAAGTTTTGGCAGAGCTTGCATAGTGCTTTGGGTCCAAGCTTTCTCTAATTGTTGCATTTTCACCCATAGATTGATGGTCAGTCAGAGCGGACTATATATTCAGACCCTAGAGAGCGATATGTTGCATGCTTGTGTCCTTTCTCGAAAGGGCAGTTGGGAGGATCATCTAGCATTGGTTGAGTTTGCTTATAATAACAGCTATCAGGCTAGTATCAAGATGACACCATTTGAGGCTTTGTATGGCAGAAGATGTGTTTCTCCGTTGCGTTGGGAAACTTAGGTCCTTGGTTGGTCCAGATTGGATTCGACAGATGTTTGAGAAGGTACAAGAGATACGTCAGAATATTTTGGCTGCTCAAAGTCGCCAGAACAGCTATGCAGATGTTAGGAGGCGAGACCTCGAGTTTGCAGTGGATGATCAGGTTCTTCTCAGAGTATCGCCTACGAAGGCATTGTGTGGTTTGGTACTACTAGAAAGCTTAGTCCGAGGTATATTGGACCTTATGATATCATCACCCGAGTTGGCAGTTTGGCTTATCGATTGCAGTTGTCGGAGTCTATGAGAGAAGTACATAATGTCTTCTATGTATCTATGTTGAGGAAGTACTTGCGGGATCCAGAACATAAGATCGACTTAGAGCCGATTCATGTGGAACAGGACTTGACGGTTGAGTGTCGCTCAGTGCGTATCTTAGAATCATCAGACCGTGTTATGAGAAGAAGGACCATTAAGTATGTTGGAGTCCTATGGACCAATCAGTCCGAGCGTGAAGCTATTTGGGAGCTTGAGGTGCAAGTGCGGAAAGAAGTATCATGATCTTTTTGAGACCGCTGAGTTTAAGCGGTTTTTGTTTCGTTTACCTCTCCGTTGGTTTTTGTTGTAGAAGCGGCCGAATTCGAGGACCAATTCTTTTTAAGGGGGGTAGACTGTAACGCCCAGAATAAAAAATAAAAGAAAAAAAACAAGCTGGTCCTATTGGGCTTTAGTGAGTTCGCAGCCCAACTCGAGTCCAACATCTGAAAAAAAAAACCAGCCAACCCTAGTCCTCTCCTCCCTTCGGTCTCCAGTCGACCATACGAAGAAAAATTACGGCGGCGCTGCAGCCTTGTTGCCGGCTGTCTGCTGTGCGGAGTGATCTCCTTTGAAGGTTGGTCGATCTCCTTCCTCTCTAGTAAAACGAGATGCGTGGCCTCTTCTCTTTCTCCTACCCTCCCCGCTGATGTGTTTCATGCCCTTCCCTTTTGCGGAGCCGTAGATTATTGCGGCACAACCTTGGAGAGGGCACTGCAGAGGTGAAGGAAAAGGTCGTAGCTGACCATAGGTAAAACTCGTTTCCCCGTTATACGCACAGGTTATACGCACAGGCTGTGCTAGGGTTCTTTGTTTCTGTCCATTGATTGAGCAGTAGCTGTTCGATCCAACTTTTGGTGATCTTAACTTCCGAATTTGGAAATCCGACAATAAGAAAAGTTGTAGATCTTTCTTAGATCTTTCCAACAAGTGCTTATTCACATTTTTTCGTTGAGTAAAACAGAAGTTATGGTCCTCTGAATATTCTGTCATTCACGAGGTTCAGTCTGAAACTGTACAGTTTCAGTTGCGAGGTTCAGTTTTGGGCGTCGTTTTCAATGGATTTAGAGGCCGATTTTCTCCAGGATGTGAACTAGGTTTTTGTAGTGATTTGTATGCTCTTTCCATGAAGTACTTATTCTCTTGATTTGGATAAGCGGTTTGGGAGATATTGATTTTTAAAATCAGCGGACGGACAACTGTCGGCAGACTATGTCTGTCATCTTGTGGGCACGATTAAGAATAGTAAACGTCGAAATTTAATTATATGATGAATACCAAAGTTGTACCCCTTGGTCTGTAGTTTCCAAATATATATTTATTTGCTATGTTTTATGTTGTAGAAAAAAGATACGAAAAAGAGAAGCAGTACTGCTCCTGTTGGAAGAATGTTTGTGTGCGGTTCTTTTGATTGTGGGTGGGGTTTCGATTAGGACGTTTTAAATTCAGTAACTATGCTTCGATTTGAGTTCATATACTGAGATGTGATTGTGGATAGGTGGTGTTCCTCCAAATCACACTTGAAGCTTGTCGGTTATCATCGTCGGAGGCAAGTAAATGTAGCGGTGGTTTGCTACAGTTTTGGCTTGTTATTTTCATCACCTACACTTTAAATTTCAGAACCATATGAACTTAAATGTTAATATGAGAATTGTGATAATTATTTCTTTTAATGCATGCTTAACGGAGACCTATTGTTATTGTTATTATTCTAGCATGTTTATGTGGTTAATCTTCATTCTTGAAGATATTGGAATATGGTGTCGAGGAGTATTGCAGCATGCCATGTGCATTTGCATCATTCATATGCATTGGAAGTTATGTCGTTGACCTATGGTCACGACCGTACCGGTACAGCATCATGGGATGCAGCTCCATACCTTGTTGGGTATGCAGGCAGGAGACATTTGCATTGCATTCATATGCACTCATTGAAGTTAATAACATATACATGTTATTGTGGAAAAGAAGTTGATCTTATATACTCTCTTGAGTTGTTTAATTGATAATTGTGGAGAAGGTATTTATGATTCATGGAGGTCTATTATTTTTCTTTATATTGATGTCTTATATGTGGATTGCCTTAAATTGTTGTTTAATTCAACTTGTGGTTTAAATAGCTGGTCAAAGCAATTTGCTTGCTGAGATGTTTCATCTCACCCTTGCTTTAATCTTTCCAGGTACTTGATGAGTTGCATGACGGGATGGGGAGTAGCTGCACGTCATTCACTTCACCTTATTTAGAGTTTTGCACTATGTTTAGTAGTAAAGAATGTTTGGTCCTTAAGTGTCGGAGATTAATCTTTGATGTGGAGTGATGGTTAAACTTAAAGTCCTTATTCATTCATTCTTGCTAAGGTTATTTGTTTGATAGTGTGATGTCTTAATGATCTATCTGTTTATACATGTTTTTCTTCCGCGTTGCTTATATTTACAAAGGAGATGCTGCCGAATTTTCTATATTTTTGGCAGGAGGTTGTTTGTGTTGGTTTTTAGTAGCATCCCGGGGTGATTGTGGATTCCGGGGTGTTACAGTGTCCTTCTGAATTCAGAAAGGATACCGTCTCCATCTCCTTCTCAGAGGTCTAGAACTTAAATGTCACGTAGCTGTAAATTGCTAGTTTACTTCCTATTTTAGTAGCTACTATGTACATGCATCAGCCAGCTCCGAAGTCAGAACGGCAATATCATGAACTCTCTTGTAATACAAGACTGAAGACATGATCTTCACCAATGTAAATTGAGCACAACTAATCCAGCCAGCAGTAAATAATCCATTTTATCCTCTGACCACATAAGTGCCAAAAGTGAAGCTCATGGACCTTTTTAACCACAAGATACGTTCACCGATGAGGTTGATTGTGATGAAATGTAGAGGTGCATCAACCCACCAACATCCTCTTGTTGAAGCTTTAAACCTCCCCTCCTCCACAACACATGCATAAAAGGCACAGTCGGAAGCAAACACTGTACATAACTAGGTGAAAACCCCGCGCGTTGCTGCAGGACAAAGAATTTTTTTAAAGAAAAAACAACAATGAGCATATTGCATAATAAAGAACAAAGATTGATTGGTTAGAAGAATTTAGATGGAATGATCAGTGGTGTCACTTCTTACCTCTTATATTGCACCCTAATCATATTAAATTTCTTAATTAGTCTTGAATATGAATATTTGAGCCCATCAATATACCTTGAGATTGCGCCCTCAGCCTTTAGAAAATCACACGTAGGTAGAATGCAAGCTAATTAACTGGTACTATACAAATCCATGTATCAAGCTGCGACTAAGGCCCTGTTTGTTAGAAGAGAGAATATGGATTGTGGATTGGACTCAGGAGCAGCATTCTTATTTCGTGTGATTCTCAAATATGCTAAAAAGACTACGTGAAAAACGTGAGGACACTTGGTCCTTTATATAGGAATGCCTGAGCAGAGTAACTCGCGGAGAGCGATTAGTGGACAACTGATTCCATCAATGGCATTGGTATCTTGATTGTACCGTGGTTGTGGAAGTTACTAATAGCGTTGACACACAAAGTAAAATAGGGGCCGTGATGGCAGGAGTTTCTGTGGCTAGTTACTACATGAAGTAAAGAAAGAGTGCATGGGAGTCTATGATTTGACGGACACGATGTTTTGTAGACTGTGATCTAATGGCTGAAATTTTTCAGGTGATGTGGCCTCATGAGGAGCCAGCTTTATAGCAATTAATGATTGTTAGTGGGTTGCGCTTATATAGTAGATATAGATATCTGAGGTTGGATTGGATGAGTCATTGTTTTAACATTTAGAAATAGAAGGCATCAGGAACTACATCCCTATGCCCATCGCCGGTGCAGCAGAACCAGAGCAAATACGGTTATTAATTATCCAAGAAGTCTGCACCTCATTGGACCTGTACACTATATGGAACCAGAGGAGCAGCAGATGCATCCTGTCTTACACTGCGAGAATGGAAGGAAACCACACTCATTTCTAAGAACAGGGGGACGGAGCTGAGCCGCTCAAGCCATATCTGCTCATTAGCGTCGCTTCTCCTTGGGAAGCCGGAGCCACATCGACTTGGCAGTATATCCAGGAACTGTGATCCGCGGGGAGCAGATGTGTGCTGAGAAGAGAAAGAAACACTCGTTGCTTTCTATAATACAAAGTGGAATACAATACAGACCTGCAGCTGCAGCAGAACCTTGTGCCTGAGACTGACCAAACTTTTTGTTGAGACACGACTAAATCCATTTATCTTTTGCGCCAATCGCAACTTTATGTTCATTATTATCGTTTGAATGTATGTTCATAAGATTTTTTTTCATGGCGCTGCTGTTCGTCGGGTACCATCGCCTGCCGGCAGCGGATTCTACGAGTGTGACGGCGCAGGCGGCCACCGCGCGCTCTGCCCGATCGCCGAGTTCCCGGCAATCAAGGCCGTCTGGATCGACGTCTGCATCATGGCGCTGCTGCACGTCAGCTACCGCGTTGTCGCATGCGTCGCCTTGGAAAGCCTCAAGCCAACGTGAAAGTTTTTTTTTTCGAAAGATATAGAAACTTAGTGTCCCGGCTTGTATTAATATAAGAAGGTGCCTCATATTAAGAGAAACGAGACCAAACCGTACAAACAGAAAAATTAACTACAAACTTTCTGAGCGGGTGATCGAAAAAACAGACATGGACCGCATCAAAGCTCCAACAAGACTCCATCGATGGTTTCCATCGCATGACACCAAGCAAGATGTTGAGAAAGTTGTCAATTACGACAATGGTGGACCATCAATATGGCGAGGAAACTCCAAGGCAACGCCTCCAACAAGATGACGACATCCAAAGACGCCGTCGTTGCCCGATCCAACGAGTTAGATCTTGGGTTTACACCCGGAGAAGCCTCATGACTAAAGTGTACAAGGGCACCTCGACAACGCCTTCAACAAGGAGAACGGCACCCAAAGGTGTCATAGTTGTCGGCACCGGCAAAAACCGAGCAGACTTACGCCCAGCGCCCAGCGCACCCAGTCATTCATGTTGAATTGCTCACCACGCCGCAACTGTTGGTGCTCATTATGACGACCTTTTAGCACCAAATTCTCTTAGTGTTTTGATAATCATCCACCATATTGTATTGATTATTGCCACTAATCATGACGTTTTGCTTCTTTAGTGTCTTTTTGTGTCTTTCTGTATTTTTAGGTGAAATACAACATATAATGCAAGCGGGGCGAAATTATCCATGAAACATGGGTCGAAGCTTCAGCCCGCGGCACCTCAAGCACTCCTTGGACGTCCATGAAGCCCAACACGCAAGGCCCAAACTCATTTGCTTGGTTTCCAAGTCCTCTAGAAGGCTCACCCAAAATATTCCCGAAATCTAGAGATTTTCGCGGAGTCCAGGACAGCAACATCTTGTGACGAGGATTTGGAGTTCAAGACGACCTCAAATGCAAATCCGTTGAATACCAAAGTTGAAGATCTCGTCGAGTGCTTTCCGGAACACATATGGATGACATTATTTGGACTCCGGAGCTAGGAGATATCGGGCCCGCAATGAGTACTGCGCAGAGAAGTCCGAATCAGGACAGAATATCTTGCGACGCGATTTTGGGCATGAAGACGACAGAATCTGGAGATCAAATTAACACCAAAGTTGTAGATCTTTTCGAGGGCTACAAGATAGAGTCCAAGTTTGCTTCATTTGGAGTCCGGACGGTGGAGATATGATTTTTAGAAAGCGGAGCTACGAAAAAGGAAAATTGAGTCCGAGTTGTACACGTTTCGTGCCGATCGGCACCCTCCATGTGCCGATCGGCACCGACCTAGATTGGGTGGAGGACGCCTCCAGGCACCTCCCCACTACATATATGTCCCAAGGGATGTCCCCCTTTGTACGCATTGTCACATTATCAAAGTATTTCGAGTTGAGAGCCAAAACTTGCGGCGTTACGCCGCCGTTTCACCATGTAGCCTAGTTGTCTAGATCTTCTCTAGTTGGTGAGTTGGAGGAGCTAGCTAGGGTTCTAAGAGGAATCAACCCACGTGGTGAAGCTCTAATTTAGGCCCTAGTTAGTCTATGAATTCAATTAACCAAGGTTCAAGAGCCGGATATTATCGTCGTCGCGGTATGTGATGAAGGTGATGTTCTATGCGTCTCAATTTGGTTGATCTACTTCCTGTTCATGCTTGCTTTCGATCTTGTTTCCCCTCTATGTCTTCCTTCTTGTTGCAATTTGCTATATTCATGTCATGCCGACCGGCACAACCCTTGTGCCAATCGGCACCATCTTCATATGCAATAGTCGGTGCGTTGTTTATCTTGTCGGTGTTGTTTACCTATTAGCGCTATTAGCCGTCGTCGTCAAAGGATCGCAGCAAAAACTTAATAGTGATGCAATGCTAATAGATGCTCACCGTAGTGCCTTTTCCTTTGCCTTATTAGCCGCCGCCATGACAGGGTCGCAGCAAACAGCTTAGGTGCATTGGTGCGGGACTAGAGGAGATGATAGATTGATGTGCTTCATTAGACTATAGTAAATTACCTTTCGCTATAAACTGCAACTTGTGCTACTGGTGTGTGCTTCACTCATATCTAGCTAAGACTCGTTTACTTAGATTATTGGCTTTGCAATTCTCTCTTATTTTGTTGTTTCGCTTTCTGTGCCGATCGGCATGGCTCTCGCGCCGATCAGCACAACAACAAATCTCTTCAATTCTCTCTTGTTTAACGTCATATGCAATTGTGTTTAATGCTTAGGTTTAGTTTGCTGAGTTTAATAGTAGAATGCCTATTAGTTTGCTTGTCGGTCCGTGGATTCGATAAACCTTGGAATACTATTCTAAGGGAAAAGTTACTACAACTGACCCGTGCGCTTGCGGTCATAAAAGGTGCGCGTATCCCGCGCCAACAAGCTTTTCTGACGCCATTGCCGGGGACTGGCAACTCGAACCGTAGGTATTTCCATGAAAATTTTGTTTCAAGCTAACCCTATGATCTATCATATTGCATATACTCTGTTTTCTTTGTTGTGTTCATTGGAACAGGACGGGAGCAACCGCCGTCAACCCTTCTGCCGACCAGCACAACGTTGATGCCGATCGGCATATGCGAGCTTCGGTGATTCTGCAACAGGAGCTAAGTACTCTTCCCTCTCCTCTAACTTTGTAGCGGTAGGTGCTAACGTTGTTAGTGGCCCAACATCTGCTACTTAGTTCTTCTTTGGTCTTACTTTGCTTGTTTCTTTCGTATCTAAATTAGACTTTGTAGTGCTGCTAGGAGTTCAACCTAGTTTATTTTTCGGTTAGTTTTTGAATAAACAACGTCGTGGCGCTATCTTTGTTATCAATAATCAATACTTTGGTGCTCTCATTGATTTGAAGAAGTGATGAATGTTGCTTTGTTGTATGCTTAGCATGATTCTTGATATGTTAGTCTTCCCCTACACATTATTATGAACCTCACTAATTAAATTTCAGCCCCGAGAATCATTGTGATTTGATTGCTATGCCTTTGACAAAACCCCATGAGCTACCTTTCATGCACATGCTTTCTTTTTGCAATCAATGATCTCAATAACTCAGGACGTTGTATGCTTTTTGAAAAATGTACTTCAATGTTATATGTCTCTATACCTCGAGTTAATTATCTTCTACCATGGTCAATACCTACCACAGCCATATTGAGCATCAATATAAGAACCATAGGTTTTGCAATCCTTACTCTTACATTTGGGTCAAGTGTTTTTCTTTTTGGTTGGAGAGCTTTAAGCTGGTCATTTCATTTGCGTAGCTTTCACTTGTTTTCTAGCCTTTCTATTCATGCTTGCCTATTCTACACTAGAGTATGTGCAAACTTCGCATGGATATCCCACCTTTAAACCTATATTTCTTTGTTGGTGTTATCTATTCTTTGTCCACAACCTATGATATGAGTTTCTCGTCGAGCCATTGCACTATCTCTATGGTTTTATGCACAAATTTGAAGATATCTTGCTGAAGACGAAGGCCTACATCAATAGAAGATCTTCTAAGAGAAAAAAAAAGGGAGAAGAAAAAGAAAAGAAAGACTCCATAGAAGTAGCAAGTCATCGCGGAGACAGTCTGGAATTCAGTGCATCAAGAATTGGAGACAACAGAGGATGTTTGATGGATATACACATTGTGCCGACCGGCACGCCCTTTGTGCCGATCGGCACCAGCACTAGGAGTGACATCCAGCATTCAGTTATTCCAGGAAAATAAATACAAGAACTTTCAGATTGTCTGCGAGAGGAAAATGATGATGGAAGGAATTCAAGCATGCTGATATATCAAGTTGCAAGAAGAGGCTTCAAAGAAACAATTTGTGCATAAGCCATTGTCCTTCAAGTAAGTGCATACTTTTGGCTGAAACTCTATCTTTCCAACCTTGTGCAATCCGATACCTTGGACTTCATTTGTGCCTCGGGATCACTCTTTGCCATTTGCACAAGTCCACCTTTCTAAAGCGTGTGTTTCCACTCTCTTACGTTTTATTTCCAATGACCTTTTTGACAAGCTCTCTGTAATGCCAAGTTAGAAACTCATTTGACTTGAATTTCTTGGATTTGCTAGAACAATTTCCCTACCAAGCTACTCATACAAGTTTCCACTAAATATATTTGTAGCATAGGGTTCCTTCATGGCTGTTGAGAGACTTGAAAGTTGAGTGTACATTTGACCTATGGTTTGAAGTTTTTGATTCTTGGTTGAGACATACTCTTTTATGAAATTTTATAAGTACATGCCTGAATTAGAGAGTGATTTGAAACTTTTACTGTGCATGTGTTTCCATGATTAAGCTTTGTAGATGGTTATACGTTGAGGCTTGCTTTCTCTAAACTTTGAAACTTATGAGCTGGATAATCAATAGAATACTCAATTGACTAGGCATGGGGGAGATGCATGTATCCTGATGATTGTGAACCATATAGCATGATTGCAATGGTGATCTTCTATTAGGAGAATTTTTGTGTTTGGATTTGCTCGAGGACGAGCAAAAGCTAAGCATGGGGGTGTTGTTGGTGCTTATCATGACGACCTTTTAGCACCAAATTCTCTTAGTATTTCGATGATCATCCACCATACTGTATTGATTATTGCCACTAATCATGACGTTTTGCTTCTTTAGTGTCTTTTTGTGTCTTTGTGTCTTTTTAGGTGAAATACAACATATAATGCAAGCGGGGCGAAATTATCTATAAAACATGGGTCGAAGCTTCAGCCCGCGGCACCTCAAGCACTCCTTGGACGTCCATGAAGCCCAACATACAAGGCCCAAACTCATTTGCTTGGTTTCCAAGTCCTCTAGAAGGCTCACCCAAAATATTCCCGAAATCTGGAGATTTTCGCGGAGTTCAGGACAGCAACATCTTGTGACAAGGATTTGGAGTTCAAGACGACCTCAAATGCAAATCCGTTGAATATCAGAGTTGAAGATATCGTCGAGTGCTTTCGGGAATACATATGGATGACATTATTTGGACTCCGGAGCTAGGAGATATGGGGCCCGCAATGAGTACTGCGCAGAGAAGTCTGAATCAGGACAGAATATCTTGCGACGCGATTTTAGGCATGAAGACGACAGAATCTGGAGATCAAAATGGCACCAAAGTTGTAGATCTTTTCGGGGGCTACAAGATAGAGTCCAAGTTTGCTTCATTTGGAGTCTGGACGGTGGAGATATGATTTTTAGAAGGCGGAGCTACGAAAAAGGAAAATTGAGTCCGAGTTGTACACGTTTCGTGCCGATCGGCACCGACTAGATTGAGTGGAGGACGCCTCCAGGCACCTCCCCACTACATATATGTCCCAAGGGACGTCCCCTTTGTACGCGTTGTCACATTATCAAAGTATTTCGAGTTGAGAGCCAAAACTTGCGGCGTTACGCCGCCGGTTTCACCATGTAGCCTAGTTGTCTAGATCTTCTCTCGTTGGTGAGTTGGAGGACTAGCTAGGGTTCTAAGAGGAGTCAACCCACGTGGTGAAGCTCTAATTTAGGCCCTAGTTAGCCTATGAATTCAATTAACCAAGGTTCAAGAGCCGGATGTTATCGTCGTCGCGGTATGTGATGAAGGTGATGTTCTATGCGTCTCAATTTGGTTGATCTACTTCCTGTTCATGCTTGCTTTCGATCTTGTTTCCCCTCTATGTCTTCCTTCTTGTTGCAATTTGTTATATTCATGTCGTGCCAACCGGCACAACCCTTGTGCCGATCGGCACCATCTTCATATGCAATAGTCGGTGCGTTGTTTATCTTGTCGGTGTTGTTTAGCTATTAGCGCTATTAGCCGCCGTCGTCAAAGGATCGCAGCAAAAACTTAATAGTGATGCAATGCTAATAGATGCTCACCGTAGTGCCTTTTCCTTTGCCTTATTAGCCGCCGCCGTGACAGGGTCGCAGCAAACAGCTTAGGTGCATGGGTGCGGGACTAGAGGAGATGATAGATTGATGTGCTTCATTAGACTATAGTAAATTACCTTTTGCTATAAACTGCAACTTATGCTACTGGTGTGTGCTTCATTCATATCTAGCTAAGACTCGTTTACTTAGATTATTGGCTTTGCAATTCTCTCTTATTTTGTTGTTTCGCTTTCTGTGCCGATCGGCACGGCCCTCGCGCCGATCAGCACAACAACAAATCTCTTCAATTCTCTCTTGTTTAACGTCATATGCAATTGTGCTTAATGCTTAGGTTTAGTTTGCTGGGTTTAATAGTAGAATGCCTATTAGTTTGCTTGCCGGTCCGTGGATTCGATAAACCTTGGAATACTCTTCTAAGGGAAAAGCTACTACAACTGACCCGTGTGCTAAACAGGACGGGAGCAACCGCCGTCAACCCTTCTGCCGACTAGCACAACGTTGATGCCGATCGGCATATGCGAGCTTCGGTGATTCTGCAACAGGAGCTAAGTACTTTTCCCTCTCCTCTAGCTTTGTAGCGGTAGGTGCTAACGTTGTTAGTGGACCAACATCTGCTACTTAGTTCTTCTTTGGTCTTACTTTGCTTGTTTCTTTCGTATCTAAATTAGACTTTGTAGTGCTGCTAGGAGTTCAACCTAGTTTATTTTTCGGTTAGTTTTTGAATAAACAACGTCGTGGCGCTATCTTTGTTATCAATAATCAATACTTTGGTGCTTTCATTGATTTGAAGAAGTGATGAATGTTGCTTTGTTGTATGCTTAGCATGATTCTTGATATGTTAGTCTTCCCCTACACATTATTATGAACCTCACTAATTAAATTTCAGCCCCGAGAATCATTGTGATTTGATTGCTATGCCTTTGACAAAACCCCATGAGCTACCTTTCATGCACATGCTTTCTTTTTTCAAGCAATGATCTGAATAACTCAGGACGTTGTATGCTTTTTGAAAAATGTACTTCAATGTTATATGTCTCTATACCTCGAGTTAATTATCTTCTACCATGGTCAATACCTAACACAGCCATATTGAGCATCAATATAAGAACCATAGGTTTTGCAATCCTTACTCTTACATTTGGGTCAAGTGTTTTTCTTTTTGGTTGGAGAGCTTTAAGCTGGTCATTTCATTTGCGTAGCTTTCACCTGTTTTCTAGCCTTTCTATTCATGCTTGCCTATTCTACACTAGAGTATGTGCAAACTTCGCATGGATATCCCACCTTTAAACCTATATTTCTTTGTTGGTGTTATCTATTCTTTGTCCACAACCTATGATATGAGTTTCTCGTCGAGCCATTGCACTATCTCTATGGTTTTATGCACAAATATGAAGATATCTTGCTGAAGACGAAGGCCTACATCAATGGAAGATCTTCTAAGGAGAAAAAAAAAGGGAGAAGAAAAAGAAAAGAAAGACTCCATAGAAGTAGCAAGTCATCGCGGAGACAGTCTGGAATTCAGTGCATCAAGAATTGGAGACAACAGAGGATGTTTGATGGATATACACATTGTGCCGACCGGCACACCCTTTGTGCCGATCGGCACCAGCACTAGGAGTGACATCCAGCATTCAGTTATTCCAGGAAAATAAATACAAGAACTTTCAGATTATCTGCGAGAGGAAAATGATGATGGAAGGAACTTCAAGCCATGCTGATATATCAAGTTGCAAGAAGAGGCTTCAAAGAAACAATTTGTGCATAAGCCATTGTCCTTCAAGTAAGTGCATACTTTTGGCTGAAACTCTATCTTTCCAACCTTGTGCAATCCGATACCTTGGACTTCATTTGTGCCTCGGGATCACTCTTTGCCATTTGCACAAGTCCACCTTTCTAAAGCGTGTGTTTCCACTCTCTTACGTTTTATTTCCAATGACCTTTTTGACAAGCTCTCTGTAATGCCAAGTTAGAAACTCATTTGACTTGAATTCCTTGGATTTGCTAGAACAATTTCCCTACCAAGCTACTCATACAAGTTTCCACTAAATATATTTGTAGCATAGGGTTCCTTCATGGCTGTTGAGAGACTTGAAAGTTGAGTGTACATTTGACCTATGGTTTGAAGGTTTTGATTCTTGGTTGAGACATACTCTTATGAAATTTTATAAGTACATGCCTGAATTAGAGAGTGATTTGAAACTTTTACTGTGCATGTGTTTCCATGATTGAGCTTTGTAGATGGTTATACGTTGAGGCTTGCTTTCTCTAAACTTTGAAACTTATGAGTTGGATAATCAATAGAATACTCAATTGACTAGGCATGGGGGAGATGCATGTATCCTGATGATTGTGAACCATATAGCATGATTGCAATGGTGATCTTCTATTAGGAGAATTTTTGTGTTTGGATTTGCTCGAGGACGAGCAAAAGCTAAGCATGGGGGTGTTGTTGGTGCTTATTATGACGATCTTTTAGCACCAAATTCTCTTAGTATTTCGATGATCATCTATCATACTGTATTGATTATTGCCACTAATCATGGCGTTTTGCTTCTTTAGTGTCTTTTTGTGTCTTTGTGCCTTTTTAGGTGAAATACAACATATAATGCAAGCGGGGCGAAATTATCCATGAAACATGGGTCGAAGCTTCAGCCCGCGGCACCTCAAGCACTCCTTGGACGTCCATGAAGACCAACACGCAAGGCCCAAACTCATTTGCTTGGTTTCCAAGTCCTCTAGAAGGCTCACCCAAAATATTCCTGAAATCTGGAGATTTTCGCGGAGTCCAGGACAGCAACATCTTGTGACGAGGATTTGGAGTTCAAGACGATCTCAAATGCAAATCAGTTGAATATCAAAGATGAAGATTTCGTCGAGTGCTTTCGGGAACACATATGGATGACATTATTTGGACTCCGGAGCTAGGAGATATGGGGCCCGCAGTAAGTACTGCGCAGAGAAGTCTGAATCAGGACAGAATATCTTGCGACGCGATTGTGGGCATGAAGACGACAGAATCTGGAGATCAAAATACACCAAAGTTGTAGATCTTTTCGAGGGCTACAAGATAGAGTCTAAGTTTGCTTCATTTGGAGTCTGGACGGTGGAGATATGATTTTTAGAAGGCGAAGCTGCGAAAAAGGAAAATTGAGTCTGAGTTGTACACGTTTCGTGCCGATCGGCACCCTCCATGTGCCTATCGGCACCGACCTAGATTGAGTGGAGGACGCCTCCAAGCACCTCCCCACTACATATATGTCCCAAGGGACATCCGCCTTTGTACGCATTGTCACATTATCAAAGTATTTCGAGTTGAGAGCCAAAACTTGCGGCGTTACGCCGCCGGTTTCACCATGTAGCCTAGTTGTCTAGATCTTCTCTAGTTGGTGAGTTGGAGGACTAGCTAGGGTTCTAAGAGGGAGTCAACCCACGTGGTGAAGCTCTAATTTAGGCCCTAGTTAGCCTATGAATTCAATTAACCAAGGTTCAAGAGCCGGATGTTATCGTCGTCGCGGTATGTGATGAAGGTGATGTTCTATGCGTCTCAATTTGGTTGATCTACTTCCTGTTCATGCTTGCTTTCGATCTTGTTTCCCCTCTATGTCTTCCTTCTTGTTGCAATTTGTTATATTCATGTCGTGCCAACCGGCACAACCCTTGTGCCGATCGGCACCATCTTCATATGCAATAGTCAGTGCGTTGTTTATCTTGTCGGTGTTGTTTAGCTATTAGCGCTATTAGCCGCCGTCGTCAAAGGATCGCAGCAAAAACTTAATAGTGATGCAATGCTAATAGATGCTCACCGTAGTGCTTTTTCCTTTGCCTTATTAGCCGCCGCCGTGACAGGGTCGCAGCAAACAGCTTAGGTGCATGGGTGCGGGACTAGAGGAGATGATAGATTGATGTGCTTCATTGGACTATAGTAAACTACCTTTTGCTATGAACTGCAACTTGTGCTACTGGTGTGTGCTTCACTCATATCTAGCTAAGACTCGTTTACTTAGATTATTGGCTTTGCAATTCTCTCTTATTTTGTTGTTTCGCTTTCTGTGCCGATCGGCATGGCTCTCGCGCCGATCAGCACAACAACAAATCTCTTCAATTCTCTCTTGTTTAACATCATATGCAATTGTGCTTAATGCTTAGGTTTAGTTTGCTGGGTTTAATAGTAGAATGCCTATTAGTTTGCTTGCCGGTCCTTGGATTCGATAAACCTTGGAATACTCTTCTAAGGGAAAAGCTACTACAAATGACCCGTGCGCTTGCGGTCATAAAAGGTGCGTGTATCCCACGCCAACAGCAACCACACCCTTGACAGCATCTCGCCTCCAGCTTCCACGCTGACGACCACCGCACTTCAGACCTCCACACCTAGACCAAAACCACCAGCCTCTTCACTAGGACAGCACCGCCGGTCTTCACCACTACCGTACCATAAGCACCAACAACCTCCACGCCTCGCCGTCAACTGCCGCAACTCCGTGCGCTCCGGCCACACGCTCAGCGGCGCTGCATCTTCTCACCTGGACCATCATCGTGGACCTCCACTTCAAGACGCACACCCAGCACTGTGCACACCATCAGCACCTCACCAACAATGCCGCTGCATCTCTTCACATGGACAGCCACTCCGACCTCCACAACAGATGCCCACCAGCACCGTGCACAACGCCAACCTCACCAACACCGAAGAATCTCCTGGGAGATCCGCAGAAGTATCAGCTGCCTCTGCGCACACCATTGCGTCGCCAACGTGAAATTGAAGCCTTCCACACTTCGTCATCCATCTATGCAGTAGTATGAGAACGAACCCGGCTGATTAGCTCGGGGCTAAGAGGGATCAATTAACAATATGAATTGATTAATTAGCTCTTGTTTAATTTGCCTTTTCCTGGATGGATGGTTAGAGACTTAAAGTTGACTAATCGAGTCATCAAGAGAGGATTTATGGTGACTAGTATAAGTTGATGATGAGTCGCACGAAATAATGTGTTCCATTATTGACCTGTGGCGAGAAGGGGAAGTACTTGTAGCTTTGTAAGATACAAGGTGGAATACAATACAGAACTGCAGCTGCATCTTGCCTCTGCTACCGCCTACAAACAAACAATTTCATGGATACTGGATGCATGAGTCATGACGTGATCTATTTCATTGAACATCGGTTTCCATATATATTTGTAAGATGCTCAGAATGAAATTTTTGCATGATCTCGCAAAGTCATCAGCATCGGCAATTTCAAATACCGATTGTTGCAGCTTGCTGACAGAAATTGATGCTGCAGCGTGCCCTTCTGAATTCAGAAAGGATACTGTCTCCATCTCCTTCTCAGAGGTCCAGAGCTTAAATGTCGCATAGCTGTAAATTGCAAGTTTACTTCCCATTTTAGTGCCTAATCTGTACATGCGTCAGCCAGCTCCGAAGTCAGAACGGCAAGACCATGAACTCTTTTGTAATACAAGACATGACCTTCACCAATGTAAATTGAGCTCAACTAATCAAACCAGCAGTAAATAATCCATTCTATGCATCTCACCACATAAATGCGAAAAGTGAAGCTCATGGACCTTTTTAGCCATAAGATACGTTCATCGATGAGGTTGATCGTGATGAAATGCAGAGGGGTACCAACCCACCCACCAACTCCTTCTTGTTGAAGCTTAAACCTCCTCTCCCTCCCGAACACATGCATAAAAGGCACAGTCGGAAGCAAACACGATACATAATATCTGAGATGGATTGGATGAATCATTGTTTTAACATTTAGAAATAAGAGGCATCAGGAACTACATCCCTACGCCCGCAGCTGGTGTGGCAGAACCCGAGCAAATATGGTTATCAATAGGCCAAGAAGTTTGCACCACAATAGACTTGTACACTTTATGGAACCAGAGGAGCAGTACGTAGATTCATCCTCTGGCACAGATCGAGTATGGAAGGAAACCACACTCGGAAACAACTAGGGGAGGGAGCAGAACAGCTAAAAGCATATCTGCCCATTAGCGTCGCATCTCCTTGGGACGGCAGAGCCATATCCACTTGGGTGGTATCCTGGAGTTGCGATCCGCAGGAGTGATGAAAAGAGAAAAAAGGACTTGTTGCTCTCTATAATACAAAGTGGAATACAATACAGACCACTGGGTTTGGATCCTTTCGAAAGCGAACAAGTGTATTCAATTTTTGAGCGCATTAGTCCTCTCGAGCTCGGATCCAGGCTCGGAAAAGGCACCACGGGGTGCAAAGAAAGCGGTTCGGCCGAATTGGTTCGGAAGATAGGACAGAACGACTGATGGAGCCGTTACCACGCTCCCCCCACCCCACACCCCAATCGCCGGTGACCCCGTGCGGCCGCCGGCCAACCACCTTTCCAGCCCAAGCTCACCCGTCCACCACACACAGTGCCTCGTACTCTCCAGATCCGAGCGTCTACAGTCCCGGAAAGCCAGAGTCCTTGGACCTGCTGTACTTCTCCAGCCCAGAGCTTCCTTCAGAACAAGAAGCAAAGAAGAGGAAGGAGCAGGAAGCTGAAGAACGAGATGCTGTCAACTGCGAGCAGAACAAGAAGGGGAAGGAGAGAAGCCCAGTGCAGGTGCTGAAGCCACGACTGCAGTCGTGCTGGTGAAGCCTCAGCAGTTCACCTCGTACAAGGAAGCGGTAATAGGACAAGCTGGCAACAGGAAGAGGAAGGCAAGATCCAATGGGGGCAGGACAAATCAATGGAGGAGGGAGAAAGAGGAAGCAGAGGAAGGATGGAAGGAAGTAAAAGCTAGGTACTGGTGGAGGAAAGAGAGGACGACGACAGCCATAGCAAACCAGAAGAAACAAGGCCATTACAAGAGGCAGCACTCCAACCACTCAGAGACATTTTTCAGTGCTTGGTTCAAACAGAGAACAGAAGGGAGATGCTACAGGTGCTTGGCGACGGACCACAAGGTGGCACAGTGTAGAGACCCGCCGAAGTGCATTGCGTGCTTAAAGTCGGGTCACAGGGCAAGATTCTGCAGATCCAGTCGCAAGCCTGCTCAAGAGAACACCTCTCACCCAAATAGTACACCACAGCGCCGCGCCCCACTCCCAAAAGCGAAGCAGAGTTCTGCAACGAAGCGAAAGTCCCAAGAAGAGAAGCAAGAAGCCATGGAGGACCACCTGCCCGGAGCTCCCCACCGGCGGGTGGATAAGGTGGTCGTATGCTCTCGTCGCTCCGACGACATGGAGGCGGAGGAGAGGGACCTCAACCTGAGGGCGGTCCTTGCAGTGGCGGTGGACTCGCAGGCTGTGCTCAAGTGCAGCTCAAGCTAGGGGAGTCGCGCCTCGAGGTCACGGTCTTCTCCAAGGCGGCGTTCATGCTTTGGTTTGCTGAACCGGCGATGAAACGTCGGGCGCTCGCGGCGATAGCTCCCCTCATTGTCGAGCGAGTCAGGCTCAACATCATACCCTGGTCCCGGCAAACGGGCGCGGAGGCGGCGAGCCTACGCTACCGGGCTAGGGTGTGCCTCGAGGGGGTGCCGAGGCATGCCTGGCAGGTGGAGGCAGTGAAGCCATTATTCGACCACTCAACTTACATTGAGGGGGTTGATGTCCAGAGGAAGAGGGAGGAGGAATCGGCATGTTTTGTCCTCCAGGTGTGGACGGCGAACCCTGACGCCATCGCAAAGGAGGCGGAGTTCAGCATCGATGAGCCGGAGGTCCTTCCAACGTCGGAGCTCCGGTTCCCGGCGTTGGAGATGGAGGCGGTGATGCCCCGGGATAGGGTTGGGCCGGTGCCAATGTTGAAGTACAACGTGCTGCTTCACCTTGATGAAGTGAAGAGCTACTCACCGCTGCAGGTTAGCCGGAACAACGATGGCTGCCGGCGGCGGATAGCGGCTACGAGGCGCCCAAGAGCTTTCCCTACACATGGTTCTTGGGGGTGGTTGATGGAACTCTTCCACGCATCCCTAGGGCCCCGGTGCAGGAGCGGCTGCAGTGGCCGGAGAGCAGGAGGAGGGACCGCTCCCCGCCAGGGGGCGCACGGCCGAGCAAGCGCGGTCGCGGTGGCGACGGCGGTCCGCCCGGTGGCCGTCTTGGTGGGCACGGACGTGGCGAGTTCAGCAGGGCATGCCACGGCTGGAAGGGGCATGATGGTGGCTCCTCCGGTCGTTGCCGCGCCATGGATGTCGGGGGCCGGGCTTCCTCCTGTCCACCGGCGCTGGAGGCGGCAAACTTTGGGAACGGAGCCCAAGAAAAGAGGAGGGCCCACTCCAACGGCCCCAAGCATTCGAGTTGGAAGGAGCTAGAAGATGCATTCAATGGCCAGCTGCAGCTTCTCGGTGTGCCGTTGGGAGACATGCAGTTATGTGCGTGGGACCCTATGGTGCTCGAGGCGGGGATCCCTCAGGCAACTGATGGAGAATGCGCGGGAGGAGCCTTGGGCGTGGTGGTTGGAATGGAGGCGGTGGAGGCCCAGCAAGACACTGATGACCACCTTCCGGGACTGATACAGGAGGAGGGCCGGGGGGATGACACAGCTGCCGTGGCTGGGCCGGACACCGAGAGGGCCCAAGGGGAAGAGGCTCATGAAGGCCTGGGCCGAACAGGGGAAGAAAGAGTGGAGGACAACAGGGAGGTACGAGATGGCCAGACAGCAGAAGCTGTGGACGCGGGGGTGGACGCGGGGGCGGCGCTTCTGCCGTTCACCAGATCGATTATCAAGCAGGTTACGCCACCGGTTCTTCCAAGGCCGGCCCAGTCAAGCAGGCAGACGCAGAGGAAAGACAAGACGAAGGCCATTGATCAAGGGGACACGCTGAGGCGCAGCGGCAGAATTGCAAAGAGGCAGTTGAAAAACAAGACTGTCGAACAGCAAGCAATTGAGTTGTTGATGAAGAAAGCTGGCACTCTGCCACCACAAGGGGAATCGGATGACGATGCACAGGAAAAATTTGGGGAACAATTCATCTCTCCCTTGTCCAAGCAGACGGTGTCCTGCTTCCGGGAACTGTTTGGCATGGAGGATACGGACCTTGGAGCGGTGGTGGCTGAAGCTGGGAGAGAGGACCCGGAGGAAGGGGCCTGATGACCATGAGGAAGGAGGAGGAGCAGAAGCGAGTGCAAGATGAAGGAAGTCAGAAGTGCAAGCATGGTATTTTGCTTACAAGTCAAAGAGTTTATGTTGTATGTGCCGTTTTCTTTTGCCCCCCTGTTGGGTTTGTAAGTGTAAGGAAGATCGACCGAGAAATGTCGCTCGCGGATGGAAAAATGTTGGACATGTATGGCTCTGTTTCTGCATGGCTGTTTCGTGTTAACGGTGCTTCTGTGCCTGCCAATGAGTGACCAAAACTGTGTCCTGTTTAACTGGAATGTCCGTGGCCTAAATAACACGGCGACAAGGAAGGTGATTTTATTCAAGAGACAGGATGCACTATAGTTTGTCTGCAAGAGACAAAGATGGAGCGAATAGATGAAGGAGTGGTGGCTGAAACGCTAGGCAACAAATTCAGGTCACAGTTTGCATCCCTTCCAGCACAAGGTGCAAGTGGCGGCATATTATTAGCAGTGAACGAGGACTACTACTCGATACTGCAAACTGAAGTAAGGAACTATTCGGTGACAGCAAAAATAGAATCAACCATGGCCCCCATCAGCTGGTGGATCACCGTGGTATATGGACCACAGGGGATAATGCAAAGCTGGAGTTTCTACAGGAGTTAAAGCAGCTGCGACAACAGGCAGAGGAAAGATGGTTGATAGTGGGAGATTTCAACATGATTTTAGACGCAGCAGACAAGAGCACGAATAACCTCAACAATAGAATTATGGGTGCCTTCAAAGATGCTGTCAACACGATGGAGATGAAAGAAATCAAGCTTGTCGGAAAGAAATTTACATGGACCAACAATAGAACACACACCAGAATTGATCGTGTGTTCTGTACCATTGAGTGGGAAGCTATGCTACCGGAATGTTCGCTGCAAGCTGAATCGTCCGCCTCCTCGGATCACTGCCCTATCATCCTTGTGGGGGAAGTGATCAGGAATACATACAAAGGCTTCAGGTTTGAGAGCTTCTGGACTAAGATGCCTGGCTTCACTGATGTGGTTACAACAGTGTGGAATGAGCCGACCGGAGTGTACAATCCATTCCTCAACCTACACATCAAAATGCAGAGGACAGCAAAGAAACTGAGACAATGGGCAAGGTCAAAGATAGGGAGGAATAGATTGCTTATGCAAGCAGCCAAGAAACTAATTAGTATCCTGGAAACGGTGCAGGAGCATAGACGGCTCACGGATGATGAAATTATATTAAAGCAAGGATTAAAGCAGAAGGTGTTGGGATACGCAGCCATTGAAAAACTACGGGCCAGGCAACAATCACGGATGACGTGGCTGAAGGCATGTGACGCGTCCTCAAAACTCTTCTTTCTCAGTGTTAATGGAAGGCGAAGGAAAAAGCACATCCAGTGTTTACACACGGCTGAGGGTCAGCTGCATACACACCAGCAGAAAGCGAATGCAATATATGAACACTTCAGTTCAGTTTTCGGACAGCAGCATTGCAGACAACAATCTTTGGACTGGGAGAAAATAGGATTGCCAAGACACAATCTGCAGCACCTGGAAGCCCCTTTTAGTGAAGAAGAAGTCATGGAGGTAGTTGCGGCCATGCCCTCGGAAAAGGCGCCGGGGCCAGATGGCTACATTGGCGCTTTCTTCAAAACATGCTGGGATGTGATCAAACATGATATTCTTGAGGCATTAACTTACTTCTTTAATCAACATAGCCAACAACTCAACTTGCTCAACTCCGGACACATTGTCATGATCCCGAAGCATGCCGAAGCCAAAGCAATTGGAGATTATAGGCCGATAAGCCTCACACACAGCATCGCCAAGCTCATATCAAAAATATTGGCCAACAGACTAGCGGGGTGCCTAGACAAGATAGTATCTAGAAGCCAAAGCGCATTCATTAAAAAGAGGTGTATTCATGATAATTTCCTGTTTACACAAAATCTCATCAAGGAACTTCACAGAGCAAAGAAACCAACTCTATTCCTCAAGTTGGACATAGCAAAAGCTTTTGACACGGTTCGATGGGACTATTTATTGGAGGTGCTGCAGCATTTTAGATTCGGAGTAAAATGGAGAGAATGGGTCTCAGCACTACTAGCTACCTCTTCATCCTCGGTGATTCTAAATGGAACAAGGGGCAGAAGCTTTAAACATAGAAATGGGGTAAGACAAGGAGATCCCTTGTCTCCGATGTTATTCATCATTGCTTTTGATCCGCTACAGAGGCTGTTACAAATGGCAACCGAGGAACATGTTCTTCGACCAATAGGCCATGAAGCAGCTCGTTTCAGAATCAGCATGTATGCTGATGACGCAGCTTTATTTGTGGCACCAGAAAAGGAAGAGATAAGGGCCATTTATGAAATTTTGTGGGCTTTTGGTCAAGCATCAGGACTGATAACAAACCTAACAAAATGTGCAGTTTACCCAATCCAGTGTGAGGGGAGGAACCTACAGGACATTATGCAGCCTTTCCCCTGCCAGATTCAGCAATTCCCGTGTCAGTACTTAGGACTGCCCCTCACTACAAGGAAACTCACAAAGGAGCAGGTGATGCCACTCATAAGGAAAATAGCAAATAAGCTGCCAGCTTGGAAGGGGAAATTGCTAAATAAGTCTGGGAGATTAAGCTTGATCAATATGATACTCTCGTCAATACCAACATATCACCTGACAGTTTTTGCATTGAGCAAGTGGGCGGTCAAGCTGATTGACAAAATTAGGAGAAGCTTTCTATGGAAGGGGACTGAAGAGGCACATGGAGGCCACTGCTTGGTGAATTGGCAGAGAGTTAAAAGACCGAAAAAACTTGGGGGATTGGGGGTTATGGACCTAACCATGTTCGGTAGAGCGTTGAGGCTGCGATGGTTGTGGTTCGAATGGACTGACCCAGGCAGGCCGTGGGTGGGAACCATTTTGCCGTGTGATGCGTTGGACAGGCAGCTATTTAGAATAAGTACGGTGGTCACTTTGGGAGATGGCAAAAAAGCGAAGTTTTGGCAATCATCATGGCTAAACGGCAAGGCGCCGATGGACATTGCACCAAGACTATACAAACTTGCATGGCGTAAGAATAGGACAGTAAGGGAAGAATTGCAAGATGATAACTGGACAAGAGGATTATGGAGGATGCAGGATGCTGACACCATTGCAGAATTTGTGCACTTGTGGCATGCAGTACAGCAGGTTCACCTAACGGAGCAAGAGGACACAATTACATGGAGATGGACGTCAAATGGGCAGTATACGGCAAGGTCAGCTTATGCAATACAGTGTCAGGGATCAATGTGTCAGTTTGATGCTAAGGCGATATGGAAAGCTAAAGCAGAAGGAAAACATAAATTTTTCATGTGGCTGGCTGTTCAGCAGAAGGTGTTAACTGCGGACAAATTAATCAAAAGAAACTGGCCTTGTAATCCCACCTGCCCACTATGTGATCAAGAGCCGGAGACTATCACCCATATATGCATACACTGCCCATATGCAAAGGAAATTTGGCAACAGGTGAACACTTGGAGGGAGGAGCAGATTTACAAGCCGGTTAATCCGGAATTAGAGTTCAGGGAGTGGTGGAATGAAAGGATGTCTGAATATACCTCAAGACAAAAGAAGGACAAAGCAGCGATCATTATGTACACCACATGGAACCTTTGGAAAGAAAGAAACAGAAGAGTTTTTCAGCAGGTGACGAACCAGCCATACCAGGTCTTGGGGATGATCAAGGAAGAGATAAAGCTAAGGGAAAGAGCATATGGAATATGGACGGAGGAGCAGCAAGGCGGCTGAAAAGCCAATGGACCTGCTGGTAGTGTGTTGTAGAAGTCGAATTGGTGTGACTTAATCAGTAATTAACTCAAACAATGTATCGGAAAGACTTTGTATTTCTTCTTCTTCTTAAATGAAAGAGCAGTGCTCCTGCTCATTGTTCGAAAAAAAAAATACAGACCACTGCACCTGCAGCCAAAAAAAAAAAGATTCGCAAAAAAAAATGTCGCAAAAGACCTGCACCTGCAGCAGAACCACCAGGCAAATAAGAGGTGGAACTGCAACGCCCTGCAGCTGCAGCCCATGTTGTTGTTGGCAAGCCCATAGAGCTGGAACGGGAACTGCAGCGCCAGAGCTGGTGATGACGACGGCGCGGTGCCGGTGAGGGTGAGGCGCTGGACAACGGACCTGAACTTCGTCAGCCATGCCCATGCTGGGATCCAGCTATGCAGTAGGAAGGAGAACGAACCCGGTTGATTAGCTCGGGGGCTAAGAGGGATTAATTAAGAGTACGAGTTAATTAATTAGCTCTTGTTTAATTTTGCCGTTGCTTGGATGGAGGGTTAGAGTTGAATAATGTGATCAAGAGAGGATTTATGATGACTAGTATACTTTGATAACTCGGCGCGCAACTAATTCTGTAGTATTGATCCGAGAAGAGAAGGAGAACACTTGTACAGATACAAGGTGGAATATATTACAGAACTGCAAATGCATCTGCATCTTGTCTCTGAGACTGACCAACAATTATGAGACCACTATTAATTCAGTAATCTCACGTGCCATTCACAATGAACCATCTTATTGATCACTGTTTCACTTCAATATATGTTCATAAGATTTCCAAAGTGATTTTTTTTTCATGAGCTCCCAAATTCATCGGCATATCGGCAAATTTAGCTACTAATTGACCAAAATTTTCAGTACTTTTGTGCTACTCTAGAAAATGCAATGAAAGTAGGCGAGGATGCTCTTCACCGATGTTAAGTTGAGCTCAACACATCGAGCATTAAATAATCCATCTATGCATCTCATCACATTAGCAAACTATATCCCTAAGATTTGAAGAGAATTTTAAGAGAGAACTGAACATGAATGTGAAAATTGAAGCTCATAGGCCTTTTGGACCATTGATTACTACATGCAGAGCTGTAGCCACCCACCAACCACATCTTATTGAAGCCCAAACCTCCTCTCTCCAGAACACACACACATAAAAAGGCATGTAGGGTAATAGGCAGAAGTAAACACTATACATAATATGTGGGTTGTGTTGAGATTTAGAAATAGGGGACATCGGGAGCTACATCCCTATGGATATTGCGAGTGCTATAGAACCAGAGAGGACACGGTCATCAGAAAGTCTATAAACTTGCATAACATTGGATATGCTCTATTGAACCAGAGGAGCGGTGGCTACATCCTTGACTTTCAGCGCGAGTTTGATGAGGAGGGGAGTGGAGCCGCTCAAGGCAGATGTGCTCATGAGCGTTGTGCCACCTCAGGCATGCCGGGCGGAGCCACCTTGACATGAGCAGTATATGCTGGCAACGGGGTATAGAGTAGCTCGGAATAATGCAAGGTGGAATACAATAGAGTTAGTAATCTCACCATTCTGGAGTACTCGTCACCAATGTAAGACATGATCTTCACCAATGTAAATTGAGCTACACTAATGCAGCCAACAGTAGATAATCCATTCTATGCATCTCACGGCATGAATGCGAAAAGTGAAACTCATGGATGTTCATTGATGAGGTTGATCATGATGAAATGTAGAGATGTACCAACCCACCAACATCCCCTTGTTGAAGCTTAAACGTCCTCTCCCTCCCAGACAAATGCATAAAAAGCACAATAGGAAGCAAACACTATACATGATATCTGAGTTGGATTTGACAAATCATTGTTTCGACATTTGGAAAAGGAGGCATCAGGAATTACATCCCTACGCTTTTAGCCATTGCAACAGAACAAGAGCACATACGGTTATCAATGAGTCTACAAGTTTGCACGCCATTGGACTTGTGCACTATATGAAACCAGAGGAGCAGTGGACGTATCTTGTATTACAGTGCGAGTATGGAAGGAACCACACTCATTTACAAGAACAGGGGAGGGAACAGAGCCGCTCAAGGCCTATTTGCTCATTGGCATCGCATCTCCTTGGAAAGGCCGAGCCACCTCGATTTGGACAGTGTCCAGGATCTGCGAGACAGAAGATGTGTGATGAGAACACATACACTTTGCTCTGTATAATACAAACAGGGATTGAATACAGACCTCAGACCTGCACCCAGCTGAACCTTGTGTCTGAGACTGACCAAAATTTATTTCGAGACACGACTAAACCCAGTCTTTTATTGGCAAAAAAAAATCCAGTTACCTTTTGTGCCAACCACAATGTTCTGGTTATTATTATCGTTTGAATGTATGTACATACGATTTTTTTTCATGGCGCTGTTGCTCGGATCTAGGATTTTAATTTAGGGTATGCGAGCCAATCTCTAATGAATGATTTGGTAAAAAATGATAACATTTGTCCGGCAAATCGGTATTCAAGTATAAACCTTGTGTCATAATATATTAAGTAATTCAATTAAGTTCAAACGAGGTACAACTTTCAATATAAAATTATAAATAGTTCGAACAAACTATGTCTTAAATTATGTATAAAAGCAGCTTATACACTTATAGTTGTTCAAAGGAGCTTTACTTCTTGTCTTTCTTATCTGACCTTCTTTGGGGCATTGTTCCGACTTCCGATCGAAACATATCTGCAATATATCTCCTTATTCCTCTTCATGATCTTCGAGTTCAACTAGGATGTGATAAAAAGAAATATGCTTTGATCAATGACCATGGACGAGTGGACAACGATGCCTCAATGACAATTGTATGAGTTGGACTGGATGAATCATTGTTTTGAGTTTTAGAAATAGGAAGCATGAGGAACTACATGTCTATAGATGTTGTGGGTGCTACGAATCCAGAGGGGATACGATTATTGCATTGGACCGACGTTCCTCTAGGTGAGTTCTGATCTCTTGCTTGAAGAACATCTCTGGGTGCAGGCCGAGCGCGTCGTCCGCCATGCCGCATTTGTTGGAATATGAACCGAATTATATCCTCGCTAGGACGCCTTAGGAGGTGTGAGAGGTGGAGTCGTCCCACGTTACGGGTTGTATTGTTAGCCACCATATATATACATCTTGTATGCTGCACGGAAAGAGTTAACGACTCATTGTTATTCCCCTGTATTTGTAAACTCTCATCATATAGTGAAGATCGCCGGTCGGCGCCCGAGGTTTGTTCCCGCAAGGATTTTCCACGTAAAAATCTGTGTCTTGTTTCGATCTTGTTTACGCATTATTTGCTAAGCATTCGTGGCGCAGCACTCGGGCCTGTCGCGCACGCCCGGCGCGCCGGGCCCAGGGTGCTTTGGCCTGGCGACTTGAGCACCTCCTCTGCTCCTGCAGCATCCTCAGCACTGTCGTCCACGCCATTGTTCGAATATGTGTCGAATAATATGTACGAGTTGGTTACGCTTAGGACTTTGAGTTGTATTAGCGGTAGGGTGTAGAGTTGGTATCAGACTCTTGTAACCCGGGCTCCTCATAAATATGAGAGGAGGACTGCTGTTGTAACCATGACGACATAGCGATAGGCTCGCAGGGGGGAGGCGGCTCTCGCCGGGACCTCGTAGCGGCTGGTATTGCATATTGGGGAGAAGCGCCCATAGTCATGCCCCGGGGATGTAGACTTCGGCTGAACCTCGTTACCAAATATCGTGCCTCCGGTGTCGTCCGTGATCTTGCATCGTGCGCCTTGTTAGATCCGTCTGTTGCTTCCGCGTGTCGTATATTCTAACAAGTGGTATCAGAGCTTTGGTTGGATTGGATCTAGAGGTGATGCGGAAGATCACCGTGGAGGTGCGAGGAACATGCTCGACGGGCGCCGTGAAGACTGCTTGATTCGGTGCAAGGTGGAGCATGACAGCGATCGGCGATCCGATCGGTGGTGTCAGGCACTCTAGGCAGGCGGCCTAGACCGTTCTACGGGCTGCAGTCAACAAGGATCAGCTAGACGTGGTGATCAAATCGACAAAGCGGCTGTTGAAGACGTCGCGGCTAGGGCGGCGGCTTCGGCTCAGGATCAGACCGGTGGCCAGACGTGGCGGAGACTGGAGAGATTGGAGCAGTGGGAGCATCGCGAGAAGGCGGTGTGACTGGTGTTGCACAACGGCGCTGTCGCAGCACGCAAGCAGATGGTGTTGGCGACGTAGGTGGCCATGGTGTGACATGCTCGGGCACGCGGGCGTGCGCGAGGGCGCGGTGTCGCGGCAGGGTCGGCGCGCGAGCAGGCGCGTGAGACGGAGCATCGCGACGCTGCATGGGTGACGACATTGATCAGATGATAACGCGATGGAGTTTTTCGGCGGTGTGTGCAGGCGCGAGACGAGGATTGGTTTCCGGCGTGCGGCGATGTGTTCGTACTGTTTACTGGAGTCCTTGTGGTTGCGGGAGTGCGTATCCGCGGCTTGGTTTCCTGGACGATCACGCAAGAGGAGAAGGCTTGGGAGCAAATCAACAGGCAGGTGGCCGGTGGGCCCGTTTGGGCTGCATGCAGTTCGTGCATGGTGGCAAGGTTGGGTCAGAGTTTGAATCGATCAAAAGAACAAGAAGGAAGGATCCGGTGCATACACATTTTTGGAATCAAAATATTCCTTGTGAAGCATGCACACGGGTGGATCAGTTTGGATTCTTTTGACAGGCAGAGACCGATCGAGACCGATCAGAACTTGTACACGTACATGCGGGGCTGTGGAGGAATCTAATTTCACTTGGAGCTCTACATCATAGTGGTTTGTTATTCCGGGTTGAGCCGGATGGGAAGACCATGAAGATTATGGAGGGCGATGAGACTGTGATGATAGGGGAGAGGGCTTCATCGAATTTGTACAAGTTACAAGGATGTTCCGTTGCAGGTGGAGTCATGGAGGATGGAGTTGCAGGGATAGCAGTGTTCTCTTCGGGCGGCGAGTCTAAGGAGTTAGATTCGTCGGGCAGTTCTCCTTGAGCTGCAAAGTCGACAACTCAAGTCCGTGTACATCGAGGTTCGCGCATGACGGCTTCAGGATGGTGCAATATTCGCCAAGGTGGAGTTTGTTAGAATATATGTCGAATAATATGTACGAGTTGGTTACGCTTAGGACTTTGAGTTGTATTAGTGGTAGGGTGTAGAGTTGGTGTCGGACTCTTGTAACCCGGGCTCTTCATAAATATGAGAGGAGGACTGCTTTTGTAACCATGACGACATAGCGATAGTCTCGCAGGGAGGAGCCGGCTCTCGCCAGGACCTCGTAGTGGCTGGTTTTGCATATTGGGGAGGAGCGCCCGTAGTCATGCCCTGGGGGTGTAGGCTTCGGCTGAACCTCGTTACCAAATATCGTGCCTCCGGTGTCGTCCGTGATCTTGCATCGTGCGCCTTGTTAGATCTGTCCGTTGCTTCCGCGTGTCGTATATTCTAACAACCATCCTCCTCTTGTGGCAAGAAGGGCAAGAACAACAACAGCAAGAAAGGCTCTCGCGGCTCTTCGTCCAATAACGCCAAGGCCCCCACGGTACTTGCCCACCCAATGCCAACATGCTGGAGGGCATGTTCCAGGCGTGTGAGTTCATCCGGTGCTGGCATCCCTCGGCACTCCGCCTGGTCCACAGGCGTACCACGCCGCGCCCACCTGCACCGCCTCAGCCTTCTTGGGATCAGACTCTGGGCCCCTCCAACCCTGCTGAATGGTACCTCCACTCTGGGGCCTCCTCCCACACATGCGTCACAGCCTGGTAACTTGTCATCGTCTTCTCCATCGATCTCATTCTTCTAGCCGTATGTTATTGTTAGCAATGGCTCAACATTCTTGCCCATCTCTCATACTGGTCGTACATGTATTCCTACACCTGTTCGTCTTTTGTTTATGTCTCATGTGCTAGTTGCTCCTGATCTCATTAAAAATTTTGTGTTGGTTCGTCAATTAACTCGTGAAAATTCAGTGTCTGTTGAGTTTGATCCATATGGCTTTTCTATAAATTAAAGGATCTTCGAACCAGAATTGCGATGCTCGTTGCCTCTAAAAGAAAGAATGGCGATGCTCGTTGCCTCTAAATAAAAAAAGAAAGGCGATGCTCTGAAGGGACGGTTCTTCTCACTGTACATGACCGAGCCCTATAGGATATCATGGCTAATCTTTAGGTGAGTTGGTCAATTATTTTGTAGCCTAACGGCCTCTGTTGTATCTGAATAGAACGTGTGTTGCATCAGTTCTATCTCGTTCTCTCGCTCTACACCACATCAATTAGTTACTCCAGGATTTCAAAACAGATTATCCCACCACATCAACTAGTTATATCTCCATGATTTCAAAACAGAACATGAAAGCGAAAATTGAAGCTCATCTCATGGACCTTTTGGACCACAAGATACACTCATTGATGAGGTTGGTCGTGAATAAGTGCATGGTGTACCATCCTGTTGTTGAAGCGTAAATCTCCCCTCCATCTTGAACACGCACTTAAAAGGTGCAAGAAGGTCAACAGTCAGAAGCTATACATAAGGTCTAAGTTGGATTGGATGAATCACTTTTTTGAGGTTTAGAAACAGGAGGCAGCAGGAACTACATGTATGTGGCTGATGTGGGTGCTATGAATCCAGAGTGGATACAGTTATCTATGGCACAAGATGCTTGATACTAGATCTGTGTGCATTATGAAGTTAGAGGAGCAGCGGCTACTGCATGATTTTCTTGAAGAGTGTGGGAGGAAACCGCGAAGAGCAAGGGAAAGGAGCACAAATGCTCAAGGAAGCATATCTGCTCATAAGCACTTGTAGCTCTGTATGATAGAAGGTTGAATATGATACGAACTGCAGCTGCAGCTGCACCTTGTCTCTGATACAGGCTAACAAATTTCGAGGCCATTACTAATTCAGTAATCTCATGTGCCATTCACAGTGATCTATTTAATTGATCATCATTTCAATATATGTTCATAAGATATCCATGATGGCATGCATTTTTCTCATGCGCTTCCAATGCAATGTCATAGGCATGCCAGGAAATTCAGGTACCGATTGACCGAATTTCCCTCTCATGTTCAGTTTTCTGAAAGAAAAGATCATGGTGATTTAAGTGACGAACTGAACTCTGGTCTACTGCTTGCATGCTGCAACAACAGGAGTCAGGGTTCATGTTCGGTACAGGGCAAACATGAGTGCGCCATGTCTTGCAGTTTTCTAACAGCGCTAATACGAGGCGTTTGGCACGAATGACAAAAGAAATATGAAGGCATGCTGCGGCACGCCCTTTATGAACTCAAAACATTTCATGTCGCGTAGCTCTGAGTTGCAGGCTTCCCATTTTTGCAGCTAATCTGCATATGCGTCAGCCAGCTCAGAAGGCAGAACGGATCCGCCGATAATGGTTAGAGATCCTAAATTCCCAAGACACAATCTTCACTGATGTTAAATTAACCTCAACAAATCGAGCAATAAATATTCCATCTACGCATCTCACCACATCAACTAACTATATATCCATGATTTTAAGACAGAACATGGATGTGAAATTTAAGCTCATGGACCTTTTGGGCCACAAAATACACTCATTGATGAGTTCTTCTTTTTTTATAATCACTGGTTGATGAGTTGATCGCAAATATATGCAGAGGTGTACCCACCAACCACCTCCTCCTGCTGAGGCTTAAACCTCCTCTCCCTCTCCAACACATGCATAAAAGGTGCATGCAGGCTAACAGTAGAAAGCAAAACCTTTTACATAATGTTTGAATCAGATTGGATGAATCATTGTTCTGAGATTTAGAAATAGGAGGATTCAGGAACTTCATCTTGGTGCATGTCGCAGGTGCCATGGAACTAGAGCGGATATGGTTATCTATGAGACTCAAGGTTTGCACGCCATTGGACTTGTAAGCGCTATGGAACCAGAGGAGCAGTGGATACATGTTGGGCTTTTGGAGGATATCACGCGAATCTTGAAGGCCAGGGGAAACGAGCAGGGCCAGGCAAGGCATACATGCTCGTTAGCATCGCGTCACCTATAGAAGGCGGAATCATGTGCGTGCCTTCAACAAGTTCAGAAGTGATCGTGTGTGCGCAGAATAGCTGCATGGGTGTTAGGCGGGTGCACGCCTGACCAAGAGACCATGTCTCGCGGCAAGCTCGGACGCCACGCTGGTCTCGCGTAGGAGCTCGTGTCCTCACAACGAGAAGAGGCCGGGTCTTGAGGAGAATCGTGCAAGCGTGCGAGTGAAGTCCTTAGGAGTTAGTTGCAGTGCTACCGCCCTATAAATTGCTGTGTAACCGAGGCATTTTGTTGCCGAATTTAGTGGAAATACAGCAGCAGCGGCGTTCGTCGCAAGCGGGGCGTTCGGCTCCCTGTGGCGGGTGTCTGTCGCCAACCAAATTTGTGTGTGTTCGTGCTCAATCGGCCCGTGGCCGGTTCCGACAAAGTGAAACTAAAACAGATGAGGCGGCATGCCCTTCTGAACTCAGAGAAGTTAGCGTCTTCATCTCCTATCGCTAGATGGCTAGATATAAATTTTGACCGAACTGCGGAGCAGCAACAACTTCAGAGGTTACACTTAGCGTACGTAGCTCTGAGCTGCAAGTTTATTGGCCCTTTTTCCAGCGTCCGGGTAGTTCTTAGGTTCTTTGCCAGGCATCGAAAGTGAGGATTGGAGAAAAACAAACAGACTGGCCAGAAACATGGTGAAGTATGTTTCCTCCAATATCGATCTCACCTTAATTGATAGCTTGGTTTTCTACATGAAACGAAGATTGGCAACTGAAGCATACACCGTTACAAAGCATTAGACGTCAACAGAAGCGCATTCCTCTGTTATTTTATAACTGAATCTTCAGAATCGAAATGCATTCAGCCTTAACTATGCAACCTGTTTTTAATTTATGATGAATTTAATATAGCTTTTGTGACACCCCGTGTCACTGAAACCTAGCTGGAGCACGCCTCACAAACTGAACAGAAACTTCAAGCCAAAGCAATTTCAAATCCGAAATTTAAAATTCAAATAATTGTCAAACCATCTTATGAAAGAACTCAAATTTTTTCCATAACAACTTGAGCCAACAAAAATTTCTCTAGGAAGAGCATCTCAAATAAGAATTTGGAGATTTTATCGCGATTTTTGAAATTCATTGAATGCCCAAGTAAATCCTAGAAGCTTAGAAAGTACTCAACTTTGACCAACTGCCATTTGAATTCCTTTGCGAATCAAGATGTGCATGTTATACCACTGGATTCTCCATCTCACAATCTTTCTTCTGAGACCGGTTTCACAATTTTTGGAGCTCGTTTGCTAGCCCAATTGGTGTGCACAAAATTGGGGAAATCTTCAGTTTGAATAATTCGCGAAAATAAAAAGATGCCGTGGGGCCCGCTCGTCAGTGTCATCTCTCTCACTAAGCGTTGCCGGCGCCTTTTCGCCGCGTGGCCGCCGGCGTACGGCCGCGCCGCGCCTCCCTGGCCCGCCTCTCGCCCGCGGAACGGCGTCAAAGCGGCACCTCGCTCCCCTCCTGTCTTCCCCGCTCCTATTTTGCCTCGCGGCCAACCCTAACCGTAGCCGCCCTTCCATCACCGCCAGTCGAGCTCGAGCTCCGCCCTTGAGCCAGGCAAGCCTCGGTGCATGCCTACCCTGTTAGATTTTATTTTTCTCACTTGATTGGGGCTAGAAATTGATTGTGCAATAGGTTTATTAGGAGTTGATGTGAAACCAGAGAACTACATTAGGACCTCCTTCCATATTTACCTTGTGTCCTATTTTTCTAGTAGTTGTTTCTAGGAGATCGTTAGAATCTGCTATGCTTAGGGTCTAGCGGACGGTAGAAGACGAGTGGTAAGTCCCACTCGCATGATAGGAATTACTCTGGATTGTACTAGCAGAATTTAGGTTTGTTGCAGACCGGATGGGGATTGTTTGTGTAGGATGGTTGGAGAAGGCTGAGCATTCACGGTGGTAGCCCCGTCTGTGTCGATTAAGGACCGTCCGTTGTTGGCCCCGCTGAGCAAGCTTGAACGTACTGATTCACATGCTGGTCTTTATAGGGTCCGGTAAACCGACGTAGCTTAGTAATCGTGGGGACGAACCTTATCCTGCCGCTCTGGGGAAAATAGGACCACGGGCAACGGCGGGGCCGGGTGTCGTGTGGGACCTGATGTTTCGCCATGATGCAGCAGCTAGATTTCGGCCTTGCGGGAGCTTTGTGAAGGTTGCTATTTGTGGCCTTTGTGGGTGCACATAGCGTGTGGTCAGGTTTCTCCTGCAGGATGTACATCGATGCCGCCGCTCTCGGAAATGAGCACCACTTGTTCACTGAGTCACATCGTAGTGTGATATTGATGATGATGATATTGTTGATGGCTTCATTATTACTATATTTATTTACTCTTGCTATTATACTATATGTATGTTGTATTGTTACTTTATCTGCTTTAGTGGTAAGTGCACGTTATTTCTACTAATTACTTAATTTGAGATAAAATTTGAAATTAGGAGCAAGTAATTAGCGCGGATAGATGCAAGTGAGTCAGCCAGCCCTTTTGTAGCCTTTGCATTCTAGGAGTCGGCTGTAGTTAGCCACGTTGACAGGTAAGTCTTGCTAAATAATTAGTACTTAGGGTTTGGCTCCCTATGTTTTTGTGCAGGTATCGTTTTTGCTTCCGCTGTTGCTTGGTGGAGTTTCTCAGCAGGTCCACATCGCAGGGCTTCGATGTGCGGCCATTTACCGTCGAAAGTAGTAGTTATTTGTTGTATCTTCAGACTTCCGCTGTGCTACTCACGTGTTTTAAATCATTTAAGACTTGTAATAACTTAAAAATGTAAACATTGTGCTTATTTATGTGATGTACTGTTGTGTCCGTTCACCGGCACTTCCGACTCGATCCTGCGAAAAGCGGTGACGCTACAGCTGGCATCAGAGCCGTGTTGGGACAGTACACCATATAAATGGCTTATTTTCGAAAAGCTAACCACGTTACGAGTGAGGAACGAAAGCCCTAATTTAAGGATGTTAGAGAAATCTGGTGGTAATAGGAATTGTTTGTTATTTTTCTGTAACGACGCACTGACGCCCAGGTAAGAAGGTAAGTAACATGCATGGCTCAGTAGTATTGATCTTTCTGGCATGAACCATCGAGTTCATGAGTGATATTGGTATTTCTGGCATGAACCATCGAGTTCATGGGTGATGATGATGATTATGAGCCATGCATTGCTTTTCCGCAATATTACGTCACCTGAGTAGGTTGTTTGAGGTGACGTTGTGTGTTCTTCTGCTGGTACACCAACTCGCGTTAGACCGTGTAGAAACGTTTGTTGAGTGCGAATTAGTTGCCACCGATATCTACGGCCTGTATATTAGGCATATTTTTGTTTTGTGAGGACGCATAGGTCGAGCATGCATGCATTGCATTTAAAAGACATCAACATATTTCAGATCACACGAAATTTTTGGACTGACTGACTAAGCAACTTCAAAAATTCATTTCTCTTAAACCGCTGAGCCAAAAATTGCAAACTCAGACTTGCTGGAAAGCTTACAACATGAACTAAAGTTTTGCTTCAGGTTGCCCACAAAAATCTTGTCCCTAACAGCTCCAAATCTGTCTTTCAAAACAGCAATTTAATCTGCCCCGAGCAGATTTTCAGAATCTGTCTGTCAACCTCAAAATTCAATATATTCTGTTCTGTTTATCCGTTTCGTGCATTTGACCACTCGTTGGAAAGATCTCGGAGTTCTCTACAACTTTGCTTCTCAGACCTAGCCCTTTTGACGCCTCTAGAAGTGTCAGTTTTCGATTTTGTGACTGCTGCTCGCGGTCGGGACAGATTTTCATCTGTTGAATTGGAAGGCTTTTGCTTTCATGTTTTGCTCGAATGGCTGCTTGTAGCTGCTTGCTACGACCGTCCAGAAGTTCTTTACCATGTTATAATTTTTATTTAGCATGGTTGTGCTTTTTGGAGCAATGTTTGATGTTTTCAGCTTTGACTTACGTAATTGCTGATTTTGGTTTACGCAAAGTGGAAGATCTAATGTTGTATCCCCTTCTATTTTGCAGCATGGCTGCTAATACTGAAAACAATGGGGAAGATCTACCACCTGCAGCTATTCTTGAGGCAGCTATTCTTGCACAGAATGATTTGCTTCGTCAGTTGGTGCAAAACACCGCTAATGGGGGTCAGCCCCAACAGAGCGCGTATGCGGAGTTCTTATCAACTCAGCCACATGTGTTCTTTGAAGCTAATGAGCCACTTGAGGCTGACTACTGGCTCCGTACCACTGAGTCCAAGTTCAGTCTGATCAGCTGCACAGAGTTGCAGAAGACAATGTTTGCAGCCCAACAACTACAGGGTGCTGCAGGAGCCTGGTGGGCTAACTACCAGGCAATCCTCCCTGCTGGTCACCAAGTTCCTTGGGCCGAGTTCCGTGAAGCCTTCAGAGCTCACTATATTCCTCCTGGCATCATAAGGAAGAAGCGTAATGAGTTTCTAGATCTCAAGCAGGGTACCATGAGTGTGGTGGAATACTCTCAGTTGTTTCACCAGCTTGCTCAGTATGCTCCAGAGCATGTGAACACAGATGAGAAGAAGAATGAGTTCTTCTATAGAGGACTCAATACCAAGTTGCAGTCTCGCTTGGCTTTGAATCTTGGCGGGAGCTATAATGAGCTCCTTAGCGCTGCCATTGTGGTGGAAGACGCTATTCAGAGACGCCAAGAGGAGAAAAAGATGAAGAAAAGGGTTCTCATTGGACCTTCTTGCGATGTACCTAAGAAGCCTAGGTTGACTTGCACTCCACCGCCAGCCCAACCTCCATATCCTCCACAGCAGCAGCAACAGCAACAGTTGGCAGTCTATCGTCCTCCTCCAGCGCAGCAGTATGCCCAACGACCCCGTTTCCAGCAGCCTGTTCAGAATTGCACTCCTCCTGAAACGTATGGCAGGGCATCTCAAGTTCACCGTCAATCCTCAGATCAACGGAGCTCTCGGAGAAGAGCTGCTCCAGCTAAGTCAGGCCATGTCAACTATACCACATTGGAGGAAGTTCCAGAGCGTGAACAAGTATTGGCGGGTACTTTTTCACTTAAGGGCCATCTAGTTACCGTCCTCTTTGATTCAGGAGCTTCCCATGACTTCATTAGTAAGTCATATGTGCAAAAGCATGAGCTGTTGATCAGTGTTATGAAGTCTCCATACACCATTCGCACCCCTGGGGCACAGATCGTTACCAACCAGTTGGTGAGGCAAGCACCTCTCTTGATGGAAGGAAAAGTGTTCTCACCATCTCTCATAGTACTTGAGAACCAAGGGATAGATGTAATCCTTGGAATGAGTTGGATGAAACTCCATGGTGCTTTGCTTGATGTCCCATCCCGTGCTGTTCGTCTTGACTCCCCAGTTCATGGCAAGATGATCATTCAGCTTTCGTTCCCATGTGCCCAGACGTCAGCTGTACATCAGATTGTTGGCCAGAGTCTTGATGCGATACCTGTGGTGCGTGAGTACCCTGATGTGTTCCCAGATGAGTTGCCAGGCATGCCACCAGATCGAGATGTGGAGTTCCGCATTGAGTTGCAGCCAGGCACAGCACCTTTCTCCAGGAGGCCGTATAAGATGCCCCCTAATGAGCTGGCAAAGTTGAAGGTGCAGTTGAAGGAGCTGTTGGACAAGGGTTTCATTCGTCCTAGCTCTTCACCTTGGGGTTGTCCAGCCTTGTTTGTGAAGAAGAAGGACCAGGCACTTAGGCTTTGTGTGGACTATCACCCGCTTAATGCTGTGACTATCAAGAACAAGTATCCGTTGCCTCGCATTGTTGTATTGTTTGATCAGCTAGCTAAGGCCAAGGTGTTCTCGAAGATAGATCTTCGTTCTGGGTATCATCAGATCAAGATTCGTGCAGAGGATATTCCGAAGACTGCTTTCTCTACCAGATACGGGCTCTATGAGTATCTGGTGATGTCTTTCGGGTTGACCAATGCACCGGCCTATTTCATGTACCTGATGAACTCGGTTTTCATGCCGGAGCTGGACAAGTTTATCGTGGTTTTCATTGACGACATCTTGGTCTATTCAGAGACTGCGGAGGAGCATGAGCAGCATCTCCGTATTGTGTTGCAGCGTCTGCGAGACCACCAGTTGTATGCTAAGTTCAGCAAGTGCGAGTTCTGGATGACTGAAGTACCTTTTCTGGGTCATGTTATTTCAGCAGAGGGCATAGCCGTTGATCCAGGCAAGGTGCAGGATGTTCTGAATTGGAAGGCTCCCACTTCTGTTTCTCAGATTCGCAGTTTCCTTGGTTTGGCTGGTTACTATCGTCGGTTCATTCCGAATTTCTCCAAGATATCCAAGCCAATCACTGAGTTGCTAAAGAAGAATGTGAAGTTTGTGTGGAGTCCGCAGTGTGAGGATGCATTCCAGAATCTGAAGAAGCTTCTCACTACAGCTCCAGTTTTAGCTCAGCCTGATATCACCAAGCCGTTTGATGTGTACTGTGATGCTTCTGGTACCGGTCTTGGTTGTGTGCTGATGCAGGAAGGCAGGGTGATTGCATATGTCTCTCGGCAGCTTAAGCGCCATGAAGAGCATTACCCCACCCATGATCTTGAGCTTGCAGCTGTTGTACTTGCTCTGAAAGTATGGCGGCATTATCTGTTGGGAAATCTGGTGCATATCTATACTGATCACAGGAGTCTCAAATATATCTTTACTCAGTCAGATCTGAACATGCTTCAGAGGAGATGGTTGGAGCTGATCAAGGACTATGACCTGGAGATTCATTATCATCCAGGGAAGGCTAATGTGGTTGCTGATGCTTTGAGTCGCAAGGCTCATTGCAATAACCTTATCGCTGTCCAGTACGCAGAGGTGGAGCCCAGTGTTCGAGTGTATCCTTATGGCTCTGTGGCCAATATATCGCTCGTACCGACTTTGCGTGATGAGATTGTGGCAGCGCAGAAGAAGGATGCTAAAGTGGGTCACCTCAAGAGGAGACTCAAGCTTGGAGAAGCCAGAGTCAAGTGTTTCCGAGAGGATGAGGATGGAGTCCTCTGGTTTGGGAACAGATTGGTGGTTCCGAAGGACTTTGAGTTGCGTAAGAAAATTCTTGATGAGGCGCACAGGTCCAAGTTTTCGATCCACCCTGGCAGCAACAAGATGTACCAGGATTTGAGGAGTCGTTTCTGGTGGACCCGCATGAAGCGGGAGGTCGCACGGTATGTTTCAGAGTGTGACATTTGCAGAAGAGTCAAGGCAGATCATGTGAAGCCCGCTGGGTTACTGCAGCCTTTGAGTATTCCTGCATGGAAGTGGGAGGATATCAGCATGGATTTCATTGTTGGGTTGCCTCGCACATCTCAGAAGCACGACTCTGTTTGGGTAGTCGTTGATTGACTGACCAAGTCTGCTCACTTCATTCCAGTGAAGACCGGGTACGATGCCAAGAAGTATGCTGAGCTCTATATCTCTCGGATTGTCTGTTTGCATGGAGTGCCCAAGACCATCATTTCAGATCGAGGACCTCAGTTTGTTTCTCGTTTCTGGGAGCAGTTACACGCTTCCTTAGACACTACCTTGATCCGCAGTGCAGCTTATCACCCTCAGACAGATGGACAGACTGAGAGGGTAAATCAGATTCTTGAGGACTTGCTTCGCGCTTGCGTGTTGACTCATGGCAAGGATTGGGAGGAATGCCTACCGCTAGCAGAGTTCTCCTATAACAACAGCTACCAGGAGAGCATCAAGATGGCACCCTTTGAGGCTTTGTACGGACGTCGTTGTCGAACTCCCCTTAATTGGGTTGAGTCTGGCGAGCGATTTACCTTTGGGTCCAAGTTGATAGCAGAGGCTGAGGAGACCGTGCACCGTATTCAGTCCAACTTGAAGGCAGCCAAGTCACGACAGAAGAGCTATGCAGACAGGAGACGTCGACCGTTGGTCTTTGCTGTTGGTGATCACGTATACCTTCGTGTCTCTCCCATGAAGGGTGTACGTCAGTTTGGTGTCAGAGGGAAGCTAGCTCCGAGGTACATTGGACCGTTTCGGATATCTGAGCGGTGTGGACCCGTGGCATATCGTTTGGAGCTGCCACCCAACCTCTCTGGGGTTCACAATGTTTTCCATGTATCACAGTTGAAGAAGTGCTTGAAGGTTCCTACAGATGTGGCAATCAGTGATTTGCAGCAGCTTGAGCCGGACCTTACTTATCCTGAGCAGCCCATCAAGATCATTGATCAGAAGGACCGAATCACCCGGAAAAGCACAACCCGGTTCTATAAGGTGCAGTGGAGCAACCACTCCGAGGCTGAGGCCACATGGGAGACAGAAGAATTCTTGAACTCCCATTTTCCCGGTTTTCTACCTCCGAGGTGCGTTATTTAGTTGTTCCATTTTTGCATCTTGTTCTCCGCTCTTTTACTTTCGTTTTCCCTCTCTTCTCTTTAATCTCGGGACGAGATTCTTTTAAGCGGGGAGGGCTGTGACACCCCGTGTCACTGAAACCAGCTAGAGCACGCCTCACAAACTGAACAGAACTTCAAGCCAAAGCAATTTCAAATCCGAAATTCAGAATTCAAATAATTGTCAAACCATGCTTATGAAAGAACTCAAATGTTTTCCATAACAACTTGAGCCAACAAAAGTTTCTCTAGGAAGAGCATCTCAAATAAGAATTTTGGAGATTTTATAGCGATTTTTGAAATTCATTTGAATGCCCAAGTAAATCCTAGAAGCTTAGAAAGTACTTAACTTTGACCAACTGCCATTTGAATTCCTTTGCGAATCAAGATGTGCATGTTATACCACTGGATTCTCCATCTCAAAATCTTTCTTCTGAGACCGGTTTCACAATTTTTGGAGCTCGTTTGCTAGCCCAATTGGTGTGCACAAAATTGGGGAAATCTTCAGTTTGAATAATTCGCGAAAAAAAAAAGATGCCGTGGGGCCCGCTCGTCAGTGTCATCTCTCTCACTGAGCGTTGCCGGCGCCTTTTCGCCGCGTGGCCGCCGGCGTACGGCCGCGCCGCGCCTCCCTGGCCCGCCTCTCGCCCGCGGAACGGCGTCAAAGCGGCACCTCGCTCCCCTCCTGTCTTTCCCCGCTCCCATTTTGCCTCGCGGCCAACCCTAACCGTAGCCGCCCTTCCAACACCGCCAGTCGAGCTCGAGCTCCGCCCTTGAGCCAGGCAAGCCTCGGTGCATGCCTACCCTATTAGATTTTATTTTTCTCACTTGATTGGGGCTAGAAATTGATTGTGCAATAGGTTTATTAGGAGTTGATGTGAAACCAGAGAACTGCATTAGGACCTCCTTCCATATTTACCTTGTGTCCTATTTTCTAGTAGTTGGTTCTAGGAGATCGTTAGAATCTGCTATGCTTAGGGTCTAGCGGACGGTAGAAGACGAGTGGTAAGTCCCACTCGCATGATAGGAATTACTCTGGATTGTACTAGCAGAATTTATGTTTGTTGCAGACCGAACGGGGATTGTTTGTGTAGGATGGTTGGAGAAGGCTGGGCCTTCACGGTGGTAGCCCCGTCTGTGTCGATTAAGGACCGTCCGTTGTTGGCCCCGCTGAGCAAGCTTGAACGTACTGATTCACATGCTGGTCTTTATGGGGTCCGGTAAACCGACGTAGCTTAGCAATCGTGGGGACGAACCTTATCCTGCCGCTCTGGGGAAAATAGGACCACAGGCAACGGCGGGGCCGGGTGCCGTGTGGGACCTGTTGTTTCACCATGATGCAGCAGCTAGATTTCGGCCTTACGGAAGCTTTGTGAAAGGTTGCTATGTGTGGCCTTTGTGGTGCACATGGCGTGTGGTCAGGTTTCTCCTGCAGGATGTACATCGATGCCGCCGCTCTCGGAAATGAGCACCACTTGTTCACTGAGTCACATTGTAGTGTGATATTGATGATGATGATATTGTTATTAGCTTCATTATTGCTATATTTATTTACTCTTGCTATTATACTATATGTATGTTGTATTGTTACTTTATCTGCTTTAGTGGTAAGTGCACCTTATTTCTACTAATTACTTAATTTGAGATAAAATTTGAAATAGGAGCAAGTAATTAGCGCGGATAGATGCAAGTGAGTCAGCCAGCCCTTTTGTAGCCTTTGCATTCTAGGAGTCGGCTGTAGTTAGCCACGTTGACGGGTAAGTCTTGCTAAGTAATTAGTACTTAGGGTTTGGCTCCCTATGTTTTTGTGCAGGTATCGTTTTTGCTTCCGCTGTTGCTTGGTGGAGTTTCTCAGCAGGTCCACATCGCAGGCTTCGATGTGCGGCTTTTGTATCGTCGAGAGTAGTAGTTGATTTAGGTATCTTCAGACTTCCGCTGTGCTACTCACGTGTTTTAAATCATTTAAGACTTGTAATAACTTAAAGATGTAACATATGCTTATTTATGTGATGTACTGTTGTGTCCGTTCACCGGCACTTCCGACTCGATCCTTCGAAAAGCGGTGACGCTACAGCTTTTTTAGCTTAAGTGAACAAAAACAGATCCTAATATCTTGTTGAAAACAGGAGTGCAATGGAGCTTCCTCGTTCATTCAAAAAGCGTTAAAACCAGAGAGAAATGGCCCTTCTTTAATTTTTTTTGGAGCCAAAAATGGCCATTCTTTAATGGAGCGCAGCCTTGTCTCCTCGAGGCCCACTAGAAGACCAGTCCAAGACTCCAACTTCCCAGATTCCAAGTTCCAAAACATGTAGTCTCAGCCCAACCCAACTAAACCAGGCCTGCTCAACCGTTGCTTGGGTTGGACTTGGACCGCGTCGCTGCCTCTCCTCCATTCCATTTCCCCCGCCGATGATAAATAGCCCACCCCCGGCCGCGGCGCAACCCCACCGTAATGCCCTACTCCCTCCCTCCTGAAATATAGTGTAGCTTTGTCCTAAATCAAACTTCTTAAATTTTGATCAATAATATCTAAAAAATTATAAAGATTGACAACATAAGAATGGTTTTACTAGATTCATCTCGAAATGAACTTTCATGGTATATAACTCTCTTACTTTAAAATAATATATATTTTTAGATATGGTTAGTTAAAGTTCAAAAAATTTGACTTAAGACAAAACTAGGTGTACGCTATATTTTAGAACGGAGGGAGTACCAAATTGAAGTCGCCACCTCTTCATCGGGCTCTTGGTCATCTGCCCCGCGCTTTGGAATTTGGATGATGGCCAGAGCAGCCACGCTGACGTGGCGGCTGCCGAGCACCATAGCAGTGGCGAAATCTTCAGCCGCCATAGCCATCGTACGCGGGGTAAGCTTGCACCTGCGTCCGCCTGCCAGGCGTGCGCGTGCTCGCCCACGACGTATGCAAGCTCATTCCGCATCTGCATCTTGTCTCTAAAACTGACCAACAATTATGATACCACCCCATCGCAAAAAAAAATTATGATACCACTAACATTACAATAAACTCATGTGCCATTCACAATGATCTATCTTATTGATCATCATTTCACTTCAATATATGTTCACAAGGTTTCCAAAATGAAACTCTTTCATGAGCTCCCAAAGTCATCGGCTTATTGGCAAATTCAGCTATACCAATTGACTAAATTTCCAATACTTTTATGCTACTCTAGAAAATGCAATTAAAGTAGGTGGAGATGCACTCTTCACCGATGTTAAGTTCAACCCATGGAGCACTATCCATGAGTCCCACAACATCAACTAACTGTATGTACCTATCTTATATCCATCTTTTATGGTTATTTGTTATTAATTTATGTGAAAGTACTTTGTAGCTCCTAAAACTATTATGGAGGTACTAGTGCAACAGATTTCTCATAAGGTGAAAATTCGAGGCGTCATATCATAGGCCTTTTGGACCATTGATCGCGAGTACATGCAGAGGTGTACCCACCCACCAAACTTCTCTTATTGAAAGCCCAAACCTCTTCTCTCCGGAACACATACATAAAATGGCACGTAGGTTCATAGGCAGAAGTAAACATTACACAGAATGTATGAACTGGATTGGATGAATCATTGTTGTGAGATTTAGAAATAGGAGACATCAGGAGCTACGTCCCAACTGATGTTGCTTCTGATATAGAACCAAAGCTACATCCCACTAGGAGAAGCGTTATATTAGCTCTTGTTTAATTTTGCAGTTTCTTGGATGGATTGTTAGAGTTGACTAACCAAGTGATCAAGAGTGGAATTATGGTGATTAGTAGATGTTGATGACTCGCGGCGCGCAAATAATTTATGATACTTCCTCCATCCATAAATATAAGGATTTGTTGACTTTCAGCTTGACCACTCGTTTTATTCAAAAAAATTCTGCAAATATTATTTATTTTATTATGATTTGTTTTATAACTAAACATACTTTAAGTGTGACTTATTTTTTTTGTATTTTCACAACTTTTTAATTTGAATAAGACTAGTGGTCAAATGAGTTGATTAAAAGTCAACAAATCCTTATATTTATGGATGGAGGAAGTATTGATCTTTGGCGAGAAGAGATGGAAGAACGTGTAGCTCTCTGTATGATACAAGGTTGAATACAGTACAGAACTGCAACTCTCAAAGATCAATTTTCTTGATCATCGTTTCAATATATGTGATGCATGTGACATTCATAGTGATCGATTTATTGATCATCGTTTCAATATCTCTTCATCCATAGGATTTCTAGAACGATTTTTTTTTTGTTGACGAGCTCGCAAGAGTCATCAACATATCGGCAACTTTAGCTACCGAATGGACATACCTGTCATGTTCAGTGTTCTGAAAGAAAAAATCATGGTGGTTGAAGTGATTCGAACATTAGCCAGCTGCATATAATTAACAGGCTTACACCAACACCATATCTATCTTGCAGCTTTCTAACAGCGCTAGGACGAGGCGTCATTGGCACGAAGGGCAAGGCAACTGGAACACAAATAGATGCTGCAGCGTACCATTTTGAGAGGATACCGTTTTCATCTCCTTCTCGAGATGGCTATAAATTGGGATCGAGCAGCAGTGCAACCACAGCTTCAGAAGTCCGTAGCTTACATGTCACGTACCTCTGAATCGCAAACGCATTACACACACAAAAGGCGCATGTAGGCTAACTGTCTGAAGCAAACGCTATACATAATGTCTGAGTTGGATAGGATGAACCATTGCTTTGAGATTTAGAAATAGGAGACATCAAGAACTACATCATGTCGCGGGTGCCATGGAGCTAGAATAGATAAGGTTATCTATGAGCCTAGAAGGCTACACAAAGTTTGCCTGGTACGTGATATGGGACCATGAGAGCAGTGGCTACAGTGTTGGATTACCAAGGGAAATCGCTCATGCAGAAACATAGTAGGATAACTGCTTGCTTGTATCTTGGCAACTGTTTATTGCTAAGACTCGACAGGAAACAGACCACGAATGCATACCGGTTTCATAGCCCAGGCCGCGCAACTGCCTGGACCGATTCTCCTGCTCCTCCTTGCGACGCGGCGGCACCACGAACGCGAGCCTCTCCTGCTCATGCGCACGTTGCAGTCCGGGAGCGATTGACGACCACGACTTGTTCCAGCAGCTATTCCAGCAGCTAACAACAAACCTGATGGAAACCGACTCCACCAAGGACACACATCTGACATCTCCGGTAGTGACGCGCTACAGACTCGCAGCTAATCTGCGTGATCACGGACGGAGTTAAACTACACGAGCTAGAACGCAACACACAACATCCTTCGCCTCGACCTAGCACTCATTTCAAAGAAGAACAGGGCAGGGAGCAGAGCCGCACAAGGCATATCTGCTCATTAGCTTCCCGTCACCTCGGGAAGGTGGAGCCACCTCCACTTCGGAAAATACTAGCCATTCAACCCGTGCACATGCACGGGCTAGAATTATAGTCACCATTCTCAGTTTCAGCGGTCTCTCTCTCTCTCATTGTAATTTTGATTTGGGTAGTAAGTTTAGGAATCCATAGTAGCCGTTTTTATTTTGAGCTTCTTTTAGTTTTTTGCCTGCAAGGTGTTTGCTGATTGCCTCGGTAAGTATATTACAGATTGTGTTTGTTTCGTTACAGTTTAGTTGTAATAATTTTGTTTTGCTACTTTTTTCATCGATTCATTTTTATACATGTTATACTCTACTCAGTATTTGTTGAGAAAAATAAGACATGGAAACTTTTTATTATGCAGTTGAATACACAGTATCGGGGAAGAAACAGATGAGCATAAAGGCATGTTATATTTCTGATTCACTTCGCCCTGGAATTAAATTTTTTTATCCCCACAGTACATGTAAAAGCATCTCACGATACTGTCTAGAATATTCCTGCATGTCCAGAATATCTCAGATGTGCAACATTATTAATTGTGTGTTTAACTGTATGAGTCGGGTGAGTTCTTGCTCTGCGCCTTTGTAGTTTGGTTGTTTAAACTGAGTGCTTGAAAGGTGTTTTTTGAATTGCCTCACAGGTTATGATTTCTTTTTTTTTTTTTTGCAAAATGATTAATCGGTGGTCTTTTTTAATGGTATAGTTTACTCAATAATGGATAGGTAAGCAAATTAGTGGTAGGACATTTTCCTATTTACTTTTCAACTTCGCAGATGCAACTCTAAGAACTGCAGCAGACCAATAGGTGAACAGCAAGCTATATGCATGATTATATTTGTCGTAACCCATATTTCAGATATTCCCGAAGACTTAATTTGGTATTTTCCGAAGACTTGTATCGCACGAAAGGAAACTTGTAGATAGACTCCGAATCTGTTACTACAGATCGGAAGTCTTGTAAAACAAGGCAATGACTCCTAGAGGCGGTAACAGGGCTATAAATATACATGTAACCCTCCAATGAGAGGATGGAGAGATCATCAGATCATAGATCATACACACCACCATATTCAACACGACATACACTGGACGTAGGGTTATTATCCTCCGGGAGGCCCGAACCAGTATAAAAACTCTCCGCGTGCCCTAGATTGATTCCTCGATTGATCGTTGTTCCCCGAACCAAATATTTGCCGTTCTCTCGATTATTCGAGCGACGATAGAGGCGCGCCAGGTAGGGGGGCAGCGCTGAGGGTCCGTCTAGAGCATCAGAAATTTCAAGTAAGTCTTCGGGCGGCGGCGACGCGTGATTGTCTCCTCGTCGGATCGACGATGACCAGATGGGGCAACTCGCCGACTCACGCCCAAGATACAGCTTTCGGTGCGAACACCGATCTCCTGACTTCGATGGACGAGTTCGATCCCATCACGTCATCGCGAGGAATTGGGCTAGTAAAACAAGCATGTCGCGTTGTCCGTCACGAGGTCAAGTCGGCGAATCCAGAAGTCGACTCGGAGTTCTTGTTTAATCCAGTTATCATGAGGCTGCGATGGCAGGCCCTCCGCATCAAGTCCCGAGGCTCACAAATCTACAGGACAGATTCCTTCTTGTGTTTATTCCTGTTTCCTTTGGTGGATTTGTTATAATTAATTAAGCTAATCAGCTTTGTATTATCTCCGCGTCGTTCTTCTTTTTTGCATGGGTGAATTACGCTGAGCCATGATTGCGGTGCGTCTGAAAACGCCATGCATGGGAACCGAGTCCACTCGACGGCTCAAGCCTTTCGATCCCGATGAGGCTCTCTGATCTCTCGAAGACTTGCGCTTCCGAAGGCTCGACTGCGTCGTTGTTCGCCCAGCTCTGAAGATCGCGACCGTGCATAGCACACAAGCGTAAAGGAAAATTATTTTTCCACTAACTTTGCTTCCATAATCTCCTAGCATGATTCTTAGACCCGATCTATTACTCATATGTTTATTAACGCCACATTGCTAATCAAAAGCTTTTATCGCTGGCTGTTGCATGTACACCTACACAACACATCGGGGAATTTTCGACGTAGTTCATGCACGGGCTGGCTCCCGATGAATGTGACAACGATCATATGCTATCTCCCGAAGAACTCATCGAGTGTGCAGAACAGCCAGACCAGGACTTCGTTAGTGGGAATTCACCATCGATGCAAGCTCATCGGAAGCCTGACATGATCGGGTATACAAGGGAAAATGTGCTCAAATCCATCTCGATGACTTCTCCATCCATAATACAGGGAAGATTTTCCTTATGATTTACTAATTTCTTAGCACGCCGATTCATTATTATTATTTAGCATGACTTCTGATTTATTTATTAAACAATGACGATGTGCGTTATTTGAACATATCCGTCACTTGTTTCACTTAACACCATGCTAATCAAAGATTTGATCTTTGTTACCTGTTTACACATGTACTTGATGTCTTCGAGATTGTTGGCGTGAAATTTGCCGCTCACTAGATGACCTTCATCGGCAGCTTCATGCAGTCCTGACTGGGCGATGGAGAGATGTCGACCAGCCGAAGTCATCAAGTGGCCTGAAGACGGGCACTGTGTCGTCGGTACCGGATCGGCAATTCCACAAACTACGCTCGGGGGCTTCTCAATAATCCCGAAGATCTCAAGTCGACCATCAAGGCATCCAGAACAACTCTTCGAGCAATTTGGCTCCCAGATAAGCCAAATGAATCGCTCTCTTTATTATTTTATTCTATATCATGTCTGCTCTTTTCTCTACATGCACGTCATAGCAATCATAAGTAGAGCGCACCTCATATAACATTTTTCTGCACGTGCTACTTCAAATATTTATTAAATACGCACTCATGTTAGCTGCATGATCAAGCACATGTCATAGCAGTTTCTCTTATACAGAGTATATATTTTCTTGCTCATTATCAGTAAATAGAGATTCATCTATCTATATTCTCTAGCTGATCACTAAGCAGGATATTTGTCTCCGGACACTTTATTGGTATTCTGGATATACATCCTGGTATTTATTCATTATTGGAATCTTCAACCGGAATCATCAGGATTCTCATCCGGAATTTATTGATTATTGGGATATTCATCCGGAATCTTATTGATAATTGAGATATTCATCTCTGGAATATTACATTCACATTCAGTCATCTCTGACTACTTGGTATTCATTATCAGTCATCTTATTGGCCATCGGATATTTATCATTGGTCATTATATTGGCTCTTCAAATATTTATTGACCAGATTCATCGACATTGATTATTGTTCTACGGATTATTGACTTTTCAATCATATCAACTTCCATTCAGCATGGAAAAGGCTGACCCATGTCGGTCTACTAGTTTGGCTGATGTCTTAGCCACATGAGGGTTATAGGGCATCGGTACGAACAGCCTTTTCAGGCAAAATTTCGTCATAAGGCTTAGCCACACTGTGGTTCATAAGTTAATTGACCCCATGATGTTCTAGCGAGGGACCCTTAGCCCATGAGGTTAATAAGTGGCTCTCCCTAGGCCGGTTGCACGATCAACCACCCAACAGACTGCAAGTCTTATGTCATACGGTGCTACACGATAGCTGCCGATGGTTCATAAGTTTCGTAAGTCTCCCCGAGTGTCTGAAGTAAGAGCCTTAGCCATCGAGGTATAAGTGCCAACTTCAGACCACGTTGCAAGATCAACACCCTATATTATTTAGCTTAAAACATAACTTGCCAAGTGCAAAGTAAAATGGTATACAGCTAATCAAACTTCCTATCAAGGGAAAGAGTCATCGACAACCCCCAATCTTGTGGCTAATCTCAAACGTAGCTTGCTATAAGCAAAGTTAAACGTCAATGAGTTACTTCTACATGTATTTACAGTTGACAGCTAATTAGCTTGAAACATAACTTGTCCAGTGCAAAGTAAAATGTTATACAGCTAATTGGATTTCCTATCAAGGAACATATCAGGATGCATCTCTGGTATTTATTTATTTACTAGAATGCGCACTTTACAATTTATTACTTTCCTGCATTCAGTTATCACTATATACAGAAAAGCAGGGGGCTCCACATATATGCCCATTCTCTGGGTTTTATATATTTGCAAGAGTTGAAAATGCAAGACGGAATTTTATTCTATACAGTAGCTGCTCTATTTCTCATTGAAGCTGGCTCCAGATTATTCTTGCATCAATCAGTCAAGCTTTGTTATTTATTATTGCACTGCTCATGTGCTAATATGTCTGATCTGAAGATTATTCCAGTGCTGACATTATTAACAGAAACAATTCTGAGCAGCAGCACCTCATCTTATTGGAGCATTATTTCTCATTATCTCAAATACAAGGCTGCAGCAGAAGACTTCCCATATATTTTGTCTTTGATCATCAGCCCAAGATGGCGACATACAGAAAGTTTGTTCATTGGTTCCAGTACAAGCATGGCGGCTATATAAGCATGGTTAATTTTCTTGCCTACAGAAGATCATCGCTGATATAAATATTTTATTTCATCTCTCATGAAGAAAAGTTTGAGTGCTGATACCTGTTGATGCTGTGAGTATATTGTCATCTGTGCTATCCGTGCAAACAAGCTATGCTATGAAGCCTTCAATCAACAAGAGATAATCAAGGTGTACTGGTATTTTCTCGAGGAAGAAGTCAGATCAAGTTAGCATTCACGTCAAGATTTAAAAAAGTTTTAGTCTGAAGAAGTTGAACTGGTATCTGAAGTTGTACTAGTCTGATCAAGCAACAACAAAGAAGATTCTTTTTTCTGAAGATTATCATCTCTTGAAGATACGTGACTCTATAACTTGATTATGGTGACGAGAAGGCATCGGATGATGTGGCTCCCAGCTGCCACACATTAACACATCTCAGAAGACAACAGTCAACATGTTATGAGAAACACATATTTCAATTAATTTTCCTACAAGCAAGAACTTCGAGTTCTATCAAACGGCTTATAGGAGGATTATTACAAGACTTCGAAAGAAGAAAAGTGACTCCTGGCTGCTACTTGTTTATTTATTTTGGCCCAGATCAAGAAGGATGCAGAGGAGATGATGCTCATATTTCAAGAGATTACTAAGCTCGGGGGCTTCGCCTGTTCTCCAAGCTTAGGATATTTGAAGACATCAAGACTATGCACGTTCGGAATTACTGTATGGCATTCTTTCATCAGAAGACTATACCTCCTAATACCGCCGAAGATGCAGGAGTTCGGGTACATACTATCTCCCGAAGACTCTCTTTCCGAATACTATCTCCCGAAGGCTATCTCCCGAAGGCCCTTACTCCGAAGACTTTCTCATGAAGATGGTTTCCCGAAGACACATAGTGATGTTAGCTTATTGAAGGATTAATTCATGAAGTGATACACAAGCATGAAGAATCTCCTGAGGAATATCTGAAGTATGTGTGCTCAGTACAGAACATATCCCTTGTCGGAAGTTCGCATGAAGATGAAGACATCTTCGTATCAAAGACGAATCAGCCAAGTGACATGTTCGGGGCTTATGTCGTAACTAGGGCTGGACGAAAAGATCGTGGCTCGTTAGCTCGGCTCGGCTCACGACAGGCTCAGCTCGGCTCGGCTCGGCTCGTTCACTTTTTCTAACGAGCTGAGCTAGGTTTGTAGCTCGTTATGTTTAACGAGCTGGCTCGAGCTGGCTCGTAAGCCGCTCACGAGCCAAACGAGCTAGCAAGTCCTAGCAGACCCAGCACCCCTCAGTCCCTCCTCCCTCCCTCTCGAGCTAAACAAGCCAATTGACGGAAGTAAGGACCACACCCCTCCTCCCTTCCCACACCTTATCCATTTCATGAATCGCGCCGCCACCGCACCTCGCCGCCTCCCCAGTCCCCACCGTGCTGCTTGCTCACTCCGTATGCGACCCGTGTCACCTGCCTCGCTGGCCCGGCCCGTCGCCCTGCTCCCTTACTGCCCTCCTCTACCTCATGCGGTGATGCCGCCCCTCTCCCTCATCCTCTCACGCGGTGGGGACAGCTCCCCCTCCATCGTTCATCCACGTCACCGGCCTCCGTCCCCTCCCGATCACGACGACCTCCGCGATGTCAGCCTCCGTCACCCCGCCCGACACACCGTCGTGCTCAAAGGCGTGAAGTTGTACCTGACAGCGTGATCGTCGTCTTCTTCTCTAGGTCGCGGAGGAGGTGCTGGAGGCGAGTGGGGCGAGCTTAACGAGCTGGCTCGCGAGCCAGCTCGAGCTCGTAACGAGCCGAGCCGAGCCAGCGTTCCAGCTCGTTAGGATAACGAGCCGAGCCGAGCTAGCTCGTTATCCTAATGAGCTGGACCGAGCCGAGCCGAGCCGAGCCGAGCTGGCTCGGTAGTCCAGCCCTAGTCGTAACCCATATTTTCAGATATTCCCGAAGACTTAATTTGGTATTTTCCGAAGACTTGTATCGCACGAAAGGAAACTTGTAGATAGACTCCGAATCTGTTACTACAGATCGGAAGTCTTGTAAAACAAGGCAAGGACTCCTAGAGGCGGTAACAGGACTATAAATATACATGTAACCCTCCGATGAGAGGAGGGAGAGATCATCAGATCATAGATCATACACACCACCATATTCAACACGACATACACTGGACGTAGGGTTATTATCCTCCGGGAGGCCCGAACCAGTATAAAAACTCTCCGCGTGCCCTAGATTGATTCCTCGATTGATCGTTGTTTCCCGAACCAAATATTTGCCGTTCTCTCGATTATTCGAGCGACGACAATATTTATTTCTGATTCTCGTTATTTGGCCAGCAAATGAGTGTCTTAGAATCACTTACTACATTTAACGTGGTGTCATCTTGGTCTCATGATCTGAATGATTATTTTTGCCCAGAATCTGCATCAGAATTCATGATGACATGAGAGGATAGTGCGCCATTGGACTGTTTTTTCTCTTAAAAATTTTTGCTCATGATCTGAATAATTATTTTTTCCTGGTCTTATTTCTCTCAAAGTTTTTTGCACAATTGGACTGTTGGTAACTGAAACATAAAGACTTGACATGAGAGGATATAAATTTTACATTATCATGATTAATGATGATCGTGTGGTGGTACTAAGACTAAATTGTTTTGCATGCAGAATTAAATGATGCAAACCTGATGATAGATGACGATCTGATAGATGACGATCGTTCCTGATGATTGAATCGGTAGCAACAAATCCTTCAAAGAAGAAACACAAACATGTGACGGCTAGAATTTGTCAAGTTCAACATGCAGACAATAGAAGAAGAAAGCATCTATCGATGAAAGAATTAGATGAAAGTAGAAAAGGTTTGTGCCTAGCCCATACCTGTGAGATCGAGAATCCTGTGCTGCCTGAGATGCGTGTCTCCTGGTTCTCTCTCTCTAGATATATCATTACGTATACTGATATATATCTCTTGTTTGATTTAGAGTCCGATTCCAGTTCCTGATATTATATGAGTCGTGGGTTTGGACGGCTGTTAGAATTATTGATTTATGGCTGCCGTAGATTCCGAGTTGGTAGTCCGTTTCTTAGACGAAATCTCTGCAAGGTTGCCCTTGAATACTTGATTAGATTCTATCCCTGCCAGGCTGCCTCTGAATACGTGATTAGATTCTGCTGCTGGCGTCAGGAGTCCGGTTCCTACACGAATGTTGTATGCACCGGCTTCTTCTATTTGTGCTGGTTATGAACATCTAATGGTCACAATTTGTTAAGCATCTAAATATATGGTCGGATGTTTTGCTTTTTTGTGGTAATTTTACGTGGAGGCACCAAAAGGAGCCTCCAATTAGTAAATATTAGGTGAATTCCCCGCGCATTGCTGCGGGAATTTAGGAAATAATACAGTGAACGTCGGATGAATGAAACAAATGGGAGCTTGACTGATTGTGAGACAAAGATGGTTAAAAATAGCAGGTGTGATACTCATTTTGCCAATAACCAAGTTATCTCATAAAGAAGCTGCCTAAAGGTCACAAATTTGATATGATTAAACTTTTACCGAAGATATGAAAAGAACATCTGCCATACAGCCAATGAACACTAACTTCATGGCACCCAATCATGTATGCTGAACTTGCATGTTGGTACGTCAGAAATACCATCAGTTTGTATGATTCTGTATATGCTGAATGTGTAGACTGATGCAAATGCTCTGTACATGAAACCGAGTTGAGAAATGATTGGGATAGCAAACTGAAGTCGCTTTGGATTCAGACGTAACCCACCTCGCGAAATCTTGGCTGTCCTCCACACGCTGTCGGCCGATTTCGTCGCCCGTGCATTGGCGATAAAATGAACTGCGGTGCTGCAGGGGCGTACGTGGGCGAGACAAAGTTCAATGAGAGCATCAAACACAGTAGCATTGGCTTACGCGGGCAAGGGCATCGATCCGAACAGCCTCTGAAAATTGACTGGCTGCACTTGAGTTAGCTACCTTAGGAGAATATTAGTAAATTGTCAATTTGTACAGAGTGGTGAAATGATAGAACACCCGGAGAAACAATTGGCCGAGAAATCGAAAGAATCAAACATCATTGCCAGGATATGAAAATATTACATACGCAGATGTATGAGCAGCGTAGGAGCTAAATCAAGACAAAAGGTGCATATGAATGTTCCATCGAACATCACCTGAGAGGCAGTGGTGGTTGAAGACAAACACTGCAGACGGAGTTATGAACGGCCGCGCCTAGAGAAACATGGCTGCATTGGTAGCATCAAGTTCGTAGCATCCCGGCAGCAATGACACAGAAGGTGGTGTCGTCTGTCAACACATATCGCCATATTAACTAAATATATCTCTAAAATTTTAAGAGAGAACATGAATGCAAAACTGAAACCCATGAACCTTCTGAACCACATGTGCAGGGGTGTACTCACCCACCAGCCCTTTTTTGTTGAAGCTTAAAACTCCTCTCTGTCCCAAACACATACATAAAAGGCACACCCAGGACAAAAATCAGACTCAAACACTGTACTTGTATTGTACGAGTTGGACTGGATTGTCATTGTTATGAGATTTAGAAAGAGGAGGCATCAGGAACTACATCATTCTGGATGTTGTGGGTGCTATGGATCCAGAGGAGATATGGTTATCTACAAAACCAAGAGCGTGATACTAGATCTTTCAATTGTGTGCGCCATTCAGTCAGAGTAGCAGTGGCTACAGCTTGGTAGTTGCCTAGTTGGTAGCATGCGCGTAGCTTGGTGAGTCCCAACAACCTTTCATTGAGGCTAAAAGGCAGCCTGTTCCTACGTTTCAGAATCCTTCGTTCCAAAAGAGCATGCTGCAGCGTTCCACTTTGAATTCAGAGGATACCGTTTTCATCTCCTTCTCGAGATGGCTACACATTAGGGTCGAGATGCAGTGCAACCACAGCTTCAGGTTCAGAGCTTACATGTCGCGTACCTCTGAATTGCAAGTTTATTAGTAGCAAGTCTGTCGTATGCGTCAACAGAAAGTCAGAAGTCAGAACGGCTTCGTCCATATTAGTTAGAGATCATGAACTCTTGTTTAATACATGACACAATCTTCACTGATGTTAAGTTGAACTCAACCAATCGAGCACAGAATAACCCTTCTGCAAATCTTGCCACGCCAACTAATTATATCTCCAAGATTTTTAGAGAACATGAGTGCGAAAATTAAAGCTCATGGACCGCAAGATACGCTTGTTGATGAGGTCCATTGCGAGTAAGTGCAGAGGGCAGGGGCGTGTACCAATCCACACACCTCCTCTTGTTGAAGCCTAAACCTCTTCTCCCTCACGATTACCTCTTCTCCTCTTGTTGAGGCGAACCATTGTTTTGAGATTTAGAAATAGGAGGCATCAGGAACTACATCATGTAGCTGATGCCATGGGACTAGAGCTGATACGGTTATCTATTGTTAAGAAATTAGGCATTTTCCTACTTAATTTAATCCATAAATTCCTCAATAAGGTGATAAAAACGATGAACAAATTGATCAGAAAGACAAGAACGTACCCAGCGGAAGATCCTGCGCTGGAGGCGCTGGAAGATCCATTCCCAAGAACCATTGTTCTTGAGTTGTTCGATGTAGTCGATCTAAGTTGATGCAGGACGTTGTACGCAGTGCAGAACGCCCACGGTCAGGGAGTCGATCGAGCAGTCGCGATGTCGCTCCCCAAAAACCTGATCGCCCGCACACCCGGCAGATGTCGCTTGCGGAACGGGGTTTCGGAGGCCTGCTCTCCCAGAATCTGTGCGCGCAGAAGTCCGGGACGGAGATGTCTTCAACAGCAACAGCGAGCGGAAGATGGAACGAGACGAGTAGTGAATGTGATCGAGAGATATCGATCGATCCCGGGTAGGCGCTATATATAGAAACGGAACAGACGCGACCCCTTCGAACGAACAGACGTGACGCCTCCGTAAGGACGAACAGGCGTGAATCTTTCGTAGCGAAAAGGCGTCGATTCATATGGGACGCACCGTTTCAATATATCAAAAATTCCATGACGGACGGACGGACGCGACGCGCCCGCCCGCCCGCCACGCCACGCCCGCACGCACCGACCGCACCGCACCGCACCGCCCGCGCCGCCCGCCCGCCCGCCACGCCTCGCCTCGCCTCGGCTCGGCTCGGCGGCGGCGGCGGCGGCGCGCGCGCGCGCGTGTGGTTCACCACTGGCCTCTCTCAACTTCTTTAGGGGATCAATCGGAAATCCACCTAATAAGTCGAGTCTATCTATGGTAGGAATCTCATGTGGGACTAAACCATTAATGCACTAATTATGGGCCTAGACTAAATAGAATTATTGCTCCATTATGGGCTTAATAAAAGGCCCAATAATTCAACAATCCCTACCAAGTCTAGAGCTCATAAGGAATGCACTCAAATTTATCTTCCTCTCGTTTAATATACCGGTGTTTCGATGGAGACTGTTAAGTTGAACTTCCATCTAGAACAAAGGTTACAACTTATTCACAACTGAACAATGGACTATGCCTTGAATTGTCAGTTTTGTGCGAAAGAGCTTTACCCAAGTCCTTTACCGATACTAGGTTGCCAAAAGCATCCCCTCTGTTTGAAGCATATAAGTCATACTTCCGGCCTATTCATGAGTATCTAGAGATCCCCACCATCTCATAGACTGTGACTAGCAGTCGAACTCATATAGGTGTGTTCTTTAAAGATATCCTGTAGGACGATATCTTTGCTTCTCATAAGCCACTATGAACACATTAAGGTTAATGAACCAGCCTGCCTTACAGTTCTCTAGGAAAGAAGTACATCTGAGATAGACCAGTCAAGGGTCTTTCCTCTCAAGCTGTCACTAGCTTGTTTCACCATTCTACTTCACGGGATCTCCGATCGCATAGAACAGGTTACCACTATGACAGCCTATCAAGTGGGTCTCAGGCCCATCTCACTCGATGCACTGTTTATCACATTACGTGATAGTCCTTGGTAAATTGATCTGCTAGATTTTTAGACGTATGGACATAGTCCAACGAAATAACTCCGGAGTTTCTCAATTTTCTGACAGATTTCAGCCGCCTTTTCACATGCCTTGTGGATTTCATGTTATCCTTTGAACTGTTCACTTTGACTATCACCGTCTGATTGTCACAGTTCATGGAAATAGACGGTATTGGTTTTTCAACCACCGGTAAATCCATAAGGAAATCACGAAGCCATTCAGCCTCAAGGCCGGCGGTATCCAAAGCTGTAAGTTCTGCTTCCATAGTTGACCTCGTTAAGATGGTCTGCTTGCAAGACTTCCAGGAAACAGCGCCACCTCCAAGTAGAAACACATATCCACTTGTGGCATACATCTCATCAGCGTCGGATATCCAGTTTGCATCACAATATCCCTCAAGTACTTTCGGGTACCCAGAATAGTGAATGCCATAGCCCATAGTACCCTTCAGATAGCGCATTACTCTCTCAAGAGCTCGCCAGTGATCATCTCCCGGTTTTGACACAAACCGACTCAGTTTGCTCACAGCAAACGAGATATCAGGCCTTGTAGCACTAGCCAGGTACATAAGCGAACCAATGATTTGGGAATATCTCAATTGATCCTTTGCTATTCTTTGGTTCTTACGTAATATCACGCTAGGATCATAAGGCGTGGGAGCAGATTGACAATCGCTATACCCAAAGCGACTCAAGATCTTCTCCACGTAGTGAGATTGCAAGAGAGTAATCCCACCATTGCCTTCTCTTTGTAGCTTGATGTTAAGAATAACATCTGCTACTCCCAAATCCTTCATCTCAAAGTTGTTGGACAGAAAGTCCTTGACCTCCTTAATCACATTAAGATTGGTCCCAAAGATCAGTATGTCATCAACATATAGACACAGGATGACTCCTTCACCCCCACCATACCGATAATATACACATTTGTCGGCTTCGTTCACAACAAAGCCAGCCGATATCAGAGTCCTTTCGAACTTCTCGTGCCATTGCCTAGGAGCTTGTTTGAGGCCATACAGGGATTTCAACAATTTACACACTAAGCTCTTTTGACCTTCTATCACAAACCCATCAGGCTGATCCATATAGATCTCCTCGTCTAACTCTCCATAAAGGAAAGCTGTCTTAACGTCCATCTGATGGACGAGAAGACCATGTGAGGCTGCCAGGGAAAGTAATACTCGAATCGTGGTCAAACGAGCAACAGGTGAGTAGGTGTCGAAATAATCTTCACCCTCCTTTTGTGAATATCCATTTACCACAAGCCTTGCCTTGTACCTCTCAATCGTACCATCAGGCCTAAGCTTTTTCTTGAACACCCATTTGCATCCTATGGGTTTGCACCCGTAAGGACGCTCGACCAACTCCCAAGTACCATTAGACATGATTGAATCCATTTCACTCCTTATTGCTTCCTTCCAAAGGTCAGCATCGGGAGATGAAAGTGCCTCTTCAATGGTTCTGGGAGTGTCATCCACGAGGTATACAATAAAGTCATTTCCAAAAGACTTTGCAGTCCTCTGTCTCTTACCCTTACGGGTGACTAGATTGTTATCCTCCTCAGGAATTTGCACAGGGGGTTCCTCATTTTGTGTTATCGGAATGAAATGCTCATGGGGTAATGTAAACTCATGATTAGATGTGCTAGGTGTATTTTTGAAAGGAAATTCACTCTCAAAGAATGTAGCATCTCTGGACTCCAAAATTGTACCGACCACCATGTCAGGTACTCCAGATTTTACTACTAAAAATCTATAGCCCACGCTGTTCATAGCATAACCCAGGAAGATACAATCAACAGTTTTAGGTCCAAGTTTGCGTTTCTTATTGATTGGCACATTCACCATGGCCAAACAACCCCAAGTACGCAAATATGAGAGATTTAATCTTTTCTTATGCCATTCCTCGAATGGAGTAATTTCTTTATCCTTTGTGGGAACTCTATTCAGGACATGACATGCTGTCAAGATCGCCTCACCCCACCATTCCTTAGAAAGGCCCGCTGTCTCTAACATGGCGTTAACCAAATCAGTTAGAGTTCGGTTCTTTCTCTCAGCAATCCTATTGGATTGAGGTGAGTAAGGCGGTGTCCTCTCATGAATAATACCATGTTCCACGCAGAATTCAGAAAAATCATTAGAAAAGTATTCTCCACCACGGTCAGACCTTAAACGTTTAATCTTCCTCTCTAGTTGGTTTTCTACTTCAGCTTTATAGATTTTAAAGTAATGCAAAGCTTCATCTTTGGATTTCAGCAGATACACATAGCAATATCTAGTACAATCATCTATGAGAGTCATGAAGTATCTTTTATCACCTCTAGTCAATTCGCCATTCATCTCGCATAGATCGGAATGAACAAGTTCTAATGCCTCTAAGTTCCTCGCCTCCGCAGCCTTGTGAGGCTTGCGAGGTTGCTTAGATTGCACGCAAGCATGGCACTTTGAACTTTTGACCATGTCAAATTTCGGGATTAAATTCAGTTTTGCTAGCCGCGTCATACAACCAAAATTAATGTGACAAAGTCGTGAATGCCAAACATTCGACTCATTCGAAGTAAGAATATTATTCACAACCTTATTACAACCAATGTCAAGTAAAGAAAAGCGGAACAAGCCTCCGCAATCATAGCCTTTTCCAACAAATGTTCCATACTTAGAAAGTATACATTTATTAGACTCAAGAACTATTTTATAACCATCTCGACACAATTGAGAGCCACTAACAAGATTTCTTTTGATTGAGGGGACATGCTGCACGTGCTTCAATAGTACCGTCTTTCCCGAAGTAAACTTCAGAATAACCGTACCAACACCAAGAACACGAGCATGTGACCCATTTCCCATCAACAAGTCTCCTGTCACTCCGGCCTGATCAGAAGAAAACAAAGAGATATCAGCACACACATGTACATTAGCTCCAGTGTCAATCCACCACTCAGGTGTTTGACAGACAGAAAGGACAATGGGTGTTGGATTACCGTACCCAGGAGTCCCTCCAATCTCGCTAATGACCACGTTTGCAGATTTCTTCTCCTGCTTAACTTTGCGGTCTGGGCACGCACTTGCCCAATGCTCAGTGCTCCCGCAAACAAAGCAGCCACTGTCTTTCTTTTTCTTCTTAAAAGTGGTTGTTTGCTTAGGCTTCTTAGCCCCCTTCTTCTTCTTCTTTGATGAGGTAACCTTTCGCACCATATTGGCACTAGAAGGTTCTCCTACGCTCTTTCCACGTGTGTCTTTTGCTTTCGCCCTTTCCTCAACATCAAGAGTCCCAATGAGTTCAGACACGCTAACTCCTGTCTCTTATGTTTCAGTTGGGTAGCAAAATCCCTCCAAGTAGGTGGCAACTTAGCGATAATACCGCCAGCCACAAACTTGTCAGGCAACACACATGGAAACGGTTCGAGTTCTTTTGCCAGAGCCTGAATCTCATGAGCTTGTTCAACTACAGAACGGTTCTCAACCATCTTGTAGTCAAAAAGCTGCTCCATGATATACAGTTCACTACCGGCATCAGAAACACCGAACTTAGCGTCCAGAGCATCCTATAATTCTTTCCTCCTCCTCTGGAGTGAACTGTTCTGGCTTTCCGTTCGCGGCGTGATAGCAGTTCATTGCTGTAAGCCACAGGACCATCTGAGCACGCCATCTCTTATAGGATGACCCATCAAAAGCATTTGGTTTCAGTGCAGCAGCAAAACCGCTAACAGAAAATTGCCTAATATCAGGTTTTTGGATTGTTAAGAAATTAGGCATTTTCCTACTTAATTTAATCCATAAATTCCTCAATAAGGTGATAAAAACGATGATCCATTCCCAAGAACCATTGTTCTTGAGTTGTTCGATGTAGTCGATCTAAGTTGATGCAGGACGTTGTACGCAGTGCAGAACGCCACGGACGGACGGACGCGACGCGCCCGCACGCACCGCCCGCCCGCCAGCCAAGCCACGCCTCGGCTCGGCTCGGCTCGGCGGCGGCGGCGCGCGCGCGCGCGCGCGCGTGTGGTTCACCACTGGCCTCTCTCAACTTCTCTAGGGGATCAATCGGAAATCCACCTAATAAGTCGAGTCTATCTATGGTAGGAATCCCATGTGGGACTAAACCATTAATGCACTAATTATGGGCCTAGACTAAATAGAATTATTGCTCCATTATAGGCTTAATAAAAGGCCCAATAATTCAACATCTATGAGCCTAGAAGGCTGCAGAACGTTGGCCTGGTACGTGATATGGGACCAGAAGCGGCTATAGTGTTGGATTACCCAGGAAAATGACACAGACAGGAACACAGTAGGAGCTTAGACAAGACAAGCAATGGCGATGAACGCCACGGCCACTGCTCGCCTGTATCTTGGCAACTGTTTATTGCTAAACTCGACAGGAAACAGACAGCCCTTACATGATGGTTTCATAGCCCAGGCCACACTCCGTCGAGCAACTGCCTGGACCGGTTCTCCTGCTCCTCCCCTCGCCTGCTCATGCGCATGATGCGGCCACTCGCCGAGCCATCCGGGAGCGACGACCGCGACATGTTCCTGCAGCTAACAACCTGATGGAGACCGAGTCCAGTCTCCACTTGGGCAATATACAGAACAAAACTGCATCTGCAGCCAAATATTATCTCTGAGACTGACCAACAATTCTTTGAGGCCACTACTAAATTCAGTTATCTTTTGTGTCATTAAGACATTAACAATGTTCTATTGACATTATCGTTTCAATGTATATCGGCAAATCCAGCTCCGGTTGACCAGAACTCCCTTCATGTTCCGTTTTTTTTTCTAAGAAAAGATCATGATCAATGAAGTGAACTGAACCCCGATCAGCTACTTTCATGTTACATCAACACGAGTACACAGTGCAAGGGCAACACACATTAAGGTGCCACGTCTTGCGGCTTTCTCAAACAGTGTTAGGACGAGTAATTGCATGACGAAAAGTCAAACCAAACCAGATGCGGCGGCGTGCCTTTCTGAACTTAGAAAGGACACAATCTCCGTCCTTCTCAAGGTTGCTATAACTGCAGAGCAAGAACAGCTTGTTCAGAGGTTCAGAGCTTACATGTCGTGTAACTGTGAATTACATGTTTGTTTCAAAATTTAGTAGCTAGTCAACATATGCATCAGCTAACTGGGAACTATTTTTCAATACATACAATACACGATTTTCACTTAACTTTTTTTTATCTATAAACATAATAAAAAAATCCATCGCTAAATAGTCCATCTACGCATCTTGCCATATGACTAACTATATCTCTAAAATTTTAAGAGAGAACATGAATGCAAAATTGAAGCCCATGAACCTTCTGAACCACATGTGCAGGGGTGTACTCACCCACCAACCTCTTTTTGTTGAAGCCTAAACCTCCTCTCTGTCCCAAACACATCCATAAAAAGCACACACAGGATAACAATAAGACTCAAACACTATACACATATTGTACGAGTTGGACTGGATTGTCATTGTTATGAGACTTAGAAAGAGGAGGCATTAGGAACAACATCATTATGGATGTTGTGGGTGCTATGGTTCCAGAGGGGATATGGTTATCTACAAAACTAAGAGCATGATACTAGATCTTTGATCATTGTGCAGCATCAATCAGAGGAGTAGTGGCTACAGCTTGGTAGTTGGTAGCATGCGCGTGCTGGAGAGGAAACCACACGCACCTCGAAGAGCAAGGGAAGGGAGCACACCAGCTCAAGATAGATGTGATCGTAAGCGTCGCGTCACCACCCTAGGAATGTGGGGCCACCTCTGTTTGGGTTGTGTAATGACGACAACAGGTCCTCGGCCGGGTCACAGATGATACCATAAGAGCAAGGCCAATGGTTCAGCCTACGCTGGCTAAACACAGTGACCATGTCATTTTCAGCCTTTAGTCATTTCATGTAATAGTTTGTATTATATTAGCTAAGAGTGTGATTTCATTAAATAAGAAATAAATAATGTTTGCATGTAGATACAATCTTGTTGTGGCCTAGATCTTTGTGGCAATCCATTACACCACATAATATGCAAAAGGTTAATTGCAAATCTCGCTCCATAACTCAGACCTATTTTCTTTTTTTTGCGAGGATAACTCAGACCTAATTTGATATCCCCTATAAGTTTTGTTTTTTGAGAGAGAGACGATTCCTGCTTTTGGTAGTACGTAAGAATTCAGAAGCACAGGCCCACTAGAAGACTAGTCCAAGTTCGAAATTCCAACCGAACGGTCGTCTCGGCCCAACTCATCGAAACCGGGCCCGCTCTTGGGTTGGACTTGGACCGCGTCGCCTCTCCTCCCTCCTCCCATTCGTCGCGTATAAATGCCCCGCCCCGGCCGCCACGCTAGGTTTGGCCACATCCCCGCCGTAAACGCCCCTCCCAAATTGGACTCGCCACCACTCTCCTCATCAATCGCTTGCTCATCTGCTCTTGGCTTCGGAATTTTGGATGATGGCGAGGGCAGCCACGCCGACGCGGCGGCCGCCGAGCGCCATGGCAGCAGCCTCGAAACCTTCAGCCGCCACAGCAACCGCACGCGGGGTTAGCTCGCGCCCGCGCCCGCCGACCGGCGCCCCGTCCGTCCGCCTCCTCGCGCTTCCCGCCGCCCCGGCCCCGCCACGGAAGCGGGCGTGCGCGTGCTCGCCGACGACGCACCCGGGCTCCTTCCGCTGCGCCCTGCACAGGGCGAAAGGGGCGCGCCTCCCCTCTGTCGCGGCGACGGCGCCGGCGTCGAGCGGGCTGGGCGCCGCGAGGCGGCCGTCGATGGCGAGCCCGCTGGTGCGCATCGCCGCTGTGGAGGGCGGCGACCAACTCCGCCGCGCGCTGGCGGCCCTCGTCCGCCCGTCCTCGCAGCCGCGCCGCCGGGACGCCTTCCGCCCGCCGCCCAGCCGCCTCTCCGCAGTGTCCTCCGCGGTGGCCGACCACAAGCCATCTTCACCGCCACAGAGATTTCAATAATCCAACACATCTATCGCTGCAAGCTTGCAGCGGCAATTTTGTACTCGACGTGTAATTTCATTCCTTGATTTTTTTTCCCCCTCACCTCCCACTCTGTTCTTCCATTGTGCGGAAACATGCCACTCTGTGCTCGCCGGATATTTTTGCAATGTAGTAGAGGTCGCTCATCCCTGAAGTTACTGTTGTACATTACTGCATCAATGTTAGATTTCGCAATAGCCATTGATGCGCTCTTGACTCTGAATTTGCTGAACCATGCAGGGCTCATAAAAAACCTGAATAGAAGGATTTTTTTTTTTTGTTTCGAGAACAAAATAGATGGACTACAGGAGACAAACATCTTCAGTTTATCTACATTGTATTAAATCTGCGCACAAATCAGTCCTGCCAAAATTTGGTGTGGGAGCACTCATTTCATTCATGAATTAATTGACATGGTGCAAGGGCGAAATTTAACATCAATGCGAACCAATGCTGAGAGTGAGACTGCCTGCAGCAACTTGGGTATCTAAATTTGAACTAACAGCAGTTGAACCTGGGAACAAAAGTTGTGGAATCAGCAGCAACTTGGAAGTTTTTCTTGGGCGAGGGGTTTGGTCTCGGGACTGCTTTTTCGTTGCCTTCCAGAGATTCACGGTCAACGGGTCAACGAGATGGATGCAAGTTGCTGGATGCTGCTGCACCCGCTTTCCTTGCCAGTTGCCACCAGGGTGTGAAGCCTTGAAGATTCGGGTGCCGAACCGCCGACTCGTTGACTTTTTGTTCTGGTCTAGCGTTGAAGCAACGCGAGGAAGGCGGCGGGCGGGCGAGCCGTTCGTGTGGACCAAGCAACAGAGCAGTTGCCTGTCGCTGACGATTCCGCGGCGCACTTCAGATCTGGGAATGCACTCTGAATCGCTCACCGTTTATGATTGCCTGGCCGGACGCGAATTCAGTCAGAATGAAGCCTTGTGGTTGGATCAAACTAGAATTTTCGCGCGGCGTTTGCCGCGCCAAATGTGTTAATTGTATTATGGCATCTTGTGTGGCCCTCATTTTTACTCCAGCCGAGATTTGCTTTTGAAAAGACATTTTTAAATGGCTGACTATGTTTGATAATATATTGTGATTAGCTGTCAGTTCACATATAACAACGGCATAGGGAGCATTATCTACCAGCGGTACATGATTTGAGTGACATCACATAGCATTAGGATGTTCACCTAGAGTTTACGAAGTATTGCAGATTTATTGTCAGTTTGGATCCCTTGCCTGTGCTAGCCTTGCCTTGCTAGCTCGCTTTGCTCTGCAAGGAGATGCAAAAGCAAAAAAGGTCCGGACGTTTGGTAGAGCCAGCAGACAGCACCTTGCTTGCTTTGGTAGTAGCGCCAGCACACAGCCAGCATCCTTGCTGGCGCAGGAGAGCCAAATTTGCTCTCCGGCTCTGGCAAGGAAATCCTGGATTCTGGAGGCAAACCTGCTGGGCAAAGCAATCATTTTTGGGACAACCAAACAACTAGCCTTGTCAGGCAAAGAGAGGCAAAGGACATGGCAGGGATCCAAACTGACCCTTATTGACAACTCTATTCCTTGTCCAAAAGAGCTGTGATAAATCTGCCCAAAATAAGAAAAAAAATAAGAAAGGCCCTATTATCACTTATATGGAGTGACATCAGATAGCATTAGGATGTTCACTGAGAGTTTACAAAATATTGCAGATTTATTGACAACTCTATTCCTTGTCCATAAAAGTTGTGATAAATCTGCTCAAAATAAGAAAGTCCAGTGTTTGCAAAAAGAAGTCCCAACACTTATATCGCTAGTAGAGTACTGCTTGGAAATAACCTGTACAAATAAAAGGTGGATGAAAAATCAATAGTAAATAAATCCGTATACGTTCATAATGTGGAAAAAAAGAAGAGATACATGGTCTATTTTACTTTAAGAAGAGACACATGGTCTATTTTTCATAATTATATCGCTAGTAGAGTACTGCTTGGAAATAACCTGTACAAATAAAAGGTGGATGAAAAATCAATAGTAAATAAATCCATATACGTTCATAATGTGGAAAAAAAGAAGAGACACATGGTCTATTTTACTTTAAGAGGAGGAATTACTATTTTTCCTTCGTTACAACAATTTGTATACACTAATTCTTTTTCTTTATCTTTTGCTGCACGTTTGAGACTCTCTTGAGGCCAAAATATGGCGCCACAATATTTACATGTGCATTTTGCTATTCCAAAGCATGATCTTTCAGTATACGAAATTTTCAGGTATTGTATATATTTAGGAGATAGGTAAATTGTTCCCTGTGGAATTGTCAAATATGCATATTTTTTGTGAATGTTAAGGCTTCGTCATTAACATCTGTTCTCTGCAGATTGGTCTTTATTTATATCAACATTTGACAATTTTTGTTTGTTATTTCGTGGTCTAGCCATTTCTAAAGTATATAGTACAGAAAACTGTGTTAGTTCCATCATATACAATGGTTAAGAAAAAAAGAGAGAGAAACTACAAGAACACTATCTTATTGTAATTTGGGCCTGATATCTTGAGTCTATTAAAATGTTGCAGAAGCAAAAGCTTTGTGTAGCTACGCCGTCATATATATTCGTTTTTCTACACAAAAAGGTATTACAAATCAATATATTAGAATATGAAATCTAGGATCTGAGCACTAAAGTGGATTAAAGAAGAAAAAAATAGGAAGAATTATCTAGACCATCAAGATGCTACAAGGAAGCAACGCTCAGCTGCTATTTTTTATCTATATCTAACACATGATCAACATATTAATAAAATTTACGTGCATGATGTAGTTATCTTGGCAACAGTGTAGTTATGAAGGTGCAACAGTCTGGTGATGAAGCTGATTGAGTATGTGAGCTTGATTACCTGCAAAGATGTTTCATTTCAGTATATGTTAAAGGCTTTTAGTACTCTACTGATTGAAAGGTGTTTGTATCATCAAGAGAGGGAAAATAATTCAATCTGTGTTTTTTATGTGTTTACTTTTGTTTAAAGAAAAGTGATGCCGTTGCTCTTGATGTTACAAAGTATTACTGATATAGTATATTCCACATTCTTAGTACTGCACATATAGCTTTTCTGTGCCACATCCTGCAGACTTATTTCCGACAGTAAAAAAAGGTAGTTTCTGTAGTAAGCTTAATTCTCATAAGAGGGCATTTGTATGTCCGATTGTGCAACATTGATATCTGACCTGACTCGGTTCGATCAAAATACATGTTGCTAGCTACTATGGGAATACGCACTGTTGGGGATTCCTCGTTTGGGGGGAAGAAGCAATCCCGAACACGACTCAACAATTGCGACAATCAAACTCTATTGGACCATGGAACAACGGAACAACATTTCATTACAGGGGTGTCTCTTCCAGAAGCCGCCCCGTTACACAGAGCCCGTAGATGGGTATTTATAAGGGAGGTCAAGGGTCACTTTGTGGTGACCAAAGTACCTTTGACCAACAGCTATATTCCTGAAATATCTGTACAAAAATGTCATAAGGGTATAAGCGGCAATTACATTTATGCCCGAGCCGTAACCGAAACCTTAGCTAAGTGACGTCATATGTTAAGCCATCGGTCTTGACGGGTTTCGCTGAATGCTTCGCCGATGTTGCTTTCGCTGTTCTGCGGCCGTCACCATTTCGCCGTCGTTGGGGAATGGCGACACCCTCGTGGAAACGGCGGCTGCCTCTTCACTCTTGGCCTTGTGATCCTCGCCGCACTTCTAAGGCGCCAGAACCTGCCGTCGTGCATACATGAAACAAATACGGGGTGTCGTTAATTGGGTTAGTACCGATCCCCAACACGCACATGTGATGCAGAAGCCTTGCATGCCTTGCATCCAGTTCTCAGGCGACAATAGGATACAGCACGAAGATTAGGGATAGTTTATAAGGCCTAAGTATATTACCCAGCCCAGTCACCATGCACCAGTATGAATTAGGATAGGATTGCAAAGCTCATGGCAAATGGGATCCAGTTGCACAGGGTTTGATTATCACCCAAGATTAAATAAAGCAAAAACTAAAAGATTCGGATTCATTAAAGAAAACAGTAAACATATCAGGTCAACGTGATTTTGATTTTTTTTTCTACAGTCACGATCTTGGCCAGGGGACAGAAGCTTTATAACTGTGGTGTCGAAAAATTCCAGAGTTCTTGCTTCCTCGGTGTAAAAGTCCAGAGTCATGGAGATTTTTTAACTCCTTGTGGGCCAGGCGGTGGAACACCAAAAGCATGTTCTACGTGCGTCCGTTTCTTACATTCAGCCAAGGGGCTACATGCAATTTTCTAGGGATGGTGGAAGGATCGAGAATGAAATTTGTTTATCCACAAGGATCTGAAGAAAGTTTCTGGAAGGAGGTGAAAGGACCGGAGATTATTTGCTATTTCTAGAAGGGCCTAGTCGCAATGTATCCAGAGCGAATCCAACGATCCTTCTTTATCAGCAGAGGGATCCGACGGTTGGTCAATTTTGTGTGACGTGGCGTGGTTGTTTTGCAAGAAAACGCACGTGTTTTAGAAGAATAGAGATTCAAAGGTAAATTTATTTGATATCAAGTTTGGAGACTGATGTCCCATTTCGCTGACGCTTCCGCGGCGCCCTCCAGAGTATTATGCTGTGATGTTTATCTCTGTTAAAAAAATACGCATATACTGATTAAAATAAACATGATAATATTAATACTGTGAAAATACTGTCCAATGAATAAATACCAGACTGGGTCGTTCCAAGCCGCCGCCACCGCAGCCTCCTCTGGGTCCCTCTCTCTGTTTCCGTCGCCGGTGGCTAGAGAGAGTGGGTTCCTTCTCTCCAGTAGTAGTACTAGATTGAGTCCTATGTTTAAGATTAGGCTTTTTCATGCCGAATTCTTTGATATTGAGATTTTTGTGTTCCTTCTCTTTGAGGAGATTAGGTGTCGTTGGTTTCCACATAATGGTTCCGGTGAAGGTGACCACGCCGATAACGATGTTGGCATTCTTCTCAGCAAAGCGACATGGAGGCTCAAGTGTCTTGACGGCGACGGCGAGGTGAAGACGACGTTGTCGCCATGGAACAAGACTCTCCGACTCGTTTGTTTTGTCGTGGCTCGATCCGACCATGATAAAGAGCTAGTGAGATGGAATCGTCTTTTTTTCCTTTGGATGGAGATTTTGCCGATTCTCGTCCATACAATTAAATACGTCTTGACTATGAGTTCTAAGGTAGTGAATCTTGTGGCTTCAGAAGTTTGGTGTCTCTCATCGACGGTTGATGGGGACATGGCTTCGGTGCGGTTTCTGCTTTTCGGCAAAATCAATCGGAGAAGTGGCGTTGAAGATGTGTAAAAGGCTTAGATATTTTCTTTGTATTTTATTCACTTTCAGAGTTTTAAAGTAAAAGGTATGTACTTTATCATGCGTATATTAATACAATACCTCTTTAATTCGAGAAAAAAAAACTCATATAGGTACAGCTTGGATTAGATGCCACGCTGTAAAGGACGGAGAAAGTGGTGTGATTTAGGTTGAGTGGAGAGCATATTCTGAAAGCAGTGTTACTTTTATAACAAGACAATCTGATGAGCCGGAAATTTGAAGACAATTTAGATGTCCTGACAAAACTTTGTAGATGTCTCATATTTAAGGACACGAGTATTAATTAGTGTATTAAAAAGTTAAACTGTAAAATAGTAAACAATTTGAAAATATTTATATTATATCTTATTTTATATAACCCACTCTAGTAACATGGTTGTTCAAACGGATTCAAAGATAAACTTATACTTGTGGAAGCATGAATCATACACTCCTGGCTTGGAGCAAGGGAACTGCCGGTGTACGTTCAGATTGAAATCTTGTTCGTGGTCAATCCATCCGGGTTTGAGGTCCCGGAAGTGCCTGTTGTAGCTTCTTGAATGTTTGTGTTCTCGTTGCCTTTCGGGGGTGGAGATGGATATCAATGCTATTGTCGGAGGAAGCTCACATTGTTCTGGAGAACTGGAAGAGCGAGATGGCCAGTGCCGATGAAGAAGGTGAAGGTTTTGGTTATGTTTAGGTTGGACTTGGCTGTTTTTTTCAATCTTTTTAATGTCCAGTTTGTAGTTTGGGGTTGTAATACTGTTTAATTTTAATATATAACCCCTTCGCAAAAAAAAAAAATGAATCACACACGTTTGATCGATGTTAAATAGAGCTCAACCAATCCAGCAATAAAAAATCAATCAAGACGTCTCACCACAAATAAATACATCGCCAAGATTTTAAGAGGGTAAATGCAAAAAATTGAAGCTCATAGGCATTTGAAACAAGAAGATATGCTTATTGATGAGTTTGATCATGAGTAGACGCAGCCATGTACCCACCTAGGGATTGAAAAACCAAAAACCGCTCGGTAAACCGGTAGAATCGGTCGGTTTTTTAAATTGCTACAATATTTGGTTCGATAAAATACGAACGATTTTGCTAACCGAGCTGAACCGGATTTGCCGGTTTCGTCGGTTTTTGAAACCCTGCTTTCTTTTAAGCCACCTACCAACCAACTTTTGTTGAAGCCTAAGCCTCTCCCTCGCAAACACATGCATAAAAGGCACATGCAGGCTAGCTAACTGTTGAAAGCAAACATATTGTCTGAGCAGGACTGAATGATTTATTGTTTAGAGATTTAGAAATAGGATGCATCAGGAACTACATCCTGGTGCATGTTATGGGTGCCATGGAACTAGAGCGAACACAGATATGTACGAATCTGGAAGTTTGCATGTAGTTGGACTTATACGTGCCACAGATCCGGAGGAGTAGTGGATAAATTCTATATTTTAGCGGAAGGTTTGGAGCAAATTGCACCATTTTGAAGAGGAGACAGCAGAGCCGCTCAACGCATTTTTGCTGAATCACGTCACCTCGTCAAGATGGAGTCATGTGATATGTTGTGAGAAGAGAAGGAACATTTGTGGCTCTGTATAATACAAAGAGGAATACAATAGATACGTGCACCCGCAGCTAATTCTTGTCTCTCAATCCGACCCATAGTATATTTTGTCACCATTACAAAATTCAGTTATATTTTGTGCGCCATTCACATCACTCTTTTGATTTGTTGATTGCCTCAATGTGTAAGAATTTCAAAATAATTATTTTTCATGAAAACTCCAAAAGACATTGAATTTGGCTACTAATTGACGAAAACTCCATGTCAGGGTTTTTTTGTTTTTGAAGGTAGACGATTTCGAGGGGTATGGAAACTTCATTCCACTGACATAGGCACAAGCATAATGCCATAAGGACCTTTACAATATTTAGATTAGAAATAACAAACATGTCTTTGAACTAGACAAAGATGACATAAAAGGAACGGAAAAATTTCATTATAGTCCTGTAAACTAAAAGCACATCGCCGAGACAGAGACTGATGGCCATTCCAGCAAGGAAGTGAGCGAAACATCCAAGGCTCCATATAACCAACTTCAAACTCAGATGCCTCAAGTGGTGAGCACAAAAAATTAAGAGTTGTAGAGTCACCACAATGCTGGTGGGAAGGGGACTTCGTTGTGCGACGCAATTGACATGTCGGCGGCCCGTCTGACCGTCGCCTCGACGAGCGCACATGACGTAGAAAAAGTTGGAGGCCTAGATCTAGAGGAAGCAACATAGGGCTCGGCCGAGAATAAAGTTCTCCACCAAAAGCGAGGACCAGCAACGAACGGCAGTCAACCCAAGCAAAGTACTCCAAGCATCTATGGCGAAGTTGCAACCTGAAAGCACAAGAGAGGGAGCCACACTGCCATGGTGCCTTCAGCAGGGCAATGAAGCTGAGAAATGGGGGGAGATACACTCACCGGAAAGAAAACTGATGAAGACAACAAAAGGCATCACACATAACTTCCACATGGGAACACACAAGGAAAATATATAAAACCAACAATCCGGCGCCATGAGCGAACAAGTCGTCACCGTAACACGACGACAATGGAAGCAACCGGATCGAAACTACAATTAAAAGCAAGAAAGAAAGAGATCTAGACTACAACTGTACACTGGAGGCAGGGTCCCGCACACAAATCCATATCGCTGACGAGCCAGAGATGGAAGGGGAGGGGCCAGTTCAGCCCTGGATCAACGATCTTTTCTTTTATTTTTCTGCCTCTACGGTATTGTCGGTGGAGAGAGCCTGAAGAGCCTGATTCGATTCCCAGTATTGCCCCATTTCAGGCTCGATCTTCCGAAAGAGAAGACCATGGTTTTAGGGTTTAGGTCATGTTCAGTCATGCATGAACCGAAAGGTGATGCATTAATCCTTCTTAACTTTACTACTGTATCACTGTCACTTGTTTTGACTCTAAGGTTAATTTTTAGCTAAAATTTATTATCAAATTAGTCCTCGATCACATTAGAGAAACATGAGTGCAATGGAGCATCTTTTTTGCTATAAGAAAATTGAGAAAACAAAGATAAAAGGGATAGACAATTGCATGCAACATAAGGCCTGCATGTCTCCTCGACGGCCAGGAGAAGACAACTCAAAGTTCCAGATTCGAAGTCAAAAGAGGGTTCTCTTTGTGTCCAGGTTTATAACGGAAAGGAAAAAGTCCATTTTACTTCTCTGGAAATTTACTTTGTCTTCGTCTCTAAAGAAAATGATGGCTCACTTTACCTACTTTCAAACAATTTCATTTAGTACAATATATATACATCTTATTAAAGTTCTTCTTTTGTTTCTCAGACCTACAAGTGAAATTTGAAGTTCAAATTTTGCATGATGACAACTCACGCGACAACTTATGTGACTTAATTAACATAAACTTAAGAACGAAAATCAGGCAACTATTAAAAACGTAAGACCAATTTCATTATACAACTTAGCAATCTAATTAAATCCCAATTTTGCATTCTAAGGTGCCTCACCATATGGTCAGTTCATTGGTTAGGAGCCTCCTGGATTCGGCAACTTGAACACGGGTCCAAACCAGCTTTGGCACGGGTAGACGGAGCAGAAGGTCTGCATCGCCGTCATGAGCAGCAGCACGAGGGCGGCGAGCAGCGTGAGGATCCGCCACGATCTGAACACGTACTTCTTGAGCAGCTTCTGCGCGCGCGCCGCCGCCCTCCTGCTGCGGTGCGCGTTCACCTCCCGGATGACGGCGTCGAGGCGGGGCACCTTGCTGAGGCGAGTCGCGCGGCACATGGCGTTCCACATGTCGGCGGCCTCCTTGTCGCTCTTGAGCTGGTTCACCACCACGCCGCTCTGCCGCAGGATCTTCACATCCTTTGGCGTGTCGATGATGCCGTTCATCAGCTCCGTGTACCGCGCGAGGACCAGGGGGCCCCGCACGGCGACGGCCTCGTAGGCCACCAGGTTGCGGAGCACCACCTCCGTGTTTCCGTCCAGCGTGATGATTGGGAGGCTCAGCGTCGCCGTCGCGGCGTCGAAGGAGATCCCGGCGATCCCCTCCGGCGCCGGCGCGAACCGGACGCCCCACCCGGCCAGCTGCGCCACCGACGGGATCATGATCTCCTGCGCCAGCGGCGAGTTGATGATGCTGCCCAGGTTCACGCCCTTGAGCCGCGCCTCGACGTCCGTGGACGCCATCAGCTTGCTCACCAGCGGCGCCAGCGCCGAGAGCACCGGCACCTTGCGCATGATCTGCCCGGGGAGGTTCGACGCCATGCTCATCGGCCGGGCGATGAGGTTCTTCCGGATGAACCGCACCGGCGCGACGTCGAGGCTGGACACGTTCACGCACGCCTGCTTCACCTTGTCGTAGTCCGGCAGGTGCTGCGCCGGGTCGAGCATGTCGATGGTGAACTCCTCCGGCACCATCGGCGGCGGCTCCTGGCAGTCCTCCTCGAAGACCGCAGCGGCGGGGACGAGGAAGTGGTAGAGGAGCTCGAGCATGTGCGCGTGCTTCGCGACGTCGGCGACCACCAGCTCGGCGGCGGTCTTGATCGGGGACACCTCCTTGATGAAGCGGCCGAGCACGCCGTGCAGGGCCTCGGCGGCGGCCTCCTCCGAGGCGTGGCGCAGCGCGAGGGCCTGCGCGAATAGGAAGAGCGGGAGCTGGTTCTCCAGCATCATGGCGTCGCGCACCGTGGCGTTGATCCAGTTGGTCGCCGACGACACCATGTCGGTCACCTCGTCGCGATGGTAGCCCTCGAGAAAGTCCAGAAGAAAGCATGTGTCGATGGCCATCATCCATGCCAGCGTCTGATCGCTCAGCTCCAGGAACCTACATACGTACAAAAATCATTTAGCGTCTTTTTTTACAGAAAGATAACACAGGTCAGCTAATTCAGACGAAGAACTATCCGCTGTGGGCTAAGCTTGGGAGTATTAAGATGGTGAGCTGATGTTATATGGGCCTCTAGAGTATATTACAGGCCCCAGAAGGCAGAACAACTGGGTCCAATCCGTTAGGCTTCATTTCAGGCCCCATAGAGTTGGCACAGCCCAACTCCCATATCTAAAGCCCAAAGCCTTATATATCCGTTAAGCTCCTTGTAGATTTTAAAAGTTGCACATCCTCTGAAATGTAGATTTCCAAGATGGCATCTCAAAAAAAAAAAAAAAGGATAATGTTGATGCAACTTAAGTATAAGTTGTCATACAAGAAAAAAGATTTCAAAGTTGTACCCTCTAAAATGTTGATTTTAAGGTTGCATCTTCTCAACAGAAAAAGGTCTTTAGAGTAGCAGAGCAGCAAGGAGCAAACAATGAGTTGTGGTCGCGGACGTGGAGGGAGGAGGAGCCTGGAGGTCGCCGTCGATGGTCTCCGGCGGTGAGGATCTGGTGCTTCGGAAGGATTAGAGAGGAAGAGGGACTTCTTTGTATTTTCCTTTTCTTCGAGGTCCTTTCTGTAATTGTGCCCGGGGGGCTAGTTGTAAAAGGATGTGGGCTGTACTGTTCGTCAGTTTAATATAATTCCCACCCCTTTCGCAAAAAAAAAGGAGCAAACAGTTTTCCACAGTTTGATTGCGACTTAAGGTCGTCACGTCGACTAACCATAGGAAGCAATATTTGATTAGTCACTTAATTTTTAAACATCTCTGAGCTAACTGCGTGTACGCACACTCTATACTTATAAATGTCGCAGATTTTGAGAATGACGAGGCGATCGGTTAATTGCTGATGAGTACGTCATATAGTTGATTTCAAAAGGAAAAATAGCTGTAAATATGAGCAATCACCATATTGACTAGGCATGCAATTGCTGATGAGTTTAGTTCACATGTGGAAGCTAAGTAGCTAACTTATTTTAATCGCAAAAAAAGTAGCTAACTTATTTCCCTCTGGGTCCAGTTGTGTCCAATCGAAGATTTATCTTTGCGTTGCAAATCAGTCAACTAATCTTTTTGCCGGAACTGTTCAGTGAACACGAATATGTTTTTCAAACGTGTCCCCTCGGTGATGCATATATGTTTTTAGGCACGTGATATTATTGTACGAAGTGTGGCGTGGTTGTGCGGTGCATGATGTTCGGTGGATTATGCACGCTCTTTGTAATCTACTGCCCCGAAACTGCACTGATAGAGAAGAAGGTTGGGTGCCTACAAGGTCAATGTCATCAACTACCCTCATCATCATTAACTTTCAGAGGAGCCCACTTAATTTGGTCATGGACAAGGATAGGATCTTAATTAGAACATGCCACTATAATCTCCATCAGCTGGATGGACATGGTGATCAAACACCCATACCTGTGGTAGGGCGCCCGTATCTGATCCTGGGCGTCCATCAGCCGCTGCACGAGGTGGTCGAACTTGCGGTCGCCGGCGAAGAGCTTGGCGGCGCGCTTGGCGGCGGCGAGCTTGTAGCGCTCCATGTCCCGGAGCTCGGGGCGGTGGCAGTGGTATGGCCCCAGCGCGAAGTGCTGCGGGAGGTAGGCGTCGGGCCTGGTCGCCTTGAGGACGCGCGGGACGTCGAACACCTTGGCCGCGGCGCCCAGCGCGTCGGCGGCCTCGCGCTCCAGGCTCTGCCGCACCCGGCTCAGCCACCGGTCCTCGTCGAACTGAACGCCGGCGTTCGCCGCCGACGACTGCACGAACCGCGCCCGCGCCTGCAGCTCCGACAGAGACATGGTCGATAGCTTGCGTTGCGTCGATCAATCTACCTATCTCTAGCTAGATCTCACCCTCACCTCAACCAGCATACAGCTAGCTAGAGGCTTTGTTTCTTGCTTTGATCTATGGCTGGTTGGTTAGGTCAAACGGTGCAATGGGATGGGAGTCGATGAGATGTTGCTATATACTACTACGGTGAGCGGAAGCAAGTGGGTGGTTACAAGTTGGTAATAAGAGTTTAATTTGGCAGCACGCGCGTAAGCGTGAAACATGCATGTGCATATAATCCATGCATGGAGTGTAAAGTGGGTCGTCGCCGAGTGAAGAAAAGGTAGCAAGAACAACTTAGTTGTCAACACAATGATAAACTTGTCACAATATGTGGATATATAGCTTTGAGAGAGAGAGAGAAAGAGAGTACTTCCGATCGATGGATAAAACGCTGCAGACGTGGAGGGTGAGGTGCATATGGTATCATAATGCAGCGTAGGGTTGGATGAAGGGACAACCGAGATTAAATTAAGTACCATGACAATTTACGGCTTTCTGATGGAATAAAGAACAATGAGAGAAAACTAATTAAACTGGGACCACTATGAATGGGACTGCTGTCTTGCAGTTCTTATGTTTTTGCCACTTGCAATTACTAGCTAATAATGAATCACAACTTGTTAGTTCCCTCTGATAGATCTTTTCATTGGCTTACGATGAAAGTTACGAGAGTATATACAAGTGTATGAAGAGAAACACTTGAGAGTCCCGTTAGCACCCTCAAAGTCTTGTGCAGCCTATATGTATTGTCAACTCTATATTAATTGGGGTGGAACAAATGAGAAAAGAAAAATTAGAACGGACTGTAGCATAATATAATGGCCTTCTTTCCTAGAGAAAAAGAACCATCTTTTGAGGATAAGAATGATTCATTTCATTAGAGATGATGCTTCCCGACCATATGTATTCTCCCCACTTCAAATAAAAAAGATGGTGCATCACATGATAGTGGTCCAATAGATCGTTGTCATGGATGAACAGATGACCAGAGTAGGAGAAGATACGTTAAACACCCTTGGTGTAAATTCTATGTATCAGCTAGGTTGTCTTCAAGCTTAATGATTGAAGGCTATGTATTTCTCATAGTTTCGATAAATTTAACCCCGTCCATTCACAACAACAAAACAACAAAATATAGCATATTACATAACTTAGCACTAGACTTTGTTTCCACAAAAATCCTGCATGATTTTTATGCAACCATGTTTATCAAAATCAATTGCAACATGGTTTCTACATCTTTTTCAAAGGCAGATGTGTAAAATGAGAACATATGTCATGCTATGCGGTAATGCGGAGTATATTGGAACCCAAACATACGGGTTGGACATATTATTCAACCAACCATGGGCTCTCTATAAACTTAATTGTGTTAGTCCCCGTCTGAATTTTAATTGATGATGTCAGGACAATATTTTAATTTTAGCTAATGAGGTTGTCCTTACGTCATCAACTGAAAACTGGAGGAGTTATGACTTATGAGTTTCCTGAAGTTTCGGGAGTACTTGCAAAACATATTGATTTATACTAGCCCAAATTTCAGTTTTTAAAGAATAATTCAGAATTATTTATTACAGGACAAATAATTTGGAAAGTGTCACTTCATGTTCTGCGCCCACATATGTGATGAGTTAAGTATTCAATTTCCATCAGAACCACGTGGTATGCGACTTGAGTCATGGCCGTTCTCACTATTATATACCGCATTCCAGCATCCATATCATTTTTCCAGATAACCATCTTGTGTCTTGTATCTCTTGCTGCATTTGAACGCGAAAAGAGTGAGCCAGCAGTCCGACTGCTATCGGTAGCTAGATTAATGCTTCAGACGTGGAAGGATCCGAGGATAATGGTATTGTAATGCAGTGTAGGATATGGACAACCAATGATAGATTAATAACGTACTCCCTCCGGTAACCATTTAGCGTTCGTTCTGGACAAGGTTCCGCATACCAAGACGTAATTAATTAGAGGGTAATTTCTCTGGTTTTTTTCTTAATAAATAGAGTCTCTCATGTCCCAACTGGTTGGCGCCTCTTGGATCCATGCTGCGTGTGCTGGGTTCGATACCCAGCAGCCGGAAATTTTGCGCGTTGCTTCGTTTTTGCATGGGACTGTTACAAGTCCGAAAAAATCGTGACGCACCCATTTTTTTCGCCGAGTCTGCGCCAGTTTTGTTCGCTGAAAATTGTTTTAGCTGGCTCGTGCGCATGGCGCTGGTTGGCATCCGAAAATTGCAGTGGCTCTCATTTTTTTCGCTGCAATCGCGCGCTCGTTCTTTTTGGTGCCGCGCTTCGTTTCGTTTCCGGCCACTACTTAAGGCACACAAGCTAGCCATTTTTCACCGTCGAGCAAGCAGAGCGCGACGAGCAGGACGAGCTTCGCGCGGAGGCCGGCAGGACGAGCTTCGTGCGCGCGTACTCCATGCCGTCGTCCGCGGAGGCCGGTGCGACGACCTTGTTGCGCGCGTACTCCATGCCGCCGTGGCCGAGCGGAGCGCGACAAGCAAGGAGCAAGCAGCGAGCGGAGCGGAGCGCAGCGAGAGAGCGAGCGAGCGAGACAAGCTAGGATGATTTATTCCGCGTGCGAGAGCCCGGGTCTGTTTGGATGTCGCGCCGCGTAAAGGCCGCAGAAGCCCAAGCGTGTACGAGAAAAGGGGCTCTCGGGAACAGACGAGCGCGGGGCAAAAACGTCCGCTCTCGCGCTAGACAATGTAGAACGACTACTTTTCTGAACATGGGCAAAACTGTAGGACGACTAGTAATACGAAACCGGAGGGAGTATGCCAATTGCTAAAACATTTAATTAAAGTTATTTTGACCGCTTTCAGATACAGATGGATTTACAAAGATCTCTTGGGTAATGTAATTAAGTTCATCGAATTCCTTCTCTGAACTGGTAAACGAATTAAACTAGGACCATTCTGAGTAGGATTGATGTGATGTGAGCTGTTTCTTTTTGACATTCACTAATTAACCGCATAAATTATGCTCAGAATAAATTGACACACGGAAGGTTTAAAAAGACAACACCCCGAAGACGACTTGGGACAGCCAGTTGGGCAGGCTGGAATTTTTCCATTTCCTACCCTTCTCTCTGTTTCTTCTCTTGTTTTCGAGCACGTGAAAGATGTGAGCTCTTAAATCGGCAGGAACCATGTTCGTAATCGTATAGAGCCCAGCTCCCCATCTGGAGACTTCCCCAACTCCATCCCGTCCCGTGCCTCCGGATGAACTAGCTAACCATCTTTTCTTTTCTTTTCTTTTCTTTTTTTCGAGGAGGAGGAGAACTAACCCATCTGGTCCCAGATGCTCTGCAGGCTGGAATTAAGCACAGCACTACTTAGCTTACAAACGTGCTACGGATTAGCTCCGACCAAATTTGGATGTTAATTTGGATTAGATATTCCGACAGAAAAAAGTAAGACTGCCATCAGTAGCTGCATGTGCATATCGCCTATTCCCTCGACAGGAAACAGCACTGTGTCCATGTGCCGGGGCTTCCATTCGAGTTCGAGTTCATATTTTGTCTGCACCCCAGCTGGAACCGCTAGCTCATCCAGCTTCTCTACGTAATTAGCAAATAATTAACTTCAACTGCGTGACTGTTTGTTCTAATTAAGTTGAGATCTGTAAAGGGACGGGCTACTGTACCTCGTGTTAAATTATTAATTAGGTGGAGAATCGCGTGATGAATCAGACGCTGCGATTCTGGAACGATAGCGTCCTCCCTCCCTCCTCGTTGAATCACAATTATTGGAGATGCTCGACAGATTCCTGATCCAGAAAGCAAAATTTGTCGGGCAGAATAGTCGTGCGAAGGCTTGAGTTGAGACCCGTGAAGCCTTGCAAGCACGTCGATTGTGTCTTCGAAAAACTTTGTGAAATCGTCCTCAACTTTTGATTGGACCAATCTACTCCCTCCGTTTTTAATTATATGACGCCGTTGACTTTTTTGTTGAACTTTGACTAACAATATAGATTTAAATAATTACTTTTCGAATGTGAAATGAATATTATTGGTTTCATTATCAAAAGCACTTTAAGGTTAATTTATACATTTAGTTATTTACACAAATATTTTGAATAAGACGAACGGTCAAACGTAACGAAAAAAGTCAACGGCGTCATATATTAAAAAACGGAGGGAGTAGCTATCAAAATTTGATTACTAGTTGTCTATGGTCCGAGCTGGCCACCCACGTGGTGTACCTGAGCTTCTTATAGGCTAAAGTGGATCATGTCCCCCTGATTTTGATGATTTTCTATTGAACTTTGTGTTATTAGCTGCAAAAACTACTAAATTCCTTCAATAATGTGCTATGTTTTCAAGACCACTATCATCGTCACGGAGATATAAATCTTGTAGTGATAGTGAGAAGCCACGTGCATTTTGTCAGGCATGCTAATGCGGTAGACACCGTGGACGGCCAAGTAAGACGAGGACAATTTTTTTTTTTGATAGGACGAAATCGGGCTTCGAACGAAATTAGAGGATGATATTCTAGAAAAAAAAAACCTGTTGTATAGGACCAAAAATTGTAATAAGAATGCATAGTGGGCTGGTGTGGTGGGATGTGAATCCGGTGGGCTCCGAGAGACCGAGAGAGAAGCTTGGGCTGTACATTGACTAGATGCTTGTTTAACTTTAGGCCGTGGGCTGTCTCAGATGGGCCCATGTGGCCTCATGGATTCTCGGAATAAAACAAAAAGAAAAAAAGCAGATAAACGGATAGAACAAGAGTGAGCCGCGCGACCCCGCAGTTCCGGACCGTTGAGTCCCGCCGCCGCCGCAACCTCCGCCCCACGACGCCGGCGGCCGCTCGCCATGGCCGCCGCCTCCGCCCACCAACTACCCGTAGTGCCGCACCGGCTTGCCCCAGCGTGGCATAGCAGCAGCAGCAGCCCAGCGGCAATCTGCCCGGCCTCCCGGGCCACGAAGCCGACCATCCGGTTCCAGGCGGCCGTGGCGCAGCCGGCGAGGGCGGCCGGGTTCACCACACGCGTGGCGTTCAACCCCTCCGGAAACTACGACCTCTCCCTCTCCATGGAAGAAGACGGTGATTTCTCTCCCCTTTTAATCGATCAGAGCTGAATTCATGCTCTGAATGTGTCATGTAAATGATGACTGCGATTGCCCAAAATAACTAATACATCGACTGGAGTCAATCGGATAAGCAAAGAGCTGATGGGATGCTTAGTAGATATTTCTATATATCAATGTATTTTTCGTCATAAGTTGAATCTCGCACTTGCCTGACAAATATTTTGAACTGATTCTATGCACTATCAAAGCAACAATTACTCCCTGACCAGCCTCTAAGTTTGACACTTTTGGTGTCCAAAATCCTTTTTTTTTTCCGGAGGGCAGGTGTCCAAAATCCTTTCTTGAACTGATAATTTGTCAACTGGAATACCAAAAGGTCTGCAAAAAAGCCTCTGTTTCACATGAGAATAGTAAGAGTCTTCTCAAAAAAATCCTGTCTAGTATGTGCATTATTTATGCATTTCAGGGTGCCCCTCGTTAGTAATCGAACCTATAGTTTCATCTGATTTGTCTCACCGTTCTCCACTTCTACGCACTAGTGTTTCTTCACAATTCTATATGGCCCACTTCATCTCTAACTTTCGTTTGTTTTGCTGCAGAGACTCCACAGGTCCAGCCTCCTCCGCCCCCAACAGAAGGGCGCTTTGAAATTGTTATCAACAATGACATCATTCGAGCACTCGATCTGTCACCTGTTAAAGAGGCACTTGGTGACCTGAGTTCCTTAACTGCAGGTTCACAATCATTATCTACAAAATCAAACCAAAATAACTGCCTGTTACCAATTTCATGTTCTGATCAGAAGTTTATGTACATTATTCAGCTGATGCAAGAAATCTTATGGATCGAACTGTTGGATTCACCATAAACTATGAGAGAGAGGATGAGTATGACATGCGGGAGCTGTCAGAGTTACCCGACATTAGGCTGTGGTTCGTGCGGCTTGATGCTGCTTACCCCTGGTTTCCGGTTGTGCTTGACTGGAGAGCTGGTGAGCTTGCCAGATATGCTGCAATGCTGGTCCCTCATCAGGTAATCAATCAGAGAAAAGAAATGGTTTCAGAATTATCTGCATTGAACATGTACAAGTCTTTGCATGGATAGTACTACATGATTCTCGTAGGTTGATTCCTTGGAACCCTGTGCGTCTCTTCACAAGTTTAACGGTGTGCAAATCTATTTAACTGCTGAACTACAGATGAGCGTGCGACTTGGTGTCGTCTTCAACCCGGAGGCGCTGGAGCTGTTCGTGTTGAAGAAGGTGTTTGTTGTCGACGCTTGGCTAAAGCAGCTGAACCATCCCAAGCCTAGGCTGAAGACGGCAGACATGGCCAAGATGCTTGGCTTTGGTATAGGAGACGAGTTGTTCGACTTGATCGAGAAGTACCCTGTTCATCCTTCGTAATTAAACATAAACAAAAAGGAAAATGCTACACGTACGACTTATTTATACGGACGCATATTACGACGAGAGATCTAACGGTTTTAAAACAATGTGAACCACCAAAATAGTGGTTTAATCCATTGGATCTATGGTCGTACAATGCGGTCGTACAAATGGTTCGGATGTATAGCAATACTCAAACAAAAAATAAGTCAGTTTAAGAATCCCAGAAGATCAATTCCGGTTCATCAGGGTAATCTGATGATAGGTGTTACATGTTTGCAGTAAATCCGAGATGCAGAATTGTACAGAAGTTTTTGATTCTGTGGTGTTTCCAATGGCCCTCTTTAGCTATTTTTGTTGTACTTCGCAGTAGTAGGGTTGCTTGCAAAGTGCAAACCGAGTCTCTCGTCTTTGGTTCAGGAATCAGGATCATCCAGCACCACATCACATTTTATGTCTACTATATATTCTGTATTTTTTCGTTTGCACCGAAAAATGATCTCCTAATAGATGTTTTCCTTATTCAATGCTATGAAATTGGTTTTTACCAATTGAGCACCAAATAATTCATCCACTCATCTTAGACCCATGTACCAACTAGATTTTGAAGATTTCAAGAGAAAACATAAATGTGAATATTGAACCGTATGGACCTTCTGTACCACAAGTCTACAAGATACGCTCACTTATGGGGTTAGTTGACGGCAAGTGCACGAGTATGTCCAGCTTTTATATTTAAAAAGTGCACGAGTATGTCCACCGCACCGACCTTTTTAATTTATTTTTGAGCCAGAACCATTCCACCTCCCCAATACGTGCATAAAAGGCACCCATCGGCTAGCAACCAGATGCTAATTAACGCAACAGAGAATGTCGCATATGAAATGGATGCATGACACATTGTTTTCGGGAATAGAAATAAGAGGCATCAGGAATTATCCAGTGGATGTCGTGGGTGCCCTGGAACCAAAATTGTTGTGGCTATGAACGGATCCATATGATTTCACAACTTAGAAGCAGCCAGTGCTACATGGGTCCGCAGCAGCAGTGGCTAAATCCTTGAGATACTTGTCTGGATTGGAACGACGCACCTCTCTCAAGGTTAGGGCAACTGCAATGTTACAGTCAAAAGTAGTCTATACGAGTGGGCTCATAGCAGGTGGTCAATAGCTATAGACAGGTTCACAATGTTTGAGTCAAAACCAGTCCATAGCATGCAGCAAGAGAGAGAAATATTTTTTATTCACTGTAGCCAGTCTGTAAGAGCAACCACAATGTTGCCAAAAAACGGTCAATACGCAATAAAAAATAATACATCCAGTCCATAAACATTATGCAAGTGATCTATAACTGGTCCATAGCTTGCAGTCGACCGTAGCCCTATGGACTGTCTGGAAGAAATAAAAAATCATTTTCTCTTGTTTGCCTCTTCTCTTGTGTCTATGAGATGGGGTCACCGTGTTAAATGCAGATGGTTTTTTAATCCTAATCAACCCACCACTACCTCTTATACCATTGTGAAGATGTACATAGCTATTGACTACTGACTTTTGACTCACATATATTGACCGGTTTGCAACCCAACATTGCTGTTGCCCTAAGCATATGAATGGCTTTTGCTATTGACTCAGCTAGTTGCGTCGGCACAATGTTTCATGCAGTCAATAGTGATTAGTTTATTCCCTATTGACTACTTTACCACCACATTATGGTTGCTCTTAGAGGATGGGAGAAAAGCCACTAGAGGCACATGCATCGACGGGTGGCCGTCACGTCATCTCAAAGGTTAATCTTTGTGCGATCCCAAAGTGCAGCAGCTGTTATTGATAAGAGTGTTTGCTGTATATCGTATACGGCCTACGGGTGGCTAAAGCAGCAGAAACACACCAGGCCGAGGTTGAACATGGCAGCCATGGCTAGGATATGTGGATTTCTATAGGCGACAAGCTAGTTGTTCATCCTTCGTAAAATTAATATGAAAAAAAAAATGAAAGCATCCCCCATAATCAGTTCTGGGTCATCAGAGTCACCTGATGTGTGCTACATGTATACATTAAAGTTGACGTGTAGATAGCTGTCTACTTCTTCTTCCCCAAGTTGTCCTCCTCTGCGAACCGTCTCGTTGCTACAGTTGAGGGGAGAGGCGAAAAGGGGAGTTCGAGTCGCCGCCGGCGGATCCGTCGGTCTTGCTCGATTCCGGCGGCCTTCGGGGCGTCGGGGATCGGGGAAGACTGCGGATCCGTCGGCTGGCGGAGTAGGTCCTAGCTGTAGGTCTAGGGTTTCGTTCCCGGCGACGGCGTCGAGGCGGCGGCGGCGGCGGCGTCTTTGTGGAATAAGGTCCTTCCGTGCCTTTCCTCGCCTCGACGGCATCTCACTCCGGTGTCGTCGACGGGCGCGTGGAGGTGGAGTCGGCGTCGACCGGCTCCTCTGTAGGAGTCCTCGCTGCTGGGTGTCGTCTCGTCCAGGCGACGGGATGATGCCGGCGGTGTTTTTGTTCAAGGCTACGGCGACGGCTGAGGACCTGGAGGTTGCAAGGTGGATGGATCCGGCTCGGTTTCCCTTCGGCGCGCGTCGTCGACGGCGAGATCCGGTCCAGGGTCGACGAGGCTCGGGGTGCGTCCCCGGCCGATGGTCTTCCGGCTCTGCCTTTCTGGTTTGCGGCTCTTCTCAAAGCCTCCGTGCGACGGGGCTTCGTCGACTCATGGTCTTCCTCGGCTCCTTCTTCATCGGCGGCGGTCGATTCGTCCTCCGTTCTGTCCGGCGGTGGAGGGCTCTGGAAGGTGTGGTTTGCACAGTGCCCAGGGGTCTGGATGTAATTTTCGGTTTCTTTGGGGGCTTCTGTGCTAGTTGGTTGGGACAGCTGTCCCCGTATCCTTGTTGTACGTACCTGTTGGTGTATGCGTCTTTGTACGTTTTCCTTATCTAGAAATACAGATACGTATTATAAAAAAAAATAAAGTTGACGTGTAGATGTGCACAAAAATTTACTTTGCTTGAGGAGCTTTTGATTCTGTCGTGTTTCTCATGGCCCTATAGCTGTTGTACTCTGTAACAGCAGGGGTATGTCGTGTTTTTCTTTTCCCCTCTCTCTAGTAGCTGTTGTACTCTGACTGCAACAGCAGGGCTGTATATGCAAACGAGGGCTATGCCTCTGCAGCCCTGCTCCTGCGACCGTGATGAGTCTCCTGTTTCTTTTTCAGCCTTTCAGGAATGAGGAGCATCCAGCACCACATCGATCACATTATATGTTTACTGCATATTTCATATTTTTGTTTGCACAAAAAAAAATGATCTTGTATTACAAGTTTTTCGTATCCAATAAAGTGATTCTGAGCTCTTTTGTGATTAAAGATACGATCGTCACTGCTATTGAATTTTAACCTGAACCAATCGAACACTGAGGGTCCGTTTGGTACAGCTCCAGATTCTTCGACAATCAGAAACGTTTCAGTTTCAACTCAGAAACGTTTCTCAACCTGAAACAGAATCACTTCAGAAATCGTTTGGCTAGTTGTCTGGTTTCAGTTTCAGCAAATTGAGAAGGAGGATCAAATGACTCATTTACCCTTATTTAGATTATTTTTTCTGCAGTGTTATAATACGTAATGGAGTCTCATAATATATAATATTTATGAGTATCATTAGAACATGTCATAATTAAATCTAAAAGTAAATTAAAAGAGTGTTTTTTTGGATAAAATAAAAGAGTGCAGTTCTATCAAAAAAAATAAAATAAAGAGTGTATGTTTGATGGGCTCATTATATGCGTGCCCACAAGGCCCAGCAGCCCACCAGGCATGTCTCGCTCATCTTCTTCCTCAGGACTCCTAACAGATCGATATAGGAAAGAGAGAGAAAGGGAGAGGCGGGGATCGATTGGTGGTGATCCAATGCCTAATCGGATGAGGAAAATTGGGGGAAATGATCTATGGATCCAGAGAAACCCATTTGCGAAGTCGGATTTGAGGCAGAAGTTTGAGAGAAGTGGGATTTGAAGTTCGAGCGGAGCTTCGGAAGGCGACGGTGATAGAGGAACGTAGTTGAGCACAGAGGGGTAAAGGAGTCATCAGAGTAACGAATCGGAGCGAAACGCTGCGGAACACCTCTTCCGCCGTTTCAAGCTCGTAGGTCAAAATCATGAAACGATTCGAATGGATTCACCTGTGAAACGTTTCGGTAGTTCGCTCTTTGGTACCGTTCCAACCGATTCGATGGAGAATCAGAAACGATTCTTCCATCCAAACGGACCCTGAATAATACATCTACTCATGTCACTACCCTCTACTAACTCGATCCAAGATCAAGAGAAAACACGAATGAGATTTTTGAAGGCACCCTCATCTATGTGGTTGGCCGAGGGTAGGTGCACGAGACACTGTCTCACCAACCATTTTTCCCTTTAAGGTTCAACACCCTTTTGCTCCCAACATGTATATAATATAAGCGGCGCACAACGGTGAGCAGTCTGACGGTAATGCAAACAAAATGTTGGAATTGAAATGGATGCATCGTTGCTGCTTAGAAATAGGAGGCATCAAGAACTATATCCCAGTGGATATTGCAGGTGCCATAGAACCGTAGCGTATGCAGTTATCGATAAATTTAGTTGGTGGCACAACAAAAAATCTGCAAGCGCTATAGATCAAGAGTAGTGGAAGCTACAATGGAACCAAATGCAAGTCTGCCCTGAAACCTTGGGTATCTTAAAGGTCATAGGAGACAGTGGCAGATCGGCTCTTCGGCATCGCGTAACCTCGGAAACGCGGCACCATCGATCACCACTCGTGCGGTATGCAGGCATAGGGATCCTCAGGGACACAAGGGTCAATATTGGTCTAGCGCCATCTGTAAAGGACGTCATCCAACCATTATAATTAGTAAATAGCACATCCAAAACCAATGCCATCAATTAGCCTCTGGCTTCCCTATTCTTGCCATTCTCAGACTTTTTGTTTTTTTTTCGAGGCCCCAAAAAGACTTGAATGGATGGTTCTCCTCTATAGAGAGGAGGCACACTTGAGCTCGATTCTTTAGCTGCCGCCGCCCAGAAAATTCGAAAAATAGTATTTTAATCACTTAAATCATACTACCAGCCATAATAAAGTTTTTGAACCATATTTCTGGACGAAAAAAACCAAACAAAAATTCAAAATTGAAACCATATAGAAATTCAACCATAATAATTTTTAAAAATTCGGCAGGACCCTGAAGCGTAACCGTTTTTCACAGGATCGAGTCGGAAGTGCCGATGAACGGACACAGATAGTACATCACATAAACAGCACGAATTAAGTCTTAAAGTTATTACATTAGGTCCGAATTAAAACATTGAGTCGCACAGCGGAAGTCTAACAACGATACAAGAACAAGGTCCAGACGCACGATACAGAAAGCGACTACGCGCTCACGATACACAAATCCGCATCACAAGCCCGATGATGCGAACTCCACAGAAGATCACTCCTCCGGCTCCCAGTGGACGGTCCAACCCTCAGGGGGCTGTCCATCCCACTGACCACCTCCACCAGAAGAGTCAGGGATGAAGGTACTACCTGCACAAAACATTAAAGAGCCAAAGCCTGAGCAACTAATACTCAGCAAGTCTTACCCGTCAACCTGGCCATCTACAGCCGACTCCTAGTATGCAAAGGCGACAAGGGCAGGCTGACTCAAACTTGCGAAAAACAGCACTAATTACTTGGTCCTTACTTTCAAGTTTTAGCTCAATTTAAGTAATTAGCCAAGAATCATGTTCTGCACCTAACAGCTAGAACAGGCAAGTAAATAAACAACAACAGTAATACAGTAAGTAAATACAGCAATAAGATATACATCATCATCATCAACATCCATAATCACACTACGAGGTGACTCAGTGAACAAGAGGGTGCTCATATCCGAGAGCGGCGGCATCGATGTACATCCTGCAGGAGAAACCTGACCACACGACATATGCGCCCGCGAGCAGACCACATATGGCAACCTTTCACCTGTGCACCACCAGAGCAAAGCCGAATCCTACTCCTCCCGAGAAAGGGTCTTCCCGACACGGTCCCCATCCCAGACGTACGCCCCGTTCGGGAAGTGATCCGTTCTCTCCGAACAGTACCATGATAGAAAGAGATAGGTATCCACCAGACATCTAGGGCAACACAGGCTACGTCGGTTTACTGGGCCCATAAACACCAGCATGTGAATCAGTACGTTCAAGCTTGCTCAACAGGGCCAACAACGAGCGGTCCTTAACCGACACAGACGGGGCTACCACCGTGAAGGCCCAGCCTTCCCAAACCATCCTACACAAAAAATCCCCGTCCGGTCTCTAGCAACCTATAATTCTTCTAGTACAAACCAGGGTGTCATCATCCTATCTCGCGAGTGGGACCTACCACTCGACTTCTACCGATCACTAGCAGCTAAGCATAGTAGCGCTAACGATCGACAAAAGCCTAACACTGCTAACAAGGAGATCCAGGGTAACCAGGAAGGGTAATCCTAATGCAGTTCTAGGGTTCCAATCAACTCCTATAAACCTAGTGCACAAACAATCTAAACTCCATACATAGTGATAAATGAAACCGAAAACAAAGGTCGAGATGCACCGGGGCTTGCCTGGCTCAGGAACGGCACTAGCAAAGTCAGCGGGGGTGTCAGTCTGCTGCTCCTCCTGCGCCTGCTCCGGCAGCTGGAAGTCCAGAGGCTCCGGAGATTCCTCGGTCACTATATGCCATGACAAGGAAATAATGCATGTTAGATGCGATGATATGATGCAATCTGATTTAATTATTTCGGACAGTCATTTACACTGTAAGTGCAAAACTTAATTAATTATTTTTGTCTGAAGTATTTCCTTCATTGACTCTTGATTTAGTTAATTACTTAAATTAACTTGAGAGGGTTAATTAAATTAATTAAATTTTTGAAAAATTAATTTGTGTCCAGTGGCATTTTTTTGGCGAAGAGCACCACTGGAAGTAATTTACAGTGAAGTTTGGTGATTTATTGTAATACGGATTATTTATAATAATTTAAACAAGACAGCGGATTAAATAAATCATAAGAAAATAATTAAGCCTTAACTGACATTGGAAAAAATGTTCTGTAGGTGTGTCATCAGATGATTTACAACCCTGCAAGATTTTGTGATTTATTGATTTACAGATAATTTATTATGATTTAAATAAGATTTATTACTTATGCATTTATCCAGGAAACAGATACATGCCTTTATTTGATTTGACAATTTTGTTGGATAGATCTGAGCACAAGGAACCCAACAAAATTGGATTTGCATTTTTCTGATATGTATTTCTTTTTCTACGAATTTCGGAAGATCCTGTGATTTTTATGGAGAATTTAAAGAAATTCGCGGAAAAAGGAAAAAGCTCGGCCAATCAGATCCGACAGCACCGAAGACCACACGAGCCTGGCCGCAGCAGATCTGGGCCTGGCCGCAACAGATCTGGACACGGGCTGGGCTGGGCCACAAGGCTGGGCTCGAGCTGGGCTGGATCCAGGTCCTTGGCGCGCGCGCACGACGCCGGCAATGGCACGGCGGCGGCATGGCGACCGTTCCGGACGCGGGAGAGGGCGGCGAGATGAACGGTGGGGTGCTCGGGACTCACCACTCTCGCGCGGGCCTCGGCGGGGTACTTGTGGTCGACGACGAGGGCGGGACGGCGGTCGGCGACGAGGAGGCGGACGACGACGAGGTGGCGACGGTGTTCCGGCGAGCTGGGGTGGCGCGTGGGCGAGCTCGAGCGCGCACGAGCTTCGGGAGCCCGACGCGGATCTCGGGGACCAGCAAGTTGACGACGAGGAGCTGCGGAAGCTGGAGTTCACCGGAGAGGCTGACGGCGGCGAGGTCCGGCGAAGGGGAAAAACGGCGCGAGGCCTCGACGAGCTACGGAAACAGGGCAACGAAGCGTGAGGGGGTTGCGCGAGCTTGAAGTACACCTCGTGGTGTGGTGACGAGAGGCGTACCAACGGGGGCAGAATCGTCGCGCGAACGGAGCTCGGTCACCCGGCAGCCATGGCGGCACGGCCGGCCGATTCGCGGGCCTCGCGCAGAAATGAGGAGCGAGGGCGGCAAGGGAGGCCGGAGATCTTCCTCGTGCAGCTCCGGGTAGCTGGGCTCGGCGGCGAAGCGCTCGACGGCGACGAACTCGAGCACGGGCTTGGCAATGGTGGCGCTAGGGTTTGGAGAGGGAGCGGCGAGGGAGAGTGAGGCCGGAAGGAATGGGAGCGGCTCCCTTCGGAGCTCGTCCGCGCAGGGATATGGGGGAGAAGTGGCGTGGGCGGCGCAGCGGAGCCGTACGTCGGCGTCCACGCGGCGCGCGGCCTTCGGCGGAACAGAAATGAGAGGCTGACGAGTGGGCCCGACCGGATCTTTCTTTTTCCCGAATTATTCAGACTCAGATTTTTCCCAAATTTGTGCACACGAATTGGAGTAGGAAATGAGCTCCAAAATTCGCAAACTTGGTACCGTTGGAAAGATCTTGAAAAGGTCTATCATCTGGCCAACATGCACAGCTGAACTCCCAGCAGATTTCAAATGATAGCTGGTCAAATTTGATCACTTTTTCAGTTTTGGGGATTTATTTGAGCATCCAAACGAATTTCTAAAATCACCAAAAATTCTCCAAAATTCTCTTTTGAGATGAGCTATCCAGAGGTATTTTGTTTTTGGGGTAGGTTGTTATTGAAAACTTGGAGTTCCTTCACAAGGATCAAATCTGACCCAAATTTGCAGAAACTTGAATTTCATGCCGTCAGATTTGTCGAATTAAAAGGAAACCTTCCAGACATCCAAAAATTATGATAAAATCTGAGGACATAGGATAAATATCCAGCTCCAACTTCTCTTTTGGGTCCAGGTAGGATTGAGCAACAGAATTTGAATTTAAATTCGAGGAACAGCAGGATTTGCATGAATTTCCCTGAATTTTTTTAGAGATACTTTCAGAATTTCAAAAATCATGGAAAAATCTCCCAAAATTCTCATTTCATATGCTCTTGCTGCAGAAATTATTAGCTGGGAAAGTTGTTATTGAAATTTTTAACTTGCTTGACAGCATTGGTTGATATTTATTTGATAACATGATTTCGGATTTGAAATTGATTTGCTTTAGGTTTCTGTTCAGCTTGGGTGGTTTGCGGTACCAGTGACACAGGGTGTCACAGACCCCTTGACATATTTATGGTTGGAGCATGACTATATAGCACATGCATAGAAATTTAATAATAATAATCCAAATACAAGCATTTGTGTAATAATACATTTTTTTAGAACAATCCAACAATACAAATTGAGCCATATAAACACAATTGTCCAACAAAAGAGGTTCACAGTTTGCATAAAGGCCCAACAACAACATAATAGTTCATCTCCACAATAATCACATCATATTATGATGGAAAGATTAAAAGAATAAATTTTTAATCACAAACAAAAGAATTAAATTTTAATACTCTGAAAGCTAACAAAAGCTAGCTAGCACGTTGTGGTAAAAGATTTAGTTTTTATTAATATATTCCTGCAACGTGTTCTGGATTTTTTTTTTTTTGGTGAGGGAACATTCTGGATTACTTAAGAAAAATATATTCGAGCTCATAGGCGCTGCTTATCTATATATGAGGTTGACCTGGAGTAAATGGAGTGTACTCAGCCATCAACTTCCTTGTAATGAAGATCGAACCCCCTCCCCCCTGCAAACACGCATATAAAAATGCGTACATAGGCAATCAGTCGAAAGCGAATGTTACACAAAATAATAATGTTAGAGTTTGCTATGCATGCCTGACTTATTATGTTAATAGGACTTAGAAATATGAGGCATCAGGAACACGATCTCGGTGGATGTCGATGGTGTCATGGAACTAGAGCGAGTGCACTTATATGAAAGCCTGAAAATTGTTGATACCTGGGATGTCGAAGCGGTATAAACTCTGAGGAACCATGTTGAGATGTGCCATGGTTCTCGATGATGATGAGTAATTGACAACGGTGTTGAATTGAGTTGGACTTGAGTTTGGGTTTGAAATGCGGGACTTTGAGGGTTGCATAAGCATATGCATGATTATGTTTATGGCTAACCGGAGTTGGTGAAGGTATTGGGATGATTGGCGGAGAAGGAGGAAACGTGTTTGCTTGTCTAATAATGTGTAGGTCAATGGAGTTAACTTGATGGTCAACGGCGAGAGGATCGGGAGGACCAAGCGGGAGGCTTGGGTCCGGGCGATCGAGAGGCCGGGTGAGGTCAAGGGTGATCCACACCGTACACGTGGCGGACAAGAAGCACGGAGGGTTTCGCGGTTTGGTCTCAAAACCGTGGAGGTGATGAAGACGGCGTGTTGACCAAGGTCAAGAGGCGAACGGGAGGCCGGTGCAAGTGAAGGGTCCCGACGGGCTGGGACCGAGGAGACTTGACGGCGAGGTTCGCGGGACGAGGTGACACGTGTCGACGTGGAGATGGTTTCCTGGTTTGGCCTCAAAACCGGTGGTCGACGGTTTCCGGGTTTGGCCTTAAAACCGGCAGTGACGGTTTCCCGGTTTGGGCCTCAAAACCGGTGGTGGATGGTTTCCCGGTTGAGCCTCAAAACCGGCGGTGGACGGTTTCCCAGTTTGGCCTTAAAACCGGCAGTGACGGTTTCCCGGTTTGGGCCTCAAAACCGGTGGTGGATGGTTTCCCGGTTGAACCTCAAAACCGGCGGTGGACGGTTTCCCGGTTTGGGCCTCAAAACCGGTGGTGGGTGGTTTACCGGTTTGGGCCTCAAAACCGGCGGTGGACGGTTTCCCGGTTTGGGCCTCAAAACCGGTGGCGGAAGTCGCGCTTTGAGAAGCGTGCAAGGCGGTTTCCCGGTTTATGCCTCAAAACCGACGGCCACGGATGGAGGTGCATGTGGCACCATTGCGGAGGTAGCTTCGAGGTGAAGCTAAGGTGTGAAGGCCCCGACGGCGTTCGGGCGAAGAAAAAAGAGTTGGACGGAAACGCCCTTATGTGTTGTATGGGTGTGTTGTAGTGTGAGGGGCATTTCCGGGATGTGGAAATGTCCTAGGAGATAAGGTGAGGGGGCTGGTTGGTGTCTCCCATTTGTGTGTGGGGGAGAGGCTTGAGAGAGAAGAGAGAAGAGAGGGGAGAAGAGAGGAGATGGCTTTTTGATTGAGCTTTTTGTCATCCTTAGTTTGTGTGTGCTAGGGAGTGGCTTGACATCTACATCTTTGAGCAATACATAGTATCAATTCGTCCTCAAAGTGTTCTCCTCATCTTGAATCCCGAATTTCTTATTTTCCCCATTTTCGGAGCTATTTTCGGGTACTTTTCGATTCGCTTTTTGTGATGCGTTTTGGGGCGGATTTCTTGGGGGATCTTGGTGCTAGGATGTGCTAGAACAATCCTTGGTAGGTCCTTGACCGAATCCATGGCACGAGCACCTTCGATTTGATGATTTGGTGAAGTTTTCCTCTCAAGTTCATTCATACCCTAGGTTCTTGATAGGATTCAAAATCCGTGAAGATTTTGTAGGGTTTTTGATGTGATTCTTGTTGGATGATGTTCTCCATCTCAAGACGAAGCTATGGTTCAAATTTCGTCATTTTTAGAAGTCGTTTGGTCGGGTTTCGAGATTTTTCTTGAGCTTGCGCGCGTGCTGTCCTGATAGGGCCGGATTATCTGGCAAGTTGCCGGAGTATCTGGTGGCCGGAGTGTCCGACAAGTTTCTGGAATGTCCGGTACTTTCCCAGGTCCGGAGTATCCGACAGTTGGCCAGATTATCCAGTGGGAGGTCTCTGTTTTTCAGATCACCTTTTTGAGTGTGTCTTTGCTTGATTTGCTTCAAGTGTTTGTATCTCTTCCACAATCATTCCTAGGGTCAACACATCACGTTCCATGTGTGTGTGTGATCTTGGTGGTTGTTCTTGAGGTGGGTTGGGACATATGCCAAGTTTTTGTGAAGAATTTTTATCGGCTCCCATTCACCCCCTCCTCTGGTCGCCTTCTCGGTCCTTCAAACTCAGAGCACTACTGGCTGCAGTACACAAACATGCGTGTTTCTAGATTGATATCATAATTATCTCGAGGATCAGAGGACGGGGAGGAAGAAAGTTCTATGCGTCCGTGCCGCAAATGCCAGCGTTCGTGCACGCTGCCGCCGGCAACACGGCTGCCCTCGTCCTCGCCGCGCGCCGCACTTCCATGCCGCCTGCCCCTCGCCGCGCTCCAAGCTCCAGCTCTTCTTCGTCGCCGCGCGAGGACTCTTGCGGCGATTTCGCCCATCGGACAGAGACTTCGTCCTTGGCGCGCTTGATGTTTGGGATAATGCACCTCCATTTCCAGCAACAGCAGGTCTCAAGCATCTGCTAGTGCTAGAGATAATCCCGATTGATTCTTTCCTTCTTGGTGCAAGAGTGCTAATGCAGTAGTGCTAGATTATTGTTTTTTTTTTTTTGCTGGTGCTGCTAGTAATTAATGCTAGATTGGTTTTCCCCAAATGTTATTGCTAGACTTGGAACCTCAATTATAGTGCTATAGGACTTGGAACCTGATTGCACGATGCTTTAGGTAGTTTACTGATAGTTGTTCAGGTGCCAAGCTTACTGTAAGACCTTGCTGTTATGTTTGCAACTTGGTATGTACGCCTGGTGGTGGCTGGAGCTTGTTTCTTTATGCGAAAACTGCTAGTGTCCTAGTGTTGGCTGGTTCTTATTGTTGGCGCTTGGTACTTGTTGTGAGAACGTGTCGGCATTCCCGCTTAAACTCCCTGTTCCTGACTGTTACCGGTATCTTTTCGTTCGTTTTTGTTTGTTTTCGTATTTCCGGTATTCCCGTGATTGTTTCCCTTCCCGGCTGTTTAGTTTCCTTTCCTGTCCGGTGGATGAAATATGAAAACAGAAACGATTGAGGTGTTTTCCCGTCCGTTTTCATTCCTAGCCTCGAGGCTGCGGTGACTCGGCAGCGACGCAGACAGAAGAGGAACAACAGCTCATTCTCGGGCTTGGTCGGCAGCGCAGCCCTAGCAGTGGATTGATTCTTCAGCTTCCGCGTTGCACGCCTTGACTAGGTGAGCTTGCAACCTTTCTGCTTCGCGTCAGCCTTCTGCGAAAACTTTGAAATCTGGGCGAGACATTTAGCCCAATAAGCGAGAAAGCTTGTTTATCTCACGGGAACAGTATGACGTCGTTCATTATTAGCAACTAGTAAGACAACCCGCGCATATTGCGCGGCTAGACTCGTCATGATATTATTATCATCATTTCTTGAGTTTCTTTGTGTACATTTCAACGCACCTACCATGGCAATCACATCACTCTATAGTCCCGTCGTCGCCTGAGCCTATTGTTTGTCCCTTTCTCCACCTTCTCCTCCCCAACTGTTTGGTGGATATCAAAGATGGTTTGATGGTTGTCGACATCATCTCTCACACATTTTTTTCTATATACTCCATATATATGTTTTATAAAAGAGATGTGGGACAGTGGGAGCTTATGTACTCTATGCTAGTGTATTGTCCTCGAGGAGAAAGTTTACCTTTGTCTATCCTTTTGATAATCTGAACCTATGTTTGTTCTCATCCTTGAATATCATTCTCCTCTGATGCTTCATCCGGCTATCATGTACTTGCATGACATCCCGTAAAAAATATGTGGCGCAAACCTAACTCTACATATAATCCTGAGAACCATTGTGAAAAAATATATTTCTAAAAGTGTTTATTTTTGTAGATGAGATATAGAGATACATAAATGCAAAGTTTCACCAGATGATACTTCTTACTTTAAGATGTACGAAAATGACAATTTCATGATGTAAGAGCAGAAAAGGACATAATGCATTGTAATTTTTGTCCTCTTGCACATGATTTGTCCTTTTGTATCTCTTAAACCGTATTTGGACTTGCAACTTTGCATGCATGTGCCTCTACATTGTATGTACATAGATGCAAATTTCCAGATTTTTTTTAAGCTTCTAGACATGATTTTTTTTAAATGGTTTCCTTGATTGCATCTAGAGTTGAATTTGCACTACATATTTTTGCTGATAAGGCCCTCTAGGCTCACAACATGTGTAAGAAATGTATTCAATATCTCTTTAAAAATCGGTTTATGTGGTCATAAACTAAGCAATTTAGTTTCCAAAAAAAAGAAAACTGAGTGATTTAGAGGATGTTTAAATAAACACGTACCGTAGTACGATTTCCTGTCGTGCCAAGCCACCAGCAAGATGAAGAAGTTGGGATATCTCAGCAGCTTGTATAATGGTGTTCAGCACTCCAAATCAAACCCAATTAAACGACACATGTTGCCTGCTTCTTGAGTTACCTATAGTAAACGAATACAATTATACAGCCGACTCTGTTCACCCAAGTAAACGAATACAATTTCATTCCTCCAATGGATTCATGTCACCTGGACGTATGGAGCTAGAGCAGCCGACTCCAGTCTCTATCTTGTCGATGTGATCAATGTTCGGCGGCTCCAGTAATTCGCTAGCGACTGCGCTAGGATTCTCGTTGCCGAGCTTGCTTATACGCTTGTCATTGTGTGCGCCCTGCGCTTCTGATTGATATCTTTGTTGCCGTCGTTTCGTCCTCATCGAGTGACATGATATGAAGAGCGTCGTGCACTTGGCAATGGAGTGCCTTCTTGCAGAAATTCATGACGTATCACGGCGTCAATGACTCTCGTTTTTTGCTATGCTGCTCGGACTATTTCCACACCCGATACATGCATAATGAGCCCATCTTCCCTCGAACAACAAACCCTCTGCTGAATCCGCAAATGTCGTGGCCGATACTGAGCAAATTGTACTACGGAGTATATATCTGAGGTCGTCGCTGTTCACTTTTGCACTCTCCGCTTCACGGAAACGCCGTCCTTCTTGCTCCGATCCTCATGCTGTGCGTGTCGTTAAAGAATCAGTTGGATGTTCCATGTTCGTAAGCACTGAATGCAGCAAAGGACGCCCGGGATCACCATCGCTGCATCTTTCTCAACCTTTCTTTCACCGATCAAGGGAGGCGAGCCCTACCAGGGCTTGAGTTGATTGATCGTCCTCTCGGCCCGATCGACGGAGATGACCATCGCCGCAGAGGACCACTTCACCAGGGTAACGCCAACCTCGTCGACCGCTACCTCCGCGCCAAGATCAACAGCGGCAAGATCAGCGACCACACCAACGCCCGCATCTTCCACGACGCCGACGTCTGCTCCCCCCGGCCGCACGATCTGGTCTGCGACGGCACTCCCGCCCGCGTCCCCTGCAAAGACGCCGGAGATGGCTTGCAGTGGTACTTCTTCAGCCCCGCGTGCTGCGCCGGCAAGTCGTAGACGCGGAGGTCGCGAACTGTCGACGGCACCGCAACCATTGTAGAATCTACTATCCCATTGGGGTGCCGGATCGAGCGTTGCGCTGCCGCTCGAGTATTCGTCCATAAACACCGGACTTGCCCCATCGTCCGTAACGTGAATTTTTCTTTTTGAGACTACATACGTGAATAGATTGATCTCTTGTTTCTATATACGACTACTACTTTTAGTTGTTCAAGACTCTTGAAAATGAACGTGGGTGCTATCATTAGTGTTTCGAATTCTATACTTGCGATGCTTAATCTAGTTTAAATCTGGCCGTTCAATCTTCATAAAATCCAAAGGTTCACATCTTTCTCTTTTTCCGATTAACGTGGGAATTTCTAGGCCTTGAGAGCGAACGTGGTGGCTTCTTTTTCTCTTCAAATACTAAGATAATAGATTTGGAAGGAGCAAGGTAATCGTATTCTTCGAAGAGCAATCAACAAACTAGTGAAGTGCATCGTCTCAGAAGTACAAGGCAAAGCCGGCAATCGGAACATGGCCGGTGCAAAGCACGTGGTGTGCTTAGTCGGTCATACGTAGTGAGTAGTCTACAAACAGTCTGATTATGTAAAGACATGTTTTGCGCCAATCACGAATGTAAAGCTTCAATTTGATTTTATTAGTATATGTCTGCAGAGTTGGATCATTTGAGGAAAATATATTCAAGCTCATGGACCTTTTCTGCCACAATATGTGCCCATCTATATATGAGGTTGATTGGGAGTGTCCTCACCTTCTTTCAATGAAGACTGAACCTCCTCCCCCTTCTAAACACGCACATAAAAGGCGTTCGGAATGCATGTATAACTCCTTGTGTTGGGACTCCAGCTTAGTTAGCTAGAAATAGGAGGCAATAGGAACATCATCAGGGTGGATGTTCCCGGTGCCAAAGAACCAGAGCGGATATAGTTACAGGAAACTGAGAGACATGGCACAGCCATGGATCTCAAACCGTTAGTAAACCAAAGCAGTACTGGCTGCCCCACTAAAATCAGTGCGTCTCAGCCGAGGCCAAGAAAAGTATCGAGGAACAAAATTGGCTGATGGTGAAATATATGTGGGTCTAAGTCCAAGAAAAGTGTCGAGGAACAAAATTAGCACTAACACCGATATTCTGCAGCTTCTAGTGTGCATACATGTTTCTGCAGGTTATGAGCATGATAACGTCAGATTTGGGCATTTCGACATAATTTTCTTGAAGACAAAAATAATCCCTTGAAACAGGATCAAGATGAGGTTAAATCATATATTTGAGTTTTCCATGACGAAATCCACGTTGAGACAATTGAAACAAATATCTGGATCGCTCCTAATTCGTAGTCCAGATGCGAGAGTCATGTCCGTCGAAAGACGACTAGATATCTTGTGCATTAGTCCCTCACATGAGTGCTGATATATTTTGTAATATATTCTTGTGAGGGACTAGTGAACAAAATTAGTTAAACTTCTCCATATAATGATTTCATTTTGTGAAAACTCCATATATATATAATGATATTTCATAATTGTTAGCTACATGTATGCAGGGTTAATTAATATTGTAAAAAAAGATGTGCACCTGTTTAAACATAAATATTACAAATTTGGTTTCTCAAAAAGATGTGCACCCTAAAACGTATAAACATGCATCGCCGTCTGCCCTCATAACTGATCCCGGTTTTGTGGCACACGTATAGTGTCATTGCTTGAGAATAGGCATATGCAGTGGTCATATAACAAGGGAATTTAGAGGCACTTCACGATTTGGTTATGAGATTGGATGAATCTCACATCTATACATAATTAAATTCAGTTATATGAATTAACAAAAAAGTATTTGCATCTTAGTTATATGTTTTGTATCCAAAACATAGTAGCGTAGAAATAGATAATTAGTATTATTTTTATTATGATAATTATCATTTTGCTGGAAGATGCTGCATAATTTCAGATTTTGTCCCCTCTAGTGAAGTGTTTGCTCTCACCGGGTGGCGAAAGCAGCAGAACAATCCGAAGTCGAACTCTCTTACCCACATCAACTATACATGGCCAGAATACGTGACTGTGGTATAAGAGATTAGGTATTTGACTCGATCCAGAGGTTCATCATATAGCCATCTGATGGGTGTTACATCCATCCATTCATACGTACCAATAGGCCATATCAACTATATATCTTCAAGATTTTCAAGAGAGAAGGGGATGGTCATGCATACTTTTCTACCATAATATAAGGTCATCTCATCTTCTGAGGTTGGTCAAGCTTAAGATGTCCGATTTACCCACCAACCAACATTCTTTTGTTGAATCCTAATTAAGCCTCCCTTTCCTCTCGAACGCACGCATATATAAAAGGCGCACGTAGGCAAGCAGATGGAAGCGAACACTACTCATAATGTCAGAGTTTGAATGGATCTTTGAGCATGACTTGTTGTGTTGGAAGTTAAAAATAGGAGGCATCAGAAGTTGCATTCAGGTGAAGGCTGCGGGTGCCATCAAATCAGGATTGGAATTTGGCACCATCTACGCTCCGTCACCGGTATGGAACCAGAGCAGTAGAGGTGTTACCCAAGAAATCGGTGCGTGGGTTGATAGAGACGGTAGAAGGACTGGCTTGAGGAAGGCGGAGTCACGGCGACTTGGGCAGTACGCAGGCGATGTGGTCCGTGAGAGTGGGACACAGATGGCTCGAGTGTTGGAGCTGCGCTGGCTCAGCTTGCCACGTCGACTAACACGCGCAGGCTCGCATCTTCATGACTTGGTATTTCTTTTCCAGAACCAAAAGGGATTCGTAATAATTTTGTGTTCCACTGGACGTCGGCAAAATATGCCGAACCTAGCATGTGCCTACGATTTTCTTTTTATTATTTTCCTTTTCTTGGAATGAATATTTTGTCTTCCTTCTTATATTGCTCGCATAAAAAGTACCATGTGTTTCTCTTCCTACTTGGACTCTAGGAACAAGTACCAGATCGCCATCTCTATTCAATCATGCTAAAGTTTTCTGTTTGCAAAAAAATGATAATGTTTTTATAATTAAATTATGTGTGGATCTATAAAACTGCTAGCCCATGCAAGTGCATGGTGGTAGTATATACTAATGATAAGTTGAGCTCAACTATTCGAGCATACTCATCATCAATTTGGTTGACTGAGAGTAAGTGTCGAAGTGTACCCCTCGCCCTCGTAATAAAAGACAAGATTGCCTAGCAGTTAGTAGCAAACAGAACACAATATATATAATGTCATGGCTGGAAGGGATGCACGGCAAGTTGTGTTGGTAATTAGAAATAGGAGGCATCAGGAGCTGCATCCTGAGGCAAGTTGCGGGTATCATGGAACCAGAGCGAATGTGGTTGTCAAAGAGCATGTAAGGTCGCACGTCATGGACCTTTCCTATAGGTTGCTCTAATTAATCACTAGAGTGTGGCAATGAACCAGAACAAAGTAACAGTACAAATCTCAGGGATTTTCAGAATTCAAACTTGATTGAGGTACACTGAAATATTTTTTGCTCATCCGGTGATCATCACTAACTGAAAAAAGAATTATCTTCTGAGGAAACTGAGCTAGACGTACAAACAACTCAAATGGGCGTACATTCTAGAAGCATGGACCGCATGGGTCGTGCGGTGGTGGTTCGGTGAATGACCATTGGGCCCATGTAATCCTCATGGACCCCTGCCGGCACCGGATGAGTGCTCATCATCTCCACCTCTTCGACGCCCTCCTTCGCAGCACCACGAGCATTGGCTGCCTAGGATGAAATGAAATGGAACTCATCGTGGATTCGTGGTTCGTTCGACTAGGGTTAGTACAAACAATTACAAGTCTACCATATAGTTTCATTCCTAAAATACCCTGGTATTTTTGATACTACACAAAAACACTAGTAGTACTAGAGATGGGAACACAATCGATCTGATCCGTCGGTTTTTAAATACCACTAGTATATACTTTTTTTGTGTGAAACCACTAGTATATACTAGTGGTATAGGGCACCGTAAAACTCCTCTTTTAGTCACCAAGTTTTAGTGACCAAAGAAAATTTTTCTTTGTTGGTCACTATAAGTAGATTAATATTTAATAGTGACCAAGTTTGAGATTTTAGTAGATATACGGTTTTAGTGACCAACGTTATATGTAGTTACCAATGTCGTGTTGGTTGCTATATATAGTTTTAGTGACCAACATATGCAATTATTGGTCACTATATACATATAGTGACAAGGTTTTAGTCACCAAAGTAAAATATGACCAAGCATGTTGGTGACAAATTAACTATTGTGACCAACAATACACATATAGTGACCAAGTACCTTGGTGACTAACAGTTTTTTTTTCTTGTAGTGTGCATCACAGTCATCTGATTGGTACAACAAATATACAGAAATATCAAGGTGTATATGTAGTGTTACAAGAATAATGAATGTATAATTAGCCGACATTGTGATCAACCTGAAAAGGCGTGAACTAGCTACTGTTTGTTATCAACCTTAATACGCTGCCGGGCAGAATTGCTCAGACTGTATAGCTAGTCACCTAATCAGTGTATGCGCTCAACAACCTCGACAATCAGAACGGCTCCACAGAACTAGGGTGGCAGCAAGCAGGCACCAAACAATACAGAGGCTATATTGGTCGGTGATCCTGCTCTTCTGTCATACAAGATATACCAGCGTCACATATTCTCTAATTTGAGCTTAACCAGTGGATAAATAGCCTATCGACTCGTCTTACCTACATCAGCTAGCTATATCTTTAAGATTTTTTAAGAGAAAATATGAATGTGAAATTGTGAATGCTGAAGCTGATGGGTCTTTTATACCACAAGATACCCTCATCTATAAGTTTGATCAAGATCAAATTATTGCAGAAGTGGACCCATCCACCAACCTCATCTTTGTTGAAGTATAAGCCTCCTCCCCCTCCCGAACTGAAGAATAAAAGGCACAATTGGCAAGCAGGTGGAAACAAAGACTACCCATAATATCATAGTTGAAAGTGAGATGTATGATGGACTTTGAAATAGGAGGTATCAGGAGCAAAATGCCGATAGATACTGTGGTTGCCATGGAACCCGAGCGGATACTGTTATGGCAAAGATAGAGCCATTGCATGGTTTGTGATCAGATAGCGCTATGGAACTAGAGCATTATTGGCTACGCCAGTCATCTCGGTGCCGTTCTAGACTGATATGGCAAGCATCTCTAAGCGCGAAGGTCGGGAACAGAGCCACTCGAGGCATATCTGCTCATAAGCGTCGCAACTTATCAGGGTGACAGAGCTAGAGCTCGGAGTGTAGCTGCTCGGGACATGGATGACATGCGTGGTCAGTACTCGAAGCGTAGCTGCACCTGCACGGGGAGTAGGTTACGTGCAGAACGCTGCTCTTTACTATGTCTTGTAGACTGTTGCACCACTAGCACAGTTCTTAGGGATTACTCTGTTATTTCCAAACACTCAGAAAGTATGAAGAAGGAATAACGACTCTCATTGGAAATAGGAGAAAGATTGTGGGTTCCGGAAGGGCACCCCTTACTCTCCCTAATGGAACGACATTAGTAATCCAAGCAGCATTACTATATCCAGACGCAACTAGAACGTTGCTGAGCTTCAAAGATACCCGTGTAAATGGTTTTCATGTAGAAACTAATGACGATAATGGCGAAGAACGTCTTATCATGACTAAGAAGCACGGAGATCAGAAGACTATTGTGGAAAGTTTCCCCTCCTTTAAGGAAAGCATGTACTACACCTATATTAAACCACAGAATGGCTTAGAAGCGTTCAAAGTGATCTTGAAGAATCATGAACCATACAGAATATGGCATGAAAGATGTTGGTATTTCTTACACCAAACAGAAAACACCACCTTAGGCTGGTTAGGCCTAGAGTGAATATTCCCGATTCGGCGCCAGAAATGCCTGAGGTTAAATTACTTGCTTAGGATACATAATAATCCACAATTAGCAACGAGTGCTAGAAATGTATTATTAGTATTTAATCATAAAAGATAATCCACAAGCGCACGGATAACCCGTTGTAGCATTTCACCCGAGAGTATTCTAGGGTATCGTTATTTATATTTTCCCAAAGGAAGACGTAGTTGACAAATGTGTACTTATACTCATGGTATTACAAATGAGAGATCATAACCAATATCCAAATGCAGGGGTAAGGCAGTAAATGGATAGAGGATAGTGCGACACACACAGCAGGCAGTTCCACTCTCTGATAAAAGGCGAGAGGCGGCTCTAAGCTAGACTAAGGTTAGTAAGAAGAACTGCTACTCCTAATGTACATCGTTAAGTAGCGTGCGTAGCATCTACCTATAGCCTAAGCTGCACACAAGCCAAGACTAAGCTGTTCTAGTGCCAAGCCAACATCGGGAGATCCAGCGATCAGAGTCTGCCCCAATCTCCGGACATTTCATATATACTCCTACGCCATACCGAACGTGGAGGATTACAAGGGACGGAAAGGGCTGTCACCACCTGCCGCCTACCTCTACAAACCGTGGGGTACGAACACGCATCCAAGGGTGGAAAGGAAGCCCTAGCACCATGCTAGCGTAACTAAGCACACTCTAGATCCCTCGAGGCACCTCGCAAGGCGATAAACCTAGAGCACTCTTGCAAGACAATGGACCCGATGACTAAGCAAAAGGAACACTAGATCCGGCAAGCGATTACTTAGACAAAGGATCAAAGCTAGCACTACGTTATGCAAAGGCGTTCGTCGCTCAAGAACGAGCGATGAACGACGATCGATGAAGAACGATCATCGTTAACCGATGATCAAGTATGAACGAACGACGAACGAACGATGAACGATCATAAACGAACATCAATGAACGATGAACGAAAGATGAACGAACATGAACGAACGAAGAACGTTCATCCAAGATCAAGGATGAACGATGAACTAGCATAAGCACATAACTACTACAAGAACGATGATATTCCATTGATAAATAAATAAGTTTTACAAAGAGAGTAAAAGGATACAAGGGAATATACCCTAAACTCTCCAAGGGACTTGGGAGCCAAAAGGGCAGCCCACTACTCAGCCTAAGCCTAATTAGAGAGCCCCTAGCTCTGAATGTGTGGAGGAGGGAATGAGCCTCTTGTGTTGTGTGTCCTTAAAGGAGGGGGGGTACCCCTTTATTTATAGCCTCCCAAAGGCGATGGAGTTGAGGCGGTTCCAGATATTGTGGGCATTGATTGCAGGTGGAACCGACCTCCTGAAGTCGGTTGCAAACCGCCATAAAAAGATGGACCCAGGGGGGCCACCTGGCAGGTCGGCCGACCTAGGGTTTGGGGTCGGCAGACCTGGCCCTGGCCCCTCCTGGGCTGGGCTTTGGCAGGTTGGCTCCCATCGGCCTTTAAGCCTCTTTTCTAGGTGCGTGGCCTCAGTTGATATTCTGGTAGGTTCTGGGCCTTTAATGCTTGAATTATATTCCCACGGCGAGCGTCGTTTGATGGACGTGTTGGAATCGTCGCCTTGGGGCCTGTTTACACTTGGAAATCCCTGTTGTCCACCTGCACATCCAAATCTAGAGGTACACGTAGAAATAGGTTATTTGATAACAATATGCAAGTAACAAGTGTAGTTCTTCCTTATTTATAGAGCTAATTGACGGTCAAAAACTGGGTCTAAGGACCGTCAACAAAAGACTTGGGCACTTAGGAAGTAATATGATGAGCAGAATCTTGAAGAATTCCAGTGGTCATGAATTGCAACCGAGACAATTTCCTAATAATCTTGAAGATTTCTTTTGCGCTGCATGTGCAACTGGGAAATTGATAACTAGAACCTCTACATTAAAACTTCATGCAGAAGAGACACCATTCTTTGAAAGAATACAAGGAGATATCTGTGGACCTATTAGTCCCTTTTCAGGGCCTTTTAGATACTTCATGGTATTAATAGACGCCTCCTCGAAGTGGAGTCAAGTATGTCTATTGTCCACTAGAAATCATGCTTTTGCACGCCTTACATCCCAAATAATTCAATTGAAGAATAACTTTTCAGAGCATAGAATTAAATCCATTCTCATGGATAATGCCGGAGAATTTACCTCGAAGGTATTTGATGACTATTGCAAGTCATTGGGAATAAAGGTAGAACATTATGTTCCTCATGTGCATACGCAAAATGGTTTAGCAGAATTTAAGAGGATCAAGTTAATTGCAAGGCCACTATTATTGCATAGTCAGCTGCCTACCACTTGTTGGGGACATGCTGTGCTACACGCTGCTGCTCTCATACAACTTAGACCATCTGCTAAAGTTGAAGAATCAGCATTAGCATTAGTGCAAGGGACGATACCGAATATCTCTCATTTAAAAAAATTTGGATGTGCCGTATACGTCCCTATCCTACCGCCTCAGCGATCACAAATGGGAGCTCAACGTAAACTTAGAGTTTATGTGGGATTTGAGAGCCTATCGATCATAAAATATCTTGAGCCTCTCACTGGAGACTTGCATACGACTCGATATGCTGATAGTATCTTCAATAAAGATCATTTCCCGGCATTAGGGGGAGGAATGTACCTCAAGAAAGAATGCCGAGAAATAGAGTGGGAAACTCCTGGAATCCATGAAATGGATCCTCGCACTAAAGAAACTGACCAAGAAGTTCAGAATATCATCCACTTGCAGAGGATTGCTAATGAACTGCCAGAGACATTCACCAACACACAGGGAATTATGAAATCTCATATACCAGCAGTAAATGCACCGGAAAGAATTGAAATACCCATGAAGCGGGAGCTCAAATGAAATTCCAAACTAGAGCCACTACCTCACTAGCTAGAAATGCTAGGAAGAGGGGGAGTGAACCGGTTGCAAGGGTATCGAAGAAACCCAAAGTACAAGTACAAGCTAAGGCTCCTAGGAGACGTCCGATGGAGCGTAAGCGTAAGCTTGGTACTAATGAGAATCCCGTGAATGGTGACATGAGTGTACACGAAGTACCGAAATCGGATACTCCAAATCTGAACACACCTGTAAGTGATGATCTGGACCATGACGAAAGAATCATGGAGAACTCAACACACTATGTTGAGACAGGAGAAAAGTATGATAGAAGAGCCCAGAATGTCGACATATATTTTGCAGAAAAGATTGCCCACATCATTGATGAGGTTGAAGAACCCAAATCAATGAAAGAATGCAAGCAGCGTTCTGATTGGCCAAAGTGGAAAGAAGCAATCACTGCAGAACTAAACTCGCTTAATAAAAGACAAGTATTCGGACCAGTCTGCCTCACCCCTGAAAGAATGTATCCCGTAGGATACAAATGGGTATTCGTCCGGAAGAGAAACGAAAAGAATGAGGTCGTAAGATACAAAGCGAGATTAGTGGCTCAAGGTTTCACGCAGAGACCAGGTATCGATTTCGATATCACATACTCACTTGTAATGGATGGAACCACATTCCGGTACTTGATCTTCTCTAGCAGTAAATATGGAATTGCAGATGAAATTGATGGATGTTGTGACAGCGTACCTGGACGGGTCGTTGGATACTGAAATCCACATGAAGGTTCCAGAAGGAATCAAAGTCCCAAATGAAGAAGAACGCAATTTATATAGTGTGAAGCTGCAAAGATCACTATATGGTTTAAAGCAATCTGGAAGAATGTGGTATAATAGGCTTAGTGAGTTTTACTGAAGAAAGGATTCCTGAAGAATGAAGATTGTCCTTGTGTGTTCATTAGAAAATCAGAGATGGGATATTGTATAATATCCATATATGTCGATGATCTGAATATCATTGGAACGACACAAGACATCGAGGAAGCTAGTACATTCCTGAAATCTGAATTTGAAATGAAGGATTTAGGAAAGACTACATTCTGCCTAGGCTTGCAGCTAGTGCGTACCCCAGAAGGTATACTAATGCACCAGTCGAACTATACCAAGAAGGTATTAGAGAAGTTCAGTATGAGTAGTGCATACCCACTCAGAATCCCTATGGTTGTGAGGTCACTCGATGTAGAGACAGACCCATTTAGACTAAAAGAGGAACATGAGGAAGTATTGGGACCTGAATATCCCTACCTAAGTGCTATCGGAGCGTTGATGTATCTAGCAAATGGTACAAGACCCGATATTGCCTTTACTGTTAATCTCCTAGCAAGATTTAGTGCAGCTCCAACCAGAAGACATTGGAATGGCATTAAGCATATCCTCAGATACCTTAGAGGAACAAAAGACATGGGGTTATTCTGCCAGAAGAAAGGAAATGTAACCTTAGAAGGTTATACTGATGCTGGGTACATGTCGGATCCACACAAATCATTCTCGCAGACTGGGGTTATGTGTTTCTCTGTGGTGGTACTGCAATTTTTTGGAGATCTACGAAGCAGACGATGGTGGCTACATCAACAATCACTCAGAGATTATTGCCTTGTATGAGGCATCTAAAGAATGCACTTGGTTAAGAAGAATTACTCATCATGTACTGAATACATGTGGAATTGAAGTCATTAAAACCCCTACCATTATCTATGAAGATAATGCAGCTTGTATTGCACAAATACAAAAGGGATATATTAAGTCTAAGGTCACGAAGCACATTACACCTAAATTCTTCTTCACGCATGAAATGCAAGAGAATGAAGAAATCATGGTGACTCATGTTCGCTCATGTGATAATCTTGCAGATATGTTCACTAAAGCCCTACCTGCTAAATCTTTTGAAAAGCATAGGCATGGTATAGGAACGAGGAGACTAAAAGATGTGTGCAAAACAGGGGGAGAATTCCCTTGAGCACATAATCCCTAATACTATAGCCAAGAAGACAATATAGTAAATTCTAGAAGAATATAGTATTGTACTCTTTTTCCCTCATTTGAGTTTTTACCTGAAAGTTTCTCAAAAGAAGAGGTTTTTATGAGGCAATGTGTGCAATTAAGAGTTACGATACAATGTACTCTTTTCTCCGTTTTTCCCACTGGGTTTTTATGAAGGAGTTTTTAATGAGACATGTGTGTCGTCGTAAAATGCCCAAGGGGGAGTGTTATAATAATAATACTTGTTGGAGAAGGAAAGGAAGTTCCAGGAGAACCTATCCTAGTCCTACTCCATATGTGGGCAATTTACCAAAGAGTTCCTCTCCTAGTAGGAAAGGAGGGCCTCAACCCCGAGTATAAATAGTGGAGCACCCCAAGCATTGTAAATACAAGTTTATTCAGAATAATAAAGAGAAGGCTCCACCCTATATTGTGTCTCGCCTCTTGTCTACTTTTGTTGTTGTTCTCTCCCGTCGATAGCGTTATTACAACAAATATATTCAAGCCCATGGACCTTTTCTGCCACAATATGTGCCCATCTATATATGAGGTTGATTGGAGAGTGTCCTCACCTTCTTTCAATGAACACTGAACCTCACCCTTCTAAACACGCACATAAAAGGCTTGCACAGTCAAGATGTTAGCTCCTTGTGTGGGACTCCAGCTTAGTTAGCTAGAAATAGGAGGCAATAGGAACACCATCAGGATGGATGTTCCCGGTGCCGAAGAACCAGAGCGGATATAGTTACAGGAAACTGAGAGACATGGCACAGCCATGGATCCCAGACCGTTAGTAAACGAAAGCAGTACTGGCTGCCCCACTAAAATCAGTGCGTCTAAGCAGAGGCCAAGAAACGTGTCGACGAACAAAATTGGCTGATGGTGAAATATATGTGGGTCTAAGGCCAAATTATCCAATTTAGCACTAACACCGATATTCTGCAGCTTCTAGTGCCCATACATGTTTCTGCAGGTTATGAGCATGATAACGTCAGATTTGGGCATTTCGACATAATTTTGTTGAAGAGAAAAATAATCCCTTGAAACAGGATCAAGATGAGGTCAAATCATATATTTGAGTTTTCCATGATGAAATCCACGTTGAGACAATTGAAACAAATATTTGGATCGCTCCTAATTCGTAGCCCAGATGCGAGAGTCATGTCCGTCGAAAGACGACTAGATATCTTGTGCATTAGTCCCTCACATGAGTGCTGATATATTTTGTAATATATTCGGACTAGTGAACACAATTAGTTAAACTTCTCCATATAATGATTTCAATTTGTGAAAACTCCATATATATATAATGATTTTTCATAATTGTTAGCCACATGTATGCAGGGTAATTAATATTGTAAAAAAAGATGTGCTCCTGTTTAAACATAAGTATTACAAATTCGGTTTCTCAAATACACGTAGCAATTTATTACACCCTAAAACGTATAAACATGCATCGCCGTCTGCCCCCATAACTGATCCCGGTTTCGTGGCACACGTATAATGTCATTGCTTGAGAATAGGCATATGCAGTGGTCAGTATAACAAGGGAATACAGAGGCACTTCACGATTTGGTTATGAGATCTCACATCTATGCATAATTAAATTCAGTTATATGAACGAACAAAAAGGTATTTGCATCTTAGTTATATGTTTTGTATCCAAAAAACATAGTAGCGTAGAAATAGATAATTAGTATTATTTTTATTCTGTTAATTATCATTTGCTGGAAGATGCTGCATAATTTCAGATTTTGTCCCCTCTAGTGAAGTGTTTGCTCTCACCGGGTGGCGAAAGCAGCAGAACAATCCGAAGTCGAACTCTCTTACCCACATCAACTATACATGGCCAGAATACGTGACTGTGGTATAAGAGATTAGGTGTTTGACTCGATCCAGGGGGTTCATCACATAGCCATCTGATGGTTGTTACATCCATCCACTCTTACGCACCCATAGCAATTATATATATCTTCAAGATTTTCAAGAGAGAAGAAGATGGATCATGAATGCAAATATTAAAGTCATGCATACTTTTCTACCGTAATATAAGGTCATCTCATCTTCGAGGTTGGTCAAGATTAAGATGCCCGATTTACCTACCAACCAACATTCTTTTGTTGAGTCCTAATTAAGCCTCCCTTTCCTCCTGAACGCACGCATAAAAGGTGCACACAGGCAATCAGACGGAAGCGAACACTACTCATAATGTCAGAGTTTGAATGGAGCTTGGAGCATGACTTGTTGTGTTGGAAGTTAAAAATAGGAGGCATCAGGAGTTGCATTCAGGTGAAGGCTGCGGGTGCCATCAAATCAGGCTTGGAATTTGGCACCATCTACGCTCCGTCACGGGTATGGAACCAGAGCAGTAGAGGTGTTACACAAGAAATTGGTGCGTGGCTTGATAGAGATGGTAGAAGGACTGGCTTGAGGAAGGCGGAGTCACGGCGACTTGGGCAGTACGCAGGCGATGTGGTCCGTGAGAGTGGGACACAGATGGCTCGAGTGTTGGAGCTGCGCTGGCTCAGCTTGCCACGTCGACTAACACGCGCAGGCTCGCATCGGCAGGAAATTAAAGACAACGGGAGAGCAAACGGTAATATTGCAGCTTATTGCAGTTTCATGACTTGGTATTTCTTTTCCAGAACCAAAAGGGATTCGTAATAATTTTGTGTTCCACTGGACGTCGGCAAAATATGCCGAACCTAGCATGTGCCTACGATTTTCTTTGTATTATTTTCCTTTTCTTGGAATGAATATTTTGTCTTCCTTCTTATATTGCTCGCATAAAAAGTACCATGTGTTTCTCTTCCTACTTGGACTCTAGGAACAAGTACCAGATCGCCATCTCTATTCAATCATGCTAAAGTTTTCTGTTTGCAAAAAAATGATAATGTTTTTATAATTAAATTATGTGTGGATCTATAAAACTGCTAGCCCATGCAAGTGCATGGTGCTAGTATATACTAATGATAAGTTGAGCTCAACTATTCGAGCATACTCATCATCAATTTGGTTGACTGAGAGGGAGTGTACCCCTCGCCTTTGTAAAAGACAAGATTGCCTTAGCAGTTAGTAGCAAACAGAACACATTATATATAATGTCATGGCTGGAAGGGATGCACGACAAGTTGTGTTGGTAATTAGAAATAGGAGGCATCAGGAGCTGCATCCTGAGGCAAGTTGCGGGTATCATGGAACCAGAGCGAATGTGGTTGTCAAAGAGCATGGAAGGTCGCACGTCATGGATTTTCGCTACAGGTTGCTCTAATTAATCACTAGAATGTGGCAATGAACCAGAACAAAGTAACAGTACAAATCGAAGGGATTTTCAGAATACAAACTTGGTACACTGAAATATGTTTTGCTCATCCGGTGATCATCATGCACTAACTGAAAAAAGAATGGTCTTCTGAGGAAACTGAGCTAGACGTACAAACAACTCAAATGGGCGTACATTCTTTTTTGAGCGTACATTCTAGAAGCATGGAGCGCATGGGTCGTGCGGTGGTGGCTCGGTGAATGACCATGGGCCCCATGTAATCCTCATGGACCTTGCCGCCACCGGATGAGTGCTCATCATCTCCACCTCTTCGACGCCCTCCTTCGCAGCACCACGAGAATTGGCTGCGTAGGATGAAATGAAATGGAACTCATCGTGGATTCGTGGTTCGTTCGACTTACAAAGTCTAGCATTTAGTGTCATTCCTAAAATACCCTGGTATTTTTGATACTACACAAAAATACTAGTAGTATAGAGGTGGGAACACAATCGATCTGATCCGTCGGTTTTTAAATACCACTAGTATATACTTGTTTTGTGTGTGAAACCACTAATATATACTAGTGGTATAGGGCACCGTAAAACTTCTCTTTTAGTCACCAAGTTTCAGCGACCAAGAAAATTTTTTCTTTGTTGGTCACTATAAGTTGATTAATAGTGACTTAGAAAGTTTTTCTTTGTTGGTCACTATAAGTTGACTAATAGTGACCAAGTTTGAGATTTTTGGTGGATATACGGTTTTAGTGACCAACGTTATATGTAGTTACCAAGGTCGTGTTGGTTGCTATATATAGTTTTAGTGACCAACATATGCAATTATTGATCACTATATATATATAGTACAAGGTTTTAGTCACCAAGAAAAATATGACAAGTATGTTGGTGACAAATTAACTATTGTGATCAACAATATATGTATAGTGACCAAGTACCTTGGTGACTCTAATTGTTTTTTTTTCTTGTAGTGTGCATCACAGTCATCTGATTGGTACAACAAATATACAGAAATATCAAGGTGTATATGTAGTGTTACAAGAATAATGAATGTATAATTAGCCGACATTGTGATCAACCTGAAAAGGCGTGAACTAGCTACTGTTTGTTATCAACCTTAATACGCTGCCGGGCAGAATTGCTCAGACTGTATAGCTAGTCACCTAATCAGTGTATGCGCTCAACAACCTCGACAATCAGAACGGCTCCACAGAACTAGGGTGGCAGCAAGCAGGCACCAAACAATACAGAGGCTATATTGGTCGGTGATCCTGAGCTCTTCTGTCGTACAAGATATACCAGCGTCACATGCATATTCTCTAATTTGAGTTTAACCAGTGGATAAATAGCCTATCGACTCGTCTTACCTACATCAGCTAGCTATATCTTTAAGATTCCAAGAGAAAATATGAATGTGAAATTGTGAATGCTGAAGCTGATGGGTCTTTTATACCACAAGATACCCTCATCTATAAGTTTGATCAAGATCAAATTATTGCAGAAGTGGACCCATCCACCAACCTCATCTTTGTTGAAGTATAAGCCTCCTCCCCCCTCCCGAACAGAAGAATACAAGGCACATGGCAAGCAGGTGGAAACAAAGACTACCCATATGTATGACTCATTGTGTATGGACTTTGAAATAGGAGGTATCAGGAGCAAAATGCCGATAGATATTGTGGTTGCCATGGAACCCGAGCGGATACTGTTATGGCAAAGATAGAGCCATTGCACGGTATGTGGTCTGATAGCGTTATGGAACTAGAGCATTATTGGCTATGCCAGTCATCTCGGTGCCATTCTAGACTGAGATGGCAAGCATCTCGAAGCGCGAAGGTCGGGAACAGAGCCACTCGAGGCATATCTGCTCATAAGCGTCGCAACTCATCAGGGTACCAGAGCTAGAGCTCGGAGCGTAGCTGCTTGTGACATGGATGACATGCGTGGTCAGTGCTCGAAGCGTAGCTGCATCTGCACCGGGAGTAGGTCACGTGCAGAACGCTGCTCTTTACCCTGTATACACAGTACTAATTAGCCACCATGGGCTCAACATGGCTCTGTTACATCTGCTTGTCCACATGCATGGCTTGAGGGTACAAAAAAAAAATGAGGGATGTTTTTTGACTGAATAATAGTATTGTGTTATACGATGCTGAGGAATTAATAACTTATTAAGACGTCTTGCTTATATATCCTGGAAAACTGAGAGGTGCCACAGTATACGTAGTACACGCGAATGTACATCATAGTCAAGTCACAGGGCCGTATGTGCAGCCAGAAAATGCTCGGATCAACGATCTTATTAGAAGTCTCAACTACGGGCAGGGCACTCTCCTGGCAAAAAAAAAAAAAAAAGGCAGGGCACTCGCAATCAAGCACCATACAATTCGTTATTCATTTATTTCTCTCGCCCATTACGAGATGGCTCTTCTCTGATATGCTCATTTTCAGATGGAGAGGCAACCAACCAGCACAGGAATGATGAGAACTTTGATTTATAAGAAAGGCACGTATGATTTGAGTTGTCGTTTTCTTGTGACTAATTAGTTTAAGCTCTCCATGTTTTCCGTTATGATTAATTTATTTAATGTTATTAAATTGATTGTTACACACACCTACTTCGCTATCAATTTTCTCTCTTATTTTCATGTGAGTTTTCCATGAAAAGCCACGTGTTATTGAGTAAATTTCTGAACCCACTGGTACGCCAGTGGGATGAAATCCATTGTCCCAAGCATCAACTCAGAAGTTCAAATGGCTCCATTCTTTGGTACCGATACCAGCAACTAGGCAGAAAATTGATTACCTTTACTGCCCCAGCTATGTTGAGATTTATGGGCTTTTAAGTCCATAATAATGATATCCTATTTAGTCTAGGCCTATAATTAATGCATTAATGGTTTAGTCCCACATGGGATTCCTATCATTAATTGACTCAACTTATTAGGTGGATTTCCGGTTGATCCCCTAGAGAAGTTGAGAGAGCTAGTGGCGAGCCACACGCGCGCGCGCGCCGCCGCCGAGCCGAGCCGTGGCGTGGCGTGGCGGTCGCGTCGCGTCCGTTATGGAAGTTTTGATATATTGAAACGGCGCGTCTCAGATGGATCGATGCCTTTTCGTTGCGAAGGAGTCGCGCCTGTTCCCGTCTCAGATGGACCGACGTCCTTTCGCGAAGGAGTCGCGTCTGTTCGCGTTTCTATATATATGCCCCTTCCATACGCCTGAATGGTTCGCTCGCATTCGCTCTCGCTTTCGCCTTCCTCCTATGTTGCCTTCGAAGACATCTCCGTCCCGGATTTCTGCGCGCACAGAGATCTGGGAGAGCAGGCCCCCGAAACCCCGTTCCGCAAGAGACATCTGCCGGGTGTGCGGGCGATCAGGTTTTTGGGGAGCGACAACGCGACTGCTCCCTGATCGACTACTTCCGGACGCGGTTCTGCACTGCATCGACTAAGATCGACGACATCGAACATACTCAAGAGCAATGGTTCTTGGGAATGGATCTTCCAGCGCCTCCGGCGCAGGATCGTCCGCTGGGTACGTTCCTAACTTTCTGTTCAGTTTGTTCATCGCCATCACTTTGTTGGGAAATTTATGGATTAAATTAATTAAAAAAATGCCTAGATTCTTAACAATCCAAAAACCTGATATTAGGCAATTTTCTGTTAGCGGTTTTGCTGCTGCACTGAAACAAAACGCGTTTGATGGCTCTTTCTATAAGATGTGGCGTGCTCAGATGGTCCTGTGGCTCATAGCAATGAACTGCTATCATGCCGCGAACGGTAAGGCAGAACAGTTCACTCCAGAGGAGGAGGAACGGTTCAATATGGCTGATAATCTGTTCAGAGGCGCCGTGATTAGCGCTCTTGCTGATAAGTATAAGGATTCATATATCACGTGCACCTCTGCGAAAGAACTATGGGATGCTCTGGACGCTAAGTTCGGTGTTTCTTGATGCCGGTAGTGAACTTCATGGAGCAGCTTTTTGACTACAAGATGGTTGAGAACGTTCTGTAGTTGAGCAAACTCATGAGATTCAGGCTATGGCAAAAGAACTCGAACAGTTTCTATGTGTGTTGCCTGACAAGTTTGTGGCTGGCGGTATTATCGCTAAGTTGCCATCTACTTGGAGAGATTTTGCTACCCAACTGAAACACAAGAGGCAAGAGTTTAGCGTGTCTGAACTCATAGGGACTCTTGATGTTGAGGAAAGGGCGAAAGCAAAAGACACACGTGGAAAGAGCATAGGAGAACCTTCTAGTGCCAATATGGTGCGAAAGGTTACCTCATCAAAGAAGAAGAAGAAGGGGGCTGAGAAGCCTAAGCAATCAACCACTTTTAAGAAGAAAAAGAACAAAGAAGGTGGCTGCTTTGTTTGCGGGAGCACTGAGCATTGGGCAAGTGCGTGCCCAGACCGCAAAGTTAAGCAGGAGAAGAAATCTGCAAACGTGGTCATTAGCGAGACTGGAGGGACTTCTGGGTACGGTAATTCTACACCCATTGTCCTTTCTGTCTGTCAAACACCGGAGTGGTGGATTGACACTGGGGCTAATGTACATGTGTGTGCTGATATCTCTTTGTTTTCTTCTTATCAGGCCGGAGTGACAGGAGATTTGTTGATGGGAAATGGGTCACATGCTCGTGTTCTTGGTGTTGGTACGGTCATTCTGAAGTTTACGTCGGGAAAGTCGGTGCTATTGAAGTTAGTGGCTCTCAATTGTGTCGAGATGGTTATAAATTAGTTCTTGAGTCTAATAAATGTATACTTTCTAAGTATGGGACATTTGTTGGAAAAGGCTATGATTGCGGAGGCTTGTTCCGCTTTTCTTTACTTGACAATGTTTGTAATAAGGTTGTGAATAATATTCTTACTTCGAATGAGTCGAATGTTTGGCATTCACGACTTTGTCACATTAACTTTGGTTGTATGATGCGGTTAGCAAAACTGAATTTAATCCCGAAATTTGACATGGTCAAAAGTTCTAAGTGCCATGCTTGCGTGCAATCTAAGCAACCTCGCAAGCCTCACAAGGCTGCGGAGGCGAGGAACTTAGAGGCATTAGAACTTGTTCATTCCGATCTATGCGAGATGAATGGCGAATTGACTAGAGGTGATCAAAGATACTTCATGACTCTCATAGATGATTGTACTAGATATTGCTATGTGTATCTGCTGAAATCCAAAGATGAAGCTTTGCATTACTTTAAAATCTATAAAGCTGAAGTAGAAAACCAACTAGAGAGGAAGATTAAACGTTTAAGGTCCGACCGTGATGGAGAATACTTTTCTAAAGATTTTTCTGAATTCTGCGTGGAACATGGTATTATTCATAAGAGGACACCGCCTTACTCACCTCAATCCAATGGGATTACTGAGAGAAAGAACCAAACTCTAACTGATTTGGTTAACGCCATGTTAGAGACATCGGGTCTTTCTAAGGAATGGTGGGGTGAGGCGATATTGACTGCATGTCATGTCCTGAATAGAGTTCCCACAAAGGATAAAGAAATCACACCATTTGAGGAATGGCATAAGAAAAGATTAAATCTCTCATATTTGCTACTTGGGGTTGTTTTGGCCATGGTGAATGTGCCAATCAATGAGAAGCGCAAACTTGGACCTAAAACTGTTGATTGTATCTTCCTGGGTTATGCTATGAACAGCGTGGGTTATAGATTTTTAGTAGTAAAATCTGGAGTACCTGACATGTTGGTTGGTACAATTTTGGAGTCCAGAGATGCTACATTCTTTGAGAGTGAATTTCCTTTCAAAAATGCACCTAGCACATCTAGTCACGAATTTACATTACCCCATGAGCATTTCATTCCGATAACACAAAATGAGGAACCCCCTGTGCACATTCCTGAGGAGGATAACAATCTAGTCACCCGTAAGGGTAAGAGACAGAAGACTGCAAAGTCTTTTAGAAATGACTTTATTGTGTACCTCGTGGATGACACTTCCAGAACCATTGAAGAGGCATTTTCATCTCCTGATGCTGACCTATGGAAGAAAGCAATAAGGAGTGAAATGGATTCAGTCATGTCTAATGGTACTTTGGAGTTGGTCGAGCGTCCTTACGGGTGCAAACCTATAGGATGCAAATGGGTGTTCAAGAAAAAGCTTAGGCCTGATGGTACGATTGAAAGGTACAAGGCAAGGCTTGTGGTGAAGGGATATTCACAAAAAGAGGGTGAAGATTATTTCGACACCTACTCACCTGTTGCTCGTATGACCACGATTCGAGTATTACTTTCCCTGGCAGCCCCACATGGTCTTCTCGTCCATCAGATGGACGTTAAGACAGCTTTCCTTTATGGAGAGTTAGACGAGGAGATCTATATGGATCAGCCTGATGGGTTTGTAATAGATGGTCAAAAGAGTTTGGTGTGTAAGTTACTGAAATCCCTGTATGGCCTCAAACAAGCTCCTAGGCAATGGCACGAGAAGTTCGAAAGGACTTTGATATCGGCTGGCTTCGTTGTGAACGAAGCCGACAAATGTGTGTATTATCGGTATGGTGGGGGCGAGGGAGTCATCCTGTGTCTATATGTTGATGACATACTGATCTTTAGGACCAACCTTAATGTGATTAAGGAGGTCAAGGATTTTCTGTCCAACAACTTTGAGATGAAGGATTTGGGAGTAGCAGATGTTATTCTTAACATCAAGCTACAAAGAGAAGGCAATGGTGGGATTACTCTTTTGCAATCTCACTACGTGGAGAAGATCCTGAGTCGCTTTGGGTATAGCGATATTCAATCTGCTCCCACGCCTTATGATTCTAGCGTGCTATTAAGGAAGAACCAAAGAATAGCAAAGGATCAATTGAGATATTCCCAAATCATTGGTTCGCTATGTACCTGGCTAGTGCTACAAGGCCTGATATCTCGTTTGCTGTGAGCAAATTAAGCCGGTTTGTGTCAAAACCGGGAGATGATCACTGGCGAGCTCTTGAGAGAGTAATGCGCTATCTTAAAGGTACTATGAGCTATGGCATTCACTATTCTGGGTACCCTAAAGTACTAGAAGGATATTGTGATGCAAACTGGATATCCGATGCTGATGAGATGTATGCCACTAGTGGATATGTGTTTCTATTTGGAGGTGGCGCTGTTCCTGGAAGTCTTGCAAGCAGACTATCTTAACGAGGTCTACTATGGAAGCAGAACTTACAGCTTTGGATACTGCCGGCATTGAGGCCGAGTGATTTCCTTATGGATTTACCAGTGGTTGAAAAACCAATACCGTCTATCTCCATGAACTGTGACAATCAAACAGTGATAGTCAAAGTGAACAGTTCAAAGGATAAGTCGACAAGGCATGTAAAAAGGCGATCGAAATCTGTCAGAAAATTGAGAAACTCCGGAGTTATTTCGTTGGACTATGTCCATACGTCTAAAAATCTGGTAGATCAATTTACCAAGGGACTATCACGTAATGTGATAAACAGTGCATCGAGTGAGATGGGCCTGAGACCCACTTGATAGGCTGTCATAGTGGTAACCTGTTCTATGCGATCGGAGATCCCGTGAAGTAGAATGGTGAAACAAGCTAGTGACAGCTTGAGAGGAAAGACCCTTGATTGGTCTATCTCAGATGTACTTCTTTCCTAAGAGAACTGTAAGGCAGGCTAGTTTATTAACCTTATTGTGTTCCTAGTGGCTTATGAGAAGCAAAGATATTGTCCTACAGGATATCTTTAAGGAACACACTATATGAGTTCGACTGCTAGTCATAGTCTATGAGATGGTGGGGATCTTTAGATACTCATGAATGGGCCAGAAGTGTGACTTATATGCTTCAAACAGAGGGGATGCTTTTGACAACCTAGTATCGGTAAAGGACTTAGGCAAACCCTTCTTCGCACAAAACTGACAATTCAAGGCATAGTCCATTGCTCAGTTGTGAATAAGGCGTAACCTCTGTTCTAGATGGAAGTTCAACTTAACAGTCTCCATTGAAACACCGGTATATCAAATGAGAGGAAGGTAATTTAAGTGCATTCCTTATGAGCACTAGACTTGGTGGGGATTGTTGAGATTTATGGGCTTTTAAGCCCACAATAATGATATCCTATTTAGTCTAGGCCCATAATTAATGCATTAATAGTTTAGTCCCACATGGGATTCATATCATTAATTGACTCAACTTATTAGGTGGATTTCCGGTTGATCCCCTAGAGAAGTTGAGAGAGCTAGTGGCGAGTCACACGCCGCGCGCGCCGCCGCCGCCGCCGAGCCGAGCCATGCTGTGCCGTGGCGAGGCGTGGCGTGGCTGGCTGGCTGGCGGGCGAGGCGTGGCGTGGCGTGGCGGGCGCGTCGCGTCGCGACCGTCCGTCCGTCCGTCCGTTATGGAAGTTTTGATATATTGAAACGGCGCGTCTTAGATGGATCGATGCCTTTTCGTTGCGAAGGAGTCGCGCCTGTTCGTTCGAAGGGCTGCGCCTGTTCCCGTCTCAGATGGACCGACGTCCTTTCGCGAAGGAGTCGCGTCTGTTCGCGTTTCTATATATATGCCCCTTCCATACGCCTGAATGGTTCGCTCGCATTCGCTCTCGCTTTCGCCTTCCTCCTGTGTTGCCTTCGAAGATATCTCCGTCCCGGATTTCTGCACGCACAGAGATCTGGGAGAGCAGGCCTCCGAAACCCCGTTCCGCAAGAGACATCTGCCGGGTGTGCGGGCGATCAGGTTTTTGGGGAGCGACAACGCGACTGCTTCCTGATCGACTACTTCCGGACGCGGTTCTGCACTGCATCGACTAAGATCGACGCCATCGAACATACTCAAGAACAATGGTTCTTGGGAATGGATCTTCCAGCGCCTCCGGCGCAGGATCGTCCGCTGGGTACGTTCCTAACTTTCTGTTCAGTTTGTTCATCGCCATCACTTTGTTGGGAAATTTATGGATTAAATTAATTAGAAAAATGCCTAGATTCTTAACAAGCTATGCAGATACAACAAGCATCATACTAATGTTTTTTTGCGAACCATCATAGGACTAATGTTGAGTTGAGCTAAACTAATCGAGCATTAGTTAATCCACCACTCATCTCACCCATGTAAACTAACTATATCTTCAAGATTTTAAAAGAGTACTGGTGATTTTTTTTTTTTTTGCGAAAAGAGTACTGGTGAATTAGAACGTGAATATTGAAAGCTCATGGATTTCTTTGGTTCCACAAGATATACAACTCATGATCAATGAGGTTCACTGAGAGTAAGTGTCGGAGCTAGTGTACCCGCTCTCCAATCTGAGCCCCCTCGCCCTCCCGAGCACGAATATAAAAGGCAACGTACATTGGCTAGCAGAGCAGTTAGTACCAAACAGAACACATTATAATGTCGAGGCTGGAAGGGATGCATGCATGACAAGTTGTGTTGGGAATTAGAAATAGGAGGCATCAGGAGCTGCATCCTGAGGCAAGTAGCGTGTGCCATGGAACTAGAGCGAATGTCGTTGTCAAAGAGCCTGGAAGATCGCACATCATGGTACCTATGAGCACTATGGAGCGAAGGGGCTCCCAGCGCAGTGGCAAAGATACATCCTGGAATTGTGTGTGCTGGTGAGCAGGAAATTGCACACATCTTGAAAAGCCGAGGATGGGAGCAGAGGTGCTGGAGTCACTTGTACTCATAAGCATCGTGTCAACTCAGGATAACAAAGTAACAGTACAAATCTCAGGGATTTTCAGAATTCAAACTTGATTTAAGCTTGACGTACACTGAAATATTTTTTGCTCATCGGGTGATCATCACTAAATGAAAACGGAATGATGCTATGAGGAAAATGAGCTAGACGTACAAACTACTAAAATGGACGTACATTCTACGAGCACGGACCGCATGGGTCGTGCGGTGGTGGTTCGGTGAATGACCATTGGGCCCCATGTAATCCTCATGGACCCTTGCCGCCACCGCACGAGTGCTCATCGTCTCCACCTCTTCGACGCTCTTCTTCGCTCTGCACCACGAGCAGTGCTCGTCCAGTGCCCCAGTGTCCAGCGGGATAAGCCACCCTCCGACTCTGATGATTGCGGTTATAGCTGCTCTACATCTGAACCCCCTCAAACCTTAACTAGAGCACCACCATCGCCGGTGGAAACCTGAGATGGATGAACAATAGAATATATAATCGAGGCTCATATATATCTCAATGAGGGAGGAGCATGGTAGGAGTATACGAAACCCATCTTCTCCTCGAGTACAAGAGTCGGATGATTCTCGTAGTCCCAAAGAATCAACTCGGAAGTTGAAATGGCTCCACTGTTTCGATGCCAGCAAGCAGGCGGTAAATTCACCAATCACCTTATTTCGTCCCCCCAATTAGACAAGCCCTTCGACCCGTGCGCCTACACGGGCTAGCAATTTAGAAATGACATGAGTATTGCATTACCAAAATATTTGGTGTATATTCAACATTTAAAATTTTTAATTGAAAACTAATATTTGGTGTATATTAGTTTTTATGTAAACATTTTCAGGCTTACTAATTGAAATATTAGCAATGCTTGTTCTTGGATAATGGAACAATTATTATCCCCCTGGGAAAAAACGTACTGGTCATTTTTATAAGGAAGTTGATGCAGATACATGAGAGATATTTAAACACTACCCTTTTGTGCATATATACAGAAATAAACAAAAATATCTTGGTTATAATCTAATCTAATGTTCAGCCTATTCGGTTGGAGGTTGCAGTTGCAGTTGCAGTTGCAGTTGCAGTTGCAGTTTTTGTGAGAGAGAACACTGTAGCGGAGGAAAGCAGCACTGTAGCAGTAGAAGGAGGAAAGCAGCAGCAGCAGCAGCAGCCGGCTGCTTTTCCTCCAGCCGAACAGCGCCGTTATTGCTATCTCACTTTGTTATTGCCTTGAAATATTATAATAAAATCCACTGTGTTAGTTTAGTTTTGAGTCCATGATAATTATAGAAAACAACATTCTTTTTTGCGAATGATAGAAAACAATATTTGTTCCATGGTGATCAGAGGTTAAAATCTTTGTTGACTTGTTAAATGCTTTTGCTTCATCTCTGGTAAAGTTTGGATACATTATCTCTAACAATCAGTAGTTCCATTAGTAATTATGTTAGATCTCCAACTTAAGAGCCGAAAGCTTCTTTTTCTCTGAGGTTTTCTATGTTCTTCCTTCCTTTTGTGAGATTTTACACTATAGCAATCAGACGGTACTAAAACTGTTACTGTAGTTTTCATGATTCTTTTTATTTGATTGTTGTTCAGTGACTTTATATTTTTATTAGGTTTTTTTTCCGACTCTAAGGGTTATATATTGTTTTCAGTTAGCACTGGACTGAAAATATTGTCGGTTTTATCAAATCAATGCACACTTTTGCTCCAAAATATGTTAAGTGGAGAAAGAGATCAAATTTCAATCTGTATGATCATACCCTTTGGCGGGATCAAACATGCATGCAAAAAGGAATTAAACGTACCCTCAATTAGAAGCATGGGACTTCTACTCTTCACATTGTTTTGCCATGAGATTCAGACTGCTGCAAAATACTCTTGAGTCACGGTTTCGTACGGCAGATGGTCCACCACATAGCTGACGAATACACCGACGGTTAACACACATGCATATTTTTTTTTTTACGGAGACATGCATATGTGCCTTGTCCGGATAGCTTCATGCCCTTGGTAGTTCGTTCTTACCTCGCATCAACGGTGGCATCGAGCACCATAGGGGGCGCGTCTAAAACGCACGCGCGCGGAGCCGCGCGAGCGTGCGATTTCAGACAGTAAAAGACAAAAGCAGTAGGTCCCACACATGTGACAGTCATTTTTTTCCACCGCGCGTTGTTCTCACGCAACTTCCTCCGAACAGGCTAATAGGCATGCACGTGGGTGCGCAGGCGCGCGGGCCCCACACGATGATTTTTCCTCTCTAACACCCCAAATTTCGAAGCAAAATAAAAAGGAATAAAAATCAGTGCAAATTTAAATTTTTGTCCAACTCTTACCTTGCCACGAATTTTCAAAATAAAATTCACTAAAATGATTCAACCTAGTTTGGATCTGAGAATTTATAAATATTAAAACTAATACTCAAGTGCTTGTTCTCATTTAAAATCACTAAAAATTTGAACCTTTTTGAATTTACAACAAACATTGTTTGTTAAACTCCAGGAAATTCATCTCGAATTTAAAACTTTGACTTTTTGAAAACTTGCATAAAACTCATCATATGCATTTCTGAATTTGTTTGGCTTTATTTTGGGAGTTTGTTTGTGTTTCGTTTTTGTTCGAATTTGAAATCCTTTCAAATTCGGATCCCGTAAAAATGCAAACCTTTCCTTCTCTTCCGGGCCGATCCTCTCTTCCTCTCCATCGGCCAGCCCAGCCCAGCACGCCCTCCTTCCTTTTTCTTTTTCTCCTTCTTCCCAGGCCGCAGCCCACCTTGGCCCAGCAGCGGCCCGTCTCTCCTTCCTCCTCTCTGTCCGGCCCAGCGCGGCCCGTCACAAGCCGTCGTCTCCCTCCTCCGGTCAATCCGGCGCCCATGCTGCCGCCCACGCCCGTGACGCCATTCCGCAGCGTCCCGTCGCGTCGAGCAGCTGACAAGCCGCGTGAAGACCACGTGCTCGCACTCAAAACCCGCCGTCCCGTCTCGTCAGGTCTCGGCGCCCATGCTCGCCTTTCTGACCGGCGACCTCGAAGACCGGCGCGCCCATGCCGCCCGACGCCGTCCCGTCCAATCCGGGTCACGTGGAGCTCGCCGATCCATCTCGTCGCCAGCACTGTCGCCATCCCGCGCACTCGTCACCGCACATGGCCGCCCGTCCGCTCCTCTGGCAAGCCATCGCATCGGCACCTACTCCATTGACCGGAGCCGCGACCGAGCCGCTCTCCTCTCCCTCGGTCTCTCTCTCGCCCTTCTACCGATAAAAACTGGTGCGCGACGATCTCCTCTCCCTTTCCCAACTCACAGCTCCCCTCCTCGACCACCACCGAGCTCCAATCGGAGCTTTTCCCCAATCGTCCCCAACTCCGGCCGCCGCGATTCACCGCCGGCGAGCCCTCTCCCTCCCTCTTCTCCGGTCCAAGCACGACACCACGCCTCCCTCCTCCTCCCCGGCCAGCTTGGCGAGCAAGCTTCGGCCACGGACGCGCGAGCGCACCGCTCCGCCGCTCGCCGCCGTTGAGCGCCGCGCTCCGCCGCCTCCAAGCGCGTCCCTGCCTCTTTCCTCGACGCGGCCTTGTTGCCCCGCTCCGCCTTGACGCCGCGTACCTCGCCGGCGCACAAGAACCCGACGCGCCGCGCCCCCTTTTCATCCCCGTCGAGCACCGCCGCCGTGCTCCACATCTCCGAGCGCGTCTCCGCCTTCCTTCCTCCTTCGACTTTGACAAGCCCACGGTGAGCTCCGCTTAGCTCCCCTCCTCCTCCTGCGCTCCTCCTTTCTCTCTCTCCTCGCGCAAGACCTCCCGCGCGAGCGCCGCCGCCCGCCGCCGCGCGACCTCATCTTCGCAGCTTTCCCGTCCACGCTCGGCCAAGCTGAGGCGCGCCACACCTTCACCAGCCACGCGCGCCCTTTCCGCACCCGCAAGAGCCGTCGCAACCTACTCCCGCGCCTCTCCCCGTCACGCGTCATCGCCGCCGCCAACTCCGGCGAGCCCGCGCCGCAGCCCCGGTGCACGCCGTCATCGACATCTCCCACTGGACGCTTCGCCGTCGCGTTCTCGTCCCTCACGACGAGATCCCGTCGCCTGTCGTCCGTCCTAGCCGCCGCCGGCGAGAAGTCCGGCGCGACGCCGCCGCGCGCGCTAGGCTCCGCCACCGCTGACCCAGTCGCCCCGCCGCGTCCGACGTGGCGTCCCCGTCAGCACCGCGGCCCACCAGTCAGCCTCCCCCTCTCTTTTCCCTTCTCCCTGTGCACTCAGTCTTCGTAGACCACCCTCACCCAGTCGCCCCGGTCCACAGCACCCGTGAGCCGAGTCCACGGCACAGTTCTACACAGTAAACCGACCCCACCTGGTCCCACATGTCAGCCTCTCCCGACCTTTTCCTATGCAAAAATAAATCCGAAAATCCCAGAAAATCCCCGGGGCCCTGTACATTTACAGATAGGCCCCTGACCTTTTCAGTAATTTTGTTTAGGTCCTGTCTTTTTACATAAACACCCTTATACTTTTCTATAATTACACTTTAGCCCCTGTCTTTTTACACCGAGGCCCCTAAACTTTTCCATAATTACAGATAGGTCCCTGGAACTTTTCTGTAATTACAGATTAGTCCTTAATACTTTTCTGTTCTTACAAATAAGTCCCTAGAACCTTTCTGTAATTATACATAAGCCCCTACAATCTTTAAATATCCATATCTTTTCAACCGTAGCTCCGTTTTGAGCGATTCTTGCGCTCACGCGTTCGTAGAAACGCGTAGTACCCTTTGGTACTAATCTCAAAGCTCTAGATTATATCTACGAGCCATCAATACTCTAAAATCCCACACTCTCTCGACAAGCTCATCATATGTGTTGATCCCACGTGTCACGAATGCTCGCTCACCTTTTAGCGTGACATTGAACTTAATCTATCATATTGTATCATTCTGTATCAAAGTATACAACCCCCGTTGTTCTCATCTAGCCGCAACACTCACCTAGCTCAACCATCGCTCAATCAATCTTAATCCAATGTTGCCACCGACCTATACCAAGTCTTATTGGTTTATTAATCTCTGTATAAATTATCTTTCATTGAGTTTTATTGGAGTTATTGTTGGTTGCTACCTTATCTGCTAGTTTGTCCATTATTGGTTAATAATTGTTTTATTTGCAACCGTGCATCATAACATGCTTAATCACGTGCACGTACCACGGTCATGCGCTCCGCACATGCCCAATAACTAGTAGCTTAGTCTTAGTAATTAATTTAGTAGTTAATACAATAGCTAATCATCATTAGATAATATCATAATCTATAGATAGGTAATCAAAGTAACACACCTTGCACCTTGTACACTCGTTGCATGTACCTTTATATAGGTTACGACCTATATAAAGCCTTAGTGCCGCAAGTGTACGAACAACACGTACACACGCTTGTCCCCACCTTCACATACACTCATGCATTTCTCATCTGTTTAGCATCTCTCATTTACATTAAAAGCCCTAGTACTTGATGCATCACTCCTAATAGTCTTAGGATAATAAAATCTTCCTAAAGTAAAACCTATTGCATCATACATGATTTGTATCTTATCCTTCTTCGGTGTTCCATCGGTTCTTATTGGAATTAATTGGATCTTACTTGGCTTTTTCAATCTTTTTTTCTTTTGCGGTAGTTTGTTTATACGTTATGTTTCTATGCGCTAGCTTACGCGAGATTCGAGGAAGCCAGAAGAATTCAAGGAAGATCTAGAAGATCCAAGCTTCGAGGACGAGTCGAAGAATCCAAGCCTGAGGACAAGTCAGAAGATACAAGCTTAAGAAAAGGACTTGAAGACACCGACTTCGATAGAAGAATCTGAAGACCAAGTTTTGGAAGATTAGGATAGCGTTTTCAGGCAAGCTCTACTTCTCCTTGATCATGATTGAACCTACTGTATTCGCAATGCACCTATATGGCCTATTCTAGTATTATGCATTACTTGTTATTTTACTGCTTGTGTAGCTATGATCCTACTTGCTTATTGATATTGATGTCTGTTACTTAAGACGTTAATATCTTAATCCTTGTTTACCCTTGTTTACCTGTCACCTTGATAACCCTAGGTTAGTTCCATCATTTCTATGATGGCACAATCACCTTGCTACTAGATATGCTTAGGACCCCGCAATGTTTCCACATTGCCACACCTTCTCACATACTTTTACAAAAATGTGTTAAATGAGTTTGGTGGTGTGTGTGATACTTAGGTTGGAGTAGCACAACTGTGTTAGGTGATGATGATGATGGTGACGGTGATGATGGGATGGGTTGGATTGCGGGCAAGGCCACTAGTGAGATGTTGATGGTATGATAGTCCCCTAGTGTGGGAGATCTGGTGCTTGCCCGGCCACATAAGGACCGGTTCTGACGCCCGTTAACATAATGATTTCTCGTACAACCACGAAACCTGTATGGGAAGGACTTACCCTACCTTCTTGGTACTCTTGCATTTCCATCTGGAGGCCAGTAGAGGCAACGGAAGCTCAGGAACAGGCCCGGGAAACGTACCCGTGGTCCGGTTGCGGAACCCGCTGTCTGTCTCGGGAACCCATTGTCGGTACATGGGGAAGCCGCCCGTCCTATTGTGTGTCTCAGGATCCTGCAAGTTAATGCAGGAGCACGACGTACCTGTTATAGGTGTTGTGCCGTAGTGTGACATTTCAAGTCACAAGCCCCTGAGTGTGATTCCGTGGTGAACTTGTGAGACTACTCGGAGAAGATGGACTAAGCGTTGCGTACCCCCTTGCAAAGGGTGCGTAGCCCGTGGGAAAAGATGTACATCCTCTGCAGAGTGTAAAATTCATCCGGATAGACGTTGTCACGGCATATGACACATTATTGTGGCGCACGTTGGATTAGCCACCTACCTTTTTCCCTTGGAGTGTGAGTGGGTTGTAGTCAGCCTGTGTTTTGGGAAGTGTTGGCATGGATGCCGGGTCGGTATGACCATTGAGGTCGGAAGGCCCAACTAAAACCTGGGAACTGGTGGGAATGCTTCATACTCCCCCAGGGCCAACCAACTAAAATATTGACAATCAACCCTCTGTTTTATCTATGACTCCTTCACTTGCTTTAGTGAACCTTGCATAAAGTTTGCTTGCTGCAAATGAACCATACAGCCTATTCCTTGCTAAGACCAAACATGCATGTATATATTCCCTTGTGTAGTGTAGGGCTTGCTGAGTACCTTATGTACTCACGCGTTTGCGATTGTTGGTTTAGTAGGAGAAGACTTCGTAGAAGACGACGACGAGTTGGTTTTCGGTTCTACTTCTCAAGTCTGCTTGTGGTTTTGGGCCCAGATCTTCCGCTGTCTGCTTCACCTTTAGTTGGTTGGAAGGACTTGGATAGTTATGAATCCTTGTCGCACCACCACTAAGGGTCCTATATCAGGTATTATACTTATTTACCAATTCGAAGTATGCTTTTGATTATCATATCTGTGTTTTGTGCGTATCAGCTACTGATCCAGGGACTGATACAGTATGCACAACATATTCCAGAAATGGGGTATGACAGGCCCCACACGATGATTTTTCCTCTCTAGTGTCCTTCTTCCTCAAAAAGTTTCCGTGCAACTTTTCTGGAAACTTTTGTCTCAAAAAGTTTCGGTGTAACTTTCCTAAAAACTTTTGTCTCAAGAAGTTACAATAAAACTTTCTACCCCAAAACTTTCTACCTCAAAACTTTCTACCCAAAACTTTTCCCTGGCTTCGGGACCCACCCACGTGGGCTGCTGCCACCACGCTGCCTGCCACCCTGCTCCACCATGCTGCCCTGCCGCGCGAACGCTGACGCGCGTGCGCGCGTGGTACATCCTTTTCGCACCATAGGGATGGGCCGGTCGCCGAACAGCAAAGATGCAAAATAGCTAATCGCCGCGCTTTTGCAACCATCCCACCCCGTGACCTCCAACTAGGTCGTCCTCTTTCTGCTGATTCGATGCCGGCGTCGATCACCTCCCATGTTCATTGGCAGGATGTCATCAATCGGGATGCTAGACGTGAGATCGTATTAGGTTATGAATTAGAGGTCTTTTTGGCTAATTTTTTTTACTTATAATGGCATGGCGGGTAATTTAGAAATAGATGTGAAGGGTACTTTTGGCTAATTTTTTATAATAGCAGAGGTGGGTAATTTAGATAATGTTAGATCTAAAGGCTACCTTTTATCCTATTTTGATTTATACGGCCGGATGTTTTGCTTTTGTATGAGAATTTCTAGGATTTTTCTTCCGATTAACGTGGAGGCCTCATAAAGAGCCACCAATTAGTAAATATACAGCGTGTTCGGCCTGGAGGCTTTGCAGCCGGCTGCTGCTGCTTCCCCCTCACATGGCTACAGTGCTGCTTCCAGCAGCTACAGTGTTCCCTCTCAGAAAAACAGCGCAGCGGCTACAGTAAAACTGCCTGCCGAACAGACTCTAAGATACGATGACGACAACAGTGGTCGAAGATGTTAAGCTCTATACAAGATAGTACATTCATCATACTGATACTAAGTTGAGCAATCAAGCATTAAATAAGCCACCCACCCATCTCATCCATATCGACTAACTCCATGTCCAAAGATTTTCTTTTTGAGGCAACGTGTCCAAGATTTCAAGCTAGTATATATGAATTACAATGTCAATATTTAACGTGGACCTTTCTTGTACCACAAGACACTCATCGATTGTTAATGAGGTTGTTTGGGATCGTAAGTGCCGGATTGTACCCATCGTCCAACCTTCTTTTCTCGAAGCCTGAGCCCCCTCTTCCTCCCAAACAGAAACATATATGATAGCCAACATTATATAGGTAGCAGTTAGTAGCAAACACAACACACTGTAACGTCCGGGCTGGAATGGATTCATGACAAAGTGGTGTTGTGAATTAGAAATAGGAGGCATCGGGAGCTGCATCCCGGCTGACGTCGAGTGAGATGTAGAACCTGAGCGAATGCGGCTATAAAAGAGCCTGGGTGGTCGCATATCGCGGCACCTCAAGCGCTATGGAACCGGAGCAGCCATGGAAACAACCAGGAGCGAAGTGCTACGCCGAGCAACAAATAGCACACGTCTTGAAGAGCGGAGGCCGGAAACAGCGCCGCTCGCGAGTCATTTGCGCACATAAGCGTCGCGTCAACTCATGCTGTCCTCGGGTGCCGGAGTGCACTGGACAGGGATGATAAGCCTCGCCGGTGTTGGGAAGGGGGGAGATGCACAGAGAGTGGTTCTCGTGTCGATCAAATCTCGTCTCCTGTAGGTCTCTCTCCTTTTGCTTTTTTTGGCCAAGGATGTTTTCCCGGTACTCAGCTGTGTGCAATGTTGGACCATGCCACCCGGCCGCCGCCGGAAACACCTGCAGGAACAACCCGAGCAGTGGTCAGGATGGTGGCGGCGGGGTCTAGCCTGCTGCGACGAGCTGAAGGTGGCGAGATGGCGGCGCACGTCCTGCGTTTGACTGCCGCGGATGAGATCCCAACGCCTCAAATCGGAGTTGCCTCCCGGGATGCACGGCTTGGCGGTGAGATCCTGCGGCGAGCAGACGCCGCTCACGTTGGAGGTCTTCTGCCTAGACATCGCATCCCGGAGACGGCGTCGGTGGGGGAGATCCCCCGTTCCAGCAGCGCGTCCCGTGAAGGCGTTCGTGAGGGGATATCCCGTCTCGGCGGCGCATTCCGGTGACTGCGTCTGTGAGGGGATCCCCAGCCTCCTTGGCTCATCCCGGTGGCAGTGTCTGCGAGGAGATCCCTGGGACGACGATCGAGGAGGAGATCCGGAGTCGGTGACTATTGTGGCAGCTTCATCGTCAATGATGCGCTGATCTGCCTCAGCGCAGCTTCAGTGACACTCGCAGACAAGATCTTCCAGCATGAACTGGCGGCTCTGCGAGCTAGGGGAGGCTGAACGTGCACACAAAATGTGACCTGGCGGAGTAACAATTTGGATGAGGTTGATGGTGCATTCTAGGGATGAGTTCACCTGATGAGTTTCAGGCAGTGTGGCGATACTAGCTTGAGCACGAGCACCTTCCGGGTTTGCCCGCACAGCGTGCATTGCTGTGATGAAAAGGGCCATATCGGTGGTGGCATGGAGGCTGTACAGCTGGTTGCACTATGGTTGGAGCTTTAAGTATTAGGTGACGGCGCCCGATCAACATGCTGCCAGGCTTGATCTCTCCATATATGATCCAATTTTGTGCTGGTGACTGTCATTGCACTTTCTCATCGAGGTTCCCCATTAGAGTCTCATGTGGTGTGGCGGTGGTATTTTATATCAGCGGATTGGATTTGCTTGGAGTTAGATGAGTCTTGATGGTGGCAGCTAAGCGGGAAATGCCGGAGCTTGGGCTCACTGATGCAGAAGGTATGACGCGAAGAACGGGTTAGACGGGTCAAGGTCACGTGGGCTACCTGGAGATGTTTTTTTGATCCAATGGCGAATTGGGCAGCCGCGGCGAATTGTGTAGGATGATGAGATGAGACGCGATATATGGTGCCAATATCAGCAAATACCTTTGGATAAAGCAGTGTTTAGGGATACAGTAAAACTGTTCAAGTTCCTACGGCAGTGCATCCGAGGAGAATGATGATGAAAGGGTGCCGACAAGGCGAATCATTCTCGGCGACGAAGGAACCTATGGTTGTTGGGTGGTTGCTCGGTAGTAGTCTTCTTTTCTTTTATTTGCTTCTTTTTCCATAGCCTACGTGCATTTTGGAATGGAGCATATTTCGTTGTAATAATTATAGCTATATGCATCATTTTGATGCAGAGGCTGGAATATCAATATATTCCCACTTCTAAAAAAAAACATGTACCATCTCTCTGTGAATTATATGACGTGGTTCCTCATACGTACTGGAAATTATACGATCATGGTACTCCCTCTGTCCATCCTGGGGGTGCGTACACACGGCCGCCAATTGGCGGCCGAGCTGACGAGAAATATTTCCATTTTTTATGCATTCAGTCTGTAATTTTGTAGGCTTGATATATCTATGTTTTTCTGAGTTAAATAGGCTGAGCAATTTCGTTAGATCAGTTATATCTTTGGATGCCTCACGAAGGTCTTTTTTGACAACCATAGTATTGATGTTGTAGCTTAAAACTAAAATATTTTTTTTCTATTTTCAAGGGCAGAACTTCATGTACACTCTTTTATTGATGTTTATCTGACCTATCCATTGTTCAGCACCACGTGAAAGCTCCATTTATATCCGACAATATGCGTCCATTTATATACAAGGTTGATCAGGAGTAAGTGCGCGGGAGTGTACTTAACCGTCAACCTCCTTTCAACGAAGCCTGAATCTCCTCCCCCTCCCATACACGCAGATAAAACTATGAAAGGCTCACATATGCATATGCAAGCAGTGTAAAGCGAATGTTACACTGTATGACTCTATGTGTTGGGACTTGGCTAGAAATAGGAGGCATTAGGATATAGTTACAGGGAAGCCTAAGAGATGGCACTGCCATGCATCTCGGAACGTTGTGTGACCAAAGCACCACTGGCTGCCCCGCTAAAACCAGTGCGTCTTTAGCTCTCTGATCAGCGTCTCATTACCTCAGGAAGGCGTAGAGAAACCAGAGAGTTCTGAGGTATCCCCAGGATGACACGGGTTATAAGTATAGCTCTTGTGAGGAGTAGAGCTGCATATGGACCGCGATTGTCGTGGGTAAATACAAGGCCAAAGCCACTTGCCCGAGAAGGCATGGTTCTTTAGCCATTTGCTTTGCGTCCTGATTCGTGCTAATAGATCTCGCCTGTTGCATGTGAGGACTCACCTCTTTGGATGAGTGGTAGGAAGCATGCCTTACCGGGAAGGCAGCGCTGGAATTTCAACACTCACTGTCGTGCGGAACGCTTCTTTTTCCTGAACTCAGCTCTGTGCCTCAATGAGCACAACTCTCCAGCTCAAAGAAAACATGTTGGTGCATAACCAGGAGTGTAATCAAAGGTTTTTGAATGGCTACTAGTACTAGTGTCATCCTATATACGTTGTGGAATTAATCGGAGACTCCTAGCTGAATGTGTCTGATATGACTTGCTCATATCCTCGAGAGCGTACATGATGATTCTTTTTGTTGGCTAAATATTAAGTTAATTAATTTGATTTCTCAAATGCACATGGCAATGACAAGCTAGAAAAATCATTGCACCCTAAAACGTATAAAAATGGCTATGTACTCTGCGAGATATACACGAGCCATGTTTACACGTATAGCAATGACAAGCTAGAAAAATCATTATCTCGCAGAGTACATTAACTACACCCTCACAACTCATGTCTACGTGGCACAGGTATTTTCTTTATTTTAATTAACAACATAGTGTCATTGCTTGAGTTGAGAAAAAGCATGCATAGTGGGTCAGCAATAACGCTGGGACTTTGACTTGGACTCGTGTATATACGCAGCCGGCAGCCAGGAAGAATCTGAATGCGAATATTAAAAGCCATGCATCCTTTTGTACCATAATATTAAGCTCATCGCATCTACAGATTAAGTGCCCGGTGTACCTTATCAACTAACATCCTTTTGTTAAATCCTAAGCCCCCCTTTCCTCTCGAACGCACGCATAAAAGGCGCACATAGGCAAGCAGACGGAAGCGAACACACTCTACACGTAATTTCAAAGTTAGAATGGAGCTTGGAGCATGACTTGTTGTGTTGGGAGTTAGAAATAGGAGGCATCAGGAGTTACATTCAAGCTAAGGCTGAAGGTGGAATCAAACTACAAGAACTGGGTAGTGGCACGACCTACGCTCCGTCACCGGTATGGAAAGTGGAAACAGAGCAGTAGCGGCGACACCCAAGAGATGGGTGTGTTGCTTGGCGGAGACGGTAGCAGCAGTGCTTGAGGCATACCTGCTCATCAGCGTCGAAGCACCAGTCAGCCCGAGTGTTGGAGCTGCGCAGGGCCAGCTTGCCGTATGGAGTAGGCTCGCCTCGGCAGAAAATTTAAAGACAACAGGAGGAGCCACACCCGAGAGCTAAGTTTGAACGAATACAGAGGAGGCACTCTCAAAGTTTGTGTGAGGCAACGACTAACGCCCTCCTTTTCTGTTTTTTTTTTCTTTTGTTCTCTTAAACAAACGATTACAAGATGCGCTTATATAACGACAAAAACTCGATCATGCAACAAACCGCTGAGCATGCAACAACCTCTCAAGGCGGGGCCTCACGCGCACACAAGCGTAAACTTCTCACCACTTCTGCACGAGCCATGTCTGTACTCAGCGAGATATATACACGTATTGTAACACCCCAAATTTCAAATCAAAGTCAGAATGAAATAAAAATCACTCTGATTTAAAATTTTTGTCTACATCTTATCTTGCCATGATTTTTTTTTCAAAATAAAAATTAACTAAAGTAATTCAAACTTAGTTGAATATGAAAATTTTGGAATATAAAACTTGAGCTGGAGTGTTTGCTTTCATTTAAGGACCACTAAAAATTTGAACTTTTTGAATTTACAACAAATTAAAATAACTATATGTTGAACCCTAGCAAATTCATCTTGAATTTAAAATTTGAATTTGAAAACTTGCATAAGATCCCATCATGTGCATTTTCTTGATCCCTTGTTTTTATTTTGGATGTTTGTTAGAAGTTGATATTTGCAATCCCATTCAAATTGGAGTTTGTTTGAATCCTGGAAATGTTTGAAACATTTCTCTTCTCTGGGCCATCTTCCCTGACCAGCCCAGCCCATCTATCTTTTTCTTTTTCCTCCTCTCTTTCTTCCTCTCCGGCCTAGCGCGGCCCGTCGCAGCCTGGCCCATCTCCTCATCTTCCTCCTCCAGCTCGGACAAGCCGCCGTGAAAGGATCAAGGGCACCGAGAGGGGGGGGTGAATCGGTGTGTCAACAATTTCTCCCAAACGTACTTTAGGCGTGAAGCTAGCAAGACTAGATATGGTGATAACAAAAGCAAGCGATGCGCGCACACAATCTAGTCTATGCAACAAGCAACACCCTAGCAAGCAATTCTACCAAGTAGTAAAGAGACAACCTATCATGCAATTCTACTAGCACATAAAAGTAAATGCGGAAGCGTAAATGCTAGTATGTAAAGGAGATAAGGATAGGAATGCTCATGATTTTTCCCGTGGTCTCGGAAGGGTGGCGCCTTCCCCTACTCCACGTTGGGTCACTCCCGCCGGAGTCTCGACCCCGTCCCTCCGCTCGATGGCGATCCCTCCTAGAGCACACTTCACCCTCCGAGTGAAGTCGCGGGCACGTCCCGCCGGGCTCGATCCCGGGTACTCTTCCGGAGGTAAGGCTCCGCACTTGATGCGTGCCAAAGGGCGCTCCACTAGTGATGCTTCTTTCGCACGGGAAGCTCCAAGACCGTGTACAAACTTGTGTTAGCTTCCACAATCTCCTTGGACAGCTCAACACCAACGCCTAACCGGTCTAGGCCTCGCCATAGACCAAGAGTAACAAACCGAAGTGACTCTCTCAAGCTCACACTAGCCTAGAGATCAAGTGGATGCAATTGCTACTCTCTCAAGCACTAGGATCACTCCAAATCCTTCACAAGTGCTTCTCTCCCTTGCTCTTGGCTTCCTCTGAGTTTCCTGCACTCCAACAATGGCCAAGAGACCCCTCAAGGGGCGGGCAACCAACTATTTATAGGCTACCAACCCAAAACTAGCCGTTGCCCAAAAGTGCCCTGCGAAACTAGAGACCGTACAAAGGACCGTACTGTCCGGTCTCTTCCAGACCGTATTGTCCGGTCTCTATTTCCAGGCGCATCTCCATCTTCTTCTTCATCTCCAATGAAGACCGTACTGTCCGGTCCCTAGGACCGTACCGTCCGGTCGATTGTCCGGTCTTCATTTCTTCCACTTCCAGAAACTCCAACTTCTCTGTCTGGAAATCCTCTGATGACCGTACCATACGGTCCCTAGACCGTACTGTCCGGTCCTATTGTCCGGTCTTCATTTTCTCAGCATCCCGAGACTTCACTTCTCTGTCTGGATCTTCAATGAAGACCGCATTGTACGGTCCCTAGGACCGTACTGTCCGGTCTCTTCCGGATAAGCTGAAAACTTGATCCACTCTTGATCCTTGCTTCCAACTTCTTCATCCTTGGTTCCTCTTCTTCTCTTCAGCCACCCTAGCCCTCAAGAGACTCACAATGCATCCATTTGATCTCTAACCTAGTGTGCTCTAAGAGAACCAATTCGATCCCTCTTGATAGTCCGGTTTTTCCTATGGACTCAAGCTAACATCTAACCAAGCAACACTCGCTTGGATCTAGCATGTCCTTAGCCTTGATCCACATCTTCTCCGCGACTCCATCAAGCTCTCGATCCGAATTGTCGAGGCAACCAATCACCAAGTCGTCGATAGATAGAGTATGTGAGACGACGCTTCATTGACATGACCATTTGAATATCCTACAAGGAAATGTTAGTCACATCAATATGGTCACCCAATCACCAAAACATTCATACCTTTGGGGTTTCCAAACTCCAATGGTCATGAAGCTTACAATCTCCCCCTTTTTGGTGATTGGTGACAACACATATCATAAGATAGAGAATGTAAAGCGCAAGAGTGATTGATAAGATAGGATATGAAATGAAGAACAAGTAAAACGGAGAACAAAGTAGTCATAGCTCAAAAGGTATCACCTGCAAAAAGAGTTAAAGCACATGGGCGATATATATGGAATAAAAACATGAGCTATGACCACAACTCTGTGATGATAAGATTATAAGATATTCCTGCAAAAGCAAGTGAGTGCACATATCATCACAGAAAGAGGAAACCTGGCAAGATAGATATAAATAAGTGCATCCAGGTAAACATACACAAACTCAGAGCAATATATCAGAGCAATATATCAACAACAGAGCAATATGCAGATATATAGATAACGAGCAAGTGTATGTAAATGAAACCAAGTGCATTCTTGATGAGCCAAACACAAGCAAAAGCAAATCAAGCTCAACAAGAACCACAAAGAACCAAAAGAATATACAATGAAGTACCAAATGATCTCCCCCTAGACAAAAGCTGTCTCACACTCCCCCTGAGCACAAGATCACTCCACTACTCCCCCTAGACCTATACAAGATCTCTCTATCTCTCTCCCCCTTTGGCACCAATGACCAAAAAGAGAAAGAAGGAAAGAGAAAAACAGCTGTCCTACGCGTCGGAGGCTGGAGGAGGTGCAGTGGTGGTAGTCACTGAAGAGGTGCCCTGCTGCGGCTGCTGCTGCTCAGAAGAAGTGCCAGTGTACTCAAACTCTGGAGGTGGTGAAGGAGTCCTGGAGGGTGCTGTCTGCTCCTCTGGAGAAGTGCCTGTAGCAAGAGCCTCACGTAACTCCTCACGAGTGTAGCCAAAGTCAGTGAGATCTGCTGAGGGCTCAACAACTCGAGGCGGAGTAGGTGTCCTGGGAGACTCTGTCTGCTCCACTGCTGCTGTCTCAGCTGTAGTAGTCACGACCTCTGCCTGTGAAGCTGTAAGAAGTGAGTCTGTCTGCACTGAGGCTGTCTGTGCTACTGTGTCGAAGTCAAGTGTACGAGCTGGCAGTGGTGACACAAAGAAGGGACTCGTCAGCTGAAGCGGTGAGAAGCTCGGAGCTGTAGTAGCTAGTAGGGCTGACGGAGTCATGGAGAGACCTGGTGAAGAAAAGTACTGCTGAGAAGGTCCTGCCTCTCCTGTCAAACCAGCGAACGTGGACGTCGACGGCCCCACCGTAGGTGCACCAGCAGGTGAGATGGGAGCCGTGAGTAAGGTGCTGAAGTACTGTCCCTGGCTGGAAGACTGTCCTCCCTGTGTCTGAGCAAACTGCTGCTGCTGAAGCTGCTGAAAGCGAACTGTATCTGGTGGCAGCACACCTGGGAAAGTGATAGGCGGGAAAGACGGGAGTCCTGGCAATGCCTGTCCAAAGAGACGAAGAGTCTGAGCGATCGCCTCGAAACCAGTGAAAAGCGACGACAAGCCAGAAGCCATCTCCCTCTGAGTGTGTACAACACTGTCTAGCATCTGTCGATCCCTCTCCCTATCCTCTCGCTGACTCTGGATCTCTCTGCGAAGGGCTGCTAGCTCTGCATGTAGTAGATCTGTCTGAGCTGGAGCTGTAGCAGACGCTGAAGGTCCTGCTCTAGAGTCCGGAGTCACGTCCTCAGGAATGGACTCCATATGGCTACCAGTCTGTATGTGCAACTCTGTCTCGGTAGCCGTGTCACCTGGCCCCTGTGAAGAACTCCCCTGTGAAGCTGACTCCCGGGCAGCAACCCGTCTGTCGGAGGCAGGTAGGGGTGTGTATGCTGTAGTCACCTTGGGCAGCTCGTCATAGTCCTCCTGAGACAACAACTGTAGCCTCCTCAGAATGTAGCAGATCAGAGGTGCAAAGGCTAAGTGTCTGGCAGCTATGCTCTCAGCAATAACATCCTCCATCTGGCACAGTATCAGATCAACTAAATCAAAACCTCTGTGCCTCAGCATCAACATCACAACCCACTGAGTAAGAATGGAGAACTGATCTCTGTATCCACTCCTGGGAACTATCGTCCTGCTCAGTATACTCCTGAGAACTCTGCCCTCATGTGTAAGTCTGGTGTGAGCTCGGCTGAAGTTCTCCGGGTGAGGTGGAGGGAAGGCAATGCTCATATCAACATCTGAAGGTAAGTGTCCCCCAAGAGGTCTGCGGGGAGGCTCCATCCCTGGGTGAGCAAGTGGGAACACTCTGGTCTCGTGCTGGATGGTCTCAAGAGCGCTAACAAGGTCCTCCCTCGTAACTCTGTGGGGCTGTCCTCTGAGCATGAACCATATAGCTGAGCGGTCTGGCGCTATCCACAAAGATGCATAGAAGTCCATCACGATGTCAGTATCCCATCGCATCGGTGTGGTGATGATCTCCTGGAGGCCCGGGATATAAGACAGGTGCTGTGTGAAATCCGTCCCGGCACCTCTGCTGGCAGCCTCTATGCTGCAGTGCTGGTGAGTAACAAAGAGCTTACTAGCTCCGTCTGTCCGCAGTCTGCTCCTCAACCCAGCTGCTATCCTCTGCTGTAGTAAGGTCCAGAAGCGACCTCCTGCCTGTGGGTCCCTCCTGGCAGGTACCCAAGTCTCCTCAGCAACTCTCCTGAACTTCTTGAGGACGGGGCCTGGCAGCCTGAGTGCGTCCTCAGCAAGCACGTCCCTGAGAGTAGCAGTCCTGTCAAGGGCACAGAACTTCACGGCCATCCTCTGTCTGTCAGCCTCTGTGACCTCGGCATCTGAGTGGGAACTCTCCTCTGCCTCTGACTCTGGCTCCTCCTGCGCGGTCCTCGACGTACCAACCTCGCGGGTGGACGGAGTCCGCTGCACTGTAGCTCTAGCCCTGGAAGACCTCCTCGGAGTCTCCCCCTGTCCTCTAGCAGGCGTGTCCCTGATCCTGAGGCCAGTGTCCCTGCTAGCTGGTAGGTCAACCTCTGCTGCCCTGAGAATCCGGTCCAACTCTGGATCACCAGTCCTCTGCTTCTTCTTCTTGGGCTGCTCGACCAGCTTGGCCTTGCCCCTGTCACGATCTCCTCTGCCCCTGCCTCTGCCTCTGCCAGAACCTCCTGCCATAACTGCTGACTAGGCTGCAGACAAGATAGGGCGAGTGAGCTTGGCTCACCAACCCGTCCACTGACGGCTGACTGCCAAAGATAGGACTAAGGGCTTGGCCCTCAATCCGTCCACTGTCTCTGCTCTGCTGTCAACTGCCCACTGTCCGCTGACAACTGCCACTGCACGGTAGGAATAGACAGGGTATATGAGTATAGAATAACCTACTATAATCTACAAGCAAGAATCGTAGGTAAGCGCATGAATCTATATGAAGTCCTAGCGCAGAGGTAAAGGACACAATGCCGGCAAATATGCAATGGGGAACTACGGCATTGTCGATTATCGGTGGAGATCAACTAGTGTACATAGATCATATGCAATAGACACAATGTACCACTAATCGAGGAAATGCTAGTGTCGAGCTAGGTGTATGGTATGGAACAGAAATCGACACAAAGCAACTAACATGTCGTAGGTATAAGAGATGAAATACGACCTCTACGACATATGGTAACCTAAATTGCGAAACAATAGTTAGCAATGTATATCGATTTCGCAATAAAGGAGCGATTTTTGGATGATTTACTAGGGATTTTAATCGACGAAGGATTGATCGGCTCAAACCCTAGATAGGCAATGTAATCGAGGTTATTGTGCGACCATTTTGATCTTCAGGAGTCTCACCAGAGCGACCAATCGACGATGATCGTCGGTATGTAGCGGCTCAGGTCTGGTGAAGGTCGCCGGTGGAGGAGCTCGCACGTGAAGGGAAGGAGCACTGGTCACGCGCGATGAGGAAACTCCTTGGCCGAGAGCACGTCGGCGACGTCGTCGTCGTCCTCGGCTTCAACACGGCGGCGGCGCGCGGCAAGGCGGAGCGGCGGCTCGGTGGTGCGGCGGCGCGGCGCGATGGAGCTAGGGTTACGCGGGCGCGAGTGCGAGCGGTGTGCGTGGAGGAGCAGGCGGTGCGCGGCGGCTGCGATGGCTGGAGCTCGTCGGCGGCGAGCGCGGCGGCAGGTCGGCGCGCGCGCGGGAGGCGAGGTGGTGGCGGGAGCGCGAACGGCGAGCGGCGGCGTAATGGGGAGGAAGCACAGTAACTCGCCGGAAATCCCGTTAGGATTACTTTAGTTTGAATCGACGGCTGAGATCGATCCAAATCGGAATCAACGGATAGGATTGAATGTATCTCACGATGAAATTAACCAGACCGTATGGTACGGTCATAGGGATCGTATTGTACGGTCTCCTTTGGAACCCTGACAGTTAAGCTATAGAGACCGCATTGTACGGTCTGTAGGACCGTATTGTCCGGTCTCCTTTCTGCCTCAGGTTTCGAAGGATCTCGTGCAAAAGCACACCGTATTGTACGGTCCCTTTGACCGTATTGTACGGTCAGGTCCAGAAATGCTGATTTTCAAGGAATTTCCTTCTAAGTCCAAGTTTCTCACACAAGAACCAAATAAACACCAAACATGGACTAGAAGGGGAACTCTCAAACACTCCTTTGAAAATAAACCAATATAGGTTGCGCATAGGCTTATAGTAATTTTTCAATCGGCAAATAAGATGCAACCAAATAAGAACCAAATGCGATAAAACCAAAGGAGGGGTATGTATGAGCCATTTGCCTATGATCCGTGCAAGTAGATTTAACCTTGAGGATCATGTAGCAAGACTCAATGGGCATGAAGCACAATTCTTTTCTTTAGTCACACTTCTATGAGATGTGAGATCATATTACGAATGAAGCACTTCCTCATAGTGTGACAACTCCTTTGTGATTTCCTATATGCAATGCATGAGACAAGCATATCATACAAATGCAAGAGAAAGTAAACATGCCATGTGATATGCAAGCAAAGTTAAGACAACGCATAAAGGAAACCTACTCAAGGTCAAGTTTGAGCCTCTCTCAAGCTTACTCACTATGAGCCAAACCTTGCCTTGAGTCCATCGGTCCACCAACTCAAACATCCCCCATGCTCATAGCTATCTTGAGAAAGTTAGACCTTGAACTAATTTTTATGTTCTTTTCTTTTAGTTATTAACATATGCATGAATGCAAACATACTAGTTCACAAAGGAGCACCTAGCTACCATGCAAGCAATGCAAGAAAAGAAACTACTATGATACAAGTTACCTCCTTGAAGAGTAGATTTGTCGATGAAGCACTCGAAGCTTGTGGTGGACGTTCATGAGTTGACGTTGCGGCACACGGTCCACCACCATCACCCTTCTAGGTCTTGTTCTTGGGAGCCCACTCGCACTTGGTTGGCCTCTCAAGGTCAACTATGCATTTGGGCACCCAAATCTTCCTCATCATCCTCTTCTTGTCGGGTGATCCAAGAGCCTTTGCCTTCACCTTGCCTTTCTTGTCCCTAAAGAGCTTGTAGTGTGTATTTCCATGGAACAAGTTAGCGTTAGGCAAAATCTTGGAACTTCTCACCTTGGGACAATTCTTGCTAGTGTGGCCGTCTCGGCAACACTTCTCACAATAGTAGTCGTCCGCCATGAGGGGGACTACCCAAGGTGGGATGTCCTCGTCCTTGCCGATGAGGTTGATGGCGGCGGGGTAGGAGCCGAGTCCCTTGTGCCCGGGGTTGTTCACAAGGTTCCGACCAAGTATCTCCTTATGGATGGTCCTTCCCCTTGTGAGCCTCTCGAAGCCGTCCATCACCGAAGCTCTCTCCTCCTTGAGTTGATGATATTCCTTCAAGATTTTCTCATCAAGAGAGATGCTCTCAAGAGAGGGAGTTAGTCCATCACAAGTAATATATGAAGAATCGGAAATAGATGAACTAGAAGAAGAAGTGTTACACTTTTCGAGGAGGGATTGATGTTCTTCCTCAAGAACCTTGAACTTGCCGTTGAGCCTCATGTGTTCAACCTTGAGCTTGTCATAGCTTTCATCCAAGGTCATGAGCGAAGTGGAAAGGTGCTTGATCTCATCCTCTAGTAACTTGGACTTCTCCTTGAGCTTCATGTGGTCTTCCTCAAGCTTGTCATAGTCTTCATCAAGAGCCTTGTGAGAGATGGATAAGTCCCTAAGTTCACCCTCAAGTTGACGAACTCGGAAAGCGGCCACTTCGTGTTCCTTCTCCAACCGAGCAATGGTCTTGTCTTTCTTCATGATCATCTTGCCGGTTATGAGAATGCTATCCAAGAGTTCCTCATATGTGGGCTTGTCCTCCTCACCAAACTCTTCATCGGACTCGCTCTTCTCATCTTCACTACTATCATCATCTTTGGCCATCAAGCAAGTAGGTGGTGGAGGTAGAGTCTCGGAGATGTTGGTGAGAGCTATGCCGGCCATCTTCTTTCCCTTGGAGGATGAGTCATCACTTTCTTCTTCATCACTATCATCATCCGAAACCCACTCTCCAACATAGAGTCCCTTGCGAGATGATCTTCTCTTTCTTTGCCTCTAGAGCTTTCCTTCTTGACAAACCTCTTCCTTGCCTTGTACTTGCTTCTAGGGTCTTCTTCTTCATCATCGCTTGACTCTTGAGTCTTCTTCTTGCTCTTCTTGATTGGCTTCGGGCATTCCTTGGCAAAGTGACCCTTCTCCCCACAATTGTAGCACTCGGCATCTTTCTTGTTGATGAATCTTCTCTTGAAGAAGTTGCTTCTCTTCATGAGGAGTGCTAGATCATTGGGATGAAGTTGCAACAAGTCTTCAACGTCTTCTTCAAGCTCTTCATCACTTGAATCTTGAGTCACCACCTTCTTCATCTTCTTGCTTGACCCCTCGGATGCAAAAGCAAGATTCTTGGAGGGCTTCTCATCAAGCTTCTTGTCGAGGTGGTAGCTCTCGAAGGCGGTGATCTTCCCAAGTAGCTTGTGGGTGGTGAGGTCTCGCATGTCGGTGTTGAAGAGGCATGTGATGAGTGCTCCATATTTCTCCCTTGGGAGAATCCTCAAGATCTTCCGCACAAGGTCACCTTCATCAATCTTCTCCTTCACACCGAGCGAGTTGATATCCTCTACAAGCACATTCAAGCGAGAGTAAGCATCATTGATTAGCTCATTTGAAGACATGGCAAAGTCATCATACTTGTTCTTTAGCACATAGTATCTTTCCTCTTTCACGTCCGTGGAACCCTCATGAATTTGTTGAATTTGAGTCCACACTTCATGAGCGGTACCCGCGGACTTGACTCGAGCAAAGACCTCTTTAGTGATAGCTTCAAACAAGGCATTTTTAGCTTTAGCATTTGCCTTTGCAAGATTCACATCTAGAGTACCAATGGGAGTCCTTAGAGAGACACCGGTACTTACCACCTCCCATGCGAGAGGATCGAGAGCCTCGAGGTAAGCTTGCATGCGAGCTTTCCAATAGGCATAGTCGGTCCCATCGAACGGGGGCGGCCCATGATCTCTCGGCATCCTTACTCAAGGCGGTTAAGCCCTATTTGAGCAACGAGGCTCTGATACCACTTGAAAGGATCAAGGGCACCGAGAGGGGGGGGTGAATCGGTGTGTCAACAATTTCTCCCAAACGTACTTTAGGCGTGAAGCTAGCAAGACTAGATATGGTGATAACAAAAGCAAGCGATGCGCGCACACAATCTAGTCTATGCAACAAGCAACACCCTAGCAAGCAATTCTACCAAGTAGTAAAGAGACAACCTATCATGCAATTCTACTAGCACATAAAAGTAAATGCGGAAGCGTAAATGCTAGTATGTAAAGGAGATAAGGATAGGAATGCTCATGATTTTTCCCGTGGTCTCGGAAGGGTGGCGCCTTCCCCTACTCCACGTTGGGTCACTCCCGCCGGAGTCTCGACCCCGTCCCTCCGCTCGATGGCGATCCCTCCTAGAGCACACTTCACCCTCCGAGTGAAGTCGCGGGCACGTCCCGCCGGGCTCGATCCCGGGTACTCTTCCGGAGGTAAGGCTCCGCACTTGATGCGTGCCAAAGGGCGCTCCACTAGTGATGCTTCTTTCGCACGGGAAGCTCCAAGACCGTGTACAAACTTGTGTTAGCTTCCACAATCTCCTTGGACAGCTCAACACCAACGCCTAACCGGTCTAGGCCTCGCCATAGACCAAGAGTAACAAACCGAAGTGACTCTCTCAAGCTCACACTAGCCTAGAGATCAAGTGGATGCAATTGCTACTCTCTCAAGCACTAGGATCACTCCAAATCCTTCACAAGTGCTTCTCTCCCTTGCTCTTGGCTTCCTCTGAGTTTCCTGCACTCCAACAATGGCCAAGAGACCCCTCAAGGGGCGGGCAACCAACTATTTATAGGCTACCAACCCAAAACTAGCCGTTGCCCAAAAGTGCCCTGCGAAACTAGAGACCGTACAAAGGACCGTACTGTCCGGTCTCTTCCAGACCGTATTGTCCGGTCTCTATTTCCAGGCGCATCTCCATCTTCTTCTTCATCTCCAATGAAGACCGTACTGTCGGTCCCTAGGACCGTACCGTCCGGTCGGTTGTCCGGTCTTCATTTCTTCCACTTCCAGAAACTCCAACTTCTCTGTCTGGAAATCCTCTGATGACCGTACCATACGGTCCCTAGACCGTACTGTCCGGTCCTATTGTCCGGTCTTCATTTTCTCAGCATCCCGAGACTTCACTTCTCTGTCTGGATCTTCAATGAAGACCGCATTGTACGGTCCCTAGGACCGTACTGTCCGGTCTCTTCCGGATAAGCTGAAAACTTGATCCACTCTTGATCCTTGCTTCCAACTTCTTCATCCTTGGTTCCTCTTCTTCTCTTCAGCCACCCTAGCCCTCAAGAGACTCACAATGCATCCATTTGATCTCTAACCTAGTGTGCTCTAAGAGAACCAATTCGATCCCTCTTGATAGTCCGGTTTTTCCTATGGACTCAAGCTAACATCTAACCAAGCAACACTCGCTTGGATCTAGCATGTCCTTAGCCTTGATCCACATCTTCTCCGCGACTCCATCAAGCTCTCGATCCGAATTGTCGAGGCAACCAATCACCAAGTCGTCGATAGATAGAGTATGTGAGACGACGCTTCATTGACATGACCATTTGAATATCCTACAAGGAAATGTTAGTCACATCAATATGGTCACCCAATCACCAAAACATTCATACCTTTGGGGTTTCCAAACTCCAATGGTCATGAAGCTTGGACAAGCCGCCGCCGCCGACGTGCCGTCGCCCTTCTCCACCTCAGCGCCGCGTTGGTCGACCAGCCGCCAACCGCGTCACGACAAGGCCGCCGCAACCTCCTGGCGAGTTCACACGCCGCCGCCGCCTTGACTCCGCGCTGACCCAAGGGATAAGGTCGTCGCCGCCGCATCGGATAAGGTCCGCTGCCATCTCTGACCGGGGCAGAACCGCCTCCGCACGCCGTACACGCGTGCCGCGCCACCATTGCTTCTCCTCCCTGCTCCATACCGCTACCCATGCTGCCGTCGCGCCCATGCCGCCACCCCGCATAACCCGGGCTCCATTAACTCCAGCGAAGCCTTCGCCTCGAAGCCTCCTCTTCTATCGCCTTGCCTCGCACGTCTCCGCTCCCCTATAAAGCTGAGCTCCGGCGCCTCTTTTCCTTTCCCCGAAGCCGCCGTCACTCACGAGCTAACCCTAGCCACGCCGCGCGCCGCCGCCCGCAGCCGCGCGATCTCGACGCCGGTCACCTTCCCAGCCTTGTCCCACTCATCCCGTGCGCGCGCTAGCTCCTCCGCATCGCCACGCACCTCGCCGGCCAGCACAAACTCCACGAGCCGCTCTCCTTCTTCCTCCCATCAAGCGCCGCCGCCGCAATCTGCGCCTCACCGTTGCTGACGCATCTCCACCGTCGCGCGTCGTCGACAACCCCTTCAGGTGAGCTCGCCATCTCCTCCTCTCTCTCCTGAGCCGCTCCACGTCGAGTTTAACTCACCGGAGCGCCGTTCCGGCCAACTCCGGCGAGTCGCGTCGTCACCGCCGCCACCTCCGGCGAGCCCTCGCCGCCTCTCCAGTGCGCGCTGTCGACGACGTCTTCCACCCGAAGCTCCGCCGTCGCGCGCTCGTTCTCTGCGACGAGCTCCGGCAGCCCGCCGTCCGCCCTAGCCGCCGGCGGCGAGAATACCGTCGCCGTGCCGCCGCGCCCAGGCCGCTCCACCGCCCTTTTGACCGCGTCCCTGTTGACACCAGATTTTGGCCCAGAGCCCATTGTCAGTGAATAACAGGGTTTGCGCCGGGTGGAAAGAGTTTGTGTGCAAGGTGGTGGCCCACCGGAGATCATGAAGCCGAAGAAAACGTGCGTGCGTACGTGTGGGTCCGTTTTTCTTTCTAGTTTCTTTCCTTTTTCTATGTTAAGAAAGAATTGACCGAGTTGTGGTCAAGTAGGAGTCATGTTTGTTTCCAAGTCGGTTGCCTCGGGTGTATAAATGTAACCCAGGTGCTTGTAAAAAATCAATCAATACAATCACTTTTCGGCGCATCGCCACAATTTCTCGACGAGATCTCCGTCGACATTGGCGTCCATCGGGGCTCTGGTTTCGACTTGGATTTCGTCAGGTAAGCGCATCGATCTTCGTTATGTCGACTTGTCCATGATTAAGATTGATGTAGCTGTTAGTTATCTGGTAATTTAGATCAATCTAGGGTTTACATCATGCATCGACTACATGGAATTGTTTAAGACCTAGTCCAGTTCTTTGTTACGGTTAGTTGACTTGTCCTAGCCGCGACCTTGTTGCCGATTGCTGATGTCGATTTCCTGTTTGATCTAGTTATTCGAGTTACGGTTAAGGTGCTTAGTCAATTAGATCTGCTCTTAGTGATTGGGTAGGCAGTTTGACTTGTCCTGTCTGCTTCACTTAGCTGACGTGTCCTCGGCGAAACAGTTGCTAAGAGTTAGATTTAATTTACTGAGTACCTGGGACTGGTAGTTGCCGATTATACTTGTACCTGTCGATCGTGTAGAATAGTTTGACGTGTCCTGTTTTACTTCACTTAGTTGACGTGTCCTCGGTGAAGCGATCGTTAGATTATGGGTATATTTAGTGGCTATTGGTTTAATCGTTCTTTCGGGGTGTTTAGCCGATTGTTTATCACGTTCAGATCTATGCTTGTGTGCCTTTAAATATCTTATTGTTCCTGTTCCAGTATAGGTCTGAGCCTTATTTTGTCGATGTCGATTCACTTTACCATGATGCTTGCCGATAGATTTTGTCGATTGCATGCTTTGACGATTGCCGATTCTGATGCATGTTTTTGCTTTATTTATCGCGCGAATATTTACTGTTGCGACATGTCGATTCTTTTCTAGCCGACAGCCGAGCATTTATTTAAATTATCTTTCATTCACTAACATCGGCTGCGGTCACGCATCGGCCTGTCTGGGGCCGATAGCCCAGGAATTTTACACGCTTTTCTTGTCTTTGTCGATTTGCAGGGAAAATCGACTGGCACGCTCCGAAATTCACCGCGTTCCAAGTTTGGTCCTGAACAGAGTGAATCAAATCTCTCAGGCCACGTGTGCGAAGCAGTAGAACACACATTTTACTTCCAACACACTTTTTGGCACGCCTGGTGGGACAAGATCAAGTTTTAGAAGCAGATGGCGTTCGTTCAGGCTATTGCTGATGATGGTTCGTTGATCGTTGATGGCAAAGGTCAGCAGGTCTGAATTCCCGCACCAGTGGTTCGAGATGATAAAGATCCTTCTGAAGTAGCTAGCAACAATGAGTTGAGTGCTTGGGAGAAAATGTCTTTGGATCAGAAAAAGGCATATCAGAGTTATCTGTACGAGTGTCAGGTGAAATACTATGAAACCATCAAGATGACACGTGGCAAGATTACATCAATATCAGCTTCGCCAGTAGTGATAAAAGCAGAGGAATTGGCTGCGATAAAAGCTGCGAAGTTGCCAGATCGAGCTCTGCTGGATGAAGTTGTGAATGCTGCGGTTCACAATGCTTTCATTAACCAATCAGGGGTGCTTGTTAACACTTTGTACAACATGTTCAAGGCGCTTGCTGATGGGACTCTGCAGATTGAGCCTGGATTTATGGGGCCAACATTTACTGCACCAGCTACTACGCCAGCACGTCCTACACATCCTGGTGATCAAGCCTCAACTCAAGAAGGGACAAATGCTTATCAGCAAAGGCAACCATATGGCATGCCACCATAGTTATGGTCTCCAAGTGCTCAAGCTTTGGCTGCAGGAACAGCTCGGGTATCGACGCCAAATCTTATCGATGCGCCGATGTCCACGCAGAGGGAAGTAGGTGGGACGTCTACTGAACCAAGGATTGGTCAGACCTCTCAGACAAGGTATCATGTGGCTCCCAATGTTAATTCTGCATTGTTTAATCAAGAAGTACCGCAAGGTTATCACAGGATGGCAGACTACAGTGAGCATTATAATAGGGAGCAGCCTGTGCAGGTTCAGTCACAGTTAAACCAGCCATCTGGGGGGCAAGGACAGAATACGTCAGAAGATATAGTTGCTAGGTTGGCTGAAATCATGAAGGAACAGTTTGATCTCAAGCCCAAGGAGCAAAGCTTTATGTATCGACGTCCATATCCAGAGTGGATGGAACAAGTTGCCTTGCCACACCGATACAAGTTGCCAGAATTTTCCAAAGTTTTCTGGGCAAGATAATGTCTCTACAGTGGAGCATATCAGCCGATATTTGGCACAGTTGGGAGAGGCATCTGCTCAAGATGCGTTGAAAGTTCGTCTGTTTCCCCTGTCATTATCTGGATCGGCATTCTCATGGTTCACTTCGCTTCCTGCGGGATCCGTGCGGAATTGGGCCGATTTGGAAAAAAAGTTTCACTCTTATTTCTTCACTGGTATGACGGAGTTGAGCATATCAGATTTGACAGCTGTTCGTCAGAAGGCTGGGGAGTCGGTTGCCGATTTCGTGCAAAGGTTCAGAATTATCCGTGGCAGGTGTTATAACCTGAATCTGACGGATCGGCAAATGGCTGAGATTGCTTACCAGGGTTTGCTGCCTCAAATCAGAGATAAGTTTGCGCCTCAGGAAGTCGATGGCTTAGCACAGCTCTTTCAGAAGGCGTCGATGCATGAAGGGTGCATCCGGAATACATGTAGCAGACAATTTCAGGCGGCTTATGCCGATTACTCTTCTGATTCTGATGATAAAGCTGAAGTTGCTGAATGGACCTGGAATAGGGAGTCTGTTCTCTGTCCGTGGGTCAAGCAGAAGGCAGAAGAAAAGAAATATGATTTTGATATCAACAAAGCTGATAAGATATTTGATCTGCTGTTGCAAGAGAAGCTTATTCAACTCCCACCTAATCACACGTTGCCTTCAGCTGAGGAGTTGAAGAAAATCAAGTGGTGCAAGTGGCATAACTCTCCCTCTCATCATACCAATGAGTGCAAGGTGTTTAGGTAACAGATCCAATCGGCAATTTAGAGCGATCGTATCAAGAGTTCTGGTCAGAAGCCGATGAAGATTGATGAACATCCTTTTCCAGTCAACATGATTGGAGGATCTGCTGGATTGATCGGCAAGTACTCGAGGAAGAGAGAGAGGGAAGATAGGAGGTCTAGCGATGATGATTTTGATCCACACTGGAATTGTCCTTTCTTCCTGTATTGTTGGGAGCAGGGGATGAAATTGCCATCAATTGAAGGTTACCCAGGTTGTAGCAGACGATCTGGAGATTTGTATAGAGAAGTTGGCACTTCGAGAAGTGTCCCTATGAGGAGGCAGCATGATCGCTTTGAAGGAAGGCTGACATCAAGGGTTTCTGTGCAAGAAAGACTTGGGCCTGTTAATCAAGTTGAAGATTATGAAGAAGATTATCAGGGAGAGTTCACAGAAGAAGGTCAATGGTGTCCAAGTGGTATCTTTACCAAGACGCAGAAGAGAAGAGTACAGAGGATACGTTGCCGGGAGCTGAACAGAGATATGAACCAAAAGGATGACCATGACAAGGGGCCCAAGACCAAGAAGGTGTGGAAACCAAAAGTCAAATCCTAGGTACATGAAATTGAGGCACCTGTCAATATGGTATTTATACTGCCACGAGAATTTAGTTCTTTGAGCATTAATGAATCGAAAGAAGAAGCTTCTGCCGAGTTGTTATTGGGTCCACAGCAAGCAGTATTTGAGAAGCCGTCTGGTGTCGATCATCTCCATCTGAAGGCTTTATACCTCAATGGCTTTGTCAATGGTAAGCCGATGAGCAAGATGATGGTTGATGGTGGCGCTACTGTCAATGTTTTGCCGATGGTGACTTACAGGAAGATCGGCAAACTGCCTGAAGAGCTGACAAAGACCAACATGACATTGAGAGATTATAGAGGCAGGAGTTCTGAGGTCAAAAGGGTCACCAATATCGAGATCACTATTGGAAGCAAGACCTTGCTGACGACGTTTTTCGTGATTGAAGGCAAAGGATCGTACGCCGTACTGCTGGGTAGGGATTGGATTCATGCTAATTGCTGTATCCCTTCCACAATGCATCAGCTCCTTATCCAGTGGGTCGGCGACAAGGTGGAAACGATTCAAGCTTATAGATCGGTGAGTGTGGCAACTGCAGATTTTTTGCCGATAATGGTGGAAAACTTGCTGTGCATATCAGGGATTTACTGGGAAGGTGAAGCACTGGACGTTACTGATGAGGGTGTCTGCATCACAGAGGGATCGGCAACCCCACGGTTGCTGTAGCAATTACAGGGTCCAGACGTTGATCGGCCGATGGAGGCTGAGAAGGAAGGGGCAATCGACAATCAGCTGATCGACGAAAGAGAAGAAGGAAAGCATGGTCATGGTTTTGTATCGGCCGATGAGTTAGAGGAAGTTGATATTGGAGATGGTGACAAGCCTCGGCCGACGTTTATTAGTAAGAAGATTTGTAACAAGTTTAGAGATAAGTTGATAGCATTATTAAAGGAATATAAAGATTGTTTTGCTTGGGATTATTCCGAGATGCCTGGCCTGAGTTGAGATATTGTTGAACACCGATTGCCTATTAAGCCTGTGTATCGGCCGTTTACACAACATAATAGAAGAATTGATCCGAAGATTTATGATGCTGTCAAGGAAGAAATTACAGAGTTGTATGATGCCAAGTTTATCCGACCATGCCGATATGCAGAGTGGGTGTCCAGTATTGTCCCGGTAATCAAGAAAAACGGGAAGATGCGGGTTTGTATTGATTTCAGAGATTTGAATAAAGCCACACCCAAAGATGAGTACCCGATGCCGATGGCAGATGTACTAATCGATGCCGCTGCTGGACACAAGATTTTGAGCTTCATGGATGGAAATGCAGGATATAATCAGATTTTCATGGCTGAGGAAGATATTATGAAGACTGCTTTTAGGTGTCCAGGAGCCTTGGGATTGTTTGTCGTACCCCATTTCTGGAGCACTAGCGCTTACCGTATCAGTCCCTGGATCAGACGCTGATACGACGCTTACACAGAATGACATCACAGTCTCATACCCTTTTTATAATATTACCAAGTCTCATACAAGCCCTTTTGTTATACAAAAGGTCTTACAACTAAGGCCAGCGGCCCGACCACAAGAACAGACAACACACCGACTAGCTGCTACAGCAGCAGCACTAGACTACTACTCCAGCGGAAGACGGAACGGCACCACTCCAACAGGCAGACTTGCATGCAGGCTGAACCCTAATCTTCATCTTCAACAGCTTCAAACTCTGGCTCACCTTCTGAATGATTGAAGCAAGAGTGAGCACTTAAGGTACTCAGCAAGCCTAACACGAGGGGTAAGTTATGCAAGGGAGTTCATCAAAGGATAGGCTTGTGGTTTGTATCAACGAGGCAAGAAAGCCAAGTTTATGCATGGTTGTTTTGAAATCAAAGCAGTTCGCAATCTAATTAAGTATCGGTAGAGATTAGTGGGGTTGGGCGGCCCTGGGGGAGTTACTGTCCATCCCGCCAGTGCCTCAAGTTTTATCACTGGCCGACAACCAGCACACGGCTCCAAACCGGTGTATTCCGAAAACACGCCAAGGATAACTCACACAGAAATCTAATCATAGTGTGGCCATTGCTTTCGCGTTGTCCAATACCGTGGAACACGGCTTTCCGGAAAGATTCATAACCTCGGCCGAGGGTGCACAAATTTCCCCACAAGGTAGATCAGTCCTCCACCGGTTTTCCGGCTTGAACTTTGCTACTAAAGGTCCCGTACCTGACAGTATCTCCACGGCATCCACCCACGGGCCAAACCAGGGGTCCATGAAAGCATGGCTCAAAAAGGAGTCTCCGACCGGACCTCGAAACCGCACTGGCCCGAGTCTGCTCCTGGTCCCCGTATACTCCGCAAACCGGGTGGGTACCGAGATCAACTGTAGGGTGTGGTTCCAATCTCCATCCCATACTGGACTTGTGGCTGTGCGTATAGTGCTAGGCAAAGGCGGCACCAGAACCGGTCCTTATACGACCGAAGCAGGCACTCCAAAAGCTATCCTCCCCGAGGCATAGCGTCCCAGAGATATCCTCCCCACTGAGGACTACCTCGCTTGCTCCCGCCAAAACATCCCCCCACTATGGGTTGCACTTATCATTAAACCACCCAATTTTCCACATGTACACACACCACCAAGACACACGTATTTTACACAAAAATCATGTGAGCAAGATTAATTAAACACATATGGTGAAAGTCCTAAGCGGCAAAGCAATCCAACATATCATTAAGGAATTTAATGACGTTGGTTCCTAGGGTTAACAAGGGATCAGGATATATTCAAGTCAAGGCATGGCAAACAATTATTGCATAGGACCTTCTAGCATTTAAATCCATTTAAATACCATGCACATTTATTTGTAAACAGCTCTAAATAGGATATTTTGCAAACATAGGATCAACATGATCAAAGGGAGTTAGACTTGCCTTCACAAAAGTCTTCTTCTTCTAAGTCCTCGTATTCCAAATCCTCGGGCTCTTCTTCAAAGACTTGATTATCTAGCGATAAAAGAAAATAAATCTACCGCTCAAGCAATCAAGCAATAAATCAATTAAAACCAAATAGAGACCAAGGTTAGATTGGATCTGGTGGCAATGAATAGAGGATGATTTTAGATGAATTTTGGCGGAAGAATCGCCAAAATCAGAGTTGAAACGGAGGAGATATCGATTATTCAATTTTTGGGAAAGGAAATTAATCAGGATTAAGCCAACTTAATAAGGCATTGCCATAATCCTAATTAATCTGGAGTGATCAAGGGTTGGAAAATGATTAGAAAGGAATATAGGATTTTTGGGAATTTTCTGAGATTTTTCTGATATTGGAAATTGCTCGGAATAGAAATACGTGTACACTAGCCGGGTGCACTTAGCATTTTCCTGAGAGAAAGAGAGGCTGACAGATGGGTCCAGGGGATCTGAGGGCTTATTTGCAAGAATATAAATATTATGAGGGCTTATTGGTAAAAACAGAAAGTCGACAGGGACCTATCTGTAATTTTGGGAAAGTTCAGGGGTCTTGGTGTAAAAAGATAGGGGCTAAAAGGTAATTACAGAAAAGTTTAGGGTCTTTTCTGTAAAAAGACAGGACTTAAACAGAATTAATGAAAAGATCAGGGGCTTATCTGCAAGAATGCAGGGCCCTGGGATTTTCTGGGTATTTTGGAATTATTTTTGTATTGGAAAGCTGTGGAATCGGTCCATAGGATCGGTGGACCGGGACCGGGACCGGGGCGTCGCGTGTGGCGGCGCTTCGCCGGAAGCGTTGCCGGCGGCAGCTGTGGTGGCGAAGGCACGACGAGAAGTAGACGTCGGGGATGTTCACGAGGAGGCGATGGTGGTGGTGGGAGATGTCGTCGATGGCGACGAGTGGAGAGGCGGTGAATGCTCGCCGGAGATGGCAGCGGCGGCGACTCGCGATGGGGAAGTGCAAGGGTGCGGGATTTCTCGAGTGCGTGATGTCGTGTGGGTGCGCGTGGGTGCGGCAAACGCGAGGCGCGACTCGGCTCGACCGGACGCGGACGGAAGGGCTGCCGGCGACGAGGTCGCGCGGCGCGGGCGGCGGCGCACGGCGCGGGTGGTCGTGCGCGGGTGCAAAGAGAGGGAAAAGAGGCGCGAGAGAGGGAGAGGAGGATGGTGGAGCTCACCGAGCACACGAACAGGGCGGAGGAGGGCGGTACCGGCGTCGACGGGGAAGCGGTGGCCGGAACCCTAGTTCGTGCGCGGCTCGGCACGGCTCCGGGCTCGGCTGTGGGCGAGGAGGGCGTGCCGAGAGGGAGAGTGGTTCGGAGGGGCCTGGCGAGGGGGAAGAGGAAGGGGAAGGGCTTCCGTAGCTGTGGGCGAGGTCACCGGAGTGGTGGCCGGAGCGGAAGAGAGAGAGAGAGGAAGGAGAAATGGAGGTGAGGCTCCGGAGGGGGGGGGCTCGGTGCGGCTTTATTGGCGGCGAAGGCGGTGGAGGGATGGCTACGTAGCGCGTGTTGACGGCCATTAAATCATAAAATGACCGTCAACTTATCGGCGAATAAAAGGTATGCACCAATGTTTTATGCATTAAACTAATAAAGTTCCACAAGTTTTGGATGTGATCTTGTTTTGCAAGGTACATATGAATATTGGTGCAATTGTGCTTACAATCATGGATAAAAAGCAAATATACAAAAAGCACAAGATAAACAAGGTCCTGCTCCGACATCTCGACGACATTCGACGCAAGAAATAAGGAATGACATGGACATCAAAGAATAATTATTCAAATCACAAATTTGATCCCTCCATGTCAAAGCCCTCGTCGAGATAGTCAAAATGGGCTTTTGGATCACCCAATTCGGAGTTCGGGAGCAGGAGTTATGCCTCGCGCAAGATTGGAGGAAAATCAGAAAAAAAGCTGGCCGGCCGGCCCAAACACCTGGCCGGCCGGCCCAACTTAATCTCCAACCGCCTCAATCTTCCTCCAGTCGGTTCCAGAGTCGGTGACAAGCCACTTGACGCGCCGGCCAAGCCAGGAGACGTCGGCAAGAAGGGAATATTCCACAAAATGCTCCAAGACCTTCTCCACTCTCCCAAGGCAACTCCACTATAAATAGAAGACCCCTCCCCTCACTCCAACCTGCACCATCACACTTGAGAAGAGAAGATCCAACGTAGGGTCACGCTCTTTCTCATGGAAGACCATTCCACTTGTGTAGTTTAGAGTAGGCTAGTTGGTCATGGGAGTTAGAGTAGAAGTGAGAGCTTCCCTCGGAGTTCCGGAGTTTTCTTCGGATATTGGGTAAAGCTCTCTTGTATCTTTTCTTTTTGATATTAGTTAATATAATTATTTTTCCTATTTATTTATTTTCTCATTTATTTATTTTAGTTTTTCTTTTAGTTTACATTTATTTATTTAAGTGATAATTATAGAGGAATTCTTGTGTTGGTTCCACGTCTGTGTATGATAGGTCTATCTGCATGGGTTGTTTGCACCGCAAATGCTTACACAATCCACATAGATTTGTTATGCATGGTTAGCTTGCTCTTTTACGTTGGAGTAAGTTATCTAGGATAGTTGCTTGTATGGTTCAAGGAATTATTCCTAGACGTGAGTGTGCACCCAACCCACGGAGGATAGTAGCCGCGAGTGTATGTGACAGCTACACCGGTCTCTGTAATCCACCACGTCCGGGTTGGACAGGTAGGGCCTAGACGCGGTCCGTTGCCTGGATACGTTGAACTTAGTTTCCGAGTTGCGTGTCTTGGCGGCGGCCGTGCCCCGATGCACTTGAATGTATCTGTAATGAAAGCTTAAGTAGATATTTGTAACCCCTAGGCTGATACCCTTCTTCTCGTTGTCCTCCCAGTTGACTAGTTCTATCTCTTTGTCTTCACATGGAATCCTTGTGTGTGTTCGCTTGCCACCCATCATATCTTTCATCTTTACCCATGCTTTGGTTTAGTTTGCAAGTTATAAATAATAGATGTTTCCTTGTTAATTCATGATATTCTTAGCCCTGCTTCCCTGAGGAAAATATAAATACGATACCCTTGGAATACTCCTGGGTGAAATGCTACAACGGTGTTCCGTGCGCTTGCGGAGTTGATATTTATCTCTGTGCGTAAGAAACGCCAACAAGCATTTCTGGCGCCGTTGCCGGGGAAGCAATGGTTTAAGATATCTTTGATTGACATCGACTATCTGTTATGTTAATTTGCTGCTAGACTAAGCATCCACCTGCATTTTGTTTGAGCATATCACCATCACATCTGCATTGTTTTTCTTTTCAAACCATCTGCATGTTTAATTCCCCTCCATCCCACCCCGCTGCATTAAAAAAAAATAAAATAAAAAAAACTCGAGTGCCCAATCATAGGCCTCGGGCTTTCAAAAAAAAAAACTAAAAAAAAACTTAAAAAAAAAGAGAACCCGAGCGCCCAATCATAGGCGTAGGGATTTTGAAAAAAAAAACCCGAGTGCCCAATCATAGGCCAGGGATTTTACAAAAAAGGCTGGATTTTTATGACAGGAAGAAGGAAACATATGTGGCGGATCCAAGACGTTCAATGCAGAAATCTAAAAGCTTAGCCTTGCATTCGATTGCAAAGGCTAAGCTTGGGGAGGAACCGCCAGGTAAGCAACGTATTTATTTCTTGTTTCCTTGTCATATACCTACTCCTTTCAAAAAAAAATAAAAAATAAAAAAATGCTGCCTGATTCTTTGCCTTATCAATGCAAAGTACTTTGAGTTGCTCTTTGATAAAAATATGCTGCATCTTTTTGACCATACCCCCTTGAAGTTTCTTTTGTACATGGGTATTGGTTGAGATGTTAGTCATAAATCAATCGCCTGCTTCTTTTTCTGTTGCTTGGGTACGGCACTTCTGTGTCTATGGTCTTTTTAGACTATGCCCGGTGTCCGTCTGGCCAACAGAAAAACACATGCCTCTATGATGCTTTCGTGACAGTAGGAGAGTATAGTTCCTCTGCTCTCCTCGCATAATTGATCGAATTAGACGTGGTGTCTAGGTTGATCAATGGAACTATAGAGATGTGTCGATTGTAGACGAATGGATTTGCACTAACCAATGCAGGATCTTTATGAGAGCAATCAAAAGTCCATCAGGCAACATGAAAGGCATACAATTCAAGAAGAAACCAACAAGGTGGACCCAGTGCTTCCAAATGAAAGATTTAATCGCTTAGCTTTGCACATAGTTGCAAGAGCTAAGCTTGGGGAGGGACCGCCAGGTAAGTACTTCTGTATACGATATTATACTCTTCTTGAATTGTGCCCTTTCCTTAAAAAAAACCAAAAATATTAGGTTCTCGGCAAAGCCTAATAGGGGCTAGCCACCTGTATCACCCTCATTCTTTTTGCAGACACAAGAAGAATGGAGGAAGCGGCCTATTCAAGCTTAAGTCTTGCGAAGACTCAAGCTTGGGGAGGACCCCAGGTAAGTATCCCTATCGATCAATAAAATACTCCCTGTTTCGAATAAAATGCTAGAATATTAGTGAATGCTGCACTTAAAGGAAATGATGATTAGTTACATGATAGCTCCCCTTGTGTCGCATTGATGCAACCTCTACTCCTGACATGTGTGTTATTTATACTCGAGCATAGTCACATCACTAGTGTTGCTACATTTTTGTGGGTTGCATACATCAAACCAAGTCTAAGCAGTGTGGATTATGATATGGCATGATTAGGACTTGTTGCAATTTCTTAGCATGGTGAAAGTCCAGAGGTGTTTTCATTTTAATTGCTGCAAGTACCTAAAAACCCTTTCGTTTTGGAACACTTCTCTTGTGAGGATTTATTTACCTACCAGAGCCATATCATGAAAAATATTCGAAAAAGCCACACTCATAGCCATTTGCTCATGCGTTGAGTTTAGTTAAGGTTTAAATGCTTTTGAGAGTAAGCACTCCTTTTTCCGGTCATAAACTCCTTCGCGTGTGTTCTTGTTTTTCTTTCCACCAAAAAAAAAGAGGGAAATGTTTGGAAAATCGACCAAGCATCTTCCTACATTTGCAAAACTTTTGGTCCATTCAAAAAAAAAAGAGGGCTCAAGAATATTTCAAAATGTTTTTACGGACCATGCAAAAGTTATAGCCTCATGCACCATGGAGTATATCAAAAAAAAAAAAATCCATGGTTGCATCCCAAAATAAAAGGCTACATGGTTCTTATCATAAACATCTTGAGCAAAATAAAAGGACCAAAGTTTTCAAAACCCCCTTCCATAAGTGTGAGTTCATCTTCTCCCCCTCCATCACAATTTTTCCTATGACCGGAATACAAGGAGTTGCTATGTCTCTTAAGATTTATTCTTTAGCTTTACAACATATGCATGACATTTGTGCATTCCTTACTGTTGGTCGTTTGTACGCACCCACTTATATACCGCAAGAGCACGGTGTACAGTTGTAGTCTTTTTCCCCTAGAAGAGTATTCCAAGGTTTAATCGAACCACAGAGACCAATGGGAATTAAGCAAAATCATCAGTAAAAGAGCTAGCCAAGCTTTCTAGTGAGCGTGAGCGTGGGTTTCAGGGAAACAGTGTGTTGTGCCGATCGGCACAAGGGATGTGCCGGTCGGCACCAAGGTGAAGTTTGTCCGAAGTGTTGTCCGAAAAGCCTAGGAACAGATTAGATCATGGGGTAAGTTAGCCAAGTCTGCTAGTTGAGATCGTAACCAAAAAGCTTAATCAAATAGCGTCATAAACGGGATTACTCAATTATTGATAACCGAAGATCGGTAGGTCGAAGCCCCTTTCCGGAATGCCCTGTCACGACCAATTCGCCGTAATCGGTGACCTCTTCCCACTCTACACATCACCTCAAGGATCATCGCGTATGCATTAGCGGCTGTGGAGGTACGGAGGCGACGTGCAAACATGGCGCATTACAAGATCCCAATGCTACCTTAACCACGATGGAGATAGTGAGAGAACGAATCTTGTCACTTCTTTATGCCACCACAATCAAGATAACATCTAATACTTAGTCGTCACTAAGCGTAGGAACAAGCATATGTAAAGACCATAAAATCCAGGCGATCAATAATCAAAACCATTCATCCACATATTCAACCATACTTCGATACATAGTGCAAGATACATCACCATCCAGTAGGCCTACCTTGATGGATCACCTCTTTAGCACCAATGGTTCTTGATCAACAACTAGAGAACATGAAGAACGGGGCAAAGCCCCGGTGGCTCTAAACTTACTGGCTGTGTTGTCCCTCTGGCGGCGGATCCCGAAACCCTAGGGCTTTTACAAGTTTATATAGGGCTGTACATCAGAAAGGAAAGGATTCTCGGGAAAAGAGTCCTTGTGCCGATCGGCACAGGGTCTGTGCCGATCGGCACACCTCGTGTCCAGCTCGGTTTCCTCTCTAAGTCGGTTTCGTAGTCCTAGGTAGCTTCCATGTGGGCCTTCCAGTCAGTTTTCTTCGAGATCAAGTCTTGTATTGCTCTTTCAAATCTTCGAGTATCTTTTATCTCTTCGTGATGAATATCTCCCAAGATTGGTTCGGATAACTTCCTTCTAGAATAAACTGAATGGTGGGCCAGCTTTGGTGGCCTTGGGGTCCCATGTGCCGGTCGGCACATGTCTGTGCCGATCGGCACAGTGAGCCTTTTCTGCTGGTTCTCTTCTCTTCAGGTCCAGATCAGCCTCAATGTCCAGAATGTCGTCCTTTTCATTTGTTTCTGCAATAAAGCTCCAGAACGACATATATACAAATATGGTGCTATTATCAAGGGTTAATGGCCTATAATGATGACATTTATGCTCTAAATAAGGCGCAGTTGGCATATAAAAGGGTATGCTAGAAATCGCCAACAGCTCCCCCACACTTAAACCTTTACTCGTCCCGAGGAAAGTCAAGAATGAAAATCAACTTGCATATAGTCACATCAATCATAGAAGTATTTCAAATCTTCACGAGCTGAGCATTTAGTCATTGTGAGATTAAATCAATTTAGTATTCAGCAAGCATGTTCACAATATGGGTACTAAACATGAAAGAGTACTTCCCAAAGCAATCCTTGAAAATATTCAACTTAGTGCACATGACTTTTCCACTTATGTGAATCACCAAAAAGGTATTGTGAGCAAAAGAACCATCCTTCTCAAACGATCAAGTCAACAACTCAACTTCAATCTCTCTCCTGAATCACTCAAAAGCCTAGCCTACTTCATCGATATATGTATGTGTAAGGCCATATGAGTAGCTTGGTGAGGAATTTCAAGGAAATTAGACATAAATCAACAACATATTGCAAAGCTAAGAAATAACTCTAATTGGTTTTACTGAGACTTGTCAAAAGGCCATTAGGAAATAAATCGAGAAAGAAACTCACACCTTTAGAATAGTGGACATATACTTGTGTGAATGAACAATCACGAGTAGAGAACGTAATCTTTTTAAACAGGTGACAAAGCTGTCCTTTCTTCTTTGCATATCTATCAGAAACTTCCTGGCATTTTCGAAGGATATCGAATGCAAAGTGGACATGATTGGAAAAAGAAATTCTTGGCTACTAATCAATGATAAGAATTCAAGGGAATTCACTCTTCCCCCCACACTCAAATTTTTGCTAGTCCCGAGCAAAACAGCGCAAGGTACAGACTTTATTTACTTTTTTTCTTCTTTTTTTTTTTTTTTTTTTTTTTTGTGTGTGTGCCGGTCGGCACAACCTGTGCCGGTCGGCACACTGTCTGTACTTGCCAATTTCGCTCTGGATTTTTCGTTGGAACTGCTGTGTCAGATGTAAAGCCAAGAATACAGTAGGATGTGGTCAAGGATTGATATTCGAATCAAAGAATTTGGTTCTCAAGTATCGGATGCTCGGCGAATTATGCATAATTCCCATGCGGTAATTTGCATAGCTCGAGTGGGAATAGGCTAGAAAATCATCACGATACGCGAAAGGTGTGGCCAATTTTCCAAGTCTCATACCCTAAGAATTAAATCTTAACCGAGCTCAATCATCAATCATAGTCTCTACTTAGCAAGGGCTTAAATTGAGTCACATATATTTGGCATTGGTAGGCACAACCGAATGATATGGAGTAATTCTAAAGCTCACAATAAGAAAGTTTGAATTTTATAAAGAAATAGGTACTAAGTCATGCCAAAGTTGATCTTTTATTTGACCTTGCATGGGAATTTTGAAATGCACTACGCCACATATGAAGTGTTTGCCGAATACATTATAGTGGAAGTTCGAAATTTTAGTTATGCTCAACATCGCTCGATTATCATTAACATTTCTCAAGATAGACATACCTACTCGTATCATTTTTCAAATAAAACATAAAGATCATCATCATATTGGATTTGAAAGCGCGGCCTACATGGTGATGTATCATTCTAAACAAACCACTAGCACACTTGCATAAATAAAACTAGACTACTAGCACACATGCATGAATAAAAGCACACAAACAAACTAAACACACCCGATACATGGTTTCCCAACCCGCTCACACACACATAAGGAAATAAATAAAAAGAGAATGCGAAAGGGAAAGAAAAACGCAAACCGGAAAACCGATACAAGTCGTGCCATACACAACACTCTACCCATCAAATGGAGGTGGCTGATTGTAGTCGAAGCCGTAGTACGCCGCCTCCAATCTCCCGAACTCGTCAATCATCGCCTCGGTGTTGCTCCGCATCGCGCCCGCCAAGTTGTCGATGCGTTCAACGTATTGGACGTTGTTGTCGATGTACCGATGCATAGGGGCAAAGTTCGCCCCTGGAGGACCTGCAGGAGCATAGTAGGGTGCCCCCTGGAAGTGCTGAGGGTAGACAGGGGGCATACCGAAGTACCTTGGGTCGGTGCCGGTCGGCACCTGTCCTGTGCCGGTCGGCACAAAGCCCGTGCCGATCGGCACGGGTGCCTGCTGCGCTGGTTGATGCTGCGCGGCTGCTGCCGCGTCCCAGCTGTCCCAGTCCGCCGCAGCGCTCGCCGAAGACTGGCCGACGACCTCCTTTCTCCCGCGCTTGGTCTTCGTTACCTTGTGTCGCTCGCGGAGGTCGGCCTCAAGCCAATTCCCTCCGTCGATCTTGTTCGGGAGGAAAAGGGCGAGCTCGGCGCAGGGAAGCTTGATGCCGGTGCCGCACACGTAGTAGCCGAGCTTGGCGCTTCCCGTGATGGTCTTCCCGCGCACCATGGACTCGTCGATGAGCGCGGCCCTTGTCCAACAATCTTCCTTCATCATGAGGTTACCTTCGGTGACTTGGAAGATGATTGTTTGGAGGTAGCCTCCAAAAGCTAGTCTCGCCTTAGGGTTGGCCCTTTGGCTAAACCAACTTGACACCATCGTCCCGATGGGATTGCACTTGCACGGACTCGCAATGGCGTTGTAGAGCCAATGCAAGTCCGGGTCGGAGATGTTGGTGGTGTCGAGGCGGCCGGTGGTGCGCGCGGCCATCCACCGGTGGAGGATTTGGATCGTGGGGTTCTTGATGTGCCCCCTCTTGCGCTCGTCTGCGTCGGCGATGCGGCGCCAAAATGTGTCGAGCATCTCCGTAGTCGCCGCGCCGTATACGGGGGCCTCCCTATCAAAACCGAGAGCATCGGAGATGCCCTCAATCGTGATGGAGTAAGGCTCGTCCCGCACACGGAACTTGATCTTGTCGTCTCCTTGCTCGTCCACCTCGCGGCTCATGGTGGTGATGAACTCGGTGATGAGCTCGATGTCGAAGCTGCTCGCTTGGTCGTGGAGGGTCTCCCATCCAAGGTTGAGGAGGCATTGTTGGAGGTCCGGCCATACCCCGACCTTGGCGAGGAACTCCTCATCCATGTCGATGTTGGGGAAGATGCGGCCGCGGATGTTGGTGTAGTAGAACTCCTCCTCACGGCTCGTGAGGGTGAACCCCTCCCGAACCGCGCGCGGTACATATGCCGGCTCGCTCGGCTCGGCCTCCATGGATGATCCGCCCGCCGCGGCGGCGGCGGCGGCGGCGGCGGCGGTCGCGCTCCTCGTGCGCGGCCTCGGTCCTCGAGGGATGCCGATGTCGCGGTGGCCGATGAAGAAGTCATCCCGCCCTCGTGGCGGTGTCATCTCGACAGAGAGCTCGGGGCTATCATAGCCCGCCGAGCTTGCCCTTCGCGTCGAGGTGAAGGAGCCGGTGTCGCTGCCGGAGTTGTTGTCGCCGGCTTGGTGCGACCCGCCGTAGTGGTGTGATCCACCGGCGTGGTGCGATCCACCGGATTGGTGTGATCCACCGGAGTGGTGTGTCCCGCCGGAGCTGAACCCCCGGCGAATCTTCTTGCCGGCGCCCTTGAGCGTGGAACTAAACCCCTTCATTTCCTGCGAAAGAATGGAAACAAATCGCGCAAATGGAGGAAGTGGAGGAGTGGAGAGGGTTACCAGGAAGTTGTGGCGAAAATGGAGGAGGAGATGCCCCTTCTTATAACTCTCCATGGCGTCCAAGGGAAGGAACCCACGCCGGTTCAAATTCCCCGCGCGTGCCGGTCGGCACAGCGCCGTGCCGGTCGGCACGGTTCAAAATTTCGCGGATTCCGTCGTACCTCGGCTGCCACACCTTCTTTTCCTCTTCCCCATGACTTGTACAGTGTCGGATGTCGGGGAACAGGGGCGCACCTGCAAAAGATTAGCTTTCCCATGCTGTGCCGATTGGCACGGGCTCCGTGCCGGTCGGCACGATTCAAATTTGCACAGATTCGCACGTACCTCGGCTTCAACAACTTCTTTTCCTCTTCCCCATGCTAGATACAGTGTCGCATGTCGGGAGACAGGGGAGCATGTTCGAAATTTGAATTTTTTCAAGTGGTGCCGATCGCCACGGTGCCCGTGCCGGTCGGCACCTTTGCTCCATCCCGAGGCTGGGTGCTCGGTGTCTCCCCTGTGCTCGGCAGCTGCATGGCTGTCAGTGGTCTCTCCTCCTTCCAATGTGCGCAGACTTTGATGATCAGATTCGAACTCTTGGTCAGTGTGCCGGTCAGCACAGCAGTGTGCCGGTCGGCACCGTGTAGTCCGCGCCCGATTCAAACTTCGCTGCTTTGTGTCGCCAAAATTTCAAATTTCTTCGCGGATGTCAGACTTCCTGTAGCATCGAGATTCTTGGAGGCGGCGTTTCCTTGCTGTGCCGATCGGCACGGCTCTGTGCCGGTCGGCAGCTGTGCCAAATTTCCGCCAGTGCCTCCCTCTTTCGCAAGGGTCATCCAGCATATTCCTGCGACACAGAAAAATACCAAAAGCACGGAAATATTCTCGGAACAATTGTTGCACTTACCTTTCCAAATTTTCTTCATCAAACATTCCGCATAGTTCTCCACTTTACCCCTTATTAATTTTCATCTCCAGTTCGGGGTAACTTACAGAGCACGACTTGGCGTGCTTGCCCTTGTGCCGATCGGCACAGTGTGTGCCGGTCGGCACCGTCCAGAATTTCTTCTTTTTGTTTCTTTTCTTCCTGCGCTGTTAGCCAACAAGCAAAATACAAAAACAAAAACTGCAGAAAGTAAACAGACAGCGCAGACGTTCACACAAAAGTTAAAACAAACACTTAGACTAACAAATTTTATTCCGGGAGCATTATTGTGGATTACAAGCAAACAATTTAAAGGCCGGGTTGCCCTCCCGGTTAGCACTAAATTTCTAATTCACGGGTTGCCCTCCCGAAAGCACTAACACACAAAGACTCACCCTACGACTCGCTCCCAAAAATTGGGTTGCCTCCCAAAAGCGCTCTTAGTTTTAAAAAGGTCGTAGAGCTTGACCTCCCCGCATAAATCACTTCCTTAGTGCCGCCTTACGGGAAAAAGTTGCGACACTATAAGGTTCTCTTGTCTCTTCTCCTTTAATGATACGACATGTCCTTCCTCCAATTACCCTCGATTGCTTTATGGTGCGGAGACTTGTATTTCTCAACCCATTGGATGCCGTGCGGCCTTCTTCTCCCTTGGGGCGAAAATTGAACGTGTAGGAGGCTCCACTTATGTCAAAGCTTATCTTTCCACTCCCCACATCAATGTTTGCCTTCGCTGTCCTCAAGAATGGCCGGCCCAAAATCAATGAAGTCTTTGTCCTTCTATCCATATCAAGCACAATGAAATCCACAGGAACTATATGATCACCAATCTGGACAGGCACATCTTCAGCAATTCCATCGGGATAGCGAACCGATTGATCGGCCAACTCCAAACACATGGCCGTAGGCTCCAACTCTGGCAAATTAAAACTTGCAAAGACATAGCTAGGCATGACACTTACACTTGCTCCAAGATCGCATAAAGCCCCTTCAAAGATTTGAGCTCCAATCAAACACCGGATACTAGGAGATCCGGGGTCGGGCTTCTTTTCTGGTGTAATGTCATTAATAGCCGCAGTGCACTCTCTTGTCATCTTCACCACTTCTTCCGATGCTAAGGACTTCTTGCTTTGCATAATATCCTTTATGTACTTAGCATAGGTAGGCACTTGAAGAGCATCAAGGAACGGGACATTGATATATAACTTCTTCATAATATCGACAAACCTGGAGAATTGCTCATCATGATGTCGAATCCTTTCTGTCTTGGTCAACAGCTGCGTATCCAGAAAGGTAGCAGGACCATGTTCCTTGTTCTCAGTTCCCTTTTTCAGACCCAAGAGGTCAATTTCTCCTTTGTGCCGATCGGCACCTTCTGTGTGCTGGTCGGCACATTCGGCTGTAGCGTGCCGATCGGCACCAGCGTCGTGCCGGTCGGCACGTGGTCGTCTTGCCCCAGCTGCGAACTTCGGATCTTCAGTTTGCTTCCCAGACCTCGTCTCGATGGATTTCAGCTGTTCTGCAGAGCGGGTATTACCAGGAAGAGCTCCCTTCTCGCTTTTTACCGACTCCGCTAATTGGGCCATTTGTTTCTCCATCATCTTCATGAATTGGAGGATTTGCTGATTAGAACTCCCCACTTCGATGACCTTGTCATTGATTGTCTCAAGCACACGATCAACTTCCTTGAGTTTGGCTTGAGTATCCTTGTTGACCTTCTCTTGAGTTTGAAAGAACTCTTGGCATTGAATACGAAGAGGGATAGCATTTTGCATAGACGACGACGGGGTGAAGCTACTCCTTTGTTGCTGATATGGAGTCTTCCATCCTTGACTCTTGATATAATTGAGCATTTTCACGTCTTCGGGGCAATCCTTGCTTACATGACCAAGTTCTCCACATTCTTCACATGTGGAACGGGCTTCCGCTAGCTTGACGGTCTCTTCCTTGGGAATATGATCAATCTTGTCTAATCTTCTTTGTATGGTGTCAAGCTTGTCCATAAGCAATTCATCATAAGCTCTTTCCACCACACTCTTCATCTTTCCCGTGGAAGGTTGAAGGCTTCTACTTTCTCTCTCACCAACCCATGATTGATTTTGCTCTATCTTCTTGATCAAAGCCGTGGCTTGAGCGGGTGTCTTGTCCAAAAACGATCCTCCAGCCGAAGCATCCAAGTGTTGTTGGGACAAAAGATTCAAACCCGTGTAGAACCTCTCCACTAGCTCCCATTCAGCAAGACCGTTGTGCGGACAAGCATCCTTGTACTCGTTGAATCGATTCCATGCTTCTCCAACGCTCTCATCAGCAAGTTGAGTGAATCCAAGGATCTTGTTCTTCAAAGCTTGAGTCTTGCCTGGAGGGAAGTACTTTGCCAAAAATTCTGCAGAAAGTAGATCCCAACTAATCTTGGTCGCAGTAGGTAGCCCATGGTACCACTGCTTAGGACGCCCAATAAGAGATAGAGGGAACAATCGCACCTTGGCTTCATTGTCATTCATATGCTCCAATTGAAAGGTACCGCAGATTTCATGAAAATGTTGCAAATGCATATTAGGATCTTCAGAACCTGTGAACGGTTGCTGACCAACCAAGGACATGTAGCGCTCCAGCCGAAAGGGTCTAGCTTGTGCAGTGAATTCAGTCTTGGTGACATTGTCCAAGGCAGGCTTGAGACGATTAGCAATTGGTGTTGCGTCTCCCATGTCTTCTTCTTCAGGAACTTCTTCTACCTTGTCTTCTTCCAAAGCTGCAAACAATGCCTTCGGGCTGAGTGGCTCGCGGTTGTCTTCTATGTCTCCCACTGACTTGCTTTTCTTTTCCGCCTTACGCTTGCGAAAGAGAGTTTCTGGATCATCGAGGTAATTAAAGGGTTTATTTGACTTAGCGCCGTCCATACCTGTCTGTTAAACAAAACAGGACATATATACTGGAAAAGACAGAGAAATCAAAGAAAGAAAGCTCCGTGCCGGTCGGCACACAGGTGTGCCGATCGGCACGGTGACCAAATTCTCAAACTTCAAACAATGCCTAATTCGAACAAAGGTCCCCGGCAACGGCGCCAGAAAAAGCCTTGTTGGTCGTTTGTACGCACCCACTTATATACCGCAAGAGCACGGTGTACAGTTGTAGTCTTTTTCCCCTAGAAGAGTATTCCAAGGTTTAATCGAACCACAGAGACCAATGGGAATTAAGCAAAATCATCAGTAAAAGAGCTAGCCAAGCTTTCTAGTGAGCGTGAGCGTGGGTTTCAGGGAAACAGTGTGTTGTGCCGATCGGCACAAGGATGTGCCGGTCGGCACCAAGGTGAAGTTTGTCCGAAGTGTTGTCCGAAAAGCCTAGGAACAGATTAGATCATGGGGTAAGTTAGCCAAGTCTGCTAGTTGAGATCGTAACCAAAAAGCTTAATCAAATAGCGTCATAAACGGGATTACTCAATTATTGATAACCGAAGATCGGTAGGTCGAAGCCCCTTTCCGGAATGCCCTGTCACGACCAATTCGCCGTAATCGGTGACCTCTTCCCACTCTACACATCACCTCAAGGATCATCGCGTATGCATTAGCGGCTGTGGAGGTACGGAGGCGACGTGCAAACATGGCGCATTACAAGATCCCAATGCTACCTTAACCACGATGGAGATAGTGAGAGAACGAATCTTGTCACTTCTTTATGCCACCACAATCAAGATAACATCTAATACTTAGTCGTCACTAAGCGTAGGAACAAGCATATGTAAAGACCATAAAATCCAGGCGATCAATAATCAAAACCATTCATCCACATATTCAACCATACTTCGATACATAGTGCAAGATACATCACCATCCAGTAGGCCTACCTTGATGGATCACCTTTTAGCACCAATGGTTCTTGATCAACAACTAGAGAACATGAAGAACGGGGCAAAGCCCCGGTGGCTCTAAACTTACTGGCTGTGTTGTCCCTCTGGCGGCGGATCCCGGAACCCTAGGGCTTTTACAAGTTTATATAGGGCTGTACATCAGAAAGGAAAGGATTCTCGGGAAAAGAGTCCTTGTGCCGATCGGCACAGGGTCTGTGCCAATCCGCACACCTCGTGTCCAGCTCGGTTTCCTCTCTAAGTCGGTTTCGTAGTCCTAGGTAGCTTCCATGTGGGCCTTCCAGTCAGTTTTCTTCGAGATCAAGTCTTGTATTGCTCTTTCAAATCTTCGAGTATCTTTTATCTCTTCGTGATGAATATCTCCCAAGATTGGTTCGGATAACTTCCTTCTAGAATAAACTGAATGGTGGGCCAGCTTCGGTGGCCTTGGGGTCCCATGTGCCGGTCAGCACATGTCTGTGCCGATCGGCACAGTGAGCCTTTTCTGCTGGTTCTCTTCTCTTCAGGTCCAGATCAGCCTCAATGTCCAGAATGTCGTCCTTTTCATTTGTTTCTGCAATAAAGCTCCAGAACGACATATATACAAATATGGTGCTATTATCAAGGGTTAATGGCCTATAATGATGACATTTATGCTCTAAATAAGGCGCAGTTGGCATATAAAATGGTATGCTAGAAATCGCCAACACTTACCAAGCTCCATATAAAAGCCTTATCTAGTAGAAGGTAGGAATGAGTGAAGCTTTGTAGGAATAGCCTCATAAGAGGGAGAGGGGAAGTGTGAACCAAACAAAGGAGAATTTTTTTACCTTGTCTTGCAGCACATAAAAACTCTGGACATACACCTGTTAAAAATTGTTTGACTCGTCCAAAAGTGCTGTTCTAATCTTCAATGCTATATGACAAGGTGAAGCATACACGTGCCAACACATGTGCAACACTCGTGAATATTCCGTGCTCTTGTATACTTACCACCATTTAGGGAGTACGTTGTTGCATCCTTATTACCCATGGGGCGCTTTCTATGTAACTACTGATCCGCCGATACTTAAGTTTTGAGTTTGCTCGGGACGAGCAAAGTTTAAGCTTGGGGAGGTGTTGACGGCCATTAAATCATAAAATGACCGTCAACTTATCGGCGAATAAAAGGTATGCACCAATGTTTTATGCATTAAACTAATAAAGTTCCACAAGTTTTGGATGTGATCTTGTTTTGCAAGGTACATATGAATATTGGTGCAATTGTGCTTACAATCATGGATAAAAAGCAAATATACAAAAAGCACAAGATAAACAAGGTCCTGCTCCGACATCTCGACGACATTCGACGCAAGAAATAAGGAATGACATGGACATCAAAGAATAATTATTCAAATCACAAATTTGATCCCTCCATGTCAAAGCCCTCGTCGAGATAGTCAAAATGGGCTTTTGGATCACCCAATTCGGAGTTCGGGAGCAGGAGTTATGCCTCGCGCAAGATTGGAGGAAAATCAGAAAAAAGCTGGCCGGCCGGCCCAAACACCTGGCCGGCCGGCCCAACTTAATCTCCAACCGCCTCAATCTTCCTCCAGTCGGTTCCAGAGTCGGTGACAAGCCACTTGACGCGCCGGCCAAGCCAGGAGACGTCGGCAAGAAGGGAATATTCCACAAAATGCTCCAAGACCTTCTCCACTCTCCTAAGGCAACTCCACTATAAATAGAGGACCCCTCCCCTCACTCCAACCTGCACCATCACACTTGAGAAGAGAAGATCCAACGTAGGGTCACGCTCTTTCACATGGAAGACCATTCCACTTGTGTAGTTTAGAGTGGGCTAGTTGGTCATGGGAGTTAGAGTAGAAGTGAGAGCTTCCCTCGGAGTTCCGGAGTTTTCTTCGGATATTGGGTAAAGCTCTCTTGTATCTTTTCTTTTTGATATTAGTTAATATAATTATTTTTCCTATTTATTTATTTTCTCATTTATTTATTTTAGTTTTTCTTTTAGTTTACATTTATTTATTTAAGTGATAATTATAGAGGAATTCTTGTGTTGGTTCCACGTCTGTGTATGATAGGTCTATCTGCATGGGTTGTTTGCACCGCAAATGCTTACACAATCCACATAGATTTGTTATGCATGGTTGGCTTGCTCTTTTACGTTGGAGTAAGTTATCTAGGATAGTTGCTTGTATGGTTCAAGGAATTATTCCTAGACGTGAGTGTGCACCCAACCCCACGGAGGATGGTAGCCGCGAGTGTATGTGACAGCTACACCGGTCTCTGTAATCCACCACGTCCGGGTTGGACAGGTAGGGCCTAGACGCGGTCCGTTGCCTGGATACGTTGAACTTAGTTTCCGAGTTGCGTGTCTTGGCGGCGGCCGTGCCCCGATGCACTTGAATGTATCTGTAATGAAAGCTTAAGTAGATATTTGTAACCCCTAGGCTGATACCCTTCTTCTCGTTGTCCTCCCAGTTGACTAGTTCTATCTCTTTATCTTCACATGGAATCCTTGTGTGTGTTCGCTTGCCACCCATCATATCTTTCATCTTTACCCATGCTTTGGTTTAGTTTGCAAGTTATAAATAATAGATGTTTCCTTGTTAATTCATGATATTCTTAGCCCTGCTTCCCTGAGGAAAATATAAATACGATACCCTTAAAATACTCCTGGGTGAAATGCTACAACGGTGTTCCGTGCGCTTGCGGAGTTGATATTTATCTCTGTGCGTAAGAAACGCCAACAGCGCGCGCGGCACGGAAAGGGGAGAGGCGGTGGCCACAGTAGGGCGGTGCGGCGGCTGACGTCGACGACGGTATGGGCGGTGGCGCGGTGATGCGACCGGACGGGAGGAGGAGGACGGCGGTGGGGTCCACACGTCGGTGAGAGGAGGGAGCGGGTTGGGCTGCGCTGGGCCGGAGAAGAAGTTGGGCCGCGACGGGCTGGTGCCGGCGAAGAAGAAAAGAAAAGGGAGGCTGGGCCGGGAGAGAAGGAGATGGGCCGGGAGAAGAGAGAAAGGAAGAGGGGCGGCCCGAGAAGAAAGAAAAAGGTTTAATCTTTTCCCAGGATTTGAATTTGGAAGGATTTCGAATTCAAACAAAAGAGAAAAACAAACATTACTCAAAATAAATCCAATAAATCCTCGAAATGCATATGATGAGGTTTTTGTGCAAGTTTTCAAAATAAAAAAATTTAAATTTTGGGGTGATTTTGACTAACATAAAACACTCACTTGATTTTAATTGGTTCTAAATTTCAAAAAATTTAAATTTTTAGTGAATTTTAAATGAGGGCAAAACTCGGGGTGTGACATTGTTTGAGTGGGTCGTCATGACTTTTGGGTTGAAGAATGCTGGTGCTACGTATCAGAGGGCAATGAATTTCATTTATCATGATCTGATCGGCCGATTGGTGGAGATTTATATTGATGATGTGATGTGAAATCTAAATCAATCGAAGATCATATTTCTGATTTGCGTGAAGTGCTGAAGAGGACCAGAAAATATGGCTTGAAGATGAATCCACACAAGTGTGCCTTTGGTGTATCGGCAGGTCAATTTCTGGGCTTTATTGTTCATGAGAGAGGGATTGAAATTGGTCCCAAAAGCATGGAGTCAATCAAGAAGATCAAACCTCCTACCAATAAAAATGAGTTGCAGTCTCTGATCGGCAAGATTAATTTTGTGAGGAGGTTTATTTCTAATCTTTCTGGGAAGATTAATGCTTTCACTCCATTATTGAAGTTAAAAGCAGATCAGGAATTTCGATAGGAAGCCCAACATCAGAAGGCTCTTGATAACGTCAAAGAATATTTAATCTCACCACCTGTGTTGATGCCACCTAAGCCAGTATTCCTTTCAAGATATATTTATCTGCCGATGACAAGTGTATTGGTTCGGCATTGACGCAAGTACAAGATGGCGATGAAAGGATTATCTTTTATCTCAGTCGACGATTGGCGGATGCAGAAACCAGATATTCTGAAATTGAAAGATTATGCTTATGCCTTTATTTCTCTTGTACTAAATTGAGACATTATCTGTTATCCGAAGAATGCACTATTGTTTGTCGAGCCGATGTCGTCAGATACATCTTGTCCGCTCCAGTGTTGAAGGGCAGACTTGGGAAGTGGATGTTAGCAATTGCAGAGTTTGATCTAAAGTATGAATCTGCTAAAGCTGTGAAGCCCAGGTATTTGCCGATTTGATAGTTCAGCATGGGGGGCATGATGAAAGTGTGGTGGAGCCTGTTCCATGGCGCTTACCTTTTGACGGATCGATTTGCAAGCATGGATGTGGTATCGGCATTGTTATCGTCACTCTAAAAGGGTCCAGGTTTGAGTTTTCATTTTCAGTTGAAGCTCATACTAATAATCAAGTTGAATATGAAGCTGTGTTGAAAGGGCTGCAACTGTTGAAGGAAGCTAATGCCGATTTTGTTGAGGTTGTTGGAGATTCTTTGTTGATTGTGGGGCAATTGAATGGTGAATTTGAATGCAAAGATGAAGTGCTTCGGAGTTATTATCAGAAGTGTCAAGATCTAATGAAGAGCTTCAAGCATATCGCATTCAGTTATGTTCCTCGACAAATGAATTCTGAAGCTAATGACTTGGCTCAGCATGCATCTGGGTATCGGCTTATTGTGTGTTCTGTCGACAATGAAGCCGATGTCGATTTGCAGGATTGGAGGATCGAGATCATGAATTATTTGAGAGATCCAGCCCAGAAGACGTCCAGAAAACTACGGTACCAAGCAATAAAGTATGTATTAGTAGATGATCAGCTTTATTACAAGACTTTGGAAGGGATTCTGTTGAAGTGTCTGAATGCTGATGAAGCCAGAAAAATGCTGATGGAGGTTCATGATGGGATTTGTGGGACTCATCAATCGGCGTACAAGATGAAGTGGTTAATCAGAAGAGGTGGATATTTCTGGCCTACCATGCTCGAGGATTGTTTTGAATATTATAAGGGCTGTCAGGATTGTCAGAAGTATGGATCGATTCAAAGAGCTCCAGCATCGGCAAATGAACCCTATTGTCAAGCCGTGGCCGTTTAGAGGATGGGGAATCGACATGATTGGTGAGATTCATCCTTCATCCAGTAAGGGGCACATATATATATTGACAGCCACAGATTATTTTACCAAGTGGGTTGAAGCAGTACCTTATAGAAGTGTGGCCTCGAGGGATGTGATTGCTTTTGCTAAAGAGCACATAATCTACAGATTTGGTATTCCTCAGACTATCACTACAGATCAAGGTTCTATTTTTATTTCTGAAGAGTTCAGAGATTTTGCCGATGATATGGGCATCAAATTGTTGAATTCGTCGCCATATTACGCCCAAGCAAATGGTCAGGCTGAAGCTTCAAACAAGTCCTTGATCAAGTTGATTAAGCGCAAGATTAGTGATCAGCCGAGGAAGTGGCATACTTCGTTAGCCGATTCGTTATGGGCATATCGAATGTCTCGTCACGGTTTAGTACAAGTAACGCCATATCAGTTGGTTTATGGGCATGAAGCTGTTTTGCCGTGGGAAGTCAATGCAGGATCGAGAAGAGTCGATTTGCAGAATCAATTGACAGCAGAGCAGTATCATGATCTCATGATGAATGAATTGGAAGATGTCAATCAGCAGCGGTTGGTTGCATTGAAGAAAATTCAAGACAATAAAGCACGGGTGGCTCGGCATTATAATAAGAAGGTGATGACCAAGGAATTTGATGAAGGAGATCTGGTTTGGAAAGTTAAGTTGTCGATTGGCGTACGAGATAATCATTTCGGCAAGTGGTCATCTAATTGGGAAGGTCCTTATATAATTAGCCGATGCGTGCCTGGTAATGCTTATGTTTTGAAGGAGCTGGATGGAGAAGAATTTGGCCGAGCGCTTAATGGAAAGTATTTAAAGAAATACTACCCTAGCATTTGGGTAGGTTCTTAAAGTGTTCGGTTGAATTTCCAGCAGAGCCGACGTTAAGAGCGTCGCCTTTGAGATGGCTGATGCTGATGGTATCGCCCTTAGGAAAAATATATGCCGAAAGAACAAAGGAAGACGAAAAGCAGATATATATTACAAAGTGGTCAAGACGATGAAGTACTTATAGTTTATAAGCTATTACATCATACATGATGGGGGTACAAAATTCTTGCGCCAAGAATACACACCCTGGGCTCTGCCAACTACGGTAGGAGATGGAAGTTTCTCCCCTTGCAGAATGTTGGAGTATCTGCCGGGTGTTGGCGCAGGGTAAGATGGGTCAACGCTCAGGAGCATCAGGAGAGGAGCAAGTTCATGGCCTCATCATGTCGAAGAAGATGTTATCCCTGAGAAGGAACCTTGTCTGACGAAGAACATGAGTTCTTCCTCGTAGTCTGAAGAGGAGCCGCCGTTCTTGGGATCTAGCTCAAGAGGGATAGCGTCGATTGGAAGAGATTGGAGGAAATATGGAAGGAAGACTGAAGACCAGAGTAAAGAGGCAAGAAGGCAAGAGAGGTTTGTGGTGGCTATCTTGCATATTGGGATGCATTGATCAGGCTTTGTGAAAGGGATTTTTCTTGCTGGCCATTGCGTTGGTGATTCTGGTGAAGGAGGTTGGTCCTTTTTATAGGCCGAAATATGGAGGGAGATAAGATCGGGAAATAGTAAAAGGCTTGTTGCAATTAAAGTGATTGGTACGATCTGTCTGTCGAAAGGGTGCACGCCATGTGAAGACAGAGGTACAGTTCATTATGTCAGATGCACAGTTCTCCCGTGAAGTGTCATCTAGAAGCTTGCATTAAAAATAAGAAACAATCCGACGCATGGAGATTCCATAACCCGGCTTGGGGGCATGTGTTGACACCAGATTTTAGCCCAGGGCACATTGTCAGTGAGTAACAGGGTTTGCGCCGGGTGGAAAGAGTTTGTGTGCGAGGTGGTAGCCCACCGGAGATCATGAAGCCGAAGAAAACGTGCGTGCGTACGTGTGGGTCCGCTTTTCTTTCTATTTGTTTCCTTTGTCTAAGTTAAGAAAGAATTGACCGAGTTGTGGTCAAGTAGGAGTCGTGTTTGTTTCCAAGTCGGTTGCCTCGGGTGTATAAATATAAACCCAGGTGCTTGTAAAAAATCAATCAATACAATCACTTTTCGGCGCATCGTCACAATTTCTTGACGAGATCTCCGTCGACATCGGCGTCCATCGGGGCTCCGGTTTCGACTTGGATTTCGTCGGGGAAGCGCATCGATCTTCGTTATGTCGACTTGTCCATAATTAAGATTGATGTGGCTGCTAGTTATCCGCTAATTTAGATCAATCTAGGGTTTACATCATGCATCGACTACATGGAATTGTTTAAGACCTAGTCCAGTTTTTTGTTACGGTTAGTTGACTTGTCCTAGCCGCGACCTTGTTGCCGATTGCTGATGTCGATTTCCTGTTTGATCTAGTTATTCGAGTCACGGTTAAGGTGCTTAGTCGATTAAATCTGCTCTTAGTGATTGGGTAGGCAGTTTGACTTGTCCTGTCTGCTTCACTTAGCTGACGTGTCCTCGGCGAAACAGTTGCTAAGAATTAGATTTAATTTACTGAGTACCTGGGACTGGTAGTTGCCGATTATACTTGTACCTGTCGATCGTGTAGAACAGTTTGACGTGTCCTGTTTTACTTCACTTAGTTGACGTGTCCTCGGTGAAGCGTTCGTTAGATTATGGGTATATATAGTGGCTATTGGTTTAATCGTTCTTTCGGGGTGTTTAGCCGATTGTTTATCACGTTCAGATCTATGCTTGTGTGTCTTTAAATATCTTATTGTTCCTGTTCAAGTATAGGTCTGAGCCTTATTTTGTCGATGTCGATTCACTTTACCATGATGCTTGCCGATAGATTTTGTCGATTGCATGCTTTGCCGATTGCCGATTCTGATGCATGTTTTTGCTTTATTTATCGCGCGAGTATTTACTGTTGCGACATGTCGATTCGTTTCTAGCCGACAGCCAAGCATTTATTTAAATTATCTTTTATTCACTAACATCGGCTGCGGTTACGCATCAGCCTGTGCGGGGCCGATAGCCCAGGAATTTTAGACGCTTTTCTTGTCTTTGTCGATTTGCAGGGAAAATCGACTGGCACGCTCCGGAATTCACCGCGTTCCAAGTTTGGTCCTGAACATAGTGAAGCAAATCTCTCAGGCCACGTGTGCGGAGCAGTAGAACACACATTTTACTGCCAACAGTCCCGCCGCCGTCGACGTGGCACGCCACGTCGTCAGGTGGGGCCTGGCAGGACCCAATCGCCGCCCAGTCAGCAGCTCCCTCCATCTTCAGCTCCGTGCACCCGGTTCACGTGAACCGTAGACTCATAGCTCCTCGGTTCACGATGGACCTGGTTCACAATCCTTTTCCTATACAAAAATAATTCCAGGAAATCCCCTGCCCTGGTAATTTTGCAGATAAACCCCTCCAGTTTATTTTATTGCTGTTAGGTCCCTACCTTTTTACAGAAACACCCTTATACTTCCCATAATTACCTTTTAGTCCCTGCCTTTTTACATCAAGGTCCCTCAACTCTTCTATAATTACATATAGGTCCCTAGAACTTTTCTGTTTTACAGATAAGTCACCAGAAACTTTGCTGTAATTGCAAACAAGCCCCTAGAACCTTTAAACGCCTATATCTTTTCCATCCGAGCTCCGTTTTGAGCGATTCTTGCGCTCACGTGTTCGTAGAAACGCGTAGTACCTTTTGGTACTGTCTATGAAGCCCCACATCAGGTCTATAAGTCATCAATACCCTAAGTCCCTCTCTCGCTCGACAAATCCCATCTCGATAAATCATTCACCGCTGATCTCGCGTAACACAGATATTCTTTCCTTTATAGTGTTGAACCCAGCCAATCTCGCCGTATCGTTCCACATCGTTCAATCAAACCTATTCAAATGTTGTCACCGATCAAAACCTAACTTTATTGATTTACCGATCTTGTTTATATTTGATCTTTCACTGAATCTTATTGGAATTATTGCTCATTGCTATTTCAATTGCAACCATGCATTCATATCATGCATGCATGCCTAGATTTATATACAACTCTGCATTTGCACATCCTCTTTTCAAACCATCCATGTTCTTTAACAGAAATAACTTAGAGTTTATGTAATAGATATGCACGCAATCCCCATCAGTAAAGCATGTGCATCTCATCATCCTAGCCCTGAAGTTTCAGTAAATAAAGTTTCATGCCAAACCCTACACTTTTGCCTCTTTTAAGAGAACTTAGATAATTAATAGTTTGTCTAGGTGAATATGGCCCTTATAAGGCCATGAATATAACTTGTAATAAATAATCTTTCATAGATAAATGTGCATTGCATCAACATAGTCATTTTCTTGGAGTTTTATCGATTCTTATAGGAGTTAATTGGATTTTATTGGCTTGTTTTGACCTTTATTTCGTTTGCGATAGTTGTTTATACGTAATGTTTCTGTGCGCTAGCTTACACGAAATTCGAGGAAGAGCCAGAAGAATTCAAGGAAGATCCGATCCTCAAGGGTGAGCCGAAGAATCCAAGCCCAAGGACAAGTCGGAGGATACAAGTTTCGAGAAGGGATTTGAAGACACCAACCTCGACAGAAGAGCTTGAAGATCCAGAATTGAAAGATTAGGATAGCGTTCTTCAGGCAAGCTCTACTTCTCCTTGATCATGATTGAACCTACTGTTTTCGCAATGCTCCTAAATGGCATGTTCTCGAACTATGCATTACTTGTTATTTTACCGATTGTGTAGTTACGGTCCTATTTGTTTACTGATATTAATGCCATTATTTAGGCATTAATACATGAATCCTTGTTTACCTTTGTTTACTGTCACCTTGATAACCCTAGGATAGTCCTATTATTTCGATGATGGAACAATCACCTTGCTACTAGATTGCTTAAGATCCCTCACAATGTTTCTACATTGCCACACCTTACTCACTTATATACTTTTACAAATGTGTGAAATGAGTTTGATGGTGTGCGTGATATTTAGGGTTGGGAGTAGCACAACTGTGTTAGGTGCTGATGATGATGGAGACAGTGATGATGGGATGGTTGGATCGCGGGCAAGGCCACTAGTGATTGATTGATGGCGTGACAGTCCCCTAGTGTGGGAGACATGGTGCTTGCCCCGCCACATAAGGACCGGTTCTTGTAACCTTTAACCTAGTGATTCCCGTACAACTACGGAACCTGTTATGGGAAGGACTTACCCCACCTTCTTGGTGCCTACCACTCTGATCCACATGGAGGGTAGTAGCGCAAACGAGCAACCAGGAGAAGACTCCGGAGTTTGTAGTGCTTAGGAGTTCTGGCCTGTGATCCCCACATCAATGTGCAGAGGGTCTGCATGATGACTATTATAGTCTCATGAAAAGCCACTGGTCTTTAATGGTTCGTAGGTGGCATTGTGTGTGGTACTCGAAGAAGATGGATTGAGCGTTATGTTACTCTTCGTACAAGAGTGCATAGCCCGTGGAAAAAGATGTACAACCTCTGCAGAGTGTAAAAATCTATCTGGATAACCGTTGTCGCAGTACCGACGCGCTATGGTTGAGTTCACAAAGATTAGCCACCTCTCATCCCTTGAAGTGTGAGTGAGCAGTAGTCTGCTCGTGTTTTAGAAGTGATGGCAAGTGTGCCGGGTCGGTATGACCATTGAGGTCAGAAGGCCCAACTAAAATTTGGAACTGGCGGGAATGCTTTATACTCCCTCAGGGCCAACCAACTAAAATATTGGCAGTTACTTCTCTGTTTTATCTGAGAATTCCTTCACATGCTTTGGTGAACCTTGCATAAAATTTGCTTGCTGCAAATGAACCATGCAGCCTATTCCTTGCTATGACCAAATATGCTTATATATAGACCCTTGTGTAGTGTAGGGCTTGCTGAGTACCTTATGTACTCACGCGTTTGCGATTGTTGGTTTAGTAGGAGAAGACTTAGTAGAAGACAACGACGATTGGGTTTTCGGTTCTGCTTCTCAAGTTTGCTTGTGGCGTTGGGCCATAGTTTCCGCTGTCTGCTTCACCGTTAGTCGGTCGTATTGACTTGGATAGTTTCAAATCTTTGTCGTACCGCCACTAAGGGTCTTATATCAGGTATCTTACTTATTTATCTATTCATAATATGCTTTTGATTATCATATCTGTGTTCTTGTGTGTATCAGCTATTGATCCAGGGACTGATACAGGATGCACAGCAGATTCCAGAAATGGGGTCTGACACGTATCATCCGTGAGAAGCGGTCGACTGTTGGCGGTCGTTAAACCATGATTTGACCGCCACCCTACCGGTAAATAAATGCATAACACCAAGATTTTGTGCATAGTAGATAGGAATAATGCTACTCCACAGGTTTTGGTGGATATTTGGATGCAGGAGTGAATAACGGAGAAAAGTGAGCCCAGCCAGGGAAAATCCCTGGCCGGCCGGCCCCACCCTAGGCCGGCCGGCCCCACCTGGTGGCTGCAGGCCCCAGGCTTCCTCCAGTGGGCTGGAAAATAATCTTCAACGCACAATTCAAGCCCAGCCCGGCAGAATTCCACCGACATTCTAGAAGGTGGGCTATTTGGGCCTTTACTTGGCCCTCACTTCAATTCTGCCGACCCCACGAAGTAGCCGACCTTCGGACCGCCATCAGGAGAGGATCTGGAGCGTTCAGGCAGAAGACGGTGGCCAACCGATAGAAGGGACGGCCGGCCGGCCACCCTCCTAGGCCGGCCGGCCGGCTTTGGCGGCGCCGCCTCTCCAAATTCGGCAGCTGTGCTTCCACCGCCTTGGAGACCTATAAATTGGACCCCTCGGCCTCCGAAGCAATTCGCACCATCACACTTCATCCAAGTGTTCATTAGTTTAGTTGAGTAGTAGCTTTGGGAGTTAGAGTAGAGTAGAGTAGAGTGAGAGCTCTCTCGGGCTTCCAGAGTTCTCTCGGAGTTCGGTATAGTTCTTTGTATTCTTACTCTTGAGATATTATTTTATTCAATATAATTATATTTAGTTTTATCTTTTATTATTTATTTTAGTAGTTCTTTTCTGTTTAGTTTATTTATTCGTTAAGTAAGTGCTCGTAGAAGTCTTGTTGTGGGATTCGTGATTGTTGGAATAGCGAGTACGAAAGAGTGCCGTCGTCGGAGATGACGTCGTGTGAAATCTGTGCTTGTTCATTCTTAGATAGGGCTGCTCCGTTGATCAAGAGTAGTTCCTCTAGGCGGGTTGTAAGCATGGCGCTTAGAACTTGGCCTATGCACGTTTGGCACCCAACCCCACGGAGGATGGTAGCCGTGAGTGTATGTGACAGCTGCACCGGTCTCTGTAATCCACCACGTCCGGGTTGGACTCAGCAAGGTCTTAATTATAGCATACGGTTCCCTAGGTTTGAACTAGCTTCATCGGTTAACCTAGCACGTGTGTGCCCCGAAACGACATGACTTGTATGTGTATGAGCTTAGCTAGAGTAAATAATCTTTGTAGACTTGACTGCTAGGAAAGTAAATAATAGACAAACATACAGGTAGCCTTAACTCTATCTCGTTGCTCTCCCAAATGTATACTACGATTTATTTTATTACCTTGGAGTTGAGGATGTGTGTGCCACCCATATCTATCATGCCTATCTTACCCCCGTCTCAAGTATAGTTGATACATTATTTCTTTCTCCAAATTATCCAATGCATAGCTATTATTCAGCTCCCTTTTGCTCTACTTCCCTGTGAAAATATAAATACGATAACCCTGGAATACTCCAAGGTGAAATGCTACAATGGTGATCCGTGCGCTTGCGGAATTAATAAATTTAATTTTATCGCATAAGAACCACCAACAAGCATTTCTGGCGCCGTTGCCGGGGAAGTAGCAGCTAGGAACTGAATAAATGCATTGAAGTTTGTGAGAAGAATAATTATGACTTACTTTTGCGGGCTTACCCTTGTCCTGTCTTTCTTTGTTGTGGAAATTTGAAACAGGACTGTGCATGACTGGTTTCGACCTACCAGAAAACTTCCACTCAGATCCCGAACAGTTCTTGAGAAGGGTGAGGGCCAGGCTTACCCCTCCTCCCACCCACGCTCGATCGAAAGTTCTGGCTCTTGAAGGATCCCTTCCGACGATTGTCGATCACCCTCCACCTTCATCAACAAACAACAACATGGGTGATCCGATTGAGAAGACGATCAATGACTTCTCCGCGCCAACTACAGAGAACATCCGCGTGGGACCTAACCCGCGCATTACCAACAAGGACTACGAGCTCAAGCCAGCCTTGATCAACATGATCTTGGCCAGTCCTTTCTGTGGGAAGCCGTCGGAGAATGCAAATGCTCACCTCCAAAGGTTCCTGATGACGTGCAACACTTTCGTCATAAAGGATGCACCTCAGGACGCTATCCGACTACAGCTTTTCCCATTCTCTCTGTTGGGGAAGGCTCTCCAGTGGTTCTACGCGAACCAAGAGTCCCTCGACACGTGGACGGCATGCTCCAATGCCTTCCTCGCCAAGTTCTTCCCGCCGGGCAAGACGACTGCCCTGCGGAACAAGACATCGGGCTTCCAACAGCTCGCAGATGAGTCGACCGCGGAAGCCTGGGACAGGATGCAGGAGTACGTTCTCTCATGCCCACACCATGGCATGGAAGAATGGCTCCACATACAGAGTTTCTACCACGGTTTGAGGCCGTTCGCTCCAGAGCACCTCGACGCCGCAGCAGGCGGCTCCTTCTTCTCCCTTAGCGTGAAGAACGCTAAGAAGTTGATTGAGAAGGTGGCGGCCAACCAGACTCATGGTGAACGCCAAGCTGCGAGCACCAAGACCCGTGGAGTGCACCAAGTGGAGACGATGGACATGCTCGCCATCAAGCTCGATCAGCTACTCCGCAAGGTGGAGTCTCCACAGGACCTGCGAGTTGCGGATTCCCGCATGACATGTGAGGAATGCGGCAATGTTGGGCATATGGGCATCAATTGCCCGAATGCGAGAGAGGAATGCAATTTCCTCAGCAATGGCAATGGGTACCGCTCCCAGAACAACTACGGCTGGAACTCCAGGCCCGACCTCTCCTTCAACAAGAATCAGGGAGGCTCCTCGTACGAAGGAGAGTGTTAGTGCTATCACCACCAGGGGAGGAAGAGGTACTGTGGACCCACCATACCCCAAGGGTGCAGAGAGAAAGACACCAAATGCAGCCCCCAAGGAGAAGGCCGGCAAAAAGGTTCCAGAAAAGAAGGTCCCTGAAAAGGAAGATGCCGAGAAGGAGAGCTCCGAGGAGGAACCAACGACAGATCCTCCCGTTGAGCAAGCTCCACCTAAGGCAGCACCTCACGAGTATTTTGACACTACAGGCTTGCCTTACCCCGACCGCAGGAAGAAGCTCACTGTGGATGAGCGCTTTGATAAATTTATTGAGGCCATCCGGCATATATATGTGCATATTCCGCTGCTTGATGCCATGCAGGTACCTACTTACACTAGGTATTTCCGGGACATCCTCAACAACAAGCGCCCCATTCCAGCAATGGAGGTAGTGAAGCTTACAGAAGAGTGCAGCGCAGCCATTCTGAACATTCTTCCGGAAAAGAAGAAGGATCCAGGATGCCCTACTATCCCATGTTCGATTGGCAGCCAGCACTTCTCTCAAGCGCTTTGTGACTTGGGTGCAAGCGTGAGCATTATGCCCAAGACGGTATATGACAGGTTAAACTGTCCATTATCGCCTACGGCTATGTGCTTGCAGCTCGCAGATCAGTCCGTTCGTCATCCTGCGGGTATTGCCGAAGACGTCCCCGTACAGATCAGAAACTTCTTCGTCCCCGTCGACTTTGTTGTGCTTGACATGGAGGTGGATGTCAAGACTCCTCTCATCCTCGGGAGGCCGTTCTTGAGCACCACCAATGCCAACATCGACGTGGGGGCAGGAGAGATCCACTTGGACTTCAACGGCAGGGAAGAAACGTTCAACTTCAAGCCTAAGGTTGAGCAATGCAAGCAAGTACGGGTCATATATGGAAAGGACCCAAGGAGAGTGGAGAAGATTGAGATTACTCCACCCATGCCACAGCCAGACAAGCTCATTGCATACATGAGAGACTATCTGGCAAGAGAGAATGCAAGAAGGCCAGCTAATTATTGGAGGACTCAAAGGAGAATGCCTCAGCCGCCAAAACCACCTCAAGCCCCTCTTACTCCTCCGCAAGAAGGAGTAGGCGAGTCACAATCGCCTAAGAAGAGGAGAGCGAGGCGCTCAAGAAAGAAGAAGGCAGCTACGGTATCGACCGATGAGAGTACAACAAAGGCGCCTATTAAAGAAAAGGTCGCCGCCACTAACACAAAGAAGACAACCAAGGTGTGGCGGAAGAAAGAATGAACCTCTACCTCGCCAGATTCTCCAGCGAGCGAGGTCCAAACAAGTTGAAGACATGGAGAACGTCTAGCTCAAAGACGTAAAAATGAGAGCCCTCCGATTGGGGAGGCCATCCCAATCGTTATCCTAGCTAGGCCTAGCACTTGTTTTTCTTTTCATAAATCATAAAAACAAAATAAAAATTTGAAAAATTTAAAAACAACAAAAATAATAGGATTCCCGGTGATGCCCATTAGGGGCTAGCCACTTGTATCATCATCACTCTTTTTTGCAGGTCAAGAAGGAGGAGGAAGAGCCTGAATCAAACTTAAGTCTTACAAAGACTCAAGCTTGGGGAGGGCCCCACAGGTAAGAAGGAGTTCAATACAAGCTCGAGTCTTACAAAGACTCAAGCTTGGGGAGGACCCCCAGGTAAGTATTCCTAACTTTTCTTAATAAATAAATAAACTCCCTGTTTCGAATAAATGCTAGAATCTTGGCGTTATGCTACGCTTAAGGGAAATGATGATCGAGTTACAAATTAGCTTCCCATGTGTCGCATAGATGCAACCTCTACTCCTGACATATGTGTTATTTTTACTTGAGCATGATCACATCATGAGTCTTGCTTATTTCCGTGGGTTGCATTTGTTACACCAAGTCTGAGCATTGTGGATTGTGATATGGCATGATTAGGACTTGTTGCAATTTCTTAGTATGGTTTCATCCAGAGACGTTTTTCTTGAATTGCTGCAAGTACCTAAAACCCTTCTGTTTTGGCACACTTCTCTTAGTGTGAGGATTTATTTACCTACCAGAGCCATATCATAATATTCGAAACAGCCCCACTCATAGCCATTTGTTTATGCATTGAGCTTTGTTAAGGTTTGATGTACTCTTGAAACTAAGCACTCCTAATTTTGGTCATAATTCCTTCGCGTGTGTTTTCGAAAATTTCTCTCCACCAAATAAAGAGGGGAATGTTTGGATAAATCAACCAAATATTTTTCAGAAATTGTAAAACTTTTGGTCCATCCAAAATGCTCAAGAATATTTCAAAATGTTTCATTGAACCATTCAAAATTTATGGCCCCTTGCACCATGGAGTAGTCAAAAAAAAAACCCCATGGTTGCATAACAAAAGTCAATGGCTATATGGTTCTTATCATAAACATCTTGAGCAAAATAGAGGACCAATGTTTTTCAAAACCCCCTTCCACAAGTGTGAGTTCATTTTCTCCCCCTCTATCACATCATTTCTTATGACCAAAATAAATGGAGTTGCTATGTTGATTAAGACTCATTCTTTAGCTTTACAATATATGCATGACATTTGTGCATTCCTTACCAAGCTCCACATACAAAGCCTCATTTGGTAGAAGGTAGGATGAGTGAAGCTTGTAGGAATAGAACTCACATCGGAGTGGTAAGAGAAGTGCCACCCAAAACGAAGGAGAATTTTTGCACCTTACCTTGCAGCACATAAAAACTCTGGATGCATACCTGCTAGAATTGTGTACTTGTCCGAAAATGCCGTTCTAGTCTTCAATGCTGCATGACAAGGTGTGACATATAAGCCTCACGATTTTTGCAACACTCATGAATATTTTGTGCTCGCGTAAACTTACCACTGTTTAGGGAGTATGTTGTTGCATCTTTATTACCTATGGGGCGCTTCTCTGTAACTCCTGATCCGCCGGTACCCTGAGTTGAGTTTGCTCGGGACGAGCAAAGTTTAAGCTTGGGGAGGTTGTTGGCGGTCGTTAAACCATGATTAGACCGCCACCCTACCGGTAAATAAATGCATAACACCAAGATTTTGTGCATAGTAGATAGGAATAATGCTACTCCACAGGTTTTGGTGGATATTTGGATGCAGGAGTGAATAATGGAGAAAAGTGGGCCCAGCCAGGGAAAATCCCTGGCCGGCCGGCCCCACCCTAGGCCGGCCGGCCCCACCTGGTGGCCGCAGGCCCCAGGCTTCCTCCAGTGGGCTGGAAAATAATCTTCAACGCACAATTCAAGCCCAGCCCGGCAGAATTCCACCGACATTCTAGAAGGTAGGCTATTTGGGCCTTTACTTGGCCCTCACTTCAATTCTGCCGACCCCACGAAGTAGCCGACCTTCGGACCGCCATCAGGAGAGGATCTGGAGCGTTCAGGCAGAAGACGGTGGCCAACCGACAGAAGGGACGGCCGGCCGGCCGGCCACCCCCCTAGGCCGGCCGGCCGGCTTTGGCGGCGCCGCCTCTCCAAAGTCGGCAGCTGTGCTTCCACCGCCTTGGAGACCTATAAATTGGACCCCTCGGCCTCCGAAGCAATTCGCACCATCACACTTCATCCAAGTGTTCATTAGTTTAGTTGAGTAGTAGCTTTGGGAGTTAGAGTAGAGTAGAGTAGAGTGAGAGCTCTCTCGGGCTTCCGGAGTTCTCTCGGAGTTCGGTATAGTTCTTTGTATCCTTACTCTTGAGATATTATTTTATTCAATATAATTATATTTAGTTTTATCTTTATTTATTTATTTTAGTAGTTTCTTTTCTATTTAGTTTATTTATTCGTTAAGTAAGTGCTCGTAGAAGTCTTGTTGTGGGATTCGTGATTGTTGGAATAGCGAGTACGAGAGAGTGCCGTCGTCGGAGATGACGTCGTGTGAAATCTGTGCTTGTTCATTCTTAGATAGGGCTGCTCCGTTGATCAAGAGTAGTTCCTCTAGGCGGGTTGTAAGCATGGCGCTTAGAACTTGGCCTATGCACGTTTGGCACCCAACCCCACGGAGGATGGTAGCCGCGAGTGTATGTGACAGCTGCACCGGTCTCTGTAATCCACCACGTCCGGGTTGGACTCAGCAGGGTCTTAATCATAGCATACGGTTCCCTAGGTTTGAACTAGCTTCATCGGTTAACCTAGCACGTGTGTGCCCCGAAACGACATGACTTGTATGTGTATGAGCTTAGCTGGAGTAAATAATCTTTGTAGACTTGACTGCTAGGAAAGTAAATAATAGATAAACATACAGGTAGCCTTAACTCTATCTCGTTGCTCTCCCAAATGTATACTACGATTTATTTTATTACCTTAGATTTGAGAATGTGTGTGCCACCCATATCTATCATGCCTATCTTACCTCCGTCTCAAGTATAGTTGATACATTATTTCTTTCTCCAAATTATCCAATGCATAGCTATTATTCAGCTCCCTTTTGCTCTACTTCCCTGCGGAAATATAAATACGATAACCCTAGAATACTCCAAGGTGAAATGCTACAATGATGATCCGTGCGCTTGCGGAATTAATGAATTTAATTTTATCGCATAAGAACCGCCAACATCGACCAGGCTCTCTAGATGACCAGGGGCTCCATATGACCGGGGGCTCCTGTGTAGTTCAGTGACGGACGCATCAGTTGAAACTTGAGTATTCTCAAACCAGTCTGCCAAGCAAAGAGAACAATAGTGAATTAAACGAAAAATTGTTCACAACATGAGCTACTCCATCTGTTTTTAAATTGTTGACGCTGTTGAATTTTTTTGTTATATTTGACCATTCGTCTTATTGAGAAATAGGGTCTGACACTAAACCCCTCTCTAACCCTAACTAGAGCTCCACCATCGCCGGTGGAAACCCGAGATGAACGAAGAACATAATCTCTCGTATCACAGTGAGGGAGGAGCATGCTAGGAGTACGCGATACCCATCTTATCCTCGAGTACGCTAGTCGTATGATTCTCGTCCCAAGAATCAACTTGGAAGTTCAAATGGCTAAACTGTTTCGATACGAGCAAGCAGGCAACAGATTTACCAATCACCTTATTTCCTCCCACGGATATACACATACAATGACAATACTGACTGAAGATCTTGAGCTCTATACAAGATACAATCATCATACTGATATTAAGTTGAGCTCAATCGAGCATTAAATAGCCCACCCACTCATCTCACCCATATCGACTAACTCCACGTCCAAAATTTCAAAGGAGCATAGATGAATTAGAATGTCAATATCCAAGCTCGTGGACCATTTTTGTACCACAAGATACTCACCGTCAATGATGTTGATTGAGAGTAAGTGCCAGAGTGTACCCATCGTCCAACCTTCTTTTCTTGAAGCCCGAGCTCCTCCTCCCAAACAGAAACATAAAAGGCAACATTAGCTAGCTAGCAGTCAGTAGCAAACACAAACATTAGTATATCGATCGTGGGGGTTGGAATGGATGCATGACAAGATGTGTTGCGATTTAGAAATAGGAGGCATCGGGAGCTGCATCCCGGCTAATGTTGCTGGTGACACAGAACCGGAGCGAATGCTGTCATAAAAGAGCTCGGATCGTAGCGCATCGCTGCACTGGCGAGTGCTATGGAATCGGAGCAGCCGTGGAAACAACTGCAAGCCTCGTGCAACGCTGGGCTGCAAATGGCACACGTCTTGAAGAGCGGAGGCGGGAACAGAGCTGCTCGTGCCCATAAGCATCGCGTCAACTCGTAAGGCAGAGGTAACACGACTTGTGCTGTACTTGGGCACCGGAATGCACGGAACAGGGTCACAGGGATGATTGGCGTGGCCAGTGTCAGGAGGGGTGCATACACGGCGACAAATTGGCGGCCGAGCTGATGAGAAATTCCCAGTTCTTGTGCACGAGTATTAAATCGAGCCTAGTGGCTTGTTTACCAAGTCTAGCTTAGTGTCATCGCAAAAAAGAAAAAAAAAAGTCTAGCTAGCTTAGTGGTCAAAAGTTGGTCAGCGTAATTTTGTTCGTAGTGACCCATGGCTCCTCCGTAAAAGGCGCAGCGTTTCCCGCAACGTTAATTGTCTGTCTAGCCACCTCGACTCCTCGAGCACCTGAGAAACGATGCTTTGCCGGAGCGTAGTTTCAGCATGTGGGAAGAAAAACTACAGTAGCCTCTGCATCAATTCAGAACTAAGAAGTCGCATGGATTTGAGCTAGGTTGCTGCAATTAAGCACTAGAATCTGGCAGTTAATCGGGATAAAGTAACAGTGCAAATATCAGGATTTCTCAAAATTCAAGCATGCACTAAAAAATTTTCTGCTCATCAGGTGACCATCACAAACTGAAAACAGCGTGATGTTGAGAGAAAACTGAGCTACACGTACAAACTACTACCAAATGCTCGTGCATTCTACGAGCATGGACCGCAAGGGTTTGTGCGGTGGTGGTTCGGTGAATGACCGCTGGGTCCCACATAATCCTCATGAACCCTACCGTCACAGCACGAGCGCTCATCACCTCCACCTCTTGGATGCCATCCTCCGCAGGATCACGAGCAGTGCTCGTCCGGTGCTCTGCCGGCGTCGCACCGGAGAAGCCACCTCTCGGTGTAGCGTCTCCGCTATTCACAGGATCGAGTCGGAAGTGCCGGTGAACGGACACAACAGTACATCACATAAATAAGCACAAATGTTTGCATCTTTAAGTTATTACAAGTCTCAAATGATTTAAAACACGTGAGTAGCACAGCGGAAGTCTGAAGATACCTAAAACAACTACTACTCTCTACGATACAAAGGCCGCACATCGAAGCCCTGCGATGTGGACCTGCTGAGAAACTCCACCAAGCAACAGCGGAAGCAAAAACGATACCTGCACAAAAACATAAAGAGCCAACCCCTGAGTACTAGTTACTCAGCAAGACTTACCCGTCAACGTGGCTAACTACAGCCGACTCTTAATATGCAAGGCTACAAAAGGTAGGCTGACTCATGCGCATAAAACCGCACTAATTACTTGGTCCTTACTTTCAATTTTTATTTCCAATTAAGTACTTAACCAATAATACAGTGCACTTATCACAAAAACAGGTAACAATACATCATATCAGCAGTGCAGTAGTTCATAAATACAATAAGTAAGGCAATAAGTATATCATCATAATCATCTATCATCATCCATAATCACATTACGATGTGGCGCACTGAACAAGTGGGTGCTCATTTCCGAGAGCGGCGGCATCGACGTACATCCTGCAGGAGAAACCTGACCACACGACGCACACGCCAAAAGGCGTATGCGGCAACCGTTTACGCTGTTCCCCCCTAGTGCTGGCTGGGTCTCACACCTCCCGAGAAAGGCCCTCCCGCACGGTCCCCGTCCGGACGTACACCCCGATTGGGAGGCATCCCTTCTCTCCCAAGTACCATGATAGAAAGTGTAAGTATCCGCTAGACCCCCAGGGCGTCACAGGCTACTAGGTTTACTGGGCCCATAAAACACCAGCATGTGAATCAGTACGTTCAAGCTTGCTCAATAGGGCCAACAAAAAACGATCCTTAATCGACACAGACGGGGCTACCACCGTGAAGGCCCAGCCTTCTCCAACCATCCTACACAAATAATCCCCGTCCGGTCTGCAACAAACCTAAATTCTGCTAGTACAATCCAGAATAATTCCTGTCATGCGAGTGGGACCTACCACTCGTCTTCTACCGTCTGCTAGCCACTAAGCATAGCAAGTTCTAACGTTACCCTAGAACCAACTACTACAAAATAGGACACAAGGTAGGATCTGGAAGGGTAGTCCTAATGCAGTTCTAAGGTTTCACATCAACTTCTAATAAACCTAATGCACAATCAATTACTAGCCCCAATCAAGTGAGAAAATAAAAATCTAAACAGGAACGCATGCACCGGGGCTTGCCTGGCTCAGGAGCTACACTAGCAAAGTCAGTGGTGTTAGTCTGCTGCTCCTCCTGCGTCTGCTCCGGCAGCTGGAAGTCCAGGGGCTTCGGAGTCTCCTCTGTCACTACACGTCATGACAAGGAAATAATGCATGTCAGATGCAATGATATGGTGCAATAAGATTTAATTATTTTATAAGACAGTGATTTACACTGTAAGTGCAAATGATTATATTTATTAATTATCTTCGTCTGAAGTATTTCCTTCATTGACTCTTGGTTAAGTTAATTACTTAAATTAACTTGAGTGGGTTAATTAAATAAATTATTTTAGAAAATTAATTTGTGTCCAGTGGCATTTTTCTGGTGAAGAGTACCACTGGAAGTAATTTACGGTGAAGTTTGGCGATTTATTCTAATACGGATTATTTATAATAAATTAAGCAAGACAGCGGGTTAAAAATCATATGAAAATAATTAAGCATCATCTGACAGTGAAAAAAAATGTTCTGTAAGTGTGTTATCAGATGATTTACAACACTGCAAGATTTTGTGATTTATGGAGCAACAGATAATTTATTAGGAAATAAACAAGATTTGCACATATGCAATTTTCCAGAAAACAGATAAAGTGATATGTGTGATTTGACATTTTTATTGGATAGATCTTGCAACATGGAAGCCAAAAAAAAATTGGTTTTGCATTTTTCTGATGTGTATTCGATTTTCTATGAATTGTTAAATTTCCTGAGATTTTCTGGAGATTAAACAAATCGGAAAAGAAACTAAAAAGGTGCGGGCCAATCAGATCCCGGCCGCACGCGGGGCCACACGGGCGTGGCCGCACCGGATCCGGGCCGGCTCGACCCGGCGCCGACTCGCCGGAGGGCGGCGGCGCACTCGCCGGAGTTGGCCTCTGGCGGGGTTCCAGGCAAACGGAGAGTACGGGAGGGGGCGGCGTGGATCGGCGAGTTCACCTACGATGTCGTCGACGAGCAGGGACGGCCGGAGCTTGGTCGGCGACGAGCGGCGGCGGTCGGAGATGGTTCGGCGAGGTCGGAAGGTCGACGAAGAGGGCGGGAGACGACGAGATCCAGCCGAGGAGCTTCGCCTTCGCGCGCCGGAGCTCGACGTCGAGGATGTCGACGACGGAAAGGCCGGCAAGGTGGCCGACGACGATGAGGTCTTCGCGGCGGTGAGGACCGGCGATGGAAAAAGCTTCAAATCCAGCGGCGCAGCTGTGGAGGAAGGAGAATAAATGAGCGGGGAAGATGCGCAAGCTAGCGCAGAACGCCAAGGTGCAACAAAATGGCGACGAGTCTCACCGGAGAGGGAGTATTGCCGGCGAGGCGACGGCATGACGGTGACCGGACCTGAGGATGACGGCTTCGAATCACGAGCACACGGCGAAGGAAGGCAACGACGTCCGCTGCTCTAGCTCCAAGAAGCTATGGCAAAGCCCGGAGAGGGTGGCTCGGCCAGGGCTGGCGCGACGTCGACGGGGTTGGAGCTCGAACTCGACGGCGGAAATGGCGGCACGGCGAGCTAGGGTTTGGAGGGAGGAGGGAATGGCGGCGGATGAGGGAGAGAGACCGGGGAGAGGAGCAAAGCTGGTTTTATCCGCGGCGTGGGCGGAGGCTGGGCGGCGTCCACCGCCGGCGATGCCCAATCGGCGATGGAGACGCGGGCCCAAAGAGGCTGACAGGCGGGCCCGATTTCCATTTCCCTTTTTCACGATTTATTCGAACTCAAATTTTCCCCGAACTTGTGCACACGAATTGGAGTAGCAAATGAGCTCCAAAATTTGCAAACTTGGTACCGTTGGAAGGATCTTGAAAAGATCTATCATCTGACCAACATGCACAGCTGAACTCCAAAGGGATTTCAAATGGTAGCTGGTCAAAGTGGATCACTTTTTCAGCTTTGGGGATTTATTTGAGCACCCAAATGAATTTGTAAAATCACCAACAATTCTCCAAAATTCTGATTTGAGATGAGCTATCCAGAGATATTTTGGTTGGCTCAAGTTGTTATGGAAAAACTTGGAGTTCCTTCACAAGGATCAAATTTGACCCAAATTTGAAGAAACTTGAATTTCATGCTGTCAGATTTGTCGAATTAAAAGGGAACCTTACCGACCTCCAAAAATTATGAGAAATTCAGGGAACATAGGATAAATATCCAGCTCCAACTTCTCTTTTGAGTCCATGTAGGTTTGAGCAACAGAATTTGAATTAAAATTCGAGTAACAGCAGGATTTGTATGAATTTCTCTGAATTTTTAGAGACACTTCCAGAATTTCAAAAATCATGGAAAACTCTCCCAAAATTTTCCTTTCAGATGTTCTTGCTGAAGAAATTATCAGTCGAGCAAGTTGATATTGAAATTTTTAACTTGCTTCACAAGCATTGGTTTGACATTATTTGAATTTTGAATTTTGAATTTGGCTCGATTTGCTTTTTGGTTCTGTTTACTTGTGCAAAGTTGGGGCTATTCGATCTTCAGTGACACGGGGTGTCACAGCCCTCCCCCCTTAAGGAAATCTCGTCCTGAGATTTAAGGAGGGTGGGGGAAAGAGAGAGGAACTACGGTGAAAGATAAGATGCAAAACGGAACAAACCAGAAACACACCCCGAAAGGTAGAAAACCGGGAAAAAGAGAGTTTAAGAACTCTTCCTGTTCCCATGTGTTCCTCAGCCTCAGAGTGGTTGCTCCACTGCACCTTATAGAACTTACTAGCGATTTTCCTGGTGACTCGGTCCTTCTAGTCAACTAGCTCATCAGGTGACATCTGGTAAGGCCTTTCTGAAACTGGCATTGTACTTCTTGATTCTTCATCTTTAAACTGCACATCTGCGTCTGGTATGCGTACTTTGACTTTTCACTCAGGGAGAACTCGGGGCAAACACGAACCAAGCTAACGATTGGGTGCGCTAAAGGTCTCGATGGGGTCAATGAAGAGAGGTGAACAATCTTGGCCATGAACGGGTGATTCGAGTCTGATGGCACTTGAAGGGGATATCACGACGGACAAAAGCACACGGATTGGCCAACATCTGATAACTAGGAACACAAGTGACTCTCAACGAAAAGGTGTAGCGGTCCTCAAAGAGTAGGATATCCAAGGATCTGTAGGCACAAGATTGGCGCATACGACGAAGGTACCCAAGGTGTACAACTTCCACATTCTTGCTCTTTTAGCGGTGATTAGTCATGCATCCATTTTATTCTATGCTAGGGTGAGTAAGATGCATAATCATAGTGCATTGCATGCTTTGAATGATGCAATGCACATGTGATGGTGACCATGCAAAAGAGTGCAAGTGCATAATGTCATGATGCACAGTGCCGTGCATGGTGCATATATGGTGCATGACATGATGCATATGAAGATGTTTATGATATGATATGGTGCCCATGTCATGGTGCATAATGGTGCAATTGCCATGATGTGATGATGCATATGTGATGATGCAACTGATATGACATGCATAAATTGATGTATATGATTATGCATTGCCAAGTGCTTATGCAATGCAGGTGGTATATTGCAATGCATATGGAATGGTACATTGCACATGCTTTATGCTGCCAAATTTTAATCTTTGAGCAAGAACGAAGATCTCAAAGGCAAGGCTAAGGAAAAGATTATCAAGATCTGGCATAACCTTCTCCACACTTGGTGGGCAACTAGCAAGGATATCAATTCCAGGAAAACAAATTCTGGTGTAGGGCTCATTAACAACGGTAAGACAACAACAAAAAGATGGGCTCCACGATATAACATGATAGATAAGAGTGCAAAAATATTCCCGATGAATACAAAAGGGTCAGGGCTCAACATGAATACAACTCCTTCCATCGAGGTAGGTCAAGGTCGTACAACTCGATAACACGTAGTGCTAAAAGTACAACGATAAGATTAGAACACTAACACAAGAGATCGCGTCGACACTAGCTCCAACTAAACATCAACAAAACATCTAAACAACACACTACACGATGGATCTGGTCGAAGCGACTACGACTACTCAAGCGTCTTCCTCACGGTCTAGTTGCTCTCCATGCTGCAGGTCGATGGCGTCCTCTGGTACTTGTTCTGCAAGTGGAGCGTGAGGGACTTGGGCCGACATGAGCTATGCGATCAACTGTTGCGCTGCGTCTTGCTCTTCAAAGGGTTCTTCGATCTGGTTGGCTTGGTTCTGCACCTGTAGGGCATCCTTCGCTTCGTCCCGCTCAATACAAAGTCTCATCGTCTTCAGCAGCAGGCTCATCTTTTCTCCTTGCTTACGAGAAAAGGCATGCAGTGTAGCTGAGTAGTAAACAGGCACAGCTACGCATGGGTTATAGTGTGGTTGTTGGACAGCCAACACAATGTCCATGCGACGGCTCCAATCCCGGTTGGTTCGATCGCTAACCGGTAGGAGGGCAAACGGGGTTCCTTCCATCTCACTCTGGTGGTCATCACAGAACTGCGTGAGAGTGGTGAGAGCAGTAACACCCCAAGTATCGTGTATCTCTGATCCCGTAGCGCTCACCGTCCAAGGTTCCCATGCTGAAGATGTCGAAGACGCTGGAATGGCCACATGGATGATGCACGACGGTACTCCCTCATCCAAGAATTGTCTTCCAACGTATGCAAGAGGCTCCAGATACCCAAAGTGCTGAGGGACTCACCAAAACACGCCAGGTAAGCCTGGCTTGTTGAGGCAAGTCGAAAGCATTCGGTCGTTACCATCGTACTCCTCGTCCTCAGCCCTATGCGAGGAAAATTGGACGAGAAACGTCACAATCTGAGGAACCATGCTAAACCAAACTGATAACATGGTATAGGACTTCTGGTCGGTCGTAGAAAGCAGCTACACACAGCCATTCGAGCAAACAAGAGAGCAACGAGCATTCAACGCAACAGATTGAAATCTGTCTTAACTGCGAGCAGCAGTCATAACAATGAATTCTGGTACTTCTGGAGGCGTCAAATGAGAAAAGTCAGAAAGTGAAAGTTGTAGAAAACTTCGAGATCTTTCCAACGAGTACTCATGCGCCTCAAACGGACCATCAGACCAGGAGATATCGATCTTTGCAGACAACTGACAGATTCTGAAAAATAGCTGACGGCAGAACAGGTTCCACTTTGAGCGACAGATTTGAAGGTGTTAGGGACAGAAACTCGGGCTGAGGTCTGAAGGTGATTTCAAGATTAAGTTGTAATCTTTCCAGATTGGGTTTGTTCACTGAATTTGACCTGGTGGTTTAAGAGTTACGAATTTTTGAATTTGCTTAGTCAGTCAGAAATTTCTGGGTGATCTGAATTTCGTTGAAGTGTTTTACATGCAATGCATGCTCGTCCTGTACGTCCTCACAAAAGAAAATTTGCTCAAGTATAGCAGGCCGTGGACAGCGGTGGCAACTAAGTAGTACTCATGCACGTTTCTACACGATCTACACGCAAGTTAGTGTACCTGCAAGAAAACATACATCGCCACCTCAAGCAACCTACACAGGTGACGTCCATCTATCACCCGCCGATGGACAGCATATAACAGAAAAGTAATGCATGGCTCAACCACATCTTAAATCACATCTCAACACCATCTCGCCTCCTCCTATAACACCCCCCACAATCTACACGAGTCAAACTCGTAAACTCCTGAGCCATGCATGTTACTTACCTTCTTACCTGGGCGTCGGTGCGTCGTTACAGAAAATAAACAAGTAACTCCTATTACCACCTGATATTCTAACATCCTTATACTAGGGCTTTCGTTCCTCACTCGCAACGTGGTTAGCTTTTCGAAAATAGACCATTTATATGATGTACTGTCCCAACACGGCTCTTATGCCAGCTGTAGCGTCTCCGCTATTCACAGGATCGAGTCGAAAGTGCCGGTGAATGGACACAACAGTACATCACATAAATAAGCACAAATGTTTGCATCTTTAAATTATTACAAGTCTCAAATGATTTAAAACACGTGAGTCGCACAGCGGAAGTCTGAAGATACCTAAAACAACTACTACTCTCGACGATACAAAGGCCGCACATCGAAGCCCTGCGATGTGGACCTGCTGAGAAACTCCACCAAGCAACAGCGGAAGCAAAAACGATACCTGCACAAAAACATAAAGAGCCAACCCCTGAGTACTAGTTACTCAGCAAGACTTACCCGTCAACGTGGCTAACTACAGCCGACTCCTAGTATGCAAGGCTACAAAGGGTAGGCTGACTCATGCGTATAAAACTGCACTAATTACTTGGTCCTTACTTTCAATTTTTATTTTCAATTAAGTACTTAACCAATAATACAGTGCACTTATCACTAAAACAGGTAACAATACATCATATCAGCAGTGCAGTAGTACATAAATACGTTAAGTAAGGCAATAAGTATATCATCATAATCATCCATCATCATCTATAATCACACTACGATGTGGCGCACTGAACAAGTGGGTGCTCATTTCCGAGAGCGGCGACATCGATGTACATCCTGCAGGAGAAACCTGACCACACGACGCACACGCCAAAAGGCGTATGCGGCAACCGTTTACGCTGTTCCCCCTAGTGCTGGCTGGGTCTCACACCTCCCGAGAAAGGCCCTCCCGCACGGTCCCCGTCCCGGACGTACGCCCCGATTGGGAGGCATCCCTTCTCTCCCAAGTACCATGATAGAAAGTGCAAGTATCCGCTAGACCCCCAGGGCGTCACAGGCTACTAGGTTTACTGGGCTCATAAAACACCAGCATGTGAATCAGTACGTTCAAGCTTGCTCAATATAGCCAACAACGAACGGTCCTTAATCGACACAGATGGGGCTACCACCGTGAAGGCCCAGCCTTCTCCAACCATCCTACACAAATAATCCCCGTCCAGTCTGCAACAAACCTAAATTCTGCTAGTACAATCCAGAATAATTCCTGTCATGCGAGTGGGACCTACCACTCGTCTTCTACCGTCCGCTAGCCACTAAGCATAGCAAGTTCTAACGTTACCCTAGAACCAACTACTACAAAATAGGACACAAGGTAGGATCTGGAAGGGTAGTCCTAATGCAGTTCTAAGGTTTCACATCAACTTCTAATAAACCTAATGCACAATCAATTACTAGCCCCAATCAAGTGAGAAAATAAAAATCTAAACATGAAGGCATGCACCGGGGCTTGCCTGGCTCAGGAGCTACACTAGCAAAGTCAGTGGTGTCAGTCTGCTGCTCCTCCTGCGTCTGCTCCGGCAACTGGAAGTCCAGGAGCTTCGGAGTCTCCTCTGTCACTACACGTCATGACAAGGATGCAATGATATGATGCAATAAGATTTAATTATTTTATAAGACAATAATTTACACTAGTGCAAATGATTATATTATTAATTATCTTCGTCTGAAGTATTTCCTTCATTGACTCTTGGTTAAGTTAATTACTTAAATTAACTTGAGTGGGTTAATTAAATTAATTAATTTTGAAAATTAATTTGTGTCCAACGGCATTTTTCTGGGGAAGAGTACCACTGGAAGTAATTTACGGTGAAGTTTGGCGATTTATTGTAATACGTATTATTTATAATAATTTAAACTAGATAGCGGGTTAAATAAATCATCCAAAAATAATTAAGCATCATCTGACAGTGAAAAAAAAATGTTCTGTAAATGTGTTATCAGATGATTTACAACACTGCAAGATTTTGTGATTTATGGAGCAACAGATAATTTATTAGGAAATAACCAAGATTTGCACATATGCAATTTTCCAGAAAACAGATAAAGTGATATGTGTGATTTGACATTTTTATTGGATAGATCTTGCAACATGGAAGCCAAAAAAATTGGTTTCGCTTTTTTCTGATGTGTATTCGATTTTCTATGAATTGTTGAATTTCCTGAGATTTTCTGGAGATTAAACAAATCGGAAAAGAAATTACAAAGTTGCGGGCCAATCAGATCCCGGCCGCACGCGGGGCCACACGGGCGCGGCCGCACCGGATCCGGGCCGGCTCGCCCCGGCGCCGGCTCGCCGGAGGGCGGCGGTGCACTCGCCGGAGTTGGCCTCCGGCGGGGTTCCAGGCAAACGGAGAGTACGGGAGGGGGCGGCGTGGATCGGCGAGTTCACCTACGATGTCGTCGACGAGCGGGGACGGCCGGAGCTTGGTCGGCGACGAGCGGCGGCGGTCGGAGATGGTTCGGCGAGGTCGGAAGGTAGACGAAGAGGGAAGGAGACGACGAGATCCAGCCGAGGAGCTTCGCCTTCGCGCGCTGGAGCTCGACGTCGAGGATGTCGACGACGGCGGCAAGGTGGTCGACAACGACGAGGTCTTCGCGGCGGTGAGGACCGGCGATGGAAAAAGCTTCAAATCCAGCGGCGCAGCTGTGGAGGAAGGAGAATAAATGAGCGGGGAAGATGCGCAAGCGAGCGCAGAACGCCAAGGTGCAACAAAATGGCGACGAGTCTCACCGGAGAGGGAGTATTGCCCGGCGAGGCGACGGCACGACGGTGACCGGGCCTGAGGATGACGGCTTCGAATCACGAGCACACGGCGAAGGAAGGCAACGACGTCCGCTGCTCTAGCTCCAAGAAGCTATGGCAAAGCCCGGAGAGGATGGCTCGGCCAGGGCTGGCGCGACATCGACGGGGTTGGAGCTCGAACTCGACGGCGGAAATGGCGGCACGGCGAGCTAGGGTTTGGAGGGAGGAGGGAATGGCGGCGGATGAGGGAGAGAGACCGGGGAGAGGAGCAAGGCCGCTTTTATCCGCGGCGTGGGCGGAGGCGGGGCGGCGTCCACCGCCGGCGATGCCCAATCGGCGATGGAGACGCGGGCCCAAAGAGGCTGACAGGCGGGCCCGATTTCCTTTTCCCTTTTTCACGATTTATTCGAACTCAAATTTTCCCCGAAGTTGTGCACACGAATTGGAGTAGCAAATGAGCTCCAAAATTTGCAAACTTGGTACCGTTGGAAGGATCTTGAAAAGATCTATCATCTGACCAACATGCACAGCTGAACTCCAAAGGGATTTCAAATGGTAGCTGGTCAAAGTGGATCACTTTTTCAGCTTTGGGGATTTATTTGAGCACCCAAATGAATTTGTAAAATCACCAACAATTCTCCAAAATTCGCATTTGAGATGAGCTATCCAGAGATATTTTTGTTGGCTCAAGTTGTTATGGAAAAACTTGGAGTTCCTTCACAAGGATCAAATTTGACCCAAATTTGAAGAAACTTGAATTTCATGCTGTCAGATTTGTCGAATTAAAAGGGAACCTTACCGACCTCCAAAAATTATGGAAACTTCAGGGAACATAGGATAAATATCCAGCTCCAACTTCTCTTTTGAGTCCAGGTAGGTTTGAGCAACAGAATTTGAATTAAAATTCGAGTAACAGCAGGATTTGTATGTATTTCTCTGAATTTTTAGAGACACTTCCAGAATTTCAAAAATCATGGAAAAATCTCCCAAAATTTTGCTTTCAGATGTTCTTGCTGAAGAAATTATCAGTCGAGCAAGTTGATATTGAAATTTTTAACTTGCTTCACAAGCATTGGTTTGACATTATTTGAATTTTGAATTTCGAATTTGGCTCGATTTGCTTTTTGGTTCTGTTTACTTGTTCAAAGTTGGAGCTATTCGATCTTCAGCGACACGGGGTGTCACACTCGGGCGTCGGATGAGTGGCGCGTGTCCATTGGACGGCGAGCAGACGGTTGCTGCCACCTGGAAACCATGAAAAGAAAAGTCACAGCTCTCTGCCCTGGTACACAGAGCAACCACAACGACCAGGGGTAAAGAAAAAAAAAACTTGCAAGAATGTTTCAAGCCGACGACCATCGCCACACACACACCTGTTCCTCGACCGGTCGCCGTCGGACCCCCTACGTTATTCATTTCGTGACGTAGCCACGGAGGTGAACACTGAACAGGTCGACGGCACTGACTTACGGACATGGTCGAACTTGCACGATCCACGCCACCAACGACTCGTTCGTACGGGCGCGCGCGCACACACTTGTCAACCGCTCTCCGGAGAGATTGGACGCCGCCGCGTCGCATAGAGCAGCAAGCTCAGGTCCGGACCTCGCGGTGCCGGCCGGTCGCTGTGGTGTCGTTGTTTTCGGTGATTTATCCTAATTTGACTCTGCTTGGCCCGACGTCTCTCGCTCGTCGTTCGGACTTGCCACAGCTCGTGGTGCTTTTGTTCACGCTTCCAGCTTCCACGGACACTTGCCCCCCGACGTGACGTGAGCTGCTCGATCTCTCCTGCAAAAGCCGGCACTGAACTGCTGGAACCCGCATGCAGTTCGCATGTCTCCGTCACCCTGCCCGTCGGACGCGCGGGGCGGGGGCGGCGGCCCGGCCGTACGCGGCGCGGACGTCCTTCCTGCTCCGGCCAGACAATGCCGTTGGCGCTCCTCGCTGCCACCGCCCAACCGTTGGTTGCGCCCGGCGCGCGCTTTTAAAAGAAAATAATAAAAAAAAAAAGGGCTCCACTCCATCTCACTGACCATATATATGGGGTTGAGGGCTTCAGGCCCACATGTCAACGACATAGGAAGTAAGGAAAAAAAAAAAACTCTGAACTGTAACCCTATACTAGTATAGATGGCAGGATGTCATATATATCGCGAAATCCCCAGCTTATTACCCGGTAATAATCTTAGCAGCCGCCACTCTGGGTCAAAGATAGAATCGACACGCATCCTTATGCATGCTTGTGAAGGTTCGCTCTTTGTCTGAAACCACGCCGCACACTTGTCGTACAGCAGCCGGCCCGTATCTGTTTTTTACAACCTGCATGGGATATATTATCATTGGACTTGTATGTTTGTTACGCACATGCTGAGACTCAGTAACTATCCCTCGCCTATAAGTACCAATGCAATCCAGCAGGGACAACCACCAAGAAATCTGGTTGCAGGCCTCTCCAGTTCATTCAAAAGAAATCTAGTTGCAGAACCAGAAGATGGCACCTACACCTGCAGTTTGCTCTGTCAATGAAGCTCAGGAGCCGCGTAAGGCTCCGACTTTCCACCGAAGCCTGTGGGGTGATTTCTTCCTGACATACCACCCGCCCACTGCGCCGCAGGTAACTTCTGCTTTATCAGAATGAAAGTACTTTGAGATTCTGATCAACAAAGAAACTGATCAATGTTGCTTGTCCGTTGTAGCATGCATACATGGAGGAAAGGGTCGAAGTGTTAAAAGAACAGGTTAGGAAGATGTTGGAGGGCACAAATGAGATACCAAAAATATTGGATCTTATAATCACGCTACAACGCCTTGGACTGGATAGCCACTACGAGAATGAGATTGACAAGCTGTTGAACTTTGTCTACTGTTCTAACTATGATGATAAAGATCTGAATTTAGTTTCACTGCGATTTTATCTTCTTCGGAAAAATGGCTATGATGTGCCATCTGGTAAGGCCTAACTGTTCCTAGTAAAAATGCTCAGAACTTATTAAGTAAAACGATAAACAAGTACTAGATATATACAACAAGCGCAAGTTGCATTTGATTTGTATTCTTTTGCGGATGTACAACTAATATTCCTTATTTTATTCAACTAATTTGCAGATGTGTTTCTAAATTTCAAAGAAAAGGAAGGGAAATTTGTTGCTGATGATATAAAAAGCCTATTGAGCTTATATAATGCAGCATACCTTAGGACCCATGGAGAGAAAGTACTTGATGAAGCCATCATATTCACCAGAGGCAAACTTGAAGCTGCATTAGACTCTCTGGAATCAAAAGTAGCTGATGAAGTGTCACTTAACCTTCAAGCACCTCTCTTTCGAAGGGTTAGATTGCTGGAAACTAGAAATTACATCCCAATATACGAAAGGGAGACTGCACGAAACGAGGCCATATTGGAGTTTGCAAAATTGAATTTCAACCTTCTTCAACTTCTTTACTGTGAGGAGCTAAAGGATGTCACACTGTAAGACTATTCAAACTTTGAGCTCTAAAGTTCTCTTCACCTGTAGTCAATTACATAATATATTTACCTCTGTATCATCACAGGTGGTGGAAGCAACTTAATGTTGAAACCAACTTAAGTTTTATTCGAGACAGGATAGTGGAAATGCATTTCTGGATGACAGGTGCTTTGAGTGAGCCAAAATATTCTCTTTCAAGAGTCATACTTACGAAGATGACAGCCTATATCACCATACTAGATGATATCATGGATACCTATGGTACAACCGAGGAAGGCATACTGCTTGCTGAGGCAATATATAGGTACAAATCAACCTTAATAAGATAATATAATAGTCAATATTGATATCATATTTTTCTTTATCTTCTACTCAACTGGCAGCAGTTGAAGCACAGGTTCAACCATGATAAGTTGATAACTGTAGCATAGGACAGACATTTCAGATCTCATCTTTCTTTCTTTTTTTTAAGAATTTCTACATCCAGTAAAAAAAGTAATTCTTTTAACGTATATTGGTTGAGACAGACTACTTCAAATGTTCCTAATGGGTTGTGGCGTGCAGGTGCAACGTGGATGCAGCAGAACTACTTCCAGAGTACATGAAGCACTTGTACCTGTATTTATTGAAGACATTCGATTCCTGTGAGGACGATCTAGGACCAAACAAAAGCTATCGGGTGTTTTATCTCAAAGAAGTGGTAAGTATTGTATTGGAGTATTTGACCTCACTGAATTAGTTGTTAAGCACATGCACTCTGTAGTATATACATACTGTCATAGAGTTTCACAATCTAACCAAAAAAGAAAAGAGAATAAGAATATTATTGTTGTCGTACTGTTTAATTTACTGCTTCAAAAATGATTGGCTAGATTAAGTACAATGAATAATAGTAAAACATTTTCAAATGGATAATAGTAAAGCATTTACAATGGATATATTGCCTCAAAAATGATTGGCTAGATTAAGTACAATGAATAATAGTAAAACATTTACAATGGATATCCACGATCTCTTTAAGTTTTATTCTTATTTTTGAATAGTTTATATGTTGGAAGTGTGTAGAATTTAGAAGATATCTAATAGACAACACCAAGCCCGTACTGCCGTACACAACATGAAGTAAAAGCATTCTCGATTCACAATATTATATTGATTAACATGTTTCCATGTTCAATGCAGTTAAAGATTTTGGTCAGAGGATATGTTGAGGAGAACAAATGGCGTGATGAGCACTATGTCCCAGAAACAATTGATGAACATCTAGAAATTTCAAGAACAACTGTGGGAGCTTTTCAGCTAGCATGTTCCTCATTTGTTGGGATGGGGGATGTCGTAACAAAAGAAATGCTCGACTGGCTTTTAACCTATCCAGAACTCCTCAAGTGTTTCACAACATTTGTACGGCTCTCCAATGATACTGCATCAACAAAGGTCCGTAACCAAATATCAACTCATAAATGAAAAATGATTCTGACGCTCTAAGCTTGTACTATGTTATTTTGATATACAGTTACTGCATCATTTCAATGTTTTTGTATCTTCTATCAAATATTGCAGCGTGAGGAGGGCCACCATGCCTCTACTATCGAATGTTATATGTTGCAGCATGGGACAACAATCGATGATGCATGGGAGAAGATTAAAGAGTTAATTGAAGATTCGTGGAAGGATATGATGAGACACTATCTTAAACCAACAGAACAGACAAATATCGTGGTACGGACAGTTGTCGATCTTGCAAGGACAGGGGACTACATGTACAAGAAAACTGATGCATTCACTTTTGCCACTACAATCAAAGATACGATAGAATTACTTTATGTGAAGCCCACATAGTTCTAGACTTCACGGACCACCGAAAAAGACTCTTTTACCAGAGTTCATACTTAAAAAATGCAGTGTTGAAATGTTTCAGCTGTATTGAATAATGTGGCAGACACACGACTTATGTTTACAAAATTTTAGCAAGAATGTGGAATAAGAACTGTTGCATTGGGTACACTACGCAATAGTTATTGATAAATGTATTGATATATCCCACTTGGTTGGGATAAAAAAACTGTTGGTGTTGTATTGGTATCTCCCCAGTAATATATACTGCTTTTCACATGCATTGCTCTGATCTTTCTATATTTGTTCTTCTGTGGATATCTTTGATGTATTTTTTCGTACTGAGTTCACGTTTCGAACCTTCCTATTCCCATTGAGATCAAAGCATTAGAGCAGGGGTATGGACTTGAACTATACTATACTAAAATTTCTAAGATAAGCTCACACTCTCATCCAGCCCGCCGGCCCTTGGTAGTAATATAACAAGTGGACGAAAACTAAACATTCAATAAAAGCATGAATCGATAATTTTTTTCATCAGCGAAGCTGCAAAGCATGCTGGACATTCTATTACTTTTCTACGAACATATGAGATCAATTTGGGGTTCGAGAGGTACCAGACCATATAAATGGGATGGGTTGCTTTATCAGCGAAGTAAAACTTCATGGCATGCTTACGGGTAATATTTCAGGAGATATACATATAATTCAAAATTGGTGATGTTTGCCATTTATATGGGTTCAGGGCATGTTGGTGACATATAAAGTCAAAAAATATGAACTGCAACCCTATAGTGGATGGCTGGATGCCAATCATGCCATATCCCAAAATCCCCAGCTTACTCGTTAATCTTAGCAACGATCCTGGTTTAAGGTACAACTAGTAAGGAGGCCCGCGCATTTGCGCGGCTAGATGCAGTATAATTCAATTTTTAAAATATTCTTATATTATAAAAACTAAGTCATGATATTGTTTCATGATGGATAAACTTTTTAAAAAAGTTATGTTCTTTTTATAAATAAAGCGCAAACCTTAAGCTAATATAACCAATATATTCTAAATTATTGTTAAAGAGGAAAATATCTAAAATAGAATGATCAGATAATGAAATGCAATATAATAGTAAAAATATCATGTAGTATCTTACTTTCATGGTTGGCTGTGCTCCAGTTATGTATAGATGCATATGCGATATTCTAGCATCTGACCTTGGATTTCATCGAGAACCACTTGCCACTGTCATCTTATTTGTATTTGATTCACAGCCAAAGAGACCTTGCCCTGGTTTACTTGCGAGCCTTGAGCTGGCTATCATCATATCTGTTTTCTTCATGAAGGCAAGCAAAGGACTTGCTGAGAATTGATGCAAAGTATTTGGTCATATAAAAACCAAAATTTCATTAGTAGTGAACCAAAATCTTTCTATCCTTTCCTTGCAGGCCGTTTTATTCCTTGTTGAATGAATCTAATGCTTTTGATGCTCCATGGCCGATAGCTCATGGCGAAATTATCCCCGTCTATATATGACATGATATCAAGAGCACTTCTTTTATGTAATTTAATCGAGTCCATGGAGAAGCTCTGCAGTTTTGATCAATGAGGGAGGTGGGGCTATCATCATTAGCAGTACACAAATAAGAAAGAACAAACGGAGAAGGGACCAACCCCCCGATTTGATCTGATCATTAATTCACTGTCCTCATCATCGCACATAAAACACCATGCCCGCAGCTATCAGGTGATGCAGATGAACCCATCCTTGTTGCCGCACTCCCGATACTCGTCTCCCCTAACCATTGCGACTGCTTTCTTAGCAGACTTGTGAGCGCCTGCAAGGCTGTTCAGTCCACCGCTAAGCCACGGCTGCACGGCAGAAATTTTCTCCTCTCATGTTCCCTGTCAAGATTCAAGGCGTCCCACTGCAACTCCAGATCGATTCATCCCTGTCAATTGATGACCCGCATGTTTATGTCGCTAGTCAGGACGTGGTTAATTAAGATTGGCTGGACTCTTCTCGTGATGTTCTAGAAGCCAAATAAAATGCATCGCTAACATATGGAAGCTCGAGTAGGCCAAATTATTTTACGTTTGTATCTAAGTTTTCCAGACCTGGTCTCCCATAGCCTGTCGCTGAATATAATTTTGTCCCACGGAATAGTAGTGGCAATTTAGACTAAAATTTCGCTGAACATATGGAGGGTATTTTAGACTAAAATTTTCATAATGGCAGTGGTGGCTGCACGTGCAATTACGCGTCTAGACATACTATATTATTTAAAATATTTTTATATTATTGTAGAAGTTTAACATAGTTTATTGTTATTACCTATTTTATAATCTATATTTATAAAATTGTAGAAAATAGATTGTAGAATTTCTCACCGTCCCTCAATTTGAGTGAGAGATGAGTTATCATTTATCTAACAATATATTTGATTTTATTTTAGAAGTGAGGTTGGTACAAACGTGGCATGCTAAACAACTAACATATCTCATGATAGAAAAAAAAGAATATATCGTGCTGCAAATAAATCTTTCGAAGGATACGTGTCATGCTAAAAATAAAATAATATGCCATTCTAGCTAGACATACATCACGGTGTATTTTTATAACGGTGTATTTAGAAATCAGGATTAAGTGTTTATTGGATATTTTTATTATTCCAAAATTTAGCTATTTGCTCATAATGGTATGGTTGGTAAATTAAAAATAAGAATTAGAGATATTTTTAGCTATTTTTATAATCCAAATTTAGTTTTTTTTTGACTTGTAAGGGCATAAAGGGTAAGTTAGAAATAGGTGTGAAGGATATTTTTTTTGTTATTTTTTATTATTCCGAATTTAACTATTTTTTACTCAAAATGGCATGGTGGGTAATTTAGAAATAGGTGTGAGGGGTATTTTTGGCTATTTTTATTATTTTGAATTTAGCTATTTTATAAGTACTTTTAGGGGGTTTTCTGACTAATTGTTCTATAATGGCAGTGGTGGGCAATTTTCACTTCTTATTTTCTCGGATTAACGTGGGAATTTCTAGCATTTTAGAATTAACGTAGTAATTTCTAGACCTTGAGAGCGAACGTGAAGGCTTCTTTTGTTGGTCAATTATATATATAATAGATCCACACACAAGTGCCCATCCTTTTAAGTGAACCTCGAAGCTCGTATGCTTTTGAAGATGAAATGGTCATCTTCGACCTGTTTGTCTTCCATCACAAGTTGCATTCTTTTCGCAGCCATCATTATCTGCTTGCATGAAAGCATATCATTTGACTTGTGTGCTTCTTAGATACATGCTGAGGTTCTGTTGCTGGGGAAAGCAAGGTGACGTTGCAGCTCTTCCTTTTCGATAAGTGCCAGTGCGTTGCAGCAGAGATAGCCACCAAGAAAGCTAGCTGCACATCAGAGCGATCAGCAATATCACACTAACTAAAATCGAGATCGAGAAGATGGCAATTACACCTGGAGTTTGCTCTGTCAGTGATGTTCATGGGCTGCATAAGGCTCCAACTTTCCACCGGAGTCTGTGGGGTGATTTCTTCCTCACATACCAGCCGCCCACTGCACCTCAAGTAAATTCTGCATCAGAATAAAGGTATAATGAGATCCTGAAGAGCCACAAAACTGACCAATGTTGCTTGTCTGTTGCAGCGTGAACACATGGAAGAAAGGGTCAAACTGTTAAAAGAAAAGGTTAGGAAGATTTTGGAGGGCACAAACGAGATACTAAAAATATTGGATCTTATAATCACGTTACAACGCCTTGGACTGAATAGCCACTAGAGAATAAGATCGACAAGCTGTTGAACTTTGTTTACTGTTCTGATTACGACGATAAAGATCCAAATTTAGTTTCACTGTGATTTTATCTTCTTCGAAAAAATGGCTATGATGTGACATCTGGTAAGGTCTAACAGTATGTAGGACAAATGCTCGGAACTTATATTAAGTAAAACCATGAAGAAATACTAAATATAACAAGCGCAAATTGTGTTTGATTTGTATTGTTTTGGGCTGTAATACTAAATATAACAAGATCCAAATTATTTGCTCAAACTAATTTGCAGGCGTGTTTCTAAATTGGAAACTATAAGTTATATCCCAATTTACGAAAGGGAGGCTGCACGAAATGAGGCCGTATTGGTGTTTGCAAAATTGAAATTCAACCTTCTTCAACTTCTATATTGTGAGGAGTTAAAGAAGGTCACACTGTAAGACTATTCAAACTTTGAATTCTAAAGCTCTCTTCACTTATAGTCAATTACACAATTTATTAACCTCTGTATCATCACAGGTGCTGGAAGCAACTTAATGTTGAAAGAAATTAAAGTTTTATTAGAGATAGATAGTGGAAATGCATTTCAGGATGACATGAGCTGCTCTGAGCCAAACTATCCTCTTTTACGAGGAATACTTACGAAGATGACAGCCTATAACACCAAACTAGATGATATCATGGATACCTATGGTACAACCGAGGCGGGCATGCTGCTTGCTGAGGCAATATATAGGTACAAATTTCTCTCAACAAACAATACATATATAGGTACAAATCAACCATATTAAGATAATATACACTTGCTGAATCACTTCAATGGTTTTTTATCCAATCAAATGTTGCAGCGTGAGCAAACAGGAGGCCATCGTGCCTCTACTGTCCAATGTTATATTGCAGCATGGGACTACAATGCATGATGCATGTGAGAGGATAAAAGGGTTGATTGAAGATTCGTGGAAGGATATGTTGAGACATTACCTCCCTAAACCAACAGAGCAGACAAATGTCATGGCACGGACAGTTGTTGAATTTGCAAGGACAGGGAACTACATGTACAAGGAAAGTGACGCATTCACTTTTGCCGATACAATCAACGATATGAGAGCTGTACTTTATGTGAAACCCACATAATTCTCAATTGTAACGACTGAACAAGACCCTGTTGCCAGATTTATACTTAGAAATGCAGCTGTATTGAGTAATGTTGAGACCAGACGAGACTCCTGTGCACCAAATCTTAGCCGGAGAGTATAATAAGAGCTGTTGCAATGGGTACGGTGTTACCCTCAATAAATGATTTTACCACGCATTGCTCTGAAGCATATTCAGTATGGATTGCTTGAAACAAATTCAGATCGGAGTGGGACACATCTATTCGGGTTTTCGATAAGAAAGCTGAACTCCTCAGCAAGTGGTTCAATCTATGACAAGCTAGATCAGCTAATTGAGAATATAAAGGAATGATTCAGTGGGTTGCATTTATTACACCAAGTCTAAGCATTGTGGATTGTGGTATGGCATGATTAGGACTTGTCGTAATTTCTTAGCATGGCTAAATTCCAGAGATGTTTTTCTATTAATTGCTGCATGTCTTAAAAACCCTTTTTGTTTTGAATAACACTTCCCCTGTGAGGAATTAATTACCTACCAGAGCCATATCATGATAATATTCAAAACAGCCCACTCATAGCCAATTGTTCATGTGTTGAGTTTAGTTAAGGTTTAAATGCTTTTGAGAGTAAGCACTCCTTCTTCCGGTCATAAACTCCTTCGCGTGTGTTCTTGTTTTCTTTCTATAAAAAAAAGGAAAATATTTGGAAAATCAACCAAGCATCTTCCTACATTTGCAAAACTGTCGGTCCATTCAGAAAAGGCTCAAGAATACTTCAAAATTTTTACGGACCATGCAAAAGTTATAGCCTCATGCACCATGGAGTATATAAAAAAAGAAAAGAAAAAAAAGAACTCCATAGTTGCATCCCAAAATAAAAGGCTATATGGTTCTTATCATAAACATCTTGAGCAGAATAAAAGGACCAAAGTTTTCAAAACTCCCTTCCATAAGTGTGAGTTCATCTTCTCCCCCTCCATCACAAATTTTCCCTATGACCGGAATACAAGGAGTTGCTATGTCTCTTAAGATTTATTCTTTAGCTTTACAACATATGCATGACATTTGTACATTCCCTACCAAGCTCCATATAAAAGCCTTATCTGGTAGATGGTAGGAATGAGTGAAGTTTTGTAGGAATAGCCTCATAAGAGGGAGAGGGGAAGTGTGAACCAAACAAAGGAGAAATTTTACCTTGTCAGCACATAAAGACTCTGGATATAAACCTGCTAGAATTGCATGACTCGTCCAAAAGTGATGTTTTGATCTTTAATGCTATGTGACAAGGTGAAAGTATATAAGCCCCACGAATATGCAACACTTGTGAATACTTCCGTACTCTTGTATCTTTACCATTATTTAGGGAGTATGTTGTTACATCTTTGTTACCCTTAGGGCACTTCTTATAAACTCCTGATCCGCTGGTATCCTAAGTTCTGAGTTTGCTCGGGACGAGCATAGTTTAAACTTGGGGAGGTGTTGGCGGTCATAAAACCATGTTTTGACCACCAACTTACCGGTAAATAAATGCATATCACCAAGATTATGTGCATAGTAGATAGGATTAATGCCACTCCACAATTTTGGTGAATATTTGGATGCAGGAGGGAATTATAGAGGAAAGTAGGCCCAGCCGGCAGAAAACACAGGCCGGCCGGCCCCACCATAGGCCGGCCGGCCCCACATGGTGTCCCCAGGCCTCGGCCTTTCTCCAGTGGGCTGCAAACAGGCCCACAACGCAGAATCAAAAGCCTGTTCAGAAGAATTCCACCGACGTTCTAGAAGGTGGGCTGTTTGGGCCTCAACTTGGCCCTCACTCCTCTTCTGCCGCCCCCACGAAGCCACCGACTGGACAACCGCCATCAGGAGAGCATCAGGACCGTCCAGGGCGAAGGCGGTGGCCAACCGCCACAATAGGCGGCCGGTCGGCCCCCCTACTTGGCCGGCCGGCCTAACTTGGTGGGCCTGGCACTCCAGCTTTGGGCATAAATACCCATTCGCCCTGATGATGCTATAAATAGCCCCGTCCGGCTCAAGAACAATTCGCACCTGAGTTTCTCATGGAAGATCACTCCACTTGTGTAGTTTAGAGTAGGATTAGTATTTTAGTTACGGGAGTTAGAGTAGAAGTGAGAGCTTCGCTCGGAGTTCCGGAGTTCTCTTCGGAGTTTGGATAAAGTTCTCTTGTATCTTTTCTTTTATTAGACTTTATTTAATATAATTATTTCTTTATTTATTTTCTTATTTATTTAATTTAGTTTCCTTTTTAGCTTATATTTATTTATTTAGTAATTATTATAGAGAAATTCTTGTGTTGGATCCACGTCTGTGTATGATAGGTTCGAATGAATTGTTGAGCTAGGCAGTAGGGACAATATAATCGCCTTATTGTTACGACCTCGCACAATTTATTTGGATTTATTATGCATGGTTGGTTTGCCCTAAAAGCTTAGGGTAAATTATTTAGGATAGTTGCTTGTGTGGTTCAGGGAATTATTCTAGACGTGAGTTTGCACCCAACCCCACGGAGGATGGTAGCCGCGAGTGCTTGTCACCGGTCTCTGTAATCCACCACGTCTGGGTTGGACCGGCAGGGTCTTAATTATAGCAGGTGGTTCCTTATGGTGGTGGTCTTGGCTGCCATTATGACACATCTGTGCCCCGATGCACTTGAATGTATCTGTAATGAAAGATTAAGTAAGTAGTTGTAGACTATCAGGAAATACTAAATGCTAACCCCTAGGCATCCTTCATCTGTACCCAACCTCACGGGATGTGTGGTAGGTAGTAGGTGGTGACAGCCCTATCTATCCTCTGCAATCTACCATGTTCGGGTTGGCTCGAAGATCTGACTGATACCCTTCTTCTCGTTGTTCTCCCAAACTAAATGCTAATTCCTTGTTATCTATAACGATAGATGTTCTCCCGAGTGCCACACTTATCACATACCTTATCACTGCTTTGGTCTAGTCTGCAAGTTATAGATAATAGATGTTTCCTTGTTAATTCATGATATTCTTAGCCCTGCTTCCCTGTGGAAAATATAAATACGATACCCTTGGAATACTCCCGGGTGAGATGCTACAACGGTGTTCCGTGCGCTTGCGGAGTTGAATTTAATCTCTGTGCGTAAGAAACGCCAATAGCCACACGATCTCTGTTGGCCACTGCCACCTGGAGGCCGACGCGGGGCTGGAGGTTGATGCCGGCGTGCGCGGCGACGTCGTTGTCCACGAAGTTGTGCGTGGAGCCGGAATCGAGGAGGGCGTTCAGCACCATGTCGCCGATCTTGACGTAGACCTGCATCGTCTTGGCCGAGCGCGACTGGATGCCGGTGTTGGCGCTGAGGGAAATGACCGGTTCCACCTCCTCATCGTCCTCGTTGACCACCTCGAGGACGTACAGCCGCTTGCACAGCTGTTTGTGCCCAGGCGCGAACTTGTCGTCACAGTGGAAGCAGCCCCCTCTTCGCGGCGTTTGGCGATCTCCTGTGGTGTGAGTCGGCGACGCGTTGGGGGCGATGATGCCGCCGCAGATCCCGCCGAAGAAATCGCGGAAGTCCCGGAGCCGCCGTTGGTGGAGGGAGTGGGCGGCGCCGGCTTGGTATAGCTCTTGCTGCGGCTCGCCGGTGCGGCCGCGGGTCCCGCCAACAGCATGCGCTGCTCATATGCCCTGGTGAACATGATGGCGTCGTCGAGGGAGGCCGGCCGCTGGAGCGTGACGTCGGTGCGAAGGGGTTCGCCGAGTCCCACGGTGAAGAGCTGGATCTGCTGATCCTCTGTCAGCGTCGCGGCGCGGCACGTGAGGGTGAGGAACTTGTTGCAGAAGTCGTCGACCGAGCCGTCACGTCGGAGCAACGCGATCTCGCCGATCGGGTTGTCCGTCAGGGGTGGCCCAAAGCGGGTGTTGATGAGTTGGACGAAACGCCGCCACGACGGCGCGCCTGAGTTGAGCTCGAGCCTGTAGTACCACAGCTACGCGTCATCAAGGAGATGAAACGACGCATACCATACCTTCTTCTTCTCTGGCGTGCGCTGCCCCTTGAAGAACTGTTCGCAGCGATTCAGCCATGGCAAGGGATCGCCCTTGCCGTCGTACTTGGGGAAGTCGAGTTTGTGGAATCTGGGAACGCCGCCGTCGAACTCGTCGTCGTCGTCGGATTGGTGTGGTGGTGGTGGTGGACGGCGACGCTCGTAATTGCCGGAGTCGCCCGAAGCACCTGACCTGCTCTTGCCTTTGTCGCTGACGGTGCGCTCGGAGTCAGGCAGATAGCCGGGCAGGAAGTTCTCGACGCGGGTGAGGGCGAGGTTCAGGGCCTGCTGCTGCTGGCCTTGTTCGGCGAGTGTCCGCTCCATCGTGGTCACCTTGTCGGCCAAAGGCTGGAGCGGGCGGAGAAGTGCCTCCATGGCGGCGAAGCGGCGGGCTAGATCCTCCACGGTGATCGGTGTGGTGGTGTCGTCGGTGCCGTTGCCCGTGGTGTTGGACGTCGGCATGGTGGCCCGAGAGCCTGGAACTCCTGATACCAAGTTGTCACGGGCAGGCGAGCTAGGGAGATGGGAAGGAACGGAACGACGTAGATTATACTTGAAATGAGTAGCGGGGGTTAGCCCTGGACCTCGGCGGGGCGGCGGTGCCGTGGCGACGACGCCGCACCAGCGAGGCAGGGACGTTTACAATGGCTAAAGCCTAAAACTCTAAGATGAGATTATTCCCATGCATCGGTCCTGTTTATAAGCGACAGGCCGAGCAACAGACTCCTACTAAAACTCGACCGAATAACTCCTTTTATTCTGCCGCTCCTGATGACTTTGCTTCCTTGCTTTCCGCACGACGCCGATCACGCTTGCGGCGGCGCTGGTACTGGATACCCCACTTGACATAATCATATTAAATTGATTGATACGCACCTATTTCTCTATCAGTTTTATCCCTCTGCGTGACTCGTAATTTTCACGTGAGTTTTCCATGAAAAGCCACATGTTATTGAGTAAATTTCTCTATATATTCTCAAATAACCATAAAAGTAAACCATCGTCCACAGAGAGATTCACTTTTGCAGTAGTAAATCATGAACCCACAGGTACGCCAGTGGGATGAAATCCATTGTCCCAAGCATCAACTCAGAAGTTCAAATGGCTCTATTCTTTGGTAAGGTGGTACCGACACCAGCAACCAGGCAGAAAATTCATTAATTGATCACCTTTACACTGCCCCAGCTATACAGATACAACAAGCATCATACTAACGTTTTTGTTGCGAATTCCATCATACGACTAATGTTGAGTTGAGCTAAACTATCGAGCATTAAATAATCCCACCCGCTCATCTCACCCTGTAAACTAACTACGTCTTCAAGATTTTGAAAGAGTACTGGTGATTTTTTTTTCGATAATGAAGAGTACTGGAGATTAGAACGTGAATATTGAAAGCTCATGGATTTCCTTGGTTCCACAAGATATATTACTCATCATCAATGAGGTTCACTGAGAGTAGTGTCGGAATGTACCCGCTCTCCAATCGAAGCCCACCTTGCCCTCCCCGAACACGAACATAAAAGGCAACATTGGCTAGCAGTTAGTAGCAAACAGAACACATTATAATGTCGAGGCTGGAAGGGATGCATGACAAGTTGTGTTGGGAATTAGAAATAGGAGGCATTAGGAGCTGCATCCTGAGGCAAGTAACGTGTGTCATGGAACCAGAGCAAATATCGTTGTCAAAGAGCCTGACAGATCGCACATCATGGTACCTCTGAGCACTATGAAACCGGAGCTGCTTTTTTGTGAGAATTTTTAGGACTTTTCTCCCGATTAACGTGAAGGCTTCAAAAGAAGCCTCCAATTAGTAATAAGATACAGCTAAAACAGTGGTTGAATATCTTGAGCTCTATACGATACATTCATCATACTAGTATGATATTAAGTTGAGCTCAATCAAGCATTAAATAAGCCACCCACTCATCTCATATCGACTAACTCCATGTCCAAAGATTTTCTTTTTGAGGCAACGTGTCCAAGATTTCAAGCTAGTATATATGAATTACAATGTCAATATTTAACGTGGACCTTTCTTGTACCACAAGACACTCATCGATTGTTAATGAGGTTGTTTGGGATCGTAAGTGCCGGATTGTACCCATCGTCCAACCTTCTTGTCCCGAAGCCAGAGCCCCCTCTTTCTCCCAAACGGAAACATATATGATAGCCAACATTAGGTAGAAGTTAGTAGCAAACACAACACACTATAACGTCCGGGCTGGAATGGATTCATGACAAAGTGGTGTTGTGAATTAGAAATAGGAGGCATCGGGAGCTGCATCCCGGCTGACGTCGAGTGAGATGTAGAACCTGAGCGAATGCGGCTATAAAAGAGCCTGGGTGGTCGCATATCGCGGCACCTGCAAGCGCTATGGAACCGGAGCAGCCATGGAAACAACCAGGAGCCAAGTGCTACGCCGAGCAACACATAGCACACGTCTTGAAGAGCGGAGGCCGGAAACAGCGCCGCTCGCGAGTCATTTGCGCACATAAGCGTCGCGTCAACTCATGCTGTACTGGGGTGCCGGAGTTCACTGGACAGGGATGATAAGCGTCGCCGGTGTTGGGAAGGGGGGAGATGCACAGAGAGTGGTTCTCGTGTCGATCAAATCTCGTCCCCTGTAGGTTTATCTCCTTTTGCTTTTTTTGGCCAAGGATGTTTTCCCGGTATTCAGCTGTACTGTGCAATGTTGGACCATGCCACATGTGCTATCTCTCTGAATTATATGTAGACGTGTTTCCTCATACATATTGGAAATTATACGATCATGGTACTCCCTCTGTCCATCCTAGAGGTGCATACACACGGCGACCAATTGGCGGCCGAGCTGACGAGAAATATTTCCATTTTTTGTAGGCTTGATATATCTATGTTTTTTCTGAGTTAAATAGACTGAGCAATTTCATTAGATCAGTTATATCTTTGGATGGCTCACGAAGGTCTTTTTTGACAACCATAGTATTGATGATGTAGCTTAAAACTAAAATATATATTTTTTCTATTTTCAAGGGCAGAACTTACATGTACACTCTTTTATTGATGTTTATCTGACCTATCCATTGTTCAGCACCACGTGAAAGCTCCATTTATATCCGACAATATGCGTCCATTTATATACAAGGTTGATCAGGATTCAGGAGTAAGTGCAGGAGTCGACTTAACCATCAACCTCCTTTCAACGAAGCCTGAATCTGCTCCCCGTCCCATACACGCAATAAAAGGCTCGCATACGCAAGCAGTGAAAAGCGAATGTTACACTGTATGACTCTGTGTTGAAACTTGGCTAGAAATAGGAGGCATTATGAACACCATCAGGGCTGGTGATCCCGGTGCCACAGAACCAGAGCGGATATAGCTAAAGAAAACACAAAGGGGTGGTGCTGACATGGATTTCAGAACGTTGTGTCACCAGAGCACCACTGGCTACCCCCCTAAAATCAGTGCTTCTCCGGACTGAGGCCATAAGCATCTGGAAGAGCAGAGGACAGAAGCAGAGGCAAAGGCTAATCTGTTGATCAGCGGCTCGTTACCTCAGGAAGGAGTAGACACCAGCAGAGAGTTCTTAGGTATCCCCAGGACACGAGTCATATGTATGGCTGCTGTGAGGAGTAGAGTAGAGCTGCATATGGGCACAGCTTGCCCGGTAAGGCATGGTTCTTTAACCCTTTGATTTGCGTCACTCAGTGTCGTGACGCTTCTTTTTCCTGAACTCTGTGCATCAATGGGCACAGCTCTCGAGCTCAAAGAAAACATGTTGGTGCATAACCAGGACTATGCAGAGAACCGTGCCCCTGCTCGTGTGACCGTCTCTCCTGTTCTGTCTTTGGTTCAGGAGCATCCGGCACATGTTATATCTACTATATATTCCATATTTCTGTTCGCACAAAAACTTATGGGATCTTATTCAACAAATGAGAGAGATAATGTAGTTTAGAGTTAATTACAAGTTGTGAGGTCGGTGCATGTAGCCCACACAACTTGAAAATTCTCAAAAGTGTCGTCATCCAACTTGTTGATACCAAAGTAATGAAGCATATTGGTTTACTGAGTCACGGATCCTGAGCTCAACTAATGAAGCAGTAAAGAACTCATCCACTCATCACACCTACATTAGATCTCTAAGATTTCAACAGAAAATATGAATGTGAAATTGTGAACGCTGAAGCTTATGGGTCTTTTATTTATACCACAAGACTATGAGGTCGATCTAGAGTAAGTGCAAGAGTTGATCCACCACCCACATCCTTCTGTTGAAGTCTGAGCCTCCTCCCCTCCCGAACACATGAATAAAAGGCGCAAATAGGCAAGCACTAGAAAACGAACACCACATATAGTAGCTAGTATCAGAGTCGAAATTGATGCATGGTACGTTGTGTTCAGACTTGGAAATAGGAGGCATCAGGAGTTAAATCTTGATTGATGCTGGGTGTGCCGTGAAACTCGAGTTAATATGGCTATAGCCAAAGTAGAGGTGTAGCACGGCCTGAGAACAGGTAGCTCAGTGGAATCAAAAATGCTGGCAACACTAGTCACTTCTGTGGGGTTCTTGACTGAGATCGCAAGCATCTATAAGCTCAAAGGACGGAAACAGAGCCACTCGAGGCATATCTGCTCATAAGCATCGCACTACATCAGGAATCCGGAGCCAATGAGGCTTGGGTACGTAGTATGCAAAGCCAACGGGATCCTCAGGACATGGATGGCATGCATGGTCAGTGCGAGGAGCGTAGTTGCTCGGATTAGGTCACATGCAGAATGCTGCTCTTTCCTTGTATATATATTCAGTTATGTGCAACAATGGACCCATCAAGGCTATGCTACATATGCCTGTCCACGTACAAGGCTTGAGCAGGGGCGGAGCTACAGCCCGTTCTGGGGGGTGCTGCAGCACGGCCTGAGAACTGGTAGCGCAGTGGAATCAGAGCAATGCTGGCAACACTAGTTACTTAAGAAGGTGGGAAATTGATTGATACACATCTACTTCCCTCCGATCTAATAATTTTATTGAAGGCCAAACCTCCACACTCCCCCAACACGAAAATAATAGCAACCAGTAGCAAGCATAAGACATTATAATCTATGTCGGAGCTGGAATGGATGCATCAGAAGTTGTGTTGGGAATTACGAGTAGGAGGCATCAGAAGACAGTACGTTGCTGTGCCAGGAAACAGAGCGAATGCAGTTATCAATAAGCCCAGAAGACTGCACATCACTATACAGAAGAGCACTATACAACGGTTGCATCTGAGAACTGAGTGAAAGTATGCAAGCAGGAAGCCGCACACGTCTTGAAGAACGGAGGTCGAGAGTAGAGCCGTTGCTAATCAGCATGTGTCAACTCATTAGGAAGCAGATGGTAGGGATATCCCCCAAAAGTAGTCCAAGGTGAGCTTGGGACTACCCTGTGTTTTGGCTTTAATGTTTTTTTTACTAGTCTGCAATAAGTCTAGAAGCCCAGCCATGCAGGTGCATAAGAGACAATTTCGCTCTAATTCGCGCGCGCCCGCGTGTATGCAAACCAGTGCACCAGACCGATAGCTCGGCAACTTTTTTTTTTAAACTTTTCCTCCAACTAACTTTTCATTTTTTACAAAAAAATTGAATGACTTTTTCTGTAACTTATTCTAAAACTTCCGTTGAATTTTTTATTTAATTTTGTTGCAATTAGAAGTTAGTATTCATATCCGAAACAATAATTAATATATCTGAAATGGTAATTTAATTATCAATTATAGAAGTTACTAGTCATATCCAAAATGATAATTAACTAATTAATGGATCATTATATGTTGTTAGTAGTGGTAGACGTTATGGAGGCTTTATCAATATCTAAAATAATATGTCACTATCAAAAGTTAAAACAACACAAGAATCATATCCAAAACGAGAAAACTATATACATCATTATACGACTGTCCTTACATTCCATATGAGGAGTGCATACGCGGTGACAAATTGACGGCTGGGCTGATGAGAGATAGTTATAGTTCTTGTGCATCCGTAAATGTGTGCCGTCTGTTTTGCTATGTTCTGTTCTTGTACAAGTCTACTATTTACTAATCAAAGGCTCGCCAGTGCGCTTAATTTTATACCTTGTGATCACAAATTCTTTGGGAATGCATACCTTCCCTATGATTCGCGGAGCACATCCTAGGGATGTATTACTATCATTAACTTTCCTAGGGAAAGATTTAAACGGTAGGGAAACTCGTGGATTCCAGTAGTGATGCGGGGCTCCTTCATAAATTGCGCAGCAACGCTGTCTAGCTCTACGCGACAAACAGTGATTGCCATTTTGCAGTTAGCCTCCGTGTCAGTTCAGAAATAGTAAATCCATCAAATTGAGCTAGGTGACCTTGTTCTGATTTCTAGTAGTGGTATTGTTGATGGTTACCACCGTGACCGTGGAGGGCAGCGTTTTGTTGCTTTGGCACCCAGCCCGCGTACGTAGCATCGCCACCCTCAGAGGTAGTGTTTCCTCTTTCCCGAGTCTGATGAAGAATATAGCAGCTCTACACATCTAAACCCCTCTGTAACCCTAACTAGAGCTCCACCATCACCGGTGGAAACCGAGATGAATGAAGAACAGAATCTAGGCTCATATATCATAGTGAGGGAGGAGCATGCTAGGAGTACGTGAGACCCATCTTCTCCTCGAGTACGCGAGTCAGGATGATATATTCTCTTAGTCCCAAGAATCTTGGAAGTTCGAGTGGCTCCACTGTTTCGTTTCGAGCAAGCAGGCAGTAGATTCACCAATCGCCATATTTCCTCCCACCGTTATGCGCATACAACGACAATAGTGGTTGAAGATATTGAGTTCTATACAATCATCATACTGATACTAAGTTGAGCTCAATCGAGCATTAAATAAGCCACCCACTCATCGACGAACCCCATGTCCAAGAGCAGAGATGGAGCTTGAGCACAATCATAGGAGGGACCAATGACGGAATACTGCCTTTTTAATGCTTCATCAGGTGCAGTGTTTTTCGTTTGAACAGAAAATTTATTAGTGTACATGAAGTTTTGTAACATAGCGGGGTTGGGTGGGTGTGTATGTGGGTGGGGGGGGGGGGGGTGGGGGGGGGGGGGGGCCAAGGCCCACATTATATTTCTGCCTAAGCTTGTTCAGTGTCCAAAAGAGTATAGATGAATTAGAATGTCAATATTCAAGATCGTGGACCCTTTGTTTTGTACTACAAGGTACTCACCGTCAATGATGTTGATTGAGAGTAAGTGCCAGAGTGTACCCATCGTCCAACCTTCTTTTCTTGAACGCCTAAGCCCCCTCGTCCTCCCAAACAGAAGCATAAAAGGCAACATTAGCTAGAGCTAGCAGTCAGTAGCAAACACAAACACTAGTATATCGATCGTCGGGGTTGGAATGGATGCATGACAAGATGTGTTGCGAATTAGAAATAGGAGGCATCGGGAGCTGCATCCCGGCTGATGTTGCTGGTGACACAGAACCGGAGCGAATGCGGTCATAAAAGAGCTCGGATCGTAGCACATCGCGGTACTGGCGAGTGGTATGGAACCGGAGCAGCCGTGGATACAACCCAGAACCGAGTGCACACGTCTTGAAGAGCGGAGCTGCAAATGGCACACGTCTTGAAGAGCGGAAGATCGCAGGCGGGGAGCAGAGCTGCTCGTGCCCATAAGCATCGCGTCAACTCGTAAGACAGAGCTAAAACGACTTGTGCTGTACTTGGGCACCGGAATGCACGGGAGAGGGTCACAGGGATGATAGGCGTGGCTAGTGTCGGGAGGGGTGCATACACGGCGACAAATTGGCGGCCAAGCTTATGAGAAACATTGCCAGTTCTTGTGCATGCGTAGATGTGTGCTATGTTCCCAGTTCTTGTGCACGAGTATTAAGTCGCCTAGGGGCTTGTACCAAGTCTAGCTTAGTGTCATCAGGGGCCGAGCCAGCCAGGGGAGGGTGGCCCGCGGCCCACCCCCAGTTTCAGCCCAACACTTAAACACCGTAGCAACTTTTTTTCTTTTAAATTTTCCTTTTTTCGGCTCACCTCCGCTGCCCAATAGCATTCGGCCCACCCCGAGTTGTAGACTGGCTCCTCCACTGGGTGTCATCGCAAAAAAAAAAAAAAAAAGCCTAGCTTAGTGGTCAAAAGCTGGTCAACGCAATTTTGTACACATGGCTCCTCCCTTCATAATAGGCGCAGCGTTGCCTGCAACGTTAATTACCTCGACTCCTCGAGCACCTGAGAAACGATGCTTTGCCGGAGCGTACTTTCAGCATGTGGGAAGAAAAACTACAGTAGCCTCTGCATCAATTCAGAACTAAGAAGTCGCATGGATTTGAGCTAGGTTGCTGTAATTAAGCACTAGAATCTGGCAGTTAATCGGGATAAAGTAACAGTGCAAATATCAGGATTTCTCAAAATTCAAGCATGCACTAAAAAATTTGCTGCTCATCAGGTGACCATCACAAACTGAAAACAGCGTGATGTTGAGAGAAAACTGAGCTACACGTACAAACTACTACCAAATGCTCATGCATTCTACGAGCATGGACCGCAAGGGTTTGTGCGGTGGTGGTTCGGTGAATGACCGCTGGGTCCCACATAATCCTCATGAACCCATGACGTCACCGCACGAGGACTCATCGTCTTCACCTCTTGGACGCCATCCTCCGCGGGATCACGAGCAGTGCTCGTCCGGTGCTCCGGCGTCGCACCGGAGAAGCCAACTCGGCCGTCGGATGAGTAGCGCATGTCCATTGGACGGCGAGCAGACGGTTGCTGCCACTTGGAATCAGCTGCGTGTACGTCCTCCTAGTACATCTCACAAAACGAACTTGCATATAGACCAGCAAAATCTCTACGTATGGCATGGTTGAGAGAAAAGCTGCATAACTATAATGCTGGCTCATGGAATGTTGCTGGCCTTTTTGTTCAATACTGCATGCCGGTGCATCTTGAGTCCTGAAAAACAAGGGAATCGGATTACACCAACATGCTTTGCAAAAAAAATGAGATATCACTGAACTCAAAATTAGACGACTTTGTATTGGATAACCTCGAAGCATTACCGTGAGCACTTGTGGCACGGAGGAGGAAGAAGAAGAGAGGCACGAATACCATGAAACTCCTCATTGCAAGAATGCAAGTGACCATATGAAACTAGCAAAAGCTCCAAATAAATAAGAGAGGTGTGTCACAATGGAAGCCTAACTTCTCAAGGATGCAACCTCTCGAAACCAAGTGCATTTTAATGCATATATATAGGAAGTGGGTAACACAAGATGATGCACACATACAATTCTTTGTGAATAATATGAAGGGGGGATGTCTTCCAGCAATTAGCTGATGTGATGTGTTTCTGGTTACGTATATATAATAGTTCTTACTTTTGAAGTTGGATGGCAAAGAACAAGATCTTGATGCGATTCTTTAATCCATCCAACATATATAGCGCTCTAGATTCAGTGGCGCCATCCTTTAAGGAAGTATGTTCCCAGAAATGTGGTGCTTGTTTTGCTCAGTAGTCAGCCTTGTGCTTGTCTTGACTCTGAACCTGTGGTAAACTACTACATGCTGTAATGAGGAGATTCTTCCCCTTCCTTTCTTTTTTTTGGATGAAGTGTTGAGAAATAGGAAATGATGTCCTACCAGACATTTTTATGCATATTTAACTGACTTTCATCCAATAAGATAAAAAAAAGTTGCAAAACCAATTTTCTTCTGTTTAGTGTGCTGCACCTATGACACCACACTTTTACTGGGTGCCACAGCTAAATATGAAAGTTGAAGTGTGTAGCAGCTTTAAAATTACGTTAAAGTGTTAATGCAACTTCATGTGGGTAAAATAAAACCAAGCAAAAATACTAATGTATTGTGTATAAAAAATGTACTACAACATGGATTTATTGGATGTTGTTAATGGCATTCGAAAATCCATATGACGTTGAGATTGCCTCTAATATGAAATATAGTCTAACCAATCCTCATTATTAATAGTATAACTGAGATGCGATAAAAAATCATAGTTTAAAGTAGATTTAATAATATAAACTAATTTAATATTGTCATTGTGCTTACACAAGTGATTTTGAAGAAAAATGTATTTATTTGTGTGCCTCTCTAATTTTTTCTTGTCTGTGCGATGCACCTATTGATATGCTAGCACGGATAAGCACTTCAGTTGAGCTAAGCACACATGTGCTGTAGATGGGCCGCTACAATTATTAGGCCTGAAACTTGGGTTTATCTGTCCGGGCTTGCCTAAATCAAAATTGGGCCTGTCAGTACTGGCTTATCTGAAAAAAGAAAAAGCTTTCAGCCTGTCAGTCTCTACAACTCATGAATTCCGGGCGTGTCGTCCGCCCGGCTTATTCCGCTCCCCATCGGCTTATTCCGCTCCCCCGTCGGCTTAGTCGGCTCGCTAGAGCCGAGACCTGCCATCCACGTAAGGCTGATATCCGGAATTCTAGGCCCCACCACGCCGCCAAACTCCTCTGTTCCGCCGCTCCGCCGCCGCCGCTCGGTCTACAATCGATCTGCACCGCCGCCACCGCCTCCACTCCCCGTCGATCGATCTCGATCTATGCTACCACCGCCGCCTCCCCACGCCCCGTTGAGCTCGATCTGCGCCGCCGCCGCCGCCTCCACGCCCCGTCGAGGGCACCAGCACACGGACGATGACGACGACTCCAAGGAAAACTTCTTCGCTAGCTTCGCCACGACGACGACGGTGGCCTCTCGTCCTCACTTCCTAGACCCGCTCCTCGGTGGGTGGCGATGGGGCACGGCGTACTTCCTAGACCCGCTCCTCGGTGGGCGGCGATGGGGCACGGCGCTTGCTGCGGCCGCCCCAACGAGGACGTTGACGACTTCTGCGCTGCAGGCGACCTCGCCCGCCGTCGCGCCCGTGCCTGGCCACCCCGTCCTCGCGTCAGCCTTTGTCTCCAGACTCTGCGGTGGTGCTGAGGCCGATTTGGGCGAACAATACCAGAATTCCTTTAGGAAAAGGGGCAAATTGAGCCAGCAACAACTCAACTTTGCAACAAATGAGTTGATTCTACTGAGCAGCATCTCGATTCCCCCTTTCTTGTTGTTCAGATTTAATTTCTTCTGCGATTATTTTAGGTTTGGTGTTCATCATCCCCTGTCATGGTCTTCCCGCTTTGCGATGCCGATATCGAGGTGCAGTCCTCGAGCTCAAGCAGGGGTACGTCTTGTGTGCTTTTCTTTTCCTTTTTCCCCTTTTCTGGGACACGATTGATAGGATGGTCCTGCAGTGTAGGAGCAGAAAGATGATTGTGGCGTCTGAGTAGAAAGATAGGAGGTTCCCGTCAGGTTTTTGATTGAATTACAATACAAATGTTCCCCTAGATTCTTCATCTGCTTATGTTTTCCAGTTTATGTCTTGTCACAATATGCAATGCAATAGATGATTCTGGACTTAATTTCATATTGAATCCCCAACAAATTAGAAGGTTGGCACATATTATGCATTGTTATTTTTATTGCCTGGATCTGAAGGCTCTTGTAGCTCTGCACCAATTGCTGACGGCCTGATGAAAGTATGGAATGATTGCAATGATGCTTCGGTAGGATTTAGCCTTCAGAATTTAGAGTTCTTTGGTTGTAGCAATAGAATTTCTTTAGTGTCCTCATAGCCACTAAAAGTATATTGCCTGCAATTGATGCATGTGTATCCTAGCGGTTTTACTGAATGATCAATGTTGGAACTTTATTGTGTTACCGGAAAATTTTCTAGCTATTGAGTCTTCATGAATGATTGTAATAGTTTCTCCCTGCCAAAACTAATGTAGCTTATCGTTATGTCTTTCCTGCAGTTATATATACCACTTGCGGGAATTTATTCATGCTTCAACGCAGTCCTACTTTGCAACACAGACTCGGCTACTTTGCAACACAGTCCTACTAAATGATCAATGTTGGAACTTTATTGTGTTACCGGAAAATTTTCTAGCTATTGAGTCTTCATGAATGATTGTAATAGTTTCTCCCTACCAAAACTAATGTAGCTTATGGTTATGTCTTTCCTGCAGTTATATATACCACTTGCGGGAATTTATTCATGCTTCAACGCAGTCCTACTTTGCAACACAGACTCGGCTACTGTCAAAGACACAAACAACCATAGAGGAGGTAATATACTAAGCTAAGTCTGTGTTTCCATCAATCAGAAGAAACGTAATCCTATGAGATAAAGCTACTTCTAGATGCAGTATTGTTCTTATGCCTCTGCCCCTGTCAATTAGCTGCAACTGTCAATGTCCACTTGATTGACCTGGTGTAGAAGATTGACTAATTTAAAACTTTTGCATTTTCGGCAAAGGTGCATTGTCTGCCAACCAAGATGCTTAACTCAGTATGTAACATAAGGCTAAGGGTTGTTCAGAAACTATTTCATATCTGGTTGTTCAGAAACTTTTTTTTCTCTTTTACAGGATGTAACTGCTAGAGTATTTATGCCATCCCTGCAAGCTAAACATAGCAAAGGGGACTCTAACTATTAACTGTGAACATCAAATATTTTAAATTTCAGGAGGTAGTATCCTTTTACCACACTCTATTCGAGTTTTTATCAATACTCAGGCTTTTGTGTCTTTTGCACGGGATTTGGAATATCTTACTTGCCCAAAAAGTGTTCAGTTTGGTATGTATTTAGTTTGGAAACCCAAGCAGGAGCAGGGAAATAAAATTTGTAGGCTGCATTCATTTGGAAAAGGTTCATTCCATGTTTTCATTATGTTATACAATTTAAATTATTTACCAGTGAAGAACTGAATATTGTCAAACACTATGTCATTCCTCCTCATTTTTCATTATGCATTGTTGTGTCTATCGTATGATTAAAACATTGGAATATCAATTTAATGTGCATATCGTATGTAATAAATGTCTATTTTTTCATAGATGACTTGACATGTATAATGAGACGACAATACTCTATGGATATCTCATGGTGTGCCATGTATCTCTGAAGTATAATGAGAAACTATTATACGTCAGATGGAGAAATATCAAATATCATATTTCCTGTTGAAGGCACTTGTCAAGAAGTCTGAGGTCATATTTCGAATCTGGATACCAAAACTGAGCTCAGTAATACCATCTGGCTGGGAAGTGCATACCCATTTAAAAGAAAAGACCTTTTTGTTATCAGACAAAGGAACCATAGAATAAAGAAATGCATCCTTGTAATATGCTTTGTTTTTACATGTATTTTACCATGCATTGCATTCACATATATTTGAGCTCATTATTTTCCCTACAGCATATTGATCGCTTTCTCAAATAAATTAGCAGTCTTTCCAATAGAGAAAAATCAGCCAATGCATGTGGGTGAGCAATCCAACTATGAAATGAATTGTGACAATGAAGTTTATGGACACATTGTAGACCGCATGAGTATCAATGGGAATTTTCTCTGATTTTTGATGATGCCCTGTGTTGAAAAGCCTGAACCGAAACCTATATAATATTGAACTTAAGCGACTTGAACTGATCTGGAATTTCAAAATTTGGGTAGGAGTTTTAGTTCTTAAGCCCTGAAATTTGAATTTTGTTTGCCTTATGATGAACTGTGTGTGTAAGAGGCATCTATGAATATATGTCTAAGTATTATGGGAGAGGGCTCGTTTTTTATTTCCTTAGAGTTGGTTGAGTGATGTATTTCTGTCCTGGTAATAAAATTTTATTGACTTCAAAATTTCAGATTGTTGGAGGATGCACAGAACCGAGTTTACGTAGTAAAGAAGCTCGTCAGACAAACTTAGGGCCTCTTTGACACAGCTTTTGCAAAACGGATTCTCGTACCAAACAGTGCGAAAAGCAGAATCCAAAATCCCCTCTAGAATCTGTACCAAACAGGCTCTTGCACTTGTGTGATACTATGTACATGTACACAATCTTTGGCTCCCGTAGCAACGCACGGGCATTCAACTAGTAAAAGCTAAAAAACCTTCGCAAAAAAAAAAAGTACAGGCTAAAAAGGAAACTTAGCTGCCAGTTTACTTTTGCTCAAAAAAAAAAGCTGCCAGTCTACTAAAAAAATCATGAATTAATATTTTAAAGTCTGTAAAAAGTCCTTGTCCAAACGATTATTCTACAAGGACCTGAGTCGAATATCTAACTCGCGACCTCGCGACCATTCAAAGAAAGAAAGTCGGGGTCTGCAGCACATGCGCTTTGTTCGGCTGCTTAGTCTTTATTTTTTCCTACCGCATTTGAGTGCTGACTTTGAGAATTGAGATTCGTCGAAGCCCCCTCATCATCACAAAGAAAAAGTAACGTGGAACTCTTGCACGTGGTTTTACACCATCCAGTCTTCTGTTTGTGAAAAAATATATTACTATATAATTTTCATATAGGCAACCTAGTTTTAAACATATACCATAGGTTTCATTACACAAAAAGGAACAAGCGGATCATAGTTATCAAAAGAGCATAGGCATAATTAGGAACGATAATTGACATGTTGGCTGGGAGGGAGAAATACTATATAAGAAAAATGTAAATTCATTTGTGAATCTTTAAAATATGTAAATACTCAGCCAGCACTACTACTCCGTAAAAGGAGCAAGGTATTGTCATGTACAGTAGCTTGCTTACCCCATGTTACGGTAGCATGGAAATAAAGTAATCACTAATTCAGAATTACTCTCGTAACGATGCGACAAAACCTTGGTACACCACACTAACTCTAGGAATTTTCATTCTCTAGAAGTTGGATGAACATGAATCGATAAAACTTATCATCTGCAAAGATTTGTTCACTTGTACTGCAACAACCAAAGCCCACACAAGAACCCTACATGCAAAGCTTCATAGCGTGCTGGAAACTCTATTACTTTACAATATGAGATAAATAATGGGAGCTAGCGGAGAGGTAACAGTTCCAACCAGGAATTACTTGGGGAATGCTTACATTCAGTCCATGTCATTCTGAACGTGTCGATTCAAAAAAATTTATCTCACTGACCATATATATGGGGTTTAGGGCTTCAGGCCCACATGTCAACGACATAGGAAGTAAGGAAAAAAAACTCTGAACTGTAACCCTATACTAGTATAGATGGCAGGATGTCATATATATCGCGAAATCCCCAGCTTACCCGGTAATCTTATAGCAGCCGCCACTCTGGGTCAAAGATAGAATCGACACGCATCCTTATGCATGCTTGTGAAGGTTCGCTCTTTGTCTGAAAACCACGTGTCGTACAGCAGCCCGTATCTGTTTTTTAGAACCTGCATGCGATAAATTATCATTGGACTTTGTTACGCACATGCTGAGACTCAGTTGCTGGTCAAGAAAACATGCAACTACCCCTCGCCTATAAGTACCAATGCAATCCAGCAGGGACAACCACCAAGAAATCTGGTTGCAGGCCCCTCCAGTTCATTCAAAAGAAATCTAGTTGCAGAACCAGAAGATGGCACCTACACCTGCAGTTTGCTCTGTCAATGAAGCTCAGGAGCCGCGTAAGGCTCCGACTTTCCACCGAAGCCTGTGGGGTGATTTCTTCCTGACATACCAGCCGCCCACTGCGCCGCAGGTAACTTCTGCATTATCAGAATGAAGGTACATTGAGATTCTGATCAACAAATAAACTGATCAATGTTGCTTGTCCGTTGTAGCGTGCATACATGGAGGAAAGGGTCGAAGTGTTAAAAGAACAGGTTAGGAAGATGTTGGAGGGCACAAATGAGATACCAAAAATATTGGATCTTATAATCACGCTACAACGCCTTGGACTGGATAGCCACTATGAGAATGAGATTGACAAGCTGTTGAACTTTGTTTACTGTTCTGACTACAACGATAAAGATCTGCATTTGGTTTCACTGCGATTTTATCTTCTTCGAAAGAATGGCTATGATGTGCCATCTGGTAAGCCCTAGCTGTTCCTAGAAAAACTGCTCAGAAGACAACTATAATAATACTATATACTCCCTCTGTCCTTGAATTTGCGCCTATTAGCTCAAATTTGAGCTAACGGACGTCATCAATAAAAGAACCAAGGAACACATTTACTACTTAGTATATATTCCTGTAAAGCTAGCCTTAAAGAAGTACTAAATATAATAACTGCATAATTTATGTTATTTATATCTTTTGGATCTGTACAGCTAATGTTTGTTTTCTTCAACTAATTTGCAGATGTGTTTAAAAATTTTAAAGATAAGGAAGGAAACTTTGTTGCTGATGATATACAAAGTCTATTGAGATTATATAATGCAGCATACCTTAGGACCCATGGAGAGAAAGTACTTGATGAAGCAATTGTATTCACTAGAGGCAAACTTGAAGCTGCATTAGACTCTTTGGAATCGACAGTAGATGACGAAGTTTCACTTAACCTTCAAGCACCTCTCTTTCGAAGGGTTAGAATATTGGAAACTAGAAATTATATCCCAATTTATGAAAAGGAGTCTGCACGAAATGAGGCCATATTGGAGTTTGCAAAATTGAATTTTAACCTTGTTCAACTTCTTTACTGTGAGGAGCTAAAGAAGGTCACACTGTAAGTTTATTCAAATTTTGAATTTAAAGTTTTATTCACTTATAGTCAATTACACTATATTTACCTTGATATCATTGACAATATATTTACCTGGATATCATTGCAGGTGGTGGAAGCAATTTAATGTTGAAAGTAATTTAAGTTTTATCCGAGACAGAATAGTGGAAATGCATTTCTGGATGACAGGAGCATGCTCTGAGCCAAAATATTCCCTTTCACGAGTTATATCCACAAAGATGACAGCATATATCACCATATTAGATGATATCATGGATACATACGGTACAACAGAGGAGTCATTGCTGCTTGCTGAGGCAATCTACAGGTACAAGAGTCTCCCTTACAATCTAATAATCCATATGCACAGTAGGGGATTCCCCTGCTATATTTCATGTCCAAAAGTTAAAACAGTTAACATTGTTCAAGATAAATGCATTCTCCAACAATTCCACGTGCCCTACGTTCCAAAGGGATCACGTAGCTGTACAAGAACATTCCTCAATCCAATAACTGCATATAACGAACATTGTCAACTTGTCATGATCTGCCTCAAACACGCCTCTAAATCTCCCATTCCTCTGACCAAAAATCCAAAATGCTTTGTCATGCTTCTTCCTCTCCCTACAAATACCTCCTCTCTTGCTCCCTAGAACCAAAACTCCACTCGATCAGTTAACTACGGGCTACTCTATTTTTTTCAACAAAAGATCTAATCACTGGATTGTAAGAGTTCTATGTCGGTAAAAAATAATAATAATTCTCGTACCGAAGGAAATACATACTTTGAACCATATACCCCCCAACACCAAATTTTGGAATTCTGATCTGAAATGTTGAATAAGACACTATCTGGTTAGTGAACTATTCAATGGAATGTAAAATGCAGGTGTGAGGAGAGTGCCGCAGAACTACTTCCAGAGTACATGAAGGATTTCTACATGTTCTTCTTGAAAACATTTGATTCGTTTGAGGGTGAATTGGGACCAAACAGAAGCTATCGGGTGTTTTATCTCAAAGAAGTGGTAAGTATTATATTTGGTCTTACGATGTTGATTGCAAATCTTATTTCAACGATCTGTCTGGGTGCACAATTATATGAACTATAATCTGGAGTCACATATTTGCGCATTCAATGCAGTTAAAGATGTTGGTCCGTGGATACATTCAAGAGATAAAATGGCGTGATGAACATTATGTTCCAGAGACAATCAATGAACATCTAGAACTTTCAAGAAGAACTGTTGGAGCTTTTGAAGTAACATGTTCTTCGTTTGTTGGGATGAGTGATATCGTGACAAAGGTAATCCTTGATTGGCTTTTGACGTATCCAGAACTTATGAAGAGTTACACAACAATTTCACGACTATGCAACGATATCTCGTCAACAATGGTATTTCTCTTTCTTTACACATATGCATATGACCCTTTAAGTGTTTTTTTATGCACCTTAGAATATGGCAACAGAAATTGAACTTCGGCACTAAAAATTGTCTCACTGAAATATCACAGGATGCAGGCTCGTAATTTAACAGCTGCAGAGTTAAAAAAGTACCTAACTAATGTTGTTCGTGTTGCAGCGCGAGCAAAGTGGAGGGCACCATGCTTCTACTGTCCAATGTTATATGTCGCAGCATGGGACAACAATGCACGAAGCATGTGAGAAGATAAAAGAGTTAACTGAAGACTCATGGAAGGATATGATGAAACTGAACATTACACCAACAGAGAAGCCAAAAGTCGTGGCACAAACGGTCATCGATTTTGCCAGGACCGCTGACTACATGTACAAGAAAACAGACGCGTTCACTTTCTCTGATACAATCAGAGATATGATAGCATTACTCTATATAGAGCCAACACTGGTCTAAAACCTCAATTTGTAACAACACTCTTTCTATATTTAATAAAGTGGCATATCCACCTGATCCATGTTCCGCAAATTATATAGTTGGGAACATTTGGATCCACTACTAGAAAAATTGCCTATTGCCACGGTTTGGTTGCAACAATACAATCTGAATAGCATGCTCCATTTTTCTGCAATTTTGCCTTGGTTCTGGAACAGTTTTTCTTTAATTTCTATAGTCGTTGACTCCCCCATTCTGTACAACGTCCTCATGCTCTACGTTCCAAAAATAACACGTCAATGCAAGTATGTTTGCAGACCAGCTCCAGTTTTCTTGTAAAATGTACTCTCGTAAGCAAAAACATAGGTGGTAGCCAATATAGGCGACAACAACATAGGTGGAGTACAAGTGACTAAAAACAACTTGTAACAATAATAGGCGGAACCACTACTGTTCGTCCATTGTTAAGCTTTGAACATATAAAAGCTTATTGACAACAATCTGATCTAAGCTCCCAAAAGTTCTCCGTTGATTGTAAGAAATTTGAGAGCTGATGCCTGGCCTTGTTTTGAGCCAAGCAAAACCCACCGAAAAAGAAGAAAATTTGTATCTTTTAGATTGATAGACGTACGAGAGCAAATGTCTGATGTTACTTTAGTTGGACGGTCAAGTTTGCCAAATTGGCACGACATAACGAGACTTAAACTGTGATGTTCAACGCTTTGTGTACCTTTCTCACACATAAAAGCTAGATGCGCATCTAATGTTAATGTCTGATGTCTTCGAGCTACAATAGCGGAGGAACAGAGCCGTTCGAAATTACACGTGCAGGTGTGCTACGTTTTGTTCTTGGATTGTACAAGTCCAGCTCGATAGTGGTCAAAAGCTGGTCAGCGCATACTTTTGTTTTGTACGTACGTAGTGATGCATGGCTCCTTCGTAAAAGGCGCAGCGTTTCCTGCAACGATGTCTAGCCACTTCGACTCCTCGAGTACCTGACAAACGATGATGCTTTGCCATTGCGCACTAAAGTAGCCTCTGCATCCATTCAGAAATATACTCCTAAATCACTAGAATCCGTCCATCGAATCGAGCTAGGTGACTGAATGCAATTAATTACTAGAATACGGCAATAAATTAGAACAAATTAACATTACAAATCTCAGGGAATTTCAAAATTCTAGCTTAATATTAAAGCTTGACGTGCACACGAATTCTGCTCATCAGCTGAAAACAGCATGATGTTCAGAGGAAACTGATCTAGGCGTACAAACTACTCAGTGCTCACACATTCTACGAGCATGGACCGCATGGGTTTGTGCGGTGGTGGTTCGGTGAATGACCACTGGGCCCAACGTAATCCTCATTCCTTGCCGCTATCGCACGGGCACTCATCATTTCAACGTCTCCGACGACGCTCTCCTCCGCAGGAACACGAGCAGTGCTCGTCCGGTGCTCCGGCGTCGCATCGCCTAAGACACGTCGGCCGTCGGATGCACGGCGCGTGTCCATCGGACGGCCAGCAGACTTCTGTTCCCACTTGGAATCAGGAACGTCCTCCTAGTAAATGTCACAAAACCACATGGGAATGATGAAGAAAAGTTGCATAGCTATAATGCTGGCTCATGTAGTGCTACTGACCTTATCCAATGCTGCATGTCGGTGAATTTGCAGCTTCCTAAATCCTGAAAACAGGGGAATAGAATGACACCGACGTGTTAACAAAAAAATTGAGACACATCACTGAACTCAACAGTTTAAATGACTTCATTTTTTAAAAGGAAAAACGACTTTATAATGGATAATCTGGAAGCATTACCATGAACCCTTGTGGCCAGGAAGAGGAGGAAGAAAAGAGAGGCAAGCACCATGGAACTCCTCATTGCAAGTGACTATACGAATCTAGTAAAAGCTCCAAATAAAACGAAGAGGTGTCAGAATGGAAACCTAACTTCTCAAGGCTTGCCACCTGTTATAACCAGGTGCATTTGAATGCATATATATAGGAAATGGCGGGTTCCACGATGCACACAGTCCCTTGTGAATAATCTGAAGGGGCCTGTCTTCTAGCAAGCTGAAGTGATGTGTTTCCAGTCATATATATTCTTATTATGAAGTTGGATTGCAAAGAATAAGATCATGGCGAGATTCTTTAATCCGGCCAACATATATAGCTCTAGATTCAGTTGTGGCGCCACCCTTTAAGGAATGATGTTCCCGGAAATATGGTGGCGGTTTTGCTCAGTGTGTGTCTTGACTCTGAGGCTCCGAGCCTATGATAAATTACATGCTGTAAAAAGGAGATTCGGTCAGGCTATTGCTGCTATCTTTTGATCACAAAACCCCAAATACGTGTTTCAGGCCTAGGAAGGCCCATCTGCTCGCGGCCGAATCCTATCCTTTTTTTCGGAGCCCCTGCTCGGTATGATTTCCTATACAACACTAGGGTACTAAGAGCATCTGGAACACACACAGTTTGAGATTCGTGCAAATTAAAATCCAACGACTTATCGATCTTCTTCCACCTTCCTCTTTATCCGACCGACCCCGCCTCCCTTGCCCCCAGCCGCCGCCGCCTCAGCCCCGCCTGCCCACCGCCACGACCCCCGCCCGCCCCGCCGCCTAGGTTGACACGACGCGCTGCCCCTGCACCTACCACCAGCGTCTCGCCCTGATCCGCGCCCGGCCATGTCCTACCCGTGGAACATGTACTTTCTTTGCCTGGTGTTCTGGTACGTTGGAACACTTGTTCCAGTAGGTTGGAACATTTGTTCCACACAGAGGTAGAAGACGATGTTTGATCTGTGGCTTCATGGGTCGTTTTGGGCTGAGTGCTCTTTGGGTTTGCTGGCACTTAAGTGCTGTATAGGAAGCCCCTCTGCTCGGAGGCTCTTTATCGTGCGGTCTTAGATAACTACCATGTGGTACGTTTAAGTGGCGATGACTTCGTCTTCCTCTACGACCAGTCGCCCTGCCCCGCCCTCCGGCGCCGTCCCGACGGCTTCCGCCACTGAGTCCACTCCTGCCAGCCACCACCACGTTAATCCGCCGGGATTTGACGCCCCCACCACCCTCAATCACCACCACCCTAACCCCGTGACGCCTCCACCCTGCCCTGCTCCTCCGTCTCCGGTAGCTCTCGCCACCGCGCTAACCACTCTGATCTAGTGAGACTTCTATGTGTCCCGTAGGAGGCAACGTAGCCTAGGGGGTACAAACTCACGCACATAAGGGATTCTCGGGACACGCTCGACGGCGGTGGTGTGCGACAACGGCGGCGGCGTGAGCAAGGGAGTGAAGCGAGAAGGAAGACGATGTCAGCGGCAATGATGGCGGCGGCGGGGTGACTGGCCACCATCTTCGCTCCCTTCCCCATACCTGTAGTTTGGACATGGTTTGTGGCACTGATGAATGGCCGTGGCATCAAAAACCGGCGCTGGATCGGGAAGCCGTGGAAGCGGGTGACGCGTCGATGGCGGCGGTCGTTGGCGAGATCGGTGGCAGGCCGGGGCAACGGCGTTGCTCGTTTGGCGAGCTCCACCTTGGTACAAACTTTGGTGACCGTCTGGGCGGCGCGTGCGCAACCTGTCTTCAGGGACGAGGTTATTTATTAGTGTGTTAACAAAACATTAGAAAGCAAGCAAATATGAAGCCATTGCCGACGTGAGCCCACATCATAATGGGCCCACTCGCCAGGTTTCGTGATGAACTGTGACCGTGTACATCTCCTCAAAAAAAAAAAAACTGTGACCGTGTACAAACTTTCATACCAAAGTTTCTAGCAGAGAGGAGAATGTCCAGATCGAGCATGGCTCACGAGAGAGTTTCTTCGCAGCTGTTTCGTTCCATAGTTTTAGTTATGTGCAGACTTTTCCAACTAAAAAAAATCGGGCCTTTCTCGGGATCCTCACTTCCTCAGTTGGGCACACTTAGCTGTCGTTTTCCAAAAGAAACTATAGAACTATAGAAGTCCTCCTCCCAACGACTCTACAAGGAGGACCGCAGGCGAAGACCTGATGACAACATTAAGAAGAGATAAATGTCAAGCCCGCCACTAAGATCTATAGTCAAGTCCACCGCACATGACTGTTTTGTCCGCAGCACATGCGACGAACTTTGACGAGGTTGTGAAAGCTGATTGTGTTCGTGCGGCTTTTTACTGCAAGTCGACGGCACATGACGGACTTGAGATTGGAACAACGCACGTGGTTATGAAAGTATGTGAAAAAAAAAACGATACAAATGGATACCATTACTTCCTCCGAGGCTCTGTTTATGACGACATTTCTCTCATTTCCCACGGTCTCCAAGATACAAATATGTTACTATATAATTTTATTTTTGCGAGGATATTACTATATAATTCCATATAGCCAACCTAGTTTTAAACATATGGCATAGTCTCAATAGACAAAAAGGAACAAACGGATCACTAGTAGTGTTATCAAGAGAACAATACAGTAAAAGCATAATTAGGAACACTACTATAACTGACATGTTGGCTCCGTGGGGAAGGAGGGAGAGGTACTAAGAAAAAAACGTAAATTAATTTGTGGAGCTTTACCATATGTAAACTATTCTATTTTTTAAAAAAAAAACGATGTCGCAGTATAAGCGCATCGGTACTTTCTCATTCACCATTAGCTTAATTAGACTTTTAGGTAATTAAATCGGTGCATGGTACCCCCGTTATAGCTGACACGTGCCGAGCCTTAATTTCATCAGTTTGACTCCTATGACAAGTTCAGTAGCTTGTCGTGCATCTGTCATTTTCTGTACGAGGCGTCCCAGCCAAATGCGCCGCTGTTTTGCGAATTTTTTGCCGGGCAAAAAGCGCCCCTAATATACGAACGGAGGGAGTACAAAGCATTATCATTGGACGCACATGTTGAGACTTGCCGGGAAAGGTGACGTTGCTGCTATCCATTGCCTATAAGTACCGGTGCGATCCAGCAGAGACAACCACCAAGAAACCTGGCTGCAGATCAGAGATAGCAGGCAATAGCAAAGCAAACAAAAATTGAGATCGAGAGATGGCAGTTACGCCTGGAGTTTGCTCTGTCAATGATGTTCAGGAGCAGCATAAGGCTCAGGCTTTCCACCGGAGTTTGTGGGGTGATTTCTTCCTCACATACCAGCCGCCCACTGCACCACAAGTAACCTCTGCATTATCAGAATGAAAGTACATTGAGATTCCGATCGACAAATAAAACTGATCGTTGTTGCTTGTCCTTTGTAGCGTGCAAAGATGGAAGAAAGGGTCAAAGTGTTAAAAGAACAGGTTAGGAAGATGTTGGAGGGCACCAATGAGATACCAAAGATATTGGATCTTATAATCACGCTACAACGCCTTGGACTGGACAGCCACTACGAGAATGAGATTGACAAGCTGTTGAACTTTGTCTACTGTTCTAACTATGATGATAAAGATCTGAATTTGGTTTCACTGCGATTTTATCTTCTTCGGAAAAATGGCTATGATGTGTCATCTGGTAAGGCCTAACTGTTCCTAGTAAAATGCTCAGAACTTATTAAGTAAAACGATAAACAAGTACTAGATATATACAACAAGCGCAAGTTGCATTTGATTTGTATTCTTTTGCGGATGTACAACTAATATTCCTTATTTTATTCAACTAATTTGCAGATGTGTTTCTAAATTTCAAAGAAAAGGAAGGGAAATTTCTTGCTGATGATATAAAAAGCCTATTGAGCTTATATAATGCAGCATACCTTAGGACCCATGGAGAGAAAGTACTTGATGAAGCCATCATATTCACCAGAGGCAAACTTGAAGCTGCATTAGACTCTCTGGAATCAACAGTAGCTGATGAAGTGTCACTTAACCTTCAAGCACCTCTCTTTCGAAGGGTTAGATTACTGGAAACTAGAAACTACATCCCAATATACGAAAGGGAGCCTGCACGAAATGAGGCCATATTGGAGTTTGCAAAATTGAATTTCAACCTTCTTCAACTTCTTTACTGTGAGGAGCTAAAGGATGTCACACTGTAAGACTATTCAAACTTTGAACTCTAAAGTTCTCTTCACCTAAGGAGTAGTCAATTACATAATATATTTACCTCCGTATCATCACAGGTGGTGGAAGCAACTTAATGTTGAAACCAATTTAAGTTTTATTCGAGACAGGATAGTGGAAATGCATTTCTGGATGACAGGAGCTTTGAGTGAGCCAAAATATTCTCTTTCAAGAGTCATACTTACGAAGATGACAGCCTATATCACCATACTAGATGATATCATGGATACCTATGGTACAACCGAGGAAGGCATACTGCTTGCTGAGGCAATATATAGGTACAAATCAACATTAATAAGATAATATAGAATAGTCAATATTGATATCATATTTTTCTTTATCTTCTACTCAACTGGCAGGAATAGCAGTTGAAGCACAGGTTCAACCATGATAAGTTGATAACTGTAGCATAGGACAGACATTTCAGATCTCATCATTCATTTTTCTAAAAGAATTTCTACATCCAGTTAAAAAAGTAATTCTTTTTCGTATATTGGTTGAGACAGATTACTTCAAATGTTCCTAACGGGTTGTAGCGTGCAGGTGCAACGTGGATGCAGCAGAACTACTTCCAGAGTACATGAAGCACTTGTACCTGTATTTATTGAAGACATTTGATTCCTGTGAGGAGGATCTAGGACCAAACAAAAGCTATCGGGTGTTTTATCTCAAAGAAGTGGCAAGTATTGTATTGGAGTATTTGACCTCACTGAATTAGTTGTTAAACACATGCACTCTGTAGTATATACATACTGCCATAGAGGTTTCACAATCTAACCAAAAAAGAAAAGAGAATAAGGATATTATTGCTGTCGTACTGTTTAATTTACTGCTTCAAAAATGATTGGCTAGATTAAGTACAATAAATAATAGTAAACATTTTCAAATGGATATCCATGATCTCTTTTTAAGTTTTATTCTTATTTTTCAATAGTTTATATGTTGGAACTTTTAGTTAGTAAAAAATCGTCAGTTTGTGTGTAGAATTTAGAAGATATCTAATAGACAACACCAAGCCCGTACTGCCCGTACACAACATGAAGTAAAAGCATTCTCGATTCACAATATTATATTGATTAACATGATTCCATGTTCAATGCAGTTAAAGATTTTGATCAGAGGATATGTTGAGGAGAACAAATGGCGTGATGAACACTATGTCCCAGAAACAATTGATGAACATCTAGAAATTTCAAGAACAACTGTGGGAGCTTTTCAGCTAGCATGTTCCTCATTTGTTGGGATGGGGGATGTCGTAACAAAAGAAATGCTCGACTGGCTTTTAACCTATCCGGACCTCCTCAAGTGTTTCACAACATTTGTACGGCTCTCCAATGATATTGCATCAACAAAGGTCCGTAACCAAATATCAACTGATAAATGAAAAATGATTCTGAAGCTATAAGCTTGTACTATGTTATTTTGATATACAGTTACTGCATCATTTCAATGTTTTTGTATCTTCTATCAAATATTGCAGCGTGAGGAGGGCCACCATGCCTCTACTATCGAATGTTATATGTTGCAGCATGGGACAACAATCGATGATGCATGGGAGAAGATTAAAGAGTTGATTGAAGATTCGTGGAAGGATATGATGAGACACTATCTTAAACCAACAGAACAGACAAATATCGTGGTACGGACAGTTGTTGATCTTGCAAGGACAGGGGACTACATGTACAAGAAAACTGATGCATTCACTTTTGCCACTACAATCAAAGATATGATAGAATTACTTTATGTGAAGCCCACATAGTTCTAGACTGCAAGGACGACCGAACAAGACTCTTTTACCAGAGTTCATACTTAAAAAATGCAGTGTTGAAATGTTTCAGCTGTATTTAATAATGTGGCAGACACACGACTTGTGTTTACAAAATTTTAGCAGTAAGGTAGAATAAGAACTGTTGCATTGGGTACACAACGCAATAGTTACTAATAAATGTATTGATATATCCCACTTAGTTGGGATAAAAAGACTGTTGTTGTTGTTGTATTGGTATCTCCCCAGTAATATAAACTGCTTTTCACATGCATTGCTCTGTTTACAATGTTTCTATAATTGCTCTTCTGTGGAGATCTTTGATGCATTTTTTTCATAGTGAGTTCACGTTTCAATCTTTCTTATTTGCATTGAGATCAAATCATTAGAGCAGGGGTATGGACTTGAACTATACTATACTAAAATTTCTAAGATAATCTCACACTCTCATCCAGCCTGCCGGCCCTTGGTAGTAATATAACAAGTGGACGAAAACTAAACATTCAATAAGAGCATGAATCAATAATTTTTTTCATCAGCGAAGTAAATCTGCAGGCATGCTGGTCATTCTATCACTTTTCTACGAACATATGAGATCATTTGGGGTTCGAGAGGTAACAGACCATATAAATGGGTAGCTTTATCAGTAAAGTAAAGCTTCATGGCATGCTTACGGGTAATATTTCAAGAGATATACATATAATTCAAAATTGGCGACGTTATATCTCACTGACCATATATAGGGGTTCAGGGCATGTTGGTGAAATATAAAGTCAAAAAGTATGAACTGCAACCCTATAGTGGGTGGCTGGATGCCAATCATGCCATATCCCAAAATCCCCAGCTTACTCGTTAATCTTAGCAACGATCCTGGTTTAAGCTACAATCCACACACAAGTGCCCATCCTTTTAAGTGAACCTCGAAGCTCGTATGCTTGTGAAGATGAAATGGTCATCTTCGACCTGTTTGTCTTCCATCACAAGTTGCATTCTTTTCGCAGCCATCATTATCTGCTTGCATGAAAGCATATCATTTGACTTGTGTGCTTCTAAGATACATGCTGAGGTTCTGTTGCTGCGAGAGCAAGGTGACGTTGCAGCTCTTCCTTTTCGATAAGTGCCGGTGCGTTGCAGCAGAGATAGCCACCAAGAAAGCTAGCTGCACATCAGAGCGATCAGCAATATCACACTAACTAAAATCGAGATCGAGAAGATGGCACTTACACCTGGAGTTTGCTCTGTCAGTGATGTTCATGGGCTGCGTAAGGCTCCAACTTTCCACCGGAGTCTGTGGGGTGATTTCTTCCTCACATACCAGCCGCCCACTGCACCTCAAGTAACCTCTGCATCAGAATAAAGGTATAATGAGATCCTGAAGAGCCACAAAACTGACCAATGTTGCTTGTCTGTTGCAGCGTGAACACATGGAAGAAAGGGTCAAACTGTTAAAAGAAAAGGTTAGGAAGATTTTGGAGGGCACAAACGAGATACTAAAAATATTGGATCTTATAATCACGCTACAATGCCTTGGACTGAATAGCCACTAGAGAACAAGATCGACAAGCTGTTGAACTTTGTTTACTGTTCTGATTACGACGACAAAGATCCAAATTTAGTTTCACTGCGATTTTATCTTCTTCGAAAAAATGGCTATGATGTGACATCTGGTAAGGTCTAACAGTTTGTAGGACAAATGCTCAGAACTTATATTAAGTAAAACCATGAAGAAATACTAAATATAACAAGCGCAAATGTGTTTGATTTGTATTGTTTTGGGCTGTAAAACTAATATTTCTTATTTGCTTCAACTAATTTGCAGGCGTGTTTCTAAATTGGAAACTAGAAGTTATATCCCAATTTACGAAAGGGAGGCTGCACGAAATGAGGCCGTATTGGTGTTTGCAAAATTGAATTTCAACCTTCTTCAACTTCTATATTGTGAGGAGTTAAAGAAGGTCACACTGTAAGACTATTCAAACTTTGAATTCTAAAGCTCTCTTCACTTATAGTCAATTACACAATTTATTAACCTCTGTATCATCACAGGTGCTGGAAGCAACTTAATGTTGAAAGAAATTAAAGTTTTATTACAGGATAGTAGAAATGCACTCTTTTACGAGGAATACTTACGAAGTTGACAGCCTATATCACCAAACTAGATGATATCATGGATACCTATGGTAAAACTGAGGAGGGCATGCTCCTTGCTGAGGCAATATATAGGTACAAATTTCCCTCAACAATAAGTACATATATAGGTACAAGTCAACCATATTAAGATAATATACACTTGCTGGATCACTTCAATGGTTTTTTTATCCGTTGCAGCGTGAGCAAATGCCTCTACTGTCCGATGTTACATATTGCAGCATGGGACAACAATGCATGATGCATGTGAGAGGATAAAAGGGTTGATGGAAGATTCGTGGAAGGATATGATGAGACACTATCTCCTTAAACCAACAGAGCAGACAAATGTCATGGCACGGATAGTTGTTGAATTTGCAAGGACAGGGAACTACATGTACAAGGAAACTGACGCATCCACTTTTGCCAATACAATCAACGATATGAGAGCTGTACTTTATGTGAAACCCACATAATTCTCAATTGTAACGACTGAACAAGACCCTGTTACCAGATTTATACTTATTAATGCAGCTGTATTGAGTCATGTTGAGGCCACACGAGACTCCTGTCCACCAAAATCTTAGCAGTAGAGTATAATAAGAGCTGTTGCAATGGGTACGGTGTTACCCTCAATAACTGATTTTACCACAAATTGCTCTGAAGCATATTCAGTACGGATTGCTTGAAACAAATTCAGATCGGAGTGGGACACATCTATTCGGGTTTTCGATAAGAAAGCTGAACTCCACAGCAAGTGGCTCAATCTATGACAAGCTAGATCATCTAATTGAGAATATAAAGGAATGATTTGGTTGGTTTCTAGGGCGTATCCTTTTTTGAGGAAGGTTTTATGGCATCGATTTTTATTATTTGATTGTTCGTTATCTCATCAGTCGACACCATAGCATTATCATATTGCAGGTCATTCAGTCCACAGAGAAAAGAAGTCAGTATAGCGAGCAAGAGGATGCAGATTCTGTTTACCTTCTCGGGAGATCCTGCTACGCAGGCCAAACATTGCGTCAAACACCTTGCGCGCACCCGCGTGCAGCCCCAGACAGAGCCCCCTCCGGCGAGATAAGAAGCCGCCGTCGGAGCCACCGCACGCTACCACCGCCATTCGCTCCCCTCCCTCCGCTTCAACACTCGCCATCGCAATCCCGTCGAACACCGCTTCCCGCCGCGGCAGAGCGTCCGCCGACGGCCGGCCTGCGTTGGACCTCGCGCGCTGCCGCAAGCGGTGTGGGGAATCCAGTTCTCTGTTTTGGGCTGCTAAGCGACTTGCTAGGACTGTTGGGGTTAGAAAGAGAACGGTTGGGCTTGCACCGAGTTATTTCGTCGGGAAGAGAGCAAGGTTCTCATTCCCGCGGTAAACCGGTAAAACCGGAAAAACCGGTCCGGTCCGGTTTACCCGGGACTTCGGGTTTCCAATTCAAATTTTAAATTTTTTAAAAATTTTGGAAAAATTTGAAACAAAAAATACGTAAAAAAACTAGATCGAATGTTGAGTCGAATGGTGGAAGAACAACACGTGAAATCGATCGTTTGATAGGTGAAAAAAATCGAGAAAGTTTTCTGTGTTGAAAAGGGAAGGAAAAAAAGAAAAAACCCCTTTTTCTTTTTTCTCTTTTTGAACCTGCAACATTCCTCAATTTTTTTGACCAAGCAAACAATCAAATTTTCGAGTTCTTCTTGCACCAATGCACTGCAAATTGCATCTAGTTTTTTTACATATTTTTGTTTCAAATCGGTTTTCCGAATTTCGGTCCGGTTTTCCGGACATTTTGACCGTTTACCGGTAAACCCGTCCGGTTTACCGGAAATTTCGGGCATTTTTGGTTCAATTTTTGGTTTTTAAATTTTGATCCGGTTTCCGACCGGTTTTTTCGGTTTTCGCGAAAACCGGACATTTCGGTAGCCACCGGTTTTACCGAGTAAAACGAAATTGTGAACCTTGGAAGAGAGGCCCGTTTACTGCCTACGGGAAAACAACGGGAGAGGCTCCCACTGCCGAGTTTTACATTGTTTATGTAAAACTAGTAACCTGGCACTGTTGAAAATGTGCTCGCTATCACAGTTTGATGCTCGATTTGCTGATGAACACGATTTTGGTTGTTGCGGAGCACGGCAGCCAGCAGAGGAACTCGATATGGCCATCGTGAACTTGATTTGGGAGGTGCTTAATTTGCTTGACTGCGGAGGCACGTGGGAGTTTGCAGTGAACCTTATTGCTAGCTCAGCAAAGCCGAATATATTCTTGTGCTGTGCCTTTCCCCCTTTTTTTTTTTCCCTTGAGATCAGGCCTTTCCATGTTTTGAACTCCACTGGTGTCCTAGCTAGGCAGGCTACAAAAGACATGCTGTGATGCATTTTCGGCCGCCATAGTTTATACACATTTGCTCAATTTCTCTTCGGTATGGTTTCTTCTCGATCGTTTTGATTAAAAAAATAAACCGATAATAGTTCTGTTCTCAAAACTACACTTTAGGCTGGCTGCAAAAGAAAAAAAAACATACAATCTAATAAGCGAGAAGCACGTCTTTAGATGTAGCATACACGAGAAAAATGGAAGTAAAATAATATGTCAGTTAAGAGAAAATTTGCTAAAATCTGACAAAATTACACTTCACAATCTGAATAGCGTGTGCTCCATTTTGGACATTGGTCATGTGAACATTTGTCCTCTAATTTGTATTGACTCAAGTCATATTTTCTGGTTGAGATGTATTGTAGCGTCTCTGCGGTGTCCTCTTGTACTACGTCCAAAAATCACAGGTTAATTTCGAAAGGATGGCACCCTCTGACCAGATTCTGTTCTTCAGTAAACTGTCAGTGTCACCTCAGTGAGAACAAAACGTTTATTTCGAAAGGATGGCACCCTCTGACCGATTAAAAGCAACTGCAAACGACTTCTGACTTATAAGAGAATGACTAACAGCAATCTGAAGATGTGATATTGTCCAAATGTCCACCTAAAGCACCCCAAAATCTCTCCTCCTTTGATCAATATCTCCTTCGATTTGTAAAGAAATTTGAGCTGGTGAGTGGTATTATTTTGAAGCAGAAAACCAGCAGAAAAAGAAGAAAAATAGCATCTGTTAGCTTTGCTGTAAGTCCCAATCAGTGCCAATGCCATGCCTGATGTTACTTCAATTGGATGGTCAAAATTTACCAATCCAACTGAAGTTTTGTCTGGACTTGAACCGTCATGTTCAACGCGTTGTGCACCTGTCCACACATATAGGCCGCTCTAATATTTGATCTCTTCGAGTTAGCCATTGTATGGTCGATCTTCTTCCATGAAATGCACATGGAGCTTGTTGGCTCACTCAGTCGTCTTGTTGCATGTCCTGTGTCCCTACTGGCTGACTCTGATTGAGGCTGAGGTGCCTTCTCAGTCTCTCAATCTCATATAAAGAACTTTCAGGCCTCTGTCACACATACCAACGAACAGTCATTAAACTCATAAAATTTGATTTATTTCTGTAGATTAATAACTAGGTTCCTTCTTGTTGTAAAGGGATATAATTCTCAAAACTACACTTCCTGCAAAAAGAAAAAAATGTCTTCATACAAGTAAGAATGGAAGTAAAACCTCATAATAACCAAGGAGTAAAAGAGTAACGGGGCTTGTTCAGCACTCAAAAAGTTTACAAACCTCCACAGGAAGTGGTATAATGTTACATTCCAGAAAATATACTCGAATATTGTCTCCTTTGTCCATTATGATGAAAGATATGCTTGCTCTGTGTTCTTGTAAATTCGTACGATCAAACTATTTGGCCCTGCGCTTGTGGTAATCTTTGTATATGATGTCGCTCCGTTTTGACATTTTTTATTAATCTTTTAACCAGTTATAAACTAAAAAATGTTAAAAATAACCCTGTATCAACTAAACTTTTAAGAACAGCGCTACCAAGCCACCGTTTGTAGGGGCGGGTCCAATTGATCCAAGACTCGAGCCATATAAAGGCAAATACGCACCAAAAATACTTGGCCCAAGGGAGCTACAGAAGAATCAAGAGGCTGAACTGGAGTCCCGAGTCAGGCAACGGCCTATGTTGCACAAAGTTTCATGTCAACGGTGTGGCCACGTTCTCTGGACACGCCACCCACAATCGCATGGCCATTCGGTTGTTTGTATAGGGTTAAAAGATACAAAGAAAAATTCTCCATTTAATTTCTTTAATATTAGGATGGTATCTGTCATGGGCATTGTATCATGGAAACAGATTGATCTTGTGAATTTTCTAGTGGGCTTAGCCGTTGGTGATTCTAGAAATGGGGAGATAAAAGAGAGAGGCTGTTTTGTTTTGTTATCAGTCGAAGCCAACCTTGGAATTCTTTCATGTGAACATGTCCTTTATATAACTCATGGACCTAGGACGATGAGTCATTTTAGGGATGATCAGATGTAGCTTACTCCCTGCCGAACCCGAACGCATATCCTTATCGTACTTTGTCCCAAAAGGACACATCACCCATTAAAAAAAACGACACATAGCAATGAACATATATATTTGTGGTCATCTCATGGTCGCATGTGAACGGTGCTCACTCGCAAAAAAAAGCATGTGAACTGTGCTCTTGTCATCACGAAGTTCACTAAAAAAGAGAGGAAAATGCTATATGTCCCCATCAGAACACATGTTTGATGTTTACTTGAATTTTGGAGTGCAGGAGGTAACAGACCTAGCCAGAAATTGCTTGGGGCATGCTTACGGGGAATAATGAAGGATACGATAATATTCGAGTGTCCATTCAAAAATGGTGATGTTATATTTCACTGGTCATATGCAGGGGTTCAGGGCCTACCGTGACATATAAATTCAATAACCATGAACCGCAACCCCATACTCAATGGCTGGATGCCATATTTCGAACCCCCCCTGTTTGATCGTTAATATGCGACCACCCGGATTTTAAGCTACAATCCACACAAGTGACGATTCTTTAATGCGAAACCTCTGAGCCCCGTGTGCTTATGAAGATGAAATGGACCTCCTGGTCCAGTTTGTTTCCCATGACAAGTGGTATTCTTGTCGTACAGCCGTCATTATCTGCATGCATGAAGGCATGTCATTTGACTTGTATGCTTCTTACGTACATGCTGAGGTTCATCAGTCGCTGGACAAGGTGACGTTACTGCTTTTCTTGCCTATAAGTATCGTGCGATGCAGCAGAGATAGCCACAAAGAAACCTAGCTGCAGATCAGAGGTCAGCAATAGCACACTGAGTAAAATCGAGATTGAGAAGATGGCACTTACACCTGGAGTTTGCTCTGTCAATAATGCCCACGGGCTGCGTAAGGCTCCGACTTTCCACCGGAGTCTGTGGGGTGATTTCTTTCTCACATACCAGCCGCCTACTGCACCACAGGTAACTTCTGCATCAAAATGGAGAAAGAAAAGGTACAATGAGATTTCTCATCAACAAAATTGACCAATGCTTGTTCGTCCTTTGTAGCGTGAATACATGGCAGAAAGAGCCGACGTGTTAAAGGAACAGGTTAGGAATATGCTGAGGGGCGCAAATAAGATACCAAAATTATTGGATCTTATAATCACGCTACAACGCCTTGGACTGGAACGAGATTGACGAGCGGTTGAAGTTTGTCTACTGTTCTGATTACGACGATAAAGATCTGAATTTAGTTTCACTACGATTTTATCTTCTACGGAAAAATGGTTATAATGTGCCATCTGGTAAGGCTAATTGTTTGTTGGAAAAATTGTCAAAAGACAACCATAAAACACAGTTGCCACTTATTGCGTAAAACCATAAAAAAGACTAATAAATTAGTAGCACATGTTGTGTTTCATTCGTATTCTTTTGGAGCTATAAACTAATATTTTTTATTCGCTTTGACTAATTTTGCAGATGTGTTTCTAAATTATAAAGATAAAGAAGGAAATTTTGTTGCTGGTGATATAAAAGGTCTATTGAGCTTATACAACGCAGCATACCTTAGGACCAACGGGGAGAAAGTACTTGATGAAGCGATTATATTCACAAGATGCCATCTTGAAGGTGCATTAGACTCTTTGGAATCAACATTAGCTGATGAAGTATCACTCGCCCTTCAGACACCCCTCTTTCGAAGGGTTAGAATATTGGAATTATATCCCAATTTATGAAAGGGAAGCTGCACGAAATGAGACCATATTAGAGTTTGCAAAATTGAATTTCAACCTTCTTCAACTTCTTTACTGTGAGGAGTTAAGGAATATCACACAGTAAGATTATTGGAACTTCGTATTTTTAAAGTTTTTTTCGCTTCAGTCAATTTCAAAATATAGTGACCTTTAAATCATCACAGGTGGTGGAAGCAACTTAATGTTCAAACAAATTTAAGCTTTATTCGAGATAGAATAGTAGAAATGCATTTCTGGATGACAGGAGCATGCTCTGAGCCAAAACATGCTCTTTCACAAGTTATATCCACCAAGATGACAGCCTATATCACCATACTAGATGATATCATGGATACCTACAGTACATCCGAGGAGGGCTTACTGCTCGCTGAGGCAATATACAGGTAAAAGAGTCTCCATTGCAATATAATAATCCACAATGTTATATTTATATGTATTTTCCCTTATTTGCATATGAGAAACATCTAATCCCTAATTATTCCAAAGGGAACCTACCCACTCAGCCCTGCAGCCAGACTTGTCGCGTAGCGCTCTGCCTCAACCACACAACCAAAATTCGAAAATACTTCTTCCTCTTCCTCAAAATCCCTCCTCTTGCTCCCCTAGCACCAAATCATACCCCACCCATTGACTACAGACCACACTTTTTTAAAAAAAAATAATCTATCGCTAGGTAGCAACAATTCAATTTATAAAAAGAGTGAAATGCACCGGAGGTCCTTCAACTATTTCAGGTGTGTCATTTAGGTCCATGAACTTTCAAAACGCACATCTGGGTCCTCAAACTATCAAAACCATTCACCCGAGGTCCATCGACCGGTTTTGGTTTTAGAAAAAAGCAAGAAGGCCCCTGAGTTTCCGTTCTTCTCGCACATGTGCCCTCAACCCTAGCAGCTCGCTCAGTAGCATGCACGAGCACATTATCACCGCTGTCAGAGATGTCAGCAGCTCCTCACCGAGGAAGTTCACGAGGCGAGTGACCAACATCGAACTGTCTAAGATGGCATGCGCGCCAACTAGCTTCTCGGCGTGCCTCGCGAGCAGTGCAATGGCATCCTAAGACTATATTTTATTCGATGTTTCACCTAGTCAGGGGAGCTCCCATTGTTCAACGGATGACTGCAGGGCGCCGCACTCGCCGACGAGCAGCGGTAGGACCAGGATGGAGAGCAGGGGTCATGTGCGAGAATAATGGGAAACTCAGAGGCCTCATTGTATTTTTCAAAAACCAAAACGGGTCAACGGACCTCGTGTGAACGGTTTTGATAGTTTGAAGACCTGGATGTACGTTTTGAAAGTTCGTGGACCTAGATGACACCCCTGAAATAGTTTAAGGACCGCTAGTGCATTTGCACTCTTATAAAAATTAGTTCTACTGTTGGTAAAATACAATGATATTTACTATACTGAAGAAAATACACATTTTTGAATATATATTCCCAAAAACAAATATTTCGAATTTTGATCTGAAACTTTGCACAAGACACACTACAATCAATCAACTGTATCAATGGACTGTAAAATGCAGGTGCGAGGAGAATGCGGCAGAACTACTTCCAGAATACATGAAGAGTTTCTACATGTACTTTATGAAGACATTTGATTCGCTCGAGGATGAACTAGGAGTAGGACCAAACAAAAGCCATTGGGTGTTTTATCTCAAAGAAGTGGCAAGTATTGTATTTGACTTAAGATATTCACTACATACCCGAAACCCTCTGTTCAACAATTAGTATTGCTAGACAATCATTTGAAATGTAACAGGAATTCACATATTTTTGCATTTAATGCAGCTGAAGATGTTGGTCCGGGGAAACTCTAAGGAGATAAAATGGCGTGATGAGCATTACATTCCAGAAACAATCAATGAACATCTAGAATTTTCAGGAACAACTGTTGGGGCTTTTCAAGTAGCAGTTTCTTCATTTGTTGGGATGGGTGACATGGTAACAACGGAAATTCTCAACTGGCTTTTGACATATCCAAAACTTATCAAGTGTTTGACAGCAATTGCACGACTCTCCAATGATATTAAATCAACAAAGGTATGTCGTCTCTATCTTTACACATGTGTAGGAACCATTGAGTATATTTATGCACCTTGCAAGGCTACATCATTTCAGTGAAATTGAACTTCAGCAATCTTTTCACTGAGTGCAATGTGATGAAAGTTAATAATTTAACAGCTCTAGAGTTGTGAAAAGTAACGAAAGGCGTCATTACAGTACACACTGATTTTTATTTTTATTTTGGAACAATAACATACATACTGACTGAACCTATTGCAATGTCTGTTTATGGTGCAGCGTGAGCAAAGAGAAGAGCATTATGCTTCTACTGTCCAATGCTATATGTTGCAGCATGGGACATCAATGCAAGAAGCATGTGAGAAGATAAAAGAGTTAACTGAAGATTCATCGAAGGACATGATGGAACTCTATGTTACACCAACAGAGCAGCCAAATGTCGTGGCACGAACAGTGGTTGATTTTGCCAGGACCGCAGACTACATATACAAGGAAACGGATGCATTCACTTTCTCCCATACGATCAAAGATATGATAGAATTACTCTATATTCAGCCAACATGGGTCTAAAACACACTTTTCCAGCTATGATACCTCAGAAACAGTCTATAACCATTTTCAGTTATATTGAATAAAGTGGCCAACGCCTGATTAGCGTTTGCCAAATTGTAGTAGTTGAAACAGAGCAAGAAATGTAGCAATGGGCCAAGCATGGAAAGTGCCATCGGACACTTAAATGTATTGTGTTATCTTGCAAGTAACAGCATGCGCTGTTTCCATATGTTGCTCTGTTTTCATAAAATATTGTTATGTTGAAATTGATTGGAGTTCATTAACATAAGATACCTTTGGTTGGGGGAATGTTGTTTGTTTAACTTAAAAGGCCTAGCTGGCTTTGTATGATCTGGTTAACAGTTTTTTTTTTTTGGAAAGAAAAGAAATTGGATTTACTCACCTTTTCGGTCGATCCGCTTTTGCTTGTTGCGTCGGCAAGCCATTGCATCAAGCACCTTGTGCGCTCCTGTGTGTAGCGCGGCAGCCCGGTCGGCGAGATTCGAAGCTGCCGTAGGGAACATCGTCCGCGCATGGCCGCGGCCGTGGCCGCCGCCTTTTCCCATCCCCTGGCTGCCGCACTCGCGTCCTGAACTCCGCATGCCGTAGGCCCCGTAGTGCCGAGCATTCTGGCCGCTGGGGAGTGGTGTGGCATCGCCGTTTGGTTTTTTTTTTTTAGATTACACAGTACAACTCAGACACTCACAACGCACGCACACTCACCCCTATGAACACACGTACGCAAACCCTACCCCTATGAGCATCTTCGAAGACTGAGCCGGCAAATCCAAAGATACGAAGTCACCACTGGCGCCTCGCTGTCGACAGGAGCGTCGCCTACCACTGAAAGCACAAATGCCGTTAAATCCTTGAAAATTCGCTCCCACGGGGAGTCGAACCCAGGACCTGAGAGGTGTTACTCAGATGTCTTAACCACTAGGCCAAGACTCTTTTCACGCATCGCCGTTTGGTGGGAACATTTTGTTGGGCAAGTGGACTGTTTGGATTGGGCCTACCTAAATATGGGCCACTACAAGACGTACTGAGTGCAATTGTTTTTTCCTTTGAGCGCACTGAGTGCAAAAATGAAGCAACAATTATGAAGAACAGCCCTTCTTAAAAAAAGTTATATGAACAGCCACCCTCCTCTAAAAAAATGAACAGGAATTTCCTTCCTCCTTTATAATAATATAGATGGTGACATTAGTTATTTATTTATATTTGTACTATAATTTTTACGCATGTTTTTTTACTACTCAAATTACCACGCAACTTGTTTCAAACATATTTGAGCAGTATTAAAAATTCTAATGATTTTTTTTTGTCTATAGTCATGCCAAACAAGACATTTCAAAATGTTAGTTACCACCGGCACGGCCAGTACATACAAAAAGCGGCTGTTTTCCACGCCTAACTAATTTCACACTCCCAGTCAAGAGTGTTTCTGAAACATCTTTTTACATCGATTCTCAAATAAACAGAAAACATTTTTGGACATTTTGAGCGACGTGATCTGCTCATTGCTCAAACTAGCAATATCCCAAACCGATGGTCACAAACTAGAATAGATTTTGAGCTGCGCGCGACACATGAACAGTTTGTTAATCGAGTGCCCAACGGCAGAGCATCTTTGGCTCGCGTATTCGCTCTCGCGTGCGCATGATCCTGTAGCCCGGATGCGTCGCGACTCGGGCCTGCTGCACCGATCCATTGACCTGCGCCGTATTGTTTTTTTTTTTTAAGAACTCGACCCGCGCGCGCGCCAGGACAAGCGCGGAAGAGGCAGCTGGCCAGCAAGCTTTCCAAACCCACGGCGAGAGAGATACAGAACTTTAGTCACTTTCGCCGCCAAGAAGAATGGCAGCGAGGCCCCCGCAGCCGCACGCCGTGGTTGTGCCGTACCCGGGCTCCGGCAACATCAACCCGGCGCTGCAGCTGGCCCAGCTGCTGCACCGCCACGGCGTCTTCATCACCTTCGTCATCACCGAGCACAACCTCCGCTGCGTGCGGGACGCCGGCGCCGCCGCCGAGGGCGGCCGCGACGGGTTCCGGATCGAGACCATCCCGGACGGGCTGCTCGACGCCGACCGCGACGCGCAGGACTACGACGTCGGCCTGTCCAGGGCCACCACCCACCTGTGCGCGGCGCCGCTCAGGGAGCTCGTCGCTCGTCTCCGCGGCGGCGGCGACGGCGGTGGCGCGCCGCCGGTGACGTGCGTGCTGCCGACGGCGCTGATGAGCTTCGCGCTGGAGGTGGCGCGGGAGCTGGGCGTCCCGAGCATGGTGCTCTGGGGCGGCAGCGCGGCGTCGCTCATGGGACACATGAGGCTCCGGGAGCTCAGGGAGAGAGGCTACCTGCCGCTCAAAGGTACCCGATCAACAGACCTGTAATTCAAATTCGATCTTCTTGAGTGCAAAAGTTTTTGACCCAAGCATTGTCTAAACATGGTACTAATAAAAATTATCAACAGTCTTTGCAAAGGAGAAAAGTATGTGTGCCTACTTAATTTGTTATCACAACTGTGTTTCCACGAAGCAGAGATGCACGAATTCACAAAAACAAATTGATCTAATTATACTATTTTAAAAGGTGCCAAGGAAGGAGCAGTTTTGTTATTTGTGCCTCTCCTTTGTTTCAAATGTCATAGAAAAACTTCTCTATTTCGATCCAAAATATATTCTTTATTCATTTTCCTTTTTTAATGGTATTAGAGATCTTTTAAAAGATACTCAAGTTTGATGTCAACTAGTCGGTCATTATTAAATAATCTCAACCTTGGACGTCTCACACACTCCTTATTGAAGTTAACTATTCGTTTTTCTTGGATCAAGTTTATTCTATATTGGCCAGTTGCTCGCAATTTGCAAGAACCATGTTGCTTTACAATAGCAAAAAGAGGCTTGTGTCGTGCAGAAGTGAATTAGTTTTCAAACTGAACATAGGATAGATATGCTGTAGTGCTCCGCGATCTTACTTGTCAATCAGAGTAGAGAAACCTTAATTAGATCTCAAATCTGCACTAACTGAGGCAGGTCAGACTGACATTGTCATGCATGTGCTCTCTCAGTTCTTAAATATATCTAATTAATCTAAAGTTAGTGTATGTATATATATAGTTATTTTTAAACTAGTGTATTGCTTTCTCTTCTTTTTTTTTCTTCTTTTTTTTTTTTTTTTGAAACACAGATGGAGACACCTTCTGGACTGACTCGCCTTCCGTTTCGCAGATGAGAGCTGCTTGACCAACGGCTATCTGGAGAGGACGATGATCGACTGGATCCCCGGCATGCCGCCGATCAGCCTCGGCGACGTGTCGAGCTTCGTTCGCACCACCGACCCGGACGACTTCGGGCTCTGGTTCAACGACACGGAGGCCAACAACTGCACCAAGGCCGGCGCCCTCGTCATCAACACCTTCGACGCCCTCGAGGCCGACGTCCTCGCCGCGCTCAAAGCCGAGTACCCGTGCATCTACACCGTCGGGCCGCTGGGCTCCCTCCTCCGCCACCACCTCGACGGCGACGACGTCACCGCCGGCAACGGCAACTCGACGATGGAGCTGAGCCTGTGGAAGCAGGACGTCGAGTGCCTGGCCTGGCTGGACGCGCAGGAGCCCGGCTCCGTCGTGTACGCCAACTTCGGCAGCCTGACCGTGCTCACCGCCGACCAGCTCGCCGAGTTCGCGTGGGGCCTCGCCGCGACGGGGCGCCCGTTCCTGTGGGTCATCAGGGAGGACGGCGTCACCGGCGGCGCTGGAGCGGCGTCTCTGCCGCCGGAGTTCTTGGAGGAGACGGCGGTGCGGCGGCGCGTGGCGGCGTGGTGCCCGCAGGAGCGCGTGCTGCGCCACCGCGCCGTGGGCTGCTTCCTGACGCACAACGGCTGGAACTCCACGTGCGAGAGGCCTCGCCGCCGGCGTGCCCATGGTGTGCTGGCCGGTGTTCGCCGACCAGTTCACCAACTGCAAGTACGCCTGCGAGGTGTGGGGCGTGGGGCGCCGGCTCGAAGCCGACGTGAGGAGGGAGCAGGTCGCCGCCCACGTCGACGACGCGATGAGCGAGGCCGTACGGGGGAGCGCCGCGAGGTGGGCGGCGGAGGCGGAGGCGGCCGCGCGCCCCGGCGGGTCGTCGCATCAGAACCTGCTCGCCATGGTGGAAGCGCTGGGACTGGGAGTGACCGGCTCTTCCTTCGATGCCGAACAAGCGTCAGTGCGTGCGTGACTGGTTCTCGCAAACTTTTATCTTGCAGGTCGTGCCATTATACCGTGAAATTTGTCATTTTGCACTTCAAATTTTTAGCACTTTGTCTTGATCAAATAATGTACTTCGATCGGACTTGGAAGTTTGCATGAACTCATGCTCTTTTTTTTTTTTTTTCTAAGAATGAATGTCTAAGTTGTGGTAGTGCTTCAAACGACTTCGACTGCTTCAATACTTGGCCCACTTTCACTTGAAGCATTTCTTTGATCTTTAAAAGTTTACTGTTATCTGCTAAAGTGATTGAACTGTTCATTGTTCCATTGTCGTCCAGTCTGGTTAGGATACCTGGCTTTCACCCAGGCGACCCGGGTTCAAATCCCGGCAATGGAATCTTTTTTTGTCCCTCATATTGGACTTGAACCATGCGCAGAGTGTGCTTGTTTGAGCTTCTCTGCGGCATCCGGTGGATGTGATTATTATCACTTCTGACTAGTTTGTTAAATAGTCGCAGTGACAGTGTGACACTCTCCGATTAAGCCATCTGCAAGTCCTCCATGCGAGAGATCAATATGCAAAGCTCAAGCCAGAACAGTCAACTTCAGCAACATTGCAAGCGAATCATCTTGAACCCAACACTCATGGAGGATGGATACGGTGAGAGAGAGAGAGAGAGAGAGTCATGATCTGGAGTTCATGCTCTCATGAGTGCTATCGTGAAAATTATGTCCGTGCTTCCTTTATATGTACTGTTATCTTTTTTTTTTGTGAGAATTATATATATGCTGTTATCGTGGAAAGAGAATGTCAATAATAAATTTTATTTATTAGCATACAGCAAGTTGCATTAAGCATTTAATCTTGTTCATATGATTTTCTGTATTGGTTGTTCATCGGAATTTTCCTTCGTTTTTTCTGAATTCTACATGTTTAAATGGGCCGTCTTTTAAACTGAGAGCCCAGCAAGGAAACGACCCAGCAAAACTAACTCCACGCGCAGCGCCTTTCAATCTGGATCTGTTCCTGTCTGCCCAAGGCCCGCTTGATCCGCACGTCGTCAGCTCACCGAACCGAACCACGCCACGCGAACCGTATCAACGAACTCTTCTTCCTCCGTCGCCGTCCTCCTCCCGAATCAACTGGGGCCCGGATTGGAGGGGGAATCCGGCCGGACTCGGAATCGGTTTCTCTCATCGGTAAGCGATCTTATTTATGCTTTGATGAATTTATTTCACGAGTCCATGCGCTCTGTTCTTGAAGATCTCTGATCTGTCGTCCGCAATCAGCGAGGAGTCAAATCCAAATTTTTCATCGTCGTAGCGGGTTTCGTTTGCCGGGCGTTGGGTTCCTGATAATTCAATCGATCCATCCTTAGCTCAGGTTAGTTCGATTAGCTTCATAATCCTTTTCGTCTCCTCTTCCGGCGTGTGTTTCCTCCAATTCTATCCCATTAGGTTCGGTCGATCGAATTCTTTCTTTCCGATGGGGCGCAATTAATTTCTAGAAAACAAGGACTGAAATTGAGGATCCAGGGCAACAATCTGAGACTGTTCGTTCTTGCAGGGGAGGATGGAGTTTCGAAGGAAGCCTCTGAGCCTCGTGGAGCTCTGCTTACGGACGGTCATCGACAACCTCCGGTACGTGGGCAGCGTCGACGGCGTCGAGATGGAGCTGCTCAAGCGCATCCTGCCGCACTGCACGCTGGAGCAGCTCACCCGCATCGAGAGCCGTACACAGGTATTCAATGCAACAGGAATTTTTCTTCTGGTTGCCAACTGTTTCGTTGACGATAGATTTTGATTCGAAGTGTAATCTTGTGGCTTGCTTGGAACAGATGGATCTTAGCCCCGTCACAGATCCTCTGTGGAAGCGGTTCTATCAGCGGCAATTTGGCGAAGACCATACGAATGGGGTCATCAGGAAAATGAAGGCAACACCTGACAAGCAATACAAATGGAAGGATCTCTTCAGGGTAAAGACATCTTACTCTGCTCTTTTGCTCATTTCATTGGCTTTCAGAACCTATGCATGGTCATAATAGAAAATAGTGCAGAACTTTATTCAGAAAAAAAAAGAAGAGAAATTCGGTGAAGCTTAGAAGCTGTTTGTGTGTTAACAATGAATTGCATTGTCATGTGGTAATCCTTACCTGTAACTTGTAGGTAAAAACTGAGAAACAAAAGGAGATGGAAGATATGATGGTTGAGAGATTCACGAAGAAGTTTCAAGCAGAGAAAGCTGGTAAGTAGACTTTCTCAGCTAGTACTGGTATTTTTGGCCTACCTTGCCCTTGTGGTCATCGTTGCCACCAGCACCAGTGACTCAATCTCAACCTTGCTGTGGTCTTCTGAATCCTCGCATATTTCCACCTTCTCATCACTCTGGATTGGCTATCTAGAGTAGAAATGACCTTCTGGGGATTGGGTGCAAGTACTCTGAACTTTTCATATATATATTGTTCAGCTTAAATGTTTTTGTGTTTTGTCTAATAAAAAAAAACTTCTAGTTCTAGGGTTCATCCAAACATGGAAGGTGGAATTCAAAGCAGCACAAATCAAATACGAACTCTACTAGAAAATGAATAGTTTTCAGCTCTTGAGAGAATTTTTTAAGGTCAACGTGAAAAGAGAAATCTCGATTGGATGTGTTGCAGTGACAACAAGACTCCTTGCATTTTGGGAGTCACTTGACCAACTCAGCCTAGCCTGAATTGGGGAGTACACATTGTGTGACAGTATTTGCGTTTTTAGAGTTGTTAGTTCATTATCTAATTCTGACCTATCGACATGATCTGTACCTGAGCTTTTGTTCACCCTCAGAATGATACGTCATAATCATCTCCTAGATGACATGGGGGAAAAAATAGCTCATCCTATTAGATAACTTGCATTTAGGAGAGAGTGGGAGTAATCCTCAATTATCATGATACACAAGTTGCTATGGTGTATTATTAACAAATTGCTTCCCCATCTCATTTTATGCAGAGAAACAAAGCAAACAGATTAAACTTTGTACAAAGGTGCCACCAAGCAGCAAACGAAGTTTCTTCGGAGGTTATTTCCTGTCTCTACTTCTGCCGCAACTCTATTCTTTCTAGCACTTTATCTAAGATCCAAGTGTTAACAGGAGGTGGACCCAGCAACCTATCAAATTCCAACTACAAGAGCTCTATACTGAAAAAAGCTAGGATAGAGGTTAACAGGTAATTGCTACTACTCAAATTATGATCGTAAAATGAAATAGCTAGCTATGACACTATCTAATTTTGTTCTTACAGTCAAGCAAGATTGCATGCTGCTATCCAAAAGAATAGCCTTGCAAGGTTTGTCCCATCATTACCCCTATCCCATTGCATTATATTGATGGTTTCAGAAAACGCCCTTTCATTTATTTTCTTTTCTGAAAAACGTTACTATTTAACATGTAATGTTACAGGTCATCTCAGCCAACAAGGACGACCTCTCTTAGTGGACAGCCAATGAGAACAACAATGATTCATAGACCAAATTCAACAATCACAATCACCAAACCTGCTGGTGCAAACAGGCAAATTCAGAACAGCAGATCCAAATTCTAGAAAACTGTTTTCCCACGACATCTCATAGGAGCCGTGGGTTCTTTTGCGGCCCCATCCCTCCGCAAAAGGTGCTTCTCCCGACAACACATGTTCCACTCCAAAGCTCATGGGCCTTCTACGAAAAATGTTGCTCCTTTGTACAAGTTGTGTTACTTGCCATTCCATGAAGTTCTTGCCCTATGAGAGTCTGGGAAAGAGTCTTTCTTTAGGCCCTGTTTGGAATAGAGGATTGCTTCCCCATTCCTGCAGGCCTATGAAAGTGAAATTCCTGTAAAATTCATGCGTTCCAAACGGGTTTAACAATTTGCCGTGCTGAGCACTGGCAGCTTTGTCTCAAGGGTGTAACCGTTAGGCAAAGTACAATTGGTGTTATAATCAATATTTATAACAATCATATATTTATATTAATGAAAAAGAAATCATGTATTGATGCTTATACCCTTGTTATGCGGATAATGGTTCATGAAACGTTTCATGGAGTAACGGAACTCATTATTAAGATTAAAAAAATGTCATATATGAACTGAATGGAAGACCAGTGGCTGAGAGAGAGGGGGGAGAGAGAGAGAGAGAGAGAGTATTTCCACATCCAATAATACAATATTATAAAGAGAAATGGTGTTTCAGTCTTACAATGAACACAAGTGATGCAAAACTTCGCTGTGTAAACGGTAATATAGTACAATGAATCAGGGGACATAAGTAAACCTTGTACTTGTAAATTTGTATAAAACAACCAATATTCAGTCTTACAACAGAAGAATAGCAATGAAGAAGAATTAGTGGCACATCAGGAAAAAAAAAATCATCTGATAAGAAAATACGGATCAAAACTTGATGCTAAACAATCCACTTGGTCCTCTGGCTTAGTTGGGGATCTGAACTTCTCATGTGACAGTTTTACCAGAAGATAAAGGTTAGATATTAAAGGGTTTTTGAGGAACGGTGTGACAGACCCTTCAAGATCAGAAAACTCTTGCAAATAGATAGCATTACTGTCATCCAGTTGTTCCAGAGAACCTAACTGCGTGAGTGCAAATAAGCCTAGCAGATTTGCATAGACTGATATGAAGACATCCTTATGGTTACCTATGCCACCAATCCAATCTGTTTGCCCCTCTTTCTCAAGATAGCCACTGGTCAGTGATGTGAGCTGGTTCAAAAAGCTCTTCCTCCACTTCTGTAGGAACAATTCAGTTTTTCCTCCTGTTTCCATCTGACATTTGGACTGCAAAAGCTTCTGAATATTCGAACAGCAGATTTGACATATCAACAGCTTCTCTTCATGGTGATTGTCAATTTCTTTGTCAAATATCTGCCGGACTAAATCTCCACGGGAGTTCACGGTGTTACCAGTGTCCAAGACTATGCTTAACAGGTAATCAATGTATTTCAGCCAGTGGCCAAACAAAGAAGTTAGATACTCAAAGCACAATTCAATAACTCTATCAACCTGCAGTGGTGTTGAATCATCACAGAAGGTACTAGTTGAAGACTTTGCTATTACTTCCTGAACATTCTTTGCAAGTTTTTGTCTCAGATAGGCATCCTCATCCTCCAGCAACTGAATGCATATGAACCATAAGTCAAGTATCTTGCTTGTATAAATGCTGATAAATTCAAAAGTACTAGCTTCCATGCATTTCTCTTTGATATGGCCTTCATCATATTCTGGAGGGACGTAAATGTTGGACACCAACGAAGCTAAAAAGTTCGCTTCTTCAAGAAGACCCGAAGCAATGATTGCCTCAGCAGCAGCTCTTCGAGAATTCACAGTTTCTGATGGTTCACTATGATTCTTAACAAGACCGACAAAGAAGTTTGCCCTAAGCATGACATCAGACAACCTATTCCCTTCATTAAATTTATCAAAGGATGCAGAGAGGTCACTGGTCTCAAGCCCATCCAATAAAACACCATTCCTAATTGATTTAGCAAACCGTTTCATGCACATACCCATGCAGCATAGAATTATTTCTTTGGTTTTTGCATGTGATATGGTGCTGTTCAAATGATTTAATCTGTCCCAGAAAGATAGAAATGTAATGGAATCTTCTTCGTCGTCAAATGGACATTCAATGTTCCATGAAAAGATTATTTTCAGAGTATAATAAAGACACTTGGGGTGTTCTTCCACAAATAAGCGTTCCATTAAAACAGGCTGCAGGTTTTCCCGTGCCCATTGGTGCAAAATGTTTTTGCTATCACAATGTATGATTGATTTTGTAAGCCGAAGAATCCTCTTAAGCACTGTAATTCTAACATCATACGTAGGATCTGCGAGACATGACATAATCTCTTTATGTACTTCAGGGAGGGTGATCTCCTCCCTAGACATCTCTGATACCAATGAAGTGCGTTCACCAACTATTTGTAACTGAACATCTTCCTCAGAAGTTTCATCATTTTTCCTGGAAAAACCAACACAGCTGAAAAATGATTCAGTTGCTTGTTGTTGAAGTTCAATCAGGGTTGGATCACGGAATGCATAATGGGTTGATGTAGCATTGTTCAAGCACTGGGAGCTCAACTCTAATAGCAGTGTCTGGATTATTTCAGTATGTTTGCTTGTACCTGTCCTTGCAACATCAAGCATGAGGTCCAAGACCCGCAAGTAAGATGTACTTACGACAGGGCATGAGCATAATTTGGTGCTGCCAAGCCAGGAACACCTTGAGAGAATCTCAATCAGTTGGCCAAGAATCTGATCCTTCTTGCTATTGTCTGTCAAACATCGAAAGTTGTTATCCAGAAGAGAAGACAGCTGCAGCAAAAGGCCATGGATTGTATTGAATGAAAACAGCTTAGGATGCAGATTTCCGTTTCCATTTCCATTTCCCATGTTAGCTGACATGAGAGGATCAGAACATCGAACACTGTTAACGACCACTTCGTGATTTCCACGAGGAAAATTATCCAGTATATCACTAACAACATGCTGCAGTCTCTCATTCGATACCAAACCAATTAAAGCCCTTGATGCAAGGACACGGACCCGGTAGTTGCTCTGGGTAGCACATCTTTGGATGAAAGGCAGAAGCAAAAAAGGGTCTAAAGAATCATCAGTTCCACAGCTTATAGGCGAAGGCTTAAGTCTTGATAAAAGAATGAGAATAGGACAGAGACTAGGATGTATCGCTTTTGCAATGTGTGACTCCAAATTGCTGGTATGTTCATCAGCTAGCAGTCCTGTTGCAACTCTCAGTTCACTAATAAGGAAAGGATGAAGTGCTGGGTACCTATATAAGAAAACAAGGATAAATTTCAATTATACAGTAAACTTCACCTAGTTAAGTGTTACTAGTTAATCTGATCACATTGAATACATATGATTCATTAGAAATAACCAAAATTATAAGTTAACGGAAATACTATCCAACTTGAACACATCAATGATATTATGTTTTTTAAAAAAATTACTGAAGTGCCGTAAAAGGAAAAAGGTAATGCTTTAATACTTGCAACACACAAACTTCTTGTCTTTCACTAAAAAGCACAATGCAGCATAACATCACATGATAGCAATTACCATATTGCAAACCATATATAAATGCTATGAACTTACCTGTGGAAGAATTCAAGGCCAGTTAATGAGCGTCGTGCTGACTCACGTTTCTGCACGTTAAGAAACCCAACCATGCGACGAACCAGTGCAGTGTATGCAAGGCAAGCTGCATTACGTACTTCCCAATAGGGAGATGAAAATGCATGTATTGCAACTACAGTTGCCTCAGCACTGAAACCAGAAGTATCAGTCGCCAAATTTGCATCATTAAAGGCAGCTCTAAGCACATTGAACACATGCACAGTGGGAACAACACCCTCATCTCGGCTTTTTGATAAATTTCCATTAGAATGTATGCTTACAGCAGTTTCTGATTGTAACTCACATAGCTCTCCACGATCATCTTTCATTACTTGAGATTTCTGGTTGCAATCTTTCTGAAAATTAGCTAAAGATGTCTTAGCAAATTGTATCAACCAATCCAGTGCCCTTGGAAGCAGCTTCTTTGGTGTTCCTTCCGGCTCTGCCAGGAACAGCGCGATAAAAGCAGCGGGAATTCCGGCACTCCTTCTTAACAAATCATCCACAGTTTGCCCTTTAGCAATTGTCCTATCCATCAGTAGCTCCAGCCATGATTCTGTCATTTTGCATAGCCTGTAAAGGGTAACAAAGATCCGCAACAGGATACAAACTATCATAAGTTATATTCCACATAATACACATCTGCATATTTTGATTTAGCTATATGCTTCAAATCCACATATATGCAAACCAAGAAAAATCACAATAAGGTACTAATGTCTTTGATACCATGATTCCTTCACTATGTTATAAGGCAGTAATGACTCAATCATCTGTTAGAAGGCAACGTTTGACAGTTCTAAGTTTTATTTTTCTAAGTGCAATACAATGGGCGTTCAGTGTTAAGGTATATATGCATGACTTAATTTATTCATCTGAGATATGATTGTATCATGTCTCAAGGATGAAACCAACGAAAATTTTTGGACCGTGCTGTCTCTTGAAGTCTCACAAACTCGGAATGAATTCGCATGTTGGTTAATTATTCACATAAATGCACTCCTGAATGTAAAGAAGAACTTTAGAATCAGGGTACATGCACATAAAGTCCTGTTCTTTAGGTGAAAACGTTCATTGAGCAGCCTCAGAAAGCACTGAACGTACCTAGAATCATTTGAGCAAAGAAGGCGATTGCAAAGGGCAGTAAGCCCAGCCCTTGTTTTATCTATTGCACCATTGTGCTTCATTTTAAGAAGAACTTGCAAAAAATGTTCGCCCATTGTCTCTAACTGCTCTACATCAAGAATTTCTGCAGACATGCTTGTCTCCTCAGTATTGTCAGACAAGCCATTCTGAGATGAATTTGAATGAGAACAGCCAGGCAAAGGAATTTTCCTGATGATGGTTCCAAAAAGTAGACTAACCTGAAATGTGAAACAGCAAGGTTAATCCCTAGAAAAGACATTTAAATACAATCTATAAGGAAGAGACTTAGCAACAAAAATACAAAATGGAGATAAAGCATGCAGTGTCTTGCGAACAAGATTTCCTTCAGAACTAATGAATTAATCACAATTATGCCCTAAAGATGGAGGAAAGGCCTTAACACAAACAATTTTCAGTGGCCAGAAACATATTTTCTGAAAACCTACCTACTTGGAAGTTACCTCTCCTCACATACTCGCATTAAGACTATAGTATAACATAGGTACTAGACATTTGCAAAGTAAAGAGCCTAAAAAATCTTTATAAAAAAAGCTAAATAAATGGCAAGGAACAAATTCATTACCTCCTTCATAGCAAGCCAGCAACCAACCATAACGACATGTTCGGCCGGTTTGGCATTACTCCCTGGTTTTCCATTCGCTTCCATTTCTGAAGCAGTATTAGGTTGATCCTCATATATATCTGAGAGGAAGGGACCATCATCAATCACATCATCCATATCATAAGGCATGTACCATGCATCAGAGGAAACCACCCATAGTGCTAGTGAAGTGACACGCACTATGAGTTGAAGAAGCTTTTCTACCAGGCATCTCATTTCAGAAACACAAGATTGTACTGCTTCAGAGTTCCAATCCAGCTCATCGAATGTGTACCGAAGGGTAAGTAGGACTCCATGAACAAAGCTTTTCTTACATGCTTCAGAAAGATCCTTCTCACCCTCTTCAACAACAGTACGGAGCCACTGAATGAGCGATGAAATATACTGGGCAACTGGGTTTTCAATAGCCCTACCTTGTGTATTCCCATTCAGAGATTTTGTGTAACATTCAAGGCAATCACTTTCTTCGGAGAAGATAAAGATGCATCCAAGCTCCAAAACATACTTCCTAAATATAAGACGGAAGGTTAATGCACCAGCATCACTTTCCCGGACTCGTGGGCTTAGCACGAGTTTTTTTGCCCACAATATAACATCATTTATGGACGTACCCAAGGAAATTCCAGGAAGTGGTGTTGGAAATTGCAGTAAAATGCGAAAAGAGTTTTCCCTTAGCCTGTCCCAGCTATCAACTATAGATCCTACAAATGAAATTGTTGAATCTGGCAATGTTATGCGGCCATCATAAGGATAAAGATCATTCTTCCCTTCAGAGCGGCAAATCGGCCATACATCTAGCAGTGTAAGAATAAGCTCCATTGCAATCATTTTCCTTTCATAAGGACCAGAGGGATAACAAGAATTAAATAGAAAGGAGCTTAGCCACTTCATGAATTGGAAGAGGTCTTCAGCCCTCTGGATGACAACAGCTTTAGCAGTATCAACAGAATGAGGTCCTTCAACACTAGAGGTTAAAGAAGGAATCCATGACCCCAGCTTCACCTGCCTGTCAAGTGCTGTTCGTACCCTGGCAAAAAACTTTCTAAATAAACTTGTCCATTTCATTTGAAATGCAGTGGAGCTGCAACGCATATTCAATGGGACTGCCTCTTTAAGCAAGCTCAGTTCCAAGGGGGATGGAAGACTTGATGTCTTTGGATTCAGAAAGAGAGATTCAGCAGCATCTATACGGAGACTTTCATCACTGTGTGTTAGTGCCAAAGCAAACCAATTAACAGGCACTGTAACATTAATCCCTTTAACAGATATAACTGCAGCACCCTTATAATCCTGCTGCTCAGGCTGTGAAAATGTATCAGAATCCAAATCAATGTCCCCTTCAACAAGAGCGAGATTTCGAGAGACTTTAAGCAGTGAAATAAGTGCAGCTATACGCTGGTCGTTTTTCAATACTACGTCTAGTTTGGTTGCCTTTGCATTGGGGCCAATGGAGATGAATCCAAGCATTGCAAATATGCTGTCTGCGTCGACTTCAATTAGAGCAGGTAGAGCATAAGTATTTAAGTTAGAACGTAGTTTTGAATTTCCAGACACAAGTCCCCGCATCAAAGGAGGCAAGCATAAAACTCTAAAGGCATCGTACCCTTTCTCAACACCATCATCACTCCAACATTCATCTCTTAAAGTCTCCAGCAAGCACTTCAGAAATGTTGTCGCAGCACAACAAACATCATCATCTATGTACGCATAAGCTGTTTCTGAAAGAAGGCTTGGTTTCAAATTTAGAAGAGATTTAGCACTCAATCGCTTTGCCAAAGAAGCTAAAGGGATATATCTCCCTTTACATCGGGGACCCAAGCGAAGTAAATCATTAGCAATATTGCACAAAAACAACTTTCCGTTGTGTTCATTGTTTTCTGATGGAACACATAATTCAATATCTAACAGGAGATCAAAAATCAAATGGACCTGTTTTACTGTCTGGCTCAAAGGATCTTCCAGGTTTCTCCATATGATTCTCAATATGCGATTGATCACATCTCTTGAGAAATGCTTAAGGTCTCCAGAGAAATCAGTGAAATCAACTAAAACAGAAGTTTTTATCTGCTGCAAACATATTTGTGTCACTGTAAGAGCATGGAAATTGTAATGGCTATCAATTGGGTTCTCACAGTGCTTGCAAAGCTCAGGTAAAATCCCATCATACAATACAGTCCATGAGGATCCATCAGGTTGAAGTTGACGCATGTTGAGCACTGTCCTTGGAATAGATGTCAAAATCCCTCTTAACAAACAAAGTCTACTCAAAACTGAAAGATCTCCGATTTCTTGACACAAATCAAAATCAGAAAGTATATTGTATGGAGATAGATCTTTTGTATCATCATGTTCTGCATTGATACCAAATAAACCTTGAGAAATAAATCGGCATATCTCCTCGGCACTCATAAATACCTGCATTGCAGCACAGAAGCTCACCCCAGAGGCCACCAGACAATCCCTCGAAAAGGCAGATGACCTGAGAACAGAGAGTATTGTCCTAACAGCACACTCAAAGACACTGGATGCCTTGTCAAGGCCAGTAAACTTAGACGGGTAGCGCTGCAGCAAGTAATACATGCAAGACATGGCCTCCTGACACTGCTCCATCACAACTGGAGATGGACGGGACCCATCACCTATGTCTCTAATCACTCCGTCAAGCCCATCAATCACATCCAGAGCCATGATCTCAGCACACCTTTCGACTGCCTCATCCAAAAATCCCAACTTAGGGTAACCAATCAGCGACAAAGCTGCCCGAGATACCATAAATCTCTTCTTCGCCTTGCTACTGGAGCCACCATACTCCTCACAGAGTGAAGCAAAGCACCCACTGATCACAGGGAAGTATTTCTTGCACTTGGCAAGAACAGATATGAGTGTCCGGTGGAGAGGGAGGGAGTTCTCAAAGAAGAGGATCTCCAGATAAAACTTTGTGGCGGCAAGCACTGCATCATGAGGAGTCCCAGGAGCAGAAAGAAACTGCACATATGCCGAGGCAAGGTCCTTGACTGCGACAACTTGCGAGTAGGTGGAGGTAAGGGAGATCAGGTCGTTCAATTGAGCAAAGAAATTGGATGAGGCTAACTCTCTCGGCACAAGAGCTAGTGCCTCAAGGTAGTGCCGGGGGAACACAACTGAGGTGTAGGTGTACCGGTGCCGGTGCTGCTGCGACCGCCACTTCGCCGACATTCTTCCCCAAACTTAGCTACTACCCTTTGGTTCAATCTGAACTGCAACAATATGAAGAAAGAAAATCAATAAACTGCATCACAAATTAGTACCGAATTAGTAATAGCAAGCGTTTCAATTCCTCAATATAGTACAGACAAAGGTTAGCTACGCCCTCCACGACTAGCATCAACAAGCAAACACCGGTCATCACAAAGAAAAGGAAAAACGGCAAGTGAATAACCTGTATGCCTTGTAGAAGGCCCTGCGGTTCCTCCCGGCAGGCCTGCTCCCGGCTGGTAAGCGCACCTGTCGAGAGAGAGCGCGGCGGCCGGGCGGCGCGGCGCGGCGGCGAGCGGGCGCACCCGGAGGCGAGGCCGTGCGAGGTGAGCTCCCGCTGCCGGCTGCTGCAGCGAGAGGAGGCGAGAGGGGTTTAGGGTTCGAACTAGAAATTAATTTCTGGGAGGCGAGGGCCGAGGGGTAAAAGTAGATAGACCCGACCGCTGTTGTTGTCTAGTAGGAGAAAAAGGAAGGCGAGCGCTAGCTAGAGACCGTGCGCGCGCGCGCGTAACAAGCGTTTCGGGCCTGGAGTCCCTCGTGCTCGCTCTCTCTCTCTCTCTCTTGCCGGCGGAGGCCTCTCGGAGATGCCGCCCGCCGCCGCAGCGCGCTGTCCTTTTCTCTGGCGGACTCCGGCGGCACCCGTCGCAGCTCTCCGTGGAGCCGTATCGCCGTCTGGCATGCGACGGCGTCTCAGCGCGGGCGCCGAGAGCAGCGGGCTTCGGCCGCCGGCGTACGGCGGGATGCTGCTCGACGCCGGCGGCACGCTGCTGCAGGTGGCGCGGCCCGTCGCCGAGACGTACGCCTCCATCGGCCGCAGATACGGTTGGGACGCCTCCCAAGAAGCCAACTTTCTCGCGCTTGTCTTCCTCTCTTGGGCATTTCATCGAACATATGGCGTGTGGTCCTGTGGTGTTCCTGGATCCTGACGCTCGTCTTCCGACAGGTGTGACGAAGCCTGAGAAGAGCATCAAGGAGGGGTTCAAGCGGGCTTTCGCTGCACCATGGCCGAAGACGCTCAGGTACCAGGTAGTAACAGACGGAACCCTTAAGAATTTCGAGATTTTTGCCGTTTTGACATGGCAAAGAATCGGCTTCAATCTTTTGACATCCGTTTTGTTGGCCTCGTTTTTGACATTAACTAGTTTGACAACAACGCGCTGCTGCGAGAGTAAAAATGTTCTGTTTGTGTTGCATATGTGAAGGTGCCAGCTCATTGGTCACATTAACATGAATGAAAACGGAAACAACGAAAATCAAATGGCAGGAAAATTCCCATTATCAGAGTAGTGAACGATTGAAATTGAAAGACGACTTCATAGAACGGCAGTCTGGATTTAGGCATCATATTCATTTTATAGGTTAGTCAAGCAATAACCCATCAGGAATCGCATATTGAATCTCCAACGCGCATGTATTTATTTCAGTTCACCCAGCCTCAACTCAGAAAGGCTGCAGCCTAAGCTATGTTAGCACGATGAAAGAATCAGAATTTCAGCAGGGTACAGACTAATAAAAGGAATAATTAGATGTCCAATCGATTGAAGCCAACCAAAAGAATGTCAAAAGAGTAAAGCCGCTTATGGCAAAACTCTCCTAACATTTCGTGCACAGCAGCACAGGATTTGAATGGAGTTTTGGTAGTCTTCAAGGTGATGATATGTGAAGTTTTGATTATAATGCAGGGTGATGGGAGGCCATTCTGGAGAATTGTGGTAGCAGAAGCGACCGGTTGCACTGATGATGACTATTTTGAAGAAGTGTATCAGGTAACATTGTCCTGTTCTTGGTCTTGTGCATATTCAGTTAGTGTTGTCTGGATGAGAGCTTTGTGATTGATTGTAAAGCAAGAAACAGTGTTCTGGGTATTTTGCTCATGAACAATGCCAAGACAACAAATTTAATTAGCTCCCATATACTTTACTTAAACTAGTATAAATGGTGGCCTTGCTTCATTACTAAATTCAACCGAGAGATATGTCTGATTTATGTACAATTGTAAATATTTCTCAATTTAATGGTTGAAAGAAACATTTCAGGTTATTCAGTGCTGAATGTTCGTCCTACTTACCCATACCCTGTGGCTAATGAATCTAATCTTTTAGCATTATGCACGTGGAGATGCTTGGTGTTTGCCTCATGGAGCAGACACGACACTGCGTGAACTGAAGGATGCTGGAGGTGGCAGACCTTTTTGTATCTTCTCCCGTTCTCAGTTCTTGCTCTTCATTTCTCCAGTGGTTTTCTGCAATTTAATTTCTCAATTTCAGTTTGGCCCTTATTTGACTATGTTTTATTTGTACAAGTGGCTCATAGTAATATGCCCCGATTTCAGTTAAGCTAGCTGTTGTATCTAACTTTGATACACGGCTACGGAAATTACTTAAAGACCTCAATGTCTCAGATATGTAAGTACCGATGGATTGTGATATCTGTGTACTTTGGTCTTGCTTCGGTATGATGGTTGTTCCCCCATTTTTGCGAGTAATAATGGTTGTATGTTAACAGAATTGAGCTCTGCAGGTTTGATGCCATTGTTGTATCATCAGAGGTGGGATTTGAGAAACCTGCTCCAGAGATCTTCAAAATAGCATTAGGTAATTCAGTTTATGAAACATTTCTTTCTTTGAGCATCCATGATTGTTGATGCAGCAGTATTGACGGTATTCTTGCAGCCAGACTCACCCTCTCAGACTAGAAGCTCCTACATGTATTCTATGATGGTTTAAATCATTTTTTTTTTAATATAGAACTAAGATCTTATTTTCTGTTTGGCAGATCAAATTGGTGTGGAAGCAAGCAAGGCAGTGCATGTTGGAGATGATGAAACTGCAGACAAGGCAGGTGCTAATGCCATTGGACTTGAGTGCTGGTATGCAAAATATTTCCCCTTTTGCTATCTTCCACCTTAAAGATAAAATATTTTCACAATGTATTATTCTTCTTTTGTTATTAAAGCAACTTATTTTTTCTATATCCTTTTCTGTCTCAATTAGGCTGTGGGGTGAGGATGTGAAGACATTTTCTGAGATACAGGACCGAATTCTAACTGCAGGTCCGCAATGAGGGCCCCTCACGGCATCCTAAATTTCCCCCCTCCTCTGTTGATGGATCAGTTCTGCTATCATTAAGTATAAATAAACTCGTATCAACAGTAGAAATAGTTGTACTTGGGTTCATCTTGATCGTGTCTGAGTTCTATCCCTCAGCTTCAGTTTTTTGATAGAACTCAAGAGGCTGGCAACAGAACAGATGAGTGTTTCTTCTTTTTCCCTTTTAGAGGAAAGAACAGACGAGAACTTAATGTGTACTTAGTACTATTTTGCAAATTGCAAGTAAACATTATCATTAAATACTGTGTACATGCTACTGATGTCCAAACTAGTGCCTCTGACTGAAAACTGATGGTGCAGTTGAAAATCGTGAATAACTACGGATGCTGCTGCGATGAGTGCATTGATTCTTTTGGGGATTTAATGACAGGCTTGCAGGCACAGATTATTATCACAAGAAATTGCATATGCAATGACAGGCTCCTGGTAGTGGCGTGGACACAAAGACAGTTCGCGCTGGGACATCGCCGGAGCAGGTCAGAAGATGATGTCCTCGTCCCTGTCGCCGTTGTCCAGCATGTTGGTGGCGGTGCCCATGGATACGCCGCGCTTGAGCGCGACCTCGCCGGCGACCTTCTCCTGGGCGTAGCGCTCGGCGGACTCCATCTGGCGCTCGAGCTCGCGCTGCTTGTACCCCTGGATCTTCTTGAGGCGGAAGAACTCCTCCCGCTCCTGCTCGTCCAGCTCGCCCTTGATGTAGGCGATGGTGTTCTCCAGGCGCGGCTTCACCACGTTCTCCAGCGCGTTCACGCGGCGGTTGGTCACCTTGATGGCCGCGTCCAGCGTCAGGAACGACGTCTGCAGCGACGCCAGCTCCACCAGCGCCTCCAGGGCGCGCGCGTACGCCGCGCGGCACGCCGCCACCTGCTGCCCGCCGGCGGCGAGCCCGGCGAGCGACGTCGCCGGCGACGAACCAGCAACGTCGGTGGCCAGGAAGTGCTCGAAGCGCGGGAGCTTGACGCCGGCGATGTTGTCCTGCTGCGCGCGCACGCGGAGCCTGGCGGGCCCGCCGACAGACTGCTGCACGACGTGGCGGAGCGGCGCACCGGCGACGTAGAGCGCCTCCGCGAGGGAGAGCGAGGCGGCGCGCATGGTGTCGCCCATGGCCTCCTTGGCGGCCACGATGCGCTTGAGGATGGCGCGGAACTGCACGGTCAGCGCGTCCGACTTCTTCTTGAGCAGCGCGTGGCCGCGGGTGGCGCCGGCCAGCCGCGCCTTCACCATGCCCAGCGTCGTCACCGTCGGCACCACGGTCAGACGCTGCCCGTGCCCCGCCATCACGCAGGCTCTCTCTCTCTCTCTCTCTCTCTCTCTCTCTCTCTCTCTCTCTCGCCCGCCGGAGACGGTCACGTACCTGAGCTGCGGCTTCTGGAACGAGCACACATAGCGAGCCTACGTGAGCATTGCATGATTGGATTGAGTCCGGCGTGGCCGCGTGGTGTCGAGACGGTTCAGGAAAAACTGAAAGCGACCGCTTCATGGGACAGAACGCACGAGTGCAACATCTGTGCACGCAGTGGGACTTGAAAAGTTGGGCGCGTTGCCAGATCAGTTCATCACAAACAGTAGCATCGAATAAATAAAACCGAAGACAACAAAATTGATCGAGATACAAAGTCAGTCATTCAATCGAGAAAGAAAAAGGAAAGCATTGCGTACGTTGAAGCATCAGATTCAAAACGTTTCAATCCAGGGCGATGCGACGCTGATGGTGCTGCTTTTATGTGCACTCAGACACAGCATTGCAAACTGGATACAAAAAGGTCGAACAACCACAAAGCCAGGAAAAAGGACGGCCAGGATTCTATCAGACCACCAATCGGAAGCAACAACCAGAACTGCCAGCAAGATTTATCTATCATTAACATGTAATAACGATATATGGAAGTTAGTAGCTACCTGGATAAGGCAAAGGAAAAACAACTAAATGTGCAAGGGATGCAGACCCATTTCCCTCTTGCATAAGTACATGGATCAAGGTCTGTTTATATGGATAGCATAATATAAATTCGAATGCGGGGCAGCCTAGGCGAGGTAGCGATACAGCTTCCTATCCGTCTTGTCCCTCTCCAGGAACTCGCGCTCTATGAGGGACTCGATCCTCTTCTTTATCACGACGGGGTTCGGCAGGAAACGGGGCTGCAACTGCTTCGTGACCTCCGTCATGATGCTGTTGTGATCGAGGACTCGCCTTGACTTCATGATTCTCACGATGGCAGCCTCAATCTGTGGCTTCCTGTCTTCCTCGACTCTCTGACGGGTCTCCAGCTTTTCAGGATCTGTCTCCTTCTGTGCTACCACAGTGCCAATCTTCACCTTGAACAATTTGCTAGTGAACTTATCATTGACACAAAAGCTATCATCGTCAGAAATGTCCCTGCTCATTGGTTCCTTCCGCAGAACCTGCTTACCCTTCACAAGAGCAAGTGACTGAAGGCACCTCTTCAGGTCAGCAGCGGGAATTGCGGTAGCCTGCTCAATCTCACGGTAAGTCAAGGCATCCGCAGAGTTAAACAGCATGAGAACACACATCTGGTAGGTGGATACATTCAGTTCATGCTTGCTGCCATTTCCAAATGTTGCTTTGATGTCAGCACTCCCCATGTTTGTTTGCCATGTCAGTCTCCTGCCATTGTGGGTACCAAGGTAAAAAGCCCGAAACTTCTCAGACACTGGAAGAATTTCAGGGGGAAGGTTGCAGGTAGTGCATGGTTGTGTCGGCCATGACCCAGTGGTGAGTATCTGGACGGAAATCGTCGGGGCATCTGTTGCTTCAGAGGAACTAGCCGCGTAAAAGTTTTGAGTAGTATCATGAGATGTCTTCAAATCTGTGAACATGCCCTCCAATTTTGAAGTAAACTGGTAGCCACATTCTGTCTTGAGCTTCACAAGCATACTTCTTTCAGAATCGTCTGAAGCTGCCTTCCCCGAAAGTAGACGCTTTGCCAAGTGTTGCTTGTAATACTTCTCAAATAGATCCTTTTCTTGCAAGTACCTAAACAGCATCATTACTTTGTCCAGTATCGTCTCAAGGTCCTCCTCATTCGCCTCCTTAACCCCTTTCCGCAGTTTGTCATCAACAAACAATGATATGAACTCAGGGGATCTGTTGTTTAAGTTGATGAAGTGTTCAAAAGAGGAATTCAGAGCGTTCAAGAAGCTCTTGTCATTGCTAAATGAGACGTTGATGATATTGTCATACTTATCCTTCTCATTAAGGAGCCGCTGGACAAAATCAACTGGGTCCTTTAGTCTCTCTGGATCAGTTACCAAACTTTTTCCAGTTTCCTTGATGTGAGAAACCATCACAGATCTAATTGTTGAGTGCCCATCAGCAACATGATGAAACAAATTGTACATCCTGGTCAGGTCTTCATACCTATCTTCAACAAGCATATTCACAAGCCCCGAGTTCTCCATAAGAATCAACCTCTGCATGTGATTTGCTAGCATCTCTTTCACCACGACAGCAGTAATTTTCTCGCTAGTTTTCATATCCATGTACTGTGAAACACGCTCTGATTCTTCATTGAGCCGCCTCTCAGCCTGCTTGAGATACTCACCACAAGCGCAGCACTCAATGAACTGCTGTGACTCACCACTATAGAAACTAGCCGACACTTCAAGAAATGGCCTTTCAAAATCATCTTGATAAACAGAAGATCCGAGATCCATCAACATTTTAGTTGTACTCCTCATCAATGATCTATTTATCACTTCACCCATCCTTTCTCTATGTATGAGTTCAAGAAGAGTGTCAAGCAACCTCCCCTGAATCATGGAAGACCGAACTATAGTATCTCTCCAAAGCTCCAAACCAAGGTCAAAAACAGGTGTTTTTTTATTGGTCATAATATAAGTCCTGTCCATGTACATCAGGATGTCTCTGATCATTTGCAATGCCTTGTTATGTTCATCCCATTTTCTCTGCAACTCTTCCAGGAACAGACCGCCTTGAGCAGCCTCTATTGATATGCGCATTTCTTCAAGGTGTTCTTTCAAGTTTGCTGTGAGATGCTCATAGAGCTTCGGACCATGCTTGTGCAATACCATGTTATACGCAGTCCTGCCAATAACAAACAATATTATATTCATCATCTTGGACCAGTGGTTTGAAGCAAGCAGTAGAACACAAAAAACAACTATGAACAAACATATTTCAAGGAAAAAATATTTAGAAGGGAGAGAACTGAGCAGAAATGGAGTTGCACGCCCTTGTTTCTTTAACTTATTGTATTACTATGCTTTTGAGCTTATATGTTGAATCAAGTTCCACACCAACAAACATGGATAATCGTTGCCGAAATTTTAAAAGGTGCCCATTATGCTACGGCATTAAATTTTAATTTAATTTAGCACTAGTGTTTGCCAAATTTTGAGTTTGAGGCATCATATTTTTTCTACAGATGCAACTAATATGCGCAAAAAGTGTTCAAACATGCATACAACCATGGGTATATATTACCAGTAAGCTCTACCATAATTTTACAGAAACTTAGTCCACAGCACCCACTATGCATTTGCTATTTTTGTACATGTTTTCTAACACTCAAAGGCCGCAACATGCTGAAAACAAAAGCCATAATGTAGGCTATTGAATGTAAAATGACTCAGAGATGTGAAACGACAATTTATTAGTACGATTTGCCCAAAGAAAAGGAATTGTCAGCGAGAGCAGGTTGAAGGAATCAAGATGTCATTGTCAATTACCCACTGGCTGTACCTTCCAAGCTAAACGGTTGTGACCAGTCTAAGTAGTTTTAACTAATCAAACAGTGTTCTCAGGTTTTCTAGAAGCAGTGTGTTTCGAGTATAGAAGCTGAACATAAAAATAATAAATGATTTGTTAACACCATCCCTATTTAGAACAATTTCTCTACACTCTAGACAATAACAAACACATACTGGTTGCCCAAACCAACGAAGCAAACAAAACCACCTTGCGAACCTGCAGACAGAGAAAGGAGGGCAGTCCTCTGGATGACCACAGTGAGGACAGGAGCCAGACAGGTAATTATAAATTTGAGCAGGTGAAGGTGACCAGACGATGTGTGGCACCTGAACCCCCTCATAGCGTCTAGGCGCTTATGGCGGACGCCTAGGTGACGCCTACATGCCATTCTGGGCGCCAAAAAAGGAAAAATGAAATAGAAGAGTAAATAATAAATGATGAAGCAAGCCGCATTTGGCAGGTCCAAGCAGCCCAACTCCAACTTGATTGCCCTAACTGCTCTAGTCCTGCACGCACTCACGCACAGCCGTAGGAAGCCACCGCCTTTTCATCATCATCTTCTGCAGCATAACTTCACCGCCATCCCCGATCCATTGTGAGAAGAAAAGCTTCCAGACAGCCCTGGATCTTGAGGCGGATGCCTGGAGGAGATGAGTCCAGGAGCAAGGCTGTGTTCACCTGGGTTGTGCGGGAGATGCAGGATGCAGAAGCAGCACCACAGCCAAGAGCTCTGGGCCCGTCGCCCCCTCCTTCTGTCACTGCCCTCAATCTCACACTGCTCGTTATTCATTCATTCCTAAGGTGGCCACCACAGATAGCTGGCGGCCATCTGAGGCCTAACTGCGAGTAGGCGATGCAAAAGGCTAATACAGCGGACACCATACGAATGGAAATGTTTAGATTTCTGTGATTATTTTTTATCTTTATCTTGGATTCTTATCTAATGACCCAGGACGTAATCCTGGGCCGATCCTGACACCCAGCAACCTCGGAGCACCTTGTCGCCTAAGGATGAATAAGTGACATCTAGGCAACACCACATAAAGGTGGTACGGCAGAAAGCAGACATCCCTCACAATAAATTCCCAAATCCGAGAATATCCCTCCCGCCCTCTCTCACATCTGTAAGTAGTCAATCAATCGGAGTACCAGACTTTATTCCTACTCCAGCTAAAAGAGCTCAACTAAATCAAGCCATGACAGAGGGCCATAGTGTTCCCTCCAAATCGAGTGGACTCCTAGGTGCCAACTATGCAACGCTTCGATGTCAAGATAACACAGATAAATGCACTAATATGGTAACAAATCAGGAAATATAGTAACAAAACAACAACATGATCGTAACAAATTTCTATACATAACTAATGTTAATGTAACTCTAGATGAGAGTCCTCACTGATTGGCTGGTTAGCGCGAATGCAGCCCACAAATTTAACAACCCGTGCATCAGGTTTATACCAAAAATTAACAGTAAATAGGCATACAGCTATGAGCAGACATGAATCAATACAAGCTCCCAATTTTACGGTAACAGATTTCATACAGAATAATTCCTAGAACACTAGTGAGACAACTAATCAAGATTAGTCCATTCAGGAACATTCATATACCGTCATGTCACATAAATACAAGCCCCTAAAAGGATCACGGATAAATTTACAAAATTAGGGGTCAACAATCAGCACCGCAATTAATCGCCTCTACCCGATTCAACAGGTACCCATCTGCGATCATACAGAACGACCTAATCTGGGGTGCGAAATCCAACGGAACAGGGGCGGCAATTTCGGGGGTAAGTCGCGCGCAATGTTAACCTGTAGAGCTCCTCGAAGGAGAGGCCGCTGGCGTTGTGGTTGTAGATCTCCCGGATGGCGTCGTGCAGCTTCCGCCATGACTTGTCGAAGAACTTGGGGTCGGTCTCCACGCGGTGCCGGAACGGCTCGATCCTCGAGCCGCGCTTCTTCGGGGCACTACTCATCTTCCGCCGCCGCCGTCGCCGCTCCGGCGAGGCCCAGGTTCCGCCGCTCCGGCGAAGTGGCCGGGGGAAGGGGCGCGACGAAGCGGAGGGTGGCTAGGGTTTCGTCGCGTGCGGGGGAGGGAATAGATCGAATGTTCTCGTTGGGATTTTGCAATCGGTTGGTTGCCCCTTTTTAAGCTGTAGACCACGGGGCGCCGGTGTTCAACATGATCTATTTTTGGAGTTTAGGATTCCAGCTCGTTTTCGTTTTGGCTTCCGCTTCAAATAATTGAGTAATTTTTAACGTGGTTAAACAGCTTCAAATATAAGAGTTATTATATTTAAAATAATATAGTATTGTAATTCCTTTTTAACATTTGTAATTAGTAAGAGTGAGCTTGTTTGTAGCACGTCTCGTAAAGACTGCTTTCTCATCGTATGCTACGAAATCTTACAAAATGTCGTTGTATTTGGAATACTTAGAGTCAGCTTGTCGCGTTAAACCTCACCTTTATACGACTTTATAAGATCAACTAGCTAAAAATGAAAGTTAACTCTGTTTATCTAGAAAATACGGACCATCACACACAATTATAATTTTGACGGCAGTCAGTATTTTTATATCTACAAGCCTACTAAGTTAATGAAGTAGCTCGTGAGTACCTCACGAGCGAGCCTTGATCACAAGTAGTGAATAGATCTTAGCTGGTTTCTTTAAATGGCATAGTCGAGCTAAAATTTTGAATAAATTAAGCGCGTGAGCTCATACCTCGTCGCCACCTCTCACCTCTTCCAGATCCCGCCGCCGCCTTCGAATCTCGTCGCCAGCTCCCAAACCATGCCGTCGCAAGCCATTGTCTTATGCCTCCTACATTATGGTCCTCGTGGACTCTGGGACCAGAGAGCAGTCGGCGCCACGGGGAAGAAGGCAGAAGCACTGACGTCCTCCCGCACTGTGGCTGCTGGAAGAAGAAATCGTGGCTCGGCGCCGTCCCCTACCCCAGCCTCCTCACTATCCCTCCCTGTGAGCCGCGTCACGGCGATGACATCGAGGGCGGCGCCGTGAATTGCGGCAAGCTCGGTGGCATGAATGACGATGGTGTGGATGAGGGCAAGATCGACGGGTAAAGGACGTTGAGGGAAGAAGCGAGCTCAGTGGGGCGAACGACATTGAGAGCGGCGTCATGGATTGCGGTGAACTCGGCGGCGCGAACACCACGGTGCAAATGCCGACAGGAGCGGCGGCGTGGGCTGCGGCCCGCCCGTCACTATCCTTGGTCAATGGTGAAGGTGGACGCTGGCAACATCACGTCGAAGGCGGCCCATTTTTTTTCTTGCGAGAAGAAGCTCCATTCAATGCATTTGCTCTTACTTCTATTCTGCTCACCTTTTTTTTTTCTTTAACGAGAGGCAATGCAAGCATTTGTATCGCCTGTTATTTTCTGGCTTGGATGCACAACACTCTACATTTAGGGATGCAGAGAGGATTGAGCCAGTCGTTCAACATATCATTGTTAAATTTTCATCTATAAATGACCGATGCAACCTCTAAGAGCATCTCCAAAAGAGCCCTCATAAACCTCCCTTAAATCAAAATATTAGGATCTAATCAAAAAAATCATCTCTAACAGGATTCCAAAACCACCCACAGCTTTTTCATAGCTCCTAAACTCCCGTCATTTATAGCTACAAACAGGGGATGAATTGGGACTCCCATCTCTTCTTTTTGTTATGAAATTAATGTTTTTTTGTCCCAAATGCTGACGTGGCCCAATCAAAAATGTTTTAATCTATTTTTAGGGGAGGCTGTTGGAGGAGGAAAGAAAAATTACCTTCATTAATTTTTTGATTGCTCTTAAAAACAAGTTTATGGGATCTATTTTATGGGAGTCTTTTGGGGATGCTCTAAGCATGTTATGAACAAATTTCACTATCTCCGTATTCCTTGCCTAGCAACCAAATAATATTTAACACAATGTTTTTATTCTTGTCATTCCTATTGAAATCGGCATTTTATTTCAAATGAAGTTTTTATATAGGGGGTTTGGGATTCCGTTTCTCGGATGGGCATAGGAGAATGTGGGGTGCGACATTGCAAAGGAGGCATCGGAAGTGGCGTGATGATAGCACCGCTATCCGTGTACAACGATTACTGTCAGTGGATGGTGTAAAGGTTGGGCTCAAAATTAAAGAGTTTAGCATGGTGACGACGGAGGGTATAGATCTGATGCAATCAAAACGATCAAAAGACCACAACAACAGGTAAAGTGCGTCGAGATACAGTTTCTGTAAAGATATGTGGTTGAAGAAAAAAGGATAGCAGTTAGAGACTTGGACGGAACAGACAAGAAAAATGTTTATTTTACTTTCGTCGAACAATTCAATTTGTTCGTTTTATACCTTAAACAAAATGATAGTTCACTTTACTTTCCCAACAATTTCAATTAGTGCAATATACAACCTATTGAGTTTTTTTTATTGGCTTACAAGTGGAATTTGAAGCTCAAATTTGCATAACGATAGCTCTCACAATACCATGCTAAAATAATTTTTAATTATTTCTGATATAATTTGTATGTATACATCGGAAATTGCAATTAAATTATGTAAATAGTGTCAAAAAATATGTTACAATATTCTTACATAGATTATTGTGAGAATTGTGATTATGCAAAATTTAAACTTCAAATTTCACTTGTAAGATGAGAAACAAAAAAGACAAATCTGAATAAAGTATATATTACACTGATTATTTTTTTTAAAAAAGTAAAGTGAGTCATCATTTTATTTAGGATGTGAAGCGGACAAAATAAATTGTTTGCAGCGTAAAATGAACATGTTCTATTCGAAAACGAGAACTGACAAAATATTGTCCCTGCTGGACCGCTGGTGAACCGAAAGAACACGCGCCACGCGCCGCACGCATCGAGTTCTTTCCCAAAGCACCCGTAGGATGGCCACCAGGACCCCGAGCTGGTCCGCCCGCCCCAGATCTCCGGCCACCGCCGTCTGGTTCCTCCCGGCCGCCGCGCTCCTCCTAGTCGTCCTCCTACTCCGCTGGCCACACATGGACTCCTCCCCACGTAATCTTCTTCACCCTCTCTCCCCCGACGCAATTAGCTCATCAGGTGCCCCGGCCGAGTCGTGAAATCTTGCGCCTTTTTATTTCTGGTTTGCCTCAGGCAGCGCTGCCTCTGTGCCGGCCCGGCGCGCCGAGCTGTACGCGAAGATGGCGCGGGACCTCGACGAGCGCGGCGCGGCGTTCCTCAGAGGCGGCGAGACGTCGCAGTCGCTCACGCTCTCGGACCTCTTCGACACCGCCGACGGCGCAGTCGTGCCTAGGCTCAAGGTGCGAGCTTTCCCTGTCCTCCCTAATTGGCTGCCCACCTTAGTTGTGAATCTTGTGATGGCACCGTCCTCTGATATGCTGCTTGGTGCTGCTTAACAGGCCGCCGACCCGCCGGTGCGCGCGAACGTGCTCTACCTGGACCCGGAGTTCGCCGCTGTAATATCGTGAGTGATTAGTGTTTGCTCAAATCCATCGCCATTCTTGGAATGTTAGCTGCAATAGAGTAATCTTCCTTGGAAGTGAAGCTAAAACCGTGCTTTATTGAGTATATGTTTTGTGCTTGCAGGAAGGCTGTGAAGGAAGTATTTCTTCCTTATTTTGACCAAGGTAAATTTTGTAATGGCATTTCGAAACATAGGATTTCACAATGTCATCCATTTCTTCCGAGTGCGCCAACCTGAGTGCACAATTTATTCAGCTGGTATCTCCTCTAATATTTTAGATGCTGCTAAATAGAAATGGTCAGTCGAATTGCCTAGTGTTACAGAATGATTGGTTTATATTTTTCCTTCCTAGCTGCGAATTTGTTGAAGCATATAATGTTGATTACTTGTTATCTTTGCCAGTTGTCTGGTTTCAAAATACGAGCATGTATCACTTCAGCATGTTTCATGCATCCCATCACTTGGAGCCCATCGTAGCAACAGAGAATGAGGTAAATGTGCCCTCTGGTTATGATTTCTTTGGACATGAGAGTAAATTTTTTCACTGACATAGCTATATGTGATATCCTTGAGATTGAAGCTGAAGTGGAGGCAGTGAAAAGAGTTACAAAGACTGTTTGCCCCCCTAAAATTGTACTGGATCGAGTTGTTTTGACATCAACTGGTGTGCTTCTTGGCCTGTGGCAGGTTTGGATCTTTATAACAACCTGTTCTGTCTTCAAACTCAAATCTTTGACATGTATCTTTTTCTCATGGATGTCAAATTCGGTCCATTTTTGCATGTCATTCTCCATCCTGGCAAGTTCAGACTTAAATTCTGGGTATCTGATTTGTTCTGTTTAGGTTGAATCTGGTACTGATCCAGCTGAAATCCGATCAAAATTGAGAGAAGCTCTCCCGCGAGCACCCCAAAAGCAACTGGTATGAGCAACTTGGACCAATTTGATTCCAAATTTCCATTTCCATTGTCAAGCGATAGCATTATCTTTGACAAAAAAAGGCAGAGAACACCATTTTCACTATAAATTGATTTTACTACCTGAAAATGATATTTTGCGCTAGAAGTCCTCTAACCTGATGTTTGCATTTGACAGTATGACCCTGTTCTGCTCCACACCTCCTTTGCACGAATTCTGGGACATCCTAAGCTTCCACAAGAGGTAACCTGCTTCTTCACCCATTTCTTTATTTGATTCCATTTTGGGTGCAAGCACAAGTTGTTAGCATTCAAACTGTTGAGCAGCTAGGTTCCTCAATATAGCCATGTAATAAACCTGCTGACTGGGGATGTTATGGGCAGCCAGCCGGGCCTTATGGGCCGGCGGCACACTGTAGCAGCCCGCTACAGTAGCGGCATCCAGGATTAGGGTTCGTAAGTCTTTATAAAGAGAGTAGAAGGATAGAGTAGAGGGTAAGCAAGAAGTAGAAGGCTAGGTCCTCGTCTTACTGCCGTGGGCTGAGGCCCCCGGCGTCGATCCGTAACAATTTGGTATTCAGAGCCAATCCGACGCATCGCCCTCCATGGCCGGCGCCGCAATCGATCCTACGACCCCTGTCACCTTCTCTGCCAAGCTCGACTTCGCCCTTGCACAAATGGAGACCATGTTCCGCCGCCTGGATGACCAGGAAGCACGTCTCGCCGCGGTGGAGGGGAAGCGGTCTCTGCCTTCGCTGCCTCCACCAACACCACCAACAGCTGATGCGGCACCAGCGCTGCAGCCTGCCGTCGTTGCATCACCAACGACATCGCGGCCGGCCTCATCATCTCCGGGCGACGATCAGACGCCTGCAACTCCGGCGAGTTGTGCTTCTCCGGCGAAGGACGGGCGCTGTGCTCCTCCAGCGATTTGTGCAACTCCGGCACCGCCTCCGCCGTTGAGGGAGTTGCTCACGCCGCCAACCACACCCGTGATTCCTCCACCTTTTCCTCCTCCCATACAGCCGCCAACGCCTCCGTATTTTTCTCCCGTGCAACCACCAACATCACCGTCCATTCAGCTGGTTGTTCGTCATCCTGCACAACAGCCAGCATCTCCTGATTCGCCCCCAAATTCACCCCCGCAGACACCGCCTCCAATCTTCCTCTCGGCAAATCGACCTCGGTTTCCCGATCTGCAACCATCTCCTCCATCTCCTATTCTCTGTTCCCCGACACCATGTCCCCGATTTGTTGCCACAGCGGTGCCGCTGCAAATGCGCCGTGGTGAAGGCCCGATTCGTCGCCATTGGCCTTGGAACCCCGGTGACGGCCACCACGACAAGCTGCAGCGCGCCAGCACGAGGCGCCGCCATGCTGACAGGGCTGCGGACGCAGAGGTGAGGCGCCTGGAGAAGGTGCGTCTCCGCCGCTTGCAGGTGGTGCGGCCTCGGCGCGTTCGACTCCGGACCCCATCGCGTGGACCCCGCGCGCGGCCTCGTGTCCGCTCCAGCAAGCTTCATCAGCACCTGCGGCCAGACCCCAAGGCAACTCCTCCTGAACTCGTTCGACGCCGCCAGCAACCGCCACGGTGTGCAGCTTTCCAACTTACAGTGAAGTCGTCTCGTGCACGGTGCGTCTCGCCGCGACGCGCTCTGCTTCCCACCTCGACGCAAAGCCGCCGGGTTCTGGTGCGTCACCGAGCGCCAAGCAGCAGCAGCAGCAGCCAGCCAGCAGTTCTTGGTCCGTCGTCCAGCTTCCTCTTCCGCGGCACGGTTGCAGGTCAGATCGCTGGAGCGGTGGAGCAGGTTTATTTGTCTTTGTTCTGGGCTTCACTGAGTTTGAGAAGGAATGGAGCACCTACTGCCACTTACTACTCCAAGGCCACGCACCAGATGGAACATAGAGCTGGGTGATGAGCGTCCAAGCAGCGGTGCCATTGCCACGTTTTGCTTCTCTCTTCAGGACGCCTTGGCGCTGAAGGCACAATCACAACTTCGTCCAGTTTGAGTCGCCAGTCAGTAATAAGATTTTAAGCCGAGATGTAAAAGGCTTGTTGAGTCGTTGTCGTTGTTTAGTTTGGGTTAGGTAATTTGATTGCAGCTCGTGGGCGAGCTGCTCGTAAGGAGGGATGGAATGTTATGGGCAGCCAGCCAGGCCTTATGGGCCGGCGGCACACTGTAGCAGCCCGCTACAGTAGCGGCATCCAGGATTAGGGTTCGTAAGTCTTTATAAAGAGAGTAGAAGGATAGAGTAGAGGGTAAGCAAGAAGTAGAAGGCTAGGTCCTCGTCTTACTGCCGTGGGCTGAGGCCCCCGGCGTCGATCCGTAACAGGGGATTAAGTTTCTTTTCTACCTGCTTGTAAAATTTACTTTCATGAATAATTTACTATGGTGGATGTATGAAGTAGTACGATCTTCAGCTAACTATATTCCACATAGTGCACTGAATCACAATAGTTCCAAAGCAAATAAGGCAGCCATAGTTTCACTCATGCATCATTTTAGCCATTTCAATAAAATATTTTGCTCCAGTTATCTCTATTATAAATCTCAAAAATTTCTTTTGATACGTCCTTTAATTGTTTAGTTAATCTCATATGATATTGCATTTTCTGTGTCCTCTTGTAGCGAAGTGTATTGTCTTTTGATCATGTCAAGTTCTTTCATGAGCTGGTTGCTCAAGTTAATGGGAAGATTCGTGGTTTCCAGGTCCATTTCTTGATTCACTTACACCTTTCTGCCTAACATTTCATTGCAAAATCACCTAGACTGCAACACATCGCATGCATCTCTTACCTATTTCCCACACTATTTCAGGCGACTGTATCAGAACTATGGTATGTGGAAGAGTATGATGTTCTTGCACTAGCACTGAACGGAAAGATGAATGTACGGAGGCTACGCCTTGGCTGCAAAGGTGGTCAGGACAATGTAACACCGTAAAAATAAGGCCATGATACTGGCCTACAGAAAAAGGCCGGCCTACATCTGACTTGCGGAAAATGGCAAACACCTGTTTTGCAAGGCTGTACTGAAGACTTTTGGAGACTTAAAGCTTCAACAAGTTGACGATATATATCGACATGTTAATGTAGCATGCATTCTTTTGGTTGTATTCGAGTGGGCATTAACATGATATGATTTTTCTTGATTATATGTTACTGCAGGTGTATGTCAGCTTCATTATGTCCATTTCTCTCATTTGTCCCAAATGAATCTGTTGTTTTGTGAAGAGCAAAACTTCATGCATTAGCTGACACGACTCTGCCACGGCTTAACTAATTCCAGCCGAGAGTGACATGCGCTTGGTTTCCAGGTCAAAAAAGAAGTCGTCATCGATACACCGCCCATGATGGCAATGGTGGGCAGAAATTCATAATAATTGAAGATAAACGACAAACTGCCATCCAGCCTGCCATAGCATTGTAATTTGTAACTTCCACAAGTGACATCAGATGTTAGCAAAGACATTTTGTGAAACTAAGTTACAACAAAATACATGGCATACATTTGCTGGCAGTAAATACCGGCTTCACAAAAAGAAACAAAAAGAAAAAAAGTGCCAGGAAAACCGGAAGGAGATTACTGCAAAAAAGAAAATGAAATGAAAAACAAATTTACATGTTGCTATCCTAGTATCTATTGTCCAGCAAGCTTCATAGCCTCTGATGGACCTTCCAGCTTCGCTACCTCTGACGGGCCTTCTAGTTTCGTCAACCCATCTTCACAGTAGTTTGAAATATCAAAGTTGGTAACAGCATGAACACCACGAAGCTCGATAGCTGCTATGTCATAAGCTTCTGCTGCCTCTTCTTCAGTTTCTGGAACCATGCTCAATATTAATAACACTAGTTGCATTAAGCAACAGGTATTACGAGCATATAGGATTCTCGCATCCAAAGAAAAAAAAAGGGAAAACTTTGAAGCGCCCAAAGATAATGTGACTAAAAGCTGCACTTTACTCACCAAAGGTCCCAAGGTAAATGTCTTTGGTGTCTCTACTCTCCCCAATCTTACCAATCCGTGCTTGCCATTTACCATCCTTTCGCCTGTCAGTCACAAGTCATTAAAGGATGTCACAAAAATGCAGTAGACCATCAGAGTTTCATAATTGAAGACTAACATAGAAAATTTCCACTTCTTTTACAGAGCGAAACAAAAGATTATATGACAAAGTGCAGTACCTCGTTACACCCCTATATGACGAAGTGCCTCTTGAGAAACAACTGCTTTGCCTATAATAATAATACACAATGGTTAATAAAATCACAGCATATAGGCGCCAATTTTTTATTTTTTATTAAAAAAAAATCCAATTTTATCACTGACCTCCTTATGTAGGCCACAAATTCATCTTGAGACATGGTCTTCATAATCTCGATTTCTTTCTCATAATCAGTAACCTGGTGAAAAGCAAAGGTGGTTAATACCATTTGCTTCCTAACAATATCAGTAAGCACTAAGAAACGTGCAATTCTTACATTGAAGTTCAGTTTGGTGTTTGGACCTATGCCCCAATATTTAAGGGCAGCCAGATCATGTGCCTTTGCAGCCTGTTCTTCAGTAACATAGCTGCCTGTAAAGCCAAAAAAGAAGTTAAACTTGTGCTGTTCTTATGTTCAACAGGAGTTCCTTCTGTGAATGACACGATTGAGTTCCTTCTGTGAATGACACGACTTACCTAAGTACACTGTGGAACCCAATAGCAGCCCAGCGCCGGAACCAGATTCCATGCAGATCATGAAATGAAGGATTCAGTTTAAAAATATCGGGAAAGGGACGATGTCATCAAATACATACGCGGATAGAATCTGTAATCAATGAACCACGTGCATTTTAAGCATCATATTCATCTTGTTCGGTGACTACACCTTATGACAAAAATTAAGGTTTCTAAAGCTTAACATGATTGTACAAGCAGTATAAATAGGATAAAGCTACATGGTAAGAGCAGATATATTTAATTTCATGACCACAGGCAGTTGGTTTTTTAGTGCAAACAGTTGAATCGAGATTCTGATATATAAACTTAAAGGTTACGCATACGTTTGAAATTTGAGGTTGTCATATTTTCTATTCCACATTGATAAAAAAAATATGAAAAATCCATTTATTAATTATTACGACTGATTAGACACCTGTCATGTTTTGTTTGAAGAACTCGTTTACCAAACCTTTAAGACTAGAATTGACAGAGCATATACTCCCAACATTTGCTAACACATGACACTGTTAGAATTGCGAGCAGTTCAATCAGCATCATGTATTTTGCGAATGAAAAGAGTACAAGGTTGCATTTCTACATTTTACTGTATTCCAAGACTCCTAGCTAGGGGCTAGACGACAGGGCTGATATCATCTCAACACCATATGGTAAAGACTCGGCCGAAAACAATCAGAAGCACCCACAGTGACGCAAGAGCGCCTGAGCTGGGATCATAAGTCGGATGAAATGATGTGCACATACCATGCTTTCCCTTGCGCTTGCGGCCCTCGACCTGGCTGGTGTTGTCCCAGAGGTGCGCCTCGTACTTGCCGCTCCACTTCAACCTGCCACAGAGCAGCACCCAAATCATGTCAAAGCAGAGCTAGGGAGGGGAGGGTCCTCGACTGGCAGCACGCCCGCGTTTCCTGGGGTTCGTTAGCCCACCACCAATTCCACTGGAGCAGCCGCCCCCGTTCGTACATACCTCGTGACGCCGTGGAACCGGGACGACCGCGGCGCGGCGTACTTGCGCATGGCCTCCGCCACCAGCTTCCCTCCTCCTCCTCCTCCGCCACCGCTGGCGCCGGCGGCCGGCTTCCTCTCCTCGCCGCCGGCGCCGCCGCCGCCGACGGCGAGCTGTTTGTCGAGCGCGGCGATCTCCTGGCCCGCATCAGCAGGGACGGCGGGGTTGCCGGAGGCGGCGGGCGCGTCGGGGGCGTCGCCGTGCCGCTCCTCCGGCGGTGGAGGGGGAGGAGTGGCGATGGGGCCAGGGGAGTTGGGCTCGGTGGCGGCCATCGCCGCGGGTTGGGTTTCGCGAATCTTCAAGTGCGCGCAGCACAAACCCTAGCGGAGCAGGGGAGGCGAAGGAGAGGCCGGGTCGGGTCAGGACACGGACAGCGGCGACCTCAGCGGAGCACCATCACACCAAACCGAGTGCTTGTTCTTGCTCTCTGTCTGGCACAGAGGAGAGTGGCGGCCCGTCTTGGTAGCTCCTGAGATGTGGCCTGGCCCAGGTAGTTGAGGGCCTTGCTTTGACAGCCCTATTGTGAACGTACTGTGTTGGGCTTACTATGGAGCTTTAGATGTCTGAGTGCTTCAGCCCACGTTTTAGTTCAATCTTTAGCATTCCCTAAAAAAATATATGGCCCTTCCCGTACTCTCTCTGCTAGCGAATCGCCCCCATCGCTCCCTTCCTCCCCATCTGCATCGAGCAAAACGGCGACGGCGCAGCAAATCGCCCCTCCCTCAACCTCCCGGCAACGGCGCGCCGCCTCCCCCCTCCCTTGAGCTTGCCGCGACGGCGCGCTCCCCCTCCCTCGACCTTGCCGCGACGGCGCGGCCCCCCTCTCTCGACCCCGACACGACGATGCGGCCCCCTGCCTCGAGCTCCTTGCCTCGACGGCGCGGCCTCCCTCTCGATCTCGAGCTCGTCGTGGCCCCCTCCCTCGAGGCCGCGGCGACGACGATGTCGATCCTCTCCCTCGAGTTCGCCGCGACAACGGCTGCCTCAGATCTGGTGACCTGCTAACTTTGCTGCTCATCTTTCTCCTCCAGCCGCGTGTGGCTCGAGGTCAGCCATCTACTCTCGGTGGTTCGAGCAACGATGGCGCAGCCCGGCGGTCGCCTCTCTTGGTGTTCATGGCGCGAAGGACAACCGCCGGTGGAGGCGAGACAAGGAGAAATTATATTTTATTCTATAAGGGCGGGCACTAAGCGTAAGGGCGACTTTTGCTATCAATGTCATATGGACCGGTTGTGCAATGTATACAGGCAGCTTTTAGAGGTGCATTTATTGTATAATGACCACTTTTTCATATGGTGTGGTTGCTAGCTAGTAGCATTGCGCAAGATAAGTGTTTGCTAGCTCGTAGCATTGCTTCTTAGTTCCTATGACCATTACATGTGGGCCGTTACATGGATGGAAGGATTGTATGTGTGTGAAATATTCCCGAATAATCAGTGCAAATAACAGTTGAGACATGTAAAAGAAGATTGACTAAAACTTGTGACGACTTACATCAATTTCACATCTGAAGTACCTTCTTACCTCTAGTTTAACTCGCCACTTTATTTTCTAAGAAAACTCGCAACTAGAACAATCAGTAACGCTGCAATCTATCGAACAACCAGTAACAACACTGCAATCTATGATCTGATCCCCTCTCGATTATTACTACACTGCAATCTAATGATCCCAACGAACTAGCTAGAACTCCTAAAAAAACTAACAGATAAACGCTGCAATCTACGGTCTCCCCTCTCGATTACAACACTGCGATCTATCGACGAATACACTCAGTAACAGCACACGGGGCAACGGATCAGCCCATTCTCGTTGCAGTCCGGGCACCGCCTGAAGAAGCCGGCGAAGCGGCACCCTTCGTCGTCGACGAAGACCTTGCAGCTGCCGTGGCACGTCTCGCACGGCGCGAACCGCGCGTCGCCGCATGCCGCGCACGGGCCGGCGAGCCTGCCGGCCTCGTCGCACCCGGCCAGGGCGCGCGCGAGGTCGCCGGCCTCGTGCAGCGCGCGCACGTCGTCGGCGCCGCCGAGGTCGACGACGTGGCCCCCGCCGGCGCCGCCGATGAACACGCGCGGGAGCGCGGGGCCCCCCTCGTCGAAGCCGGCGCCAAGGCGGTCGCGGAGCTCGGACCTGAAGGCGGCATGCATGGAGACGTCGCGCTCGTCCACGCGCACGCCGTAGCAGCGGAGGATGGCGCGCACGGCGCGGCCGTCCTCGAACGTCCGGCGCACGCCGCGGAGGCTGGTGAAGTACAGTACCACCGCCTTCCCGGCCCGCGCCGCACGGCTCCTCGGCGTTGTTGTCACGACGTTGACGTCGAGCCCCGCTGCCGGCTGGGGCTGCTGCTGCTTCGGCGTAGTCACGCTGCCGTCGTCCTCGACGGCGACGTCGGCGTCGGCATCGTCGGCAGCCTTCTCCCTCTTCTTCTTCTCCATCTGCTCTTGGAGCTCTTCGACGCGCGCGCGGACGATGCCTGTGACCTCCGGGATGTCGCGGGCGGCCGGCGTCCCCATGTCGACGACGTCGCAGCAGGCCTCCACCACCGTCGTCTCCGGCGGCAGCACAGGGCAGTCGTGCTCCGGGTAGAGAAGCGCCGGGTGACACGGCGACGAGCCCACCACGATCTGCCGGAGGCCGGGCAAGATCGCAGCGTCAAGGTCAGGTGCGGCGGCGTGCACCGGCAGGGGAAACGGCGCCGGTTCCGTTTGCCACGCCGCGGTCCACGAAGCAGTCGCCGGCGCCGCAGCGTCCGCGACGCCGGCAGAGACCACCTCCGGCGTGGCAGGCGCGTCGACATGCCTGATCCCCTTCTCCTCCACGGCGGCATCCTCGACGTGTAGCTCCTCCTCAGCGGCGACCGCCGGACCAATGGAGTTCCCCTTAACCGCTTCCTCCTCCGACGGCAGCTTGGTGTAGGCGTGGACGACGTCGTCCCTGCCGCGGCACATGCCGAGGGAGGTCAGCGCCGTCAGGGAGCGCGAGCGCAGGCTCTGCCGCCGCTCCGCCGGCGCCGGCGCCTGAGCCGGCAGCACGACGCCGTCGAGCGCCTCCCTCGAGCTGGAGCACCCCATCCGCCGGACGCGAAGCCGACGCACGCACGCACGCGCCCACGTACGTACGTGGCTAGCTCCTCGCCCGCATGTCGCAGCACGTGCTCTCGGGGTTGGTTATTTTGATGGAAAATGTTTCGGTAAATATAGCCATGATATAGGGGGAGGTGGTGAACTGGTGAATCAAAGCATGGGTTGGATGATAAGGATTTGCTTGCGTAAATTTAATTGCTAATTCAATCAGTGGGCTATTTGGGAAATACATAACACTGTTCAGTAGGAGAGTAACTCTACAACTTCAAAACATTCATCGTGCCGGGAGGATGACAACCCTGCATACTGATGCCAAATGGTCTGTTAAAATGTTTAACGTGGGCACATGAGGCGAATGTTGTTGTACTCAACCTCAGCATATAAATAGATGGCTGTACAACACTTCAGAGGGCTTTTACTGATATTTTGCTGGGAGAGTAGGTAGGATTTTTTTGGGGGATGCTAATTCCTTATTAGGAGAGGGAAAGAAGCACCTGGTTTTCAACAAACTTACGACGATATTGTTCAATGTAGAAACAGAGCAATTGAATTTGACTTCAATTCTTGAGCTTGCAAACACCAAGCATATCAATTGTACAGCTCGTCACTATAGAAAAGAAAAAAAAGAAAGTTATATAATTTTGATGTTTTTGAGTGTCCAGCTATGAGAAAATTCAATCAAAGGCACTCAAAGTTGTGCAACGATGTTTGCGACATCTGAAATACGTATTTACAGCAGATGTAAAATTTATATTGTATTTGCGAGAACAAAATGAACAAAGCAGCAACAAGCTCTCTCGAGTAAAACACAAAGCATAATTTTATTTGCAGCGGATGTAAAATTGAAGGAAAGAAGTTTTGTGATGGTAAAGGAGTAGACGCAACATCAAAATAAAATAGAGACAATGTTAGTAATATCAGAATGCAACAACCAAGAAGTATAACAAAAAGTGATATAAATAGAATTATTGCCATAGAATTAAAAATACAAGATTGCAACAGTCAAAATTATGTCGATGAATTATTCACAAACACGTTATCTACTAAATATTTAATGCTCGATCAAGAAACCAACAGACCTATATTTTTGGGATGCAAAATATAACTGTATAAAGCGATAATTTTAATATTTTGCATCTTTCAATACAATACCCACAAACTTGATCCATGGTAATTGAATGGTTTTGCAATTAATATGTGAAAAATCGCAACAAAGCCTACAAAAAAATTACCCAACTTGTGCTTATTTGGATGACCCAATAAGCGGCGAGTACAAAGGGTCCTAGATCTTGAAAGATCCAACAAACTTCAACTGTGATGGCACCGAATTGAGTAGTCTCCTCTGACCGAGGTGACATGGAATCGAGTAGGCTCCAAAAGATACAAAGAGTTCCGATCGTAGTGGCACCAAATCGAGTAGGACCCGTCCCTCTTCTCTAGAGGGGAGCTCCCACACAACGTGGGTGGTGTGCATGAGAGGGAGGAACGAGAGAGAGAGAGAGAGAGAGAGAGAGAGAGAGAGAGAGAGAGAGAGAGAGAGAGAGAGAGAGAGAGAGAGAGAGAGATCAGCGGCGTAAGAATATATAAGGGGGTTGGGGGGGGGGGGGGGGGGGGGCATAGGAAGGGAAAGAAGTCTCTACACGCAAGCGGAGTTACATGAGCCGTGCACAGAGCTAGTGGGTGTTCATGAGATCCCCTCCCAAACCTTTTTTATTTTTCTTTGCTCTGAGTCTTCTTCTAAAGCCCCGTATTCCCTTTCTCTTTTGTAGATGGAGTGGAATTACACAACTCTCCTATATCCTCTTTTCTGATTAATAGTAACTTCGCAGCAGGAAGAGTAAGGCGTTCCGCTGTGGCGAGGTCTCTGAGAAGTTGCTGTTTGTGTTAGGTTGGATCTGTAAGGGAGTATATGAGCAAGTTTGAAAAAGTAAAGGCCGGACTGAAGTAAGAAGTACTCCCATGCCTGCCTCTTCAGACGACACCCACAAAAGAGATAGTGTAATTTTCAGCAAAAATACACACATATACTACACTTTCCTATTTACAAAGTAGTAAAATTAATTATGGGTGAAGTCTTGCACCCTAAAGGTGAAAGAGTTCATCTTGTGCCTCGAGATCTACTTAAAGGAATATCTCACAATTATTTGGGACTACCGTAACGGGGCCTAATATTTGTGAGAGTGAATAAAGTTGAGTTCCGGACCCCGTGGGAAAAAGTTACATGAGAGACCCTTTTGAGACATTTCTATTTCCCACAAGGACCTAGCAATATACTATATTTAGGCTTTTAAACCGACACCAAATTTGTATGCTAATGTGATTTGAAGTAAAATGTGGACCCTTGTTATCTTACTGAATACATGACGAGACACGAACATTACTAAAAAGTTACAGCGTATACAAATATTTTGCAAGGAAATGATGGTTAACGAACCACGGATGCTTAGGAGACGGTAGGTAAATACCCCACATCATTAGCTCACGCGACCGCTCCCAATTTACTCCTATTTATTAAACGAAAACGAAATATACTATCAAGTCTATACCTCTATTGGCAAATTGTCGAAGTGAGAATCATGCCAAATTCACTTGCTCAAGCGTGGCTTTACCTAATAAATTGCTTCGGGCGCAATCAATGGCTTCACCCAATGATTCAATGAACCGTCAGACGCTCCAAACACCTATTCCTGATCATTCACACCCTTCCAGGCCCAGTACACAAATTCTTGCAGCACGTCGCTAGTACATCACAAACAAGATTGCCAGCTCAAGAAAATAAAAATAATAGAAAATAGGAATGACGAATGCCATTTCACAACTGAACAATGTTCCCTAGATCATATAATCAACCCCAGAATCTGATCCGACTATCTGAAAGATAAATACCCGAATTGTGGGTTCAACAAGTCTACATAATCGACACGACGAAGTTAACCGCTCATCCCTTAGGCAAGTTCATGCCAACCATTCAATTAAAAATCAATAATCCTAGGCAACGAGTTTGTGTTTGTAGTGCAAGTTTTTAAGAGATGCTGATGGCAATTCTACCGGGCCTCAGTCTCGAACTTGAGGCAGATCCCCATGCTGAAGAGCTCCTGGTACAGCAGCTTGGCGCCATAAGGCACGTTGAGCCGGACGATGTTCTCCGCTGAACGGCAGAACAGGCAGTAGGGCCCGTGCAGCTTCTTCCCGCTTTCCACCGGCCTCAGGATCACGTTCGCCACCCGTTCGCACGACTGGCAAATGTGCATCTGGGAGAAGTCACTGAGCATGAACAGACGCTCATGGAGGTTGGCAGCGGCACCGTGGGCGAGCATGCAGTCACGCTCCATGGAGCCGAACTTGACACCGCCAAACCGCTTCTTGTCCTCCACCGGCTGCCGAGTGAGGGGGTGCACGGGCCCCGTGTTCCTGAACTTCACCTTGTCCTCGGCCATGTGGGTGAGACGCTGGTAGAAGGTTGGACCCATGAAGACGAGGGACCGGGTACGCTCGCCAGTCTGGCCATTCAGAACGCTCTCACCTCCGTACCTTGAGAATCCAGCCCTGTAATGGAACAGAGAAGCATAAAGCATGAACAAAACTGTATGAGAAAGAGTTTAGAAATGCTGCCAGGTCTCATTTCAGCATTTTTAGTGTGCTCCGCTTGATAAGTCATGAAATGCATTGCATTCCCTACCGTTTGGTAAGAAGAGACGACAGTAAAATCCTTCACATGATATGCCATATGCGGCAATCTAGGTATGCTGTCTAACCACATGTGTGCGAGCACAAAATGCAAATTTGAGAAATAAACAAATCCACGAATTGAAACAGAACTTACTTGTGCAATTGTTCGGTGATTACGTCCAGGGATGGAGTGGTGAATGGTGTGGCGTATCTGGATGTCCCACCAAGGGCAATCCCTTTCCCCAAAGCAGCTTCAAGCAACTGACCAGGTGTTTGACGAGTTGGAAAGCCATGAGGATTTATCACGATGTCTGGAACTATCCCTTGGCGAGTAAATGGGAAGTTCTCCTGAGAATCCAAAAGGCCAACCACTCCTTTCTGTCCGTGCATGCTGGCAAACTTATCTCCAACGCATGGTGAGCGAGACTATAAGAATTATCAAATTAGTTAATAAGGGAATTGGATAGCAAATTTTATAGTGTAAGATGCGTGCTAATGGCACAAACATATACGTTACTAATGGTACAGATGAGAAGAAAAAGAATGATCGCACTATTGCAGCTGACGTAACCTTTTTTTTTTAAAACTGGGAAAACAGCGAGGGAGGCCAACTGTAATTTTATTATCAATAAGTGAAAGAAAACTGGCACTGTACAAATAGCACAGAAAAGACGTAACCTTACCCTGACGCAACCATGGACCACTTAATAATAAGACGAATTAATTTTTTTAATCAGTTCCTAACTTCTTGAAGAGTATGCATATAACAAACTTCCAGCATATATACTCCATTCACACTGAACAACAATAGAATGCAACGAAAGAGACCTCAAAGAAGTTTGCTGAAAGTTAAAAGGAGAATATACCAATTACAGCACTCAAATCAATTTTGACCTTCCTAAAGCAAAAAACGTGCAACACCAAGTACTTTTTAGAATACACAGCAAGGCAACATAAAGTACGAGGTAGCCATCTATGGATTTCTGTTGATGCCTGATTGCACAATCGAATTCATACGAACGTGTTGGTACAACAAATGGAAAGTACCGTTTTAAAGATCAGGAAGAAAATTGCAACTAATATGGGAAGGGTAACAGGGTGACCAACTAGTTACTTAAACTGAAAACAAGTATATCAAAGGTTAACAAAATGACTACCTGTCAAGTGCCTCTAATTTCGACGACAACATTATCTATCAAATTTCGAAATTGAACTATAGTAAGTGTAAAGTGCAGAGTAGTTTTGTAAAGATTATAGTACTCACCTGTCTTAGAGTAACATTTGCAATGTTAATGCCGTCATGGTTTGCTGAAAGAACAACCTTCTCCACCATTCCTTTCTCAGTATGCATCAGTTTCACACTATGATCCTCGCCAGATTCGGTACCCTTCCCAATGACAATGTCACCGCTTTGAAGACTTGCTCCAACATAAGGTAAGCCATCATTATCCAGACTGTCAACCCGTCCTCTCTTGCTTTGCATTTTCCCAAAATTAATGTTCTCCCTGTGTTTGAGTCGTTTGGTGATCTCCTTGTTTTCCACCTGTGCTTTATAGTTCTTGAAGTGTACTGTCCGAAACATGCCGCGCTCTAAAGAGGCTCTGTTCAATACCAGTGAATCTTCTTGGTTAAATCCCTGATGAACGCTGACTGAGACTATTGCATTTTGGCCATTAAAATATTCTGGTCTAGTCAAGTCATCTTTTCTTCCAAAGGCATGGTCTGTCGTTCCAAGACAGTCGGCCACCACAGTTTTAAACAAGGGTCTCTGTGGATAGTACATCTGATATGAAAGGGCATCGAGTCTAGAGTGAGAATTTGTAGAAAAGTACCCAATAGCCTGCTGTGATAGTTTTTCAGATTGCATCAAAACTCTCCGAGCATAATTATGGTTGGCGAAGGGAATGATACTGCAACTTAGACCAAGCAAGAAAGAAGGGTCAAGTTCACAATGAGTATAGCCAAGAGATCCCACATCTTTGTCCCCTGCGAAGAGATGCCTAACTCCCGATGCGCATTGGATATCCTCCTCTTCTTCAACACCTATCACCTCAACTATATTTTGATCCATAAGTTCCTGAAATGAATATAATCCTCCCTTTGGCTTCGTGATCTTTCTTAGATTTTCAACCACAAGAAGTGGTCTTAAAATTCTCCCTGCATCAGAAAATACACGAACTTCTTTGTTGTCCCTGTCCCTTTTGATTTCAACCTATCAAAGTTCAAAATAGAAATGAAATTCATATTAGTACTGTGTAACTGCAATTTATACACTTAAAAGTATTTTCCAGAAGTATTAAGGAAGGAGAAATTCAGTATTTGAGTTAGTAATACTGTCAAACTGCAATTTATACACTTAAAGTATTCTACAGAAGTATAAGGCGTGAGAAATTCAGTATTTCACTAGCAAGAAAAGATCAGAAGAACTAGCAAGAAAAGTACCCGGACCTAATAAGCAAGAGAAGATTATAATGGTTTCATAGACACATAACATGAGATGATAAAAATTATTTGTTCTGTGTAACATGTGTGCGATTTCTTTTTCTTTCAATAACGTAATTAAGAATGACATAAAAATGTACGCTACCAGGTTTATTGGCAAAACTTAAAATCATCAAAGAACATGCATGAGTACAAATATGAACGATGCTATACATACGACCAAATCTGACATCTCAACTGTACAACGAGTGCATCATGTGAGAAATCAAGGTTTTGGGAGGGCTTGCATACACTGGTTATACGACCGAGTAACAGTTGAACTTGCAGCCATTCCCATAACTATACCCAAGTCCCAAGAGATAATTTTCAGTTAGATTGTCCAAACTACAAACTAGTTAAGCAGCAAAACCTATCTCAGAATCGTGAAAATATTACTGAGTTCCTGCCACAATGTAAAATATCTCGAAAGGTGCAATATGCACAACAGATTAGAGGGCTTTTCAAAAATCATGTGAAATAGAAAAACAATCTTGGATCTGTAAACTGAGATCATTGATAAATATTGCATGTCAGTTTAGCAGGATCAGGAAATTCAAACCTGTGAATCAATTTGCATGGCTCGCCTCATGGTCCTTAAACGCGAAACAAATTCGCCTGGGTCTTCACACACTCCAAGTAAGTTTCCATTCAAGAATATCCTGTCTTTCCCACAAATCTCTTGTACAGGAAGATCATCCAGTTTCTTCATTCCACAAGAAACAAACGTATCAATCAATGGTTTCCTCCCCTGAGAGCTAATCGTAGCGGTTACGGCTAAGTTTTTCACAAATCCACATTTTTCTCCATCAGGGGTGGACAAGAAACACAACTTCCCCCAGTAGGATGGATTCCTGCACCCAAAAAAAAAATCAAGTTCAAAGAGGGTATTGAAACAGGAAGAAGGAATATCGACATCACATAAAGAAAGAGAAAAAGGCAGCATCACTTTGTGTGGAAAGGAACAGGAAACTTACGGATATCTTGCATCTCCAGTTGTCCCAGAATACGCAAACCACTGCCTTGTCTTCCTCAGGTCAGACATCATTTGAAGTGGATTTGCTCTTCGAAGGGTTGCTACAATCCCCGAGCAATTTCCTAGTTTATAAGGATGCCGCCAGGAACCGGTAGAGAAGGCCCGGCTCAAACCATTGGTAACAATTGATGCATCTACATAACTCCTGAGATCTTGTAAGTTGTCCTCAGCACTCAAATGTCTCTGCATGAACTTGACCATGCGTCTCTCTGCATGCCTCAGATGCACCCATAGTTCTCTCCGAAGCAACTCGCCAGCCAGATCTAGCCTCTTGTTACGGAAATCATCCTTATTATCACAATTTCGTTTGCCAGAGAAAGCCATTAGCAGACACTTGACCATGTAACACAAGAAAATTGCCTTGCTCCTATTCCCATGGATATCAGGAAGCATATACTTACGAACATACTCATCAAATGATTCTTCAGGCGGAAACTTTGTTTTTCTGATCAGGCCATCAACATATTGCTGGGCTCTACCTGCTCTACGAAAGCCTTCACACTCTTCATGGGATTCTTTCACGGTTGATGATATTATGTTGACCATAGAAGCATCACAATCTTCTATATCAATCATATCAAAAGCTTCTTTATCTGATGATACACCTAGTGCAAAAAGCACAATCCAGATTGGCATAATAGCACCAAGGAAGGATATGTTGATGACTTTGCGATTTTCGCTACTCTTAGACTGCACAAGCTTGACATGGATCCTTCCCCGTTTGGTTTGAGACAAGTAACATGCATCCCAGCTGGGGCGATCTGTGACCCAAATCCTGGATAAACATCTCTGCTCTTCAGCAACGAATGCCTACAGAATTGTGAGAAGGTAAAACATAATGAAATATAAATCATCCAGACATGGTATAAACTTTTTTTTTTTGGACATAACATAGAGTAACAACTTTCTTAGTGCTATAATATACGGGCTGCATATTTATTTGACAAAATTACAGATGAGTCTCAATGCACAGGTATGAAGCTAAAAAATCTGCTATATGCAGTCTGTTGAACTTTGGCAACACATTCCTATCTTTAAAGTTTTCATTTTTTCAAATTACAAATGAATAAATTTGGATTCTCCCCAAATTGTATATACAGCTGTGGCAGGATAGTCTCCTTCAACCCATCTCTTCCTCCTTCCCTCCATCACCAATAAGTATTGGAGAAGCAATACACTTCAGCACTTTTATTTTACCTAGGTTCCTCAAGACAACAGTGTGGGCTTAAAGTGGGCAACAATTAAATTTTGCAAAAATGTGTTAGCAATATCTCTAGGCTCTCAAAATCTTACACTTGGTTTGTTATTCAAAATATTTCACATTACACATGTCACATGAGATAATTACCGTTCAACGTTAGGATTAAACATTCAAATTTGCAGATCCATTAAAGGCTATAAGAATAAGTAACGCAACGATCTGGAGGAATACATTTGCTGAGAATTCAATGAACAGCACAGAATAAGTAATGCAGCAACCTTGGAGAACACATTTGCTGAGAATTCAATGAGCAGCATACAAAATGTGAGGCGGTACCTTTTCTGTTCCTTTGATCACAAAGTAGCCACCATAATCAAATTGGCAATCACTTTCCTGAAGCCTATGCAGCCAGCACAAATTGGACTTCACCATGACAGGTAACATTCCAATGTTGACCTGTTTAGTTTCCTTCAATATATCTCTTTTACGAACATATGTGTCCTTGCCGGTCTTTGCTTTGTCACTTGTTTCGAGTGAATAAACCTGATAAAGTCAGGACAATAATTGATTAGATTGTATAGTATGAAACGAAGTTTTGGTGATACATAGATCAACATTATAATTTGATAACAGACAACAGAGTAATAATATAACATCAAATGCTCCATAGAGAAAAAAATATTGCAATAGTCATTATTAGTGCAGAGTCTACAACTCTATATAACCTTTGCAGGTTCAGTAAGAGGGAAAACATGATTCATAGGTGTTGTGCCATCAAACGGTAACGTAAACAGTAAACATCAGCTCAAGAAGGAGTTTAGACATGCACTTCCATGGTATTGGTGTTTTTTTTTTAGAAAAAGGAATTCTCGAGTTGTTAAAATAAATCTACCAGCATTCATAAAAGCTATGAAAATAAAAAATATATTAATTGATTTTTCACTTTTTTGTGACTTTGATGTTTCTCCTTCTTTTCTCTAAAAAGTGCAGTTTGGTTCTACTAAGTGCATTACATTTTACATTCATATATTATGTTTTTACTTGAAACGTTATATGAATATGGTAAGTGGAAGCATCCTGACCTCAACAGTCATTTGTACTTTCATCCTAGAAGCATACGTCATCTTCTGGAGGCGAGCATGTTTAGGCTTTAATTTGAGGTTTTCCCCATCAAGCTCACCTCTCTCAACAACAAACTCTGGCTCATCAAGCTCAACTCTACCGAACTTGACTGTGGCATGTTTCCATGCACCTGCTTTGTTTGAAGGGTTATAATCAGGCTCTACTTTAATTTCCCCTAGAGAATCAATGAGCTCTTGGAGTCCATGAGAGACAAACTCATTGTATGAATTGATCTGATGACTAACTAGCCCAGTTTCGTTGAAAAACGCTCTTGATGCTTCTTTGCAAAACTTCTCCAAGCTTGCAACATCAAAGTCAATCGGGACTTGGGGGTATGAAGAAGTTTTTCCTTTCTTTTCATCTACCACAGAAGTTATTCCTTTCAAGTCAACATCCATATCAGACTGCCTTTCATAAGAATCAGCAGAATGATGTTGCTTCGCTTTTGCATGCTCCTCCTTGTGCGATATATCCATAGGAGACTGCTCTCCATCAGCGTCCAAAGAAAGCCATCGCTCCCCTTTTGCATCCTCCTTTCCCTGGGATACATCCATAGGAGATTCCTCTTCATCAGCGTCCTCAGAAGGCCGTCGCTCCCCTTTTGCATCCTCCTTTCTGTGCAATACATCCATAGGAGACTGCTCTTCATCAGCATCCTCAGAAGGCCGACGCTCCCCTACTGCATCATCCTTTTCCCGGGATACATCCATAGGAGACTGCTTGAAAGCGTCCTCAGAAGGCCGTCCCTCCCCTTCTGCATCATCCTTTCCCTGGGATACATCCATAGGAGAATGCTCTTCATCAGCGCCCTGAGAAGGCCGTCCCTCCCCTTCTGCATCATCCTTTCCCTGGCATACATCCATAAGAGACTGCTCTCCAACAGCATCAGCAGAAGGCTGTCGCTCCCCTTCTGCATCATCCTTTCCCTGGGATACACCCATAAGAGAGTGCTCTCCAACAGCATCAGCAGAAGGCTGTCGCTCCCCTTCTGCATCATCCTTTCCCTGGGATACACCCATAAGAGACTGCTCTCCAACAGCATCATCAGAAGGCTGTCGCTCCCCTTCCACATCCTCCTTTCCAAGGGATTCTTCCTCTCCATCCCCATCCAAATTCAGGTATTCCATCACCTCTGTATCCGATCCATTTGGAGACTGAGGACCATCTGTTTGCAGTTCTTCCATTGCTAAACAGCAGGCAAGTACCTCCTTTACCACAAAAAAACGGGGGGAAACATGTCAGCAAAGTCATCATACCAAATAAATCTTAAGATTAGAAGATAAGCCTGCAAAACATGTGCATGAAAGGATACACACATGGCATTCAGAACTAAAACAAAAATCAAACTATCGCTTTTTCAGACAGGCACAACATGTAAAATAAAATTGAAAATGTAACACATCAAACACCCATTTCACCGCAATTCACCTAAACCGTGCACCTTACCAGCACAGCAATACCGTGAAACATCAGCCAAACAAGCCATGAACAATTGTCTCCACTCGCAAGTCATTTTTTAATCCTGATTTGGGCGCATCCAACATCCATTTCACCACAATTTCACCTAAACCGTGCACCTCCAGCACAGCAATACCGTGAAACATCAGGCAAACAAACCATAAACAATTGTCTCCACTCCTAAGTCATTTTCTAATCCTGATTTGGGCAGGAAGGCCCACCACCCCACACGTCCCAATCCACCAATCATCTCGGGATTCACTTGTACGACAGAAATCAAATCAGGGATCCCTTCTGGACTAATCCCCTAACATCGCAATCCACAATCACGGCGCACCATTTGAAGTCCCTAATAAACCGCACTACCGGCACAAAACCCACACCACTACCGGAACAAGAACAGGGTAAACCCGTCAGCTGCGGCGGCGAAGGCGACGGGCTCTTTCCGCGCCCGTAGGGCGGTAGGGGAAATGCGCAAACACCACCAAAAAAGAAAAGAAAAACTTTTTCGTTCTACAACCACAAGAACAGGGGAATCCCCTGTCCCCTGAGTCCACATCAATTCTCGAAATGCCAAAACGACTCGTCGCCGCTGCGAGGGCACGGCCTGCGAAAACCCTCGCCCGCGGCGGAATGCCCAAACCCCCCAAAAAAAGCACCCTTTTTTCGCCCCCTCCCTGCGGGTCCGCGAACGGCGGCGCGGCGCAAGACGAACGGCCGGCATCGGACACGGAGCAGAGGAGGCGCCGCATTTTGCTGCGCGCAAGCGAACGGCCGCGCGTCGCCGCGGCACAGCGTCCCTACGGAGCGCGGAACGAGGGACGAGAGGCGGCGGGGCGTACCTGCGGCGGCGATTGCCGGGGAGGGGCCGAAACCCTACGGCGCGCCGGCGGCGGCGGGGCTTGGGGTTTTCGGCGTTGCGGCCGAGGGGAGGGAGGAGAAGCGCCTTGCTGCTGCTTTATGGTAGTGGTGGTAATCAAAATCAGGCAAGGAAGGCAAGGAGGGGAGTGGAGGATCAGCACAGTGGCCGGCAGCACCGAGGCTCGCCGTGTGGCCGGGCCAGACTCACTGGAGTTTTGTTCTTTCTGTCTTACCCTTTCACTGGTCGGACCGGTCCCACTGGTCGTCTCTCTTTGACCAGTGGGGATGGGTGGTGCCTCTGCCTTACGATTCGGATCGGACGGTATGGGAAGCTCAGGACCAAAAGGAGAGGCGATGGCACACAGAACTCGAGTACACCAAAGGTCAGGAAACAAGGCACATGTGAAGCAAGGATTACAGTTTCGTTTGAACCGTCCGGACCGCTACGTCACGGTTTGGTGATTTTCGCACAAACAGAGATTTCGAATTTGAACGATTTAGGAACGGTTTTTCATGCGATTTTCACGGGTTTTCGCGTTAATATGCGTGGTTTTCGTGGTTTATATTTGAAACCGGGAGGAAACGCAAAAACAGAGACAAAAATGTGAAAAAACCAGCTTGGGCACGGTTTGGCTGACCAGAGGGAACAAAGTGTATGTGTTGGGGGGGGGGGGGGGGGGGGGGGGGGGGGGGGGGGGGGGGGGGCTGAACCACAGCGTGAAGGGAGACGACTGAGGGTGAGCGTTGGATCTGGGCGTGGGGGGGAGTCGGGGGATGAATTTCCCTGGTGAGGCTCCACGGGGACCCGAAACAAAAGGAAAACACAGCTCATATCTACATATATTTAGCCCATTAGCCCATCTTAGAAACCATAACTTCTGTCGAGTCGATACCTCTTCGTCGTCGCCTCTCGATAGATCGATGCCCTCCTTCTCCTCCGCTCCGGGTCGTCTCTCTCTCTCTCTCTCTCTCGGTTTTTCAACCCGCGAGTTTGCCAAATCCCAACTTCGGGGTGACTACCTGCGGCGGGCAACATCACAGCCCCTAAAATTCCAAGAAGCTCTTCGTGTTGGTATTATTAACTACCAGTCTCATTTCCTTTTTCAGATTTAGGAAATGGCAACAACAACTCCAAGAAGCTCTCCGTGGACGGGACCCACAGGACGCGGCCCCGAACGAGGCGGGGATGGGGACTAGTTTAGCGCGCAGGGCTAGAGGGCCGGAGTGCCAATTGTTAACGGGGCGGAGATGGAATGAATTTTCCCCATGGGGCTCCACAGGGATCAAAACAATGGGAAAACGCAGCCCATCTACACATATTCGGCCCAATAGCCCATCTTAGAAACCCTAACTGCTGTCGAGTAGATACCCCTTCGCCGCCTCTATCAATCGATACCCCTCTCCTCCGCTCCTTGTCCTCCTCTTCCTCCTCATCTCTCTCTCTCTCTCACTCTCTCCCCTGACGTGATCTCTCCCGCCGCACGACAGCAAAAGGTGTTGCCGAGCGTCGATCTCCCTCGCGGCCAGCCACCCTCCTCTCGCGAGGCGCGTTTCCTGAACTACATCGTGCCCCTATCCTCTTGCACACCTGCCGCCGCCGTCGTCGCTCCTTCCCCGCCGCCGCCGTGACACGTGATGTCATGTAACCAGATCACAGTACATTGCACTGATAATTCTATAATATGCGTGTCACGCATGCACAATAAGTTTGTGAGTGATCCATGCCTCTGTTTTTACAATACACATGCTTTGTCATTATTCTCTTTATTTATAACCGTGGAGCTATATATATTCTCCATGTTTAACCAATTATTATGAGGTTTGGTTTGTAGCACTTCTAGACACAACTCTTTGAAAAAAAGAACAAGTCAAGATTATTAACATAAGAAAAGTAAAGTGCATCCCGAGCCCACCGGTCTTCTCTCTTTGACTGGTGGGGACGGGTGGTGCCTTGCCCTTTGATTCACATCGGACGACGGATATCTGAAGCCCAGGACAAAAAGGAAAGGACCAGCGGCATACAGAACTCTTGATTTTTGTAAGAGCGTGCTACGGTACACTGAAGATCCTACGACTCATGGAAAAAAAGACACATGTCAAGCCACATGTAGATAGGTGACAAGGTGTGATTCACATAAGTTGTTTGCATTTGATCAAAGACTCAAAGGCTGTTTGGCTCATCGCCACAGGACGCCACACCTAAAGTTTGACGGGGCTGCAAACATTCGGCTGGTGCTTGGTTGTTGTGTAACGTTTGGTTCGACAACGTTTATCAAGGATTCTGCGCTTTCTTGCAACACTTTGTGGCGGACATTTTTCACGCCGTGAGTTTGACGCAGCTGCAACTTCGGTGTGATTACCTGCGGCGGGCAACCAAGTAGCCTCTAAAATCCCGAGAATCTCTTTGTGTTGGTAGTATTAGCTACCTTCCTCATTTCGTTTTTGGGATTTAAGAATTATCGGCAACAACAGATTCTAGTGCTTTTTTCTGTCAATTTTGAAAAATTACTTGTAGGTGTGTGTCGCAAACTTTATGTGATTTCAAAATAGGGGTAAAATCCCAAACTCTCAAAAGTACGTGTAAAATTACAATTGGTTTTTCAAGTAGGGGTAAAAACACAATTCTCCCAATTTATTTCTATTTTTTCTTTGTACGTGATGTCACATAAAAAGCTCAGTGCACTGATAATTCTTTGTATATGCGTGTCGCGCATGCATAACAATTATGTGAGTGACCCATGCCTCTGTTTTTACAATACACATGCTTTGTCATTATTCTATCTATTTATAATCGTAGAGCTATATATATTCTCCGATTTTATTACTAGGATTGGTTTGCAGCACTTCTTCTAGACACAATTATTTGAAAGAAGAACAACTCAAAATTTTTAACATTAAAAAAAGAGTAAAGTGTATCTCGAGCCCACCAGTCGTCTCTCTGACTGGTGGGGACGGGTGGTGCCACCGCCCTTTGATTCGCATCGGACGGATATCCGAAGCCCGGGACAAAAAGGAAAGGACGGCAGCACAAATAACTCTTGATCTTTGCAAGAGCGTGCTACGGTACACAAAGATCATGCGACTGATAGAAAAAGACACATGTGAAGCCACATGTAGGTAGGTGACATTCTCAAGCTAGGTGTGATTCACCTAAGTCTTTTGCATTTGATCAAAGACTAAAGCGCTGTTTGGCTCCACAGGCCGCCACACCTAAAGTTTGACAGGCCGAAAACATTCGGATGGTGCTTAGTTGTTGCGTAACGTTCGGTTCGCCACCGTCTTTTCTTCAGCGATTATGCGTTTTCTCGTCACACTTTGTGACGGACGTTTTTTACGCCGTGATTTTGGCGCGGCCGCAACTTCGGGGTGACTACCTGCGGCGGGCAACACCGCAGCCCCTAGAATTCCAAGAAGCTCTTTTTGTTGGTATTATTAACTATCGGTCTCATTTCCATTTTGAGATTTAGGAAATATTGACAAACAACAATTTCTATTGCTTTTTTCCTATCGAATTTTAAAATTACTCATAGGTGTGTGTCGCACACTTTATGTGATTTCAAAATAAGGGTAAAAGACACATGTGAAGCCACATGTAGGTAGCTGACACTCTCTGGCAAGGTGTAATTCACCTAAGTTGTTTGCATTTGATCAAAGACTTCAGGGCTGTTTGGCTCATCACCACATGCCGCCACATCTAAAGTTTGATGGGCCTGCAAACATTCGGCTGGTGCTTGGTTGTTGCGTAACGTTCGGTTTGCCACGTTTTTCCTTCAGCGATCGTTTTCTCGCCACACTTTGTGCGGACATTTTTCATGCCGTGAGTATGGCACAGCCGCAACCTCGGCGTGACTACCTGCGGCACTACCACCGTCGAGCTACCCGTCACGCGACCAGTACCACTGAAGCCACCTACTCCATTACCTCCTCCACTAACCTCTGACAAAGGGAATGTACGGGCAACGACAGCCCCTAAAATTCCGAGAAGCTCTTATTGTTCGTATTACTAATTACCGGTCTCCTTTCCTTTTTGAGATTTAGGAGTTATTGGCAGCAACAGTTTTTATTGCTTTTTTCTGTCGAATTTGAAAATTACTCGTAGGTGTGTATCAGTGTATCGCACACTTTATGTGATTTCAATATTAAAAAATCACAAACTCTCAAAAGTAGGGGTAATTAAAATTACATCTGAAGCCCCTAATAAACCGCACTGCCGGCACAAAACCCACTCCACTATCGGAACAAGAACAGGGTAAAACCGCCAGCTGCGGCGGCGAAGGCGACAGGCTCTTTCCGCGCCCGCAGGGTGGTAGGGGAAATGCGCAAACACCACCAAAAAAGAAAAACAAATTTCGTTCTACAACCGCAAGAACAGGGGAATCCCCTGTCCCCTGAGTCCACCACATCAATGTTCGAAATGCCAAAACGACTCAGTCGCCGCTGCGAGGGCACGGCCTGCGAAAGCCCTCGCCCGCGGCGGAATGCCCAAACCCCCCTAAAAAAAAAGCACCCTTTTTTCGCCCCCTCCCTACGGGTCTGCGAACGGCGGCGCCGCACAAGACGAACAGCCGGTGTCGGACACGGAGCAGAGGAGGCGCCGCATTTTGCTGCGCGCACGCGAACGACCACGCGTAGCCGCGGCACAGCATCCCTACGGAGCGCGGAACGAGGGACGGGAGAGGCGGCGGGCGTACCTGCGGAGGCGATTGCCGGGGAGGGGCCGAAACCCTACAGCGCGCCGCCGGCGGCGGCTGGGGTTTTCGGCGTTGTGGCCGAGGGGAGGGAGGAGAGGCGCCTTTGCTGTTGCTTTATGGTGGCAATCAATCAGGCAAGGAGGGGAGTGGAGGAGGATCAGCACAGTGCCCGCCCGCACGGAGGCTCGCCTTGTGGCCGCGCCAGACTCATTGGAGTTTAGTTCTTTCTGTCTTACCCTTTGACTGGTCGGACCGGGCCCACCGGTTGTCTCTCTTTGACAGGGGGGGGGGGGGGGCGTGGTGCCTGTTCGGACGGAACGGATATGAGAAGCTCAGGACAAAAAGGAGAGAATCGGTGGCATACCGAACTCGTGCACAAAGGATCATGCGATTGATGAAAACAAGGCACATGTGAAGCCAGCAAGGTTTACATTTTCTTTTGAACCGTCGGAACCGCTACGTCACGGTTTGGCGGTTTTCGCAAAAATCGCGAAAACCGTGGAATAAACCGCAGAAACAGAGATTTCTAATTTGAACGATTTTGGAAAGTTTTTTCATGCGATTTTCACGGTTTTCGCGTTAATACGTGTGGTTTGCATGGTTTATGTTTGAAACCGGGAGGGAAAAGCAAAACAACAGAGAAAAAAAATGTGAAAAAACCCGGCTTGGGCACGGTTTGGCCGACCAGAGGGAACAAAGTGTGTGTGTGTGTTTGTGTGTTTTGGGGGGGGGGGGGGGGGGGGGGGGGTGCTGAACCACAGCGTGAAGGGGGAGACGACCGGTGGAGAGCGTTGGATCTGGGCGTGGGCGGAGTCGGGGGAGGTAGCCCTGGAAATTTACCCGTTGGGGATGGGCCCTGCAAGGCACGGCCCTGAACGGGGCGAGGACGAGGACAAGTTTAGCCCCATAGTGCTGGCAGGGCCGAGCCCTGATTGTTAACGGGGCGGGGATGGAGAATGAATTTCCCTCGTGGGGCTCCACAGAGACCCGAAACAAAAGGAAAACACGGCCCATATATACACATCTTTAGCCTATTAGCCCGTCTTAGAAACCCTAACTGCTGCCGAGTCGATACCCCTTCGCTGTCGCCTCTAGATCGATGGATGCCCCCTCCCTTCTTCTTCGCTCCTGGTCGTCTCTCTCTCTCTCTCTCTCTGATCAGCGCAGCTTAATCAGGGAGAATTGCACATAAAGGAGCATGGTACGTGTACTGCCCGTTTCTTGTTATATGTAGTATGTTCACAGGGATCAAATACAAAGGAAATCAAAAAACTCCTGTGTCATATTTCAACAGGTTATACACAGGAAAGAGGTTCTTGGCTTCTCGCTGGTGTTTATTCACTGAATTTAGCAGTGTACTCGGTTACTAATATTTGGAATATCCAAATCTTATTTCAGTAGTTTCATTGTTGCCTCTTACGTGCAAATTAGAGCCAAAAAGATCAACATTTCTGCTCATATGTGCACATGAGGTATGTGCACGTGAGGTATGTAAAGACGTTCAGCTGAATGTCATAGCTTCAGAACCTCCGTCTCCAAAATTACTGTCATCCATGATATTTTTGTCTTATTTTTTCATGTTTCCAAGAATATTGTTTCTCCAGACACGGTTAGCCAGCTGCATCATTTCATTTATTAATTTCTAATTCCAGAGCAACAAAAAGCCATTTGTAACATCCCTGCAGCAACGCTCGGGGTGTCACCTAGTATTTGTCATATTTTGGTATCCTAAAATGGTAAAGCATGCGGTTTGAAGGACCGTCAATACACTACAGCGGCAAAAATATTGAAGAACGCGTGCATGGGTGGGTAAACAGAACATTTCCACGAATTAGAAGCTGCATAGTCTGGACACAAGCTCCATTCTCTCCCAAAAGAGTAGAGACCTCATGCTCTGCTTCACAATGTATCCACGCATATATCATAACGCACCATGCATATGCTATGCAATAAGTCTCACACCATTATTATGAAACACTTCAGTAGCAAAGCAACAGCAGGAGAGCCTGAAACAGAGCTAACAACACATACTGCGTTTTAACACACACACACACACACACACACACACACACACACACACACATACTGCAGAAAGGTGGAAACGATAACACGAGGAAGGACAAAACAAGCAACTGCTTCACAGGATGTAAAACTGACTCTGAAGTTAAACAGCGCAATAGACATATAGAACTTTCAGAGAGATAACTGAGATGCTATCTTCTAGATGACATCACCGTTGATCTGATCCGAGGACCCTCCTTTCGGTTTCGGAGCACCACTCCTTGATCTGATCTCGACATGCTGCAAACAATCAAAACAAATAAACCATCAGATATACAGGATGCATCGAGTTTCATGCGTGCTATCTGTAGCGAGTGCGAGACATGAGTGTTTTGTACTGAATTTCCTTCACTCATATGTCGGAAATCCGATTTCTGACTCCGGTTTCACCAGAAAGCTCAAGGGATTAGAGAGGAGAAATATATGCCGGCCAAAACTAGACAGGGCCGGCAAATTTCCTGAGTACTCTGGCATCAAGAGTAAACAATAAGGGACTAGATAGATCAGACATGGACCTGAGCTGGCGCCGACTTGGGCTCCGTCGCACCGGCTGCAGAAACAGACAGAGAGGCAGATGAATCATCAAAACACGTATGCAAGATATTAGATGTTGTGCTGCCTGTACAGAGACTTACCGGCGTCCTTGTCACCGGCGCGGCCGCAGCTGGTGATGCGGCCGACGAGGCCGAAGAACTTGTCCCTCAGCTGCGTGGCAAGTGTCGCCATGGCCGGATGCTGGACAGAAAGAGCTGCTGTGGAAGGGGACAAGAGGCTCTCACCTGAATCTTGTGGGAGATCTAAGCTGGCTGCTGGACAGTCAGTGCCCAACTGCCCACTAGCCACGGTCCTCGTACGTATTTATACAGCAGCCATGGATTGCCAAAGCACTTCCACTACTTCAGTGGACTAAGCCTTTAGGCTCTGAATACATTCAATTAGGTAGGCGCGCGCACTCTGCCAATTTTCAGTTCCAGAAGCACCACTAGATTACAGCCCCGCCTATGAACTATAAGCAACAGTTCCTCTTAATTTTCTCGTCAACATAATATTTTGTATCTTAGCTGGTAGCCTTGCACTTTTAGCTAGTTCTCTTTACTTTCGAATTTTCAGTTAATTTTAGCTTGCTTTGTGTTGCCATTGCTAGTATACTAGACTCATTCGGTTTGTTACATCAATGAAATTCAGAGGAAAATCCCTTTCTGGTAAAAAGGACATGTCTGAATTTGAGTGGCCCGTGATGAAACTCAATATATATAAGCAGGTGAATCACATGAGGATTCTATTGAAAATGCTGCTGGTGTCTGAATTCACATGATCTTTTCAATGAATATGTCTACAAGCTGGGGTGTTTGGCAAAACTACACTCAAGCATCTACAAGGCTAAACCAAGTTTTTTTATCATTGATTAAACACCCGAACTATTAAGCGTACAAAAAATATCCTAGATCATTTTTAGTGGCCTGTTGGACTGTGCTCCATTGTACTTGAACGTTGGCAGCATTTATCCATAAGCTGTTCTCTTTATATCTGGGAGTTTCTGAAATTCTCATGGTTTGTCATATCTAGACCATGGTAAAAAAGAAAAAAAAAGGTTTTGTTTTCTGAGATGCAACTTCTTCATTTTGAAGAATAGAGCAGAATATATTTTTGAGTGAAACACACAAGAGAAAAGACATATAGATGCCAGCGGATCATGTCGATATGACGGAAAGTCTTAGAATAATATATGGTGCAAACGATCATAACTTTGTGGTGGAGTGACACCTTTTGATAGGACATCCACTTCGGGTAAGAAATTGGCACATAAGGATCGTCATTACCACTATGTACCAGTATGCTTTAGTGTAAATACGAGATATATTACCTAGGGGTTTGGATCCTCGGACTTGCAAGAGGCAAGGCCTTTATCAGAAAAAATGAGATAAAAACATCTATGAAGCTTTTGAAGAAGGGAACTCATTGCTACAGTTCTTAAGAAATTTGTTTGAAGCGGCTTGTTCCATTGCAGTTTCAGGGAAAGTTTCAAAGTTTCAATCCCTCCAGATTTTAATGTATGATTTTGCGACAGCCTATTTTAGTTCAGATTAAACAATAAAAATTATACTAAATCATATATTTAAATCCAAAAGAAGCTAGTACGTGTTACTATTTTCTCTTAGCTTTTCGTTTTGTTTCTCCTGCAGTGTGCTGATGCTCTGATCCATTCAGACGGTCATCATGCTGTTCCTATTTGTTTTGCACGTTCATATTTGTAGTAAAATCTTGCGCTTTCTTATTACAACGTTTCAAATAACATTAGAATATTTCCCTACCTTCTCATTCGTCGCATTGGCGCTGAGCCATGCATCCATTAGCTTCACCAGGAGAGATCTCACAGCATATATGCTGCTATTTCTGATTCTAAACAGACGTGATATCATGATTCTGTTGCAACTACCAAATCATTCACATAGTACAGTTGCGAAGCATAACTGAGAAACAACGACAATTTATTGTTCGCATCGATGCCCCGAGATCATAGTACCGAACAACATCTACAACAGAAAGCAACAATATCTTTTTGTATGCCTTCTCAATAGTACAACATGTCTAAAGCAAGAGGAGTTTTACTGTCCAAAATAATGGTCATTAGTTTGTAAAAAATAATGGCCATTAGTTTGAGGGCAACTTTGTAATTGTACTACTAATTAATGAATTTACCTAATTAATAATGCGAATTGTTTTTTCCTTAACTGAAGTCTCTGCCTAACTCAGCCCAAATCCAAACCATCCCAGCAATCCAGAAAAAACGGATCTCATCGACTGGGCATGCAGACCAGCGGCAGCGAGGATGAGGGAAGAGGAGCTAGCGGCTTCCTGCTCCATCGACGACGGTGGTACGTTGTGTCACACGGCGACAGCGGGCAAAGCTCAGTGATCGGTTTCCTGCTCTCCGTCCTCTCCGACGATTGCATGCATGCATGCATTCAGTTTGGTTGATTGGCCTTCCGCTCGGCAACGATTTATGGAGTGCCGTTCCTCCGGTGTCCCTTGCCGCAGAGCTAATTTAATTGAACAGATTATTACTAGACTAATAAACATCATAGATTAATCATATTACTAATTTGATTTTATTCATGAAAAAACATACTTATTACAAGTCTAGCACTCTTATTTTTTCTTCCCGATATTACCCTCAATGTGATAAAATACTAGCCATTAGTAGTCGATTTCTGAGATCATATCTACACCGTCAGATCAAATTAATGGCTATTACTTTGGACTGTAAAACTGCTCCTAAAGCAATATCTTCCTCATTTATTTGCAGGAAACCGAGTACAGGTTGTGAAAATCCACATTTCCAGCAACGTCAGGCACATACAACATCGATCACTATGTATTGAGAAACATCAGATTCTAAAGCGGAGGGGATATACATCCAGGAGCAAAAACATAAACATGAGCACACACACACCAACATGGATTTACAAGACGTGCAACGCTATATAGCAGAATAAGCTGTAGAAACCTTCTGCAGACAGCATCGATCTCGACTTGATTAGTTGGAGCGAGGCTTGGATCCTCCGGGCACGTTTGGAGCTCCACCCCTCGACCTGATCTCGGTATGCTGCAGACAAACAATAAAACAAAATCAACGGCAGCACAACACCGAAGTATCAAGAATACATGCTATCTACACGATTAATGAACCCGTGATCCCTAGCAGAAGCTGCAGGAGTAGCAGTCAGCAGGATCGCATGGTAATTACAAGCAGTTAAAAAGATTAACCTGAGATGACGCCGACTTGGGCTCGGTCGCACCAGCTGCAGAAACAGAAAAGAGGAGAGCCATCAGAACAACAATGTAATAAGATGTGATGCTTATTGGAGACGATGTGGGCGTGTGCTCACTGGCGTCCTTGTGGCCGGCGCCGGCGCGGGCGCAGCTGGTGATGCGGCCAACGAGGCCGAAGAACTTGTCTTTGAGCTGGGCCGCGAGCTTCACCATGGCGTCCTGGGAAGAAGGGTCTATACAGCGCGCCTAGCTTTCCAAGTGAGAGAGGACTGACGACCTCACTTAAACTGAGTAGCAGCTGCTGCTACCTGATGGCCAGTGCATGCGTCCCCACTCTACTGGCTACGGACCTCGTATATATACACCACAGCCATGTGTTGCCAGTCACCTTTCACTACTTTGGTAGTGGTAGACTAAGAACATCTCCCAAATGCGCATCTTCCCTGTCGCCTTAACTTTTGGTGCAATAATGTTTTACTTTTGGAGGGACCTCTGAAGTTATTTTTTTAGGTGAATGAAGAATCTCAGTATCTATGGAGTATGAGAGCTCCAGATGAACTGAGCTGGAAATGGAGCAAGCATTACAAAAGATGACCACCGGACCATATCTCCTTTTGCATATGTGCCCTTGCAGGTTTGGATTGTATGTAAATCTAACAAAGAGTATGGGCAAAATAAGCGTGCAACAAGAAGCATCTAACCACGAAATGCTTTGGTTCTTTGCAAAGTTGCGGTGTTTATGATGTGGGATAATTATGTTGTGTTGAAAGTTCGGTTTCACTTGAGTCACAAAAGGAAAAATGGAGGTAGGATCATGTCACCGCTTCACTGGACTGGACGCACTATAAACATGTGCGATATTTTTTTTTGCCTTCTCATGTGCCAGCAATGTGTGCTTTTTTTCGCAAAATAAAAAAATGTGTTTGCTTTTGACACGGCTATATATGATGTTGTCTAGTGGTGACTCCATATAAAGTTTGACGACCCTCGTGCATCCGAATTACATTCTTTAATTGCGAGGAAAGCAATACAGATTGGGATTTTGGGAAAGGTCTTGATTAGCTAGGTTGGTGGTGCGCATTGTGATTATTGTACGAAGCATACACCATGATCACTACATTCACTAAGCGATAATGCCATGGGCCTAAGGCATCGATTAAGACATTTTGATTCATTAGCTTATTTTGATTTTTTTTTCGCTCATTGTGATCCATGATGGAAGGAGCCAGGCAGTCTTGGGAAAAAGCTGCACGCGGCGGTTGTCTATCAAACCGATGTGACTCTATATATTATTAGCTAGTGTGTGGAATTAGAAGAAAAAAGGGGCTGATGTGCTATATTTCACGAACATAATTACTCAGTTGCTATCAAACTGATGTCAAAAGTGTAAACATTGAAGCAACTGAGTGCATTATTCGTGAAATATAGCAACTGAGTCACATCAGTTTGATAGACAACCGCCGCGTGCACGCGGCTCAGTTGCTTCAATGTTTACACTTTTGACTTTTTTGTGCTAAGTGCATTATTACTTCCTGTCATCTTTTTTAGAAAATGGAAATAGTTTCTTGTCTCAATGTTTCCACACGCAGCGTTCGGACTTATTACTTCGGACTTATTACTTCCAGTCATCTGATCCAATGAAATCGTTGTGCCACCATCATTAAAGCCATCTCTCTAGAGCCTCCGCTTCCCTTGCTCTTAGTATGCCCTCTATGGTGTGGCTTCTCTTTTTTCCTCAATGGGAGATACACAATAACTACTGAACCATTTGCACATCCATGGCGGGTGTGGTTTTTCGAGACAATAAGTTTTTTTTTTTGCAAGGTACGTGTGGCCCACATGGTCGGGCTAAGCTTTTGAATCCAGTCCTTTGAAGGCCCTATTTGACTAGGCTTGAAACCCATCCTAAAATCTAGCCCACTTGATGTTTTTCATCGGATAACCATTTGTGTGGTACAAAACATGGGTTGATTTTTGTTTTTGTGGCTATTACTTACCGACGACCAAACAAATGGTGAACACAAAATGCAAAAAATGGACAACAGCTTTGTTCAACCACAACTCCATTTAGTGACTACTTTCCTTGTATTCCACTAGATAGATTGTGACGCATAAAGGGCACAAAAGTTGAAGAACACCTCTCACAATCTAATTGATCAACCAGGTACAAGTTAAACAATTAATTAGAACCAAACGGTTCAACTAGGGTAATCGTGACGCTAAATCACGGTGTAGCTGACTTCACTTTGGCTCTTCATCAGGGATCTTAATAAGGTCGTTGCGAGGCTGCACGTACGGATTCACAATAGATCGATTCATGGATGGATGCCCTTCGATCGTCTTGCATGCGTGCGTGCACGGGGCATGCACGACGACGAACGAAACGTGCGTTCATGGCGGCGAGCGAGAGAAGAGAGAAGCGCCATGGCGGTCAGATCAGAGCCTGACGAAGAAGACGGCGAGCTCTGGGACGGTGCCGCCGCCCTGCGGCGCGACCATGTAAAGCGACTCGGAGTCCCGGGACCCGACGAAGTGGTCGAAGGACCCGCGCATGTACGGCACCTCGTCGTCCGCTGACGCCGCCGGCGAGGAGGAGGAGGAGGAGGACCTCCTCCCGGGGAGCACGCCGGCGCCCATTGACACCGCCCGCAGCGTCTCCATGACCGTGAGGTCTTCGCCGGTGGCCTCGCGCCGCACCGCGTACCCGGTCTTCCGCCCGTTGCAGAACATGGTCCACGCCGGCTCGTCCAGCAGCGGCGGCCCGCCGCCGTGGCTCCGCCTCCGGCGCCCGGCTCCGCCGCCCTCGCCGCCGGCCGCGGCGGCGGGGTCCCGGCGCTCGGTCTCGAGGACGATGCGCGCGCCGGCCGGGTTGCCGAGCTCGCGGAGCAGCGCGTGCGTCTGGAGCGCCAGCTCCACGACGAGGCTCGGCAGGCACCGCGGCGACTCTTGCAGCGCCAGCGCTACGCGGCCCTTCCGGTGGCCGTAGAGCGTCCCCGTCACGCGCCGGCAGGGGCGCGCCGCGCCGGAGAAGGAGATGACGCGCGCCGCCAGGTGGGAGTCGGCGGCGGCGCCGGAGGACGACGGCCCGGTCTGCATTATCCGGCCGCCGCACCGCGGCGCCAGCGTCAGGACGGGCAGCACGGTGCGCAGCTTCTGGAACAGCCGCGCCGCCGGCCGGCCGGAGCCGCCGTGGCGCCCTGCCGACCGGTGCTTCCTCGACGGCGCCTCCAGGGTGTGCCCTGGCGGCGGGGAGTGCTGCTGCCGGCCGTCGTCACTGGCGCCGCCGCCGTCGAGCGACGAGATGGACGACGTCCGGGTGCTGTCCCCCGCGGCGGGCGGCGAGCTGGCACGGCGGCCGTCGGCGTCGGCGTCGTTCGCGCAGCCAGGGGCGGGGTGGATGGCGGAGCCCATGGGCGGCGCGAGCGGCGGCGGCGGCCGGTGAGGTGAGACGAGATGCTCGACGATCGTTGCAATGGCAGGCCGTGCGAGGACAGAGCGGTACGGATGGCTGTTAGTTATCTTGTGGCGGGAAATGCGTGAGCTTGGACGGGTGGCTGTTTTGGCGGTTAGGTTTGTCGGGTCGTCGTGCTTCTTGAGTTTGGGCACTGCCTGGTTTCGCGGCTCCCTTGTGCCATTTTAGGGCTTGCTCTTGCTGTGTAATTTTGGTGATCACGTTGCTGATCTCAATGACCATGCATGAGGTTCACCAGGCATCCATGGTTCTCCTTCAACATCATAAGGGAAATACCGCTTGCTCAGTTAGGAAAAAGAACAGCGCAATACCGCTGCATGGCGTGATCAAGCATCTGCTTGTTTTTGAGCTCTATAAATAATGATTTTTATTTGTTCTAATAATGGCCGTTTTGGCAGTTAGGTTTGTCGTGTCGTCGTGCTTCTTGAGTTTGTTTTGCGGCTACATATAGAGATTCTTTTTTTTGGGGGTGGGGGGGGGGGGGGGGGGGGGGGGGGGGGGGGGGTGGGGCGCTACATATAGAGATAATCCTATCTCAATCAGGACAAGCTGCGATGGGCGACGGGCTATGTTGAGGCCCATATGACGGTGGACAATTACACCGATTTCTTCTACCTTGCAAAGCTCGATTTCGTTCCAGAGGATTTCCCCAAATCGGTTATAGTATCTAAAAAGCTCTTTGGCTACATGCATGATACCGGTTAAAACACACAACAGTCAAATCAAGCATAGGGAATCTTAGCGACACCTGGCCTGCCACCAAATATATATTAGATGATTCATGCGATGTAGGCTGTAGCTAAGACGACGATAGATGACTTGTTGGATCCTCAAACACCTTGCATCCATGACAACACGTCGTCCTTGTTAAAGAAGTTGTACAAGATCATTGTGACCTGACAAGGTACAAGAAACTCGAGCAGTAGGGGTGATCCGTCATGCTGTGTGACAAAGTTTTTGTGTATGGGGATGTCACATGGTGCGTGTTTGATCACGGTGTGGCGCCTTCCATTAATTTCTAATAATGCATTTTTTTCCCACAGAATACTCGAGATATGTCAATGGGGGAGATTATGGTAGCTCGAACTACTATCTATAAAAAGGTAAAATTGTCTTTTCTAAGTAAAGTCTAACACTCTTCTAAACGAAGAAAGACAGGATTCGGGCTACCTCCTACTACTACAATAGATCGATTGGTGCGAACTTCTAAGATATTCCTTATTCATGGTTGCCTACCTTTACATTCTCATAAAGACAATTGAGATATTTCAAGAAATCTGCTTGGGATGAATGACTAGCACTAAAGAATGACATTGCCTGTTCCTTTATTATCACACATCCATTGCTAATGCTTTATTTGGCATAGAAGGTAGGTCTCCTTGAGAAAATTCCTAAGGTCCTTGATCTCCATTATTAACTTGTAGCTTACAATGAAATGCACCAATTTAGGTAGAATTATGCCAACAATTCATTTTCACTACATTTTGGTAGAATTATCAACCATGGTAACAGTAGAGATCCGTGCAAAACGATCAATTGATCAAATGGAATTCATAGGAAGATCCAAGTACCAAACGTAAAATGTTCAAAATGTTTGCAGGGTGTTTGGATGATCAGATCTATGCCAAACGTAATTCACTATATGGTACAATCATTGTATTGTTGCTAAGTGGCAAACAATAAAGCATTTTCTTCTACATAAATGACTTAGCTCCACAATGATTTATCTGTCTTATCTACTTTCTTAATATCTAGCATTTTTTATCATGTAAAATGTTACTTAAAAGATTTTTCATTCAACTAGTGCATGGTTATAGACATTGTTCGTTTATTTTTTATATAAAATAGTAACAGATCCACAACAACGACGCATACACTTATATACACGTATGAGCACTCATTTCTATGAACACACATATGCACACACTATCCTATATGCATCTTCAAAAGACCGAACGACTGATCTTGATCTTAATTCACAAAGTGACCAGGGGGCATCTCATTATCTACGGGGATATGGCCTACCACTAAAAGAATAGTTCATCGTAAATGCAACTTATGTGCTGTGTTTGGAATTGAACCCGGGTGGACACGTTACCATAACAAACCTAACTGGCTGAGCTACGTTCACACGTTTGCTAGCGATACAATATTTTTCTAAAATACACATAAGATATATTCACTTATATATACTTAAAATATTCTAGATGTGAAAAGTAGCTCTGGTGAGATTTGGTTCCTATTTGCGTCTATTTATATGTATCATACATTCAGCATGAAAAATGAATGATTTATTGGAGCTGCTCATACCTACCTCTGGTAATCCATGGATCTGAGGACTAGGAAATCTTATTGACGGATAGTCCTAGGATAGGAGTAATATATATGGATCATACCTTTTTTTTTTTAATTCGTGGTTCCATTATTGTACTACCAAGAAAAAGATGTGATGAGGACATCGCTCCTTCGGATACACATGTCACACCTCCGCTGGATATACAAGGTCCAATCACTAGAGCTCGCGCACGACAGTTGAATCTAGAGGTGAGCTCGTTCCTAAGCACTCATTTATGTTAACTTGAGAATAGATTGCTACCTAATGATTATATTGTGATTAGGAACTATGGAGAGGACCAGGAGATGGTTGGAGAGGAGCTTAGAGGCGTGGAGGGATAGCAAGGGCGTCCAAACCAAGTTGGAGGCCCAATTCAAGTCGACTTCGGATCGGTTTCGGAGTCCAGGAGCAGTCTGAACTAAAACGGTCGCCCAGGTCGCATACGGTCTCGGTTTTAGACGTTCTATATATGCATGGACAGGTAATTTGATAACCTTTCCAATGGCGCCAGTTTCATATCAAAATTCATCCGGAGTCATCGGGAATCTTCAAAACAAGTTGACGTCCAGAATCTGTCCCAGTGCTGCGCCACCGTAATTTGGCCTTTGGGCTTTGTATCGTGTTGGAGCCCATTAGGGGCACGTCCAGGGGGTCTTGCACGCCCCTAGGGTCTATATCTACAGTAGCCACCGGCCAAGTTAGGGTTGGGTTTTGCTTAGATTATTCTGTCAAGAACAGTTTCGTCGTTCATCAGTTTGTGAGACCCCAACTTGTGAGCTTAATTCAGTTTTCAGCAATTTTGGTTGCAATCTACTGTGTTCTTGCTTGTGTTCTTCGATTCGCAGGCAAGGATAAGCCTTCTTGGCGAGGTCGACCGTGCACCGCCGGTCGATAACCTGAGGAGACGTGGTGCTGCGATTGCGGGGTTTAGAACGTGTTGTTCTAAAGCCGGATCGACGTGTGTCAAGTCTCCACCAAATCGAGAGTTATCAGAACCTTTCAGAAGATCGGGAACCCTAGTTCACATCAAGATGCTTGTATGGATTTGCCACAGGAAATCTATATGCCTCAAAACACCCATTATTACTCCCTTGTACTTTCATAGGAAGAAGTCCATTTACTCATATGTGATATGTTGATAGTTTACTTAACTCGTGTACTACTTTTGTTTGTTTATTTAACCACATCTTTTCGAAAATAGGTGCACTTTGCACCTTTGGAGGTTATACAAAACCGATTTCGCTCATTTCAAAAAAAAAAAAAAACCGATTTTGCTGACCTGAAGTTTTAGGGTGGTTTTGCTGACTCATCACGACATTTGTGCCTTCATAATTGGTGATGGCGCCATGGAAGCGATTGAGCTGTGCGGCGCCGTTGTGACTGCCCATGCAGCGATTTAGCCTGAACACGGGCCACCCAACCCCGTCTTGGAGATCGAGCGGTGTGTGAGGATATCAAGCTGCTCCTTCATCCTTGAGCACAACCACCGGGACAAGCTCAACTTCGTTGACCTGTTCATCAACCTCTCGTGAGGTTTGCATGAATCCTTGCACCCATGGCTCCCTTGCAAACATGCATGAGTTCTTGACTGGTTATATATTGGCCTAGAGCCGCAGCTAAAGCATCTGGAATAACGGTTCCTGTTGGGGAAGGGACACGGGACAACGAAAGGACACACACTTCAGGTCTTTCACGCAGAGTCAGCAAAACCACCTCAAAACCAATCTATGTCAGCAAAACCGGTTTTGTATTAACCCCCAAAGGGGCAAAGTGCATAGGTTTTCCAAACCATGGGGTTAAGCAGACAAAAAAAAAATAGCACAATGGGTTAAATAAACTATGCCATAGCACAGGGGAGTAAAATGGACTTATTCCCTACTTTCATTTTGTTGCTAGGTGTTGGGTTGGTCCTTGCATGGGTGTATTTCCTATGTTTTTAAATAAAGCAAAATTCTATTTCATCACGCAAAATGAAAGTATCCCTGCTTATATATATTCTAAATATTTACCAATAAATACACCATTAAATTGCGGTCATCCGCTATACTCGGATTTTTTTTTGTCACTACAAATCGTTTTTGTAGTAATGCAAACAAGTAGCAGAAATATAACAAAACAATCATCATTAATTTATTTTACTATATTGCTATACATATTTCTTTTAACACAACATCATAGGGCTTCAAGTCCCCCTTTTTTTCCCCAAACGGAAACCAGAAAGTAACAACATTATGCCGTATTTCATCATTTCTCATAGTGGTTGCTCTCTGCCGATCTGAGCCTGAATGTCAACTCAATTAGGTAGTGTCAAGTATTCATGCGTGTGTGACTGGACGGTCACGAGCGAGGTCAATATACGACATGCATCACCACTTGTGTTGACGCAAAGCTAGGCGGAAACTAATTAATACCAAGTTGTTCTGCAATTTGCAACGGAGGTTGGCAGCTCAAACGAATGAAAAGCAGGTCTTGCACCTTGGCACCTTGGAACCCTACAGAACTGCTGGTGACCAACAACTGGAACTTTGACTGTCCAAATCATTACCGGGTCTTGATCTTGAACACGGCCTAGATGCATGCACTGCGGTAGTTCTCGAGCAAATAAGATTAAACTGAACGGTTAGTTGTCACCAGAAGCCTCGTATTAATTCGGCAACCGGAGCATCTAACAACTACTACAGGGGAACTTACGGTGGTTTCCAACTAAAGCATGTAGAAGCTTGATCTGTCCGATTATAAGAAGGGCTCGATCGATCGAACAGCTGCATGACTCACTCATCCATGTCTTAACCAGCGTACGTAAAGGTGTGCGAGAGTAACTGGTTGAGATCGCGAGATCACGGAAGTTTTGAGCCATCGAGTGTTGTCCTGCCTTGCAGGGATCGTCCCTCGACTCGCTCCTCCTCCTGGTGGTGGTGGTGGTGCTGCCGGCGGCGCAATTTGTGTTGATGGATCAACCGCCGGATCAGGATCAGGGGCAGGCAGCTGATGCTCCTCCCCCTCATCCTCCTCCTACTCCTCCCGGCCCACCTCCAGACCCGCCGATACCAGGACCGAACGGAAGTATACACAACGATACCGCGCCGCCTGCACACCCCGGATGAGATTCGGGAGATAAGGCAAGGAAATATATTGAGAGCAGAAGAAAACAAAGTGAACGTCTGCCTCGCCGTCCGTTGGTTGTGATGATGACACAAAATGTTTGTTGAAATCCTATATAGTAGGAATATGACTATTTGTGTGTGCTTTTCCAGTCCCTGCCTCTTTTTTTTACTATCATAAAGTGTATCACTTTATTTACATGTTGTTTCTGTAACAAAAATTATTGGAGTCTCCATTCAGTATTATTTTTTTGAGGCACACTACGGTTGGCCATGGATCGCCTTCTCATCTCCACCCGCGCCGCTGCCTCATCCGCGTCTTGTTTTTCATTGCATGGCTGCCACCAAAAACAGTGATCTTTAGCAGGTTGCATCGATCTTGCTTGCGACGTGCGATTGCTTTCGTCGCGTTGCTGATCGCACCGCTGCCTCGTCCACGTCGCATCCGACCGCCGCCGAAACTCGCCATCTAGCGGCTTGCTCGCGAGGTGCAATTGCTTTGTCGCGTCTGCCCGCATCGCTGCCTTCCGCGTTGCGTCCGGCCGCTGCCGAAGCTCGCCTGAGCTCAGCTGATGCTTCGACGGAGCTCGCCGAGTCACGTCTGGCCGCACCGCTGCCTTCATTGCGTCCCGGCTGGTAGCTTTCCTGCTCAAGCTTTTTTTCTCTAACCGCTTACTCTCGCCTGCATTAATTAGATGATCGATGTGCATCCTCTCTTGTTCTCTTACATGATTGTGGACTCAGACTTCGAACATAGACTGTTGGATTCTACAACAGTCCCTTTCGCGATGACCAAAATGCATCTAGTATTTGCTTATGAGTTTTCCAAAAAGAAGTCACAAGAAATATGTTGTAGTTGTTTGGGACTCTAGTATGTTACCATCACATAAATATGATGTAGTTAGATCTACACTGTTATTCTGGACCCATGTCTCACATGGTAATTTCGTTACTTCGAGCGAATGTGGTGGCTTCCAACGAATTAAAAGCAGGTCGTAGCACGTCGGAACACTTCCCGACTGCTGGTTACCACCACCAACTGAAACTTTTTTTTTTTTTTTGCAAGGCACCAACTGAAACTTTGATTGTCCAGTCATTACCGGGTCTTGATCTTGAACATGTCCTAGATGCATGCAAGCATTGTGGTAGTTATCAGGAAAATGAGTTAAACTGAACAGTCTGGGGTCACCAGTTGACTCTGTGTGGCCAACCAGGCAGTGATGGGAAGTTCCTCCTCAACCAGAGCAGGTAACTAGCACACGGTGATTTCCAAGTTCCAACTAACACAGAAGCTTGACTTGTGCGGTTATAAGGCTGACTTCAACAGCAGAGCGCAATCGCATTCTGCCTCTCCCCGTGGTCCTGTGCCTCACCGAACGAGCGTCCAACAGACAGCGCAAAGGGATTAGGCACTCTGCCTCCGAGGAGAGAGGAGAGGAAAAAATACATCTCCTCTCTCCTCGAATGCATTTGGCTAGCACGGGCGAGCGGCGCGGCGGAGGAGCGCCGGCGGGGGGCGGGCGCGACGGCGGCGGCGCGAGGTGGGGAGGCGGGGCTGCCGGCGTGGCGTGGAGAGGAGGCGGCGGCGCGGGCTCGCGCGCCCGCGGCGGAGGAGCGACGGGGGCTCACCCGACGGCGCGAGGCTCTCAGCTACCTGCGCACGCTCAATAGCCCCCCCCCCCCCCCCCCCCCCCCCCCTCTCTTTCTCTCTCTGCCGAGCTCACCCTGTGCATTCATGGCCGCTTTCTTTCTTCCCCGTTGCACTTGCTTCTCCTCAGAGCTTCTCCTCAAATGGAACCGCAGGACCTAGAGGACCTAATTCCCCCAGTCTCCGGTCATTCTTCCCCCTCTCCCCCATGCTGGATTGAGCTCCCAAACCCTCATTCATGGCGAACTTGAACAGAGAGCACCAATTCCCTCTCATTGGTAGGAATTGTTCCAAAGGAGAATTTGTTTGTTCCAGCAGAGCTGAACAGTTGTTCCATCAGAGTGGAATTGTTCTCCCAGAGCGGAACACATTTTCTAGAAGAGTGGAACAAATGTTTGAGCACAGCGGAACAAATTTTATAACAGAGTGGAACACTATTTGCACCGGTGGTGGGATGGAGAAGAAGAAAAATGCAATTGCTGTTGGAGGTGGTGGGATGGGAAGGAAATTAATGCAAAGCACTGTACAAGTGAGGCAAAGGTGGATTTGCATGTAAAAAATAGGTCTCCTTGTTGGAGTCAGCCTAAGAAGGGCTACGACTCAGCAAGCAGCAGCATCCATCACCAGAGCATACAGGTGAGCCATCATCAATGCAAGGTAGCTCGGTGCATGCCTCCATCCTGTTAGACTGTTGTATTTCTACGTAGCCCACTGGGCTGGCTACAACCCTAGCTCGGATGTGTGCACTGTCATCACACCGTCCCTCGCCTGTGCGCGAGTCACGCGGACGGCCGTCGATCCCTCCGGCCGGTCCTATATATGTAACCTGTGCTTGCACTCAATCAATCAATCGATCATGCGTGTGTCGTACCCCATTTTTGAAGTACTTAGTGTTTACCGTATCAGTCCCTGGATCAGTAGCTGATACAACACTTTCACAGAATGTTTCACAGCAAATACTTTATTTATATTACCGAGAATCATTACAAGCCTTTTTTTATTACAATAAGGTCTTGATACAAAGGAGGCGAGCAGCCTCAACACTCACAGGCATCACACTCAAAGGCTGACACAGCAGCCAGAGCTAACACTAAGTCTAGCGGAAGACGACAGGGCTCCACTCCTACAAGCACCACTTGAGCGAAGGCCGATATTCACTCTTCATCACCATCAGCTTGAAAGTCATAGTCGGGCTCATCTTCTGAATGATTTAAGCAAGGGTGAGTACTTAAGCTACTCAGCAAGCCTAACACGAGGGGTAAGATTATATATGCAAGGGCTTTTCAAGGATAGGCTGAGTTTTATCGACAAGACGAGAAAGCAAGTTTATGCAGAGTTGTTTTGAAAACAAAGCATTTCGCAATTCTAATCAAATATCAGTAGAGATTAGTGGGGTTGGGCGGCCCTGGGGGAGATGCAATCCATCCCGCCAGTTCCTCAAATTTTATCACCGGCCGACAACCAGCACACGGCTCCAAACCGGCGTTTTCCAAAAACACACCAAGAAGAACTCACGCGAGAAAAACTAATCATAGTGTGTCCGATGCTTTCGCGTTGTCCAATACCGTGGAACACGGCTTTCCGGAAAGTTTCTTAACCTTGGCCAAGGGTGCACAAATTTCCCCACAAGGTGGTCCAGTCCTCCCTACCGTCATAGTTTGGACTGTCCCACTAAAGGTTCCGTACCTACTTTGTACCACTACGGCATCCCCCACAGACATCACCAGGGGCTTCATAATCATAATAGCATGGCCAGTCATAAATGCCGAATCTCGAACACCCACCAACGAACGAGTCTTCTCCTGGGACTCCGTTGCAATCTCCTGCCTCCGGGGGGTACCGGGTGAGTACTGGTAGGGTGTGGTTCCAATTCCGTGCCCATTCACGGCTTGTGGCTGCGCGAGGGGTGCTAGGCAAAGGCGGCACAAGAACCGGTCCTTATACGACCGAACCAGGCATCTTCAATAGCCAATCCACACGTGGAAAGGCGTCCCAGATATAGCCTCCCCACTGAGGACTACCTCGCCTGATCCCGCCCAAAAACATCCCTCACTAGGGTTGCACTTATTATTAAGCCACCCAATTTCACATTTACACACACCACCAAGACACACGCATTTTACACGAAAAGCATGTGAGCAAAATTAATTAAGTACACATGTGAAAGTCCTAAGCAGTGAGCATATCAACATTTCATTAATTAAATTAATGATGTTGATTCCTAGGGTTAACAAGGATACAGGATATAATCAAGTCAAGGCAGGCAATCAAATATTACATGGGACCATACTAGCATTTAAATTCATTTAAATACCATGCAATTTATTTATAAACAGCTCTAATTAGGATATTTGCAAACATAGGATCAATATGATCAAAGGGAGTTAGACTTGCCTTCACCAAGCTCTTCTTCCTCTAAATCCTCGTAATCAGGATCCTCAGCCTCTTCGTCTTGATTATCTAACGATTTAACAAAAAGATAAATCTATCGCTCACAAACAAATTAAAATAGCAATAAATCTAAGTAAAATCCAAATAAAGCCAGAGGGGAGGTTGATCCTGGTGGCACTGGATAGAATTGGATTTTAGATGAATTTTGGCGCAAGATTCGCCAAAATTGGGGTTAAGATGAAAAAGATATGGATTTTTGATGTAAAAGAAAGGAAATTGCTTAGGACTTGATTACTTTAATTAAGTATAGCCATAATCCTAATTTTCCAGAGGGTAACAAGGGTTGCAAAATGGTTAGGAAGGAATATTCGATTTTTGGGAATTTTTAGGAATTTTTCTGATATTGGAAATGTGCTCGAAATAGTTTTCTGTGTACAAATCCGGGTGCACATAGCAATTACAGAGGCTTTGTGAGGCTGACGTGTGGGGTCAGCAGGGCCAGTGTGCTGTGCGTGCACTGTACTGTGGACTCGGTCCATGAGTGCGTGGACCGGAGCGGGTGTGCGTGCGGTCTACGGTGTGCCGGGCGCACCATGTGGCGGTGGCGACCCGGTCGCCGCGGGCCCGCGTGCCGACGTGGCGGCCACGTCGGACGTCGGTGCGACGCGGCCAAGACGCGGCGGCGGCCTCGCCGGAATCGTCGCCGGCGGCGGCTACAGGTGACGAAAGGGGGCGCGAAATGGATGACGGAGCTCTACTCGGAGCAGTGGAGGCGGCGGTGGGTGATGTTGTCGACGGGGTCGACGAGAGAGGCGGCGCGACGTCGCCGGAGATGGCGGCGCGCCGGCGAGAAAAGGGGAAAAGGTGAGGGAGTGTTCGGAGCGCGAGTGCGAGTGGTCGGGGGTGTGCGCGTGAGAGCGGTGAGTCGCGCGGAGGGTTCGGCCGGGCCGGAGGGAGCTCACGACGGCCGGCGGCGAGAGGAAAAGGCGGCGGCGGGGCCGGCGCTCGGTGCACGGGTGGCGCGGAAGTGCAAGAGAGAAAGAGAGATGGCGCATGAGAGAGAGGGGAGCACGGCGGAGCTTACCGTGTGCTCGGGCGGAAGAGGGAAGGACGGAGAGTGGCCGGCGACGAGGAAGACGGTGGCTAGGGTTGCGACGTCGATCTCGCTCCTCAAGCCACGGCTGCGGTCGAGATGAGCACGGTGGATCGAGCGCGGAAAGGAGAGGCTAGAAGAGGGAGAAGTTGACGTCGGGACTCACCGGACAGGGAAGGAGAGCTCGACGGGGTTCTCGCCGGAGTTGAGAGAGAAAAGGGGAAAAGAGCAGTGGAGAGCTCGGGAGTGAGTGGAGATGTGAAATGAAACGAGAGGAAGGAGAAGGGGGCCTCGGTGCTTATTTATAGAGCTCCAATGGCGGTTCCCGGCGAGAAAATATCGCACTCGCCGCGAGATATTTCCGCCGGAGTAAATGCCGACGCGACGCGCGAAGGCGGTGCGGAACTCGGTGACGCGCGCGAGGAGTGGGAGCAGTGCCAGCGACGGAACGGGGAGAAGATGGGCGGCGCTGTGGCTGGCGAGAGCGGTATGGGCGTCATCGGAGTTGGGGAGACTTGGCGCGCGCGGTGCGTTGAGGGAGAGGACGGCGATGGGACAGGACGGGGAGAGCGGTTTCACGCGCACGTGCTGAACGCGGCCTTCTCTGTTGGTTGGACATGACGGTGGCGGTTTGCCGGCAAGGAGGGATGGGCGGCGGCGCAAATCGCGCCGGGCGCGAGGTTGACGACGGCCCAGGGTGGGGCCCGCGCGTCGGCGACAGAAAGAGAGAGAGGGAGAGCGGGCTGGGCTGGCAGGCCGGGACAGGCCGGCGCGGGGGGTGTTGGGCCGGGACGGCTGCGGCCCAGGAGGGAGAGAGACAAGAGAAAGGGAAGGAAGAGAGATTGGGCCGGCCGGGAGAAAAAGAGATACGGCGGCCCGATAGGAGAGAAATGATTTGATCTTTTTACAGGAATTGATTTTGAATGAATTTTGAATTCATTCAAAAGGAAATATTCAAACAAACATTTAAACAAAGCCAAGAAAACTCCAAAAATGCACATGGTGATGTTTGTGCACGTTTTAAAATTCAAAAATTTTTGGCTTTGCTATTAACTAAGCTAGCAATTTGATTTTAATTGGAAAATTAAAAAGTTCAAATTTTTAGTGATTTTTGACAACGGGCAAAAACACGGGTCGCTACAGCGTGACTATCCCGCTATCACATCCGACTCCGAGCAGGCCACGGCCATGGCGGGGTCACCGTCGACTTCGCCGCCTTTGCCTTCTTGCAGCACCATCCAAAAACTGGAACTGGAAGCCGAAGGGACTGCTGCTGCTGCTGCTCCTCCCGCGGTCAATCTAGCTTCTGATCAGCCAGGCGGGCCTGGAGGTCCGAGTTAACGTGTTGATAACGTGTTAAATGTAAAGGGGACACAGGATGTGGACAATGAACTTGTCTATATTCTTTATTGCACTGTAGATAGGTATTTATACATGGAGAAGGGTTGCGATCAAGGGTTGCAACTGTTCATCAAAGGGTGCGATGAAGAGTCGCAACAGTTCGCTAATGGGAACCCACCTGTTCCCTCAACTGGTCACATCGTTTCGTAACAGGAAGTACCGAACCCCATCATACACCATTTTTGGCCGACGTGGCTCCTGGGCGTCATCCGCAAGGTATTGGTAAGATGATGTTGGCGCTGAAGTCATTGTGGAGGAGATAAGGAGAGAAAAAAGTGATTGTAGAATACAACAACGCCGAGCTCCCTGTTTGCCCTCCGTGTATGTAGTGATGGTGACACGTACGGTAAAATCGCCAAAGTATCTGTGGACCAGCAGTCCAACACTAGCTGTAATGTGGTTGCAAGTTTTTGAATTTACATGCGCACGTTTAAAGTCAACTGCCTGTTGGTACAAAATATAAGTAGTACAAATAAGAAATCAAGCTTGACTTTGATTAATCGTGGTGCTATTTCTCTGTCTCAAGTCTGAACACACGCAGGCAAACAGCCAACTGAGAAGTCAAGCACCACCTAATAACCCGCCTCAGTCCTCACAGAGTGCTGCGTGGTCCCCATCGATCAACCGATATACTACATATTAGTACTGCTCGATCGCCATTCATCAGCTGCATGAGTGTGTGTGTGTGTGTGTGTGTGTGAGAGAGAGAGTGAGAGAGAGAGAGAGAGAGAGAGAGAGAACTCACACAACTTCCAAATCGATCCATTTGCAACAGCCATGGCGTCCTTGCCTTCGTTTTCCCTCTCGCGTCAGCTCCTGCGGCGCCTATGTCCTCGCTTTCGACCATCCTATACCGCAGAAACCTGTTGCCGTCTCTCAGCCTGCCACGTCAGGGTGGTCATTGTTTGTTACCAAGAAGGATCAGCAGGGCACTGCAAGGTCTCTGCTGCGAAAAGCATGCCGCCGGCAGTTAGGTCGGGCCGAGAACAAGAAGAGATCAAGTCGGGCGGCCCGGCGAACCGAGACCAAGGTCCGGTGGGGGGTTATAATTAACCGACGACGTCAACGGCCATGTAGCAAGGAACGACATCAGTTCTATAGTGCTGGGTTTGTCTAATCCTAGTTACAAGATGGATCTGCATGACTAGAACTAGACAAAATATATGAACTCATCAACTAGATTTGGATGAGTTGTCTGGTGGATCTGGATGTCTTTTCTTCTATTGCCTTGAATAGATTTTGGGAGACTTGGTCTTGTTACATCTTAAACCATTTGTCGCTCATTTTATTATTTAGTTTTCAACCAACTCTATCATTCCTTACTAGCAATTAACTTGCCAGTGTGTTGGGACTACATATTTCGCAACTTAAAAAGGTTAGACTTATGATGCAACGTATATTACACTCTTTTTTTTGAGTATGACAGAACTCATCCAGTAACCATTGTCATTGGGCAATAGATGCAGGTAGAAGTTAAGAACTCAACTAATGCCAACTAGTATCGACATGAAACTACAATCAACTGAAAAAAAAATGTCCAAAGAGAATAAATAGCTCAAAACATGGAGTTCTTCAAAATGCAGCTTCAACATCCCTTCTTCATGGAGATAAAGGACATGATATTTGGCATTTCTTTTCGTTTTTGCAAATAGAAACTAAAGAGTAACGAATTTACGTCATGTTTCAGTAGGGGATGTTTGCCCTCCTGTTGCATCAAAAAAAAAAAAAATTACGTCATGTTATTTGGCATTTCTCAGATTGGTTGTTATGCCGATGTGAACATGAATGAGAACTCATGCTACGTAGCTATCACAGTCTCAAGTATGCGTCGTGTGACTGGACGGCCATGAGCGAGGTCAATATACTGGACTGTGTTGATGCAAGCTAGGGGGAAACTAAGACCAAGTTGTTCTGCAATTTGCAATGGACATTGGCAGCTCCGAACGAATTAAAAGCAGATCTTACACGGTTACACCTTGGAACCCTACCCGACTGCTGGTGATCAACTTTGACTCTTCCAATCATATAATCGGGTCTTGATCTTGAATATAGCCTAGATGCATGCATTGCGGTAGTTGTCAAGAAAATAGGATTAAACTGAATGGTTAGGTGTCACCGGTTACTGTGTGTGCAGCCAGTGATGTGCCAAGTTCCTCCTCTCGTACCAGCAACCAGAGCAGGTACGTAATTAACTTGCACGGTGGTTTCCAACTTTCCGAGAAGCTTTGACTTGTCCGGTTATAAGAAGGGTTCGATTCGATCGCAGCATCACCCAACGACTTAGCAATCAGCATCCATCCTTCACCAGAGCATAAAGGTGCAACCGATCAACGGATCAGTCAAGTTCGCGCACTTCCGAGATATAGCGTGAGATCACGGGAAGGTTTGAGCCATCATCATTTAAGTTCGTAGCTCGGTGCCTCAATCCGAGTCCGAGCAGCGCACGGCCATGGCGGGGTCACCGTCTTCTACCAGCCCAAAAGAGCTGGAAGAAACCGGAGGAACTGCTGCTGAAGCACCTGGTCCATCGGCCGAGCTGGCTCCTGATCCGTCAGGCCCACCATCAAGCGTACCGAGGCAAGGACCCGATCCCGATAAACACCATGGCGTGCCGGTGACGCCGCCGCCGCCGCCCGTGGGCAGGCTCCGCCGAGGTATTGGTACGATGATACGATGTTGTTGGCGCTAAAGTCATTGTGGAGGAGAGGTAAGAAGAAAACAAAGTGATTGGAGAGTACAACAACTGCCTGTTTGCCGTCCGTATGTAGTGATGATGACACGCGAAACAATCATCAAGATCGATTATGTTTGTTGAGCAAGTACTATGATGCTGTCTCACAAGTACATGTAACCTTAAGATGTTTTTATCATACCACATTTATGATACATTATCTTTTAGTTTAATTTCTCACAGTAATTCTATAATATATATATCTCCTGGATTTGTATATGAAAAAATGAGTTAAATGACAAAAGCCTCGTACAAATCGTGAAATTCGCCTGTCTCGCAATTTATTGCATTATATACCTTATTAATTTATTGTTGTCATATATCTTTTTCATTTTTCCGCCACATCTATTTCCAGCTGATCGTTTTCGTTTCAACAATGGAGCATAATTTATATATATACGCATTTTTATTCTATTTTGCGTAATGATAATGGTGGGTAATTTTAAAACATGTGGAGAATATACTAATAATTTTCATAATGATTACGGTGGATAATTTTTCTTTTAATTTTTCTCCCATTAATGTGGTAATCTCTAATTTTTTAGAGCAAACGTGATGTCTCATTTTCTTCACAAAATAGTAAGCTGATAGATTATCAATCTTATGAGATGCTTAATCACCTCCGACTCTCACACACACGTTATCAAAAAAAATTCAACATAACATTGTACAGTCTATGAGACCGCATATTTGTATCATTGTACATGCCTAAAGGAATAAAACTGGAGGAGTCTTTTTCTTACACGGTGTGCGCTCTTACTCATATATTTCCATAAGACTCTGCAAATCTTTTCTATTGGCTCTCATCAAATCTTATATTTACTAATTGGAGGCTCCTTTTGAGGCCTCCACGTTAATCGGAAGAAAAGTCCTAGAAATTATCACAAAAAAGCAAAACATCTGGCCATCACTTTAGTAGAATCTAGCATCATAGCCATTAGATTAAATTTTTACTAATTGGAGGCTCCTTTTGAGGCCTCCACGTTAATCGGAAGAAAAGTCCTAGAAATTATCACAAAAAAGCAAAACATCTGGCCATCACTTTAGTAGAATCTAGCATCATAGCCATTAGATTAAATTTATCTGAAATTACCCACATTGCCATTATGAAAATAGATTAGATGCCATCTAATATTCCTAGAAAGGTCTTTGCCGATTATACGCACGGCCTGCACTCGGTTTTTCTTTCGTGATTGCCCTAGCGCCGCCGTCATCAATCAACTAATCCAGCAGTTAATCATGCTGATCTCCGGCGTGAGGCGGCTGTTAGCTCCAGGGAGGCGCCTTGGTAGGTCAAACGACGAGGTCATTGAGGGCCCCTAGCGACAGCACGGACACTTCTCAGGTGTGTCGTGAACCTGATGTCATTGCAGCACGCCAAAAGGAACAGGTAGCTTGCACAAAGACTCATGGGAGAGCAAGACCAGCAGTTATTATCTGATCCTGAAGAATATGTATTGATCGAGTCGCTGACCATACTGAAGAGCATGAAGATTCTATGTGTCTAATTATTGTTGCGTTAGCGAAACATGCAGCATGATCTCTTGCGAGGTTTTTAATCATCTGGACATCAAGCAAGTGTTAGTAACTTGCATGTACAGGTACAAAATCATGAGAGGTAAGTTGATCACACAATTAAAGCCTGTTTGTACTGGATTTCCACAGTACATTATATCTTTCTATCTGATACAGTAAGCATCTGATTCTTTTATTGAGTTGGTTCAGTTTTATCTTAACTAATTTAAGTGTTTTGATAGGATTTAAGTATTCCACACTTACATCTTCTTATATAGATATTAATCCTTTACTGGCGGGCATATCTTTCTTCATTAGCCTGTGATGGCAGTAAGCAGAAGCAAACCAATAAGCATGTCACAACTACACAAACTGCAGCTAGGCAGAAGTTAACCGTAAGGGTTGAGTGATGGAGCTCTGAGGTTTAAGTTCTGCAAACTCCAAGGGCTGAAAGCCATGCTTCTAAGTGGTCCAGTGAGGTGAGTCCCAAACAACACAAAGGAATGTGCTATACCCATTTTTAGTGTGGCCATTATATGAAGCTACTAGGATAGATCACGTAGTCAGGAAGCATTGATGGGAAACAAGGCCAATATCTACCAGTTAGCTCCAGGAAAATTTAGTAAAAAACAATTCTGCAAAACATATATATTTCAATGAAGGAACGATATATAACATAAGTAACAGTTTGGATTTTGGTGTCTATAAAGATATTTTCCCCTTCAGTGTCTCCACATTAATAGGCAGAATGTTACTTTGGCGCATTATACAACTCTCTAAGATGAAACATCATAAAACTACTATGGGTTAATTAAATCTTTGATACATTTAGGTTGATTAAAAAAATGAGATTGAGGGCATCTCATTTGTGTAGTTGTGACATCCAATTTCAAGTCCAATTCTTTGACACCTTATTCATTTGTTTATACAGATTAACAAACAGGTGGTACTATGCATAATACTTTTTTTTTTGTGAATACTATGCATAATGCCTATTTTCAAACTGTTTGTATTTTTTATTCTAAGTGATGCCACACAATTTCATTCTTCTTCGGAGTCCAGAGGATTAAATATAGCTTAATTCTTACACAAGTTCAATACACATTTGCCTTCAAAAAATGCTATAGCCCGTGCGGAGCACGGGTTTGATGGACTAGTGTAAATAAGTTTTAGGGTACCTGGCGGGCACTCTTCACATAAAAGAGTTATAAAGGCTCATTTTCAAATGTCAGAGTAATCGTGAGTCAAACAAGCTAATTAACTTGCAAAAAAAAAGAAACAAAAGAAAGAAATACTAGCAAGTTCCACAAAAGGTAGAACATCTGACCTTTATATTACGGTCTTCTTAATTTATGCCACTGCAAGTTGACTCATGGACAAGACCTGGTCCACAATTCTAGCTAATTTGTCCCTTTTTCCGATATATAATAACCCACATTATTTCGATGAGTCGGCCAACTGCTCTTGTATAAAATCTGCTAGCGTTCTGGCGGGCAAAAGATTACGTGACAGTCATTTGTTAGAGTAGTTGCCCTGCTAACCCCTATTCGATGATGACAGCACAATTAGGCAGTACAGTATACTCTTTACATTATTCGCGGCTGTGAGATCGAAGCCATCAAGTTCTTTGCGGTGGACTTTTTTTTTTGGAAAGAACTGGAGGGGCAAGCCCCTACAGGTTAATATATTAATAAAAGAAGTTTAAAGATACATGAAAAAAGGGAACAGAAAAACTAAGAGCTAAACAGAAAATAAAAAGTTACGGGTTGTCCTGGATCCATTTCTTTATATGATCAATATGCTTCTTCTTGGCTCTTTCTTTGCGGTGGACTTGCGCTAGGTCAGAGGATGAACGGTTAGATCGATTCCCATGACATGTTTTCACACACACATCTCAAAACAAGATGAACGGTAATGGAGGTGCTCTTGGGATTTCCACACTCCTAAGTGGTAGAGAGTAGATACTTGTCGCAAACTATGTGCTGAGCGAAATGGGAGAATCAGCGACCCATGTACTGTGGACTAGCTAGCAGTAGCTGTAGCCTGTATTATGAAAAAACTCGACCTGCCGGGGGTAAGACCGCCCCCGACGGCATTTTGCTAAGGAGGAGAGCCTCTCACGCAGGCCGAGAAAACCCCCGAACCCCCTCCCCGATCCTACACAGGGACTCAGCTGGCCGTTGTGAGCTTCGGCGCGAGTCTTAACCATGTGCTTTGACCAGGGGAGAGCGAGGGGATTTTTTTAACTGCAGCAGTGAACAGTAACTCGCGTTACTGTTAACTCCATGGGGCGCCGGGATCGAACCCGGGTGGCGAGCTCCACAACCAAATGCTCAAGCCACACGAGCTGACGCTCGTCCCCGTAGCCTGTATTATGGTTGCAAGTTTTTGAACTTACATACACGTGTTTAAAGTCAACTGCCCGGTGGTACAAAATAAAGTAGTGCAAATAATAAATAAAGCTTGACTTTGATTAATTGTGCTGCTATTTCTCTGTGTCTCAACTCTCAAGTCTGAACACACAGAGGCAAACAGCCAACTGAGAAGTCAAGCATGCACTCTCAAGCACCACCTAAACCGATGGATCCCTCGGTCCTTACCCTAGTGCTGCGTGTTCCCCATATATTAGTAGTGCTTGATTACCGTTCAGAGAGAGAGAGAGAGAGAGAGAGAGAGAGAGAGAGCTGACACACTTACTTACACACCCTTCATCATCGTGAGCTCGAGCAACCTCTACCTCGACCGTTCCAAGCCATGGCTTCCTTGCCTTTGTCCTCCCTCTCGCCTCAGCTCCTCCGGCACCTGTCCTCCCTTTCGACCATCCTACCATCCAAACCTATTGCCGTCTCAGCCCGCGTCGCGGCCGCCATTGTTTGTCGCCGCACCTGTTGCCAAAAGCATGCCGCCGGCGGTGGGGGTGAGGCAGGGAACAAGGTGAGGTCAAGCTGGGCAGCCCGGCGAACCGAGACCAGGCTCCGGCGGGGGTCATAATTTACCGCCGAGCGACGTCGTCGGCGGTGTAGAAAGGAAAGCACTCCCGCTGCCGTCTGACACGCCAGCGAAAGGCGCCGGTGGGAATGGTTCTTCTACTGCTTCTTGAACCTCCAGATGTAAGTTCATGGACGGTACACGAGAGAAATTGTAAGTAAACATGTGACGGGGATGGCTGTTGATGAAGTTCAACCAGTAGGTTGTTTTTTAGAAAATGGAAGAAGTTCCCGTCTTTGTGTTTCCACAGGCAGCAACCAGTAGGTTGTTGTTACATGTATTATATTAGGTCACTGTCTTGTACCCTCTTGTGTTTGATTTAAAAAAAAAACTCGACCTGCCGGGGGTAAGACCGCCCCCGACGGCATTTGCTAAGGAGAAGAGCCTCTAACGCAGGCCGAGAAAACCCCCGAACCCCCTCCCGATCCTACACAGAGACCCAGCTGGCCGTTGTGAGCTCCGGCGCGAGTCTTTACCATGTGCTTTGATCCGGGGAGGACGAGGGGATTTTTTTGCACTACAATGAACAGTACCATTTCTGGCACTGTTAACTGCAGTGCCTCCGGTGCCGCAGCGGGGATCGAACCCGGGCCGACAGGAGCCGAAGCTCCCGGAGCCCTCTGGCTCTGGCCACTCGGGCGACCCCGCGTTGGCTTGTGTTTGATTTATGTCAGAAGTCAGATCTGATTCCATGGTGGCACGTTGATGTGGGATACTGGTGGCTATTTGTTTGCGTCTCCAGCGGCAAACAAATTGTCTTAGTTCAGAGCTGCATTGATGGATGATACTCCTTACATGTTCACCCGAAGCTCTAGCTGGAGTTTAGCGAAGCGTTTATTCAGATGCAACCAGTTTAAGTTATAAATCATACGTTAATACTCTTTTACCCTTACAAACTAAAAAACATCATCAGGACCTGTGGCTTGTTTAAACGGTGCTTTTGAGCGAAGAGTGCCGATCGTTATTTCTTCTCTCAATTAAAAACGTGATAAATAGTATGATTTTCTTCTCCCCGTTACGTTGTCATTTTTTATTTAAGTTTCCTTACTGTGCTTTTTTATGTACATATAGAGTATTGATCTTTTTTTTTGCGAGGAATATAGAGTATTGATCTACAATAATACTACAAAAAACTAGAAAAGTATTGGATGCTGCTTTCTTGCCCTCTGAGAGAAAAAATTCACATGCATTTCGCTACAAGTTGACTACTTTCAGCCGATGGTAGCTATTTTGTCCTTTTTCTTTTAAATAATAAAAATTATCATTGTTCCAACTGCTCTAGATGAACAATCCAAATTGTGTATGTCATGAAGTTTTTGTTGTTGTCCTACGCCCTGCAGACAAGAAGTTGTGCAACAGCATAATTACTTATCAAGTCTACAAATTTAGACCACTACGACGACTTAATCAGTGTAATCAATGGACGGAAGCAACATCTACTTACTTGTTCTATAAAAAAAGAAAACGAAACGACCTATTTTATACCATTAAAAATATATCAATTGGTAAGTAGTATCATCTACGCAAGAAACAATCTATACTTACCTGTAGTACTTAACTTGGATGGATGGTGCCATATTTGTATTATTCAATTTTTAGTACCACTGAAGTTATATTGATAAAAAAAACACTTGGCAGCACTTCAGCCATGCTAAAAACACTCATTTATAGTTGATGATAAACCGATGAAGTGTGGTACACAGCTGGAGAGGTCGAATGGTATGGTGGATAACTGAGGGTTTTTTTTGTTTGTTTTGCGGGTAGATAACTGAGGTTTAGCCAACGGCCTGTGCATCGATCATGTATCGTCTGAAGGAGATCATGGATAGAGCGCATGCACCAGATTATCACGGCCTTTGCTTGAAATGTACTCCAAAATAGTCTTCCCTTGTGGTGGAATCATGTCACTCGGGTTTGACTGGCTGCCGATCAGCGTGGGTGCTGCATTTATGAACAATTTTTTTCCCAGTAGAAAACGACATTGTGTTTGTACTGTGTTTCACAAAGAAATGTATTTCTAGTGATTCTCCTAGCTGGCGTGTGATGTGGCACAGGAATCTCATCCCGAGTATGCATTGACCGGTAGCCCGTGGACGTGGAATTTGAAAAGGTTTTTTGGAGCCATGCATGAGGTCGTCGATGGGGCAGCACAGGGCACGGATGACGACCGGGTCAAAGCACACACGGCTCGTAGCCGTTAACTGTCGTCATCGACTAAGCTGTGACTGACTGGGATAGGCGCATCGCATCTGTCAGCCCAACACCAGACAGCGCCCAATGGTAGTTTTGAACTAGTAAGACGTACGCACAGCATGAGTGAGCAGCAGGTCATTGGTTCGAGAAAAAGAGTGATCAGCAGTCAACTCTGTGCTGCGTTCTCGTCTCCCCCCGCTCAGTCTCCATTCCACACGGAAAGATTACAAGTAGCCACTAAAAGATTACCACTAGCTACCAGGCGCGCCATCACTTCATCAGCTGCAAGCCTGCAACTGCAAGCGTATTCGGGCGCGCTCTGCCGCCCGCCAGCCGCAGCCGAACGGCTCGTTGTGCCAAGGCCCAAGGAGGAGCAGGCCATGGCGACGGCGGCGTGGACAATGCCGCGACGAGCCGGTTGCGGGAGGCGGACGTGGCGGCGGTTCAGGAGCTGGCGGCGAACAAGAACGATGAGCCTCACCCTCAGAAGGGCCAGCCCGGCGAGCCGGGGAACCTGGCGACCACAAGAATGCATCATGACAGTCAGCCGACGCGGGTTGTGGACGACACCCCCGGCGGCCATGGTTCTGCTGCTGCTGCTGCTTGAATCTTGAATGGCTCTAGCTATAGTATCTAGGGACACAAGATGTTTTTTAACTGTAAAAAAAAAAGTTGCTTCTGTCGATGATCATGACACTGGTGGATTGCCATCCAATGGCCATGTGATCTTATTTATTCAGATAAAATATAATAGCAGAGTTTCAAAGTGATAGTAAAATAGCATTAGTAATGTCGAAACCTTATTTAATCGCAAATCTACAAATAGTGAAACCCTGAAAATATTTTTGTGTGTGTGTTTTGTTGGGGGGGGGGGGGGGGGCTTATGCCCGACATATACCTGTCTCACGAACCAGCTCGGTGGAGTTTTGCTCGACGCTACTGCTGACATGGCACAAGATTTGAATATCTCGAGCTGACGTATCTGTCAAGGGCACATGTTTAAGACCTGTAGTGTATTTTAAGTTTAAGGACATTTTTGGAATTGCTACTACTACTTCTATATATACACTACTAGTCATGATTTTGTCGCTCAGAGTGCGCAAATGTGTGGACCACGTCACTAGTTAAGTACTAGAAAATTAGCGCACCATTAACGCGCTTTAATGGCCCTCTAGTTTGCATTGTAAATTATCAAGTTGAGATCACATGACGAATGCCTCTAAAGTTGCAGGACCTTGGCGCCTCATGTCATACAATAGCAGGAAGTAATTAGGTCCCAAAACAGAGAAAGATCAGCATGACCTAGTGTGATAGGGAAATAACCATCTTTAGCAGAAAAAAATGTGTACATGATCCATGAAACATTGGTCCCAACTAACAATTTGTTCATAACTCCTTGAGTTGAAAGTAAGTAAAACAGTTTAAGCACAAAAAAAGGGGGGGGGGGGGGGGGGGGGGGGGACAATCCTATGATTAAAATCGTCTATAGAACATGCTTATATATCCTTTTTAATCACGAAGTGTACTTTCTTGTCTCTTTTTTTGGTTGTTGAATTGATGGCCATTGGCTAATAATCCAATTGTTCCTTCCTGACTTAATGGATTCATACCGACACTTAAATTAAGTCAGAAAGGACCAAAACGAAATATTTAAAGTCAAAACTAATGTGAAGTTTGCTAAATTAGAGTTCGAGCAGGTGAACATTGCTGCCAATATTGTGGATTCGCTACTGCTGCCACTACAAGACTCTCGACCTTGCGGCGCTGCTTAGGCGAACTTGCGGCTGCTGTGGGTTGTACCACGCCACGGGACATGTCGCGGGCCGGAAGAGCTTGGACTCCTTGAGTGCGTTGATGGTTGATCCCTTCGTGATGTGCACTGTAGCGTTACCGCTTTTCACAGGATCGAGTCGGAAGTACTGATGAACAGACACAGATAGTACATCACATAAATAGCACAAATTAAGTCTTTAAGTTATTACATTAGGTCCGAATTAAAACATTGAGTCGCACAGCGGAAGTCTAACAACGATACAAGAACAAGGTCCAGATAGACGATAAAGAAGGCGACGACGCGCTCACGATATAGGAATCCGTATCACAAGCTCGATGATGCGAACTCGAGCACACCTCACTCCTCAAGCTCCCAGTGGACGGTCTAGCCCTCAGGAGCACTGCGTCCGCTGGCCTCCCTGTACACTGCCGGCAGCACCAGCTCGTCCGCGCGCTCTGGCAGCACCGCAATTGCGACCAGCACAAGCTTCCATTATCGCTGCGTCTGCATCTCCCAGTAATGTTTTAGGATGGACCCTATCTTCCTTTCCATTATGCTTAAGCTCATCCATCCAAAACAAACTACCGCACCTCTCATCCATGGTCACACCATTACCAACAAACTCTTCATTTCTTGTTCCTAACTCCAACTTTGCCACTGTTGCAGCCACGTTGACGTGATTGTCGCTCACTATTAGGCTTCTACCTCACTGCTTAACATCTCTCAAGGGTTAGTCTCTCCGAACTCATAGGAAGACAGAAGGATCTTGATCCATGCAGTCTTTTTAGTTTGTCTTAATATAACTATTCATTTACATCAAGTCTTTTTAGTTTGTCTGAACCATATAATTAAACAAAAATATAATTATCACTAAACTTATAAATAAAGAGGAGAAATATAGTTTAAACATTGGACATAATTAGTTAATATTAATATCAATTAATGAAATGTTAAGCTCTAATTGGATAAGTGACATTGGAGGCTTCACGATACCACATGTTGGTCCGTATGCAACAGCCAAGCAAATCGACTTCATTATTCTACGATTTCTTTAGGCATAGTCGGACTCCATACGTAAGACAACTCTGATTACGTGGCAACTTAACCATTTTTCAGATTGCAACCCTAATGAGCTATCCTTACGTGAGTATGCCTTGCGGCAACACCGTGAGTAATTCACGTAAAAAAAACACCATGAGTAATAGGAAGGAATATTTTTATGTTATAAATATATATAATTTACATAATGGCATGATGGGTAATTTATGAATATGTGTTAGGGGTAGTTTCGACTAACTAATGGCAGATGTGGGTAATTTAGATCATGTTATATAGATCTAAGGCTACCGTTTGTTTTACTTTAATTTGTAAGGTCGGATGTTTTGCTTTTTTGTGAGAATTTCTAGGACTTTTCTTTCGATTAACATGGAAGCCTCAAAAGGAGCCTCCAATTAGTAAATACTAGTTCATCATCCCGTGCTTCCGCACGGGCTAGCTATCAATTGTTATGAAAAATTACATGGGTAATATGTTTTATAGCTATAATAGAAATTTCAATTAGAAAGCACGAATTACACCCCAGAATTAGTAGAAGACTACATATGTAACTATATATCCATCATTTGAAGTCTGTAACTATATCAATCACACAATTAAATAGAATTTCGAATATTGTAGATCATATCATACTTCAACCGGCTGATCCATTCTGTGGCTTATCCAAAGGAGCAAGCAATGACAACTCAGTTAACGGTTTCTTCTATACCTTCCAAGATCTCAAATCCACTGTAATTAGTGGCCTACTTTCCGGCAAAGAATGAACATAATTGATCGACTTGAGTTACTGAGAAACCTCCACTCCCTAGGGTAGGGATAAATACCGTTATTTGGTCTACCGGTCAAAAAGCATTCACAGTAATAATCCACTTTGCTGTTTTATTCTATACATCCAAATAACATGTGTCACGAAAAACCCAAAAGAAAAGGTTCTAACCTGTATGTGACGATGGGTTGTGTCGTATTCTCATGCTCTGTACACCGGCTTCGTGGCTTGCTACAGTTAGAATTCCTTCAACACTACGACGACCACACAGATCGATCGATCTCTCCACACAGATCGATCGATCTCTCCGTGCCTTCTAACATCACGTCAGCCTCCTGTATTCTTTTCAGAGTCCTATGACAGCTCATGGGCGGCTCTTGTATCGAACGTTTGACCTCTGTGCCTTGGCTTTGGTGGATTATTGAGTAGCACTGCCGTAATTTTATCTCGAACTACAGCTGATTGGACGCTTTGTACTCGTTCACGTGGAGGAGTCCATTGAGTCCATGAGTTGCACGATGGATAGGTGGGCGTATGTCTCTTGTCTCTTGATCTGAACGGTTCTAATCTTGCCTCATGACTAATAGATGGTCAGATGTTTTGCTTTTTTGTGAGAATTTCTAGGATTTTTATCCGATTAACGTGGAGACCTCAAAAAGAGCCTCCAATTAGTAAATATAAGATAAGATAAGATGCCGTCCACGTCAGTCTTCAAGAGGAAGCATACATGGCTTTTGCAAGAACATCCATAACAGAAAAGGCTCAATGCTGCGACTTTGACCTGGCGACTGACGTGGACGGGGAGCTCAGCGACGTCAAGCGTGTGTGCACACAGGGCTGATCTTTCTTGTGGTGCAGACCGGTTCTCTGTTCAGGATCTTCTCTTCCTCTTGTCATGTTTGCGCATATCCTATAGTTTCATTGTGTTGGAATTAACGTGCAACCAACGATGCAAAATACTTGATCCAACTAGTTCTATGTGGCGTTGCACACTAGAGTTCACTTTGTACAGAGAGTGTCAGGATGTGAACGATGTATATGAGTTGGTTAACTGATCTCACTTTGAAGCTAATTACTAATTTGTTAGGACGTTGAATATTTGGTAGATGCATGTCAATTAGTTATGAGTAGCTGTCAAGGTTTACAGACGTGAACTGGACGACGACCAGCTAGTACTATAGTACCTGGATGAGGTCAATATGCTACCATTAATGCGCGTTTGGTGGCGACAGGACCCTTAATTTGGCCTCTTCAGGTGTCATGACTCATGTACAATTGCTTATGCATGGGGTGTCTGCAGCGCGTCATTCTTGGAGCCGGAATTAGTTCATATCACTGGCTGCGAGTAGGGGTGGCCCGTTGACTTGTCCATGGCCATTCTTCCCTTCATACGGTCTGAGATGATGATCTACGTCTAGGATAACCGAAGATATATAAGACCAGCTTTTAGCCACTCGGCAAAAATACAGCGCTCTCTGTACGACGACGACAAGGCACAACTGGCCCAAAATATGCTCACGCGCTAAAAGAAATACATATATACTTATATAGCACTCCGACCGGGTACGGTGACCTAGCAGTTTACTAACGTGTCTCAGGTGACTGACCCAAGTATTCGTTGAGCCATCGACGTAGCTCGAATATGTTTGGATCAATGACGTGGGGGACGAGCTAGGCAACACAGCTCGATCGGATGCTGACTGAATCAACATGTACACACTAGACAGTACTGTTGCGAGTGCCGATCGATTACGACATGTGACTGTGACGGATCAGCGACCCGATGAAAAGACATCATCGTACTAGTCTGTACATGCCGTGCCTTTAGACGACCAACACCAGCCAGTGGTTTTGAACTGGTGAGACACGCACACGATCGAGCTCTTGACTTCAACAGGAGTCAAGTGTCACCAGTTGCCTGTGTGCAGACTATAGCTAGCACACAGGTCGTTTCCAACTAATTAACGCAGAAGCTTGACTTGTGGGGTTATAAGAAGGGCTCGATCCCAGCAATTAAGAAGCATCCATCACCAGAGCATAGAGGTGCACTGATCAGTGGATCAAGCATAAACTAACTGTAAGTTATCTCGGTGCCTCCATCTGAGTCGACCAAGCAGGACATGGCCATGGCGGGGTCACCGTCTTCGCCGCCTTCGCCTTCTTCCATCAGGCAAGAGCTGGGACTGAAAGCCGAAGGGACTCCTGCTCCTCCTCCTACTCCCGTGGTGTTGACACCGGATTTTGGAAATCCTCTGATACGCGGCGAAGAGATAAGGCAAGGGGAGATAGTATCTGGAGAAGACGCCGCGTTGACCGGAACAAAAGGAAGATTTTGATTGTTACGATCAGAGGATTAGTTAAGATAGGAATAAAATATTTTCTTGTAACGAAAGTTAGGAGGAGTCGTGTTTGTTTCGAAGTCGGTTGCCTCGGGTGTATAAATATAAACCCAGGTGCTTGTAATCAGAATAATACACAATTCAATACAACTCTCGGCGCATCGCCAACCTGTTTTTCTCGACGGGTTTCTTGTTCGAGCGGGCTGCATCGGCACGATCTCCGCTAGGGCAGGGAATTCGTCACCCCACGGTAATTATCTCGACTATCTAGTAACCTTCTCGTCTCATGCTTTGATCGAATTATCTCACTGCATTGAGTTGATCGAATCTGCTAGTGGTGTTGGTTTAATTATCAGTTATCCGGTATATGAGATCTATCTAGAACTGTTAGCAAGATCGGCGTCGTTATTGCTGTCTCGGTTAGGTCCGATCCTACGCGACGTTTGTCTGATGAACATAGTACAGATAGATTAAATATATTCGAGTCATCTTAGATCGATTTATTAGTTGGTCTTCCACCTAATTATCTCCGATAGAACCTTATTGCTGTCTCGGTTAAGTCCGATCCTACCGGTTTTATTGGAATAGTTCTGTGACGCGTCTGGCTGATAGATTGATCTAGGGTTCGATCGGGACGTTTAGCCGATTAGTTACCATAATCACTTTGGATTTGTTTATTGGTCGATCTTCCACCTAATTGCTTTAGCAAAACCTTATTGCTGTCTCGGTTAGGTCCGATCCTACGGGTTTTGCTGGAGTAATTCCGTGACGTGGTTAGCCGATAGGCCGATCTGGAGTTTGATCGGAGTGTTTAGCCGATTAGTTATCACACAGATCTTTCCTTCCTGAAACTTTTATATTCTTTATTGCACTGTTTGGCTGGTTACAAAGTATTTATTTAATTATCTAAATCTAGCCGATAGTTTACTGTGGTTTGTTAGATCTGTTCCTTTACTGTTCAATAGCCGATGATAGGGAGCCGATAGGGCGTAGCCGATAGCAACGGTCGATTGTTCTATTTGTCTTTATTTGCATCATCGACTGTTTCCACGACATTCAGTTGTCGGCTATACATCGGCCTGTTTCTCGGGCCGGTGACCAGGTGAATTTGACCTTTTTATCCTTTTGTTAGTTTTCAGGAAAAACTGACTGGCACGCTTCGGGATTCTCACGGCGTACGAGATTCGGTCCTGCACTGGAGTTAAGCAGATCTCCCAGGCCGTTTGTGTGTGATTTTCGTATCAACACACTTTTTGGCACGCTCGGTGGGACACGTTCATTGAAGTCATGTCGCAAGACGGGACACCAATCGACAGGACCAAGATTGGGTCGCACAATGTCATTCAGGTGACAGAAGATCAGCTGAGTGATGAACAGAAACAGCTGCTCATGAAGAACATGGAGGACTACAAAGAGCTGTGCCTGCAATCATTCAAGAAAACAAGAGCAGGCGTGGTTCAGTCCAATCCTTTTCCCATGCCGGTTGTCGTGGACACTTCCAAGAAACCGGCGGGGTCATCAGATGAGAAGGCAGCAGCTGAAGAGATTCAGAAGGTGGTCAATATTGCTGTTGAGAAGGCATTAGCAGAAAAGTCTACCCCCTTGGTGAACTCTATCAAGACTATGTTTGAAGATGCGCTCAAAGTTGCTAAAGAAGTCAGACCGACAGAAGAAGTACCAGAGCAACCACCACCGACGTCGGCTGCTGGGTCGTCTCAGGTCCCATCTGGAAATCTGAGTGATATGATTTATACTGCCATGCATCAAGCATTGATCAATCAGTCTCCAGTATTGGTCAATACCTTGAAGGACCTCATCATCAAGACGGCTGATGGTACGATATACAATGAGGTAGGAGGTGGGCCGGTGTACTCTACTCCTCAGAGGAGTTATCGGCTGCCTCTTGGTACCCCTACAAGAGATGTGGGAGGTCGTACTTTTCAGATTTCAGAACAGTATGTGCCAACTGGGTCTGGAGGTAATCAAGCATGGCCGGATCAGCAAGGACCATCGTCAGCAGCGAGGAGCTCGGGGGCAGATGATTGGGCTGTCAAGATTGCTGACATAATGAGAGACCAATTTGGCTTGAAGGCGAAGGATCAGACTTCTGTGTACCGCCGCCCATATCCAGAGTGGTATGACAGGACTCCTTTCCCTCCACGGTACAAGGTGCCAGATTTCTCCAAGTTTTCTGGACAGGATAACACATCGACCATGGAACACATCGGCCGTTTCCTCGCGCAGTGTGGTGAGGCTTCGGCTGATGACATATGGAAGATCAGATTGTTCCCTTTGTCGCTGTCAGGCCCAGCTTTTACATGGTTCGCATCATTGCCGGCCGATTCCATTAAAGAGTGGCGTGATCTGGAGCAGAAGTTCCACAAGTACTTTTATGGCGGCACTACTGAGATGAAGCTCACAGATCTGACTGCTGTTCGTCAGAGGTCCGGAGAGTCGGTGCTGGATTACATTCAGAGGTTCCGAGATGTTCGTAGCAGATGCTACAGTTTGGCTCTGACAGACCAGCAGTTAGCCGAGTTAGCCTTTCAAGGGCTCATCGGCCCCATTCGGGAGAGGTTTGCGTCTCAGGAGTTTGAGAGTATCTCCCAGCTGGCTCAGAAGATCTCAGCTCACGAGAGCCGATTCCAGAGTGCTGTGAAGGGCAGGCATGCTGCATATGCTGATTATGCATTTGAATCTGATTCTGATGAAGATGGAGAAGAAGTGGGACTGGCTGAATGGACCAGAGGCAAGAAACCAGTGGCGTGTCCGTTCATCAAGCAAGCTGCGGCCCAAGAAAGATATGATTTTGATGTGAACAAGCTGGACAAGATCTTTGATTGGTTGTTACAGGAGAAGCAGATCCAGTTGCCACCGAATCATGTTTTGCCTTCACCTGAAGAATTGAAGAAGAGGAGGTGGTGCAAGTGGCATAATGCTCCATCACATACTACGAATGAGTGCAGAGTCTTCAGGCAGAGTGTTCAGGCTGCGATTGAACAGGGTCGCATCAAGTTTGATGAACAAAAGAAGCCCATGAAGATTGATGGGAATCCTTTTCCTGTGAATATGGTGGAATTTGGTAGTTCATCCATGATCAACAAGTATCAGAGGAAGAGGGAAAGGGATGATTATGAAGAGCACAGATCTCGGGATGACTCGCATTGGGATTGTCCTTTCTTCAGGTACTGTTGGGAAGAAGGCATGAAGTTGCCACCGATCGAAGGGTGCCCAGGCTGCAGCAATCAGTCAAGGAGGCTGTACAGAGAAGTGCCATCTCATGTCTATGCTAGACAGGAGAGAGTTCCGGCTTTTGATCGGCTGCAGGAGAATGGGGCATCATATCGGCCAATGAGAGAGGCGCCGCGTCGACCAAACAGAGAATTCAAGCCTTCTGTTCATGATCGGCTAGGGCCAAAGCAAGACGATGAGGCTGAGTTCCAGGAGCTGATCGATGAAGAGCAGCAAGAATATAGGCCTAAACGCCAGCCACAGTGGTGTCCCACTGGTATCTTTTCCAAGAGCCAAAAGAGAAGGGTACAGAGACAGCGTTGCAGGGAGATGGAAGCCGAGCTCCATAAACGTGATGATGATGATGATCGGCGTCCGCGTACCAGGAAGGAATGGAGGCCCAAGGTGGCGTCTGAGGTCCAAAAGTTGGAAGCAGCAGTCAATGTTTGCATCATGCCGTATGAATTCAGAGCTGTTGATGATGAAGAATCTGACGATGATGCTGCAGAAGCTATGGCACAGTTGGTCCTTGATCCGCAACAGGCTGTGTTTGACAAGCCAGAAGAATCTAAGCGCCGGCACATGAAGGCTTTATATGTCAAAGGGTATGTGAATGGTAAGCCGATGAGCAAGATGCTGGTCGATGGAGGTGCTGCGGTCAACATTATGCCGATGACTACCTTCAGGAAGTTGGGCAGGACCGATGATGATCTGATCAAACCAACATGATACTCAGGGACTATGGGGGCAAGACGTCAGAAGCAAAAGGGTGCTCAATGTGGAGTTGACCATCGGAAGTAAGACGTTGCCCACTACGTTCTTTGTTATTGATGGTAAGGGTCTTATACCATGTTGCTTGGGAGAGATTAGATTCATGCCAACTGTTGCATCCCGTCCACTTTACATCAGTTCCTTATTCAATGGGTGGATGATGTGATCGAGGTGGTTCCGGCCGATACCGCGGTTTACGTCGCTTCGGCCGATTTGGGTCCCATGCGTTTGGAGTGCATGGATTGTTTCTCTGGCAAGGTTTGGGATGGAGAGTTCTTGGAGTTCACCGATGACAGCGTCGAATTGGTGGATGACTTGAATCCTAAAAAGTTGCTCTGACAGGCGCCACAGAGGACGCCAAGGAGGAGGGCAAGTTGGGGCAAGGATTTACTTCGGCCGATGAGCTAGAGGAGGTAGATATAGGTGATGGTAGCAAGCCTAGGCCGACTTTCGTCAGTAAAGGATTATGTAAGGAATTTAAAGATAAATTAATAGAGTTGTTAAAGGATTACCGAGATTGTTTTGCATGGGAATATCATGAGATGCCGGGTCTTAGCCGATCAATTGTTGAACATCGGCTACCTATCAAACCTGGATTTCGGGCACACAAGCAAGCTCCAAGGAAATTTGAGGCTAAGGTTGATGAAGCGATTAAACAGGAGATTGCTAGATTGTATGAGGCAAAATTCATACGTCCATGCCGGTATGCTGATTGGATATCAAATATCGTCCCGGTGGAGAAGAAGAATGGCAAGTTACGGGTGTGCATTGACTTTAGGGATCTGAACAGAGCAACGCCCAAAGACAGCTATCCGATGCCGGTGGCCGATACGTTGATTGATGCTGCGGCAGGACATAAGATTGTCAGCTTCATGGATGGCAATGCTGGTTACAATCAGATTTTCATGGCCGAAGAAGATATTCCAAAGACTGCCTTCAGATGCCCAGGTGCGATTGGTTTATATGAATGGGTTGTGATGACTTTCGGCTTGAAAAATGCTGGTGCTACTTATCAAAGGGCTATGAATTACATATATCATGATTTGATTGGCCGATTGGTAGAGATATATATTGATGATGTCATTGTTAAGTCAAAGGCCATCGATGATCACATAGCTGACTTGAAGGAAGTGCTGGAGAGGACCAGAAAGTATGGTGTCAGGATGAATCCCAATAAGTGTGCCTTTGGGGTATCGGCTGGGCAGTTCTTGGGGTTCATTGTGCATGAACGAGGTATAGAGATTGGCCCAAGGAGTTTTGAAGCCATCAACAAGTTGAAGCCCCCAACAAACAAGACAGAGTTGCAATCTCTTGTTGGGAAGATAAATTTCGTAAGGAGGTTCATTGCTAATCTGTCAGGAAGAATTGAGCCGTTTACACCATTGCTACAGTTGAAGGCTGGTCAAGAGTTCAAGTGGGGCCCTGATCACCAAAAAGTGTTAGATGAGATCAAAGAATATTTAAAATCTCCTCCAGTATTGGTTCCTCCTAAGGCGGGCGTTCCTTTCAAGTTGTATTTGTCAGCCGACAAGAAGTCCATCGGCTCTATGTTGGTGCAAGAACAAGAAGGAAAAGAAAGGGTGGTATTTTATTTAAGCAGAAAATTGCTTGACGCTGAAACCAGGTATTCTGATTTGGAAAGATTATGTCTTTGCCTTTATTTCTCTTGCACCAAATTGAGGCATTATCTTCTTTCGAGCGAGTGTACTGTGGTGTGCGGAGCCGATGTAGTCAAACATGTCCTATCGGCTCCTATTTTGAAGGGAAGACTCGGAAAGTGGATGCTTGCTCTAGCTGAATTCGATTTGAGGTATGAGCCTCTTAAAGCTGTTAAAGGTCAGATTTTGGCAGATTTAATAGTTGAGCATAATCATGTTGAGCCTTTGCCATGGATATTATTCTTTGATGGGTCCGTTTGCAAAATGGGATGTGGTATAGGCTTGGTTCTCATTTCGCCTCGGGGGGCATCATTCGAGTTTTCTTATTCTGTTGATGTTGGTACTAACAATCAAGTTGAGTATCAAGCTGTGTTAAGGGGTTTACAATTGCTTGGTGATGCTGGAGCCACTCATATTGAAGTAATTGGAGATTCATTGTTGGTGCTTGGACAACTCTCTGGAGAATTTGAATGCAGGGACGAAAATCTGCGGTTTTATTATGAAGAATGCGTATTGCAGCTGCAGAAATTCGGGGATGTGAAATTCAAGCATGTTCCCAGAGAGCAGAATATGGAAGCTAATAGGTTGGCACAAAATGCGTCAGGATATCGGCCTGATCATAGATGCATTGTGCTGGATGTTCCTGATGTTGAGGCTGAAGATTGGAGGGCGGAAATCATTTCATATTTGAAGAATCCATCTCAATCCGTATCCAAAAAGGTTAGGTATCAAGCTCTTAAATATGTGTTGTTGGATGGAGAGTTATATTACCGAACCTTGGAAGGTGTGTTGTTGAAGTGCTTGGATCTGGAAGAAGCAAAATTGGCAATGGCGGAGGTGCATGAAGGAATTTGTGGGACCCATCAGTCAGCTTACAAGATGAAGTGGTTGCTGAGGAGGACTGGTTATTTCTGGCCGACCATGTTGGAGGATTGTTTTGAATATTATAAAGGTTGCCAGGATTGTCAGAAATTTGGTCCAGTTCAGAGGGCTCCTGCTTCGGCCATGAACCCTATCATTAAGCCATGGCCGTTTCGGGGGTGGGGTATGGATATGATTGGTCAAATTAATCCTCCGTCAAGCAAAGGGCATAAGTACATTTTAGCTGTGACTGATTATTTCACAAAGTGGGTGGAAGCTGTGCCATTCAGGAATGTGACTTCAAAAGATGTGATCAATTTTGTGAAGGAGCACATTATTTATCGGTTTGGAATTCCTCAGACGATTACCACTGACCAAGGGTCCATTTTCATATCGGAGGAGTTTTTGGAGTTTGCTGCAAGTTTGGGAATTAAAATATTAAATTCTTCTCCGTATTATGCTCAAGCAAATGGTCAGGCTGAGGCGTCCAACAAGAGTTTAATCAAGTTGATTAAACGCAAAATCGATGAACAACCAAGGAAGTGGCACACGACATTAGCCGATTCGCTTTGGGCCTATCGGATGTCGTGTCATGGGGCTACACAAGTCACGCCTTATCAGCTGGTATATGGGCATGAAGCAGTTCTTCCTTGGGAGGTAAATATTGGGTCTCGCCGAATTTCATTGCATGATGAGCTTACAGCCGATGAGTACAAAAACTTAATGGATGATGAATCTGAGGACATAGTACAACTTCGGTTGCGAGCTATGGAGAAGATTGCTCAGAATAAAGCTCGAGTTGCGAAGCATTATAATAAGAAAGTTGTTTCCAAGCAATTTTCCGAAGGGGATTTAGTGTGGAAGCTTATTTTGCCGATAGGTTCCAAGAGTAACCGCTTCGGTAAATGGTCCCCAAATTGGGAAGGTCCATTCAAGATTAGCCAATGTTTAGTTGGTAATGCTTACAAGTTGCAGAGTTTGGATGGAAAAGAAATGGAGCGAGCCCTTAATGGGAAATATTTGAAGAAATATCATCCAAGCGTCTGGGTTAATTCTTGAAGAAATAGCATACAAGAGCCGACAGCACGTCGCCTACAGAAAGCCGATGACTGCTAAGCCGATGCAACGGCTAGGCACATCGCCTCTAGAAGAAAAAATACAAAGAAGCCCAAATCAAAGTACAAGTTCTTACACCAAGAATACACACTGCGGCTGCTGTCAAGTGTCAACCAAGTGCTGACACAGGGTAGGATGGGTCGTTGCTCCAGTGTACGAGGAGAGGAGCAAATGCATGGACACCATCACGTCGAAGAAGATGTTATCCCTGAGAAGGAACCTTGTCTGACGAAGAACATGAGTTCTTCCTCGAAGTCTGAAGAGGAGCCGCTGTCTTCAGGGATTAGCTCAAGAGGGATAGCGTCGGGATGAAAGAGATTGGAGAGAAGCAAACGGAAGGCAAGAGGCCAGAGCGTGGGTGTGTAAAGGGAAAAGAAGCTCATGGTTGTTATCTCGCTGTTTGGGATATATTGCTGAGGTCTTGTGAAAGGGATTCTTCTTGCCGGCCATGGTGTTGTGATTTTGATGAAGGGAGGCATTCCTTTTATAGGCCAAGATGCGGAAGGAGATAAGATCGTGGAACAGTGAAAGACCTGCTGCAATTAAAGTAATTGGTACGGATTGTCTGGTGCACGCCATATGAAGACAAGGGTACAGCTCATTATGTCAGGTATACTGTTCTCACGTGAAACGCCATCTAGAAGCTTACATTAAAATAAAGAAGTATGGCAAGAATATGCGGCAGAAGATTCGTGCAAGAGGCAAAAGGCCGATGTCTTTACGTCGCCCTTGAATTTAAAGTGTTTATACAAATACTTTAGAGTTCAAAAGAAGTTTTTGCTACAAGACTAAGCCTACAGGTACTCCTGGATCTTGTCGATGGCGTTTTTGCGGATCTGCTCGATGCTGTTTATGAACTTGAGGTCTTGTTCCATTGAGCCGATGTCCGGATGAAGCACTAAGAGCTGCTGACGTGCTAGATCCTTGGCCGATGATAGTATGCTTTCTTGAGTTGATATTTCATCGGGGAGAAGGGCTAGTTTGTCTTCTTCAGCCTTAATCTCTTGTTCTTTGGCTCTTACTGCGGCTTGGAGATCCTCAAGCTCTTTCTTCAGCCGATCTAGTTCAGTTCGAATTTCTGCGGGCTTGGTCCTTAGCTCGTCAAGTTTGGCTTGCTCAGTCTGGACCTGGGAATCGGCATTGACCAAGGCTATCAGACGATCTGATCTAGCAGCCCTTTCGGTCATACGTCTTTGGATCTTGATGATCTCCAGCTCATGATAGTCGATGTGTGCAGCGGGATGCAGAGCTTCTAAGAGATCATATGGGATCAGACGACGGATCTCATTGAATCGGCTTGAAACTGGGCCGATGTTGGATGTCAGCACGTCAAGAGTTGGCTCCGACAGTCTTTCTGAAATTTCCCTCAGGGTTGTCTTCACATCGTCAGGAAGATAAGGTTTTGAGGAAGCCGATGAGTCCAAATTGATGGCCGATGGTTGAGGGTCCGATAGCTGAAATGAGAATAGAGTGATGATGCATTCAAGATGAAATGATAAGAAGGGCTATCTTGATTTTACCGTCTTCTCTGTATCGGCGTCAGGAGATGTTGGGATCTGCGTGCCTACTAGACCGGTTGGAAGGTTGAAATCTTGTCCGCTTTCTCCTTGAGGGGTAGAAGTATCTTCGGCCGATGCATGTGGTACTTCAGAGCCGATGGCGGCATGGTCCCGAACTGGCGACGCTTGGGTATCTGTGTTCGGAGGAACATTGACATTAAGGTCCTGCAAAGAAGAGTAAGTGTTATTTAATGAAAAATATGAATTATTCAAAGTGCATCATTAAGAAAGAGACCTGAGGAGTCTCATCGGCGGGCGAAGATGTGAAGGCCGACATTGAGCTTTGGCGGACCTTGCGAGTAGCTTGGCGCGCAGGCTGTCGTCGTGGGGCTAGTGCGGGCTGCCTTAGTGCTTGAGGAGCTGTACGCTTTGGAACTGGTGGCTTGTTTGGAGCTGCTGCTGTTTTTCTTTTCCTCGGCGCTGGCAAGATGATGTTTGGAGTAGCCGATTCCCGGAGATATGGCACAGGGTTGCCGTCACGGCCGACGGGGGTTGCTTCATCTGCAGACTGAATCAAGAAGAGGAAATGATTAGCATGATTATTGCAGGCTCATATATAATGAATGCATATGAAATACTTGAGATTATTACCTCTTCGTCGGCAGGAAGATCCAGAGGAGTCAAGTATGTAGAGCACTTGAGGTGGAAGAGATGTTGTCGCCATTCTGCCCACCAGGAGTTGAAAGAGCTTGAACTGAAGGGCTTCAGAATGATGTCGGCATAGTTGCCGATGGGGATGACGTCGGCTAAGCGAGACAGTCTCAAGTAATCTGTCCTATCGGCGATGGGGGCTCTGATCTTCAGTTTGCCGATGAAAAATAGGCCGATGGGAAGTTGACCTAGGCCGAGCTGTCTGGCACAGACAGAAGGGTGATACAGCTCATAAGAGGGTCTTTTGTTGCGGCCTGAATGAATCTGAGTTGGAAGGATGCAAGGTTTGATGTATGCAAGGAATTGAGCTTGTGATTCTTCGTCTTGCAAGGGGTTGTCAGGACGGAAAGAGGATGGTGTATCAAATTCCATCATGTTTTGGTATGGGAACCAGATGGTCACTTTGGAGCGGAAGCCATAATAGAAAAGCCTAAACCAAAGGCGTAGTGATTCAGGCGATGATCTTTCTCCAGGAACAACGGCTACTGCTTCGCCGAAAGAAAGGCATCGGCGTCGAGTTTGTTCCTCTGACTCTGGCTGAACATTAGGAAATGTTCTGTTTTCAAGGGGAGGGAGAGTAGCAGCCTTTGAGGAATATAGGACAAGCCAGAGCTGAATAAACCACCAAGGGCCACCAAAATTCTCTACAGGTTGGTTGGTGGATAATTTTCTGGCTACTTGATGAAGAAGCTGATAAGTGGCGCCGAGTAAATATTGCCCTAATGGGAGTTTTGTACCTCCTGCAAGAAGCTCTGCAAGGTTTTGCATATTTTGTGTAGGGCCACAGGCTGATCCGCAGAAAAGGTATCTATCTAGCCACATCATCAAAAAGGCTGCATGTTCCTTATCAGTCACTGGTCCTGAGGGGTGGCTATATTTGGTAATAAAGCCCTTCCAGCCCCCAATGCCATTGGTTTGGAAACCATGAGTCAGTGTGACTTGCAAATTGTCAGGAGCAAAGGAAGTTGCGACATCAAGATCTGTGAGCATGGTCACATCCATAAGTGAAGGGGACATAGGGCCATGACCGAATGTATATGCGTTGAGGGCATCAGACCAGAAATAAGATGAAGAAATCAGCAAAGGGTTATTTCTGGTTGTTTCGGCAATAGACAAATTGATGCAATGATCTATGCCTAAAGCAGTCCAGTGAGCGAGTTTGGCCTGACGAACTCGGCAATACCAATTTTTCCAGCCAGGAAGGGTGCTCGGCCAAGATCTGAAACTAGCGCTCCAATGAGAAGGGTTGAGCAAGGTGTTTTTGAAGGGGATCCTAAAAGTTTCAGATCTAATAAAGTGAGTGGGGTCCTCATCGCCCATCGGCCCTAAGAAATAGAATCTCGAAGCAGAGGAGGGAATCACGAGCTGCGCCCTAAGGTTCTGAAAATAATGCGAAAAAGAAAAGGAGAATAAAAATGGTGAGGAACTAATGGCGGAAACAGTTAAGCCTAGGGTTGAGAAAAATAAAAGGGAAATCAGATTTGAAGGCGATGGATTACCTCAGGGATAGATGCGGTGAGTACCGGCGGGCGCTTCGTCCGAGCCTCGGCATCGGAATCGGAAGAAGACTGACGCGCCATTTCTTGGTCGGCGACAGCGACGGCGCGGAGGAGAGAGAACCGATGAAGAGCGGCTTCCTTGAGAAGAAAGTGGAGGAGGAAGAAGATGAGGGGTCGGTTCCGTATTTATGAGGGTCGTGAGTGGTGCTTGCTATAAATGTGCACAAGGCACTAGGAGACAAATTCGGCGCACAAAGATTTTGTACTCCGAACTTGGGGGGCATGTGTTGACACCGGATTTTGGAAATCCTCTGATACGCGGCGAAGAGATAAGGCAAGGGGAGATAGTATCTGGAGAAGACGCCGCGTTGACCGGAACAAAAGGAAGATTTTGATTGTTACGATCAGAGGATTAGTTAAGATAGGAATAAAATATTTTCTTGTAACGAAAGTTAGGAGGAGTCGTGTTTGTTTCGAAGTCGGTTGCCTCGGGTGTATAAATATAAACCCAGGTGCTTGTAATCAGAATAATACACAATTCAATACAACTCTCGGCGCATCGCCAACCTGTTTTTCTCGACGGGTTTCTTGTTCGAGCGGGCTGCATCGGCACGATCTCCGCTAGGGCAGGGAATTCGTCACCCCACGGTAATTATCTCGACTATCTAGTAACCTTCTCGTCTCATGCTTTGATCGAATTATCTCACTGCATTGAGTTGATCGAATCTGCTAGTGGTGTTGGTTTAATTATCAGTTATCCGGTATATGAGATCTATCTAGAACTGTTAGCAAGATCGGCGTCGTTATTGCTGTCTCGGTTAGGTCCGATCCTACGCGACGTTTGTCTGATGAACATAGTACAGATAGATTAAATATATTCGAGTCATCTTAGATCGATTTATTAGTTGGTCTTCCACCTAATTATCTCCGATAGAACCTTATTGCTGTCTCGGTTAAGTCCGATCCTACCGGTTTTATTGGAATAGTTCTGTGACGCGTCTGGCTGATAGATTGATCTAGGGTTCGATCGGGACGTTTAGCCGATTAGTTACCATAATCACTTTGGATTTGTTTATTGGTCGATCTTCCACCTAATTGCTTTAGCAAAACCTTATTGCTGTCTCGGTTAGGTCCGATCCTACGGGTTTTGCTGGAGTAATTCCGTGACGTGGTTAGCCGATAGGCCGATCTGGAGTTTGATCGGAGTGTTTAGCCGATTAGTTATCACACAGATCTTTCCTTCCTGAAACTTTTATATTCTTTATTGCACTGTTTGGCTGGTTACGAAGTATTTATTTAATTATCTAAATCTAGCCGATAGTTTACTGTGGTTTGTTAGATCTGTTCCTTTACTGTTCAATAGCCGATGATAGGGAGCCGATAGGGCGTAGCCGATAGCAACGGTCGATTGTTCTATTTGTCTTTATTTGCATCATCGACTGTTTCCACGACATTCAGTTGTCGGCTATACATCGGCCTGTTTCTCGGGCCGGTGACCAGGTGAATTTGACCTTTTTATCCTTTTGTTAGTTTTCAGGAAAAACTGACTGGCACGCTTCGGGATTCTCACGGCGTACGAGATTCGGTCCTGCACTGGAGTTAAGCAGATCTCCCAGGCCGTTTGTGTGTGATTTTCGTATCAACACGTGGTCAAGCTAGCTTCTTCTGATCCGCCAGGCGGGCCGCCTATCCATCCGAGGGAAAGACCCAACCCCGACATACACCATGGCATGCTGCCGTGGCGCGTGGGCGGCCTCCGCCAAGGTATTGGTACGATCTTGTTGGCGCTGAAGTCAGTTTGGAGGAGATAAGGAGACAACAAAGTGATTGGAGAGTACAACAATGCCTAGCTCCCTGTTTGCCGTCCGTGTATGTAGTGAACTAGTGATGATGACACGATTGTGCTAGTTTAGCAAGTACAGTGTTTTCTCATAAGTATAAAGAATCTTAAGATGTTTTTATCAGACAATCTCTATAATAATTCATCTTGGTAGTTCATTGCAAAAAAAGAAAAGCTATCTTGGTAGTTGTCTCACAGTATATTTCTATAATCTCTTTATTTGTGGATGAGAAAAGATATTTATGAGTTCCATGACAAAAAAAAATCGTAAAATCATGAAAGCAGTCTCATACTCCTAGACTAGTACCGTGTCCAACTGTCTTTTTTTACTTTTAAGTTGCGGTTATTTTCAGATGATCTTTTGTGTAATAACATTAGTGTATAATTTATAAAGTATTTTCCTCTAGATTTTTGTAACGGTAACGGTGGGGAATTTGGAGGGTATTTTTGGACTAATTTGTTCATAATGATAATGATGGTAATTTTTAGAACGTGTCTATGGTATTCTGGACTAATTTATTTATAACGACAGTGGTGGATAATTTTTCTCTTCTTTTCTCTCTAGGTAATAATACTTAGAGGCTCATTTTCAAATTTCAGTCATTCTAAGGGAAACATGCTTATCGATAAGAAAAAAAAAGAGAAATACTAGCAAATTCCACTAGCATAGGAGACATATTGGTCCAGAGATTATTGAGGGTGAAATCGTTACTGGTACACGCACACAGTTGCTGGTCTAATATCCCTCTAAGCTTTTCCTTGTCTTATACTACTAGCCGCATGCCCGTGCGTTGCCACGAAAAAATATACAAACAAATAAACTGGAACCATGTCTTACCTCTATTGCAGCAAACACCATGAGGACTCACAATTAAAACTGCACAAAAGAAAGATACTCTATGATATACTCATAGTTAGGAGTAACTCGTAACTTTGACATTGCATCGATTTGTCAAAAGTTCCCAACTTTGAAAGTCTACCGTCTTAATGGATGAGAGCACAATTCATCTGAGTAGCAAATTCTTGTAGCTACCAGAAATTCTAGAGACATTGGACTAAAACCATACTCATACTTGGATCTGTCAAATAATGTAACATCTTTTTTTTTTCAAAAAAAAGTGAGTTGCCGCATATTATTTGTAGCCGTAGTTCATGTTTTAGAGCTATATCCCTCCCGACCATTGACTATTAGAGGTAAAAAAAGATACAAAATGTCTAGCAAGATCAAGAAACCTGATGATTGCCTGATGAAGAAACGCGAAAACGAGAATACGTTTTCTAAACTGAAACACATAAACAGTTAAATGTGTTTTTGCTGCTTCGTTCCCAACAGAAAGCAGCGCATCAGGAACGGACCGCCTCAAATAAAATCAATCTCTGCGGCCATGCTCGATAGGAGGGGTCTCACTCACCACCAAAATGGATTCGTACGCTAGTATAGAAGAGAATAGTGTGATCGATTTTGTCCAATTCTAAATCAGTATCATGAATTTTACAGCTTTACAGCCAGAGTTTTGAATGTGGACAAAATAACTTAAGCTCATGCAATGATCTGAATCCGGCCATGGTCACCGCATCCCTCCGGTCCTTACAGGAACGAGGAGGGAAGAGAACCAAAGATCGCGGAATGGGAGACCGGCAAAGAATGCAGGAGGTGGCGAAAGGGGAAAAGCTGCGGGAGGGAGGGCTGTGTAGCACTTCCCGCGGCCGCTGTCGATCCGCCAACCCAAGGCACCGTGGCCCATCGTCTTCCGCATGGCCGGATTAGAGGAGCCCGGCTGATTTGCTGCGGATCGAGGCAAAGGAACGAACGGTCCTGACATCGGTCTTGAATCCGGGCCGTCGGCGGCGATGGCGACGCCGGCGACAGCTGCGAGGATAGAACGGTGACGCCCGCCGCACCACCCAGACCTCCACTCCGTGCGCCGTGCAGCGCATGGGCTGTGTGACGTGCTGTACGCGCGGACAGGAGAGAGGACGGAGAATATCTGATTGGTTCTGGAAGCGAGGGGCAGGGGAGCGCCGGCGTGCGGGAGAGGAGGCGTGCGGAGAGAAAAGAGTCGAGTAGAGCGGAGTGGAGGTCTGGGTTGGAGGCGATATTTTCATGGACCGGGACGGATGGGCTGGAGGCGATATTTTCGTGGCCCACTCGTGTCTCGTACAGGCGCGCAGGCATGGGCAGCACGACCGACGGTCACGACCACCACCAACTGCATCTTTTAAGTGTGGTAAAGATTTGTCTTCAGAATCTATTATCTTAGTATTTGAAGGTCTAAAGGAGCCACCACGTTCGCTCTCAAGGCCACGAAATTACCACGTTAATCAGAAAAAAACAAAGATGTGAACCGTTGAATTTTATGAAGATCTAACGGTCTAGATTAAGTAAAAGATTCCATGTAGCAAACGGATTTTATGAAGATCTAACGGTCTAGATTAAGTAAAAGATTCCATGTAGCAAACAAATTAGATAAGGAAGTGTCCATATACGTCAAGGAAACATATGAGTCCGTATGCAACAGATACATGAGAGTACCCCGCGCGTTGCTGCGGGAAATATAGCAAGCATTATATTTAGGTATCGACTACGGTTGAAGCAATGAATCAATAAAATGTATTCGATGTAACCAACTATGACATTATATTGTTTTCATCATGCTAATTATATATTGTAAAGTGAACGAATGATAGTGATGTAGATTCGCACATGGCTACTATGTAAACCAATGTATCAAAGAAAGTTCTTGTTCAGAGTTATTGAAGGAACAATCAGGGGCAAAGAAAAGTGGGTGCCGGGGTGTGCTGCAGCATCCCCTGCAACCTAGTATGCTTGTCAAATCTGGACTGATATTTTATAATTCTTAGTCTAAATACCTTTAAGATTTTTTAAAGATGTTGAATTTATTTCACTCCAAGTAAGCAGCAGTGCAGCGCCCTCTTGTCTCACTTACTGGCTAAGTAGAAAAAATGAAAATTGTAGAAAAAAGAGATGAAAATTGGCAAGAAAATATTCAACTTTCTTTTAAGAGCAGATGTGCACTGTTTAGACATTGTTTCAATTGGAGAAAGAAGAGGTAACATTGACTGGATAGGTGTAGCCTGAAATTGAAAGAACATTTGGACTGGCTGGAATAAATATAAACAAAATATAAAATAGTATCCTAACCTCTAGAACTGGTAGCTTCAAATATGACCTTGGATTGTCAACCGTTCGTAGAGGATGCATAAGTGACCTAGAAATGGAACAGAGTCTATTTTTTTTCCAATAGCTGTTATGAGAATACAAAATAAGTTCCAAAGAAAATATTAAATTCCTGCAAAAGTGGGGAATTAATTAGTAACACAAATTCTTTATCAAGTATACAACTTCATAGATGCAGTGATGGTTTATGCATTTCATCGAACAATACCTGGTGAAGGAGATAAAACCAAAAGGCAAGAACTGCTGATGAATGGCAACACTCACAAAGAAAGCAACTGAGATATGTGATATGTCGTTCATGTAGCTAAGAGGAAACATTGCAACAGCAAAAGCAGAGAAAGGTGGAACCGTCCAAGAATGCTTCATCTTTTACTCGGGATACGTATATGAGGGGGAGAGGGGTCGGGTGAGGAATTGCTGCAGCGATGGCACAATATCTTGATTGTCTAGCCGTAGTGCTAATTATTTCTACAAAAAAAAAACTGCATATCCTATTGATAGCTCCATTGGTGGCATTATGGTCTCTTGATGGCTGGAGTTTCTCATAGCACGGAGAGGCACAGATTAAAGAAGGCAGTTACTCATAGCCAGGAAACTTGCAGATTAAATAAGGGATCGGCAGGAGAGGCATGGACGGGAAGACTGGGTTTGCACGGATAGGATGCATTGCAAAACTTGATCTGATGGAGAAAATTCAAGAGGTGACATGGAAGCATGAGAGTGAAGCTTTATAGCAATTAGTGATTGCTAGTGGGTTGCATCTATATAAGATATATAGATTAGAAAAGGAAGTGTCCATCTACAGAGTCTTAAAGCAAACCGTGAATGCCTTTCTTGAACCAGCAGAGGAGGCGAGCTAATTACGAAAACGCAAGTCTAAGAAGAAAGGAAGAGGCAAAATGTGAAGATCACGTCATGGCCTCCCGTAACATGATCATGAGTCCATGGCCACGCACGCTGCCTCTCCTTGCTGATCATGAGTTCATGACCACGCTATCGTCCTTGCAGACCGAGGATACCATCGCCACAAGAAGAGACAGCTAAGCCATCGTCGCACAGTACCGCCATGGTCGCACAATGGGACGAGGCCAATGGATCATTGCAGAAACTTGCAGTTGTTATCTTGGGTGCCACTGCCATCGCAATTGTTGTGACCAGATTAGGCCAGCCGCGCCACTATCACCCGCCGGGTCATCCACTCGAAATTACAATCATCGACAGATTGGGAAGGAGCGATAGGAGCAACCCATTGGCACCGAAGATTGAGGCAGGGCCTTTCCGGCCGGATAACAACATGTGAGGCAGGGCCTTTCCATCTTTCTGACATGCTTGAGAAGCTTAGATCGAGAAGGAGCTGATAAATAGTAGGAGACTTGATATAGCTCTAATTTGGGAACTCACTATGACACCATGTGAATGATGCGTGATGCGAAAAGAACAGAAGATGCGCAGGTACACGCAGAAACCCTCCTCTGACATTAAGTTTCAAGCCCACAATCTTGATTTGCACCGAATCGATCAGTGACTCATTGCTTGACAGACATCGATCAAAGGAGAGTAGTCACAGGAGCGGAATACGAGCGAACGCGCAAGAGTCGTGGGACACAATAATCAGCACAATGATGAGTGATGATGAATTACACACCGAAGTGTAGCTTAGCACTACCATTGCCCGGCAGTTTGAGTTTTTTTATTTGTTTTTTACTATGCTGCACCGATATTGCGGTAAGCGTGGATGTATGGTGCAGTTGGAATGTTGCAACATTGAAAAAAAATATCAATATTCAAAGGATGATAATTTACATTTCTCTGTTTTTCATGGGTTCAAATATAAACTCTTCATATTTTTTTCATATGCACGATTCATGTTTGGCACGTATTTTGAGATACCCATTGCCAATGTTTCAGCTTTTCAATGACGAATATAAGAAAGGTAATAAATTAAATCATTAAACTATGAATATAGCATAATTATCAGAGTGTACCATGTTTAAGCAGATCCAACTCTCACTTGTCAATAAAAGAGACACGTGCATGCTCCCATCCAGATACACCAAAAGTGGATAAAAATGCAAGAACACGGGATACACATTGATTGTTTCCCCCATGTATAAAATCATTATGGTTGTATCTTTGACACCGTAGTCTGTCAGAAAATGTGTTATATACTAGGTAACTAGAAATGTTCGCACAAAACTTTTTATGGAAATTTGTAGTGTCTTTATGCAGGTTTTTGTAATATAGATATCTCAAAATATTTGAGTGTTCCCCCCCACACACCCCACCCCCCTTCCTGGGAAGGGCTTTGTAGAATAACTATTTTTTTTCCCACCGCAAAAAAAAAAGAGTAACTATTTTTTCTTACTTTCTCTTACTAGCTAAAACAGTTAGAGGGAGGATTGCAATCCAGGAGGTTCATCCTGCTACCGACGCTATATGGCAAGGCCCCTTCAGGGTGTTAAAGGTATAGCAAGAATAATCGTCAGAAAAAAATTGTAGTCGTTTAGCTGTGAAACTATATGATTAATTTCCAAGAACATGTTAATAAACGAAATGTAATATATATATTGATGACGGGGTTTATTGGCTAATGTTTTAGTTTCTATATGGATGGATTTAGGGGTGAAAATGGAGTGGATGATATCCGACCAACCAACTGACCGAATCCGCATAAAATCAATATGTAGGCTAATGTAGGATGCATTAATGATTATCTGACACTATCCGTGCCCGAAACCAAGTTCGAAGAATAATAGCAGGATAGGATATGGAACGAGTGGTATTCGTCCTGAATTCGATATCATGTGAGCTGAGGAAGTTAATAACGTACACTCAATAATATGTTGTAAAATGGAGAGATTAGCATAAATAAGAGTCAAATTGGTCTTGATCGTGTATATCAATAGGTTAGTACACTCTTTCTTACTCTAATTGTTTCTCCGTTATTTGATTTTTCAGTCTTGCAAACCTTATGATACTATCCGTGTCTGACTCCGAATCCGAACAAAAAATATAGGTTAAGGTATGAGATGCAGAAATAATTATCCGGATCCGAGTAAAAAAAAATATAAGATAAGACACAAGATGAGCACTATCTTTATCCCATTTTTTTACCCCTAGATGCATTACTATTGTGCGTCACTAAGTTAGTACATTAAAAGAAAAGATAAATAAATATCTTATCTAGTCTAGCCGTGCTATTAGCGCGGGTCATCTTGCTAGTTTCTATATATTATGTCGTTCTAACCCTCTGCCGAGCATGTAAAAAATGGCATCAACGTCGTCATATGCCACTGCAAGTTGACTCATGAACAAGACCTGATAGACTTTTCTAGCTAATTTGTCCCTTTCTTGGGATAAGAACCCACATTATTTGGATGAGTTGGCGAACTGCTCTTGTATAAAGTACTGCTATCGTTCTTGAGGACAAAACATTACGTGACATGGTCATTTGTTAGAGTAGTAACCCGGCTAACCCCATATCTGTTCGATGATGACAGCACAATTAAGCAGTATAGTAGTACAAGTGTAGTCTAGTCTTTACATTATTCGAGGATGTGCGATCGAGGTCATCAAGTTCTTTGCTGTGGACTCGCGCCAAGTCAGAGGATGAACGATTCGATTCCTTTACCATGTTCACACACACGTCAAAACAAGATGAATGGTAATCGAGGTGCTTTTGGGATTTTCACACTCAGAGTTGGTGACAGAAGAGACTTCTCGCAAACTATGTGATGGAGCGAGATGGGAGAATCAGAGACCAATGTATCTGTGGTCGACCAGTGTAGCGACCCGTGTTTTCGTGATCATCAAAAATCACTAAAAAATTGAACTTTTTAAAACTTTTCAATTAAAATCAATTTATTAGATTAATCTAGAGCTAAATATAAAATTTTTGGAAATTAAATCGTGCACAAAACTCATCATATGCATTTTCGGAATTTTATTGACCTTATTTTGAGTGTTTGTTCGATTTGTGCTTTTGCTTGAATTTGAAATCCTTTCAAATTCAACCCCAACAAAAAGATCAAACCTCTCTTTCCTTATCGGGCCGCGCTTTTCCTTTTTCTTTCGGCCAGCCCACTCCCTCATCTCTCTTTTCTCTCTTTTCTTCTCCGCGTGGGCCGCTCCGCTCCCGGCCCAACTTCGCCCGCGCCAGCCCGTCCCGTTCCGCCAGCCCAGCCCGCTCCCCCTTTCTCTCCCTTCTCTCGCCGACGTGTGGGCCCGCGCCCACGTCGTCTCCCTCCTCGCGACCGGCGCGATTTGCGCCGTCGCCCATCCCTCCCTGCCGGCGAACCGCCTCCATCATGTCCAAGCAACAGAGCAGCTCGTGTGCAGCACGTGCGCGTGAACCGCCTCCTCTGCTCTGTCCCATCGCCGTCCTCTCCCCATTCTTGACGCGCGCCCCAAGTTTCCCAAAACCCGACGAGCCCCACTCCTCCGTCGTCAGCCACAGCAGCTCTCTCCCTCGCCTTGTCTCGTTCGCGCCACTGCTCAAGCACCGCGCCGCCGTCATCCCTGTCCTCGGCGAGCGCGAACCGCCTTAGCGCGTCACTCGCGCATTAACTCCGGCGAGATATTTCTCGCCGGCAAACCGACATTGCGCCATCGCTCGAACCGCCTTGGCCGTCTATAAAGCAAGGGGCATGCCCCCATTTCCCTCTCCTGTTCTCAATTCCCCACTCCACGTTCACTCTCAAGCACCGTCTCTCACTTTTCCCCAATCCTTTCTCGAATCCGGCGAACTTTCCGGCGACCTTTCTTTTCCCTCACGGTGAGCCTCGTCTCTCTTTTCTCGTCCTTCGCGTACCTAACTCCGCCGTGTTCCCCGTTCGCGCAGTCGTGCCCCGAGGAAAGAGATCGACGTCGAACCGCCGCCGTCTCCTTCCCCTACTCCGGCCGTCCCTCGTCGACCCCGTCCCTTCCGAGCTCGCGGTGAGCTTCAACATCCCTTCCTCTTCCCATTGCGCCACCTTCCCTTCCTTTTTCCCGCCCGCATACACCATCCCGCCGGGCACCTCAGTCCGCCACCGCGCAACCTCGCCGCCGGCAGCCCTTCCGGCCGCGCCCGGTCGAGCCGAGGCACGCTACGCGTTCACCACACACACCCGCGCGCGCGCGCGACCGCTCGCGCAAGCCCTGCGCAAGCGCTTTGCTTCTCTCTCTCTCGCACCGGCGCGCCGCCCATCTCCGGCGACGCCGCGCCGTCACACCAGCCACTCCCCTCGTCGACGTGTAGTATCTTTAGCTCCGCCGCGTCGTGTAGGTTCCGTAGATGATCCCCGTGTCGCGCCTCTCCGCCTGTAGCCGTCGCCGGCGAGCTCTCCGGCGCCGCGCCGCCGCGCGCCCTTTACCGCGCCGCCGTCCGACGTGGCAGCCACGTCGGATCGGTGGGCCCGTGGTGACCGGGTTGCCGCCTACATGGCAGACCCGGCGCACCGTGGACGCGCGATCAAACCGAACCGGTCCACCAAGCCACGGACTCAGTCCACGCAACAGTAGCGCGCGGACCCCGCTGGGCCCTTTGGCCCACCGGTCAGTGAGATAATCTCACTGGAAAATGCTAAGCACACCCAACTTTTGTACACAAAAATCCATTTCGAAACATTTCCAATAACAGAAAAATTCCAGAAAATTTCTAAAAATACTTTATCACCTCCTAATCATTATAGAACCCTTGGTTACTTCAAATTAATTGGGATTAGGGCTATACCTAATTACTTAGCCTAATCCTGATCAATTTCCTTCTTTTACTTCAAAAATCAATATCTCCATCATTCTAACTCCGATTTTGGCGAATCTTGCGCCAAAATTCATCTAAAATCCTAATCTATCCAGTGCCACCAAAATCAACTCCCATCTGATTTTATTTGGATTTTATTTGGATTTATTGCTCTGTTAAATTGTTTGTAGCGGTAGATTTATCTTTTGTTAAATCGCTAGATAATCAAGACGAAGAGGCTGAGGACCCTGATTACGAAGATTTAGAGGAAGAAGAGCTTGGTGAAGGCAAGTCTAACTTCCTTTGATCATATTGATCCTATGATTATAAATATCCTAAATAGAGCTGTTTATAAATAAATTGCATGGTATTTAAATGAATTTAAATGCTAGAATGGTCCTATGCAATATTTGATTGCCTGCCTTGACTTGATTATATCCTGTATCCTTGTTAGCCCTAGGAGTCAACCTCATTAATTTAATTAATGAGTTGTTGATATGCTCGCTGCTTAGGACTTTCACATGTGTTTAATTAATTTTGCTCACATGATTTTCGTGTAAATGCGTGTGTCTTGGTAGTGTGTGTAAATGTGAAATTGGGTGGTTAATAATAAGTGCAACCCTAGTGAGGGATGTTTTTGGCGGGATCAGGCGAGGTAGTCCTCAGTGGGGAGGCTATCTCTGGGACGCCCTTCCACTTGTGGATTGGCTATTGAAGATGCCTGGTTCGGTCGTATAAGGACCGGTTCTTGTGCCGCCTTTGCCTAGCACCCCTCGCGCAGCCACAAGCCGTGAATGGGCGCGGAATTGGAACCACACCCTACTAGTACTCACCCGGTACCCCCCGGAGGCAGGAGATTGCAACGGAGTCCCAGGAGAAGACTCGTTCGTTGGTGGGTGTTCGAGATCCGGCATTTATGACTGACCATATTATTACGATTGTGAAGCCCCTGGTGATGTCCGTGGGGGATGCCGTGGTGGTACGAAGTAGGTATGGAACCTTTAGTGGGACAGTCCAAACTATGACGATAGGGAGGACTGGACCACCTTGTGGAGAAATTTGTGCACCCTTGGCCAAGGTTAAGAAACTTTCCGGAAAGCCGTGTTCCACGGTATTGGACAACGCGAAAGCATCGGCCACACTATGATTAGATTTTCCGCGTGAGTTTCCTTGGTGTGTTTTTGGAAAACACCGGTTTGGAGCCGTGTGCTGGTTGTCGGCCAGTGATAAAATTGAGGAACTGGCGGGATGGATTGCATCTCCCCCAGGGCCGCCCAACCCCACTAATCTCTACAGATATTTGATTAGAATTGCGAAATGCTTTGTTTTCAAAACAACTCTGCACAAACTTGGCTTTCTCGCCTTGTCTCTAACCATAAGCCTAATCCTTTGATAATCCCATGCATAATCATAGCCCTCGTGTTAGGCTTGCTGAGTACCTTAAGTACTCACCCTTGCTTAAATCATTTAGAAGATGAGCCCGACTATGACTTCCAAGCTGATGGAGAAGAAGAGTAAAGTTCGGCCTTCGCTCAAGTGATGCCTGTAGGAGTGGAGCCTTGTCGTCTTCCGCTAGTTTTAGTGTTAGCTTTGGCTGCTGCGTCAGCCTTTGAGCGTGATGTCTGTGTGTGTTGAGGCCGCCCGCCTCATTTGTATAAAGACCTTTATGTATTAAAAGGCTTGTAATGACTCTCGGTAATATAAATAAAGTATCTGCTGTGAAGCATTCTGTGAAAGTATCGTATCAGCTACTGATCCAGGGACTGATACGGTAAACACTAAGTACTTCAGAAATGGGGTACGACAGAGTGGTATCAGAGCAATGCTTGTCCGTAGGCCAAACCATAGGTTGGAATCGAGTGAGATGAGTGCGATATTTTGCAAAGATTTATTTTATAAAATCTCCCTTACCTTATTTCTATTTATAAAATTATTTTTACCGGTACTTACCCGTCTTTTCAACATTTTGTTGAACAGATGGAGGCCCTTCGACAGGAGTTGGACCAGCTGGAGGCGCTGCGCGCCCAGACCGCCCGCGTTCTCGAGCAGACTGCCGAGAGGTGGGGTGAGGACCAGCGCCGTCTTGCGGAGACTCGGGCTCAGCTAGCGCTGGCGCAGGCTCAGCTTGCCGCTTGCCAGGCTGAGAGAGACCGCCTGCAGTGGACTCTGGACTACACCCGTCGCTTTTGGGAGGAGGATGCGATGTACCTGATCCGTAAGCTCAACAGCCACTACAGGTACTGCCACGAGGAGCACGGAGGACCCCGCCGCCACTTCACAGTGAGGATGGGAGGACCGCACGGACACTACCACTACGCCTGTCCGACCGACATGGAGGAGGACTCCACCACCCTTGCGGACTCAGACACGACCGTGGACTCCCCTGAGGTTGAGCAGCTGGATGACTCAGAGGAGCTTGCCCGTTGGGCAGCAGAGCTGGAGGCCGGCCTTGAGACCGTTGGAGACTCCGAGGAGGAGCCGATGGAGGACGAGCCTGTTGTGGACGTGTCGTCAGGGAGTGAGTCGGTGGCGGATAACGTCATCGATCTCACTGGCACTGACGATGAGATGGATATGGACGAGTTTGTGGTGATCGACTCGCCTGCACCAGAGGCACCAGCAGGACCCCGCCTTGTTGGAGACGTGGACATCGACGAGTACTACAGGCTTATCAGCACTGGCACCGTCGACCTCACCCAGGACCCGTTCGACCTCTACGCAGAGTGGCGCCAGGACCGTGGCTTCGACGCCTGAGCAGCAGAGTTGGCGCCGTGGAGCAGCTTTTGCTAGCTAGTAGTGGCAGTTGTTGCCTAGAGTAGTGGTGTCTAGTAGTGTCAGGTGTGTCAGTAGTGTGTCTCAGTAGTTCCGAGTCAGAGTCGCCCTGTGGTCGAGTCGTAGATCGTCGAGTCCTTGTATATAAATAAAAGGACTTGGGTATGTATGATCGAACCTCGTTATTGTGAATAGGCTTGTTGTAATGATGTAATGATGCTGGTTTTAACTTGTTTGTGTGCTTGCAAGATCTTTGGAATTTCTTTTCCATTTATCTTGTTTGTTTTGCCTCGTAGTTTTGTAGCTTTGTTGGCGTTTCTTACGCACAGAGATAAATATCAACTCCGCAAGCGCACGGAACACCGTTGTAGCATTTCACCCAGGAGTATTCCAAGGGTATCGTATTTATATTTCCACAGGGAAGCAGGGCTAAGAATATCATGAATTAACAGGGAAACATCTATTATTTATAACTTGCAAACTAGACCAAAGTATGGGTAAAGATTGAAAGATGGGTGGCAAGCCAACACACGCAAGGATTCCATATGAAGATAAAGAGATGGAACTAGTCAACTGGGAGGACAACGAGAAGAAGGGTATCTGCCTAGGGGTTACAAATATCTACTTAAGCTTTCATTATAGATTCGTTCCTGCATATCGGGGCACACGTATGCCAAGGTAGCAACCCGAGAATTAGGTTCAACTACCTTGGGGAACTACGTGCTATTGACCTCCCTACTAAAACCATCACCCGGACGTGGTGGATTACAGAGACCGGTACGCCTGTCACACGTACTCGCGGCTACCATCCTCCGTGGGGTGTAGAGCAAACTCACGTCTAGAATAGTTCCTTGAACCATACAAGCAAATATCCTAGATAGCTTACTCTTCACGTGTAAGAGCAAGCCAACCATGCATAACAAATCTATGTGGATTGTGTAAGCATTTGCGGTGCAAACAACCCATGCAGATAGACCTACCATACACAGACGTGGAACCAACACAAGAATTTCTCTATAATTATTACTTAAATAAATAAATGTAAACTAAAAGGAAAACTAAAATAAATAAATAAGAAAATAAATAAGAAAATAATTATATTAAAGAATATCTAAAAAGAAAAGATACAAGAGAGCTTTACCCAATATCCGAAGAAAACTCCGGAACTTCGAGGGGAGCTCTCACTTCTACTCTAACTCCCATGACCAACTAGCCTACTCTAAACTACACAAGTGGAATGATCTTCCATGAGCGGAGCGTGACCCTACATTGGGTCTTCTCCTCTCAAGTGTGATGGTGCGAGTTGAAATGGAGCCGGCCACCTCTATTTATAGCCTCCCCAGCAGGTGGGGGTACTTATGCTCGAAGCTGGGACGTCGGTGGCGCGAAGGTAGGCCGGCCGGCCACCCTACTAGGCCGGCCGGCCATCCATTGTGGCGGTTGGCCACCGCCTCGCCTGTGGACGCTCCTGATCGCCTCCTGGAGTCGGTCCGAAGGTCGGTTACTCCGTGGGGGCGGCAGAATTGTAGTGCGGGCCAAGTTAACGCCCAAATGGCCCACTACCGGTAAGTCGGCGCAAATCCACGTGAGTGGGCTTCAAATTATGAAGTTTGGGCTTGTTTACAGCCCACAGGAGGAAGATCGAAACCGGTGGCCACCGGGGTGGGCCGGCCGGCCTGTGGTGGAGCCGGCCGGCCAGGGTTTTCCCTGGCTTGGGCCCACTTTCCTCCATTATCCACTCCTGCATCCAAAAATCACCAAAACTCGTGGAACTATGTTAATCTAAACTAATATGCATGGAATCTTGGTGACATGCCTTTATGTACCGGTATTGTGGCGGTCAAAACAGGGTTTAACGACCGCCAACAAGCTTCGCCTCGTAGTTTCGATAATCGCCCGGGTGTCTTATCTCATCTTCTTGCTAATCTCTCCATCAGATGCCTCCCAAGAGATCTGCCAGAATTCAGCAGTGCCAACGCCGAGAGCGTAATGTTCAAGATGATGACCAGGATGACGTCCACATTGCAGAGCGTGGACGTGGTAGAGGAAGAAATAATAATCAGCGTGGCAGAGGTAGAGGAGGAGGTAGAGGTGGAGGCAGACATGACAATGAACAAGACTACCAGGAAGAGGAAGTGAGTCAAAATCAACAAGAAGTACAGGATGAGGTTGGAGAAAACAATGACCAGAATAGAAGTGAAGGACAACAGAACCGTGGTAGAGGTGGTAGAAGAGGTGGTGGAAGAGGTGGTGGAAGAGGTGGAAGAATACCCGCAGCACCAGTCACCAACCTAGTGGCTGTGATGGATAATCAGACCCGTCTGATGGAAATTATTGCACAGGGACTTATGGACAGAGCTCCAGGCCAGCAGAGTAAAATGTCAGAATTCATGAGACTCAGGCCCCCGACCTTCAAGGGTACTGAGGAGGATCCTCTGGCAGCTGATGACTGGCTGCGTGATATCACCAAGAAATTGCACTTGGTGAATGCTGATGACAGAGAGAAAGTTCTTCTGGCATCTCACCAACTCAAGGGAGCAGCAGGTGAATGGTGGGATAACTACCGTGAGGGTGCAGAGAATGCAGATGCTATTACCTGAGAGGAATTCCAGGAGGAGTTCAGGAGGTATCACATCCCAGAGGGTGTGATTGAGATGAAGGCTGATGAATTCCGCTCTCTGAAGCAGGGAGCGATGACAGTTAATCAGTATATCAGGAAATTCATGAAATTGGCTCGTTATGCTCCTGATGATGTTAATACTGATAAGAAGAAGCAGGATCGCTTCAGAAAAGGACTTAATCCCGGATTGAAAGTGCAGCTGGTTACTCATATTTACCCTGATTTCAACACTCTCATGAACCGTGCACTTCTGTTGGAAGATGCTCGCTCTCACATTGATCAAGATAGAAAGCGCAAATTCAATGCACAGAAGTTTAAGCAACAGGAAAGAAATCAGAAGCCAAGGTTTAATAATAATTTTCAGAAGCCAAAATATCAGTCTACCATGCAGTATAGGACTTCAGCGTCCAATCAACCGAGCTCAGCACCATCATATCGCAATCAAAATTCTGGTAGTCAGCAGAGGAGTAGTTCCAGTGTTGTTCAACCTAACAATAATGATAAAAGGACTTGCTTTCACTGCCGTGAGCCTGGTCATATGATCGCTAGATGTCCCTATTTGAGCCAGAATAATGCTCCTACTCAGCAGCATCAACCAAACAGTGCCAGAACTGCAGCTTCTGGAAATGGTCGTGGTGGACAGCAGCCCTCTGGACAGCAGCGGAGGAATAACCAATCCTTTGGCCGAGGAAAAGTTAATCATATTAATGCAGATGAAGTTGAGGACACTCCTGATGTTGTTCTTGGTGAGTATCTTGTCAACTCCATTCTTGCAACCGTTCTGTTTGATTCTGGAGCTTCGCATTCGTTTATTTCATCAAAGTTTGTTGCTGCAACTGGTTTGCCAACTGTCATGCTAAAACAACCCCTGATAATCCGGACTCCCGGGGCCGAGACCAAAAGTTATTTGGGATGCCCACAGGTTAAGATCCTTTTAAGTGGGGTAGAGTTCCTAGCGAACTTAGTAGTCCTAGAATCCCAGGGGATAGATGTTATCCTCGGAATGGACTGGTTAAGTAAGCACCGAGGCATTATAGCCTGTGACAGCAGGAAAGTTACCCTGGTAAACCACAAAGGAATTAAAGTGGTATGTGAACCCAAAAGGTCAAAAGTTGCACCAATGGTTCATAGTATGGAAGCAAAACCATTGGAGGAAGTGCCAGTGGTTAGCGAATATCCTGATGTGTTCCCAGAAGAGTTGCCAGGCATGCCACCTGACAGAGACATAGAGTTCATCATTGATCTCATCCCTGGTACATCTCCAATAGCAAAGAGACCGTACAGAATGGCAGCAAATGAGCTAGCAGAATTGAAGGCACAAATAGCAGAGTTACAGGAAAAAGAATTTATCAGACCAAGTTCATCACCATGGGGATCACCTGTTCTTTTTGTTAAAAAGAAAGACGGCAGTCTCAGAATGTGTATAGACTACCGCTCCTTGAATGAAGTCACTATTAAGAATAAATACCCACTGCCCAGGATCGATGATTTATTTGATCAGCTGAAAGGAGCCAAATATTTCTCCAAAATTGATTTGAGATCTGGGTATTATCAGTTAAAAATTAGAGAATGTGATATTCTCAAGACAGCTTTTGTCACCAGATATGGTCAGTATGAGTTCACAGTGATGCCATTTGGATTGACAAATGCACCTGCATACTTCATGAATCTGATGAATAAGGTGTTTATGGAGGAGTTAGATCGGTTTGTTGTTGTCTTCATTGACGACATACTTATCTACTCCAAAAGTGCAGAAGAGCATGAACACCATTTGAGGATTGTGTTGGAAAAATTGAGAGCTCATGAGCTGTATGCCAAGTACAGTAAATGTGAGTTCTGGTTAAATAAAGTGGCTTTTCTTGGCCACATTCTGACAGAAGAAGGAGTATCAGTGGATCCAGCCAAAGTTGAGGCAGTTCTTAATTGGAAGCAACCAACCACTGTGACAGAAGTTCGAAGTTTCCTTGGTTTAGCTGGTTATTACCGCAGATTCATCGAAGGTTTTTCCAAAATAGCAAGACCAATGACAGCTTTGACACAGAAGGGGAAAGAATTTAAATGGACAGAAGCCTGTGAGAAAAGCTTTCAAGAGTTAAAGAAAAGGTTAACCACAGCTCCAGTGCTAACTTTGCCAGACATACACCGAGATTTTGTCGTATATTGCGACGCATCTCGACAAGGATTGGGATGTGTGCTTATGCAAGATGGCAGAGTTGTTGCATATGCATCGAGGCAGTTGAAAACACATGAGCAGAATTATCCCACTCATGATTTGGAGTTAGCAGCAGTAGTACATGCCCTCAAAATTTGGAGGCATTATCTGATTGGCAATAAATGTGAAATATATACGGATCACAAGAGTCTGAAATATATTTTCACACAATCAGATTTAAACCTCAGACAGAGAAGATGGTTGGAACTAATAAAGGATTATGACCTAGAAATTCACTATCATCCTGGAAAGGCAAATGTGGTAGCAGATGCACTGAGTCGCAAATCTCAGAACAATGGGATTAAAATGCGGAGATGAAGCCCCGAGCTTGAGAAGGAATTCAAACGATTAAATCTCCACTTTACTAAGCCAGGCCGTCTGAATACTTTATGTGTGGAACCAACTCTGGAAAAGCAAATTAGGACAGCTCAGGAGTCAGATGAAGAAATAGATGAGCTAAAGAAAATGACAGGGTTGGATAAAGCCCCTGGATTTCGAGTGGATAATCAGGGCACCTTATGGTACAAGGATAGAATTTGTGTACCAAAGACTGGGGGATATCAGAAGTTGATTATTGATGAAGCTCATAATTCAGCATATTCTATTCATCCTGGATGCACTAAAATGTATATGGATCTAAAACAGAAATATTGGTGGTCAGGGATGAAGAGAGACATAGCAGAATTCGTTGCTTGTTGTGACATCTGCAGCAGGGTAAAGGCAGAACATAAGAGACCTGCTGGATTGTTGCAACCCCTCCATGTTCCAGTATGGAAATGGGATGAGATTAGTATGGATTTCATCGTGGGATTGCCCCGTACTCAGAAGGGAAATGATTCGATATGGGTCATAGTGGACCGTTTGACTAAGGTTGCACACTTCATAGCTGTGAAGACAACCTATAGAGGAGACAAGTATGCACAGTTATACATAGATAATGTACTCAAGTTACATGGAGTTCCAAGCAGAATAGTATCAGATCGAGGTACGCAGTTCACCTCGAGATTTTGGAAAAGCCTGCAGGAAATGTTGAAAACTAGGTTGGATTACAGCTCTGCCTACCATCCACAGACCGATGGACAGACCGAAAGAGTAAATCAAATTCTAGAGGATATGCTGAGAGCTTGTGTGTTAGCCTATGGAAAAGATTGGGAGAAAAGTTTATCCTTTGCTGAGTTCTCATACAACAACAGTTATCAAGCCAGCCTGCAAATGTCACCATTTGAAGCCTTGTATGGCAGGAAGTGCAGAACCCCTCTAATGTGGTCGGAAGTTGGAGAGCGATCTTTCTTTGGACCAGCCATCATTAGAGATGCAGAAGAGAAAGTAGCACTAGTCAGAGAAAATTTAAAAGCAGCCCAAAGCAGACAGAAAAGTTATGCCGATACCCGACGCAGGGATTTGAGCTTTGAAGTTGGAGATTATGTGTATCTCAAAGTGTCACCGATCCGAGGAACTAGGAGATTCCAGATAAAAGGAAAGTTGGCACCAAGGTACATTGGACCTTTCAAGGTACTTAAGAAGATAGGAGCCGTGGCATATCGCCTTGAGCTTCCTGAAGACATGTCAGATGTGCACAATGTTTTCCATGTGTCACAATTAAAGAAATGTCTGAGAAAACCAGAGGAAATAGTTCCTCCAGAAGTGATGGATTTACAGCCTGATCTTAGGTATCAGGAAAGGCCGATAAAGATCTTAGATGTTGCAACTCGGTTAACGAGACGGAATGCAATAAAGTTTTGTCGAGTTCAGTGGAATAATCACACCGAAGCAGAGGCAACATGGGAAAGAGAAGATGATCTCAAGCGAGAGTTCCCTTACCTTTTCGAGGAAGAGCCGGAATCTCGGGGACGAGATTCTCTTTAAGTGGGGTAGGTTGTAGCGACCCGTGTTTTCGTGATCATCAAAAATCACTAAAAAATTGAACTTTTTAAAACTTTTCAATTAAAATCAATTTATTAGATTAATCTAGAGCTAAATATAAAATTTTTGGAAATTAAATCGTGCACAAAACTCATCATATGCATTTTCGGAATTTTATTGACCTTATTTTGAGTGTTTGTTCGATTTGTGCTTTTGCTTGAATTTGAAATCCTTTCAAATTCAACCCCAACAAAAAGATCAAACCTCTCTTTCCTTATCGGGCCGCGCTTTTCCTTTTTCTTTCGGCCAGCCCACTCCCTCATCTCTCTTTTCTCTCTTTTCTTCTCCGCGTGGGCCGCTCCGCTCCCGGCCCAACTTCGCCCGCGCCAGCCCGTCCCGTTCCGCCAGCCCAGCCCGCTCCCCCTTTCTCTCCCTTCTCTCGCCGACGCGTGGGCTCGCGCCCACGTCGTCTCCCTCCTCGCGACTGGCGCGATTTGCACCGCCGCCCATCCCTCCCTGCCGGCGAACCGCCTCCATCATGTCCAAGCAACAGAGCAGCTCGTGTGCAGCACGTGCGCGCGAACCGCCTCCTCTGCTCTGTCCCATCGCCGTCCTCTCCCCATTCTTGACGCGCGCCCCAAGTTTCCCAAAACCCGACGAGCCCCACTCCTCCGTCGTCAGCCACAGCAGCTCTCTCCCTCGCCTTGTCTCGTTCGCGCCACTGCTCAAGCTCCGCGCCGCCGTCATCCCTGTCCTCGGCGAGCGCGATCCGCCTTAGCGCGTCACTCGCGCATTAACTCCGGCGAGATATTTCTCGCCGGCAAACCGACATTGCGCCATCGCTCGAACCGCCTTGGCCGTCTATAAAGCAAGGGGCATGCCCCCATTTCCCTCTCCTGTTCTCAATTCCCCACTCCACGTTCACTCTCGAGCACCGTCTCTCACTTTTCCCCAATCCTTTCTCGAATCCGGCGAACTTTCTGGCGACCTTTCTTTTCCCTCACGGTGAGCCTCGTCTCTCTTTTCTCGTCGAGTTCAGCACTCCATCGCGTACCTAACTCCGCCGTGTTCCCCGTTCGCGCAGTCGTGCCCCGAGGAAAGAGATCGACGTCGAACCGCCGCCGTCTCCTTCCCCTACTCCGGCCGTCCCTCGTCGACCCCGTCCCTTCCGAGCTCGCGGTGAGCTTCAACATCCCTTCCTCTTCCCATTGCGCCACCTTCCCTTCCTTTTTCCCGCCCGCATACACCATCCCGCCAGGCACCTCAGTCCGCCACCGCGCAACCTCGCCGCCGGCAGCCCTTCCGGCCGCGCCCGGTCGAGCCGAGGCGCGCTACGCGTTCACCGCACACCCGCGCGCGCGCGCGACCGCTCGCGCAAGCCCTGCGCAAGCGCCCTTGCTTTCTCTCTCTCGCACCGGCGCGCCGCCCCTCTCCGGCGACGCCGCGCCGTCACACCAGCCACTCCCCTCGTCGACGTGTAGTACCTTTAGCTCCGCCGCGTCGTGTAGGTTCCGTAGATGATCCCCGTGTCGCGCCTCTCCGCCTGTAGCCGTCGCCGGCGAGCTCTCCGGCACCGCGCCGCCGCGCGCGCACTGTGCGCCACCGCGAGCCCTTTACCGCGCCGCCGTCCGACGTGGCAGCCACGTCGGATCGGTGGGCCCGGTGGTGACCGGGTCGCCGCCTACATGGCAGACCCGGCGCACCGTGGACGCGCGATCAAACCGAACCGGTCCACCAAGCCACGGACTCAGTCCACACAACAGTAGCGCGCGGACCCCGCTAGGCCCTTTGGCCCACCGGTCAGTGAGATAATCTCACTGGAAAATGCTAAGCACACCCAACTTTTGTACACAAAAATCCATTTCGAAACATTTCCAATAACAGAAAAATTCCAGAAAATTTCTAAAAATACTTTATCACCTCCTAATCATTATAGAACCCTTGGTTACTCTCAAATTAATTGGGATTAGGGCTATACCTAATTACTTAGCCTAATCCTGATCAATTTCCTTTCTTTTACTTCAAAAATCAATATCTCCATCATTCTAACTCCGATTTTGGCGAATCTTGCGCCAAAATTCATCTAAAATCCTAATCTATCCAGTGCCACCAAAATCAACTCCCATCTGATTTTATTTGGATTTTATTTGGATTTATTGCTCTGTTAAATTGTTTGTAGCGGTAGATTTATCTTTTGTTAAATCGCTAGATAATCAAGACGAAGAGGCTGAGGACCCTGATTACGAAGATTTAGAGGAAGAAGAGCTTGGTGAAGGCAAGTCTAACTTCCTTTGATCATATTGATCCTATGATTATAAATATCCTAAATAGAGCTGTTTATAAATAAATTGCATGGTATTTAAATGAATTTAAATGCTAGAATGGTCCTATGCAATATTTGATTGCCTGCCCTGACTTGATTATATCCTGTATCCTTGTTAGCCCTAGGAGTCAACCTCATTAATTTAATTAATGAGTTGTTGATATGCTCGCTGCTTAGGACTTTCACATGTGTTTAATTAATTTTGCTCATATGATTTTCGTGTAAATGCGTGTGTCTTGGTAGTGTGTGTAAATGTGAAATTGGGTGGTTAATAATAAGTGCAACTCTAGTGAGGGATGTTTTTGGCGGGATCAGGCGAGGTAGTCCTCAGTGGGGAGGCTATCTCTGGGACGCCCTTCCACTTGTGGATTGGCTATTGAAGATGCCTGGTTCGGTCGTATAAGGACCGGTTCTTGTGCCGCCTTTGCCTAGCACCCCTCGCGCAGCCACAAGCCGTGAATGGGCGCGGAATTGGAACCACACCCTACTAGTACTCACCAGGTACCCTCCGGAGGCAGGAGATTGCAACGGAGTCCCAAGAGAAGACTCGTTCGTTGGTGGGTGTTCGAGATCCGGCATTTATGACTGGCCATATTATTACGATTGTGAAGCCCCTGGTGATGTCTGTGGGGGATGCCGTGGTGGTACGAAGTAGGTATGAAACCTTTAGTGGGACAGTCCAAACTATGACGATTAGGGAGGACTGGACCACCTTGTGGGGAAATTTGTGCACCCTTGGCCAAGGTTAAGAAACTTTCCGGAAAGCCGTGTTCCACGGTATTGGACAACGCGAAAGCATCGGCCACACTATGATTAGATTTTCCGCGTGAGTTTCCTTGGTGTGTTCTTGGAAAACACCGGTTTGGAGCCGTGTGCTGGTTGTCGGCCAGTGATAAAATTGAGGAACTGGCGGGATGGATTGCATCTCCCCCAGGGCCGCCCAACCCCACTAATCTCTACAGATATTTGATTAGAATTGCGAAATGCTTTGTTTTCAAAACAACTCTGCACAAACTTGGCTTTCTCGCCTTGTCTCTAACCATAAGCCTAATCCTTTAATAATCCCTTGCATAATCATACCCCTCGTGTTAGGCTTGCTGAGTACCTTAAGTACTCACCCTTGCTTAAATCATTCAGAAGATGAACCCGACTATGACTTCCAAGCTGATGGAGAAGAAGAGTAAAGTTCGGCCTTCGCTCAAGTGATGCCTGTAGGAGTGGAGCCTTGTCGTCTTCCGCTAGTTTTAGTGTTAGCTCTGGCTGCTGCGTCAGCCTTTAAGCGTGATGTCTGTGTGTGTTGAGGCCGCCCGCCTCATTTGTATAAAGACCTTTATGTATTAAAAGGCTTGTAATGACTCTCGGTAATATAAATAAAGTATCTGCTGTGAAGCATTCTGTGAAAGTGTCGTATCAGCTACTGATCCAGGGACTGATACGGTAAACACTAAGTACTTCAGAAATGGGGTACGACAACCAGCAATCCAACACTAGCTGTAATGCGGTTGTAAGTTTTTGAACTTACATCCGCGCGTTCTAAAGCCAATGGCCTGGTGGTACTAAATATAAGTAGTACAAATAAGAAATCAAGCTTGACTTTGATTATTCGTGCTGCGATATCTGTGTGTCTCAAAGTCTGAACACATAGTCAAACAACCAACTGAGAAGTCAAGCACTCTCAAGCACCACCTAAGTGCCTGTTCGGCAATTTAGGCCTAGAGGTCACATCAAAACTACTCTTGCTATTTAGGTGTCTTAAATAAGTTTAATTACAAAACTTTTTTACAAATGTGGGCTAATTTACGAGACGAATCTAATGAGCCTAATTAATCTATGTTTCGCTACAGTGATGCTGCAGTAACCATCGTCTAATCACGACTTAATTACCCTTATTAGATTTGTCTCGCAAAGTAGTACAAGGTTCTGCAGTTAGTTTTTTAATTAGACTTATTTAAAACGCCTAAATAACAAGATTAGTTTTGATGTGACCTTTAGGCCTACAGAAACGAACACCCCCTAAACTAATGGATCAATCGGTCCTCAGTCCTTACCCTAGTGCCGCGTGGTCCCCATCTATTAGTGCTTGATTACCTGCATGAGAGAGAGAGAGAGAGAGAGAGAGCGAGAGAGAGAGAGCTAGCAACCCTTCATCATCGTGAGCTCGAGCGACCTCGACGGTCCAAGCCATGGCTTCCTTACCTTAGCCCTCCCTCTTGCGTCAGCTCCTGCGGCGCCTGTCCTCTCTATCCACCATCCTCTCATAATCACTAACTATGTAGGCCGAGTATGCATGTGCATGATTTGGACGTCTCCAACGACTTAATCAGTAGGCCGAGTATGCATGTGCATGATTTGGACGTCTCCAACGACTTAATCAGTGTAATCAATGGACGGAAGCAAGAAAGAAACTACTCCCTTCGTCCCAGAAAAAAGGCATTCTGGTCTTGTCATAAGTCAATCATCTTACCTTTGACCACATTTGTAGAGAATAGTATTAATAATTATGACACCAAATAAGAATAATATGAAAATATATCCAAGATGAATCCAATGATACTAATTTTACACTATAAACATTAGTATTTTTTCATCAAAGTTTGGTCAAACTTCAAATGATTTGACTTAGGACAAAACTAGAATGTCATTTTCTGTGGGACAGAGGGAGTACTACTTATTTGAAAACTTTTCTATGTACCATATATCTGTTGGTACAAAAATTGAAACTTGGACGGTACGAGATTTTAGCATCAGTGGCATAATTTTTTTTTTTTGCGGAAGGGGAAAATATTTATAAGATGAACAGTACATCCATGGAAATTACAACGAACACCCTGGACATACTGAAATTTACACATGACCCCCTACAGCGAGGCATGCCTCGAAGCATCTGGACGCCGGCGGCGACAGCCACCGGAATCCCCATCGATCCACCATCCTCCTCTGTCGGCGACTCCAAAGCATGGATAAGCCGCAAGATCCAACGCCCGGAACTCCTCCAGAACGCATTTGCCATAGCTGAACGATAATCGGCCATCGCCACCCAGAGAGAGAAAGGGGAAGAAAAGCTCACTGCCATCGATGTCGTCGACGACCGGAGCAAGAGGTATCCCACTCCACCAGCATCACCGGCGGGAGGAACAACAAGCCCACCAAAAGGGGGCACCAAAATCTTCCGCCCTTCCGCAAAAGAGAAGAAGAAAACGAAGCTCCACAAGACCTCACCGGAGAAGAAGCCGCCGACGACGACGACGACACCACCGGATCCGTCGAGGGAGAAGCAAAAGACGGCCGCCGTCGCCATGGAAGACAACGACTCCATCAACCCTAACCCTAGGTCGGGTGAAACTAGACTACTAACCTATACTAGTAGCTAGACGGAGCCGGACGGCAGCGCCGCCGATTTCCCGACCCTCCGAAGCCCCGCGGGGCCGCCGGAGGAAGGGGAAATCGAACGGAGCCGCCGCCGGAGTCGGGCTCGCCTCGCATTCGCCTCCTCTCTACTGTAGCAGTGGCATAATTTTCAGTGTCACTGAAGTTATAAGTGAACAAAACACTTGGCAGTAGGGATGAAAACGATCGGAAACGATCGAAAAATACCATCATAAAGAAAAGTATTTCTGGGGCTTGTCCTAGCCATCAAGTGACGTGGCACAGGAATCTCAATCTGAGTATGAACTGACCCGTGGACGTGGACATGCAAATGCTTTGAAGCCACGGATGAGGCGAACGATGAGCTAGGCAGCACACACGGCACGGATCATGACCGAATTGGATCAAACACATGGTTCGTAGCCTTTAACTGTCATCACTCATCATCGACCGTGCTCGTTGCGACTGACTGGGATAGGCGCATCGCATCTGTCAGCCCAAGACCAAACTACAGAGCCCACTAGTGGTCTACGGCGCGCCTTCGCGCGCCGCTTGACGACTCAGGTGCATGATTTAAAATGGTAGTCAAAGAAGTGAAGGAAAATCGCCGGATCAGAACATTTGCACACGCTATAAAAGGCCTCGTAGTAAGCATTTATTTGAGAGAGAAATGTCATTTTTATTAGTGCACTAATTAACATCTCGTGACTGCTGAGAGTAGGCCACTGACAGTTTAGTTGCTGAAGGACAAGGGAAAAAAATCAAATCCCGAATTGAGTTTAGTTGCTTAAGATTCCCCTTGCCCAATTAGCTGTGACTTTTTCCATGTAATGCCTTTAAATACGCGCCATTTAACAAGCGTCAGCCCATTGAACCATGCATTATGAAAAAGGACAATTTTCAGCAAGATGTGTTCTTCATTCCAGAAATTCAAAAGAGATGGTATGAAGGCATGTAGAAGTCTAAAGAGCAGGATTACAAATTGAGAGAGGCTAAATATGGCGTAAAGTAAATATTACAAAGGGTGTCTTCGGAAGGGTTTGCATACTTCTGGGACGCCATCTCGCATGAAACATATCATGTATCTATGACCCGATCAAATCAAATAAGATGTTAGAGAAGTACCTTCTTACCTTCTTTGTTAAAAGAAGTATCTGCAACTACACATGGGTAGACTGCCTAATTTTATAACTTGAGCATTGACATTCTGGGGTCATCTATCAAGTGCCATTGGGAAACAAATTGCTGCCACAACGGTTGGAGGAAGGAGATACCCAGGGCTGGACTGGATCAACTCTTATAATGACAGTGTAATAGAATGGCCAAAAGACATGAACCTGTAAGTATAAAATGGAGCAAACATATAAAGGTAGAACAGTAATGAATATATGATGCACATTTAAACTGGAAATCTGTATGCACAATGAAAACATAAATACAAATTCAAATAGGGAAACTCGCTGTTGCTCCCAGGATGTTCAATGAGACAATGAAACATCTATATATGCGCCGAACAGAGGAACAACACACACAAAAGCTCTGTGAGCTAGCAGCAGTCAGTAATCCAGAATTGCACACCATCTGCTCATATTATTAGGAGCATAGTTTAACAAAAATCTAGCTGTGGCTAATGAGAAGCAGAAATGTAGGGTGGCACAAAAATCTACTTGAAAAGTCAATTTGACCATAGATATGAGAAAATGGGGCAAATAAATATTCAGTGTAGGGGCTAAATGACCAGGATACTGTAAAAATGTATGATCAGTATGTACAAATACCGAAGAATCTTTTTTAGTCCCTCATGTAGATAGGCCGCCACCTGAAACATGGCAGAAGAGAATGAAATGTCACCCAGCCATCTTCTTGTGTCTGTTTGCGCATGAAGGAAAATTACAGTGAGGTCTTTTCCTATCTGACGTGCAAAAGCTATATTGATGAGAAAAATGAACTAAGTTACGATCATGGTAATCCATCGAATAAGAATAATAAGTAATCATATAGCCCAAATTTCCAATATAGAAACATTACTGCTCATTCACAACTCATTTTAAACTTTCTCTGATTATATCCAGGTGGTAGTACCTCCTACTGCACAAGAGGAAATTGATGAAATCATACTCTTTTTTTTCAGTCAAGGAAATGACAGTGATGGCCTTACTCTTGATAGATGGCCAACTATTTGTCCCACAACTAAAGGCAAAGTAAACTGTATACTATTTAGCCTATGATGCATCCAAATGGTGCATTGGTACATAAAAAAAAACTCGGACTATGCTTTAGAATTGAATCCCTCGTCACTCTCTGGAGGCTGACTACAACCTCACTCTTTTTCGTGCAAATATGATGCACCCATGTTATTTGTTATCCAAAGTTTTGAGATTAAGACCAACCACAATTCTACCCTTACCCAAAAAACATATATTTTTATATTGTATACTCGTTATATGTAGACAAGCAAACTTTCAGATATGGAGTTTAGTAAGATACAAAATCCATGCACCTTGTGCGACTAACTTCTAATGAGCTCAGTCTTTTTTGTTCTTTTCTAATTATTCCCTTCCTCATTGCTTCCTGTCTCAAAATCAGCAAAATAAGCTGGCTGCCCCCATGAAAGAAGTGGTTGGAAGCACATGAGAGAGAGAGAGAGAGAGAGAGAGAGAGAGAGAGAGAGAGAGAGAGAGGGAGGTAAACCTGTGGAGTACTGAGCACAGGTCACAGTCGTCTTAGCCACTAAACATCTCCCAAGTTCACATCAAGCCAATCCTGAAGAGAGATTGAACATCCACACCAAAAAAACGACAGCAGGTCACATCACTTGAGAAACAGAAGAACAGAAGAACATCAGAACGTAAAGGAGTACATAAAAAAACGAAACTAACCCACACAGTTAAGTGTTAGGGAAGAAACTGATTCAAATCCAGTTGAAGAATAAGTTTAAATCAACATCTCAAGATCTGCATCAAGAAAGGAAAAAAAGGCAAAGACCAAAACATCATCCTAGAAAACAAGGAACCCTAAATCGCCATGGCATGCCAAAATTCACAGGCAAAACACTACGAATTTGATCCGCACGATGCTTGTCCCGAGCAGAAACAAATCATCCCTGATTCCTCATCTCTGAGCGCCACCGGGCCTGTCGCGATCCAACCAATCCAAGCATAGAAACAAACTGAGAACAGAAAGAACAAGAGCAGAAAACAAACGACGCACACACACACACACACACACACACACACACACACACTCCACATATGTCACCATTGAAACTCAACCACTAACAGAAATGGTTGGACTTGCAGTTTGTATCCGAGAGGCTGTCGAGCGCAGCATTCCTATGCATTTCCAAATATGTACCCATTTTATTCACTAACAAGCAAATGAAAGTACCTGCTAAGAAGTTAACCGGTCAGAACCTTAAACCAAAAAACATCTTTGTTAATTACCATATCCATTTGTTAATTACGGTATCCATGATTGACCTGCAACCAAAAGCAACACATTATATCAATAAGTGGGAAACACAGGCTTGTTAAACAGAATAACAGTGCTATTCATCAGCCACCTGCCACACAAAAAAAAAAGACATAAACTGCATCGCCAAATTTGATAAGTGTTCTCGGTGATGATAACACAAAAATTAGTGACGCAATCAAAGTGGTTCTTAATTGATACGGAACAACAGGAAGAAGGACTAATACTTATTTTGTTTTGAAAACTCCAAATCAAATATGTTGTATTTGGATGCAATTCTGCATATCTTGAATTCCTGCATTAAAGATGGAACAAACCATACAGTTTACAAATGACAAGGAATTGTTTCCTAAATAATTGAAAAGCTAATCTATGGGTGCAAGTGAAATCTTCTTGTAGACTTAGCTCATTGGAAACTGCAAAACAATCTGAACATCCATATAGATCGAGTGCTCCTATTCTCAAATCAAAAGACGATGTCGTAACTTAATCCCCAGTAGGCCAGTAGGCGTTCAGATGTAAAAGAATCCTGAGAGAGAGTGTGGACATACCATTGGAGTTTTGTGATTTTGAGGAGCCCTTGATAAGGAGAACGAAAGCAGGAGGAAGCAAACCTGGAGGACCGAAACAATAACCAACACTGTCTCAAAAATAAAATAAAATAAAATAACGAAGACTCCTAACAGCAAGTCATGCAAGAAGACAAAAATTCATATTACCCTGATATGATGTCATGGCGTAGTGATTCACAATGATATTTGACCTAACACTCCTAACAGCAAGTGATGCAACACTCCTAACAGCAAGTCAAACTGCAGGCGGGTATTTTCATTTATTTTATTCATTTCAAGGTGAGATAATTCCAGATGCACAATGATATTTGACATGGAAATATTAATTAGTGCACAACAATGGTTTGCGGTATGCACAGTGACAACAAACTGCAGGATTTGAAGAATCTTTTGTAAGGAGGCACAGACACCCTTTAATTTAGTATTTCAGGTCAATCAAAACGGTATATGCTTTTTCATTGTGTTAATGAGTCCATCCCTGCATAATGTCGCACACATGTATATTTGCAAAGAAAGGATCACCTTAGACGAATGGAGCAGAGGGTTCTCTTCTAAATAGATGATTACATCCCAGCCGGCTGCAAAATTGCAGCATACTATGAATAAATCAAACTACATAAGCTGGTTCTAGTTTCCATCTGGGGAAAAAAATTCCTCAAATCCATGTTTCAAGACTTTCCTTCCATGACCAGATAACAGAAAGACACTAACAGCATGTAAAGGTTGCAATTATTTTCATGAAAACATATGACAAAGACCAAATAGAATCATCATGTATCTGTTTCTTGGTCATGATGGAAAGGTAACGTAGAGAAATCGAACAACACAAGAGCGTACCTTATTCTGAATATGTCGTCAAGCTTGCAATAGTTTTCATGAAAATATTGAACAAAGACCAAATAGAATCATTATGTATCTATTTCTAGGCCACGATAGGAAGGTAACGTAGAGAAGAAATCTAACCAGACCCTCGACATTTCATGTCTGGCTGCCCCACTGCCTGCAGAACTACATCAGGAAAAAAAGTAGTTCAACACACTTGAGTTTGATTAGCTCTACAGAGAACATATTTCAGGAGGAAGGCTGACTATTACCGCAAAACCAACTGTGAAGAAAACCCTTTTCCTCATCTATCCATACACCATCATGCTGTCCTTCTTCAGCTTCTTCAACACAGAGAATTTACCTCAGCTCTGTCTTATCACTTTCCCTGCTATCTTGACCAACGCAGAAAATTTACCTCAGCTTCCTTTGGCTTCCTAACCTATTAAGATTGATGAAAAAAAAACTAAATTACCTAGCCTCACAGCTGTTCAATAGTGGGCCATCCAGTCAGCAATCCACAGTAAACATGAAAAGCAAACCTCAATCTGCACACAAGCCACATAACTGATCTCAGTTTTCCAACATCCCAAAAATGAGAACGAAGGATAAAACAGGAGGATTGGCAGTTCCCTAAAGTGCTTGCTGGAGGGGAGCTTCGTGCCTCAAAGAACCAATTAAACAAACCTAAATCCCTAGGCAAAAGCCAGCAGGTGAACAACACAAATTAACCTGAACGCTGCCCCGTCGAGCTCCCAGCTAGCACTGCATCGAAAGGCACTAAGCCGCCGTCGAGTGTTGTAGACGCCGGCAGGTCCGCGTTCATGCCTTGTGACGCCGCAGGATCGCTGGCTGTCCTCATTTGACCCGGTGTTGACACCGGATTTTGGAAGTCCTCTGACACGCGGCGAAGAGATAAGGCAAGGGGAGATAGTATCTGGAGAAGACGCCGCGTTGACCGGAACAAAAGGAAGATTTTGATTGTTACGATCAGAGGATTAGTTAAGATAAGGAATAAAATATTTTCTTGTAACGAAAGTTAGGAGGAGTCGTGTTTGTTTCAAAGTCGGTGGCCTCGGGTGTATAAATATAAACCCAGGTGCTTGTAATCAGAATAATACACAATTCAATACAACTCTCGGCGCATCGCCACCCTGTTCCCTCGATGGGTTCTTGTTCGAGCGGGCTGCATCGGCACGATCTCCGCTAGGGCAGGGAATTCGTCACCCCACGGTAATTATCTCGACTATCTAGTAACCTTCTCGTCTCATGCTTTGATCGAATTATCTCACTGCATTGAGTTGATCGAATCTGCTAGTGGTGTTGGTTTAATTATCAGTTATCCGGTATATGAGATCTGTCTAGAACTGTTAGCAAGATCGGCGTCGTTATTGCTGTCTCGGTTAAGTCCGATCCTACGCGACGTTTGTCTGATGAACATAGTACAGATAGATTAAATATATTCGAGTCATCTTAGATCGATTTATTAGTTGGTCTTCCACCTAATTATCTCCGATAGGGCCTTATTGCTGTCTCGGTTAAGTCCGATCCTACCGGTTTTATTGGAGTAATTCTGTGACGCGTCTGGCTGATAGATTGATCTAGGGTTCGATCGGGACGTTTAGCCGATTAGTTACCATAATCACTTTGGATTTGTTTATTGGTTGATCTTCCACTTAATTGTTTAGCAAAAACCTTATTGCTGTCTCGGTTAGGTCCGATCCTACGGGTTTTTGCTGGAATAATTCCGTGACGTGGTTAGCCGATAGGTCGATCTGGAGTTTGATCGGAGTGTTTAGCCGATTAGTTATCACACAGATCTTTCCCTCCTGAAACCTTTATATTCTTTATTGCACTGTTTGGCTGGTTACGAAGTATTTATTTAATTATCTAAATCTAGCCGATAGTTTACTGTGGTTTGTTAGATCTGTTCCTTTACTGTTCAATAGCCGATGATAGGGAGCCGATAGGGCATAGCCGATGCAACGGTCGATTGTTCTATTTGTCTTTATTTGTATCATCGACTGTTTCCACGACATTCAGTTGTCGGCTATACATCGGCCTGTTTCTCGGGCCGATGACCAGGTGAATTTGACCTTTTTATCCTTTTGTTAGTTTTCAGGAAAAACTGACTGGCACGCTTCGGGATTCTCACGGCGTACGAGATTCGGTCCTGCACTGGAGTTAAGCAGATCTCCCAGGCCGTTTGTGTGTGATTTTCGGATCAACACACTTTTTGGCACGCCCGGTGGGACACGTTCATTGAAGTCATGTCGCAAGACGGAACACCAATCGACAGGACCAAGATTGGGGCGCATAATGTCCTTCAGGTGACAGAAGAACAGCTGAGTGATGAACAGAAACAGCTGCTCATGAAGAACATGGAGGACTACAAAGAGCTGTGCCTGCAATCATTCAAGAAAACAAGAGCAGGCGTGGTTCAGTCCAATCCTTTTCCCATGCCGGTTGTCGTGGACACTTCCAAGAAACCGGCGGGGTCATCAGATGAGAAGGCAGCAGCTGAAGAGATTCAGAAGGTGGTCAATATTGCTGTTGAGAAAGCATTAGCAGAAAAGTCTACCCCCTTGGTGAACTCTATCAAGACTATGTTTGAAGATGCGCTCAAAGTTGCTAAAGAAGTCAGACCGACAGAAGAAGTACCAGAGCAACCACCACCGACGTCGGCTGCTGGGTCGTCTCAGGTCCCATCTGGAAATCTGAGTGATATGATTTATACTGCCATGCATCAAGCATTGATCAATCAGTCTCCAGTATTGGTCAATACCTTGAAGGACCTCATCATCAAGACAGCTGATGGTACAATATACAATGAGGTAGGAGGTGGGCCGGTGTACTCTACTCCTCAGAGGAGTTATCGGCTGCCTCTTGGTACCCCTACAAGAGACGTGGGAGGCCGTACTTTTCAGATTTCAGAACAGTATGTGCCAACTGGGTCTGGAGGTAATCAAGCATGGCCGGATCAGCAAGGACCATCGTCAGCAGCGAGGAGCTCGGGGGCAGATGATTGGGTTGTCAAGATTGCTGACATAATGAGAGACCAATTTGGCTTGAAGGCGAAGGATCAGACTTCTGTGTACCGCCGCCCATATCCAGAGTGGTATGACAGGACTCCTTTCCCTCCACGGCACAAGGTGCCAGATTTCTCCAAGTTTTCTGGACAGGATAACACATCGACCATGGAACACATCGGCCGTTTCCTCGCGCAGTGTGGTGAGGCTTCGGCTGATGACATATGGAAGATCAGATTGTTCCCTTTGTCGCTGTCAGGCCCAGCGTTTACATGGTTCGCATCATTGCCAGCCGATTCCATTAAAGAATGGCGTGATCTGGAGCAGAAGTTCCATAAGTACTTTTATGGCGGCACCACTGAGATGAAGCTCACAGATCTGACTGCTGTTCGTCAGAGGTCCGGAGAGTCGGTGCTGGATTACATTCAGAGGTTCCGAGATGTTCGTAGCAGATGCTACAGTTTGGCTCTGACAGACCAGCAGTTAACCGAGTTAGCCTTTCAAGGGCTCATCGGCCCCATTCGGGAGAGGTTTGCGTCTCAGGAGTTTGAGAGTATCTCCCAGCTGGCTCAGAAGATCTCAGCTCACGAGAGCCGATTCCAGAGTGCTGTGAAGGGCAGGCATGCTGCATATGCTGATTATGCATTTGAATCTGATTCTGATGAAGATGGAGAAGAAGTGGGACTGGCTGAATGGACCAGAGGCAAGAAACCAGTGGCGTGTCCGTTCATCAAGCAAGCTGCGGCCCAAGAAAGATATGATTTTGATGTGAACAAGCTGGACAAGATCTTTGATTGGTTGTTACAGGAGAAGCAGATCCAGTTGCCGCCGAATCATGTTTTGCCTTCACCTGAAGAACTGAAGAAGAGGAGGTGGTGCAAGTGGCATAATGCCCCATCACATACTACGAATGAGTGCAGAGTCTTCAGGCAGAGTGTTCAGGCTGCGATTGAACAGGGTCGCATCAAGTTTGATGAACAAAAGAAGCCCATGAAGATTGATGGGAATCCTTTTCCTGTGAATATGGTGGAATTTGGTAGCTCATCCATGATCAACAAGTATCAGAGGAAGAGGGAAAGGGACGATTATGAAGAGCACAGATCTCGGGATGACTCGCATTGGGATTGTCCTTTCTTCAGATACTGTTGGGAAGAAGGCATGAAGTTGCCACCGATTGAAGGGTGCCCAGGCTGCAGCAATCAGTCAAGGAGGCTGTACAGAGAAGTGCCATCTCACGTCTATGCTAGACAGGAGAGAGTTCCGGCTTTTGATCGGCTGCAGGAGAGTGGGGCATCATATCGGCCAATGAGAGAGGCGTCGCGTCGACCAAACAGAGAGTTCAAGCCTTCTGTTCATGATCGGCTAGGGCCAAAGCAGGACGATGAAGCTGAGTTCCAGGAGCTGATCGATGAAGAGCAGCAAGAATATAGGCCTAAACGCCAGCCACAGTGGTGTCCCACTGGTATCTTCTCCAAGAGCCAAAAGAGAAGGGTACAGAGACAGCGTTGCAGGGAGATGGAAGCCGAGCTCCATAAACGTGATGATGATGATGATCGGCGTCCGCGTACCAGGAAGGAATGGAGGCCCAAGGTGGCGTCTGAGGTCCAGAAGTTGGAAGCAGCAGTCAATGTTTGCATCATGCCGTATGAATTCAGAGCTGTTGATGATGAAGAATCTGACGATGATGCTGCAGAAGCTATGGCACAGTTGGTCCTTGATCCGCAACAGGCTGTGTTTGACAAGCCAGAAGAATCTAAGCGCCGGCACATGAAGGCTTTATATGTCAAAGGGTATGTGAATGGTAAGCCGATGAGCAAGATGCTGGTCGATGGAGGTGCTGCAGTCAACATCATGCCGATGACTACCTTCAGGAAGTTGGGCAGGACCGATGATGATCTGATCAAAACCAACATGATACTCAGGGACTATGGGGGCAAGACGTCAGAAGCGAAAGGGGTGCTCAATGTGGAGTTGACCATCGGAAGCAAGACGTTGCCCACTACGTTCTTTGTTATTGATGGCAAGGGATCTTATACCATGTTGCTTGGGAGAGATTGGATTCATGCCAACTGTTGCATCCCGTCCACTTTACATCAGTTCCTTATTCAATGGGTGGATGATGTGATCGAGGTGGTTCCGGCCGATACCGCGGTGTACGTCGCTTCGGCCGATTTGGGTCCCATGCGTTTGGAGTGCATGGATTGTTTCTCTGGCAAGGTCTGGGATAGAGAGTTCTTGGAGTTCACCGATGACAGCGTTGAATTGGTGGATGACTTGAATCCAAAAAAGTTACTCTGACAGGCGCCACAGAGGACGCCAAGGAGGAGGGCAAGTTGGGGCAAGGATTTACTTCGGCCGATGAGCTAGAGGAGGTAGATATAGGTGATGGTAGCAAGCCTAGGCCGACTTTCGTCAGTAAAGGATTATGTAAGGAATTTAAAGATAAATTAATAGAGTTGTTAAAGGATTACCGAGATTGTTTTGCATGGGAATATCATGAGATGCCGGGTCTTAGCCGATCAATTGTTGAACATCGGCTACCTATCAAGCCTGGGTTTCGGGCGCACAAGCAAGCTCCAAGGAAATTCGAGGCCAAGGTTGATGAAGCGATTAAACAGGAGATTGCTAGATTGTATGAGGCAAAATTCATACGTCCATGCCGGTATGCTGATTGGATATCAAATATTGTCCCGGTGGAGAAGAAGAATGGCAAGTTACGGGTGTGCATTGACTTTAGGGATCTAAACAGAGCAACGCCCAAAGACAGCTATCCGATGCCGGTGGCCGATACGTTGATTGATGCTGCAGCAGGACACAAGATTGTCAGCTTCATGGATGGCAATGCCGGTTATAATCAGATTTTCATGGCCGAAGAAGATATTCCAAAGACTGCCTTCAGATGCCCAGGTGCGATTGGTTTATATGAATGGGTTGTGATGACTTTCGGCTTGAAAAATGCTGGTGCTACTTATCAAAGGGCTATGAATTATATATATCATGATTTGATTGGTCGATTGGTAGAGATATACATTGATGATGTCATTGTTAAGTCAAAGGCCATCGATGATCACATAGCTGACTTGAAGGAAGTGCTGGAGAGGACCAGAAAGTATGGTGTCAGGATGAATCCCAATAAGTGTGCCTTTGGGGTATCGGCTGGGCAGTTCTTGGGGTTCATTGTGCATGAACGAGGTATAGAGATTGGCCCAAGGAGTTTTGAAGCCATCAACAAGTTGAAGCCCCCAACAAACAAGACAGAGTTGCAATCTCTTGTTGGGAAGATAAATTTCGTAAGGAGGTTCATTGCTAATCTGTCAGGAAGAATTGAGCCGTTTACACCATTGCTACAGTTGAAGGCTGGTCAAGAGTTCAAATGGGGCCCTGATCACCAGAAAGTGTTAGATGAGATCAAAGAATATTTAAAATCTCCTCCAGTATTGGTTCCTCCTAAGGCGGGCGTTCCGTTCAAGTTGTATTTATCAGCCGACAAGAAGTCCATCGGCTCTACGTTGGTGCAAGAACAAGAAGGAAAAGAAAGGGTGGTATTTTATTTAAGCAGAAAATTGCTTGACGCTGAAACCAGGTATTCTGATTTGGAAAGATTATGTCTTTGCCTTTATTTCTCTTGCGCCAAATTAAGGCATTATCTTCTTTCGAGCGAGTGTACTGTGGTGTGCGGAGCCGATGTAGTCAAACATGTCTTATCGGCTCCTATTTTGAAGGGAAGACTCGGAAAGTGGATGCTTGCTCTAGCTGAATTCGATTTGAGGTATGAGCCTCTTAAAGCTGTTAAAGGTCAGATTTTGGCAGATTTAATAGTTGAGCATAATCATGTTGAGCCCTTGCCATGGATATTATTCTTTGATGGATCCGTTTGCAAAATGGGATATGGTATAGGCTTGGTTCTCATTTCGCCTCGGGGGGCATCATTCGAGTTTTCTTGTTCTGTTGATGTCGGCACTAACAATCAAGTTGAGTATCAAGCTGTGTTAAGGGGTCTACAATTGCTTGGTGATGCTGGAGCCACTCGTATTGAAGTAATTGGAGATTCATTATTGGTGCTTGGACAACTCTCTGGAGAATTTGAATGCAGGGACGAAAATCTGCGGTTTTATTATGAAGAATGCGTATTGCAGCTGCAGAAATTCGGGGATGTGAAATTCAAGCATGTTCCCAGAGAGCAGAATATGGAAGCTAATAGGTTGGCACAAAATGCGTCAGGGTATCGGCCTGATCATAGATGCATTGTGTTGGATGTTCCTGATGTTGAGGTTGAAGATTGGAGGGCGGAAATCGTTTCGTATTTGAAGAATCCATCTCAATCCGTATCCAAAAAGGTTAGGTACCAGGCTCTTAAATATGTATTGTTGGATGGAGAGTTATATTACCGAACCTTGGAAGGTGTGCTGTTGAAGTGCTTGGATCTGGAAGAAGCAAAATTAGCAATGGCAGAGGTGCATGAAGGAATTTGTGGAACCCATCAGTCAGCTTACAAGATGAAGTGGTTGCTGAGGAGGACTGGTTATTTCTGGCCGACCATGTTGGAGGATTGTTTTGAATATTATAAAGGTTGCCAGGATTGTCAGAAATTTGGTCCAGTTCAGAGGGCTCCTGCTTCGGCCATGAACCCTATCATTAAGCCATGGCCGTTTCGGGGGTGGGGTATGGATATGATTGGTCAAATTAATCCTCCGTCAAGCAAAGGGCATAAATACATTTTAGCTGTGACTGATTATTTCACAAAGTGGGTGGAAGCTGTGCCATTCAGGAATGTGACTTCGAAAGATGTGATCAATTTTGTGAAGGAGCACATTATTTATCGGTTTGGAATTCCTCAGACGATTACCACTGACCAAGGGTCCATTTTCATATCGGAGGAGTTTTTGGAGTTTGCTGCAAGTTTGGGAATTAAAATATTAAATTCTTCTCCGTATTATGCTCAAGCAAATGGTCAGGCTGAGGCGTCCAACAAGAGTTTAATCAAGTTGATTAAACGCAAAATCGATGAACAACCAAGGAAATGGCACACGACATTAGCCGATTCGCTTTGGGCCTATCGGATGTCGTGTCATGGGGCCACACAAGTCACGCCTTATCAGCTGGTATATGGGCATGAAGCCGTTCTTCCTTGGGAGGTAAATATTGGGTCTCGCCGAATTTCATTGCAAGATGAGCTTACAGCCGATGAGTACAAAAACTTAATGAATGATGAATCTGAGGACATAGTACAACTTCGGTTGCGAGCTATGGAGAAGATTGCTCAGAATAAAGCTCGAGTTGCGAAGCATTATAATAAGAAAGTCGTTTCCAAGCAATTTTCTGAAGGGGATTTAGTGTGGAAGCTTATTTTGCCGATAGGTTCCAAAAGTAACCGCTTCGGTAAATGGTCCCCAAATTGGGAAGGTCCGTTCAAGATTAGCCAATGTTTAGTTGGTAATGCTTACAAGTTACAGAGTTTGGATGGAAAAGAAATGGAGCGAGCCCTTAATGGAAAGTATTTGAAGAAATATCATCCAAGCGTCTGGGTTAATTCTTGAAGAAATAACATACAAGAGCCGACAGCACGTCGCCTACAGAAAGCCGATGATTGCTAAGCCGAGCAACGGCTAGGCACATCGCCTCTAGAAGAAAAAATACAAAGAAGCCCAAATCAAAGTACAAGTTCTTACACCAAGAATACACACTGCGGCTGCTGTCAAGTGTCAACCAAGTGCTGACACAGGGTAGGATGGGTCGTTGCTCCAGTGTACGAGGAGAGGAGCAAATGCATGGACACCATCACGTCGAAGAAGATGTTATCCCTGAGAAGGAACCTTGTCTGACGAAGAACATGAGTTCTTCCTCGAAGTCTGAAGAGGAGCCGCTGTCTTCAGGGATTAGCTCAAGAGGGATAGCGTCGGGATGAAAGAGATTGGAGAGAAGCAAACGGAAGGCAAGAGGCCAGAGCATGGGTGTGTAAAGGGAAAAGAAGCTCATGGTTATTATCTCGCTGTTTGGGATATATTGCTGAGGTCTTGTGAAAGGGATTCTTCTTGCTGGCCATGGTGTTGTGATTTTGATGAAGGGAGGCATTCCTTTTATAGGCCAAGGTGCGAAAGGAGATAAGATCGTGGAACAGTGAAAGACCTGCTGCAATTAAAGTAATTGGTACGGATTGTCTGGTGCACGCCATATGAAGACAAGGGTACAGCTCATTATGTCAGGTATACTGTTTTCACGTGGAACGCCATCTAGAAGCTTACATTAAAATAAAGAAATATGGCAAGAATATGCGGCAGAAGATTCGTGCAAGAGGCAAAAGGCCGATGTCTTTACGTCGCCCTTGAGTTTAAAGTGTTTATACAAATGCTTTAGAATTCAAAAGAAGTTTTTGTTACAAGACTAAGCCTACAGGTATTCCTGGATCTTGTCGATGGCGTTTTTGCGGATCTGCTCGATGCTGTTTATGAACTTGAGGTCTTGTTCCATTGAGCCGATGTCCGGGTGAAGCACTAAGAGCTGTTGACGTGCTAGATCCTTGGCCGATGATAGTATGCTTTCTTGAGTTGATATTTCATCGGGGAGAAGGGCTAGCTTGTCTTCTTCAGCCTTGATCTCTTGTTCTTTGGCTCTTACTGCGGCTTGGAGATCCTCAAGCTCTTTCTTCAGCCGATCTAGTTCAGTTCGAATTTCTGCGGGCTTGGTCCTTAGCTCATCAAGCTTGGCTTGCTCAGTCTGAACCTGGGAATCGGCATTGACCAAGGCTATCAGACGATCTGATCTAGCAGCCCTTTCGGTCATACGTCTTTGGATCTTGATGATCTCCAGCTCATGATAGTCGATGTGTGCAGCGGGATGCAGAGCTTCTAAGAGATCATATGGGATCAGACGACGGATCTCATTGAATCGGCTTGAAACTGGGCCGATGTTGGATGTCAGCACGTCAAGAGTTGGCTCCGATAGTCTTTCTGAAATTTCCCTCAGGGTTGTCCTCACATCGTCAGGAAGATAAGGTTTTGAGGAAGCCGATGAATCCAAATTGATGGCCGATGGTTGAGGGTCCGATAGCTGAAATGAGAATAGAGTGATGATGCATTCAAGATGAAATGATAAGAAAAGAAGGGCTATCTTGATTTTACCGTCTTTTCTGTATCGGCGTCAGGAGATGTTTGGATCTGCGTGCCTACTAGACCGGTTGGGAGGTTGAAATCCTGTCCGCTTTCTCCCTGAGGGGTAGAAGTATCTTCGGCCGATGCATGTGGTACTTCAGAGCCGATGGCGGCATGGTCCCGAGTTGGCGACGCCTGGGTATCTGTGTTCGGAGGAACATTGACATTAAGGTCCTGCAAAAAAGAGTAAGTGTTATTTGATGGAAATATGAATTATTCAAAGTGCATCATTAAGAAAGAGACCTGAGGAGTCTCATTGGCGGATGGAGATGTGAAGGCCGACATTGAGCTTTGGCGGACCTTGCGAGTAGTTTGGCGTGCAGGCTGTCGTCGTGGGGCAGGTGCGGGCCGCCTTGGTGCTTGAGGAGCTGTGCGCTTTGGAACTAATGGCGGAAACAGTTAAACCTAGGGTTGAGAAAAATAAAAGGAAAATCAGATTTGAAGGCGATGGATTACCTCAGGGATGGATGCGGTGAGCACCGGCGGGCGCTTCGTCCGAGCCTCGGCGTCGGAATCGGAAGAAGACTGACGCGCCATTTCTTGGTCGGCGACAGCGACGGCGCGGAAGAAAGAGAACCGATGAAGAGCGGCTTCCTTGAGAAGAAAGTGGAGGAGGAAGAAGATGAGGGGTCGGTTCCGTATTTATGAGGGTCGTGAGTGGTGCTTGCTATAAATGTGCACAAGGCACTAGGAGACAAATTCGGCGCACAAAGATTTTGTACTCCGAACTTGGGGGGCATGTGTTGACACCGGATTTTGGAAGTCCTCTGACACGCGGCGAAGAGATAAGGCAAGGGGAGATAGTATCTGGAGAAGACGCCGCGTTGACCGGAACAAAAGGAAGATTTTGATTGTTACGATCAGAGGATTAGTTAAGATAAGGAATAAAATATTTTCTTGTAACGAAAGTTAGGAGGAGTCGTGTTTGTTTCAAAGTCGGTGGCCTCGGGTGTATAAATATAAACCCAGGTGCTTGTAATCAGAATAATACACAATTCAATACAACTCTCGGCGCATCGCCACCCTGTTCCCTCGATGGGTTCTTGTTCGAGCGGGCTGCATCGGCACGATCTCCGCTAGGGCAGGGAATTCGTCACCCCACGGTAATTATCTCGACTATCTAGTAACCTTCTCGTCTCATGCTTTGATCGAATTATCTCACTGCATTGAGTTGATCGAATCTGCTAGTGGTGTTGGTTTAATTATCAGTTATCGGTATATGAGATCTGTCTAGAACTGTTAGCAAGATCGGCGTCGTTATTGCTGTCTCGGTTAAGTCCGATCCTACGCGACGTTTGTCTGATGAACATAGTACAGATAGATTAAATATATTCGAGTCATCTTAGATCGATTTATTAGTTGGTCTTCCACCTAATTATCTCCGATAGGGCCTTATTGCTGTCTCGGTTAAGTCCGATCCTACCGGTTTTATTGGAGTAATTCTGTGACGCGTCTGGCTGATAGATTGATCTAGGGTTCGATCGGGACGTTTAGCCGATTAGTTACCATAATCACTTTGGATTTGTTTATTGGTTGATCTTCCACTTAATTGTTTAGCAAAAACCTTATTGCTGTCTCGGTTAGGTCCGATCCTACGGGTTTTTGCTGGAATAATTCCGTGACGTGGTTAGCCGATAGGTCGATCTGGAGTTTGATCGGAGTGTTTAGCCGATTAGTTATCACACAGATCTTTCCCTCCTGAAACCTTTATATTCTTTATTGCACTGTTTGGCTGGTTACGAAGTATTTATTTAATTATCTAAATCTAGCCGATAGTTTACTGTGGTTTGTTAGATCTGTTCCTTTACTGTTCAATAGCCGATGATAGGGAGCCGATAGGGCATAGCCGATGCAACGGTCGATTGTTCTATTTGTCTTTATTTGTATCATCGACTGTTTCCACGACATTCAGTTGTCGGCTATACATCGGCCTGTTTCTCGGGCCGATGACCAGGTGAATTTGACCTTTTTATCCTTTTGTTAGTTTTCAGGAAAAACTGACTGGCACGCTTCGGGATTCTCACGGCGTACGAGATTCGGTCCTGCACTGGAGTTAAGCAGATCTCCCAGGCCGTTTGTGTGTGATTTTCGGATCAACACCCGGCACTGCTGCAACAGGTGAAGGTGGCATCGTGAGGCTTCAAGGATACAAGATCGAGCACAAGAACCAACAAGCCGGCATGAAGAGTCGAAGGAACAAGGACCGAGGGGAAAGAATCGAGGGAGAAGAGGACAGGTATCTCACCTGTAGGGGACGCGCTTCCTCCTGCAAGACGCCGCCGTCGCCCTTATCTCCACGTCGGATGCGGCTGCGCTGCTGCCACTGGATGGAAGTCGGAGGAGTCGGCAGGTGCCGCTCGGTCAGGAGGACGTCGGCCGCGGCTCCGGCCGCCAGAGCACGCCGGTACGCTGGTCCGCCGGAGCTTCTTGTATCCGCGGCAGGAGAGCATGGGGAAGAAAGGAGGGGCGGGCGGCGGCGGCAGCGGCGGCGGAGGCGACCGGCAGCGTGAGCGCGGCTAGGGTTGGCGCGCGGCGCGGGGGAGACGAGGAGAGCAAGGGAGTGAGGGGAAAAGAAGAGCGTCGGTGCAATTAAGACTCCGAACCACTTTCGTACTGGTGGCAAGCCGGTCAGGGAAGGAGAGAACGGCGCGTGTAAGTAGTACAAGAAAATTTTTGTCACCGAACCGCAATGAAACCCGAGTCAAGCACTCCCTCGCGATGAGAATCGAACCGCTCAGAACTCCAAATCGACGTGGACACTGGGTGCGCGCCGGGCAGGCAGCTCGAGTAGAGGAGGAAATTTGTAGTTTTGAGTCTTTTGACTAGGAATAACTAGCCTTTCAACGACATCAAAAAGACACATGAATAAATAAACATATATTTTTTAAAAAAAATTACTTTTGCAAGCATAATAAGTAAGTAAAATATATTAAATTATTTTAGTTATTAAATAAATACTTTAAACTGTGAAATTTATTTCACATCTCAGTTAATTAATAATTAATATGTGATAGATTATAATGCATATTAGATGCAATCTCAACAACCGAAATTTACACTTAAGCCGTTTCTTTTTTTTCTTTTCCTTTTTTTTTTGCGAACCACACTTGAGTAGGTTATTTGTATGAGATTTGTTGTGTACTCTCCGTCCCGATATAGCTGTCGTTCTGGGAGGAGGGAGTGAAAACTAAGGCCGGTGGAGAATGACCCTGCTGCCCTCGGATGAAATTCTCGATCCGCAAACCACTTTCTTCATCGCGGCAATTTTTCTCATCGCGGTAGAGCTCGGGCCACGCCTTGGACCCCGCCTGCGGCCGAGCCGCCGTCCTTGCTGGCCGACCATCCCGCCTTTCTTCCAAGACGATGCGACGCCGACCCTCCACCGCCATGCTTGCCGGCCGACCATCCCGCCTTTCTTCCAAGACGATGCGACGCCGACCCTCCGCCGCCATCTGCTCCACCAGGAGCTCACGCCGTGGAATCGAAGACCAGGCGCAGCTCGCCGTTACCGAACCGAAGAACAGGCGCAGCTCGCCGTCGCGAAATCAGAGGCCGACGAGCTGCGCGGGAAGGGCGAACGCAGCACAGGGCGAGCGGACGCGGCGGGGGCCGACGAGCCTCGCGGGAAGGGCGGATGCGGCGCGGGCCAGGCGAACGCTGTGCGGGGCAGGCGGACGCGCCGGCAGTGGAAGAGCCGAGCGGGGCAGGCGGACGCGTCGGCGGCGGAAGAGGCGCGCGGGACAGGCGGACGCGTCGGCGAACGACGAGCTGAGCGGGGAGCGAAGGTTGATCTCGACCTCGCTCATGGCGGCCACGCCCAGCACGACCTCGTCAACGTAGATCTGAAGCAACCGGCCGCCGCCCACCTCGCCGCCACCGAGCGCCTCCGTCCGGCCGCCGCTCACCTCGCCGCCACCGAGCGCCTCCGTCCAGCCGCCGCCCACCTCGCCGCTACTGCCGCCGCCAGGAACTTCACCCAACACCGCCCACCCGCCGCCCAGCTTATCCCGGCCGCCACCCATGGAGATCGACGAGGAATCGCGCCGGGGAGAGATTGGATTTGGATGGGATATCCACGGAGAGAGAAGAGAGACGATTCTTTTCTGTGGAGGAGGACGACGCTGTGTGGTGGATTAGATTGGGAGCGGGCCCGGAAGCGGCAGGCGGCGCATGGGGTAGCGAGAACGACAGCTAAAGTTGGGACAAAATTTTAAGCGTAGAACGACACCTATATCGGGACGGAGGGAGTATATACTATCGTTGACCCAACGCTTACTTGTTCTTGATTATTTGTTTCTGTAGCTACAGAAGATGAGCGGCGGGAATCAAATTTCTAAACCGGTGCAAATATAAGATCCGTAGGCTGGTTCTGGAGGACTATTTCGTGCAGTGTGGCTACATATCAACCTGCAGAAGTGGGTACAAACGGGATCGCTTTGCTAATATAAGTATTAAGTGTATATAATATATTGAATATAATCAAGTAAGGATATATACCAATCAAATGCTCAACAAATTCGGCAAATTGAATAGTGAATGGTTGGGTTTAATACGTTTCACATGGTGTCATGCTAAATTCTTTCGCAAAAAAAAAGTGTCACGCTAAATTGAGACTCCGAACTATATATCACATAAATACATCTAGTATTCTATAACAAAAGTATGAAATTAAATGTTGGGGGCAAATAATCAGCCCCATGCAGTACTTAATGAAGCTCAAGGCCAAGCTAATGGGGAAGAGAGAGGGAGATAGAGGACAAACATGAAGGGGCCCTTTGTGTGATTCTCAAGTGAGTGTCTTGCTTGTAGCAAAGGACAGGGGGTGCGGTCATGGCAGATTACATTTATGCCCCGAGGGCAGGCCCTATACGACAGGTCTACGGTCAAAACGGTAACCTGTGCGTTCATTTTTCATCTACTACAATTGTCGAATAATACAGATTATTTCTATCCATTTACCATCTCCATAAATTCTAGCTGGCATTTGATACCATGTAAAACCAAAACTGGCTGGTTGGTGATCGGAGAAGTGAATTGCGTGCCTTTTTTGACATTTTTTGTTAAATAAATCAATACTGAAGTTGGATTGAAATTTACACCACCACGAAACGAGCAATAGCTGCATCAGCAAACTGAACTGGCATCTAAAATTGTGGCTTCACCGGACGAATGAAGGACATGGGCAAGTGTCATATTCGCTGCTGACAGCGTATTAGTATATATATGTACGTGTTGACACTTGGACAACAAGCCAATGCACACGATGTCATGCGTGATGGACGACGAAGATGTGACCGAGCGTCTAAGACGTACGGGCGCATCGTCAAGTTCAGTGGTGACCGGATCAAGATCTTACTAAACTCCGTTCAGTCAAACTTACCCTAGGATCGGCCGTGCATAGTTGGGAACTCCTCTTGGTAATAACGCGGACGCGTACTGTCGTCTTGACCTCGTGTTGACTGGATCAACATACATGTACATAGTGTTGCGAGAGTACCACAGCTCGATAGTGACGTGACTGTGACGGACGCGTCGCATCAGCGACCGGATCAAAAGATTTGTGGTTTGCCTACGTACCATGCCATCGATCGAGTCCAACAATTAACAGCCAGTGGTTTTGAACTGGTGAGACACGCACATGAGCTTGACTTGAAGCCGATCAACTGTATAATAACTAGGCGCGCCATTGCCAACTCGTCCATGCATGATGCATCCATATTCCATCAGCTAGAGCACTACAAGGCTTACTATAGCCGAGCCAATTAACGTGAGAGAGAGATTGGTCAACTAAACGTTGTGAGCGAGAGCAAGCCGCGGCCATGGCGGCGTCGCGCTCTTCGCTCTCCCTCCCGATCCAGCTCCTCTCCCGCTTGGGGCTCAGTGCGTTGTACCGCCCTTCGGCTTCCGCTGGTGGCCGCCTGCAGCCGAAAGTCCCGAAGCTCGTCGACGGCACAGCTGCCTCTTCTTCCCAAGAAGAAGCAGGCCGCGTCGTCGATGACGAAAGTGTGCCGAGGGAGGTGGATGATGCGGCGACGGACCAGCTTCTGGCGCCCAGGGCGAGGACGAGGCGAGTTCTGCCAGGGCGCCCCGATAAACCGAGGGAACGCCCCGGCGGCCCAATCCATAACAAAGATGCGTCGAGGAGGAGGATGCGTGATCCACCGGGGCAACCTGGTGATCCGAGGCAAGGTGATCCACCCGGGCCACCTGGTGATCCGAGGCAAGGCGGCGGCGGCCATATCAATGCGGTGCCAACGTCGACAACGCATGAGGCGAAGTGAGGAGCGCGCCGGTCTATGGGCGAAAAACACGCTCGCAATCACTTGTGGACTCAAGATATTACTGCTGCTTGATTCTACATATAGTTTCTTGAGCTGTATCTAATGGATCAGCTAGCTTAGATATAGGGATGAAACAAGATGACTTATGTCGCTTAATCGTCGGCGTAGTGCCTAGGGTCGTTGGAATATGAAGAAACAACCGAAATGTGCACTATATATAGCAGGTTATTTGTATGAGATTTGTGGTCTATATATCTTCTCAAAATCTTGTTCGAAGCACACGTACCGACATATACTTATCATTGACCCAATGCCTACATAATTGGTTTTGATTACTCCCTCCATTTTTAAATTTAAAAATGGTCAAACGTAACTCGAAAAGTTAACAGCAACACCAGTTTAAGAACAGAGGGAGTATATGTTTCTTAGCTAGTGAAAATCCAAGTGGTAATCAAATTTCTAGGCCGGTGTAAATATATATATGACCCGTAGGCTGCTGGTTCTGGAGGACGATATGGGCAAAGTGCAACTGGGGAGATTAGGTATGAACCGCAACCGGATCGCATCCTTACTCTACTTGCATGTTACAAGTAGAGGTTTCACATGAATTCTCACTAAATTACTAAGACTCCACAACAAGATTCAGAAGCATTACAGAAATACATCTTGTGCTCCGTAACAACGTATGATAGTAAATTGTTCAGATAATGAACGACGGTATAACTCCATATCACATACACACCAATAATTTCCCTCGCAAAAAAAAATACACACCAATAATTGTTTAACGAAATTTAAATGCGAATAGTGAGAAATTTTCATTTGTATGAAAATAATTTATATGGTTCGTTCATGTTTCATCTACTGCAAATGTCAAATAATACAGATTGTTTGTATATATATCCATTTCCCATCTGCATAGATTAATTCAAGCTTTTACTTGGCGCCAAGTAAGACCAAAACCTGGTGTTTGGTGATTCATGGGGGAGAAGTGAATTGCACGCGTATTTAACATTTTGTGTTGAAGAAAGCAAAATATTGAAGTTTGGACTGCGAAATTTCACACCACCATGAAACAAGCTATCTGCATGCATCAGCAAATGGAAAGTTGTGTCGTTGACCGGACATGGGCCACATCCATTGGTCAACTGATCATCATATTCTCTGCTGACAGCGTAGGATACATATGTACGTGTTGACAATTGGACATGCGTGGCCATAGAAAAGAGAAAAGAGCATGGCACATACTACTACTACGATGACAAGTGCCGCACGTACGCGTTCTCTGCTGAATCGATCAATGCACCCGGTTTGATGCGTGATGGCCTGATGGGCGATCGATGAAGATGCGACCGAGAGTCTGTGACGGGCGCGCGCATCAGCTTTGGTGATGACCGGATCAAAGTAAACCTGGTCAGTCAAATTTACCCTAGGCTCGCTCGTACTTAGTTGTGAACTCCTCTTGGGAACACAGAAAGACGCATAGTAGCGTCTTGACCTCGTAAACAACCATTTGGAGTGTCCTGTCTGTCTGTGGGTGTGAGCGCTCGTGAGAGATTGTTCAAAGTCAAGCACCACGTGCCCCGACATACATTCTCACCGCTTGCGCTGCCACTTGCATTGCCTGGTCCTACCACTTGCCTGGTCCATCGGTTGGAACTTATAAGTAGCGCTCCGCTTCATCGTCCTTGGATCCATCCAACCGTCTGCACAAATTTAGTGAAGTGATCAGACCTGCAAAGGAAGTTGTGTTTAGCAAACATAAGTGATCATCGCCGAGCCAGAGCTCGAGTCATCTAGCTAGCTAGCTCGACCCGAGCTAGTGACCCAGTCAGTGCACGGCCATGGCGTCGCCGTCTGTGCAAATCTCCCTCCCGCGGCAGCTGCTACGGTTCGTGTCGTCCCGCCTGCGCCTGGGCGCGCTCAATAACCTCTCCTCTCCTTCCGCCGGCGGCCAGCAGCCACCACCGCCGCGGCCTGCCGCCGCAGCTGGGTCTACCAGTACCAGCTGCGAAGACAAAGAAGGAGCAGCGCACGACAACGAGAGCGCTGCTGACGCGACGGGTGCGCCACGGCGGGTGGAAGACGCGGTGGCCGCGCCTGGCCAACTGCTGGTGGCGAGACTAGGCGATCCTCCAGGTGCACCCGGCCCGCCGAGGGAAGGCCGCGGCGGCGGCGGCGGGCAGCATAACTAACGCCTGTGACGGCGTCAAGGAGCGCGGCGAATTGCAGGGATGAACCCCACCGGCATCGACGCTGATGCTGCTGCCGCTTCTTGATTCTTGACTTTGTTGTAACCCGTGACGGGTTATGATATTGTACACAAGTAGATAGAATTAGGTTACTCGTTGGTGATCATACTGTTTATCTATCTGAAACTGGGTCAGATTAAAGTAGGAATGATGTGTACAGAAGTAGATAGGATTAGCTTAGTACAATTTGAAACGACCAAAAATTTGTTCTGTAAACAGTTCTCATTATATCTCTACGTTTTTTTTTGTTGCGAATTCATTATATCTCTACGTTCACTACACCACGGTAGAGAATTAGCGACTGCAGTGGGTCGGTAAAGATAGACTATTAGCGATAGACTATAAGTCGGTAAAAGTTATTCACTCACCATTAGTCGGTAATTCCACATTTACCAATAGACAGTCAGTCGGTAAAAGTTTTGATATATAGAGTTATCGCGTCGGTCGCTAAATATGTCAGTTTGCATCGCCTGGTGGGTCGGGGAAAATATACTGGGCCATGTGGGACGGAAACCATAGAAGAATTGGCCCATGGCCCATCTAAATCTAACCTATACTCCTGCTGTTGCCCGTCGACAGCAAACGACCTGGCCGTCCCTCCCGTCCCTTCTCTCCATCGATCCCCAAAGCACCACAGCCAGCCACTTCTCTCCCGAGAGGAGTCACATCCATTCGATTGGAGCTTCCCGGTGGCTGCCAGCGGGCAGAGCGTCGGCGGCACGGCGAGGCGTGGCAGCGAGCGGAGCTGCTCCGGCGCGGGAGGTGCAAGGCGGCGGGCGGATCTGCTCAGGCGAGGTCGACCTCGACGCGGCCAGCCCTCGGGCTTAGTGAGATGCGGCCGGTTCTGATCTGCCGCCGCCCTCCGACCCCACGCCAGATCGAGGACCAGCCCTCGACCAGCAGCCAGCTGTTGGGCGCCAGCGTCAAGCACGACCAGATCCCGCTGCTGCCCCTGTCCTGATCCCGCCGCTGCTCTCAACCAGATCCCGCTGTCCCCAAGCAAGTCCAGCCTGATGCCGCCGCCCTGAACCCAGGAACTTCCGTGGTACAACTATTTGGTCTCCAAATTTCTCAATTCGTTATGCAGTCATGTATGCTCTGTTCTCTTCGATTGGTAGGAGAAGACCTCTGTCGCCCCCTACTCTAATGGCAAGAACTGCAGGTAATGCAATTAGAGATGTGGCTAGTACTTTTTTAGCTTGTAGCCTGCCCTGCAATGAGAATTACCTAAATTATTCTAAAGCTTGTTAGCCTACATTTACATGGACTGCACTGATTGCTTGATAAACTTAGACTGCACTTATTAACAGCTGAAAAGTTGACATATGTTACCCTTTTTGTGCCTGATAGTACAATCTGTATCCTGCTATGGCTGTGTAAATATGAACTTAGAAATTCTAAGCTATTTTAGTTATTCCTTACCCTGCATGTATTCTTTACCAGCACATGATGATTGAACTTAGAAATATGATCCATGATGATTGAAGTTGGATCGTTGGATATTCTATAGAACTGGGAACCTTTCTGTAAATGTGTGAAAAGTATAATAGGACTGGGAACCTTAAAGCTTCTTCTACTTCCCAAACTTTCATTGTCAGCACACTATTTCAACCAATGTCATTTGAGTACAGATTGCTAATTTCCTCCTCACTTTTGCAGGAAACAAAAAGTCAAGGGAGGAGGGAGGAAACAATAATGATGGCTCAATTACTGAATATGAGCAGCAAAAGCTTGCACATTTCTAAGGTTCAGTGCATGTTCTTTGCTGTTACAATATATTATATATTTCTACATTCTGTCATATCTGTTTCACATTCACGTCATCTTCTTGTGTGTTAGTCCTGCTGCATCATGCATTGCCGCTGGCTGGGATGGTCCTTAGCACCTGGACCTGCAGCTAGGCTTGTTATCTTGCAGCTTGGTGAACCAACTGTGAACTGATTGAGCATTGATATTTTTTACAGGATGTATTGGCCGTTGATATGGACAGCAATCGTATGACAAGAATCTGTACTTCGCTGAACCTTTTTTTCTTTTGGTTTTGGACCCATTTGTTAGTTACTATGTAAACAAGTGTGTGCAAGACAACCGCCACATGGGATGCAACATCCACTTCCTATACTTTTGAAATAGGATCTAGTAGTGTTAACTGTGATCCTCGGGTCAACCGTGTGATTTTGATTTCTTGTGACAAACTGGGACACAATGTTGTACCTGTGCTAAATCAATGGATATTTATGGCTTGATCCATTTGAGTATTTGACCTCCATTTCTGTGCGTGTTATTGCTCTGGGTCAAGAACTGCAGTAATTAAACGAGGATAATTATTATGGATTATTGGTGATAATCAGTTTGAGTATGGCGACGGACTGTAGGTCGGTAATAATACTAATAGCATCGAACTAGGGGTCGGCAATTCTTTGGAAGTAGCAACGAACTGTGGGTCGGTAAAAAGTGGTCGGTCGGTAAAACTTTTACCGACGCCACTTATACCGACCGACTAAGAGGGTCGGTAAAAGTCTTTACCGACTTATGGAGGGTCGGTGAAAGGCCTTTTACCGACCCACCGTCAGTTGCCTAAAGTGAACCGTGGTGTAGTGGTTGTGGAAGCTCTGTTCATCCGTAAACATCCAAGCAAGCTCTCTGTTTAGGTCCTTTGGATTGGATGAATACACATGGAATTTGGAGGATTCAAACTTCCAAAGGAAGTTTTCGTTCATCCTTCTCAGATCTTTGCGTGTGTGTGTGAGGATTAAAAAAAAAATAAAGATGTAGTATATATGCACCGCGAGAGATAAAATTCAGGTTCCACACAGAGATGCATGCAGTTCTGTCCATTTATGAACTTCTTTGAGGCGCTCGGACCGACACAACGCTACATTCTATGCATCATATAATGGACAGTCAGATGAGAAGTTTGGTGCCATATCGAACGCCATGTGAGCACGAGTTAGAGACGTTGCTTTGGTAGATACAAGAATAGCCAGATGAGCTAGTTCCTTCAGTATTGCTAGAGGTGAGCTACTTTAACACAAGCATTTTAGTCACATACTGCTAGTTTAGCACAACACATAGAACTTAAATGACCTATGTCGTATAATGGTGTAAGCAGTCATCTAGATCCATCATATTCTCATCCACAGGCTTGCCTTTCCTCCCACTATTGAGCAAACGCAAATTCGCACAAAACCCTCTGTGAAGATTAACAATATCGCATTTGCACGGTTAACCACATTTGATGTTGAAGTCTAAGTCCGTGAAAAAGTTGTATGCCTCGCATACCACTGGGTCTAAAAATCAATATGTTGAACAATAGAGAAACAAAAGAACATCATTTACATCCACTTTGTCGACTTCCAACGCATTCTGTTTCCCCTACTTCAATCCACTTCTTAGTGCTTTTACCCTACCTATGTTAACTTTATGTGACATATAATGGATAGTTGATGTATGATTTTAGCACAAACATAACATGATTATAGATGGAATAATTACAAACTCATAATTCGCAACAATTTTAGAATCATCAAATTTAAATACCAAACGCCAACATTTTTCTTTACTCTTGATTTATCATAATTTGACCATTAATCAAATAATTTTGTGCATGGTAAAGACATAAAAGTGTTATTTATCTGTACCCACCCTTACATATGTGATATGGGAGTACTTATTTCTGGATTGTGCATTTATAAATTGCCAAAGGTGGGTTCTATTATTTGTTGTTGAGTTTTATTCTGCACCTTATGTGTACTCAAATTTCCACTTGGAGCGCAACCAAAGATGGGATCCCTTTTTGTTTGTATCACTTTCTACTTAATTATGGTATCAGTAAGCTTATTGTTTGTCATGTCGTTTGCCTCACATAGGATGCAATCGCCTCTAATCATAAGAGTATTATATATGGCTATTACTACATTTTTTGCCAAGTGCAAAGTATTTGTTGTAGCAATTTAATTTTTTTCATTTATTTATAGATAGTTCTTTGAATTTTTTTAAATTTTTTGCCCTTGGTATGACAGGAAATAACTGTCCTTTAATATAAAAATAACATGCTGTAAAATTTCTGGGAGTATTTTAGTTTTCCCAGTGAAAGAGGTATGAGTACATTTCATGGCACGTGCAAAAGCACTGAATCGTGTATCATCAAGTTTAGTACTACTACATCTTTTCAGCCACCCCATGCAACAGGCCGTCACTCCAGACCACGGTGTCAAGCGTGATGAACGATGCAGATTCGACCGAGACGGGCGACGTTAAGTTCGGTGATGACCGGATCAAAGTCGTCTTACTAAACCCAGTCAGTCAACGTTACGCAATAAGCTAGGCCGTACTTAGTTTTGAACAACTCTCGGTAAAACAGACGCGTAATCTCGTCTTGACCTCGATCGTACTCTGTGTGTGTACGCGCACGTTAGAGACTGGTCAAAGTCAAGCATCCCGGCTACCATGCATACTTATAAGTAGCGCCCCGTTTCAATCGTCATCGTTCTACCCATCACCCATCAGCACAAAGGGAAACGACACTAGCCAACTCAAGAGATTACAAGATCGAGCCAAAGCTTGAGTCATCTAGCAGCTCGATTCGGTCCGAGCTAGCTAGTCGCCCGGAGCACGGCCATGGCGTCGCCGTCGTCAGCTCCCATCGCCCTCCGACTCCCGGGGCAGCTGCTGTGGTTCATGTCGTCCCGCCTGCGCCTGGGCGCGCTCAACCTCTCCTCCCCTTCCGCCAGCCTGCAGCCACGACCGCGGCCCGCCGCCGCGGCAGGTTACCAACTCCAAGAAGCAGCGGCGCACGGCGACGAGACCGCTGCCGCCGCCACGGGTGCGCCGCGGCGGGTGGAGGACGCGGCTGGCCAGCTGCTGGTGGCGAGGAGAGGCGCTCCTCCCAAGGGTCAACCCGGCCCGCCGAGGGAAGGCGGCGGCGGGCAGCACAATTGACGGCGTACCGACGTCAAGGGGTCTGAGCTCGTGGCGACGCAGGGATAACACACCACCGATGTGACCGATGGCTGTGCTGGAATCGTGGAACATCATCCAAGCTGCCGCTGTCAGTCACACCTTGATTCTTGAGTTCGTGGCAACCAACGGCGCTTGGGCATAGAAGAAGGTACGAATGAAGATGAGAAAGCCGAGCCGACGGTCTTTACGATAGTATGAAACACCAAATAGGATAGAGGATTAGGTTACCCATTGCTGCTCCTTTTTTTCTCTCTATGAAACTGGATCAGATTAAACTAGGAGTGTGTACTGGCAGCTACTACTATTTTCGTGACCGAAATGGTACGAATTCAATTTCATTCATAAGAGGCACGGATAAAAAAAATGTTTCAGTAAAACAATATAACTCCCTTCATTTGGAAATGCTTATCCCCGGCCTTTCTCATTTGCCTCAATCCTTCTTTTAGATATCTTATTTACAAAATCATTGGATTGTGATTCCATTCGTTCAGAGATATAGGCGGATATACACCTTTTACTTGAAAATAGTCCCGCGTTGCATGAAGTCAATATCTAATTAAAAACTTCGACTACCAATATTTCTTTGAATACATTTGACTAAACATCAAAAATGATACTGTATGGGCTTGGCACCATTGCCGTCCACACAGTCCTAGACTTTGGCTCTACTCCACAAGTCTATATCAAAACAAACTCTTTGCTCCTTTTTCTCTTTGTTGCACGCGATCTCTTATGAGATCTTTTAATCGCCATATAAAATAGTTACACGAGGAAACAAATGAATTCGATCTACATGCATGCATCCTGATGATCGAATCATCATGCTGCCATACTCAAACTTTATGTCCCTTTCCAGAGACCTTGTGCAAGTTTTGCGTGGTGTGGAACATCGATCTCCTCATGCGTCCTCATGATCTCACACAGTAGATATGGACCCAATACTTGATAAAAAATCAACGAGCCATCAATTTAATTAATGCAAAGAAAAAATATCACAGAAAATAGAAAGATAAAAGACATTATATTTTTTAATGAGGTTTATCAATCTAAGTCCACATCCTTATTTGGGAAATAACAAGAGGCCATTCTCGCCGTAAAGCCTTTAGCAACATAGACATATGGACGTACATGATCAAACCGTTTGCCATCTCTTGGAAACCGCTTGGAATGACGCCACCACTCGTCTTATCGGCTACATTAATTTGTTATTTTATTATTACAATGTGGTGCTCATATATTTATAGGCTAGGAACACAAGTTTGTCACAAATTTATATCAAACCACCTAATAAAAGTCAGGTATTGTGCACAGTTGATCTTAGATGTTTGTTTTTACTTTAATTATTTCATATGACCATAAACTCGATATAGAAAACACATAGTTCACCGAGATTTTAGTACCATTAAATCTAAAATATATGACACGAACTTTATCGTTCACATTTCATAATACATAATTTCACTATCAACTAAAAGAATATTGTTCATGGTAAAGGTAAGAAAAGTTTGTGTTGATTTGTACCTATTGGTTTTACAATTTATAGATAGCTTATAGCTAATTTTCACATATGAGTTATTTATTATTCTTACACATACCGGAGTACTATTTTTATTGGATATTGAGCACTATTCTTACACATCCCTATGCGTACTCAAATTCCAAACTCTAAGTAAAGATGAAATGCATGTGAATTAACTCGCCATTTCGTAATTCATGCTACGCTTTCTACTTATGATAGCAGTATGCTTATCTTTGTGTCTTGAGCCTCATTTCTTGTGTCAGGTCACCTCCCATCATAGGAGCACACGGCCCATACATTTGTTGCCAAGTAGTGACTTTTGAAACATTTAACAATATCTCGTGGTAATTTAATATGTCAGTCAATTTCTAGTTCAATATTTTTACCATATATTCGCCCATTAAGTTTTTAAAATGAAAGAGGTATGCTTACATAGATTGCATCGTTATCTCGGCACGTGCAACTTACTCAACTGTATAAAATCAAGTTTAGCTTTCAGCCGCCGCATGCCATAGGATGTGGCTCCGCGTGAACCAAAGGAGCAGACGTACCTGGGTGTACGGTGGATCATTACGCGCGGTGCAAAAGATTGATAAGGTGTTACAGGAGCCAATGGATTGATAAAGTACTTAGCAGAAGATGGACTCGACTGGACCACGTACGTACCTCAGAGCTTATGGTTTCTCCGTTGTCTGATGAACACATTCGAGTAGAAGTCAAGGTTAGACACCATGCATCAGCTGCCTCTCGTACTCCGTCTTCTGCTCCCGATGGCCCGTGGGTCGGTCAGTTATATACTCCTAAATAGCGCGCAATGATCATCAGTTATATACTCCGTCTTCTGCTCCCGATCTTTATCGTGGTTCTTTCTAGTCATGGCTGCGGATCAGTGAGGGTTTGGTTTGTGGTGACACTCGGATTTGTATTCCCCCATAATGAATCCGGTAAAGGAGGCGACGATAGGCTCAACGGCGATAAGTTCTTTGTATTTATGTGTGAAAGGGATGTGTAGGATGAGGATAGTGGATGGTGAGATGTTCGTATTAGTTACGATCAGAGTTCTCGTTCATGTCATATTAGTATGAGATGATGATCCTATTTGATGAAATTTACTGTTTTTTTTAAGTTTCTTGTGATCACCACAGCCGCGTCACTCTTTGACCACCGGATGCAAGCAGGTACGCGTGGCTGCTGAGTATCCCATGTGGTCTCGCGCGCGTGAACCCAAAGGAGCAGGACGTACCGGTACAGTCGCGCCGGACCAGTCTGCGGCGCAGCACCACTACGACGGCGCGACTGAGACGGGCGCGTATTTCGTCGACCAGGTCAAAACAACACCACCAATAACCGGTCGTCATTCCTCGTGTGAGTAGAAGTCAAAGTCAAACAACATGCCCTTCGTACTCAGTCCGCTTTTTATCGAGTGATGATGGATCGATGCGTTATAAATAGTGCGCGCCATGGTCACCAGCTGCAGACATCCAGACCAAACCAAGTGGCAGCCATCCATCGATCAGCGACAGATTAGAAACTGAAAGTGAGACAGATCAAGCTAGCTAGAGTCACAGGCAGCTAGCTTGAGCCGGATACCGAGGCACTGCACGGCCATGGCTTCGTCGTCCTCACTCCTGCTCCAGCTCTCGCGGCCGGCTGAACCCGTCAACGACATCGCTTCTGGTCGATACGACGACGGCGACGACATTGCTGATGCGCTCCATGAGGTGGACATGGCGGCGGCCGACCAACTGCGGGCGGAGATGAGAGTCGCGCCTCCCCAGGCCGGGAGCCCCACCCAGCCGAGGCAAGGCAGCGGCGGGAGAATCCACGCCGCACCAGCGTCGAAGAGCAGAGGACAGCGAGCGCTGACGCCGCCTGGTCCGCCGAGGGAAGGCAGCGGCGGGAAAGTTCATCACGCCGCGCCAGCGTCGGTGACGCGAGGACTGCGAGCCCTGACGCCGCCAGGTACGCCGAGGGAAGGCAGCGGCGGGAAAGTTCATCACGCCGCACTGGCGTCGGCGACGCGAGGACTGCGAGCCCTGACGCCGCCTGGTACGCCGAGGGAAGGCACCGGCGGCCAAGGTGGAGCCATCCATTCCGCTCCTGCGCTTGCTGCTGTGCTTGTTCAATCTTGAGCACAGATATGGAGCTAACTAGGCACAAGAAAAATCCAACAAATTCGAGAAAGTCACAGATGAAGAACCGATAAATTAGATTAAACTACCACTAGCAGATAGTACTATGTAGCAGCTTGTAACATTTTTGGTGTAAATATTTACAGTATCGCAATTACACATTCGAAATTGTCTGGGTTTTGCTTGGAAGTAAACCAAGAGCCGAAGCACCAAATGTTCAGCAATAACCCATGCACGTCTCATATGTCAGCCTGGGGAGCTCTCGGTTTGTTGATTTTTTCTACAAAACCTGAATCATCCTCTCTACTTCAACACACACTAACTGGAAGGTGGCAGGCCAAGAGCGCAAAGACAGCTCCAAGATTCTCAAGATGCTCTCTCAGATTTTGAGTTGTCTGATTTGGGATATAACGGAGATATGTTTACTTGGCGAAGGGGGAAAATACGTGAACGCTTGGACCGGGGTATTACAAATGTTCAGTGGAATTATCTATTCCCTACGGCAAGCCTCACCAATGGAGAAATGACAAAATCGGATCACCGACCTCTGATTGTTGGCACCGAAGTTACTGGAGTTCCCAATCAAAGCATGAGTGGTCCGAAGCGTTTTGAGGCGAGATGGCTTAAGGAGGAAACAGTAGAGGAGATGGTTAAAGCGTAGAACGACAGCTAAAGTTGGGACAAAATTTTAAGCGTAGAACGACACCTATATCGGGACGGAGGGAGTATATACTATCGTTGACCCAACGCCTACTTGTTCTTGATTATATGATTCCGTAGCCAGAAGATGAGCGGCGGGAATCAAATTTCTAAACCGGTGCAAATATAAGATCCGTAGGCTGGTTCTGGAGGACTATTTCGTGTAGTGTGGCTACATATCAACCTGCAGAAGTAGGTACGAACGGGATCGCTTTGCTAATATAAGTATTAAGTGCATATAATATATTGAATATAATCAAGTAAGGATATATACCAATCAAATGCTCAACAAATTCGACAAATTGAATAGTGAATGGTTGGGTTTAATACGTTTCACATGGTGTCATGCTAAATTCTTTTGCAAAAAAAAAGTGTCACGCTAAATTAAGACTCCGAACTATATATCACATAAATACATCTAGTGTTCTATAACAAGTATGAAATTAAATGTTGGGGGCAAATAATCAGCCCCATGCAGTACTTAGTGAAGCTCAAGGCCAAGCTAATGGGGAAGAGAGAGGGAGATAGAGGACAAACATGAAGAGGCCCTTTGTGTGATTCTCAAGTGAGTGTCTTGCTTGTAGCAAAGGACAGGGGTGCGGTCATGGCAGATTACATTTATGCCCCGAGGGCAGGCCCTATACGACAGGTCTACGGTCAAAACGGTAACCTGTGCGTTCATTTTTCATCTACTACAATTGTCGAATAATACAGATTATGTTTATCCATTTACCATCTCCATAAATTCTAGCTGGCATTTGATACCATGTAAAACCAAAACTGGCTGGTTGGTGATCGGAGAAGTGAATTGCGTGCCTTTTTTGACATTTTTTGTTAAATAAATCAATACTGAAGTTGGATTGAAATTTACACCACCACGAAACGAGCAATAGCTGCATCAGCAAACTGAACTGGCATCTAAAATTGTGGCTTCACCGGACGAATGAAGGACATGGGCAAGTGTCATATTCGCTGCTGACAGCGTATTAGTATATACTAGCCTTTCAAACCCGTGCACCTGCACGGGCTAGCACTGATTTGCACAATTATTTAGAAATTAACCTATTTAAGAGTTGTTATTTTCTTCTCTGTACCTTACCCTACCTGTTCTTCATACCATAATTTTGCATACTATCTAATTAATAAGCATGGACATAGCAGGTTTTCTTCTACTTTGCAATCATCTCTGCATCGTTGCCCCACTTCTAGTTTTTTTTAGTTACTAACTAACCACTTCAATATCAAATAATAATATGTATAATCAACCACATACTATAACTAAGTCTATAGTCTGCAGCCTATGCAATATTTCACATCCCAAACATGGTCACACATGTAGATGTGTGCTCGTTCTACAGAAGGACTCTTCCAGCAAGAATTGAACACATCACGTATGTGTTTGTTAGTCACGTAGTGCAAAAGGACTCCTAGGTTCGTGAGATCTTAGCACTCGTACTGGCTCCAGCTCCATACATGCAAGCAGAGCCCTAATCTGCTCATACACGATTAGCCTCGAAACACTGCAATTTTTTTCTATTTTAATTGAGGCCTAAGTAGTTAACTTAGCCCTTCTGTGGTTTCTATATTGTTCTGTAGACTAAAGGATGAACTAAAAAAAATACAAATGGATATTATAAACAGAGGTATCCTTCACTTCTATTTTTGTGATGACAAATCTACAAATAATAGTTTCCTGAAATGCAGCAAGCAAGCGTGACCATGACAATGTATCCAAATTTTTCTAAGGTAACGAAGTAAAGAAGTTGTACTGTGGTGATTATCGTCTCTGATTTTTGACCTTTTCATCTGGTATCGCACTAAAAAAGGCAATCAAATGAACATTTATTTTTGTGGAACAGCAATGCATAAATTCTAGATTAATTTCTTGATTACCTTGTTGATCCCGACAGCACCCAGTTCCTTTGATTACCTGAAGTTGAGGTGCTGAATACTGTGATGGGAGCGCGAAGCTTTACCTTAGTGAGCTAATACGTCTTGCTTCTTCAGCAAGCAATTTCTTCAATCCCATCCAATGGCAATGTACTGGTTCAAAAGTCTTAGCTGCTAAACAACTTCGAAAAAGTTCCTGAAAACAAATAATCAGTGATAAGGTCGTCATACAGTGTATTACGCTATGATCCTGCAAGTCTGTCACCTGCATACATTGGAGCCCTTCATGACACCCGTTATAATCGCTTAGCCCAAGTTCAGTTTAGCAACATCCAACGCAGGACGCCATCGAATACCTGGTCACCGTGATGCCGCAGGTATCTGTCGTGGAGAGCTGCGATGTCCTGAATATTGATGCTGGGCAGTTCGTCTCACGTAGCCTGTACAACCTCCATGGGTGCAGGATACATCTTCATCACTCAGGTATTGTCATAATTCATACTTATGTGTTGTTACCACGTAGGATTCTCTAGGCATCCTTTTTCCAAAATTGCAATAATACCGGAATGTAGGATTAATGGAAAAATATTATTAAATGGTGAAATTATTTCAAGCATAAATATATGCATAAATAAAAGCTAAATAAGAGTTATATACCATACCTTTACGTGAAGCATACCTTCGGTAGAATTAAACTGTTAGCAAGGAGAAAATATAAGGCACATCAAAACTTTTTTTCATCCACACATCTATTTTGAAAAGCTAGCAGAGCAATAACATGAAAGGTAACATGAAAAGGGACATGATAAACTTAATCTCCTTCATAAATTAGTTGTTAATTAAAGTATACAGAATATTAGCACTGCCAAAAGCAAGATGTGGCTCCATGAAACCATGGATAAGAGATGGCACACATGAGCAACTCACAATATCAGGCAAAGAAAATGAATTCAAAGAATAGGAAATTTTTAATAATTTACAATAAAAAAGGATATTATTAAACAATCTTAAAATGCCTCATATAAAGTTAGTAATGAGAAAGGAAAAGGAAAACGCATAGAGCTCACTGAGTTTCCAAATCTTCAAATAATTAAATAAGCTAATTATTTTGAAAAATTAAAATACTGCTGGACACAATGTCCAACTCCAGACAATAAGAAAACAACAATGTTGTAAAGCATTCGAAACTCTACTAAGATCCCTTCATTTGAGACAGTAGCGAAAAGAACTAAACTTCTTGCGTTCGGCCAATGGGAAAATAATTTAAATGCGGCCCGAAGAATTCACTATGACCTGATATAGTAGATAAAAAATATTATTTTGTATAAATCAAAAAAAGGATTTTTTTTGACATGTCAGGAACTGCAGAATTGATTATTGGTCACAAAAACAATTGAAATAATATTTACAGAATTTTCAATCTGTGTTTCCAAACTGCCTCATGGAACCTAAGTCTATAATTAATTCAAGTAGGAAGAATATTTGTCACCATAAAATTAAAAATAGAGAAGTGCTGTAGAAGCAACACTGAGCTTCATAGAACATGCTGAATCCATAACATGCATATAAAGTCACTTAAGTAACTGATGGATAACTTAAAGCGTTAATTAATAGATGAAATGTAAACTATATTGATCATTCAACTATGCCTCAAATTCTCCATCTGACCCACCTCATTCATATTTTGAATGTATGTACATCACCACGTAAGCATGAATCCTTTCATATTTAAAATGAATGAATGCAGCGCACAGATCAACTTTAGTTATGAAGGACCGAGAAGGCGACCAGAGGGGGGGTGAATGGGAGCCGATAAAAATTCTTGCAAAGAATTCGGCCTATGTCCCAACCCGCCTCAAGATTGATCACCAAGATCACACACACACATGAGGAGTGTTGTGCTGACCCTAGGAGTGATCAAAGATGATGTAGGAATACTTGCGGAAGCAAAACAAACGAACACGCACTCCACGAGATGGACCGATGAAAATCCAACCGAGACCTTCCACCGGATAGTCCGGTAATCTGTCGGATACTCCGGTACCGGATACTCCGGTGAGGTGTCGAAAACTCCGGTCGGATACCAGGTCCGGATACTCCGGTAGGGTGCCGGATACTCCGGTAGGTATCAGGTCCGGCTACTCCGGTAATGTGTCGGATAGTCCGGTCGGGTACCAGGTCCGGATACTCCGGTACTCGGTCGGATACTCCGGTAGGCGATGAACAGCAAGAACAAAAACGCGCGACCGGTTGCTCCAAAATCCAAAACCCAATCAAACGACCTCCAAAAATCACCAAACTTGAACCCTAGGTGCGTGACAGGATTGGGAACCTCATCCAAGTGGATCCATACCAAAAACCCAACCAAATCCCCTCGAATTTCAGATCACGTGCAAGAACAAGGGTTTGGTCAAACTTGGACGAAATCCACAAATTCGAGGTGCTCGTGGGGTGATCTTGTGCAAGATCAATCAAGGCATGTTTCCACACATCCTAGCTCCGAATCCATCCAAGAAAACCGACCCAAATCGCAGCCAAAAGGAAGATCGAAAAATCACCCGAAAATAGCTCCGAAAATGGGGAAAAGATGAATTCGGGAATAAGATGGGGAGGAAGAACAAGAGCACGAGATTGATTCAAACAAACATCATTCCATTGATTCAATCACGAGATTCATAGGTACATGGCTAGGGCGCCGCCCTCTTCCTCCCTCTCTTGTTGAAAGTTGAAGATACAAGCTCTCACCTTGTTCCCTCACCTCTCATCTCTCTCTAGCTCTCCCCTAGCTAGTCCTATACCTAGATACAAATGACTTGGTCCCTCAAGGCTCTTTGTGGCCAGCCAACTCCACCTCCCTATATGGGCATTTTCTCTTTCCCAACTTACCCCTAAGGTATTACATACTCCCACCTACCACTAGGGGCAAAATCGTCCAACTCTTTTTCCTTCGCCCGAACGCCATCGGGCCCTTCACGACTTCGCTTCGCCTCGACGCAACCTTCGCGATGGTGCCACGTACACCACCATGCGCCGCCGCCGGTTTTGAGGCCGAAACCGGGAAACCGTCCGCCCGCCGGTTTTGAGGCATAAACCGGGAAACCACCTCGATATCGACGCGTGTCACCTCGTCCCGCGAACCTCGCCGTCAAGTCTTCTCGTCCCAGCCTGTCGGGACCCTTCACTTGACTCGGCCTCCCGTTCGCCTCTTGACTTGGTCAACCCGCCGTCTTCATCACCTCCACAGTTTTGAGGCCAAACCGCGAAACTCTCCGTGCTTCTTGTCCGTCACGTGTACGGTGTGGATCACCCTTGACCTCACCCGGCCTCTCGATCGCCCGGACCCAAGCCTCCCGCTTGTTCCTCCCGATCCTCTCGCCGTTGACCATCAAGTTGACTCCATTGACCTACACATCATTAGACAAGCAAACACATTTCTCCATCTCCTCCATTCTTCCCATCACCTTCACCAACTCCGGTTAGCCATAAACATAATCAATATACATGCTCATGCAAACCTCAAATCCCGCAATTCAAACCCGAACCTCAAGTTCAACTCAAACTCATTCGTTGTCAATTACTCATCACATTATGAACCATGGCACATCTCAACATGGTTCCTCAATCTCCCCCTTGATGAGTACATTGACAACAACACCAATCTCAAGAATCCAAAGTTTGAAATGCGAAACCAAGAAAGCTAACTTAATGGTCCAAAACCAAGAAAAATGGAAGCAAATGACCATCGAGTAGCAAAGGATCACAAAAACCAAGAGTTGGCAAAGAAGGTGGTACAAAGTCGCAAAGATCCACAAGGACTCAGGAAAAAGTCAGAACAAAAGGGTTTAAAGAAAAACTCCCCCTGAAGTGGTGCAACTTCTCATGCAATGCGAAATGCACGGATAATCCGGTACTGTGCCGGATACTCCGGCCGTCGGACAGTCCGGTAGGCGACCGGATAGTCCGGTGGGGGGTTTCTGTCCTGAAAACAAGAAATGATGCATTTTCGCCCAAAACTCCCCCAAAAGCATTTCAAAGGTATTTTCTCCCTTGATATCTATCTGAGATGCAAACTTATCGATATTTCTCCCCCTTTGGCAATGAACTCATCAAGATACAAGAGAGCCAAAAATGCAATGCATGAGGTGGGAATCCTACCAAGCTTCAAAAATCATGTCAACAAGCATTTATCATTGCTATGAACAAGCATAGAACCTTGAAGTGTACACGCATGAGCTCACAATTGCACGAAGGCTATAATAGAGAGCATAGCACAAAAGCAAAGAGCTAGACAAGCTAAGCATGAAGATTAAATTGAGCAAGATAGATTCAAATTTGCTATATCATGAAAAGCATGGTCACCACATGTATGATCATCCCTATCCAAGGCAAAACAAGCATTAAGTGAATCCATGAAAACTAGCAAGTGTCAATCTCAACTCAAGCAACAAACATTCGGAAAGATGTGCTTTGACAAACGCTCACATATGCAACAAAGACTCAATTTGATCAAGTGAAGATTGCAAGCTTTTGCTTGTCTTTTCTTTTTCATCCTCAAGTAACCTCTTATCCAAGCGGAGGGTCGCACGACTGGTTACGGCAAACACCCCGAGGCTTCAAGGCACCGTATTGGATTTTTAGCATTTTGCACAAAAGATCAAATTGATTTTAGAAATTAGGCACAAGAAGCAAATGAGTATGCCTTTTGGCAAAAGGACATTTGTCCCCCAAAGTCCCATCATGAGCTAAACATTTGCCAAAGTCCATCCCCCAAACAATAAGTTGCCGAAGTCAAGACATTTTCTGAAACTAGCCTTAAAACAAGTCTTGACAAGGATAAAAACAAGCATACACATGGTGAACAAACATAGGCATGCATAGATCATAAGCCTCACAAAAGCCAATTTTCATCTCAAAGTTTAGCTAGCTTGCTCAAATGAAACTATGCCATACTATCTAAAAGAGCCTAAGTTTAAAAGCTTGCTACTAGCAACCACACCACTTAGCTCAAACTCAATCATAGCAACAATAAATACAAGGAGACATAAAGGTTGAAGCTTCTTCTAAAGATGCATATTATACATGATGCTTATCTTACAATGCAATGCAAATGCGAGAAAAGTAAGATACATATTTACAAAGAAGCCAACTCCCCCTCAAACAATGCCATAAGGATAGCAAACACCAAGTTCCCCCCGAAGAAATGCAAAGCGCTCGGCGTCTAGGGGCTTGGTGAGGATATCGGCCAATTGGTTGTGAGTATCAATGTATGTAAGCTCGATGTCCCCCTTTGCAACATGATCTCTCAAGAAGTGGTATCTCACCTCTATGTGTTTGACTCTCCCATGTAGGATTGGGTCTTTGGATAAGCATATGGCACTAGTGTTGTCACAAAAAAGTGGAACACTCTTGAAGGTTAACCCATAGTCCCTCAAAGTGAAAGTCATCCATAGGATTTGGGATAAGCAACTAGCAGCAGCAACATATTCAGCTTCGGTTGTGGATTGGGCTACGCCAGATTGCTTGCGAGAAGACCAACAAACAAGAGAAGACCCAAGAAAATGGCAAGTACCCGAAGTGCTCTTCCGATCAACTCGACACCCAGCAAAATCCGCATCCGAATAACCACAAAGAGAAAGTGTAGATGATGCAGAGTACCAAATGCCGAATTCAAGGGAGTACTTGAGATACCTGAAGATGCGCTTCACCGCTTGACGATGAGACTCCCTTGGTGAAGATTGGAAGCGAGCACAAAGACACACCGCGAAGTGTATGTCGGGCCTTGTCGCCGTGAGGTACAAGAGGGAGCCGATCATGCTTCGGTACTCCCGCTGGTCCACCGCTTCACCATCAAGATCCGGATCGAGCACGGTGGAAGTGGCCATCGGGGTCGACATGGGCTTCGCATCCGACATGTCGAACTTCTTCATCAAGTCCTTCGTGTACTTGGCTTGATGAATGAAGGTACCCTGCTTGCATTGCTTGATTTGAAGACCAAGGAAGTAGGTCAGCTCGCCCATCATGGACATCATGAACTCATTCTCCATTATTGCCTGAAACTTAGACACAAGAGCATGAGATGAACCACCAAAGATGATATCATCCACGTATATCTGAACCAACAGAAAGTCAATGCCATGTTTGAGGGTAAACAAGGTTTTGTCCACACACCCCATCTCAAACCCGCGCTCTAGCAAGAAGGTTTTCAGCCTAGCATACCATGCCCTAGGTGCTTGCTTTAGCCCGTACAAAGCCTTCTGAAGCTTGTACACTCGGTTTGGGTACTTGGGATTTTCAAAGCCTGGGGTTGCCTGACATAAACCTCTTCCTCTATGTAGCCGTTTAGGAAAGCGCTTTTGACATCCATTTGGTAAAGCTTGAAGCCCTTAGACGCGGCAAAAGCTAGCAGGATTCTAATGGCTTCTAGACGCGCTACAGGAGCAAAGGTTTCCCCAAAGTCTAAGCCCTCAACCTGGCTAAACCCCTGAGCCACAAGCCTAGCTTTGTTTCTCACAACTAGACCATCCTCACCCCGTTTGTTCTTGAACACCCACTTGGTTCCTATCACATTTACATTGGGAGGAGGCTCAACAAGGGTCCAGACTTTGTTTCTCTCAAAGTTTTCTAGCTCCTCATGCATGGCATTGACCCAATCGGAATCAGAAAGAGCGTGTCCAACATCTCGAGGTTCAAAGGAGGCAACAAATGCAGAATTTGTAAAGCATGCGAGATGAGCAGACCTCGACCTTGTTGTCCTTTCATTTAGATTACCGATCATTTGGTGGGGAGGATGTCGACTTTGGATGTGTCGAGGGGCCTCTCTCTCGGAGCGTACCTCCCCCTCAACAACAGCTGGGGCTTGCTCGACGACGGCTGGAGCTGGATCGACGGCCGCCGAAGAGGATGTAGATGCTACGGGACCCTCTGCTTGAACTGTGGAAGCAGGGACCGGCTCAGGAGCAGGCGAAGTAGTAGGAAGTAGTGGTTCATCCTCATCTTCACCTGGAGCCGGTAGATCACCGTCTACAAAGATGCTCTCTTCCATTTCCCTGTCACCTGCACACTCAACAACACCACTTGTACAAGGCATAGATTCATCAAAGGTTACATCGCAGGACTCCACGATGGTGTTAGTTTCCAAGTTCAAAACCCTATAAGCATGACCATGTGGGGTGTAACCAAGAAAAATGCCATCGGAAGATCTTGACTCAAACTTATCCAAATTGCCACGCTTGAGAATAAAGCACTTGCAACCAAAAGCACGCGAATGAGAAACACTTGGCTTCCTCCCAAAACGTAGCTCATAAGAAGTCACATTAAGAATTGAGCACAAGAAAACCCGATTAGAAACATAGCAAGCGGTGCTAATGGCTTGTTGACGGTCCTTAGACCCAGTTTTTGACCGTCAATTAGCTCTATAAATAAGGAAGAACTAACACTTGTTACTTGCATTTTGTTATCAAATAACCTATTTCCACGTGTACCTCTAGATTTGGATGTGCAGGTGGAAAACAGGGATTTCCAGGTGTAAACAAGGCCCAAGGCGACGATTCCAACACGTCCATCAAACGACGCTCGCCGCGGGAATATAATTCAAGGATTAAAGGCCCAGAACCACTCAGAATATCAACTGAGGCCACGCACCTGGAAAAGAGGCTAAAAGGCCGAGGGGAGCCAACCTGCCAAAGCCCAGCCCAGGGGGGGCCAGGGCCAGGTCGGCCGACCCCAAACCCTAGGTCGGCCGACCTGACAGGGAGGCCCCCTGGGTCCATCTTCTTATGGCGGTTTGCAACCGACTTCAGGAGGTCGGTTCCACCTGCAATCAATGCCACCGACCTACGGAACCGCCTCAATTCCACCGCCTTTGAGGGCTATAAATAAAGGGGTACCCCCTCCCCTTGGAAGACACACAACACAAGAGGCTCATTCCCTCCTCCACACATCCAGAGCTAGGGGCTCTCTAGTTAGGCTTAGGCTGAGTAGTTGGGCTGCCCTTTTGGCTCCCAAGTCCCTTGGAGAGTTTGGGGTATATTCCCTTGTATCCTTTTACTCTCTTTGTAAGACTTATTTCTTTATCAATGGAATATCATCATTCTTGTAGTAGTTATGTGCTTATGCTAGTTCATCGTTCATCCTTGATCTTGGATGAACGTTCTTCGTTCGTTCATGTTCGTTCATCGTTCGTTCATCGTTCATCGATGTTCGTTCATGATCGTTCATCGTTCGTTCGTCGTTCGTTCATACTCGATCATCGGTTAACGATGATCGTTCTTCATCGTTCATCGTTCGTCGCTCGTTCTTGAGCGACGAACGCCTATGCTTAACGTAGTGCTAGCTTTGATCCTTTGTCTAAGTAATCGCTTGCTAGACCTAGTTGTTCCTTTTGCTTAGTCATCGGGTCCATTGTCTTGCAAGAGTGCTCTAGGTTTATCGCCTTGCGAGGTGCCTCGAGGGATCTAGAGTTGTGGTTAGTTACGCTAGCATGGTGCTAGGGCTTCCTTTCCACCCTTGGATGCGTGTTCGTGCCCCACGGTTTGTAGAGGTAGGCGGCAGGTGGTGACAGCCCTGTCCGTCCCTTGTAATCCTCCACGTTCGGGTATGGCGTAGGAGTATATATGAAATGTCCGGAGATTGGGGCAGACTCTGATCGCTGGATCTCCCGATGATGGCTCGGCAGTAGAACAGCTTAGTCTTGGCTTGTGTGCAGCTTAGGCTATAGGTAGATGCTACGCACGCTACTTGACGATGTACATTAGGAGTAGCAGTTCCTCTTACTTAACCTTAGTCTAGCTTAGAGCCGCCTCTCGCCTTTTATCAGAGAGTGGAAATGCCTGCTGTGTGTGTCGCACTATCCTCTATCCATACATTGCCTTACCCCTGTATTTGGATATTGGTTATGATCTATCATTTGTAACACCATGAGTATAAGTACACACTTGTCAACCACGTCTTCCTTTGGGAAAATATAAATAACGATACCCTGGAATACTCTCGGGTGAAATGCTACAACGGGTTATCCGTGCGCTTGCGGATTATCTTTTATGATTAAATACTAATAATACATATCTGGCACTCGTTGCTAGTTGTGGATTATTATGTATCCTAAGCAAGTAACTTAACCCCAGGTATTTCTGGCGCCGAACCGGGAATATTCACTCTAGGCCTAACCAGCCTAAGGTGGTGTTTTCTGTTTGGTGTAAGAAATACCAACATGGCTTCAGCCCAGAACCGCCTCGGAGTCCTATGCTCATCAAGCATCGTCCGGGCCATCTCAACAAGGGTTCTGTTCTTTCTTTCAACTATGCCATTTTGCTGAGGAACACGAGGTGCAGAGAATTGGTGCTCAAGACCATTCTCAAGACAGAAAGCACTGAACAAGGAGTTCTTGAACTCGGTGCCATTATCACTGTGGATAGCTCGTAGTGCACCAGGGAGTTCCTTGAACAACCTCAAAGCCAAGCTCCGAAAGTGATGAAACACTTCATCCTTGCTCTCAAGAAAGAAGACCCAAGAGTAGCGAGAAAAGTCATCAACGACCACAAGAACATACCACTTCCCACCAGCTGAACGAACCCGAGCAGGACCAACAGTGTCCATATGAAGCAATTGCCCAGGCTGCTCAGTCATCACCAAATTGATTGGTGGATGAGAAGCGGCAACCATTTTGCCATGACGACAAGGTGCACAAACAAGGTTTTTCTCAAATTTGAGCTTAGGCAATCCTCGGATCAATCCTAGGCCACTTAAGCGACACAACAAGTCAAAGCTCATGTGACCCAGTCTCCTATGCCATGTCCAAAGCTCAGAAGAAGGTTGAGCGAACAAACACTTGTGAGAACCAGAAGAAGAAACAAAATCAGCACGAAAAACTCTGTCAATTCGAGAAATATTGCAAATCAAAGCACCAGTCGAATCAACAACACGAGATGCATTCCTCTTGAAGATCACTTCATTTCCATCATCCAACAATTGAGAAACAGAAAGCAGATTATACTTTAGATGCTCTACTAGGGCTACTTCCTTGAGAGTGAAGGAGTCATTTACCTTGACAGCGCCAATTGCTTTTACTCTACCTTTCTTGTTGTCCCCGAATGTCACATAGTCAATTTGCTTCACGGGGGTGAGGCTGGAGAACCATCTAGTATCACCGGTCATATGGCGCGAACAACCGGACTCCATCAACCACTTGTCCTCCAGGCCTCCATCAGCTACCTACATAGAACGTGAAGAAAAGATCGAGGGCTCAGTGCTGGGGTTAGAGAGATAAGTTTTAGGAATCCAGCACCTAACCACACGACCTGCAGAAGTAAAAACAGTTCTACGCACTTGATCATTGGAACGCATGGGACGAGTACCACGATAGGGACGACGTGGATCGTCAAAGCGTCTAGACTCACTCCTCATGTCACAGTGATACAAGTCATATGAGGGATGACCATATCCACGCTGCGGATGGACACCACGAAAGGGAAAACGTGGGCCATCAAAGCGTCGTGACTCAAATCCTCTGTTTCGTGAACCAAAGTCATATGAGCGATGACCAAGTCCACTGTAAGCACGAGAAGGAGTGTGAGGCGGATAGTCAACGTAGGAATGATAGACTGCATTCCTAGCTAACTCAGCTTGCCTCCTTTCAATTCTCTTCCTTCTAAAGCAAAACTCATCCAAATGACCATCCCTACCACAAAACATGCAAGTAAACACATTCCTGGGTTTTGGTTTTGGTTGTGTAGGTGGTTTGGATTGTTGCTTTTGTTTCATGACCTCTCTTGGGTTAAAGGATGGCTTTGGGTTTGATGGGTAGTAGGTGTCGGTGGGTTTAAGTTTCTCACTCTCATCTTGGAGGTTGGAGCTTGGTACAAACTTACCCACATTTTCACTCTCCTTCTCACACCTCTCATAACCCAAACCCAAGTTGTATCCTTGAGTTGAACCTTTCTTAACCCTCAGCAAGTCACTCTCGATTTTCTTTTCACTCTCCTTGGTTCTTGTGAGGCGAGTGGTGAGGTACTCAACTTCCTGGGATAGCTTTAGGTTCTCATCCTTGGTGGCAACAAGATCACTCTTCAGAGAAACACACACAACACATGGTGGTGGTGTAGCACGAGAACCACTTAGCAATTTTGCCTCTAGCTCTTTGACTTTGGACAATTGACTATCCAAGTCCTGTGTGAGCTTAGGGCAAGTCTTGCAAGCACCCAAGAGTAGAGGTCGAGCCTTGAGCTCCTCTAGCTCTTTCAAAGCATTCTCAAGCTGACCGGCAGCTTGAGCATGCACATCTTTCAAAGAAACCAGCTCACTCATTACAACAGCACAAGACTCACACTCTACCACCCTATCCTCATCAACACGAGACTTGAGAAAAGCAAGATCAACATTGGTATCTTCAAGCTTGGACTTTAGCTTTCGATTCTTGCGCACAGCCTCAACTAGCTTCTTATCTTGCTCAAACAATGCAGTACGCAAGTATTCATTTTGAAAGACGAGCTCCTCACGAGTTTGTGATACCTTGCTTGTCTCGGAGTCGGAGTCGGAGTAGGGATCATCCTTTGCCATGAAGCAGAGCCCGGTGAAGTCGGAAGTCTTCTTCTTGTCCTTTGACTTCTCCGGCTTCTCCATCTCCTCCTCAGCGCTTGAGATATCGTCGCCCATAGAGTAGTCGACGTCGCTGAGGGAAGCCACAAGTGCCCTTGCGACCACCTTCGCTATCTTCTTCTTGGTGTTCTTGCCCTTCTTGAAAAAGTTGTTCTTCTTCTTGGGTTCTTCTCCTTGGCGGTCGGTGTAGTCGAACTTCTTCTTGCGCTTGGGGCAGTCGGCGATGAAGTGACGAGGAGCGCCGCACTCGTAGCAGCCACGGGGATCACCACCTCTCCTATCTCTTCTGTTGTTGAAGGAGTGCTTGAACTTCCTGATCAGCAAGGCAAGATCCTCCTCTGGAAGGGACTCCACCTGTTCATCTGAAGCTGCAACCAAGGAAGAGAGAGCAAACTCCAAAGTAGATTTGTGAGAGGGGTTAGTCCCATAAGATGCATTACCATGAGAGTCAGTCATCAAGGCCATACTAGTGGATGCATTGTGATTCGGACGTGACTTCCTAGAGAGCTCGTGAGACTTGAGCTTGCTATAGAGCTGCTCGCAGGTGAGTGTGCCAAAGTCGGGGGATTCCTCCAGTGCGGAGATCTTCACACCCCAAGTGTTCTCATCTAGTGAGTAAAGCAATTGCTTAGCACGCTCATTGTCAATGTAAACAAGATTACCACAAGCTCTGAGATGACACACTATGGACTCGAATCTAGCAAACGTAGCATCTAGTGACTCGCCAGGCAGCTGTGCAAAGGTCTGGTACTGCCTGTTGTACGAATCTCTACGCATGGTCTTAACTTGGTTAGTGCCTTCATGATAGGAGCAAAGCGTCTCCCATATGGCATGCGCGGTCTTAAGGTGTGCAATGCGATCGTACTCCTTTCTACCGATGGCGGAAAGCAAGATGTTAATAGCCTTAGAGTTGTTATCGAATTGAGTGATCGCACCTTGTTGCGCCGTCTCCATGTTCTCCGGGATCTCGTAGTTGGTTTGCACAATGCTCCATATCCCGATGCCCTGACTCATGAGATATGCTTGAGTGCGAGACTTCCAATAGGGAAAATCTTCCCCATCGAAGACCAAGAGCTTGATCGCACCTTTCTCCATGTCACCTTCGGATCACAAAGCCGGTTAAGCTCAACACGTGATCACACCGGCTCTGATACCAATTGAAGGACCGAGAAGGCGACCAGAGGGGGGGTGAATGGGAGCCGATAAAAATTCTTGCAAAGAATTCGGCCTATGTCCCAACCCGCCTCAAGATTGATCACCAAGATCACACACACACATGAGGAGTGTTGTGCTGACCCTAGGAGTGATCAAAGATGATGTAGGAATACTTGCGGAAGCAAAACAAACGAACACGCACTCCACGAGATGGACCGATGAAAATCCAACCGAGACCTTCCACCGGATAGTCCGGTAACCTGTTGGATACTCCGGTACCGGATACTCCGGTGAGGTGTCGAAAACTCCGGTCGGATACCAGGTCCGGATACTCCGGTAGGGTGCCGGATACTCCGGTAGGTATCAGGTCCGGATACTCCGGTAATGTGTCGGATAGTCCGGTCGGGTACCAGGTCCGGATACTCCGGTACTCGGTCGGATACTCCGGTAGGCGATCAACAGCAAGAACAAAAACGCGCGACCGGTTGCTCCAAAATCCAAAACCCAATCAAACGACCTCCAAAAATCACCAAACTTGAACCCTAGGTGCGTGACAGGATTGGGAACCTCATCCAAGTGGATCCATACCAAAAACCCAACCAAATCCCCTCGAATTTCAGATCACGTGCAAGAACAAGGGTTTGGTCAAACTTGGACGAAATCCACAAATTCGAGGTGCTCGTGGGGTGATCTTGTGCAAGATCAATCAAGGCATGTTCCCACACGTCCTAGCTCCGAATCCATCCAAGAAAACCGACCCAAATCGCAGCCAAAAGGAAGATCGAAAAATCACCCGAAAATAGCTCCGAAAATGGGGAAAAGATGAATTCGGGAATAAGATGAGGAGGAAGAACAAGAGCACGAGATTGATTCAAACAAACATCATTCCATTGATTCAATCACGAGATTCATAGGTACATGGCTAGGGCGCCGCCCTCTTCCTCCCTCTCTTGTTGAAAGTTGAAGATACAAGCTCTCACCTTGTTCCCTCACCTCTCATCTCTCTCTAGCTCTCCCCTAGCTAGTCCTATACCTAGATACAAATGACTTAGTCCCTCAAGGCTCTTTGTGGCCAGCCAACTCCACCTCCCTATATGGGCATTTTCTCTTTCCCAACTTACCCCTAAGGTATTACATACTCCCACCTACCACTAGGGGCAAAATCGTCCAACTCTTTTTCCTTCGCCCGAACGCCATCGGGCCCTTCACGACTTCGCTTCGCCTCGACGCAACCTTCGCGATGGTGCCACGTACACCACTATGCGCCGCCGCCGGTTTTGAGGCCGAAACCGGGAAACCGTCCGCCCGCCGGTTTTGAGGCATAAACCGGGAAACCACCTCGATATCGACGCGTGTCACCTCGTCCCGCGAACCTCGCCGTCAAGTCTTCTCGTCCCAGCCCGTCGGGACCCTTCACTTGACTCGGCCTCCCGTTCGCCTCTTGACTTGGTCAACCCGCCGTCTTCATCACCTCCACGGTTTTGAGGCCAAACCGCGAAACCCTCCGTGCTTCTTGTCCGTCACGTGTACGGTGTGGATCACCCTTGACCTCACCCGGCCTCTCGATCGCCCGGACCCAAGCCTCCCGCTTGTTCCTCCCGATCCTCTCGCCGTTGACCATCAAGTTGACTCCATTGACCTACACATCATTAGACAAGCAAACACATTTCTCCATCTCCTCCATTCTTCCCATCACCTTCACCAACTCCGGTTAGCCATAAACATAATCAATATACATGCTCATGCAAACCTCAAATCCCGCAATTCAAACCCGAACCTCAAGTTCAACTCAAACTCATTCGTTGTCAATTACTCATCACATTATGAACCATGGCACATCTCAACATGGTTCCTCAAGTTATTACAGAACAATACACTATACTTTCATACGATTTTATTAGAAACATATATGCCCAACTGAATCAAGGGTTAGAGCGACCTGCAAGTAATATATGTGTCTCAGGAAAAAGAAAAATATTGCCTCTGCTTTTTCGAACCATAGAGAACTTAAATATTTTAAGATGACTCGAATAGTTTGATATGGTAGCGTGAACCTGACTGGCTTGTTCAATTTGGATCCAATACCCTGCATCAATCATGAGTCTTCAAACCATCTATTACAATTACAGGCTAGATCAAAAAAAGGAAATTAAAGTCATATCATCAAAATCCCACAAATTTAAATGTAGGGCGGAACTACCTGATTGCAGCGTGAACCTGACTGCAGGCTCGTCAAGGACTCAAAGCTGGGCGTACTTGCCACCGTTCTCCGCTCCTCCCTATGTGCAGCCTGCTCGCATCCCTTTGCATCTTGCTCATGTCCCAGCGCATCTTGCTCATCTCCTAGCGCCTGCGTGACATCCGCGCGAGTCTCGCAGTACTTGCCGGCTACTCTGACGTCTGCATCCGGTACGCGATAGCCGCGGACGTCCTGCACGTGCTCGGCGACCTGGAGAGCGAGGCCTACCTGTGGAGGCTCTGCTGCTCGGCCGGCGCGGCCAGGGGCAGCCGAGTGCGGGCATTCCTCTTCCCCGTCGCCGCTGATTCTTGAGGAACAACGAAGAGGTAATCGAGGGAGGCGGAAGAGAAAGATAGATGTGGAGCGAGGGCTGTTGAAAAGATGAGAGAAAATCCTGGCGGCTAGGGTAAAAAGGTGATCAGGAAATACGTGGGCATGTAAAGATTTCATTGTTAATCAATATCTGTGAGGGATACTTTTGACTAACTTTTTTTATAATGGCAGATGTGGGTAATTTAGTTTAAGTTAGATCTCATGGCTATCTTTTATCTTACTGTCATTTGTACGGCCAGATCTTTTGCTTTTTTTGAGAATTTCTAGCATTTTCTTCTGATTAACGTGGAGGGCTCAAAAGAAGCCTCTAATTAGTAAATATAAGATATGTACGTGTTGACACTTGGACAACAAGCCAATGTGTCATGCGTGATGGACGACGAAGATGTGACCGAGCGTCTAAGACGTACGGGCCCATCGTCAAGTTCAGTGATGACCGGATCAAGATCTTACTAAACTCCGTTCAGTCAAACTTACCCTAGGATCGGCCGTGCATAGTTGGGAACTCCTCTTGGTAATAACGCGGACGCGTACTATCGTCTTGACCTCGTGTTGACTGGATCAACATACATGTACATAGTGTTGCGGGAGTACCACCGCTCGATAACGAGACGTGACTGTGACGGACGCATCGCATCAGCGACCGGATCAAAAGATTTGTGGTTTGCCTACTTACTGCGCTGCTTAGATATAGGGATATCAAGTCATCTTCCCTAGCAGCGCAGTAATATCTCGAGTCCAGGAGCGATATTTTACCGTCGGTGTAGGGCCTAGGATTCGCATGAAGAAACAACCAAAATGTACAGTTGTACACTAGAGCAGGTTATTTGTACTCCCTCTATTTTAAATTGTTGACTTTTGAGTTACATTTGACCATTCGTATTATTCAAAATATTAGCTCAAATATACAAAATTATAAGTTATGCTTCAATTTTATTTAGTAATTTACGGCAGACGAAAACGAAAATACGATCCGACGACCTTTCTCAGCCTTAGAGCATGTCCAAGAGAGCCCCATAAACCTTCCTTAAATCAAAATACTGGATCCAATAAAAAAACCATCTCCAATAGGAGCCCAAAAACACCCCCAGTTTTTTCATAGCCTCTAAACTCCTCTCATTTGTAGCTACAAACAGGGGAAGAATTGGGGCTCCCATCTCTTCTTTTTGCTATGAAATTAATGTTCTTGTGGCCCCAAATGCTGACGTGGCCTAATGAAAAGTGTTTTTAATCCATTTTTAAGAGAGTACTGTTGGAGGAGGAGAGAAAAGTTGCCCCTCATAATTTTTTTGTTGCTCCTAAAAACAAGTTTATAGGGCCAATTTTATAGGAGTCTTTTGGAGATGCTCTTGTTAAGTAGTAGAGATAAAACAATTCATAATATTTTGAAATATTTTGAATAAGACGAATGGTGAAACATAACTTAAAAAGTCAACGGCGTCAACAATTAAAAAACGGAGAGAGTATATCTTCTCAACCTTGTTCTAAGAACATATATATATACTTATCGTTGACCCAATGCCAACTTAGTTATTCTTGGTTATATGTTTCTTAGCTAATGAAAATCCGAGTGGTAATCAAATGTCAAATAATCTTTATATCTTGCGTCCATGTTTCATCTACTGCAAATGTCAAATACCGGGTGGTAATAAAGATTATTTGTATCCATTTCCCATCCCCATAGATTAATTCAAGCGTTTGCGCCAAGTAAGACCAAAACCGGGTGGTTGGTGATGGGGGAAGAAGTGAATTGCGCGCATATTTAACATTTTGTGTTGAAGAAAGCAATGTTGAAGTTTGGACCGCCAAATTTCACACCACCATGAAACAAGCTATAGCTGCATGCATCAGCAAATGGAAAGTTGTGTCGTTGACCGGACATGGGCCACATCCATTGGTCAACTGATCATCATATTCTCTGCTGACAGCGTAGGATACATATGTAACGTGTTGACAATTGGACATGCGTGGCCATACAAAAGAGAAAAGAGCATGGTACATACAACTACTACCACGACAAGTGCCGCACCTACGCGTGCTCTGCTGAATGGATCAATGCACCCGGTGTGGTGCGTGATGGGCATTGGGCGATCAAGATGCGACCGAGACTCTGAGACCGGATCAAAGTAAGGTAAACCCGGTCATTCAAATTTACCCTAGGCTCGGCCGTACTTAGTTGCGAATTCCTCTTGGGAACACATACATAAACAACCATTTCGAGTGTCCTGTCTGTGTGTGTGAAGCACTCGTGAGAGACTGTTCAGAGTCAAGCACCACGTGCCCCGACATACATTCTCACCGCTTCCGCTGCCAGCATTGCCTGGTCCTACCACTTGCCTGGTCCATCGGTTGGAACTTATAAGTAGCGCTCCGCTTCATCGTCCTTGGATCCATCCAACCGTCTGCACAAATTTAGTGAAGTGATCAGACCTGCAAAGGAAGTGGTGTTTAGCAAACATAAGTGATCATCGCCGAGCCAAAGCTCGAGTCATCTAGCTAGCTAGCTCGACCCGAGCTAGTGACCCAGTCAGTGCACGGCCATGGCGTCGCCGTCTGTGCAAATCTCCCTCCCGCGGCAGCTGCTGCGGTTCGTGTCGTCCCGCCTGCGCCTGGCCGCGCTCAATAACCTCTCCTCCCCTTCCGCCGGCGGCCAGCAGCCACCACCGCCGCGGCCTGCCGCCGCAGCTGGGTCTACCAGTACCAGCTGCGAAGACAAAGAAGGAGCAGCGCACGACGACGAGAGCGCTGCTGACGCGACGGGTGCGCCACGGCGGGTGGAAGACGCGGTGGCCGCGCCTGGCCAACTGCTGGTGGCGAGACTAGGCGATCCTCCAGGTGCACCCGGCCCGCCGAGGGAAGGCGGTGGCGGCGGCGGCGGGCAGCATAATTAACGCCTGTGACGGCGTCAAGGAGCGTGGCGAATTGCAGGGATGAACCCCACCGGCATCGACGCTGATGCTGCTGCCGCTTCTTGATTCTTGACTTTGTTGTAACCCGTGACGGGTTATGATATAGTACACAAGTAGATAGAATTAGGTTACTCGTTGGAATGATGTGTACAGAAGTAGATATAGGATTAGCTTAGTACAATTTGAAACGACCAAAAATTTGTTCTGTAAACAGTTCTCATTATCTCTACGTTCTTTTTTTTTACGAATTCATTATATCTCTACGTTGTGGAAGCTCTGTTCATCCGTAAACATCCAAGCAAGCTCTCTGTTTAGGTCCTTTGGATTGGATGAATACACATGGAATTTGGAGGATTCAAACTTCCAAAGGAAGTTTTCGTTCATCCTTCTCAGATGTGTGCGTGTGTGTGTGAGGATTCAAAAAAAATAAAATAAAGATATATGCAGTTCTCTCCATTTATGAACTTCTTTGAGGTGCTCGGACCGACACAACGCTACATTCTATGCATATAATGGACAGTCAGATGAGAAGTTTGGTGCCATATCGAACGCCACGTGACCACAAGTTAGAGACGTTGCTTTGGTAGATACAAGAGTAGCCAGATGGGCTAGTTCCTTTAGTATTGCTAGAGGTGAGCTACTTTAACACAAGCATTTTAGTCACATACTGCTAGTTTAGCACAACACATAGAACTTAAATGACCTATGTCGTATAATGGTGTAAACAGTCATCTAGATCCATCATATTCTCATGCACCCGCTTGCCTTTCCTCCCACTATTGAGCAAAAAAATTCGCACAAAACCCTATGTGAAGATTAACAATATCGCATTTGCACGGTTAACCACATTTGATGTTGAAGTCTAAGTCCGTGAAGAAGCTGTATGCCTCGCATACCACTGGGTCTAAAAATCAATATGTTGAACAATAGAGAAACAGAAGAACATCATTTACATCCACTTTGCCGACTTCCAACGCATTCTGTTTCTCCTACTTCAATCCACTTCTTAGTGCTTTTACCCTACCTATGTTAACTTTATGTGACATAAAATGGATAGTTGATGTATGATTTTAGCACAAACATAACATGATTATAGATGGAATAATTGCAAACTCATAATTCGCAACAATTTTAGAATCATCAAATTTAAATACCAAATGCCAACATTATTCTTTACTCTTGATTTCATACTTTGACCATTATAATCAAATAATTTGTGCATGGTAAAGACATAAAAGTGTTATTATTTGTACCCACCCTTACATATGTGATATGGGAGTACTTATTTCTGGATTGTGCATTTATTAATCGCCAAAAGGTGGGTTGTATTATTTGTTGTTGAGTTTTATTCTGCACCTTATGTGTACTTAAATTTCCACTTGGAGGGCAACCAAAGATGGGATCCCTTTTTGGTTTATATCACTTTCTACCTAATTATGGTATCAGTAAGCTTATGTTTGTCATGTCGTTTGCCTCACATAGGATGCAATAGCCTCTAATCGTAAGAGTATTATATATGGCTATTACTACATTTTTTGCCAAGTGCAAAGTATTTGTTGTAGCAATTTAATTTTTTTTCATTTATTTATAGATAGTTCTTTGAGTTTTTTTTTAAATTTTTCGCCCTTGGTATGACAGGAAATAACTTTTTTAGATAATGGGAAGATTGCATTAATCCCGGCCTTGGCTTTCATAGAAACAACAACCGCAGTTCATGGACCTAGATGACACAAATAGAAGAGTTTGTGGACCTAAAATATCAAAATAAAAGTTGATGAACCTAGATGACACGGACAGACAAGTTCATGGACCTCCAGTGCATTTTACTCTAAAAATAACATGCTGAAAATTTCTGGGAGTATTTTAGTTTTCCCAGTGAAAGAGGTATGAGTACATTTCATGGCACGTGCAACGCACTGAATCGTGTATCCTCAAGTTTAGTACTACTACACCTTTTCAGCCACCCCATGCAACAGGCCGTCACTCCAGACCACGGTGTCAAGCGTGATGAACGATGCAGATTAGACTGAGACGGGCGACGTTAAGTTCGGTGATGACCGGATCAAAGTCGTCATACTAAACCCAGTCAGTCAACGTTACGCAATAAGCTAGGCTGGAGTACTTAGTTTTGAACTACTCTTTGGTAACACAGACGCGTAATCTCGTCTTGACCTCGTTACTCTGTGTGTGTACGCGCACGTTAGAGACTGGTCAAAGTCAAGCATCCCGGCTACCATGCGTACTACTTATAAGTAGCGCCCCGTTTCAATCATCATCGTTCTACCCATCAGTCATCAGCTCAAAGGAAAACGACACTAGCCAACTCAAGAGATTACCAGATCAAGCCAAAGCTTGAGTCATCTAGCAGCTCGATTCGGTCCGAGCTAGCTAGTCGCCCGGGGCACGGCCATGGCGTCGCCGTCGTCAGCTCCCATCCCCCTCCGGCTCCCGGGGCAGCTGCTGCGGTTCATGTCGTCCCGCCTGCGCCTGGGCGAGCTCAACCTCTCCTCCCCTTCCGCCGGCCTGCAGCCACGACCGCGGCCCGCCGCCGCGGCAGGTTACCAACACCAAGAAGCAGCGGCGCACGGCGACGAGAGCGCTGCCGCCGCCACGGGTGCGCCGCGGCGGGTGGAGGACGCGGCCGGCCAGCTGCTGGTGGCGAGGAGAGGCGCTCCTCCCAAGGGTCAACCCGGCCCGCCGAGGGAAGGCGGCGGCGGGCAGCACAATTGACGGCGTACCGACGTCAAGGGGTCTGAGCTCGTGGCAGAGGCAGGGATAACACATAACTGATGGCTGTGCTGGAATCGTGGAACATCATCCAAGCTGCCGCTGTCAGTCGCACCTTGATTCTTGAGTTCCTGGCAACCAACGGCGCTTGGGCATAGAAGAAGGTACGAATGAAGATGAGAAAGCCGAGCCGACGGTGACAGATTTAACGATAGTATGAAACAGCAAATAGGATAGAGGATTAGGTTACCCATTGCTGCTCCTTTTTTTTCTCTGTATGAAACTGGATCATATTAAACTAAGAGTGGTGTACTGACAGCTACTACTATTTTCGTGACCGAAATGGTACGAATTCAATTTCATTCATAAGAGGCACGGATAAAAAAAATGTTTCAGTAAAACAATATAACTCCCTTCATTTGGAAATGCTTATCCCCGGCCTTTCTCATTTGCCTCAATCCTTCTTTTAGATATCTTATTTACAAAATCATTGGATTGTGATTCCATTCGTTCAGAGATATAGGCGGATATACACCTTTTACTTGAAAATAGTCCCGCGTTGCATGAAGTCAATATCTAATTAAAAACTTCGACTACCAATATTTCTTTGAATACATTTGACTAAACATCAAAAATGATACTGTATGGGCTTGGCACCATTGCCGTCCACACAGTCCTAGACTTTGGCTCTACTCCACAAGTCTATATCAAAACAAACTCTTTGCTCCTTTTTCTCTTTGTTGCACGCGATCTCTTATGAGATCTTTTAATCGCCATACAAAATAGTTACACGAGGAAACAAATGAATTCGATCTACATGCATGCATCCTGATGATCGAATCATCACGCTGCCATACTCAAACTTTATGTCCCTTCCCAGAGACCTTGTGTAAGTTTTGCGTGGTGTGGAACATCGATCTCCTCATGCGTCCTCATGATCTCACACAGTAGATATGGACCCAATACTTGATAAAAAATCAACGAGCCATCAATTTAATGAATGCAAAGAAAAAATATCACAGAAAATAGAAAGATAAAAGACATTATATTTTTTAATGAGGTTTATCAATCTAAGTCCACATCCTTATTTGGGAAATAACAAGAGGCCATTCTCGCCGTAAAGCCTTCAGCAACACAGACATATGGACGTACATGATCAAACCGTTTGCCATCTCTTGGAAACCGCTTGGAATGACGCCACCACTCGTCTTATCGTCTACATTAATTTGTTATTTTATTATTACAATGTGGTGCTCATATATTTATAGGCTAGGAACACAAGTTTGTCACAAATTTATATCAAACCAACTAATAAAAGTCAGGTATTGTGCACAGTTGATCTTAGATGTTTGTTTTTACTTTAATTATTTCATATGACCATAAACTCGATATAGAAAAGACATAGTTCACCGAGATATTAGTACCATTAAATCTAAAATATATGACACGAACCTTATTGTTCACATTTCATAATACATAATTTCACTATCAACTAAAAGAATATTGTTAATGGTAAAGGTAAGAAAAGTTTGTGTTGATTTGTACCTATTGGTGTTACAATTTATAGATAGCTTATAGCTAATTTTCACATATGAGTTATTTATTATTCTTACACATACCGGAGTACTATTTTTATTGGATATTGAGCACTATTCTTACACATCCCTATGCGTACTCAAATTCCAAACTCTAAGTAAAGATGAAATGCATGTGAATTAACTCGCCTTTTCGTTCATGCTACGCTTTCTACTTATGATAGCAGTATGCTTATCTTTGTGTCTTGAGCCTCATTTCTTGTGTCCGGTCACCTCCCATCATAGGAGCACACGGCCCATACATTTGTTGCCAAGTAGTGACTTTTGAAACATTTAACAATATCTCGTGGTAATTTAATATGTCAGTCAATTTCTAGTTCAATATTTTTACCATATATTCGCCCATTAAGTTTTTAAAATGAAAGAGGTATGCTTACATAGATTGCATCGTTATCTCGACACGTGCAACTTACTCAACTAGCCTTTCAACTCGTGCACCGCACGGGCTAGAAATTAGAGAGACGCATGAATAGATATAGTTTATTTAGAAAATACTTTTGCAAGCTTAATGATCGAGTAAATTGAATATTATTTTTTTAGTATTAAATCTGTATTTTAAGTTTTATATCGCATCTCAGTTATATTATTGTTAATGAGCATGTGTTATATTTCATATTAGATGCATCCCAGTGTCATATGACTTTCAGTTTAATCCATGCTGTTGTACACTTTTTATACCCAATATATTAGTCCTTTTGCTTGGTCTTATTTTACCCTACATGAAGTTGCTTAAATGGTTTAATGTAGCTTCAAAGCCACCACACTTTGTATGTTATGCCATTATCCATGACCTCCCATTAAGCTTGGCGTGATGAAAAACATCAAATTTAACTCCTCATAAACTTACTTTATTGCAATGGCACCGACTAATGAGCATTACCATTTTAATTTACATTTTACTATATCGTAGAATACATGTTACTAATTCCCCTAAGCTTTCGAGAAAATGACTATTGTAGGGCAGACAGACATCAAACAATCATTATGGGCCTTTTTGAAGGTTTATTTCCCAACAATTTGAAGGGAAATTATATTGACTTCCATTTGATTCTTTTTAATTTTACATATTTTCAATTGTGTTTGGAAATATTTAAATAGACTCCTTTATTACTCAGCATTTTGCAAAGTGAGCAATTTAGATATAGGAATTAGGTGTATTTTTGATTATTTTTATTATTCCAAAGTTTGCTATGTTTGGACTTAAATGGCATGGGGGTAAATTCAAAATATGAATTAACCGTATTTTGGCTATTTTTAATATTCATAATTTTATTATTTTTTGACTCATAATGTCATGTTAGGTAATTTAAAAATAGGTGTGATTTTTTTTGGCTTTTTTATTATTTCGAATTTAACTATTTGTTGGACTCATAATGGCATGGTGGGTAATTTAGAAATTGGTATGAGGGGTATTTTTGAGTATTTTTTATTATTCCAAATTTAGCTATTTTTTGTTCATAATGGCATGGTGAGTAATTTAGAGCATGTTAGATCTAATGGCCCTTGTTTATCTTACTTTATCTTGAACGGCCGGATGTTTTGCTTTTTTGTGAGAATTTCTAGTATTTTATTTCGATTAACGTGGAGGCCTCAAAAGGAGCCTCCAATTAGTAAATATAAGATTGTGTAAAATCAAGTTTAGCTTTCAGCTGCCGCATGCCATAGGATGTGGCTCCGCGTGAACCAAAGGAGCAGACATACCTGGGTGTACGGTGGATCATTACGCACGGTGCAAAAGATTGATAATGTGTTACAGGAGCCAATGGATTGATAAAGTACTTAGCAGAAGATGGACTCGACTGGACCACGTACGTACCTCAGAGCTTATGGTTTCTCCGTTGTCTGATAACACATTCGAGTAGAAGTCAAGGTTAGACACCATGCATCAGCTGCCTCTCGTACTCCGTCTTCTGCTCCCGATGGCCCGTGGGTCGATCAGTTATATACTCCTAAATAGCGCATCATCAGTTATATACTCCGTCTTCTGCTCCCGATGTTTATCGTGGTTCTTTCTAGTCATGGCTGCGGATTAGTGTGGGTTTGGTTTGTGGTGACACTCGGATTTGTATTCTCCCATAATGAATTCGGTAAAGGAGGCGATGATAGGCTCAACTGCGACAAGTTTTTTGTATTTATGTGTGAAAGGTATGTGTAGGATGAGGATAGTGGATGGTGAGATGTTTTTTTTTTTTCGAAAAGAGGCAGGAGGACTGCCCATAACATTAAGGAAGGAGAAGTATTTACAATACAGTGAAACGGCGACCGCAGGAGGCCGTAAAAAGGAGGATAAAAATACACCAGCAGGACAGAAAAAGAAAAGGCAAAGAAAGAGAAAAAGAACTCCATGACCTCACGCCATTGCTCTAGAGAACAGATTCACGTCTTCCAGAATGCTGTCAACTGTTTTGTGATGCGATTGTTCCTTGTTCTGGAATATGCGGCGATTTCTTTCCTTCCAGATCCCCCACCAGAAGTATAGGAGAAGTCCAACTGCAACGCGTTTTTCCTTCTTACCTTTTACACTCTTAGAAACCATGTCTACGATGTCCTTCAGGTCATGCATTGGAGAGTACAGTTGCTTTAGGCCGGGCTGCTGTAGTCGCTCCGAAAGCAGATTCCAAGCCGCCTCTGTGTAGATGCATTCATTGAGCATGTGTTGCGCCGTTTCCGGGATGCAGTAGCAGAGTGCGCACATCTCGTCCGCATCCCAATTCTTAGTCTTCATAATGTCCGCTGTGTTTAGCCTGTTAAGACAGGCTAGCCATGCAAAAAATTTGCACTTCCCCTCGGCTTTTGCTTTCCATAGCTTCTTTGTCCAGGGAAGTGAGATATGGGGCAGGAATTGGACTTCATAAGCAGATTTTGCAGAGTATTTACCATCAGGAGTCCATTTCCAAAATATTTGATCATGTTCCTCATTTAGCTGAACATTCTGTATTCTCCCTTGTAGTAGCATGAATTCATCAATAAGAGTTTGGCAGTTCAGCGTCCTCAAGTTCCTGATCCAGTTATGGTTTTTTAACTCCGTATGCACGCTTCTTTTCTTAAAGCGCGATACAAGATAGAGATGAGGCGCCAGCAGCTTAGGAGCCATCCCATCCAACCAAGCTGCTTCCCAGAAGGGAGTGTTCTTACCATTTCCTATCAACACAATAGTGGACCTGAAGAAGAGCTCTCTATCCGTGCTGTCTTCAATGATAGACATCCCTGCCCACGGTCGAGGGACTTCATCCCATTGGTGCCATAGCCATCTAAGCCTTAACGATCTTCCAAATTTGTCCAAATCCTTGATGCCCAACCCTCCCAAGAATTTGGGTCTTTGCACTTGTCTCCAATTGACTAGGCAATGACCTCCTCTGATTTTGTCTAGATCATGTCCTTTCCATAGGAAACCTCTTCGGTATTTGTCTATTGCCTTAATCGCCCACTTAGGAAACCACTTCGGTATTTGTCTATTGCCTTAGTCATAAAATAAGTTGGGATTGCCGACAGTACTGATTTGACCATTTTCTCTCTACCCGATGAATTTAGTAAATCGCGTTTCCATCCAGGTAAGCGCCCTGCAATTTTCTGAACTATGGGTTGAATTAAATTCCTGCCTACCTTTTTGTAATGCAACGGTAAACCAAGATACTTGCAGGGGAATACACTGAATTTGCACCCTGCCTGGGCTATTAGCTCTTGAATTTGCTGTTCAGGCGTTCGTATTGGGTATAGCTCTGTCTTTTCCATGTTGACAAAAAGTCCTGAAGCCTTGCCGAAGATCTCAAGGATAGTTTTCATATTCTGAATGTCATGTAGCTTCGGGCGTATAAAAATTGCTGCATCATCTGCATATAAGGAAACTCTGAAGTGAGCTCTATTTCTGGGCAAGGGCAATAGGATTTCTTCTTCATGAGCTTTTTGGAAGAGCATGTGCAGTGGGTTAATTGCAAGAAGGAATAACAAAGGCGACAGAGGGTCACCTTGCCGTACTCCCTTTTGATGCTTGATTGGTTGAGTAAGGTGCCCATTAACAAAGAATCTGGAAGTTGCGGTGAGAAACATCATAGAAATCCATGAGGTCCATTTATGAGTGAAGCCATACGCAGATAGCACCTCTAACAAGTATGCCCAATTGACAGAATCAAAGGCCTTTGAGATGTCTAGTTTGGCAAAAATGGCCTGTTGTCTAGTTTTATGTAGCTTTTCAATAGTTTTTTGTACATAGATGAAGTTGTCGTGTATGCATCTCTTTTTTATGAAGGCGTTTTGATTTACCTCTATTAAGTCTGAGATGACCTTGGAAAGTCTGTTAGCCAGCAGCTTGGAGAAGAGCTTCATGAAGCTGTGAATGAGGCTTATAGGCCTGTAGTCTTTCGCCTTCTCTGGGTGGTCAGTTTTGGGTAGCAGCACCACATGAGATGTGTTAAGGTCTTCTAGATGTTGGGAATTTAAGCTGTAGAGCTGGCTTATAGCGTTGACCACCTCATTTTTAATGATACTCCAGCACGCTTGGTAGAATTTGCCTGTGAAGCCATCAGGTCCTGGGGCTTTGCTTTTCGGCATTTGCTGGATGGTGGTGTGGATTTCCTCTTCCGTAAATGGCAGTTCCAGATTATCAAGGTTCTTCCTCTGAACCCCCAATGCGTCGAAGTTTAGCTTGCACGACCTTGAAGTGTAAGTTCCAAGTATCCCATTAAAATGCTCATATATAGCCTGAATTTTTTCCTGCTGAGTGGTCAGGACAGATCTTTCATGTGAAATTGTGTGTATGAATTTTCTTTTCCTTCGTATAGTGGCTGACGCCTGGAAAAACTTTGTGTTAGCATCCCCTTTTTTTATCCAAGTGAGTCTTGATTTCTGTCTTTTTCTAGACTTGTCAATAGCCACTAATCCCAGGATTTTGGATTTGAGTTTCTTTCTGAATTCGATTTCGTCATCAGTGAGCTGTCTAACTTCCTGTGCTTGATCCAATCTGAAAATTATTTCTGACGCCATAGCATATGCTAATTTCCCTTTGCAGACTAAGTTGGTTGACCATTTCCTCAATGATTCAGCAGTGCGTTGCATTTTTTTATGCAGAATCTGGAAAGCATTGCCAGTGTCATTTTGTTCCCAGGCCTCTTTGGCGCACTCCTGAAATCCCTCTATCGATGTCCAGTAATTTTCAAACCTGAATCCTTTATAGTCTTCATGGTCTTCCATTGGAGACAGCAGCAAGGGGCAGTGGTCCGACATGGTGGATGATAGAGGTAGAATATTCGTCCATGGTATTTTACTATCTAATGAGTTCGTAATGAAGATCCTATCAATTCTTGAAAGAGTGGGTCGCTTCTGTTCATTGGACCAAGTGAATGATCTTCCAACTAGATCAACTTCTTAGAGCGAGAGGTGGTTAATTGCTCTTCTGAATCTGTCCATCATTTTGTGTTGAACTCTCCCATTGTTCTTGTCCTCGCTTCTGTAAATTAAGTTGAAATCACCGGCGATGATCCATTCAGGTTGGACTATCTGATTCTGTTTTAGGTTACGTAGCTCTCTTATAAACAGTTTCTTGTCGAGATTTAATTGGGGGCCATAAACTCCTGTCATCGTCCAGTGAAAATCATTTACAAGATCATGCATAATCGCGGAGACACAGTAGTCATGTCGTTGGTGGCACTGAATGTTAAAGTAATCCTCTGATGCTGCGATCAGGATACCCCCTCTAGTTTCATTGGCTGGCAGGAAGCAGTAGTTCTTTTCAAAAGCGGCACCAAGCATGCTGGAAACCATTCTTTAATCAATCTCGGCCAATTTGGTTTCCTGCAAACAGACAATCACCGGATGATGCAAGTCAATCAGCTTGCGAACATTATCCCTCCTTACAGGAGCATTCAAACCACGTACATTCCATGATAGAATCTTATAATGCCGATAATCCATATATAAAGTCTTCAGGCAACTTAATATATAGCGATAACCGTCTTAGCTGGTGTCTGAGGAGTGAGGCGCCATTAGCTATTACAATACCAGATACTTGCAGCCCAATACATGGGGTGCCAAATAATGAAACATAAGTTCTGTCTTGATCCATAGGTAACTAAAACGACTACAGGGTAGATTCAAGGCAGGATTAAGTGAAGCTGGAGGGCCCCTTCTCAGCCTTCTTGATCTTTTTTGGCGCCTGCTCATCAATTGCTTTATCCAGCTTGTTGATCGTTTCCTTGCTCAGCAGCCTCTTGTAGCTGTCCAGGTACTTTTCCTTATCTTCCAATGTCAGCTGCTCGTTTTCCTCTTTCTCTCCCAGCAGTTTGGCAGATGGTGAGATGTTCGTATTAGTTACGATCAGAGTTCTCGTTCACGTCATATTAGTATGAGATGATCCTATTTGATGAAATTTACTTTTTTTTTTAAGTTTCTTGTGATCACCACACCCGCGTCACTCTTTGACCACTGGATGCATGCAGGTCACGCGTGGCTGCTGAGTATCCCATCAACGTGGTCTCGCGCGCGTGAACCCAAAGGAGCAGGAGTGCAGGACGTACCCGTACGGTCGCGCCGGACCAGTCTGCGGCGCAGCACCACTACGACGGCGCGAGTGAGACGGGCACGTATTTCGTCGACCAGGTCAAACCAACAGCACCAATACCCGGCCGTCATTCCTCGTGTGAGTAGAAGTCAAAGTCAAACAACATGCCCTTCGTACTCAGTCCGCTTTTTATCGAGTGATGATGGATCCATGTGTTATAAATAGCGCCCCATGGTCACCAGCCGCAGACATCCAGACCAAACCAGCGGCTAGCGCACGCAGCCATCCATCGACCAGCGACAGATTCGAAACTGAAAGTGAGACAGATCAAGCTAGCTAGATCACAGGCAGCTAGCTTGAGCCGGATACCGAGGCACTACTGCACGGCCATGGCTTCATCGTCCTCACTCCTGCTCCAGCTCTCGCGGTCGGCTGAACCCGTCAACGACATCGCTGGTCGTTACGACGACGGCGACGACATCGCTGATGCGCTCGGTGAGGTGGACGTGGCGGCGGCCGGCCAGCTGCGGGCGGAGATGAGAGGCGCGCCTCCCCAGGCCGGGAGCCCCGGCGAGCCGAGGCAAGGCAGCGGCGGGAGAATCCACGCCGCACCGGCGTCGAAGAGCAGAGGACAGCGAGCGCTGACGCCGCCTGGTCCGCCGAGGGAAGGCAGCGGCGGGAAAGTTCGTCACGCCGCGCTGGCGTCGGTGACGCGAGGACTGCGAGCCCTGACGCCGCCAGGCACGCCGAGGGAAGGCAGCGGCGGGAAAGTTCATCACGCCGCACCGGCGTCGGCGACGCGAGGACTGCGAGCCCTGACGCCGCCTGGTACGCCGAGGGAAGGCACCGGCGGCCAAGGTGGAGTCATCCATGCCGCTCCTGCGCTTGCTGCTGTGCTTGTTCAATCTTAGAGCACAGATATGGAGCTAACTAGGCACAAGAAAAATCCAACAAAGTCGAGAAAGTCACACATGAAGCTATAGAACCGATAAATTAGATTCACCTACTACAAGCAGATATATAGTACTATGTCGCATGCAGCTGGTAACATTTTTGGTGTAAATATATACACAGTATCGCATTTTCGCATTCGAAATTGTCTGGATTTTGTCTTGGAAGTGAAGCCAAAAAACGACTGAAGAGGAGAAAGTCACGTCACGCAACATACGAAGAAGCGATAGGTTGGAATAGACTACTATTATGCAAATAGTACTACTGAAAACTGATGCCACTCATGAACAATGTTTATTTCTCGTGTGGCTAATCCAAAGCCGCTGATACATTTCTACAAACGGCCAGGCACGTCTACAGCTATTACCTTTGCTTCAATCCGTGCGGAGGGTGTGGATTCTCCAACCTATACATACCCACAATCTTATTTCTCCGTCCATGTTTGCATGTGCTCTTGTCTCAAAACAAGATTAACCGTTATGCAGAGCCTTCATGGTAGGCAAAATTCTTGAATCACTATCGCTTAAACTCTAATTTTGTATAGAGAAAATTTCTTCCTTGGCCTCATAAAAAATGCACCTGCCTTCCATGGTCCTTCCGGATTTGAACTTCTTTATGAGGATCAAAACTAATTTTTGGTTCCTTCCAAGGTCATTCCGTTAGTCATAGAACTTAACGATGTTAAATGGAGGGTAGAAAGACGATTTTACTCCTGATTTGAAATGTTCTTTGATATTAATTGGTTTCATTAAATTGGTTTCAAAAAATTGTGTGAATGTGAGTATTAATTAATTGGTTTATGTTTATTTTGAAATTATATATCTTGGTTTGTTTTTTAAAAAAATGAGCATTATTTTCATACTTTCATTTCATAATACTCATATTCGCACAATTTTATGAAACTAACTAAAGTTTATTTAAAATCAAGGGTAAAATCATCTTCATTTCTTGATGTAATGAATGATAAAGCTGTGAGTTCTATTTTTTGACCACTTCATTAACTTCGGTTGCACAACAACCTTGTAAACATTGACCCACTTCATACTATGATCTCTAATACATGCTTCGCTTTTGATGACCACAGATTAAATATAGAAATTGCAAAATTCACAACAATATTAGTACCATAAAATCTACAATACAAGGGATCAACATCATCCTTCACATTTCATATTATCATAATTTCACCACTATTCAAATAGGTTTTGTGCATGGTAATGACAAGAAGGTGTTGTTTATTTGTACTTTATATTACATAGGTGACGATTGTGTATTTTTTTTATTGTATATGCATTTAAAGATCACCAAAGGTGGGCTATTTTATTTGTTGTTGAGTTGAATTGTGCATCCTTTGTGTTGCCAAATAAATTTGTCTCACTTCCTTACTTGCGATATCAATAAGCTTATGTGTTCATGTCTTGTGCCTCACATATAGGGCGTGGTCACCTCCAATCATAGGAGCGCATAGGAGCGTATGGCCGTTACAGTTCTTGACAAGTGGTAACTTTTTAATCATCTAACAGTTTACAATGCAGAAAGTAATATTTCTTGTATATTTCCAACTAGTTCTATAATTTTAATCTTTCACGCATGATACGACAAGATTGCCTTGCCGTTAATCTAATAAAACGCTAAAAATAATTGAGGAGTATTTCATTTTTTAAATCGAAAAGGTATGTGTGTATATTTCACGGTTCTCGACAAATGTAATGTACTCGATATGTACCATAAAGTTTCGTGCCTTTATTAAGCCACCACATGCGGCAGCTTGTGTTTTTCCCAGTCTCACTCAGCACGGCACGCACAAACGCGCGACGGCTGAGTATCCCATCGACGTGGCCTGACATGAATCCAAAGTAGCAGGACGTACCGGTACGCAGTCCCATCGACGTGGCCTGACATGAATCCAAAGTACCAGGACGTACCGGTTATCAGTGCAGCACCAGGCGGGCCGACGGCGCGACCGAGACGGGCGCGTATATCATTTTCGTCGACCAGGTCAAACCAACAGCACCAATACCCAGTCGTCATTCCTCGTGTGACTCTGAAATCTGAACGCACACACGTGAAGAGAAGTCAAAGTCAAACAGCATGCCCTTCGTACTCAGTCCGCTTTTGATCGAGTGATGGGTCGATGTGTATAAATAGCGCCCCATTATGGTCACCAGCAGCCGCAGACATCAAGACCAAACCAGTGGCTACACATACATACGCACGCAGCCATCCATCGATCAGCGACAGATACAGAAACTGAAAGTGAGACAGATCAAGCTCGAATCACTTGCAGCTTGAGCCGCGTACGTACCGAGGCACTACTGCATGGCCATGGCTTCGTCGTCGTCACTCCTGCTCCAGCTCTCGCGGCCGGCTGAACCCGTCAACGACATCACTGGCCGATACGACGACATTGCCGATGCGCTCGGCGAGGTGGACGTGGCGGAGGCGGGCCAGCTGCGGGAGGAGATGAGAAGCGCGCCTCCCCAGGTCGGGCGCCCCGGCGAGCCGAGGCAAGGCAGCGGCGGGAGAATCCACGCCGCGCCGGCGTCGGGGAGCAGAGGACAGCGAGCGCCGACGCCGCCTGGTCCGCCGAGGGAAGGCAGCGGCGGGAAAGTTCATCACGCCGCGCCGGCGTCGGCGACGCGAGGACTGCGAGCCCTGACGCCGCCAGGTACGTCGAGAGAAGGCAGCGGCGGGAAAGTTCATCACGCCGCGCCGGCGTCGGCGACGCGAGGACGCCGAGCCCTGACGCCGCCTGGTACGCCGAGGGAAGGCACCGGCGGCCATGGTGGAGCCATCCATGCCGCTCCTGCGCTTGCTGCTGTGCTTGTTCAATCTTGAGCACAGAGATGGAGGGTTACTTTATAGGCACAAGAAAAATCCAAACAAAGTCGAGAAAGTGACACATGAAGAACCGATAAATTAGATGAAACTACCACTAGCAGATAGTACTATGTAGCAGCTTGTAACATTTTTGGTGTAAATATTTACAGTATCGCAATTACAAATTCGAAATTGTCTGGATATTTTTGTCTTGGAAGTGAAGCCAAGAGAGCCGAACCAAATGTTCAGCAACAACCCATGCACGTCTCATATGTCAGGCCGGGGAGCTCTCGGTTTGTTGATTTATTCTACAAAACCTGAATCATCCTCTCTACTTCAACACACACTAACTGAAAACTGGTGCCACTCACGAAAAGTATTCTACCTTCTACTATAAACTTTGCTTTGTGTTTTGGTTGAGAGAGGGCATGGATGAATGGTTGGATTCTCCAACCCATATCTGTCTTGCCCCATCCTGGCGCTCCTGATCGGATGGAGTCGTTCTTTGCTTGTGAGCTGTCTGACAAGTGACAACGGTAGAGTCGCCACCCAGACATCCACCGCACACACGTGCGTGTGGTCGCGCAAAGCGGCTACCAAGGGCGATAGTATATCAGAAACTGAAAGTGAGACAGATCAAGCTAGAGTCACCGGCCGGCAGATTGACCCCTCGTACCGAGGCACTGCACGGCCATGGCTTCGTCGTTCTCACTCCTGCCCCAGCTCTCGCAGCCCGGCTGAACCCGTCAACAACATCGCTGGTCGTTACGACGACTGGGACGACATCGCTCCTGTGCTCCGTGAAGTGAACGGGCGGCGGAGCGGAGAGGCGAGCCTGCTGCTGCTGTGCTTATTCCATCTTGACTTGCAAAACTAACGAAGCTAACAATAGTTGGAACTTGAACTTGGCACCAATAAATACTCTCCTAATCTCAGAATATAAGCATTTCTAAGTTTGATCGAAATCAAACCATTAATGTAACAAAAAAGGTATAGCACTGCACTATATATAATTGATGTTGTTAGATTCAATACGCAACTCTTCATATTTAAAATATTTTACTTTATCGCTAGTCAAAGTTGTGATTATTTGACTTTCAGCAAATTTAAAAATGCTTATATTCATAGGACAGCGAAATTTTCATATGACAGAGTACACAATAGTATACTACGTACGGATTTTTACTCCAAGAAGAAACAAAAAGCATATATAGCTGCGTCGACAAAACGACCAGGCGTCTAAAATTTCGGCTGGATCGTACGAACGAACGGTACATGAGCCATGAGCGTGTTGATTGACACTTGGGCATGGATCACATGGCATGCAAAAAGAGCAGGGCAAACACCCCTTGATGACTGGATCAACGGTCAACGCACACGGTGTCAAGCGTGACGGACGATATCAACTTACGACTGGGAACACAGACGCGTACTCTTGGCAACACAGACGCGTAATCTCGGCTTTGACCTCGTACTCCGTATTCAAGTGTCCTCTCTCTCTCTCTGTGTGAGCACACGTGAGCGACTGGTCAGAGTCAAGCACCATGCGCCCAACATTTGTCCGCTTCCGCTACCACTTGCTCGGTCCTACTCTACCTGCTACCCCATCCATCGGCTGTAGGAGAAACTTATAAATAGCTCTCGGCTTCATCATCCTTGGATCCATCAGAGCCATTCCCCAGCACAAAGTGAAGCAATTAACTGAAGCGGTGTTCATCAATTGATCACGTACGGAGCCAAAGCTTGAGGATTCATATATATATATCTAGCTAACTTAATCCGATCCGAGCAAGGAAGCGAGGCGCGCATGGCCATGGCGTCTCCGTCATCAGCTCCGACCTCCCTCCCACGGCAGCTGCTGCGGTTCGTGTCGTCCCGCTTCCGGCTGGTGGACGCGGTCACCCTCTCTTCCCCCTCCGCCGCCGCCGGCTGCCAGCTGCGGCTCCCACCGAGGCCCGCCGCCGTCGCGGCGGCCAGCAGCTACCAAGAACAAGGAGCAGCAGCGCGCGACGATGAGAACGCTGCGGCCGCGGCTAGCCACCAGCTGCAGCTGGTGGCGAGGGGAGGCCCTTCTCCCAAGGGGCGCCCCAGCACGCCAAGGCCAGGCGGCGGCGGGCAGCACAATTAAACGCCGTGTCGACATAAGGGGCATGGGCGCGTGGCGAAGAAGGGATGAACCCCGCCACCGATGGCTGCCTGCGGTGTAACCGTGCAATATCATCCATCCGAGCTGATGTGCCGGTCGCAAATCTTGATTCTATTGGCTCCTTGCTAGCCAATGGCGCTATTGCATAGAGGAAAATCTGAATGAACTCGAGAAAGCGGATTAGGTTACTCATTGCGCGCTGTTCATTCTTTTTTTCTGTAATAATGATATTGGATCAGATTAAAACAGAAGCGGTGCGCTGGCTACCTACTTGTACTAGTTATGTGACTATTACAGCTATGAATCGAATTTCATTCTTAAGAGAGACCGAAAAAAGTTGGTGAGCATTGCGGGTATAACATTGTACTCGTATTACGTCTATGTTGAGCAAGTCAAGCTTATCCATAAATCTTCAAAAGCTCTCTTCGACATCTCCTTTTATGGGTTGTTTGGTGTGCAACCACAAGCTGCCACCGCCATAGTTGTCGCGCCACACTTTGTGGCGAGCAGGATTGGCGCCACAATTCGCCTTTGTGGCGGCCACAACCCAGAGCAAGCAACCAAGCAATGTCTTTTTCAATGTGGCTGTCTAACATTCGGTGCGGCCAAGTGTGGCCGGAAAGCAAACAGGCCCTTAGTCCTCTGCTATCTTACATAAGCACACAATATGATCTCGATAATTCATGGCTAAACAGGCCCTTAGCGGGGTTCATAAGCACAAATGTTGTGGAAATGATAAAGAAATTGATCTTAATGATTTGAATTTAATGCATATCATACTGATTGTGACATTAATTGATTATGTAGGTGTGTGGCTGCGTCTCTGCACCATTGACTCGTCCAAAGTTAACAAGGCGTGAATGCTAGCGCTTAGAGTCAGGATAAAGCAAAATCACAAAAATGTCGTCACAAGAGCCCAAATGTGAAAGGAAATTATCGATGTTTCAACTCGTGTCCGACGGGATCGTGAGGCGCCAAATTGGGATTTTGCAGGTGGTTGTTGATGAAATGCGGTCTACGTGCTTACGGTTACGAATGTTAGATTGGTCAATGATTTAATCACAGGGGACCACTAAAATAGCAACAATGATAGTATATAACCTTTTTTGTTGGTCCTCTCTCCGTCTCCTTCCATCAGATGATTTTCCTAGCCGATTAACCTCATCTAGTTTTAATGATGGATGCTCAAAATAGCCAATGATTGTGAATTACATTTGTGTCTTAAAATTATTTTGTGCGGAAAGGGGGGGTCAAAACCCCATATCCTGACTTGTGACTCCGCCAGTGTTCATATATTCAATAGAAAAAGTGGACAATTCAAGATGTTTTTAGTACCATAAACTTTAAAATATAGAATATCAACATTATCTTTCACATTTAATATTATCACGATTTCACCATTGCTCATGATAGTTTTTTGAATGCTAAGGACAAGAGCGTGTCTGTTTATTAGTACGTTTTCTTACATATGTGATGTGGGAGGACATTTTATTTTTGTATTGGACATGCATTTAAAATCCGCCAAAGATGGTTGTTTGATAGGCTATTAATAAGTTGTATTGTGCGCAGTATGTGCTCTCAAATTTCAGCTTGTAAGGTATAAATTGTACCCTCCTTTTCTTGTGTATCACTTTCTACTATCACTTTCTACTTATGACATCAATAATATTCTTATGTTCGCGTGCCTCACTTGGGAATGGGATGCATGCAGTCAGTCACCTGTAATCATAGGAGCATATAGCCGTTACATTTGTAGCCAAGTGGAAACTAGTTGATGGAACATTTAACAATATCATATAGAAATTTAATATTTATCGTAAATTTGTAGATTGCTCTATATTTTTCATCTTTCACTGATACCCTCTCTCTCTTAATATAAGACGTTTTAGACTTCAAAAGTTGTTTCTAAGTATAGGATGTTTTGAGAATAAGACAAGTTAGTAAATGATGAGTTGAGGTAAAAATAAAAAGTATAGTATTATTATTTTTTTACTCAAAGACTGTTTATGTATTGGAATATTAAAAAGTCTTATATTTAAGAACGGAGAAAGTATATGACAAGCAGAGCTACCTGCCTTTAATCTAGAAAAACATGCTAGTAAATCATTGGGACTATTTAAGTTTTCAAAATAAAAGATGTTTGCGCCTAATGCCTGGTTGTGGACGTGGCATCCCGTGATCAAAAGTTGCAAGACATACCACGGACCACGGTGGCGCCGTACCATTACGCGGTGCAGCACGACGATGTCTCAGACCTCTCTCGGTCGCACCTTGCGCGCAACATTTTGGTCGACCGGGTCAAAGCAATACCCAGTCATCATTTCTCTGGGTCACACCACACGTGAGTAGCAGTCAAAGTCAAGGAACCTGCCCATCCTCCTCCGCCCTCTGCTCCCCGCCTCCCCATCGATCAATCAGTTATAAATAACTTCACCACGGTCACCAGCTGCACACATCCAGCAGCTAGACGTACGTACGCATCCATCGGTTGATCAGCGAAAGGGTGCTGCAAGAAAGGGAGCGGCGCCAGATCAGAAACTTTGGAAGTGATCGAGATAGACCAAGCTAGAGTCACTGGCAGGCAGCTTGAGCCGCGAGCGTACCAAGCCACTGCACGGCCATGGCTTCGTCGTCCTCGCTCCTGCTGCAGCTCTCGCAGCAGGTGGCACAACCTGTTGACGGCGCCATCGCTGGTCGCTACTACGACGACGGAGAAGAAAAGGAAGCAGGGCACGACGACGACATCGCTGATGCGCTCGGTGAGGTGGACGTGGCGGCGTCCGGTCATCTGCGAGGCGCGCCTTCCCAGGCCGGGCGCCCCGGCCAGCCGAGGCAAGGCGGCGGCGGGAAAGTTCATCACGCCGCGCCGGCGGCGTCAGCGGCGCGTGGAATGCGAGCGCCGACGCCGCCCGGTCCGCCGAGGGAAGGCAGCGGCGGGAAAGTTCATCACGCCGCGCCGGCGTCGGCGACGCGAGCTCTGCGAGCCCTGACGCCGCCCGGTCCGCCGAGGGAAGGCACCGGCGGCCAAGGTGGAATCATCCATGCCGCACCTGCGCTTGCTGCTGTGCTTATTCAATCTTGACCAAAGTTATGTACAGAGTTAAACTAGGCACAAGAAGAATCGACTGAAGACGAGAAAGTCGAGTCATGCAACATACAAAGAACCGATAGATTGTATTAGACTGCTATGCAAATAGTACTATATGTGGCAGTTGGTAAGTTTTTTGTTGTTAATATAGCACGGTTACACATTGGAAATCGTCTGAATTTTGCCTGGAAGGGAAGCCAATAGGCCGAATCATAATGTTCGGCAACCACTCGCGCACGTCTCGTGTACTGGTAGTTTTCACCGGTTTGTTGATTAGTTCTGTACTAGAACGGAATCACCTCTATGCATCAACACACAAGCTAAACTGAAAACCGATGCCACTCTTGAGCACAATTTTCTCAGGTGGCCAATCTAAAGCCACTGGTATACATTTCTATAAACGGACTCCATGAACACACGGTGTTTGAAAGGTATCAGCTGGATTACCATGTAAACAAGTTCTGGACGAAAGGTAGTTTGGTTTTCCGTTGAAAGAAGCTGCGAGTGTGTTAAAGTCTAAGCGCACGACGACCTGATCAAACATCGACACTTCCAACAGGTACTAATTTCCAGCTGATATACACACAGGTACTAATAACTTCGAATACAAGTATCTTCTGAAAACCTATCTGATTCTCCGTCATCAATGGGCTCAACAAACCTACCCATCCGGGTCCACCCGACGGCCCATAAATATTCGTGCTGCAACTGCACAGCGCTCGTTGCTTGGTCACCCGCGCCGCGCCACCCGGCCAGACACACACAGGCAGCAAAATCCGAAGCGAAGAGCCGCTCCTCCATCTCAGCTCAGCTCCACTGCAACGCGCGCCGCCGTCTCACCGTGGCAGCCGCCATGGCCGCGTCCTCCATGTCGCGGGCGCCCTTCCTCCTGCCCCTCGCGCGGCAGCTTCTGCCGCTGCGCGTCGTCGCGCCGTCGGCCCGGCTGCCCCTGCCTGCGCCGGCGCGCCGCCTCCGCTTTCGCCTTCAGCTGCTCCGCCATTGCGCTTCGTCCAGCCCCAGCTGCGAGCGCGCGCGGGAGCAGTATCCGGCGCCGCCGCCCAGCTGCCCCAACGAAGGCGAGCCGGCGGAGCGCGGCGGCGATGACAAGGCTGCAGGCGCGCAGGACAAGGGAGCTGTTTGTCCGGCTGCTCCGGCGCCGGCGCGGGCAGCGGGGAGAAGAAGGACGAACTCCCCTCCCAAGGGCCGCCCCGGCGCCCCGAGGCAGGGCGGCGGCGGGATCGGGAAGGAGCACGCCGCCGACGCGGCTCAGGCGAAGCGCAAGGGGAAGGGACAGAGAGGCAAGCCGGGTCCTCCGAGACAAGGCCCCGGCGGTGGCGGCGGTGTCATTCATTCCGTCCCTTCTTCCTCTACGCCGCCATCTTCATCGTCGTCGGCGTCGTCTTCTTCTTCCTCTTGAGCTGTTGAGCAGGAGGGTGGCGAGGAAGCGAAAGGTGGAATCGCTCAAGAACGAGCAAGAATTAATTAAGAAACCCAGCTGCTGCTGCTGCTGACTTAGAGTAGATTGCACATCATCACCACTTGTACATTTTCCCATTTGGGTTTGGATTAGCGAGTATATTAGGATTTGATCGGATTCCAAGACGTGTTGTACATTGCTTATTATGAGATGAGGAGCAGCTACTAGATTTGTTAGTGCAAAAGTGTTCCGGTGCTGACTGCCGTGTGATTTTGTCAGATGTTCAGTGCGCCTGGAGTAGCTCGTCGTACGTACTAACCTCCATTTCAAAATACTTGACAACTTTGACTTTACTGTTCATAGTTTGACCATTTGTCTTTTCTGTAAATATTTGCCTAAACATTCACAAACATTTGACATGTTTAAAGTACTTTTGGCAACCCCTCTATTGATACCATTATTGATTTAGTTAATCAAAAAGTTTAACAAATATTTCTAGTCAAAGCATGAACAGTGAAAGTCAAAATTGCCAAGTATTATGAAATGGAGGTTAGTATCTCAATGTCGTTAGCAGTCGAGCTAATGACACGGAGATTAGTTCTGCTGGAAGTACTAACCAATAATTTTGTGCGCGGGATTCGTAAGCAAGAAGAGAGGACAAACAGGTAGGGCTCATGGTGTAAGGTGAAGCAGCAGCTGCTGCGTAGCTGGTCGAGGCGAGCCATGGCTGTGGTCTGTGGAGCAGGTGGGAGATCGATGACGGACATTGAATATTTCTCGGACGAGAGTTGGTGGCCGAGTTTAATCCGATCGATGAGATGATCCATCCAGTTCCATTCCAGGCGTGCTAGCTGCTCCCTTGACGCGGATCAGGTCGACGAGCTGACGGCCAGGACGGTGCACTTGTAGCGTTTGTCTGCATCTCCCTCCTGCACTGCAACATCATCCGGCTGCCGCGGAATTCAATTCTGCATGCGTCTGATCTGATCTCGCGTGTTATATTTGTACAGGGGCCGAGCAGGTGTGATCGCCTCGTCATGCACGGATGGCCTTTCTCGGCATGCACATTGGTTCGAGCAAGCAGCGGATGGGTGCAATGACGAGGGGAGCAGCTGTTCCGTTCTGCAAATAGGAGTATGCTTTCATGCTCTAGTATAATAAATCACAGATATTATGTGGTCAATGACGCGCGCAGTTTGATGGTCATTGACTTCAATTTCTCGAGGAAAAAAAATTATCCTTCACTTCATTGCAAATGAAATGCAGAAACTCTTCTTGTGTAAAATGGGAACGAAAATAAACACAACGGCTCTATCACCGGGCAAGGCAATTAGTACTGTAGCATTCAAAACTGAACGGGCATTCCTGTCAATCCATCCTCTCGTGCATGCCCTCCTCTTGAGTCTTGCCCGGTCCACCAAGGCACACACCAACGTCCACAATAACTCGGCACATTCTGGTCACTGCATATCTGCAGCAGCGCCCTTCTGCTGCTGGAGGCAAAAAATAAATCGCATTGAACACGCACGCATTTGATCATCTGACACCACGAGAGGCCGGAAACGGAAACAAATGGAGAAGGAAGAAGGAGAGAAGGACAAACCTAGCCGCCGAGATGAAGACGACGACGGAGCTGAGGACGACGACGAAGAAGAAGCAGCTGCCACGGGCACGGCGGCGGCGTCTTCATCGCCGTCGTGGTGGCTGTTCACTGATGCGCACCCGTGCTCGCTGCTGCAGTACGTCGTCAGGGCTTGCGCCGGCTGCCTGCTGCGCGTGTGCGGTGGCTCCGGCCGTGATGACTGGCGGCCCGGCGCTGTTGTGGATGCATCCGAGGATCCTGCAGATTCTTATTCGCGACGAGATGCCGAGGGGGGCGGCAAAGCGAATCTTGTAAGGGCTCTGTTTTATTTCCGTTTTATTTGGCGAAAAATAGGTACTCAGTTAGTAGGTGTTTTCCACTTTCCCGTTGTGTATTTCGTATGCACGCACACAACGATTTTCAACATAATTTACAGTGCAGGCATAGGAAAAACTTCGTTGAGATACGGGATGTGTTTGCGAAAGTTACAAATCTTTGAAACAGAGTACTACTAGCGATTAATTAAGGTGGGGAAATGAAGAAATGTATAAAAGTGAAACCCGAAAAAAAATAGTCAGTTTTTTGTTTGATATAATCATCACCGAAAAGGTGGTAGAGATGCCCGCGACTTGTACAAAATTTAGTTCCGACATGTCATGAAATTTTATCACCTTAATTGGCGCTGGTAGTTCCTCGCCTCGTACATGCGTAATGTATGATTTTGTTTACCTGATTTCTTTTTGTTCCATGCGGAACTAATATATTGATTGTGTTTTGTTTTGAGCAGCTGGATTTGGCAGGCACTCAACTGTTGTTGGCTAGAGGAAGGCCTCCTGCAGGGAGGCCCGGTGCCCCGAGACAAGGGAGAGGCGGCTCACATAACTAGAGCTAGCTAGTAGGCAGGTGTTGTACGGGACAATTCGTAGGATTTGTGCAAAGATTTGTGATGCCAGTTTCCCAAATGGGAACTTTACGTCCATACTGCACCTATGCCGAACTTCGTTCAAGTTATAAGTACATACCTGTAACTCCTGTCATATAATTTGCATCGCATATATATACATGTGCTTATTCATTCTTGTGGTTTTGAGTAATTGGGAAATTGTCCTAGCTTCCAATGCAATATAATACCACTATCTTTTCTCTTTCCTCAAATAAGTCCCGATTTCTCATAGCCATGACAAATGAAAATTGAAGGCTCAACCAACAAGCTGAAGTGTGCCGGTTCAACATCTGACTTTGGTCGATATTTTGTTCTATGGTTTTGGACTAGCTACCACTATCAAACCAACTCCTGCGGGCAGTCAACGTGTTACGTGTCATGTTGGACCGAACTAGTGTCACTAGTCTAGTACTACTCATGTAGTACTGCGTCGAGCATTGTCCTTTTTTTTTTTTTTTTTTGGAGAAGAGAGCATTGGCCATGTGGGTCTTGGTGTCGCCTGTTACCTCGCTGTCGGTCAGCCTGATCGCCACGCTAACACCCCTGCTTCTACGTACCGCCGTACACCCGGCAATGAATCTGATCCCTTCTGCTGCCATTCTTCAGATCGAGCAGTACTAGTACCTTTTTTCCCTTTCCCCCTGTTGTCTCTCTTGGGGGTTGTTCGTTTCCACCTCTCTATGATTCTCTTTGATGTGACCCCTCTAAATTTTAGAGAGGTCACATCAAAGAGAATCTTACTATTTATATATACTAAACAAAGTCAAATTATAAAACTAACTTCAGAACCCCTCATCTAATTCACGAGACGAACCTAACGAGGGTAATTAAGTGACGATTAGAAGATAGTTACTGTAGCATCACTGTAGCAAAATATAGATTAATTAGGCTCGTTAGATTCGTCTCGAAAAGAGCACTCATATGTGAAAAAGGTTTTGTCATTAAACTAATCAAATATTTTTAAATATGAAGATTCTTTTTGATGTGACGGGTCTAAAATTTAGAGGGGAGGAAACGAAGAGCGGTGACACTGCAAGATTGATATTGATACTATATAGTAGTACACACATGCCAGAGCTAAAAATATGATTAACTGCAATGGCCGGAGGAGGAGGAAGCCAAGGCACTGGCAGCGTCCTCCCCCGCAGCCATCTTCTCGCCACGCCTCTGGCCGTGCCACGCGCCCGGCGCCGCCACTACTGCTGCCGTGAAGCAACAAGGCGCCGGTGGCGGCGACGAGGCTGCAGCTGACCAGCTGTGACTGTCGATTCACTGTGGCTCTGCCCCGTCTCTGACAGTTTGCACTGATATTAATTAAGGATCGATTCAGTTCAGCTTCTTATGAGTTGTTTGCGCGTGCGGTGCAGGAGGAGAACGAGATGGTGGTGGTTGAGGTGCGGTCACGAGCGATGCCTCGACGACCTCGCGAGCTCAGAGAAGGCCGGGGCGGCAACGGCGGAGAACACCACTAGTGACCAACGGCCTGATTAGCAGTAGTGGCATCTGTTTTTTTCTTTTTGGCGAACTAGCAAGATGGCCCGTGCTGATAGTGCGACTAGACTCAGTTATAATGTAATGATTGATGGTTGAACTGTTAATCAATACGGATGATTCTAGGATGAAAACGGATCGGTATAAAATAGAATATCCGTTAATTAACTTTTGTTAAATGGGATGGTTTTAATCAAATTAAAAGACATAGAGGATATGTATACGAATCAAGCATGGAGAATGAACCGTCAAGACACTCATAGAAGATAAACTGATTGGATATAAAAGAGAAAAAAACTTTCAATGAGGAACAGAAATACCAAATAAATCCGCAAATCAATGTTAAATGCTAACATTTAGGATGAATATCCGTAGAACTATTAGAAAGCTTGCAAATCTGAAGCCACAAATATTGCCATAGTAATGTTGTCTTTGATATCATGGTATTGTTGAAATTACAATACTTCCTGGCTCATAGGAACTTCAAGTCACAGAATTAATCAATCGGCTCTCAGATGAACGTACACAAAATTGTTCAAGAAAACTGAGTGTTTTTTCAATAGATAATTAAAGCTCAATACTTCAAAGGTACATATGAAGTGGGTAAAGCTTTGAAAATTGGACAAATGAAAAATGATCAATTAGTATATTTTGTGCCGAGGTGTGCTTAATTGGCTTGGTTGCCATCTCTTTCTTGACTCCCTCTTTGACCTACTCCATAAGTAAAATCTTTCGATAGCCAATTCATCGGCGCGCTACATATAGTCCCTTTTCCTGAAAATGATGTTCCCAATTGCTCATCAAGCTTGAGATCGTTGTTGTAGCCTGCACATGTTAGCTAGACCACAGAAGGCCGCCGCCGTCTCTACGGCAGTCTCATCGACCATTCTTTCTTCACGGCATCTATGCGTGTTATAATCAGATCAATGTTCTTTGTAGTAACCATCATTTTAAATGTGCGGGCTGGATATATCGAACGTTTTACGCTTATTATTTCACACGTGATTTTTTTCAACAAAAAAGAATTAAATCTGTGGTATGTTGACTTGTCGACATGCATATGCTAAATCAAACTCATGCCACCGACCCACCCATCATTGATGCCTACCTAGACCTTCTCCTGTCTCCTGGTTGAGCATGCATTAGTCTTCTCGTCCTTGGCTCATCTTGTGAATTGAGATGCCATTGCGCGTAAATTGGGTTTTTCTTTTCTCTCTGCATGGAGATCCCAGGGAGCCATCTCTTGGAAGTAGGTCGAACCAATGCTAAGACCATATGCGACCATGCCTCCCTGCGCCTGCTGGATGTTACACGGTGATCCTTGATTATTCGTTCAAAAGAAAAAAAAAAGATAAAAGATTATTGCTTGATTATTGCGGTGTCTCGGGTAATTAAATCACCCGAAACTCCGTGTTTTCCGTACTTGCCCCAGGATCAACGACAAGTACACACGGTAATCACAGTGGAATCACAGCCATATCAAAATTTAACTATCAAGTTTATTTGAAATTTACAAAATATTGGCTCAACGGCCGACGAAGTACCTTAAGAAATAAATACATCGGTAACATAAAGGAATTCAATCTCCAGCGTGTGCTCCGTGTTCATCCCACAGGCAATTGACTGGAAGTTGAACTCCTAGAAAGAACGGCACCGTTCCTCACCGAGATCCTTGTCATCTCTGAAACCAAGTTATCGGAGGCAAGCAATGCGGGTGAATAATAACAAAATTATTATTATATGCAAGGCCAATTGAAGGAAGGTAATATGGGTAAATTTGCATAAATGAGCAAATGGTAATCTAAACTTAATTAATAAAATAATTACTAAATTAAATTGCTTGAATATAAATTGCATAAAGGTAAGTACAAGTAATTATCACATAAATAAAGTGACATACTTGACTTCCATGTCAAGTTCCTACAAAATCATCATCTATACCAATTCATATATCAATAACCATCATGATCAATTTTAATCCCAACCATTCTCTAAACAAAGACCTATCATTAAGGAGCTTGAGACCGCAAGCACGGCCATTCGAATGGATTAATTACTCTGCAGAGTTTGTACGCTGTACCCATGGACAGTGAGTGACCGTCTGTGGTGTTGCAAGCACCGTGCACTCACGAAGTGTGCACATCGGTATCACGCATGACGTTTTCATTAGCCGTTTGTTAACCTTGCCTTCCCTAAATTGTAAAAATCCCTCCGTACCTACCAGCTAACATCCCAGAGGTACAATTTTCCCCTCCTTCAAACATGGATAGTTAGGCAGGAATTAAAAGGGTACAATTTATTGTGTCAGCAAACTTTGATCCCATACGTTATAGTAATGGGAGCCCCTTCGAATAACCCCACCAAGATCGGGAATTATCCGCACATTCTCTACTTCTAGAAGGCAAGATAACATTCAACTACATACTTAGCCATGGCCGTCCCATACCAGCATCCATGGTCGCACGATGTTTCCTTAAATCAAGATACAAATGTACCGGTCCTTATGCGATGCGACGGGTCTCCAAAATCATCATTATTAATCAACCATTAATCCAGTTTAACATTATCACATCAAAACCCGTCAACATCTAAATATCATCATATATCAACAACAATAATTTCCCATCAACATAATCCGTAAATTTAATGATTATACATGTACTTACATTTATACAAGATATCACCATTCATTTTAGCAAGCTTAATTAGCAATTAATTATATTATGAAGCTTAGAGCGTATAACCATTATGATAACCCAACCTATGATTACAAGGGGATATGATATAGTTCAACAAAAGGGATAAAATCAAATAGGTAGTATCTACCATTTCCCAAATGAGCATTTTTAGTGATATAAATTATGCACAAATTAATCCTACATATTAAGCACTTAAATGCATTTGCAAACATAGGATCAAAATGATCAAGGGGTGTGCTTGCCTCGCACCTTTATATTTATACTTCATAAGTCGATCTTCAAATGTCGATCTTCCCGCGATGTAATTCTTCGATGATTCACTCACGTGCACATTGATCCATGATCGATAAACACCGAAGATCCAAATAAGCCATCCAAGAAGATTCAATAAAATCTACAATAATAAATGCAAATATTTCGAATAAAAACCCAAGAGCATGATCATGGAGTGCATTTCATGAAAATAAATATTTACTCGGAGCTCGTATGAACAGAACTACACGTGAACGAGTTCTATCGATAAATAAATAAGAAATAAAATAACTAGGGTTCATGTGGTTCCATTTCCTCTATAATGATTATTTGCTATGAGATATACTCCTGGCCTTATCAAGGCCATATTCACCTAGACAAGTTATTTATTATTTATTTTCTCTTAAATAAAAACATGCATGGATGTTATTTAGTTTAATTAATGCATGGCTAAGATGACGGTATACATAGATATCTATTTTCTAAATCTTTATGGTGAAGATGGCGAAATGCATATGCTTCATTGACAGTGATTGCGTGCATATCTATTATATGAAATTCATAATTATTTCTATTGATGAACATGGTGTTGTTCAAAGAGACATGAGCAAATAAACTAGATATTTATAACAATTATCCTTAGGATGATGTATATGTAAAATAAAGCGATATGTTCCCAGTGCATATAGAAACACCCTTATGGGTTAAAATATTCATTTACCATAGGCATGCATATGAGTGCAATATAAATATATATATGTATATTCATGAGCATGAGATATATCCATTTAAGATAAGCTTCATTGAGCTAACTAAATTATCTAGACATAGCATAGTTTAAGGTGACATGCGCAATTAAACAAGATTTACATAGTAAATAACTTTAGCGTAATTTATAGGTAAAATGAGGCTACATACATGTGGAAACATTCCTATGTTTAAGATACTTATTTTCCATAATCATTTTGGGTACATCTACGTATGTATATGCAATCTACACATTTAGAAGAGATGCAAAGATATGTTATCGAGTTCTAGTTTGAATATGAATATTGTATAAATATTTCTTACATGCTCATATAAAATCAGGAAAATGTTCCTATCATATTTTTCATCTACAATTATATTCTTAAAGACTAGATGCTAATATAAGCTATTAGTTATAACTGACATATTTATATTTTGCTAACAAGAAGTTCTATTTAACTTAGTATATATTTAGTTTCTTAATCATAGTATAACCTAGAGATGTGGCCCTATGGTTTATTTTATTTATCATAGCTAGAAAATAAGTTCATACAGTGTAAAGAAAACTATATGTTCATGCACAGATGAGATGTTCATTTAATTAGGTTAATGAGTCTATTATTCAAAGTAAAACTTACATGAAACTACCATTTTAGTTCTTCATGTGACAACTAGGATAACAATCTATATATTTTAATTATAGAGATGGTATGCACTTCTATTGTACAAATAACAATTAAATTTTCATAAAGAAACATGTTGTTTCTTAAGAAATAAAACAAGTCTAGACATTTATTTTTCTAACAATTTTCCTATGATCAAATATTAATCTACAATGGAGATAGATTCTGAAAAGGTTTAAAAAGTAACCTAATAGGGTTTATTTCCTATATATCAATTCCCTAAGCAAATTTTCTTAACAAAGCACATAACTACTTTATTTGCTTCTATGAATTTTTCCTAAACACATGTATTATATTATTGCAGAAAAAGGAGCCTAAAAACATAAGGAGATATTTTAGCAATTTTCCGTAATTTTTCCCTACTAAACCTCTATCTAATTCGAGCCAAAAAGGTTAAATCTTTTCTGGCCAATCACAGAGCGACAAGTGGCGGCTTAGGGTTTAATTCATTCAAAACCGGCTGTGCACAGTAAACATGGCGGCTCAGCAGCTCGCCGGCGGTGGACTACGGCCAAGCGACGTCGATGGTGTACATCAAACGACGCGCAAGATCACGATCTACTCTCCGGTAGTCGTCTCACCGGCGTTGGTGCTCTGTAGCGGCGGCGCAGGGGTAACCTAGGTGGCGCGATGGCAGAGCTACGGCGAGATGCGGGAGAACGAGCACGGTGACGCCAACGGTGGGCAGGATTAGCATCTACGGACCACTAGGATACTCACCAAGCACACGATGCACTCGGTGGTGGTCGGCGGCGGCGGCTTGTCAGACGGCGGCGGCGAAACAGAGTCGGTGACGGTGCGCACGGCTTTCCGTCCATAATCTCTAGAAGAAAAGGATGGGAATAGAATCAGCATGGTCCAGAGATGCTAAAAGAACAACACATCGACGTGGTTCTCACCGGGAAAGCTTCAATTGTCGACAATGGCGGCGGCGGCCGGAGTTGGGGAAAATCCAAATTCGTCCTTCTCAATCGGTTTCTCTCACAGAGAGTGGTTCAGAGTGGATGAGGAGGACCAAACAGAGTGTGAAGAGGGAGTAAGCGGCCTTTTGTAGCCGGTTGAGGCGGTTTGAAATGTCGGCGCGCTGACGCGCACTGCGCCCTTGGTGGCGAAAGGGGATTGGAGGAGGAGAGGAGGCTCCGGATCGTGAGCGTGCGCGCGGGAAGCTGCGCGAGACTCCGCGGCACGCGTGGCAAGCGGCGGCGAGGCGTTGCAGTGCTTCTACGGGCGGGAGCACAGGGAGGCGGTGGAGGCCGACGAACGAGCGGGCGCGGCGTGGCGCGGGAGGCTTCTCGACGGGATTTTCTCCCTTATCCAAGTCAACGAGGTGATCAGGGAGAGGCAGGGATGCGTGGAGACGTGGAGCCGTGCCGTGGCGAGCACGAGACGAGGCGGACTGCCGTCGACGCGGCCGGCGGCGCGCATCGCGGCGCAGCGCGTCGCGCCATGGGTGAACAGAGGAGGGAGAAAGGAGTGCGGGCCGGACTGGGCTGGATTGGGCTGCGTCGCTGTTGATTCGGGCCGAAGCGGTAAGTCCCTTTATTTTCTAGATGGGCCGGTTAGGGACTAAGCCCAACTAGACTTTTCCTCTAAATTTTCAAACTAGTTAAAACGTTTACGAATTTTATACCTGTGCAAACGATCTCTAAAAATCATGAAAAATTCACAGAAATTAATTCTCTGTGATTCCTAACGATGGTGAATTTTGGGGAATTTTTGGTACAACCAATTTCCCACAAAAATTCAAACAGTTCTGTGCTCATAAGAATGTCATGCATGTATGAGTTTGAAAATTTCAGAAATTACTCAAATATAAAATTCAAACAGGAAAACCAACTTCCAATATTTCAAACCTCAAATAAGAGCATCTCAAATCAAAACCATATGAAAATTATTTATGTAAACCAAAATGAGTCAAGTTAATGTTTTATTTAGGAAAATTCCATCTAATTTATTTTATAAATTCATAGCTTAGGTTAAGGAACAAGTGGTTTCCTCAAAAATGACAGCCTAGGGGACCGGGATGTTACAGTCTAACCCCCTTAAAAGAATCTCGTCCTCGAGATTCCGCAAAGTGTTAGTGTAGTTAGGTTTTGAAGGTAACTCTCCATTGATTGTTAATCTCTTCATCTTCGACATGTCCTTCATGGGGGACGATCTTCGTACACCTGTTCCACTTCCTTGAAAATTTTCCCACAAGTAGTACTCCTATTCGTTCATAGCTAGCAATGAATGTTAGGGATATTTGGTTACAAAGGTGAATCTCCAGTCATTGTTAATTTCTTCATCTTCAGCACGCCATATGCGGGGACAAGCTTCACACACTTGTCTTATTTCCTCTTCAATACGGTTGATTTCTCGAAATTTTCTTCCTTGTAGTACTTCTTTCCTTCGCATTCATCGAAAACATTGTTTTAAGAAGGAGGGACTTTCAAAGAAATCCACCTAGCGTTCATTAGTATTTGTTAGTCAGGATGGTGAAAAACTTTTCTTCGGCTCAAAGGGGAGTTAGAGGGTGTGATCAAAAGATTCGTCAAGGTTAGATACATTTACGTCCTACCCCCCTTGAATAAATTTTTAACCCATTATTTATAAAACATTTTAAATGCTATGCACAACACATAAAGTTAGTTCCTTCAACTTCAAGATTTTTGTAGCAATGAGTCATCTTCTTATATTCTCCTTGCTTCCTCCTTGATATAGTCGCTACTTCCTTGTCCTCGTAGTATCTTCATGAAATCCCTCTCCTCTATCTTGAGAAAATACTTGATCTTCAGCGGCGGTGTTAGGCGAAAACCCCGAATCACATATTAGTGTTCCTCGTCTTTGGTGTTAATTCATCATGGGTGTTAGTATTACATATATATATATATATTTTTTTTTACTTGAACTTTTATCGAACGTTAGAGAGCATCTATATGATCATGGGAGAAAAATTCATTTTATTCGACTTAATGCATAAAGGCGTTCAAGAATAGATTCGGGAACAAGAGAAATATTTGGGTAGATGCTGCTAATATTTTATTTTTGTTAACAATTATTTTAAAGAATGCTTATACCAAAGAAACTATGATATTTTTAAAATCACAAGAAAGTTTTGATGTAATAATCTATTGAAGAATGGAATCAAGAGTGGTAAGCTGACAATCCAATGGAGTTTTAGGATCATGTAAGCAAATAAATTTATAATGGTGAAACAAAACCAATATGATTGGTTATGGAACAATTTTGAATGCCACGAGTCCCAATAAATGGATGAGGGAAAATTTCTTATGTTCAAGGAAACATGAGGTTTTCAAATCGTAAGAATGTTTTTATGATTTTTGACCTACTAAAGAATGGAAATCAAAATCAATAGGCTAGTGTTCCAATGGAATTCGACCTCGGGAAAACGGATGAGAATACAAAGATAAAGTAAAGTCAAGGATTGGTTTTTAAATGACTCGAATAGCATGTTGGTCATTGAAGGATATATGAGCACAACATTTGTTATCCGAGAAGAATGGCAATCAATTCTTGCAACCAAAATTACCTAGTGGGAACATCAAAGATGGTTTTTAGGAACTTACTCCAAGGTTTACGAGGCAAGTTCTAGGACAAGATCAAAACAAATTTTTAGAGCAAGTCGATATGGATTTAATAAAATAATGAGGGATTCTAAACATATGATCAATGCGACACATGACAATATGGGCATGTGTAACAATGTGATACAATAATTATTAAAGCATGATCAGCGAATTGGTAATAAATGATAGAATGACTTGACATTCAAGTAAGGATGGAGAACAATTCATGACAACAGGGTTTATTCATGATTAGTATAAGGAATTATTCCAAGGTTTTCAAGATGGTTACCTTAGAATATAGATCAAAGAAATTTCTAAAATCAAAGTAACATAGAGCCATAGGTTTCTGTGTTTTGTGGACCATGAAAGATAGTATTTTTCATTGGATCATGCAAAAATCAAGGTTGATTCTAGAGATTCACATCAACATGGATCAAGTGATCTCTAGGTTAAACAAGTCAAGGAAGATATGGCCTTCAGTTTAAAAGTATTAATGGATATCGAGCTAGTACAATAAACGAATATTGTCACAAGGTGAGATAGCTAGACAAAACAATTAGGCATATAAAGACAACATTAAAATGCTTTAAGAAGGTATTCGAAGATGGTCATACCTTCAATTTTTACCAAATGGTGAACAAGATAGGAAAGTTAAGAAATGAGAGGATATGATATTCTCATTTCCCTTTTTCTTTTTAATAGAAGATGACAATAGGGTATGTTTATTCAAAAATAAAGCAAGGAGGCTTAGAGTAGCAATTAGACCTACCTTACAAATGATCATTAGTTAGCAAAACTAAGATCTTAAAGTAGGCATGATTTTCAAATTTTAAGCAAATTGCTACTAGAAAATCAATAATTAGTAGGATAGATAAGAATTAAAATCTTGAGATTTTTCCTCACGGATCAAAGATTATAAAACTGATTGGTAGTCAAGTGAGGAAATGTTCTCATAAATGATAGGTCATAGAATTCAACAACGATGATTAAATAAGATTCATATGGAAAGATGATTCGATTAGTGGCAAAACGTGAATGCGAAACAATATGATCATGGGCATTTATATGAAAGTGAAGGATTTTCAAGTTTTAAAAAGGATGGAATGCACAAATACTTTATGAGTAAAAGAGAAATTGATTGACTTGGAAACAAAAGATAATTCATAGAAATTTCATATGGCGGAGAGGTGCAAAAGAGCAACCATGATAAAAGTCGAAAAGTTTGAAAACAAGATATCATGGTTATAGAAATTAATTTTATCCTTCTTTTGAATAATAAAATATGATTATTGATTTATCAAGGAATAGTAAAACGGGGTTTGGCAAGATATTGACGAAAATTCTTCATACTAGTAAACGTTCAAAGGAGGTTAATTGAATAAAATCATCACGCTATGCAAAACGTGATACAAGGTTCAAATAGCATTAGGCGTATTTCCGTCTGGAATGAAAAATGATGGGAGTCAAATTTTTAATGATATCACATAAAATGATCAAAGAAGGCTAAATTATTTGCGAAAGAAAGAAATAGGATATGGCTTTGCTGTAGGTATGTCATGTTTGAAAAATAGATCAAGGAGAAATTTAGTACACTCAATAAGTATAATATATACAATTAGGGGATTAGGAAGCATAAGCTAGGGTGTAGTTAGCAGCGTTGGAAAGTTACGAGTCAATATGATATTATCTAAAAGGAAAGAGTTAGCAGAATTTAAACTATTTATTTTAGCATCTGATTTATGCTTCCAAAATAAAACACCAAAATCACATAAGGCACCAAATCGAAAAGAACGAGCAAATCGACCGCAAATGAAAACTCCGGGATTTTTGAAAACAATTTTTGTCTTATTGATTATATTCATAGGTCTTTATGGCATAGCACTTTTAAAATACCATATAATCCTACCTTAATATTTTCTTTCTACGGCCTATATATCTATACCTCCTAAGAAATTTTGAAAAGAATAAGAGAAGAGATCCTAGTATTTACCATCGCATTCTCACTACATCTTCTTCCTTGTCTCATGATAGATATAGAAGAAATAAATTTAGGAAGAAAATAGAATCAATGTCAAGATGAGATACAAGAAAGAATATTTAAATTCAAAGTTGAGGAAAAGAGAACAATATTCTTCTTCTCCTTCATCTTTTCTCCTTAGCTAAGAAAGAGATGAGAGGGGGTAAATAATTTCTCAAAATCAAATGAAAATATAGATAAGAAGAGAAACTAAGATTTAGGAAAGGTTGAGAAATATCCCTATATTTTCTTTAAATATATTTGAGAATTTTGAAAATATGGCTTCAATTTACTAATCTAATCTAACGACCGGTCTATCTAGGTTCAACCTGCAGTCAATATAGCTCTGATACCACCTGCGGTGTCCCGGGTAATTAAATCACCCGAAACTCCGTGTTTTCCGTACTTGCCCCAGGATCAACGACAAGTACACACGGTAATCACAGTGGAATCACAGCCATATCAAAATTTAACTATCAAGTTTATTTGAAATTTACAAAATATTGGCTCAACGGCCGACGAAGTACCTTAAGAAATAAATACATCGGTAACATAAAGGAATTCAAATCTCCAGCGTGTGCTCCGTGTTCATCCCACAGGCAATTGACTGGAAGTTGAACTCCTAGAAAGAACGGCACCGTTCCTCACCGAGATCCTTGTCATCTCTGAAACCAAGTTATCGGAGGCAAGCAATGCGGGTGAATAATAACAAAATTATTATTATATGCAAGGCCAATTGAAGGAAGGTAATATAGGTAAATTTGCATAAATGAGCAAATGGTAATCTAAACTTAATTAATAAAATAATTACTAAATTAAATTGCTTGAATATAAATTGCATAAAGGTAAGTACAAGTAATTATCACATAAATAAAGTGACATACTTGACTTCCATGTCAAGTTCCTACAAAATCATCATCTATACCAATTCATATATCAATAACCATCATGATTAATTTTAATCCCAACCATTCTCTAAACAAAGACCTATCATTAAGGAGCTTGATACCGCAAGCACGGCCATTCGAATGGATTAATTACTCTGCAGAGTTTGTACGCTGTACCCATGGACAGTGAGTGACCGTCTGTGGTGTTGCAAGCACCGTGCACTCACGAAGTGTGCACATCGGTATCACGCATGACGTTTTCATTAGCCGTTTGTTAACCTTGCCTTCCCTAAATTGTAAAAATCCCTCCGTACCTACCAGCTAACATCCCAGAGGTACAATTTTCCCCTCCTTCAAACATGGATAGTTAGGCAGGAATTAAAAGGGTACAATTTATTGTGTCAGCAAACTTTGATCCCATACGTTATAGTAATGGGAGCCCCTTCGAATAACCCCACCAAGATCGGGAATTATCCGCACATTCTCTACTTCTAGAAGGCAAGATAACATTCAACTACATACTTAGCCATGGCCGTCCCATACCAGCATCCATGGTCACACGATGTTTCCTTAAATCAAGATACAAATGTACCGGTCCTTATGCGATGCGACGGGTCTCCAAAATCATCATTATTAATCAACCATTAATCCAGTTTAACATTATCACATCAAAACCCGTCAACATCTAAATATCATCATATATCAACAACAATAATTTCCCATCAACATAATCCGTAAATTTAATGATTATACATGTACTTACATTTATACAAGATATCACCATTCATTTTAGCAATTAATTATATTATGAAGCTTAGAGCGTATAACCATTATGATAACCCAACCTATGATTACAAGGGGATATGATATAGTTCAACAAAAGGGATAAAATCAAATAGGTAGTATCTACCATTTCCCAAATGAGCATTTTTAGTGATATAAATTATGCACAAATTAATCCTACATATTAAGCACTTAAATGCATTTGCAAACATAGGATCAAAATGATCAAGGGGTGTGCTTGCCTCGCACCTTTATATTTATACTTCATAAGTCGATCTTCAAATGTCGATCTTCCCGCGATGTAATTCTTCGACGATTCACTCACGTGCACATTGATCCATGATCGATAAACACCGAAGATCCAAATAAGCCATCCAAGAAGATTCAATAAAATCTACAATAATAAATGCAAATATTTCGAATAAAAACCCAAGAGCATGATCATGGAGTGCATTTCATGAAAATAAATATTTACTCGGAGCTCGTATGAACAGAACTACACGTGAACGAGTTCTATCGATAAATAAATAAGAAATAAAATAACTAGGGTTCATGTGGTTCCATTTCCTCTATAATGATTATTTGCTATGAGATATACTCCTGGCCTTATCAAGGCCATATTCACCTAGACAAGTTATTTATTATTTATTTTCTCTTAAATAAAAACATGCATGGATGTTATTTAGTTTAATTAATGCATGGCTAAGATGACGGTATACATAGATATCTATTTTCTAAATCTTTATGGTGAAGATGGCGAAATGCATATGCTTCATTGACAGTGATTGCGTGCATATCTATTATATGAAATTCATAATTATTTCTATTGATGAACATGGTGTTGTTCAAAGAGACATGAGCAAATAAACTAGATATTTATAACAATTATCCTTAGGATGATGTATATGTAAAATAAAGCGATATGTTCCCAGTGCATATAGAAACACCCTTATGGGTTAAAATATTCATTTACCATAGGCATGCATATGAGTGCAATATAAATATATATGTATATTCATGAGCATGAGATATATCCATTTAAGATAAGCTTCATTGAGCTAACTAAATTATCTAGACATAGCATAGTTTAAGGTGACATGCGCAATTAAACAAGATTTACATAGTAAATAACTTTAGCGTAATTTATAGGTAAAATGAGGCTACATACATGTGGAAACATTCCTATGTTTAAGATACTTATTTTCCATAATCATTTTGGGTACATCTACGTATGTATATGCAATCTACACATTTAGAAGAGATGCAAAGATATGTTATCGAGTTCTAGTTTGAATATGAATATTGTATAAATATTTCTTACATGCTCATATAAAATCAGGAAAATGTTCCTATCATATTTTTCATCTACAATTATATTCTTAAAGACTAGATGCTAATATAAGCTATTAGTTATAACTGACATATTTATATTTTGCTAACAAGAAGTTCTATTTAACTTAGTATATATTTAGTTTCTTAATCATAGTATAACCTAGAGATGTGGCCCTATGGTTTATTTTATTTATCATAGCTAGAAAATAAGTTCATACAGTGTAAAGAAAACTATATGTTCATGCACAGATGAGATGTTCATTTAATTAGGTTAATGAGTCTATTATTCAAAGTAAAACTTACATGAAACTACCATTTTAGTTCTTCATGTGACAACTAGGATAACAATCTATATATTTTAATTATAGAGATGGTATGCACTTCTATTGTACAAATAACAATTAAATTTTCATAAAGAAACATGTTGTTTCTTAAGAAATAAAACAAGTCTAGACATTTATTTTTCTAACAATTTTCCTATGATCAAATATTAATCTACAATGGAGATAGATTCTGAAAAGGTTTAAAAAGTAACCTAATAGGGTTTATTTCCTATATATCAATTCCCTAAGCAAATTTTCTTAACAAAGCACATAACTACTTTATTTGCTTCTATGAATTTTTCCTAAACACATGTATTATATTATTGCAGAAAAAGGAGCCTAAAAACATAAGGAGATATTTTAGCAATTTTCCGTAATTTTTCCCTACTAAACCTCTATCTAATTCGAGCCAAAAAGGTTAAATCTTTTCTGGCCAATCACAGAGCGACAAGTGGCGGCTTAGGGTTTAATTCATTCAAAACCGGCTGTGCACAGTAAACATGGCGGCTCAGCAGCTCGCCGGCGGTGGACTACGGCCAAGCGACGTCGATGGTGTACATCAAACGACGCGCAAGATCACGATCTACTCTCCGGTAGTCGTCTCACCGGCGTTGGTGCTCTGTAGCGGCGGCGCAGGGGTAACCTAGGTGGCGCGATGGCAGAGCTACGGCGAGATGCGGGAGAACGAGCACGGTGACGCCAACGGTGGGCAGGATTAGCATCTACGGACCACTAGGATACTCACCAAGCACACGATGCACTCGGTGGTGGTCGGCGGCGGCGGCTTGTCAGACGGCGGCGGCGAAACAGAGTCGGTGACGGTGCGCACGGCTTTCCGTCCATAATCTCTAGAAGAAAAGGATGGGAATAGAATCAGCATGGTCCAGAGATGCTAAAAGAACAACACATCGACGTGGTTCTCACCGGGAAAGCTTCAATTGTCGACAATGGCGGCGGCGGCCGGAGTTGGGGAAAATCCAAATTCGTCCTTCTCAATCGGTTTCTCTCACAGAGAGTGGTTCAGAGTGGATGAGGAGGACCAAACAGAGTGTGAAGAGGGAGTAAGCGGCCTTTTGTAGCCGGTTGAGGCGGTTTGAAATGTCGGCGCGCTGACGCGCACTGCGCCCTTGGTGGCGAAAGGGGATTGGAGGAGGAGAGGAGGCTCCGGATCGTGAGCGTGCGCGCGGGAAGCTGCGCGAGACTCCGCGGCACGCGTGGCAAGCGGCGGCGAGGCGTTGCAGTGCTTCTACGGGCGGGAGCACAGGGAGGCGGTGGAGGCCGACGAACGAGCGGGCGCGGCGTGGCGCGGGAGGCTTCTCGGCGGGATTTTCTCCCTTATCCAAGTCAACGAGGTGATCAGGGAGAGGCAGGGATGCGTGGAGACGTGGAGCCGTGCCGTGGCGAGCACGAGACGAGGCGGACTGCCGTCGACGCGGCCGGCGGCGCGCATCGCGGCGCAGCGCGTCGCGCCATGGGTGAACAGAGGAGGGAGAAAGGAGTGCGGGCCGGACTGGGCTGGATTGGGCTGCGTCGCTGTTGATTCGGGCCGAAGCGGTAAGTCCCTTTATTTTCTAGATGGGCCGGTTAGGGACTAAGCCCAACTAGACTTTTCCTCTAAATTTTCAAACTAGTTAAAACGTTTACGAATTTTATACCTGTGCAAACGATCTCTAAAAATCATGAAAAATTCACAGAAATTAATTCTCTGTGATTCCTAACGATGGTGAATTTTGGGGAATTTTTGGTACAACCAATTTCCCACAAAAATTCAAACAGTTCTGTGCTCATAAGAATGTCATGCATGTATGAGTTTGAAAATTTCAGAAATTACTCAAATATAAAATTCAAACAGGAAAACCAACTTCCAATATTTCAAACCTCAAATAAGAGCATCTCAAATCAAAACCATATGAAAATTATTTATGTAAACCAAAATGAGTCAAGTTAATGTTTTATTTAGGAAAATTCCATCTAATTTATTTTATAAATTCATAGCTTAGGTTAAGGAACAAGTGGTTTCCTCAAAAATGACAGCCTAGGGGACCGGGATGTTACAGTCTAACCCCCTTAAAAGAATCTCGTCCTCGAGATTCCGCAAAGTGTTAGTGTAGTTAGGTTTTGAAGGTAACTCTCCATTGATTGTTAATCTCTTCATCTTCGACATGTCCTTCATGGGGGACGATCTTCGTACACCTGTTCCACTTCCTTGAAAATTTTCCCACAAGTAGTACTCCTATTCGTTCATAGCTAGCAATGAATGTTAGGGATATTTGGTTACAAAGGTGAATCTCCAGTCATTGTTAATTTCTTCATCTTCAGCACGCCATATGCGGGGACAAGCTTCACACACTTGTCTTATTTCCTCTTCAATACGGTTGATTTCTCGAAATTTTCTTCCTTGTAGTACTTCTTTCCTTCGCATTCATCGAAAACATTGTTTTAAGAAGGAGGGACTTTCAAAGAAATCCACCTAGCGTTCATTAGTATTTGTTAGTCAGGATGGTGAAAAACTTTTCTTCGGCTCAAAGGGGAGTTAGAGGGTGTGATCAAAAGATTCGTCAAGGTTAGATACATTTACGTCCTACCCCCCTTGAATAAATTTTTAACCCATTATTTATAAAACATTTTAAATGCTATGCACAACACATAAAGTTAGTTCCTTCAACTTCAAGATTTTTGTAGCAATGAGTCATCTTCTTATATTCTCCTTGCTTCCTCCTTGATATAGTCGCTACTTCCTTGTCCTCGTAGTATCTTCATGAAATCCCTCTCCTCTATCTTGAGAAAATACTTGATCTTCAGCGGCGGTGTTAGGCGAAAACCCCGAATCACATATTAGTGTTCCTCGTCTTTGGTGTTAATTCATCATGGGTGTTAGTATTACATATATATATATATATTTTTTTTTACTTGAACTTTTATCGAACGTTAGAGAGCATCTATATGATCATGGGAGAAAAATTCATTTTATTCGACTTAATGCATAAAGGCGTTCAAGAATAGATTCGGGAACAAGAGAAATATTTGGGTAGATGCTGCTAATATTTTATTTTTGTTAACAATTATTTTAAAGAATGCTTATACCAAAGAAACTATGATATTTTTAAAATCACAAGAAAGTTTTGATGTAATAATCTATTGAAGAATGGAATCAAGAGTGGTAAGCTGACAATCCAATGGAGTTTTAGGATCATGTAAGCAAATAAATTTATAATGGTGAAACAAAACCAATATGATTGGTTATGGAACAATTTTGAATGCCACGAGTCCCAATAAATGGATGAGGGAAAATTTCTTATGTTCAAGGAAACATGAGGTTTTCAAATCGTAAGAATGTTTTTATGATTTTTGACCTACTAAAGAATGGAAATCAAAATCAATAGGCTAGTGTTCCAATGGAATTCGACCTCGGGAAAACGGATGAGAATACAAAGATAAAGTAAAGTCAAGGATTGGTTTTTAAATGACTCGAATAGCATGTTGGTCATTGAAGGATATATGAGCACAACATTTGTTATCCGAGAAGAATGGCAATCAATTCTTGCAACCAAAATTACCTAGTGGGAACATCAAAGATGGTTTTTAGGAACTTACTCCAAGGTTTACGAGGCAAGTTCTAGGACAAGATCAAAACAAATTTTTAGAGCAAGTCGATATGGATTTAATAAAATAATGAGGGATTCTAAACATATGATCAATGCGACACATGACAATATGGGCATGTGTAACAATGTGATACAATAATTATTAAAGCATGATCAGCGAATTGGTAATAAATGATAGAATGACTTGACATTCAAGTAAGGATGGAGAACAATTCATGACAACAGGGTTTATTCATGATTAGTATAAGGAATTATTCCAAGGTTTTCAAGATGGTTACCTTAGAATATAGATCAAAGAAATTTCTAAAATCAAAGTAACATAGAGCCATAGGTTTCTGTGTTTTGTGGACCATGAAAGATAGTATTTTTCATTGGATCATGCAAAAATCAAGGTTGATTCTAGAGATTCACATCAACATGGATCAAGTGATCTCTAGGTTAAACAAGTCAAGGAAGATATGGCCTTCAGTTTAAAAGTATTAATGGATATCGAGCTAGTACAATAAACGAATATTGTCACAAGGTGAGATAGCTAGACAAAACAATTAGGCATATAAAGACAACATTAAAATGCTTTAAGAAGGTATTCGAAGATGGTCATACCTTCAATTTTTACCAAATGGTGAACAAGATAGGAAAGTTAAGAAATGAGAGGATATGATATTCTCATTTCCCTTTTTCTTTTTAATAGAAGATGACAATAGGGTATGTTTATTCAAAAATAAAGCAAGGAGGCTTAGAGTAGCAATTAGACCTACCTTACAAATGATCATTAGTTAGCAAAACTAAGATCTTAAAGTAGGCATGATTTTCAAATTTTAAGCAAATTGCTACTAGAAAATCAATAATTAGTAGGATAGATAAGAATTAAAATCTTGAGATTTTTCCTCACGGATCAAAGATTATAAAACTGATTGGTAGTCAAGTGAGGAAATGTTCTCATAAATGATAGGTCATAGAATTCAACAACGATGATTAAATAAGATTCATATGGAAAGATGATTCGATTAGTGGCAAAACGTGAATGCGAAACAATATGATCATGGGCATTTATATGAAAGTGAAGGATTTTCAAGTTTTAAAAAGGATGGAATGCACAAATACTTTATGAGTAAAAGAGAAATTGATTGACTTGGAAACAAAAGATAATTCATAGAAATTTCATATGGCGGAGAGGTGCAAAAGAGCAACCATGATAAAAGTCGAAAAGTTTGAAAACAAGATATCATGGTTATAGAAATTAATTTTATCCTTCTTTTGAATAATAAAATATGATTATTGATTTATCAAGGAATAGTAAAACGGGGTTTGGCAAGATATTGACGAAAATTCTTCATACTAGTAAACGTTCAAAGGAGGTTAATTGAATAAAATCATCACGCTATGCAAAACGTGATACAAGGTTCAAATAGCATTAGGCGTATTTCCGTCTGGAATGAAAAATGATGGGAGTCAAATTTTTAATGATATCACATAAAATGATCAAAGAAGGCTAAATTATTTGCGAAAGAAAGAAATAGGATATGGCTTTGCTGTAGGTATGTCATGTTTGAAAAATAGATCAAGGAGAAATTTAGTACACTCAATAAGTATAATATATACAATTAGGGGATTAGGAAGCATAAGCTAGGGTGTAGTTAGCAGCGTTGGAAAGTTACGAGTCAATATGATATTATCTAAAAGGAAAGAGTTAGCAGAATTTAAACTATTTATTTTAGCATCTGATTTATGCTTCCAAAATAAAACACCAAAATCACATAAGGCACCAAATCGAAAAGAACGAGCAAATCGACCGCAAATGAAAACTCCGGGATTTTTGAAAACAATTTTTGTCTTATTGATTATATTCATAGGTCTTTATGGCATAGCACTTTTAAAATACCATATAATCCTACCTTAATATTTTCTTTCTACGGCCTATATATCTATACCTCCTAAGAAATTTTGAAAAGAATAAGAGAAGAGATCCTAGTATTTACCATCGCATTCTCACTACATCTTCTTCCTTGTCTCATGATAGATATAGAAGAAATAAGATTAGGAAGAAAATAGAATCAATGTCAAGATGAGATACAAGAAAGAATATTTAAATTCAAAGTTGAGGAAAAGAGAACAATATTCTTCTTCTCCTTCATCTTTTCTCCTTAGCTAAGAAAGAGATGAGAGGGGGTAAATAATTTCTCAAAATCAAATGAAAATATAGATAAGAAGAGAAACTAAGATTTAGGAAAGGTTGAGAAATATCCCTATATTTTCTTTAAATATATTTGAGAATTTTGAAAATATGGCTTCAATTTACTAATCTAATCTAACGACCGGTCTATCTAGGTTCAACCTGCAGTCAATATAGCTCTGATACCACCTGCGGTGTCCCGGGTAATTAAATCACCCGAAACTCCGTGTTTTCCGTACTTGCCCCAGGATCAACGACAAGTACACACGGTAATCACAGTGGAATCACAGCCATATCAAAATTTAACTATCAAGTTTATTTGAAATTTACAAAATATTGGCTCAACGGCCGACGAAGTACCTTAAGAAATAAATACATCGGTAACATAAAGGAATTCAAATCTCCAGCTGTAAGGATCGTGTGACCGAGAGGGGGGGGTGAATCGGTGCACTCTAGAATCTATTTCCAAACACTTACACCCAAGCAACTCCTAGCGAGTAGTTCTAGTAGCAAGGTAAAGCACACTAAGGAGTATCCTAAACCTATATAGCTAGTGCATATAGATAACACAATCATACCACACTAGCAACCTAGCACAAGATAGATAGATAGCGGAAGACTTAAGCTAGGCAAGGCAAGGTAACAAGATAACTAGAGACAAGGCAACCAAGATACTAGGCACACTAAGTAGAGTCCTTAGAGCTATTAGATAGGCTATAACAAGTAGGCACACGAGCAAGGCAATCAAGCAAACCTAGTGAAGCTAGTAGGTACCAAGGTAAACACACAAGCAAGATAAGAGCACAACTCAAGTACTACAAGCAATCATATGAAGTGCGATAAGTAAATGCGAGTAGTAAAGGAGAAGGGATAGAGAATGCTCATGATGTTTTCCCGTGGTCTCGGAAGGATGGCGCCTTCCCCTACTCCACGTTGGGTCACTCCCGCCGGAGTCTCGACCCCGTCCCTCCGCTCGATGGCGATCCCTCCTAGAGCACACTTCACCCTCCGAGTGAAGTCGCGGGCACGTCCCGCCGGGCTCGATCCCGGGTACTCTTCCGGAGGTAAGGCTCCGCACTTGATGCGTGCCAAAGGGCGCTCCACTAGTGATGCTTCTTTCGCACGGGAAGCTCCAAGACCGTGTACAAACTTGTGTTGACTTCCACAATCTCCTTGGACAGCTCAACACCGACGCCTAACCGGTCTAGGCCTTGCCATAGACCAAGAGTAACAGCCCTAGATGACTCTCTCAAGCCCACACTAGCCTAGAGATCAAAGGATGCAACTTGCTACTCTCTCAAGCACTAGGATCACTCCAAATCCCTCTCAAGTGCTTCACACTTCTTCCTCTTGGCTTCTTGGCAGCACCTCCCCTCTTTCCTGGGTCCAAGAGCACCTCAAAGAGGTAAACAACCGACTATATATAGGCCTCCAACCTCAAACTAGCCGTTGTCCAAAAGTACCCAGTCTGCGTAGGGACCGTACAATAGACCGTATTGTCCGGTCTCCATTTGACCGTATTGTCCGGTCTCTACCAGACTGGCGTCCGGGGAGTGCTGTTCATCATCTCAGACCAGACCGTATTGTACGGTCCCTAGGACCGTATTGTCCGGTCTCCTTTCTTCATCAGCCAACAGAAACTTCTCCTTCTCTGTTGCTCTTCTCCTGTAAGACCGTATTGTACGGTCTCCATGACCGTACCATCCTCTCAATTGTCCGGTCTTCATTCTTCAACTTCCAGAAACTTCAGCTTCTCTGTCTGGATCTTCCGATAGAGACCGTACTGTCCGGTCCCTAGGACCGTACTGTCCGGTCCACTGTCCGGTCTCTATTCTTCCACTTCCAGAAACTTAAGCTCTTCTGTCTGGATTTCCTCTGTAGACCGTATTGTACGGTCTCCTTGACCGTACTGTCCGGTCTCTTCTGCCTTCGCAGCTTCGATCTTCTTGTTGATCTTCTTCTTCAACACTTGATCTTCTTGGTTCCTTCAACTCTCTTCTGCCACCCTAGCCCCTGAGAGACTCACCATGCATCCCATGATCTCTATAACTAGTGTGTACTAAGAGAACCACCTCGAACCCTCTTGATAGTCCGGTTTTTCCTATGGACTCAAGCTAACATCTAACCAAGCAACACCCGCTTGGATCTAGCATGTCCTTAGCCTTGATCCATGTCTTCTCCGCGACTCCATCAAGTCCGTTCTTGTGTAGATGAAGGCAACCAATCATCCTTTTCATTAAGTTCATGGTGTATTGGCGTTCACCACCAACGGACGGAGCTTTCTTTGTATGTGACCTATAAGATCTCACAAAGAGTGTTAGTCACATTCATGGTTCTCATCCTATCACCAAAACATTCATACCTTGGGGTTTCCCTAGCTCCAATGGTCATGAAGCTTACAATCTCCCCCTTTTTGGTGATGGATGACAACCATGATAAAAATGATCGAGAAGATAAAGAATGTAATGACAAAAGCCAAGATAAAAGCGCAACTCGATCAAGACACTAAACAACAAATATATGATAGAGAGGTAGTTACCTTGTTGATTAGGTCGAGGCAAGTCATAGCTCAAAAGAAGTCACAAGTTAGAGCAAAAACTCATATCACAAGTGAATGAAAGCACATGGAGCTATGACAAGCAAAAGTTTGCAAGGGGTTTACCTTCATACTTACTTTGTAGATTTCCGCTCCCCCTTGACAAGTGCACCAATCTCAAGATTGTGTGAAGATCGATCATCTTGATCACTTGATCTTCATTCGCGCACACTCCCCCTTGAGACGGCATTGCTTCTTCTTCATCACCTCAAGATTGTGCGAAGATCGATCGTCTTGATCACTTGATCTTCTCTTGTACAAACTCCCCCTTGAGGTGACATCTTCCAACTCATTGTAAGTCCGAACTCTTCTTCCCGTATTCTTCTCCGCTCGAACTCTTCTCCCCCCATATTCTTGCTCGATCATTAAGCCCAACTCTTCTCCCCCTTTGGCATCTATCATCCAAAAAGAAATCTTCCAAGGGAGAAAAGGTTAGTGTAAATGTATGAGACGAGTGGGAAAATGAGTTACTTGATTTGGCGTGAAGCTCCCCCTTGATCCGTGATTCTCCATCTCCCAACAATTTCCCTACACACATTCTCAAAAGAATATTGTCTTGAAGTTCATAAGGGTTAGTTGATGATGATGGAAATGTATGAACCCTTAGACTTTGAGCCGCGCAAGTGGATTTAACCTTGGAGCTCAAAAATCTTGGTTCAATGGGCATGAAGCTCATATAGCATTGCTATAAATTCATCATAGGAGGTCATATACTCATATTGTGAATAAGCAACTCCCCCTAGATGGGTGCTCGGCGCCGAGACACTTATGCAAGATGCAAGATGCGAATGAAAGGAATGATAAGTGTACAATGCATGATGCTATAAGGGTAAAACAAGAGAAAGCTAAGAGCGAAGTTACCAACAACAAGTTTGAACCCTCCATGAGCTTGATCACAACGAGCCATTCTTCAAAGCCTCGGGAGCCAAGTGCCACCAATCCCAAGCTTAACCCATGCTCATTGCTATCTCAAGAAGGTTTGTCGTCGGTCCTACAAAACAAGAAGAACACACAAAAACAACAACACAAACAAAAACAAGCAAAGCATATATACATATATACATATGTAAGCTCAAGGATATCAAGTGAAGTCGGAGAGGTCGAGAACATTAAGTTCTCCCCGGAGCTTACAAAAGGTCTTCTTGTCAAGTGGCTTGGTGAAGATGTCCGCCAATTGTTCATGAGTCCGAACACCAATCAATTCAATATCCTTCTTGGCCACATGATCTCGAATGAAGTGATGCTTGACCTCAATGTGCTTGGCATGGCCGTGGTCACCCTTGTTGAGAGCCATATTGATAGCACTTTCGCTATCACAATAGAGAGGTACTTGCCCATAAGATAATCCATAGTCCAATAGGGTTTGCTTCATGTATAGGAGTTGAGCACAACAAGCACCGGCCGCCAAATATTCCGCCTCCGCCGTAGAGATAGCCACACAATTTTGTTTCTTGGAACTCCATGAGATAAGTGATTGTCCAAGAAATTGGCATCCACCGGAGGTACTCTTTCTACTCACTTTGCATCCGGCGAAATCCGAGTCCGCATAGCCAACAAGTCCAAAGTCCGAGCCTTTTGGATACCATAGGCCCATTGTAGGAGTACTCTTGATGTACCTAAGAATTCTTTTCACGGCACTCATATGGGACTCCTTGGGGTTAGCTTGATAGCGAGCACAAAGACACACACTAAACATGATATCCGGTCTAGATGCGGTAAGGTAAAGAAGTGAACCAATCATAGAGCGATAGAGTTTAGGATCCACCGGTATACCTTTTACATCCACATCAAGAGGGACACTTGTAGCCATAGGTGTGTCGTAGGGCTTGGAGTCTTCCATGCCGAATCTCTTAAGAAGATCCCGAGTGTACTTCTCTTGGTAGATGAACGTGCCCTCCTTCATTTGCTTGACTTGAAAACCGAGGAAGACATGAAGTTCACCTATCATGGACATCTCAAACTCTTTCTTCATAAGAGCACGGAACTCATCATTATAGATTTCGTTAGTGGAGCCATAGATGATATCATCAACATAGATTTGACAAACAAAGAGATCATCACCAATATGCTTAGTAAAGAGAGTGTTGTCGATACTACCGATCTTGTAGCCCTTGGTGATGAGATGATCTCGAAGTCGTTCATACCATGCTCTTGGTGCTTGTTTGAGTCCGTAGAGAGCCTTCTTAAGCTTGTACACATGGTCCGGATGCTCGGGGTCCTCGAAGCCGGGAGGTTGCTCTACATAAACTTCTTCATTGATTAGTCCATTGAGAAATGCACTTTTCACATCCATTTGGTGAAGTTTAAAATCAAAATGAGAAGCATAAGCAAGAAGTGTTCTTATAGCCTCAAGACGAGCGACGGGGGCAAAAGTCTCGTCAAAATCGACGCCTTCAACTTGAGAGTAGCCCTTCGCCACGAGTCTTGCCTTGTTCCTCACGATTGCTCCCTTCTCATCTTGCTTGTTCTTGAAGACCCACTTAGCGCCAATGACATTGGATCGCTTGGGCCGCTTCACCAACTTCCAAACATCATTCCTCTTGAAATTGTTGAGCTCCTCTTGCATGGATAGCACCCACTTGTGGTCTTTCAAGGCTTCCTCGATCGTCTTCGGCTCTAGGGTAGAGACAAAAGAGAAGTTCTCAACAATGTTAGCTTCATCAACATAATTAGGTTTATATTGACTTCTCCTAGTCTTTAACCCTTGAGAAGGACTCCCAATGATGAGATCACGTGAATGATCCCGAGCAATGGGTTTGTGCTTCCTTGAAGGTTCTTGTCGAGGAGGAGGAGGAGCCGGCGAAGTGTCTTGCGCATCTCTTGCGGCTTGCTCCCTTGAGATGTGAGTGTCTTGTTGTCGAAGAGGTGAACCCGAGCCATCATCTTGAGTTGAAGTAGATTGTGCTTGTTCTTGATTGCTCGGTGAAGCTTGGCTCGTAGATGCATGAGGTGGACTTGATGGCGCTTGTTGCGGTTCGCTTGGAGTAGCTTGACTCGAAGATGCTTGTTGCGGATCACTTGAAGGTGCTTGATGTTGTTCATTTGAGGGAGAGCTTGGATTCACTTGAGATGTGCTCGTAGAAGGTCCACTTGATGAAGTTGTTGGAGGAGGTGTCGGAGGTTCATCTTCACGAGGAATAACTTCACCAATGGGCATGTTCTCCAAAGCTTCCTCCACGGGTTCATCACCTACAATATGAGAAGAAGGAGGGTCTTCTTGAGACCCGTGAGATTCATCAAATTGCACATCATAGGTTTCTTCAACAAAGCCGGTAGAGGTGTTGTAAACCCGATAAGCCTTAGCCGAGCCCGAGTAACCGACAAAAATGCCCACATCGGTCCTCTTCTCGAACTTGCCAAGTCTTTCCCTCTTCTTGTAGATGTAGCACTTGCAACCAAACACTCGGAAGTAGGCAACATTCGGTCTTCTCCCAACAATTACTTCATATGGAGTCTTGTTTAGCAACTTGTGATGATAGATCCGGTTGGAGGTATAGCATGCGGTGTTGATAGCTTCCGCCCAAAACTTCTCCGGAGTGTTGTACTCATCAAGCATAGCACGAGCAAGAGTGATAAGTGTCTTGTTCTTCCTCTCAACAACACCATTTTGTTGAGGAGTGTATGTAGCCGAGAACTCATGCTTGATGCCAATCTCATCACAATAGTCTTCAATGATAGAGTTTTTGAACTCCGTCCCATTATCACTCCGAATCTTCTTGATGCGATGCCCATACTCATTTTGTACTCTTCTAGCAAACTTCTTGAATATCCCAATTGCTTGTGCCTTGTTCTCAAGAAAGAATACCCAAGTATATCTTGAGTAGTCGTCCACTACCACCAAGCAATAGAGATTCCCACCAATGCTCACATAAGTTGTAGGCCCGAAGAGATCAATGTGTAGGAGCTCAAGAGGTCTTGAAGTTGACAAGAAATTCTTGGACGGATGAGGTGAAGCCACTTGCTTTCCGGCTTGGCATGCACTACATAGCTTGTCCTTCTCAAAGGTGACATCCTTGACTCCTCTCACTAGCTTGTTCTTCATCACACGCTTGAGTTGACCCATACCAATGTGAGCAAGCCTCCGATGCCATAGCCAACCTAGAGCGGACTTAGTGAAGAGACAAGTGCTAGGGGCAACAATGTTAGTCTCAAAATCAACAACATATAGATTATTATGACGAAAGCCCTTGATAGTGAGACCCATAGCATCATTATGAAGAACCACCCCATTAGCATCAAAGTTACAAGAAAAGCCAAGATCACATATTTGAGCAACGGATAGAAGATTGAAGTTTAGGGACTCAACAAGCAATACATTAGAGATAGAGAGGTCATTTGAGATAGCCACCTTACCAAGACCTCTCACCTTGTGCTTGGAGTTGTCGCCAAATGTGACCTTGTCATGATCTTCATTTTCTTCCAAGTTGGTGAAGATGGATGAAGTACCGGTCATGTGTTGAGTGCACCCACTATCCAACACCCAATGTTTGCCACCAATCTTGTAGTTCACCTTGGAAGTAGCCATCAAGCAAAGAGGAGTGTTAGTATCATGAGAATCAATTGACATATCATTTACCTCTTGCTTGCTCTTGATGTAGGCCATAGGAACTCCATTTAGAAAATCCAAGTCCAATGCATCCAAGGCGTCAATCATTGCCTTGGTGACTCCATTGTGTCTCCACTCACTCCGATCATATCCTAAGTGTAGGACATGGTTCCCAAGAGGATAGGCTTGAAATCTTCCCACTTCATCACTTCCATTGGCGTACTCAAGGATGTTGTACATTTGATGCTCATAGGATAAGGCAATCAAGATAGCTTCCTTGAGAGGCATCCGATCAATATCATCACCAATATCATTTAGGACATAGATCTTCCGATGATAAGGGAGGAGAGACAACATTATCCGTATAGCACTCTCATCACTAACCTTCTCCTTCCCTTCAAAAGAATTGACTCTTGCAAACAATATGAGGAGCCTCTTCCAACACTCAAGCCAAGTCTCTTCTCTTCTCTTGTAGAACTCATCATACATATCAAGGAGAAGGTAGTGAGCTCCACCGGCAAGACCCGGTTCATACATGTTGTAGTAGTCTTCATAGAAAGGAGGTAAGAGATCTCCATCCGGGGGATATTCCTTGATAGGCTTCGGCTCATCATCACTAGCACTTGAATAGTCATCATCACAATAGAAGACGGGAACTCTATCATCTTCTTCTTCTTCCTCATCATCACTTGGGGTCTTGAATGTGTTAGAGAGCAAAGAGCGAGCCCTTCTTCTTGTAACGATCTCAATGACTTGCTCAATTGAATATGACTCAAGCTCAAAGCTCTCAAACTCAATGTGATCACCATACTTGTCCTTCGGGAGAGCATCAAGAAACCTTCTAAGACCTTGACCCTTAGTGACTATCCAAAGCTTGTTCTCATTTATCCTCTTGATGAGAGAATCCATCCGAAGAGCAAACTCAACAAGATCTTCATTCGGCTCCATAGAGATGTGATCCAACTCATCACATAGCTTGAGATATCCATCCTCTTGATCCCGAGAAGAAGAACCTTCACCAACACGAGATGATGATTGAGCTTGGGGTAGAGGTTGAGCTTCAATGTGTTGATCTTCACTTGCATGAGAGATATCCTTGCCCTTCTTGATATCCTCCTCAAGAGAGGAGAGAATAGCAACCACCTCATCATAGGGCATGTTCACAAACTCATCCACTCGAGCAAAAGCAAGAATACCAAACCGCGAGAGTGGTAGAGATCGGATAAGCTTCTTCACAACATGCTTGTGCATAATAGATGGATAGCCTCGTGACATGAGTTTCCTAGCAAGAACATACAAGCGAGATGCGAAGTTAGTGATATCCTCATTATCATTCAAAACAAGCTCATCATACTCATCACGCACATGATAGTAGGAAATATCATTAAGCACACAATCATAAGGCTCAATCAAGGTAGAGGCGATGGAAGTGTTAGAAACGTCATCATGAGTGGACTCCATTTTCCCACACACAATCCCGGTCACGACTCAAGGCGGTAAAGCCCTAATAATGAGCACTTGGCTCTGATACCACTTGTAAGGATCGTGTGACCGAGAGGGGGGGGTGAATCGGTGCACTCTAGAATCTATTTCCAAACACTTACACCCAAGCAACTCCTAGCGAGTAGTTCTAGTAGCAAGGTAAAGCACACTAAGGAGTATCCTAAACCTATATAGCTAGTGCATATAGATAACACAATCATACCACACTAGCAACCTAGCACAAGATAGATAGATAGCGGAAGACTTAAGCTAGGCAAGGCAAGGTAACAAGATAACTAGAGACAAGGCAACCAAGATACTAGGCACACTAAGTAGAGTCCTTAGAGCTATTAGATAGGCTATAACAAGTAGGCACACGAGCAAGGCAATCAAGCAAACCTAGTGAAGCTAGTAGGTACCAAGGTAAACACACAAGCAAGATAAGAGCACAACTCAAGTACTACAAGCAATCATATGAAGTGCGATAAGTAAATGCGAGTAGTAAAGGAGAAGGGATAGAGAATGCTCATGATGTTTTCCCGTGGTCTCGGAAGGATGGCGCCTTCCCCTACTCCACGTTGGGTCACTCCCGCCGGAGTCTCGACCCCGTCCCTCCGCTCGATGGCGATCCCTCCTAGAGCACACTTCACCCTCCGAGTGAAGTCGCGGGCACGTCCCGCCGGGCTCGATCCCGGGTACTCTTCCGGAGGTAAGGCTCCGCACTTGATGCGTGCCAAAGGGCGCTCCACTAGTGATGCTTCTTTCGCACGGGAAGCTCCAAGACCGTGTACAAACTTGTGTTGACTTCCACAATCTCCTTGGACAGCTCAACACCGACGCCTAACCGGTCTAGGCCTTGCCATAGACCAAGAGTAACAGCCCTAGATGACTCTCTCAAGCCCACACTAGCCTAGAGATCAAAGGATGCAACTTGCTACTCTCTCAAGCACTAGGATCACTCCAAATCCCTCTCAAGTGCTTCACACTTCTTCCTCTTGGCTTCTTGGCAGCACCTCCCCTCTTTCCTGGGTCCAAGAGCACCTCAAAGAGGTAAACAACCGACTATATATAGGCCTCCAACCTCAAACTAGCCGTTGTCCAAAAGTACCCAGTCTGCGTAGGGACCGTACAATAGACCGTATTGTCCGGTCTCCATTTGACCGTATTGTCCGGTCTCTACCAGACTGGCGTCCGGGGAGTGCTGTTCATCATCTCAGACCAGACCGTATTGTACGGTCCCTAGGACCGTATTGTCCGGTCTCCTTTCTTCATCAGCCAACAGAAACTTCTCCTTCTCTGTTGCTCTTCTCCTGTAAGACCGTATTGTACGGTCTCCATGACCGTACCATCCTCTCAATTGTCCGGTCTTCATTCTTCAACTTCCAGAAACTTCAGCTTCTCTGTCTGGATCTTCCGATAGAGACCGTACTGTCCGGTCCCTAGGACCGTACTGTCCGGTCCACTGTCCGGTCTCTATTCTTCCACTTCCAGAAACTTAAGCTCTTCTGTCTGGATTTCCTCTGTAGACCGTATTGTACGGTCTCCTTGACCGTACTGTCCGGTCTCTTCTGCCTTCGCAGCTTCGATCTTCTTGTTGATCTTCTTCTTCAACACTTGATCTTCTTGGTTCCTTCAACTCTCTTCTGCCACCCTAGCCCCTGAGAGACTCACCATGCATCCCATGATCTCTATAACTAGTGTGTACTAAGAGAACCACCTCGAACCCTCTTGATAGTCCGGTTTTTCCTATGGACTCAAGCTAACATCTAACCAAGCAACACCCGCTTGGATCTAGCATGTCCTTAGCCTTGATCCATGTCTTCTCCGCGACTCCATCAAGTCCGTTCTTGTGTAGATGAAGGCAACCAATCATCCTTTTCATTAAGTTCATGGTGTATTGGCGTTCACCACCAACGGACGGAGCTTTCTTTGTATGTGACCTATAAGATCTCACAAAGAGTGTTAGTCACATTCATGGTTCTCATCCTATCACCAAAACATTCATACCTTGGGGTTTCCCTAGCTCCAATGGTCATGAAGCTTACACCAGCGTGTGCTCCGTGTTCATCCCACAGGCAATTGACTGGAAGTTGAACTCCTAGAAAGAACGGCACCGTTCCTCACCGAGATCCTTGTCATCTCTGAAACCAAGTTATCGGAGGCAAGCAATGCGGGTGAATAATAACAAAATTATTATTATATGCAAGGCCAATTGAAGGAAGGTAATATAGGTAAATTTGCATAAATGAGCAAATGGTAATCTAAACTTAATTAATAAAATAATTACTAAATTAAATTGCTTGAATATAAATTGCATAAAGGTAAGTACAAGTAATTATCACATAAATAAAGTGACATACTTGACTTCCATGTCAAGTTCCTACAAAATCATCATCTATACCAATTCATATATCAATAACCATCATGATTAATTTTAATCCCAACCATTCTCTAAACAAAGACCTATCATTAAGGAGCTTGATACCGCAAGCACGGCCATTCGAATGGATTAATTACTCTGCAGAGTTTGTACGCTGTACCCATGGACAGTGAGTGACCGTCTGTGGTGTTGCAAGCACCGTGCACTCACGAAGTGTGCACATCGGTATCACGCATGACGTTTTCATTAGCCGTTTGTTAACCTTGCCTTCCCTAAATTGTAAAAATCCCTCCGTACCTACCAGCTAACATCCCAGAGGTACAATTTTCCCCTCCTTCAAACATGGATAGTTAGGCAGGAATTAAAAGGGTACAATTTATTGTGTCAGCAAACTTTGATCCCATACGTTATAGTAATGGGAGCCCCTTCGAATAACCCCACCAAGATCGGGAATTATCCGCACATTCTCTACTTCTAGAAGGCAAGATAACATTCAACTACATACTTAGCCATGGCCGTCCCATACCAGCATCCATGGTCACACGATGTTTCCTTAAATCAAGATACAAATGTACCGGTCCTTATGCGATGCGACGGGTCTCCAAAATCATCATTATTAATCAACCATTAATCCAGTTTAACATTATCACATCAAAACCCGTCAACATCTAAATATCATCATATATCAACAACAATAATTTCCCATCAACATAATCCGTAAATTTAATGATTATACATGTACTTACATTTATACAAGATATCACCATTCATTTTAGCAATTAATTATATTATGAAGCTTAGAGCGTATAACCATTATGATAACCCAACCTATGATTACAAGGGGATATGATATAGTTCAACAAAAGGGATAAAATCAAATAGGTAGTATCTACCATTTCCCAAATGAGCATCCTACATATTAAGCACTTAAATGCATTTGCAAACATAGGATCAAAATGATCAAGGGGTGTGCTTGCCTCGCACCTTTATATTTATACTTCATAAGTCGATCTTCAAATGTCGATCTTCCCGCGATGTAATTCTTCGACGATTCACTCACGTGCACATTGATCCATGATCGATAAACACCGAAGATCCAAATAAGCCATCCAAGAAGATTCAATAAAATCTACAATAATAAATGCAAATATTTCGAATAAAAACCCAAGAGCATGATCATGGAGTGCATTTCATGAAAATAAATATTTACTCGGAGCTCGTATGAACAGAACTACACGTGAACGAGTTCTATCGATAAATAAATAAGAAATAAAATAACTAGGGTTCATGTGGTTCCATTTCCTCTATAATGATTATTTGCTATGAGATATACTCCTGGCCTTATCAAGGCCATATTCACCTAGACAAGTTATTTATTATTTATTTTCTCTTAAATAAAAACATGCATGGATGTTATTTAGTTTAATTAATGCATGGCTAAGATGACGGTATACATAGATATCTATTTTCTAAATCTTTATGGTGAAGATGGCGAAATGCATATGCTTCATTGACAGTGATTGCGTGCATATCTATTATATGAAATTCATAATTATTTCTATTGATGAACATGGTGTTGTTCAAAGAGACATGAGCAAATAAACTAGATATTTATAACAATTATCCTTAGGATGATGTATATGTAAAATAAAGCGATATGTTCCCAGTGCATATAGAAACACCCTTATGGGTTAAAATATTCATTTACCATAGGCATGCATATGAGTGCAATATAAATATATATATGTATATTCATGAGCATGAGATATATCCATTTAAGATAAGCTTCATTGAGCTAACTAAATTATCTAGACATAGCATAGTTTAAGGTGACATGCGCAATTAAACAAGATTTACATAGTAAATAACTTTAGCGTAATTTATAGGTAAAATGAGGCTACATACATGTGGAAACATTCCTATGTTTAAGATACTTATTTTCCATAATCATTTTGGGTACATCTACGTATGTATATGCAATCTACACATTTAGAAGAGATGCAAAGATATGTTATCGAGTTCTAGTTTGAATATGAATATTGTATAAATATTTCTTACATGCTCATATAAAATCAGGAAAATGTTCCTATCATATTTTTCATCTACAATTATATTCTTAAAGACTAGATGCTAATATAAGCTATTAGTTATAACTGACATATTTATATTTTGCTAACAAGAAGTTCTATTTAACTTAGTATATATTTAGTTTCTTAATCATAGTATAACCTAGAGATGTGGCCCTATGGTTTATTTTATTTATCATAGCTAGAAAATAAGTTCATACAGTGTAAAGAAAACTATATGTTCATGCACAGATGAGATGTTCATTTAATTAGGTTAATGAGTCTATTATTCAAAGTAAAACTTACATGAAACTACCATTTTAGTTCTTCATGTGACAACTAGGATAACAATCTATATATTTTAATTATAGAGATGGTATGCACTTCTATTGTACAAATAACAATTAAATTTTCATAAAGAAACATGTTGTTTCTTAAGAAATAAAACAAGTCTAGACATTTATTTTTCTAACAATTTTCCTATGATCAAATATTAATCTACAATGGAGATAGATTCTGAAAAGGTTTAAAAAGTAACCTAATAGGGTTTATTTCCTATATATCAATTCCCTAAGCAAATTTTCTTAACAAAGCACATAACTACTTTATTTGCTTCTATGAATTTTTCCTAAACACATGTATTATATTATTGCAGAAAAAGGAGCCTAAAAACATAAGGAGATATTTTAGCAATTTTCCGTAATTTTTCCCTACTAAACCTCTATCTAATTCGAGCCAAAAAGGTTAAATCTTTTCTGGCCAATCACAGAGCGACAAGTGGCGGCTTAGGGTTTAATTCATTCAAAACCGGCTGTGCACAGTAAACATGGCGGCTCAGCAGCTCGCCGGCGGTGGACTACGGCCAAGCGACGTCGATGGTGTACATCAAACGACGCGCAAGATCACGATCTACTCTCCGGTAGTCGTCTCACCGGCGTTGGTGCTCTGTAGCGGCGGCGCAGGGGTAACCTAGGTGGCGCGATGGCAGAGCTACGGCGAGATGCGGGAGAACGAGCACGGTGACGCCAACGGTGGGCAGGATTAGCATCTACGGACCACTAGGATACTCACCAAGCACACGATGCACTCGGTGGTGGTCGGCGGCGGCGGCTTGTCAGACGGCGGCGGCGAAACAGAGTCGGTGACGGTGCGCACGGCTTTCCGTCCATAATCTCTAGAAGAAAAGGATGGGAATAGAATCAGCATGGTCCAGAGATGCTAAAAGAACAACACATCGACGTGGTTCTCACCGGGAAAGCTTCAATTGTCGACAATGGCGGCGGCGGCCGGAGTTGGGGAAAATCCAAATTCGTCCTTCTCAATCGGTTTCTCTCACAGAGAGTGGTTCAGAGTGGATGAGGAGGACCAAACAGAGTGTGAAGAGGGAGTAAGCGGCCTTTTGTAGCCGGTTGAGGCGGTTTGAAATGTCGGCGCGCTGACGCGCACTGCGCCCTTGGTGGCGAAAGGGGATTGGAGGAGGAGAGGAGGCTCCGGATCGTGAGCGTGCGCGCGGGAAGCTGCGCGAGACTCCGCGGCACGCGTGGCAAGCGGCGGCGAGGAGTTGCAGTGCTTCTACGGGCGGGAGCACAGGGAGGCGGTGGAGGCCGACGAACGAGCGGGCGCGGCGTGGCGCGGGAGGCTTCTCGGCGGGATTTTCTCCCTTATCCAAGTCAACGAGGTGATCAGGGAGAGGCAGGGACGCGTGGAGACGTGGAGCCGTGCCGTGGCGAGCACGAGACGAGGCGGACTGCCGTCGACGCGGCCGGCGGCGCGCATCGCGGCGCAGCGCGTCGCGCCATGGGTGAACAGAGGAGGGAGAAAGGAGTGCGGGCCGGACTGGGCTGGATTGGGCTGCGTCGCTGTTGATTCGGGCCGAAGCGGTAAGTCCCTTTATTTTCTAGATGGGCCGGTTAGGGACTAAGCCCAACTAGACTTTTCCTCTAAATTTTCAAACTAGTTAAAACGTTTACGAATTTTATACCTGTGCAAACGATCTCTAAAAATCATGAAAAATTCACAGAAATTAATTCTCTGTGATTCCTAACGATGGTGAATTTTGGGGAATTTTTGGTACAACCAATTTCCCACAAAATTCAAACAGTTCTGTGCTCATAAGAATGTCATGCATGTATGAGTTTGAAAATTTCAGAAATTACTCAAATATAAAATTCAAACAGGAAAACCAACTTCCAATATTTCAAACCTCAAATAAGAGCATCTCAAATCAAAACCATATGAAAATTATTTATGTAAACCAAAATGAGTCAAGTTAATGTTTTATTTAGGAAAATTCCATCTAATTTATTTTATAAATTCATAGCTTAGGTTAAGGAACAAGTGGTTTCCTCAAAAATGACAGCCTAGGGGACCGGGATGTTACAATTATATATCATAGCTATTAGTATCTCTTTCTCTTAACGGCAAATCCTTTTTATTACTCCCGTTATTTAGAGCTTTCGCTTATGACAGTGTGTATATATGTCGACTTTAGATGTACATTATTTTCTTTTCTTCCTTTTTTTTGACTCGGATGTACATTATTTTCTTCCTAGCCATGTTCTTCACAGAAATCTCTTTCATTACTGATAGGCGATAGCTGATGGCATCTAGCTGTAGCATGCATCATGATTAGATCTGCATCTTCTCTCCTGCTGCTTGATTCTTTGTCCGATCTATGAATAAGCTTCATGCATGCACGATATAGTTCATCGGGCCTTCCATCTGTGATCTGTCCGAGTCAAGAAGCAATGCCTCAGGCTTGTTGTTGTCTCCGCCCCCATCGCAGGCAAGGAGGTTGCTGGCGTTGTGCTGTGACATGCTTATCCTGTAACGGCTGGTGCGTGCGGCGATGATCTTGTCTTCACCTGTGCTCAAATCCAACGGTTTAGCCACCCAGATCAGCATCAGCCCTAAAAGATTGAACTCCCAGTTTAAGAAAGTAATTTGAGTTTTTGTTGTTCTGATCAGATCACCCAATTGAGACTTGCCAATAGCCGAGATTCCAGCTCGCAATTATTTGATATTCGGATCAATCCCGCGGGTTTCATGAGTGTCAGGTTACTCCTAATGGGGAGTTTCATTTTGTTGGTTCCAAGAGTATGAAATGCAAATGAAACACCTCTCTCCAATGCATAATTTCATTTTGTTGTTTCCTAAGCTTGCCATGTATTTAATTTTTGTTGAAATGAAATGAAATACCTACACTCAATGCAAGTTTCATGTCATTTCATATTTTGGAAACTGTGCGTAGCATTGGAAATAGTGTATACACAGTTTCATCTAGATGAAACTGGTTTTCTCTCTTTCTTCATTATTATATTGCCACCTCACCAAAAATGCTGACATGGCATGTCATTTATTAGAAATGAAACTCCCATTGGGAGTAGCCTCAGGCCAAGCATGGAGGTTGCCCATAACGTGGGAGTGATGCATTTGGGGCTTCTCTTCTTGCTCCTAGACTCGCTGCCACTGCCGTCGTCCTCGTGTCGTCGCTGAGCCGTGGAACGACTTGGGGGTGGAGACGGTGCTCCGGCCCGGAGCCCGGCGAGAGCAGATGACCATGACGATGATGTTGAGGAGGCAGAGCGCGTACGCCACTACGTCTGGCTGCCTGGCTCCACTCGAAGACGACAATGCCCAGCGGTATAAACATCATGAACACTAGCGGGAAGCAGCGGTTGGCCAGCAACACCCGCACGCCGCTGTCCGCAAACAGCGTCTCCAGCAGCACGGGCGGCGCGTCGGTGTCCTCCTCCCATTGCTTCTGCTGTCCTTCGGAGGACGATGGTTGCTCGTCGTACGTCGCCGCCAGAGCGCGCGCCGACGGCGTGGCGGCAGCGACGACGCCGTAGCAGCAGTAGACGAGGCGATCTGGCTTGCTTTTCTCTGCTTATGCGATTTCCTTTTTGCCTTTTCGCATAAGAAGTACATATATCCTGATGATATATGTATTTGCGATGGGATACGAAGGAAAAAGGAAAAAACAGTACGTTTTGGCTATGGACTCTTTTTTCTGCCGGATCTAAAATCTATATGTGCAATCCAGACCGTTAGATCTTCATAAAATCTAATGTCTCGTAACTTTTTTTTCCCGATTAACGTGGTAATTTTGTGGCTTTTAGAATGAACGTGGTGGTTTCTTTAGACCTTCAAATACTAAGATGATAGGTGAGCGGCATCTGTTTCTGTACGCCCGAAAGTCTGAAACGTCAAAACTGTTATGATGTATTCAGGGGAGAATGTACGTGCAAAATTTGCAGAGTCCCTCTCGTATGTAAAAGTAAAACTCTTCTGGTAGTTCCTTTGCAGCTCTAGTGGTAACGAAAGTTCTAGTGGCCGAAAGAAATGTCGCAACAAGTTAAGGTGTCTATCAAAGTGGCTGAAATGCTCGCAGAGTCTGTGTGGCGAATTCACTGATAGAAGCGATACTCTGTTCCACCGGCTAGTGCAGAGAAGAAGCAGGGGACGCCGGCGCCGCGCCCTGGTGCTGGAAGCTCTGCAGTATGGCGGCGATCGTCAGCGACTCGTCGTCGTCTTCGGCCTCGGACACAACCTCCTCCCCCGCGTAGAGGCGACAACAGCCATCGTCGTCAACGGTGCTGCCACTCCCCTCGGACAATGGCGACGGCGACGGCGGCGGCGCGGCCGGCGTCACCGGACCGTACTCCTGCTGCGGCTGCTGCAGCGCGGCGCCGCAGGGGTAGCAGAAGTTGGTGCGGGCGGCAGCGGGGCCGGAGATGGCGATGGCGGAGAGGTCGTAGGCGACGGCGGCCTCCTCGGCGGTGTCAAAGGTGCCGAGCCAGTGGCGCTCCTTGGTCACCGGGTTGCGGATCTCCGCCGCGTACAGGCCCCACGGCCGCCGCCGCACGCCCAGGTACTCGCTCGACGCCCGACCGCGCCGCCGCCGCTGCGGCGCCGCCTCCTGGAAATGCCGCAACTCCTCGTCATCATGAGCCGCCGCCGCGTCCGCCATCTTTTGTCCCGATGATGCTTTGGGTGGTGTGGTCTCGTGGAAGGAAAGCAGGGTTACTGAGGTAGCACCTGAATCGATCAGGCCTTCGGTCTCTGTCACCCTCGCCTGCCCGCGCCATGGATAAATAGCGGAGATCGTGCTGGCTGCAAGCCGCCTGCCTGGCGCGCGAGATGTGTGGGTGGAGTTGTGGCGCGCGCTTTTCTCCTCGTTTTCCTCGACATGTTGACGCCGTGCGTCCGCGTTTCGCTGCGCGGTGTGTGAAGAGTGCCTGCCGCAGGGACAGACGTACTGTACAGTACAATTGCAATCGTCGAGGACGGCAGATTGAGACAGTGCCGAGGCAGTGTCCAACTGTCCATGCAAGGCATGCATGTGGTGTTGAGTGCTGACGTGCACCTCCATAACAATAAATGTCTTTGCTGCTTGTTATGCAAATATGTACTCCGCCCTTTGCAGTAGCCTTAATTTGTTAGTCTGGCGATTCATTTCACCTGTACTCTAGGACGACAGAACGATGGTGAGGCGACAAGAAAGCAAGCCCTGCCTGGCTTCTTCGGCTCTTGGCCTTTTGATTTGAGCAATAATCAATCCTGTGTGTGTCCATGCTCACCTGCTAGCTGTTACTCATCCTTTTGAGCCTTGTAGGATCTAGTTCTAGATGATGCTTGCTGCTTCTTACTGCACTTCATCAGGCCAGCTTCAAATTCTAGTTGAAAAATACTACTAGCAGGCGCATTTCAGGACTTCATGGAACCAGGCGGCAACAACTGAAGTGGGGATGTGAATGAATCTCGAATAAGAAAGCTTCATAAGGTAAACAAAAATGATTATTCCATCTGCATACAGCACCTCTGCTCGAGCATATCACTCACTTGCTAGTGGGAGGCACAAGGGTCTGCAGTATTTAAAGTCCAATTTGCAACGCTAGTCTGGATGCTGCACCCCACTAGACAGGCACCCAATCGCGACAACCCTTTTACGTACAAAGTCAGTACCCCATGTCTCCTGAAACTTGTCAATTAGGTGCTAGTAGCAGCAGCAGTGGACTGACGTCGTCTTATATCTCGATCGGTTCAAGTTTCTGCGTCTACAGTTTTCATATTATGTTGTTATAGACATGTGATTCCGTTCTGTTTTGCCTAGGGTGAATTTTCTTTTTTCTTTTCTTTTTCTTTTTTGAGAGGGTTTGCCTTTTCCTGATGAAAACCGGTCAATGTACTGATGTCTTTTTTGAGAGGGTTTGCCCAGCGAGTGGGCTTGCAAATGGTCACAACTCACGCTAATCACTGCACCACAAACTCCACCGGCCCATGTTACAAGCCCACAACAGCATTTGTCCTGCACCACGCTAATCATGAGCCCAAACCAATAGACCAGGTCAAATAATCTTAGGCCTTCTTTGTCCCACTTCCTATACAAAGTTGTTTGGATACCGCGTCCCCCTACCGGCTGCCAGCCCTTAGAGCGATCCCCCCGCCCCCACCCCCCCACACAGCCCCTCCAACATTTTCTGATCAAAAAAAGCTTTGGAACAATGGTGTTTGAAGGAAAAAAGAAGAAGAAGAAAAATAGGGAGAGAAAGAGGAAAGATTTGGAACTCAGCCCTCCTATGATGTTGTTTTGCGTTCGCCACAGGGCGGTGCGCGGTGCGTGAGCGGGTGGCGAGGCCGTGAGGGTGCTGCCGCTGGAGCCACGGGCCGCAGGCCGGCGGTGAGCGGGGTCGGCGACCGGGAGGATTTAGCGTTGTGGTGTGTGCGGGCGACGCGACGCCGTCGGGCGTCGAAGGTGATGGCAGACGGAGGAAGGGTCCGTGCGATGGGCGGCCACACCAAATTAAACTCGACCTGCCGGGGGTAAGACCGCCCCCGACGGCATTTTGCTAAGGAGAAGAGCCTCTCACGCAGGCCGAGAAAACCCCCGAACCCCCTTCCCGATCTTACACAGGGACTCAGCTGGCCGTTGTGAGCTGCGGCGCGAGTCTTAACCATGTGCTTTGACCCGGGGAGAGCGAGGGGATTTTTTTTTCACTGCAACAATGAACAGTAACTCGCGTTACTGTTCACCGCTACAGTGCTCCGTGAGGCCCTGGGATCGAACCCAGGTGGGGAGGCAAACAACCCAACGCCTCAACCACACGAGCTACCGCTCGTCCTCGCCACACCAAATTAACGCCGTGCAATTCGGCGGCAGCCGATCGAACACGTCTTGGTCTGACAAGACAAACTTTGTGTGGAGTGGAGTGGACAGCCGAAGAAGAAGAGCCGGCGCACGCGTCATCGATGACGGAGCTCTTCTTGGCGCTCAGTTGCTGGACCCTCTCCTAAGAAGCATCGAAGGCGATCCACGTGCTGACCGGGCCGAGCCCGTCTGCATGCATGGCGACACCGCATGCTTTCATTTTCACGCTTCACATCGACCTGAGGCGAGAAATCAAAGTTTCCCAACGTAACCAAGCAAACACAGTTCAATTTCTTGACGTTCTTAATACAACCGATTCATCAATATTTTTTTGGTATCGATTAATCGAATATACCAAATAAAAGAAACAGCAGAGTGTAAAGTTGTTGACACTAGTAGCGCTTTTAACCGGTTTCCCGCGCGTCGCAAAAGATCAGGTCGTCGACGACGGCGGCGCCGTCGACGGCGAGGACCTCCGCCTTGAAGGCATCCATGCGTGCCGGGTCGAGCGAGACGGACAGCTGCACCTCCCCGCCGCGTCGACCGCCGACGAGCACCATCTCGCCGTCGTGGTTCATAGACACAAGCTCGACGCGCGCGGGGCGGCCGAAACCGAAGTCGGCGGCGTCGTAGACGCGGAACCGCGGGCTGGCGGCCACGTTGGCCAGCCGCGCGAACGGCAGTCGCATCACCCGCTCGATCCACCGCTCCGTGCCGGCCATGGGCGCCGCCGCCATCTCCGCCACCGCCGCCTGCACGGCACGCGCCGCCGAGAGGAGGCCCCGCGCGCCCAGGAGGTCGCCGGCGTCGGCGGTCGCCATGCAGCCCTTGATGCAGTTGCCCAGGTAGCCCTCGCCGACGGGCGGGTCCAGGCGCGCGCGCAGGTCAGCGAGGAAGATGAGGTACGTGTCGTCGCCGGCGGCCAGGCCCTTGGAGCGGACGAACGCCGTCCAGCCCAGCGCCGACAGCGCCACGAACGTCGACACCGGCTTGGTGTTGTTGCTGTCCTCCGCCGCCGCGAGCGCGTCGATGCGGCGCTTCAGCGACTTGATGTCGTCGGCGGTGAGGTAGAACGTGCGGCGCGCCAGGCGGAAGCGCTGGCTGAAGTCGTACTCCGTCGCGTTGGCCTGCATGCATGCGGTGCAGTTCCGTGAGCAAAACGGTCACGACACACCCAACACACCAAACGCGCGCATGCCATGGATTGCTTGCCCACGTTTGTGCGCTATCTATCTATCACACTCACACCATATAAACCGCTCGAACATGCTGAGGACGTAAACGTTGGCGTGCTTTGTACGTTGCGGCAGCCAAAATGATACTACTAGCCAAAATGTACTAGAATTTGCGATAATAAATCTACTGAAGCATGCACGAACAGTAATTAAATTACTAGCTGATCCCTCCGTTGGTCAAATGTTGTCATTCCGACAACTCATTTTGAACAGTAATTAAATGTCTGTCGGATCGAAACGACATCAATTTCCGGTAGGAGGTAGTACGAGGACTAGGAAGGATGAATAGATCGATCTATGGACGGTACTGTAAGTAGCTAGAGGAGGACTGAAGGACATGGTACCACGGGCAGATTGGGCGCGACCATCTTGAGCATCTGGCGCGCGAACTCGTCGCCGCCGGGGACGCGGATGACGTCGCGGCTGTAGTGCGGCGGGGGCAGGTCCTTGGTGACCGGCGAGCCCTCGCGCGCGGCGGCGGCCCATGCCCCGACGAACCGCCACACGGCCTGGCCGTCGGCGACAGCGTGGTGCACGGACACGCCGAGCGCCAGCCCGGCGGGCGACCGCAGCCGCGTGGCCTGCACGGACAGCACGGGCGCCGGGAGCGCCCGCGCGTCCAGGTCGGGCACCAGGCCCAGGAACGCCGGGATGTCGTGCGCCTCGTCGCCGGCCAGCCGCCGCACGTCGAAGCCGGCGGCGTCAATTGCCTCGGCCTCGACGAAGGCCACCCCGGGGTCGTCGGCGCAGTCCACCACCACGTCCTCGGACTCCGCCACGTACGCCAGCTTCCCGGCCAGCGGGAGGTACAGCGCCAGCGCGGCGGCGAGGGCGCGCTTCAGCCGCGCCACCGCCGCCGGGAACTCCTCCTCCGAGTCGTCGCCGCCGGGCAGCTCGTAGAGGAACACGCGCTGGATCGGGGGCAGCACGATCCACGGCGTGTCGAAGAAGGACAGCTTCACGCGCGGGCCTTCGCCGGCTGGCAGCGCCGATGCCGGAGCGACGCGGGACACGGCGAGCACGCGCACCGCGGCCGCGGCAGCAGACGGCGCGCCGGAGCCGTTGGCCTCGCCCATCGAACGATCACGCGCGCGGAACAGCTAGCGAGCGGCTGGTGGCGCCTTGGAGTGTCCAATCCTTGGACTGGAGTGCGCGCGACGAAAGCGTCAGGAGGAAGGCGTTTGCGATGAGGGCCCGGGTGGGGCGGAGACGGCGCTTGGCTATTTATAGGCTTATACCTGGTCGAAGTGGGGTGGCGCGCCGGCCGGCACCAGCTTCTTGTGCGAGGGGCAGAAGAAGAAGAAGAGAGGTTCGAGTTCTTAACCGGCGCGCGCGCGGTGCACGGAGCCGGCTGTCGACCGTCTTGGATCGCCATACCTTGTTAATTCGACACGAACACGTGATTGGCGTTTGTTAGTTTGTGTCGGTCCCGTACGTACGTACGTCGCCGCAATCGGTCGATACCAATCGGGCCGTACGTACATGCAAATCTGGCTCCAACATTTTGCGATGAGTAAGCAGTAGGTACTGAATGAAAGCTGCAGGCACGCACGGTGGAGACGTCATCGATAAATCGTTTGCGAATGGAGAGAGCTGCGGGACGCGCCTGTTAATAGCTAATACTTAGATACCAGCATACGCCGGCCCTTCTGCTCCACATGTACAAGGTCGACGTGACACATGTCGCGCCACCACGGCCACGCATTTCCTTGTATCCGCTGCCACGAGAACGAGAGACGCACACTCAACGCTTTTGCTCGCTTGGAAGCTACTGTAGCTAGCTAGCGTCACAAAAGCAGTACAGTACTAGTAACTGACAGCTGCGTGCCGCTGGTGAGTTTAATTGGAACGCGCAGACTAGCTAAGCTGGATATGGAAGAACAAGAGAGCTTCGCTTGGAAAGCGAGAGGGAAGGCGACGACAGCTTCGAAGGTTCCGGCGGCGGACAAATCAGAGGAAACGATCCAGACCGCAGCCGCGATGCAGCGTTCGTCTTTCCAATGGAGTCCCTGCTCGCTGGCTCTGAGTTTGCTGTCGTGGTCCTGCAGTGTTCGTCGATCGTTACTATAGTACAGTACGAAAACTGTTCTGCGCTCAGGTCAAACCTTCAGTTACTACGTAATCCTATACGTGATCTCAGTTGGGATCAGTAGCCAGTGCTTGGGTAAGAGATGACGTCACCGGCAGCGGGCACGACAGTGCCCCCAACATGCGAATGACAACTGTCCGCCGACGATCCTAGGGACCCAGGAACAGCATCTCTATGCATGCATGGCTAATTTATGGCTTTGCTTCTAGAAGTTGAGACGGTTCTTGATGGACTGTTGCCCTCGAGATCTATATACTTTGTTCAAAGTTGCAAAGAAAAACCGGAGTGTTCAAGTACAAGTGCATTTGCTCAAATTTCCTGATCAATCATGTTTTTTTTTTGAGTCGGCTGGTGTACAATAGCTCAACATGGTATTGTATCAAAAGTCGCGAGTTAAAATCCTGATCCGGTTTATTAAATAAATTCCAACCAACTTCTATTCTTGTGTGCGTCCTAACATGAAGAAATCTATTTTCGGTGAGTTGATGGGTGCATCGTAACTTATCAGGGAGTACTACTCCTCACTTGAGATTGAAAATCCTCCGAGCTAAATGACTATATGGTCGTTCTTAATGGTGACAACAACTTTGTATCATAGAATATGGTTAGTACGTTTACATTTTATTGGTAATACATGTTGTTATAAATGGGAATGTTCTATGGTATATTACCCCTTTTAATGCTTCATGTTGTGTTTGTAAAGTTTTCTAGGTAGAAGACATATCTTCCAATGATAAACTAGTATTTCTACGCACAACATTAGAATTCAAGGATTATTCCTGACATTATCTAAGTAAATGTTGTGAACGTACAACTATTTGTGGCACTATATTAGAAAACAGTAAGTTTTTGCCTCAATTCAGAAAGCTACAACAACTTTAATCCTAAGTTTTCGAAAACTACGGGATTTGTAAGGCTAACTGATAGGGCCTCGACTTTAATCTTTAGATTTTAATACAAATCCCTTTCATTCAAAAAAAATGAGGGGACCGAAAATTATGTACTCATACGTGCGTTTGTACGTATGTACACGGTGTTGCTTGCGTCGCCACGTACTGTTAGCACTGTGCCTGTTACGACAAGCTCTTCTCCAGTGGGGTTACAGCCTGGCTCGGCCCAAGTCCATCGCCAGTCCGGAAGAGTCCGTCGGCCCAACAAGCGAGTAATTGGCCCAGAGTGGCGTGAGTAGTTGGTGTGAGTTGTGTGCACGCGTTGTGCGCGGTGTCTATATGTATGCGAGATGAGAGAGATGAGTGGTAGACAATTATGATGTAACAAACTACTCTTGCTAATACAATCCATCTCTCTGCTCCTTTCTCTGTTCTTCTTCTTCTTCCTCCCCAAGTTTCCTTCCTCCTAGCCACTCTGCTAACAATCTGGTATCAGAGACTTCGGTCCTCGGCGTGCTGGATCTTCCCCACGACTACTTCACTCGACGCGCGAAGCAGCTCGGTGCGATGGATCCCTCCGTGAAGGCCTTGCTCGACGCGCAGGCCGCATCCATCCTCGCGGCTCTCGACAAGCGCTTCGCCGAGCACAACACCGCGCTCGAAGCCAAGTGGGAGCCGCGCATCGTCGCCCTTGAGGAGGCGGCCACGGCGACTGAGATTTCAGCGGCGGCTTCGTCGCGGGTGGCGGCTCTGGAGGCGGCGGCGGCGCGCGTGTCGAATCTGGAGGCTGCAGCGTCGTCCTTCGAGTCCTAGCGGCCGCAGATCGAATCCGCCGTCGACACCGTCAAGCTGGAGGTCTCCAAGCTCAACAAGCTTTGGGACCGCGAGGTTCGTGACATGCCCTTCTCCAAGCCCGGGATCCTGGGTGGTGAACCGGATCCGTCGTCCCGCGCTGGTGAGATGAAGGAGAATTCCTCGGGCAAAATCGGCTTCCCCGACCGCGACGCTGGATATGGTCAGGTTTACACCCACTCTTCTGTTCCCCATGGTTCCCCTGATATGGGTGTTACTGGCACTTCTCGTCTGTCGCGTGTGTTTGGCTCTTCGATTGATCCGAATTCTGTTCGTCCTCATAGTGGTTCTCACTCTAGTTTCCTGGGTAAATTGCCTAAGATGCACTTTCCATCCTTCGATGGTGATAATCCAAAATTATGGATCAGTCGTAGCCAGGATTATTTTGATATGTACTCTGTGGATAAGTCGATGTGGATTAAAGTTGCTGCTATGCATTTTACTGGTCCTGCTGCTAGATGGTTACAGTCTATTGAGCGTCGCCTGAAAACTTGCTCGTGGTTGGATTTCTGTTCCCTGGTACTCGATCGTTTTGGCAAGGACCAGCACGGTCAGCTTATTCGTCAGATGCTTCACATCAAGCAGGATGGCTCGGTCTCTGACTATATTGATAAGTTCTCTGCATTAGTGGACCAGTTAGCTGCATATGAAATTTCTACTGATCCTCTTTACCACACTACGAAGTTTATTGATGGTCTCAAGCCGGACATCAAGGCTTCAGTCATTGTGCAGAGGCCTAGTAACTTTGATGAAGCTTGTACTCTAGCTCAACTGAAGGATGAAGTAGCTGCTGTGTCAGTGTCTGGATACAAGAAGCCTGACTTCTCTGTGCCTCAGCGCTCCTTTCACAAGCAAGTTCCTTATGCTTTACCTCCTCCACCTAAGCAAGACAAGATTGCTCCATCTTCTCAGTTGGAGGACCGCAAGAATTTGGACACTTCTCGCTTTCGTTCTGGGGATGAAAAGTTGAAAGCTCTTCGTGCTTATCGCCGCTCTATGGGGCTGTGTGAGATATGCGCTGAGAAATGGGTCCGAGGCCATCGTTGTGCAGCTTCTGTCAGTCTGCATGCCTTACAGGAAATGTGGGATGTGTTTCAGTTGGACTCCTCTGATTGTGTTTCTGACAAGTCTCATTCTGAGGGACCAGAAGCTCAGGTGTTCATGACACTCTCTCATGCAGCAATGACTGGGGTGGAATCTCCCAAGACGATGAAAATATTGGGGTCTATTCAAGGGCTGAATGTTATATTGCTTCTGGACTCAGGCAGCTCCCACACTTTCATTAGTGATTCTCTTGCTGCCAAGTTAGCTGGAGTATCAGCCATGAAACATGCTGTTAATGTCAGGGTAGCAGATGGTGGTGTTATCCAATGTGCTACTCACTTGTCTCAGGCCACTTGGTCCATCCAGAATTGTGTATTCCATTCTGATCTCAGGGTCATTCCCCTATCTTGCTATGATATGATAGTGGGTTATGATTGGCTTGAACAGTATAGTCCTATGACTATTCTTTGGAAACTTAGATGGTTATCCATTCCTTATGCTGGTACTTCTGTCACTATACAGGGTATCTCTGATAATTTGCCTCCTGGAGCTATTGTGCAACTCTGCAATATTCAACTGGCTGATGCTAAGAGGGTGCATTCTGAGTCATCTACTACAGAGTTTATTCCTCCAGAAGTGCAACTGTTATTGGATGAATATGCTGAATTATTTGGCAAACTTACTGCTCTCCCTCCTACTAGGTCTTGTGACCATGTGATTCCCTTACTTCCTGGGGCTCGTCCAGTTAACATTAGGCCCTACAGGTATGCTCCTGCTGTGAAGGACGAAATTGAGAGGCAAGTGAATGAAATGCTAGCCAATGGCATTATCCAGCATAGTTCTAGCCCTTTCTCTTCACCAGTCCTGTTGGTCAGGAAGAAGGACGGTTCTTGGCGCTTTTCTGTCGATTACAGACATTTGAATGCTTTGACTGTTAAGGGCAAATACCCTGTTCCCATAATTGATGAATTTTTAGATGAATTGGCTCATGCTTCTTGGTTTACATGCCTGGATCTTAGTTCTGGATTCCATCAAATTTTGCTGCAGCAGGGTGAAGAATATAAGACAGCCTTCCAGACTCATGCTGGCCATTATGAGTTCAGAGTGATGGCTTTTGGCCTCTCAGGTGCCCCTGGTACGTTTCAGAAGGCCATGAATTCTTCTCTGGAACCTCTTCTGCGCAAATGTGTTCTGGTATTTTTTGATGATATACTGATATACAGTAAGTCCTATGAGGAGCATGTGCAACACATTAAAATGGTTTTTGATCTCCTAGCTAAAGATCAATGGAAATTGAAACTGTCTAAGTGTTCTTTTGCACAAAGGCAGATTTCCTATCTTGGTTATACTATCAGTGAAGCTGGTGTAGCTACTGATCCCAGAAAGATCTCTACCATGGTTCACTGGCCTACTCCCTCCAATGTGAAAGAGTTGAGGAGCTTTCTGGGCCTAGCAGGGTACTACAGGAAGTTTGTCAGAAACTTCGGTATTATTGCTAAACCTCTTACCAACTTGCTTAAGAAAAACACTCTGTTCATCTGGACTTCAGAACATGATAACTCCTTTGTTCTTCTTAAAGAGGCACTGAGTTCTGCTCCAGTTCTTTCTCTGCCAGATTTCTCTAAAACATTCTGTATCGAAACTGATGCTAGTGATTCAGGAGTTGGGGCAGTTCTTATGCAAGCTGGTCATCCAATAGCCTTCATCAGTAAAGCTCTTGGGCCCAAGTCTAAGGGGTTGTCTACTTATGAAAAAGAATATCTAGCTATACTGATTGCTATTGAACAGTGGAGATCTTACCTGCAGTTGGCTGAATTTCATATCTTCACTGATCAAAGAAGCCTTGCTCATTTAACTCTCCATACTCACTGGCAGCAAAAGGTTTTCACCAAGTTGCTGGGTTTGCAATATAAAATTGTCTACAAAAAGGGCTCAGAAAATCGTGTTGCTGATGCATTGTCCCGAAGGCCAAATCCTGAATCCTCCTGTCAAGCAATTTCTGTTAGTCACCCTCAATGGCTAGATCTTATTGTCTCCAGCTATGATACTGACGTATATGTGCAAGATATTATGTCTAAGGTATTAGCTTCATCTTCTGAGGTGCCTAACTTCTCTGTCATTAATGGTGTTTTGAAATACAAGAACAGGATTTGGGTGGGTAATGATGCTCAGCTGCAGACTAAACTGATATCTGCTTTGCATGATTCTCCTGTGGGGGGCCATTCTGGTGTACCAGTGACTCTTAGGCGCCTCAAACAATTATTTGCTTGGAAATGTATGAAGGCTGCTGTGTTTAAATATGTCAAGGAATGCTTGGTTTGCCAACAGGCTAAACCTGATAGAACCAAACTGCCTGGGCTTCTTCAACCCCTCCCTGTTCCTGATGGTGCTTGGCAGCAGGTTTCCATGGACTTTGTTGAAGGGCTTCCCAGGTCTGGCAAAGCTAATTGCATCATGGTTGTGGTTGATACATTCTCCAAATATGCTCATTTTATTCCTCTATGTCACCCCTTCACTGCCTTGACAGTTGCTAAAGCTTATATTCATAACGTGTATAAATTGCACGGCCTTCCTTCGTCTATTATTTCTGATAGAGACAAAGTGTTTACTAGTGCTCCGTGGACAGAATTGTTTGGTCTGGCTGGAGTAGACCTTAAAATGTCCTCATCTTACCATCCCCAAACCGATGGTCAGACTGAGCGTGTAAATCAGTGCATGGAGACTTTTCTGAGATGTTTTGTCCACGCCTGCCCTAAGCAATGGTTGCAGTGGCTGTCTCTGGCTGAGTACTGGTACAACACTAGCCCTCATTCAGCTATTGGTCAAACTCCTTTTGCTGTGCTATATGGCCATGAACCCAGGCATTTTGGCATTGCTGTAGCTGATGCTGTATCTCATCCTGATCTTAAGGAATGGTTGTCTCACAAAGTACTAATGCAACAGTTGGTGCAGCAACATTTACATCGTGCCAAGCAGCGCATGAAGAAACAGGCCGATAAGCACAGGTCTGAAAGATCATTTTCTGTGGGCGATTTGGTGTTCCTCAAGCACCAGCCTTATGTGCAGTCCTCTTTAGCTCCTCGCTCCAATCAGAAGTTAGCTTTCAAGTTCTTTGGCCCCTTTCAGATCGAAGCAGTGGTTGGCAAAGTTGCTTACAAATTGTCTTTGCCTCCTGGTTGTCTCATTCATCCTGTTTTTCATGTATCTCAGTTGAAAAAAGCAGTTGGGGCTCACGTTCAGGTTACTCCTGCTCTGCCTTCTGTTCTATCAGAGCTCAATGTTCCTGAGCAGATTCTTCAGAAACGCATGGTCACCTCGGGTGATAAGTCAGTCACTCAGGTTCTTATCAAGTGGTCCTCTATGCCAGAATCTCTTGCTACCTGGGAGAACCTGGAAGCTGTGCAACAGCAATTTCCGAGGGCACCTGCTTGGGGGCAAGCAGGCCGCAAAGGAGGAGGGGATGTTAGCACTGTGCCTGTTACGACAAGCTCTTCTCCAGTGGGGTTACAGCCTGGCTCGGCCCAAGTCCATCGCCAGTCCGGAAGAGTCCGTCGGCCCAACAAGCGAGTAATTGGCCCAGAGTGGCGTGAGTAGTTGGTGTGAGTTGTGTGCACGCGTTGTGCGCGGTGTCTATATGTATGCGAGATGAGAGAGATGAGTGGTAGACAATTATGATGTAACAAACAACTCTTGCTAATACAATCCATCTCTCTGCTCCTTTCTCTGTTCTTCTTCTTCTTCCTCCCCAAGTTTCCTTGCTCCTAGCCACTCTGCTAACACGTACATACTGGTCCTATTTATTCGGTTGTTCTTGGTACAGCCTGTCGTTGCTGACCACAGTATCTTGAAACCTGACGAGCAACGCAAGCCATCTCGTTGTTACTAGTGAAAATTTGGAAGTTGCCGGAGGAAACAAAAAAGGAAGCAGACGTGAAGACAGCGACAGCCGAGAAGGCTCCAGTCAATGGAGAAAACAGCGAACGAGAGTGTGTCCGTGTCAAGGCCGGGTCCGAATGCGCGGCATTCTTCAGAGCATGCCTGAATCCAATGCTTTGCTCGTCAAAGGATTGGCGTCGAAATCTCTAAACGAGTCGTCGGAATATCGTGTCTGAACACCACGCCTGTTCTTTCATTCCAAAGAGGCCATTCCAAAGAGATCAAAACACAAGGATATGTCAAACAAACTCATCTCACTATCCATCGGACTTGATAAGCAAGCAGCCACCTTTTCTCTCCTTTTTTTCTGGACAACGACGACGACAGCGTCAGTGCTCCACGTCCACAACCCCTGCGCCGAACAACAAAATATAAAGCCGCCACCTGCCCCGGCCGGTGAACACAAACCAACCACCCCCAGCTTCTCTCCCTAGTCGCCATGGCGTCATCGGTCAAGATCACCGAGGAGGCCCGCGTCGCCGTGCCGGCCACCGCGGCGCTGCCGCCGGAGCCAATCCGGCTGTCCGCGCTCGACGCGGAGTGGCTCGCTCTCCCGCTCATCCAGCGCCTGCTCATCTTCGTCGACGGCGACGGCGACGTTGCCGGAGACTTCCCGCCGTTCGCGTCCGTCGTGGCCGCCCTCCGCGCGTCGCTCGCGGACACCGTGGCCCGGTTCCCCACGCTGGCTGGGAGGATCGTGCACCTGTCGGCCACGGGCGACGCCGCCATCGACTGCGCCGACGGCGGCGTCAGGTTCCTCGTCGCGGAGGCCGGCGACGCCGTCGACGCGGCCCGGCTCGCGGGGGACGAGGACCACGACGCCGAGGCGTTCAGGCGGCTCGTGCCGTCGCTCGACGCCGGCCGGCTCCCCGCGGAGACGATGGCCGCGCAGGTCACGCGGCTGCGCGGCGGGGTGGCCGTCGGCGTGGGGATGCACCACGCCATCGTCGACGGCCGGTCCGTGTGGCGGTTCCTGCAGGCGTTCGACCGCGCGGCGACCAAGCTCACCGGCGGCGAGGAGCTCGCCAGGAGCGTGCTGCGGAAGTACACGCCCAATTTGCCCGTGGTATGTACGTTCACCTTCACCTGCGCCGCGCATCTCCTTCTTGCGTCCATATACTTTGCAGAAAATCAAACCGCCCAATGCCGTGCACAGCAGACCGTTGAATTATCACGATTGCTCTTTCGGTTCATTTGTAATCGTATTTTTTTAGGAATATTTGTAATTGTATAATAATATATCCAGACAGCCCAACAGCACGCATAATTTGCTTGTCACAAAGCCGGCCCCGGCCCATATACTTGTGAGGCAAGCCAAGCGCCAATCCTATACGTAGCCCGCCCTACAAAATCCTTTTGATAGAACGCTTTGAGATTCGTGCGAACGTACATCAAACGGTTCACGCACGCTGCTGGTTGAGAGGGAGAGCACAGATGAGCGACACGTGGCGCATTCTGATTGGAGCGGGTGGGAGGCGGGAGAAAAAGAAATGATTTGCAAACTTTAAACGTATTTTTCTCTTCAATCATAAGTCCGTTTTCGAATCCGTTTGAACCTACATGTTTGTTACAATTAATTCTACCAAATAAGATCCAATTTGAATATTTTTTTTTTAATTTTTAAATTTCGTCAACATTTTGAATGTACAGTATTTTTTTTTTTTGCACTGCGTCAACATTTTAGATGTGCTATGTCAACATTTTTAGTGAAAATGTTGACTCAGTTGTTTGAAAATGTTGACATAAGCTTACGAAAATGTTGAAACTGGTGTTTGAAAATGTTGACAGTTTCTTGATAGGCTAAGTTGCCTTAAGTGGGCCGAATTTTGGTGGGCTATTGGGCTGACCTACAAGTTGAATCCTGTAGGACGCCCTATGTATAGGAGGTCCTCAAGCCAAGGGGCCCATTAATCGCTAACCAGTTTCTCTATGCGTCCTTTCCCGCGCGCAGGCCGCCATTGACGGCTTCCTCGCCAACCCCGACCTCGCCCACAGAACGTTCTCCGTCTCCACGCAGCAGCTCCACCGTCTGAAGCAGCGAATCTCTGAAAGCTCCCCGCAGCCGGCCGCCGCGCCGTCCAGCTTCGTCGCTGTCGTGGCGCTCGCGTGGGTGTCCTTCGTCAGCGCCAAGCACGCAGCCGACCTCATCTCCCCGGACGACGAGGTCTACCTCTTCTTCTTCGCAGACTGCCGCGCGCTCCTCGACCCGCCGCCGGGGGATGCCTACTTCGGGACGTGCATCTCGGGGTGCCTGTCAACGGCGGCCGCGCGGGACCTCCTCGTGGAGGACCACGGCGGCGTGGCGCGCGCCGCCGCTGTTGTGGCGGAGGAGGTCCATCGCGCGGCGGAGGAGCCCCTGCCCCATTGGGACTGGATGGGCCTGGTGGAGCGGGTGGACCTGACCCGGCTCGTGAACGTGTCTGGGTCGACGAGGTTCCCGACGTACGAGGCGGCTGACTTCAGGTGGGGCCCGCCCGCAAGGACGGAGCTTGTCACCATGAACCACGACGGACAGGTGGTGCTCGTCGCAGGGAAGGGCGGCGCCGGCGGCGTGCAGGTGTTCGTGTCACTGAACCCGGCGCACATGGACGCGTTCAAGTCGTACTTTTCCACTACCTTGGCTGAAAATCTATGTAATAGAGATCATGGCATGTCATGAAAAATTGTTTACATAGATTTTCCAATGAATATATATCTCAGGATTTTGACATTTTCAATTGTTTACATTTCCGTTCCGAATGAAACTATACTCACCAAACAGGTTTGGTGGCAAATCTTCTCGGAGCTGGGATTGTTGTGCTCCTTCGGCGATTCAGAGGAGACATTCTTCGAGTGGTGGCACAGGCAAAATCATAATTAGAGTTTTTGTAGGAAAAATCATAATTAGAGTTCAGAGTAAGGGTAAGAACAAAATTGTCTCACTAAGGAATGATATTGATAAACAATACTCCCTCTGTCCCGACGTACTTGTCGTTTTAGCTCTCGGCACGGAGATTAAGGAGAAGTGAAAAATGTAGGTGCGCAGATAATGAGTAGGAAAGAGATAGAGATAGAGGGGTATCGGAAAGAGAGAAAGTGCATTAGGATGCGAGGATGATAAGTAAATTGAAAAACTGAATGAGTGTAGGATGATAAGTAATGAGACGGAGGGTATGTGCTACTATGTGGAGATAAACTGTTTTCGATTGAAACTCAGCAGGCTGAAAGGCATGGCAAAGTTATTTTTAACAGGCTAAAGCCCAGAGAGAGCCCGAGACCAAAGATGAACTTTGCTTTCAAGCTTTGCTTGATCTTGCTCAACTCAGCACGCAGCACTGGACGACGAGGGCTTGATAGTCAAGTTGAGTTTATCGAGATCTGAGTGTTTTTTTTCTCTCGAATACGCAGGAGAACTGCGTGCCATTGTATTAAGAAGGAGGAGATCTGAGTGTTTCGCCTCTAACCTCGTTAGTTTTAACAAAGAAAAAAAGAATTGGCTAGTTGATCACACATTACTTAGGAGAAGAATTCCATGTGCCTCTATAAAGGTTGTCCAGTCTCGATTCGACACAACAACAATGTTTCCATGATAGTATCGGACCAATGGAACCATCGGAAAGTAATCTAGCTCTTCATATATATAATATTCCTTATGTATCCTTCTCTTTTTCTGATCTTGCATGCTAGAATATACGATGGTTGTCTCACAAAAGTTACAGGAAGAAGAAACATACATTATACATTTCATCATCATTGAATCAAGCAGTATCTAATATGGTTCGACGTGACAATTGTCATTCTTCTTAATTATTATGCCTACAAAGGATGCTCAGAAGTTTGTTTGTGATGTACCAAAGCCAGAGGGGGAGGAGAGGAGGGGGCACAAGCCCTCCTAGTTGTTGCTGCACAATGGAGAGAAGGAGAGTAACAAGAGAGACAAGAAGAGCAAAAGGAGGGAACCTCTCCTTATCTTTACATGTTCATAGATTATTTTTGACACTGATACCAAAAAGCGCCAAAATTATAAAGATTGATACAAGTGGTGTGTCGTGCTTATGACAATACTTGAAGCGTGAGAACGAGATACATATTTCGCAGACAAAAATGTTACTACCTATACAACACTGTGTCAAGGGTATCACTAACGAATGTACTCCATCTGTTTCAAAATATATACAGTTCTGGCTTTGTACCAGGTTCATCGACGATGCTATGAATCTGAACAAGCATATATGTCCATATTCATAAAAGATGTTATTAGGCTGGACACCCAGAAACGTAGCTAGAGCTACATATATTTTGAAACGGAGGGAGTTGTGCTATTATTTTTATGCTTTTTTTATATATCGGATGTTTGTATTTTTAATTTTCATTTGAGAATTGGAAATATTGAAAGGCTATACTCTTGTGTCAAATGGAAAGAAGTGAAGACACTAATAACCAACATAAATGTTTCCAAAAAAAAACATAAATGGCATCGCTCAGTTCTAGCGTTATCATCCGAACATCATAAGAAATTGTTTGCTGCAGGATCCAATAGGAATCAGGATAGTGGATGCTAATATAAGACACAATTTTTATGAAAGGCATGCCAAAAGAAAGTAATTTATATAAAAAACAACATTTATCAATTACTTTCAAATTTCGATGTCACTATTACGTACTACCACCACGAACCTTTATTCATTGAGTTCTGCTATAGGTCCGACTCGAATGTTAGACTTGGGTACGACTCTGTTAGCATGGTCACAGCGTGAGCATCAGGAGAAGAGTTGTGAGCCAGCACGTGAAGCAAAAAAAATCATCAGGAAAAGAGGTATGCCTCACGCCGTCGGGTCGGACACTGGAGTCCTATAGCTCGGTCGGCTCTACAGTATTTTCCTTATGAGTTCTTCACGTCATGCTCTCAAGGAGAGAGGAGTGGTGATTTGTTTGGCTACTGTTGGTTCAGTTCGTTTCTTGCGTCACACTTATCGAAATAGCTAATTTTATCCCTAAATTTTCACTTAAAGCTCCATTTTATCCTTCAACTTTAAAAGAGACCAGTATAATACTTGAACTTTGAGTAGAAGTTCAATTTCAACCATGGTCTGAGTTGGCCTTCCTCGATATGGCACCTTATGGTATGAGGGGAGCAAAAATCGACCCACCACAAAGCCCACCACCCCGAATAAACCCACACCCACAATAAGAAACGGGTGGAAATTTGTACACACGGCCACACAACCGGGTACCCACAAGACCTCCATGAGTACAACACCATGAAACCTCGTAGAGGCTAAACATGCTAAAATAGCTCTTAGTTTTTCTGCAGGTCAGCATATATTACTTGGTAAGCTATTTCCTTTGCACCTAGAATACCGTATACACAACAAAGTGCTCTAATATATTTTTCTTTGGTTACTTTTTTTCTTTGGGTTTTGTGACTATGCTCTAATTTTACTACTACCTCCGTCTCTAAATATAGGGCTTTCTAGCATTCAAACACAGAAATAGTGTGGGAGTCAAAAGACCACCATATTCTTCATTTTTACCTCAACCCATCCCTCTACCAACCCTCCCACCAACCACAATGTTTGTCTTATTCTCAAAACGTCCTACATTTAGGAAAAATTCAGACGTCTAAAACGCCTTATAAAAAGAGACGGAGGGAGTAGGTTTTAACTCAAACTTTCTCATATTCCACTGTCTTTCACTCACATTTTTAGGCCCATCGTCAATGTAACAAGCACCTGATGATAATGCAAGCAGACGTGGTCCAGTTAATGGGACTCAGATGTAGCAGCATGTTTAGACTTTTCTAAGGACTAGTCTGCATCCAGCTAACAAGTTTGACTAGTCCCCTCAGGTAATAGTATTTTTATGATGCCGCCTGGCTTATAATCAGCTTGTTCGGTTGGAGGTTGCAGTTGCAGTTGCAGTTACAGTTGCAGTTTTTGTGAGAGAGAACACTGTAGCGGAGGAAAGCAGCACTGTAACAGACAGAGGAGGAAAGCAGCGGCAGCAGCAGCCGGCTGAAAAACCGGCTGCCGAACACTCCGAATAAGGGCCATCTCATCCATTGTTTAAACAACTCCTGCGGCTGCAAAGAATAGTTAGGTACACACAAATAACAAATCACTATCAGTCTATCACAGAACACTCAAAAGATCACAGTTTTGTTCTAGAAAACCGAATCGAGAGCATAGTTTAGCGTTCGGACAGAGAAGAAACGAAGTACAGAACTCCGCATCCGCATGACAAAGGTGGGCAACGAAACTCACTGCAGCAACAGGTTGAGGCACGCATTATTACACATGAGTGCGTCACATCAGGAACAGCAACCGAACGAATGATCAGGGCAGGGTCGCGTGAGATTCCGTGACCCTGTGATGTGGCAGGCACCCGCAGACGAGAGGTGGCGCCTCCGGAAACGACGACTGCCCGTCCGTCCGGCCCGGCAGGATTATGTGGAACGTGACGTGACAAACTGGAGGGAGTGGCCATCATCCATCCGTTTCTTTACTCCGTTCCAGGACAATATTTTATCTCCACTCGAACTAAAAGAAAAGAGATCCCCTCAAAGAGTCTAGTACAGCCTAACAAACCTATTAAGCTGATGTTTGGTTAGACAATGTAAACCCAGTTGTAATCAGAAAATGCTCATCTTGCAATTGAAGTAACTAAATACTGGAATTGTTTGTTTCACTCGACAATAAAATCTGAAAAATAATACATAGGGACGGCTCGCGAATGCCACCCCTGCGCCGAACAACAAAATATAAAGCCGCCGCCTGCCCCGGCCAGTGAACACCAACCAACAACCCCCAGCTTCTCTCCCTCGTCGCCATGGCGTCATCGGTCAAGATCACCGAGGAGGCCCGCGTCGCCGTGCCGGCCACCGCGGCGCTGCCGCCGGAGCCAATCCGGCTGTCCGCGCTGGACGCGGAGTGGCTCGCGCTCCCGCTCATCCAGCGCCTGCTCATCTTCGTCGACGGCGCCGGCGCCGGAGACATCCCGCCGTTCGCGTCCGTCGTGGCCGCCCTCCGCGCGTCGCTCGCGGACACCGTGGCGCAGTTCCCCACGCTGGCCGGGAGGATCGTGGACCTGCCGGCCACGGGCGACGCCGCCATCGACTGCGCCGACGGCGGCGTCAGGTTCCTCGTCGCGGAGGCCGGCGACGCCGTCGACGCGGCCCGGCTCGCGGGGGACGAGGACCACGACGCCGAGGCGTTCAGGCGGCTCGTGCCGTCGCTCGACGCCGGCCGGCTCCCCGCGGAGACGATGGCCGCGCAGGTCACGCGGCTGCGCGGCGGGGTGGCCGTCGGCGTGGCGATGCACCACGCCGTCGTCGACGGCCGGTCGGTGTGGCGGTTCCTGCAGGCGTGGGCGGCGGCGTGCCGCGGGGAAGGCGACGCGGACGCGGCCGCCGCGCCTCCGCCGACGTTCGACCGCGCGGCGATCAAGCTCCCCGGCGGCGAGGAGCTCGCCAGGCGCGTGCTGCGGAAGTACACGCCCAATTTGCCCGTGGTACGTTCACCTTCACCTGCGTATGTCCTTCTTGCGTCCATACTTACTCGGCAGAAAATCAAACCGCCGCCCAATGCCGTGCACAGCAGACTGTTGAACTATCACGATTGCTCTTCCGCTTGATTTGTATAATCGTACTAGGCAGATAGGCGCGCTCCACTGCGCCGATTATGCTAATGTACGATCAATTAAATTCCAGATCTCAAGTGTTTGGAATGGGCCTAGTATGTTCATAGGCAAGCTATATTATGGAAGAAAAAGAGAGAAGAATCAGCAGCTGGCAGCAGTATCTCCGCTCGGATTGCCACCGCATACCCTGAGACAAACTATGCATAGCACGTGGAGGCTGACCCTCTCCACTCGACTGCAACACTTATCCTGAAAACATCTCTTCCTTGCCTCACTCCTCCAAGCCCACACACTACACGCAGTCTCTTTCTCTCTCGCACACAGCTCTGAGCTCTCTCTGTCTCTCTCGGTTCTTGCTACTGAAGCGCAACCTGGAGCTGCCTGTTCTTCCCCGTCGAGGTCATGATTCTGCTCTCTCATGCTCACCCTGTTCATCTCACCGCGCAACAGCAGCCACAACCTCCATTCCTTCCTTGCTCTCACTATCTGCTGGATCCATCCGCGAATGGGCCATGCTACTCTTTCTTTGCCATGGATCTGCTGAGACTCATGGTTCCCTCCTCCCCCATCACTGCCATTAAGCCTGTCCCGCAACACTCCTCTCTCCTCCATTCACAGATCAGGCAGCTCTGAGCCGCACCACAATCGGCACACACAAATCAACCTTTGTTCGACTCTGGCAACACATCCACATGCCGGTGAAGGGCCAAGCAAGCAATCCATGTCCAGACACCAGCTGGGCTGTGGCATGAGCGGATTGCGGTCTGATTGTCGACCTCAATCCCCTCAATCCACTAGCGGTGCGCCAATGGCGGCCCACGTGGATGGTTAGCCTTATGGCCCAAGCCCGGTTTCAGCAACCGACAGCGGTGTGGCGAGACTCGAATAGGGGGTGACGTGCTGGAACCGAGGGTACGTGTGGGGTGTGTTGTGATAACGCTATCGACGGGAGAGAACAACAATAAAAGTAGACAAGAGGCGAGACACATTGTAGGGTGGAGCCTTCTCTTTATTATTCTGAATAAACTTCTGTAATTACATCATAGGGTGCTTCACTATTTATACTCGGGGTTGAGTGTCTCTTTTCCTACTAGGATAGAGAGTCCTTTGGTAAATTGCCCACATACGGAGTAGGACTAGGATAGGTTCTCCTGGAACTTCCTTTCCTCCTCCAACAAGTATTATTATTATAACACTCCCTCTTGGGCATTTTACGACGACACACATGTCTCATTAAAAACTCCTTTATAAAAACCCAGTGGGAAAAAATGGAGAAAAGAGTACATAGTACCGTTGCTTCATATTGCACACAATGCCTCGTTAAAAACCTCTTCTTTTGAGAAACCTTCAGGTAAAAACTCAAATGAGGGAAAAAGAGTACAATGCTATATTCTTCTAGAATTTACTATATTGTCTTCTTGACTATAGAGTTAGGATTTATGTGTTCAAGGGAATTCTCCCTCTGATTTGCACACATCTTTAAATCTCCTCATTCCTATACCATGCCTATGCTTTTCAAAAGATTTAGCAGGTAGGGCCTTAGTGAACATATCTGCAAGATTATCACATGAGCGAACATGAGTCACCATAATTTCTTCATTCTCTTGCATTTCATGCGTGAAGAAGAATTTAGGTGTAATGTGCTTCGTGACCTTAGACTTAATATATCCCTTTTGTATTTGTGCAATACAAGCTGCATTATCTTCATAGATAATAGTAGGGGTTTTACTTACTTCAATTCCACATGTATTCAGTACATGGTGAGTAATTGTTTAGATGCCTCATACAAGGCAATAATCTCTGAGTGATTTGTTGATGTAGCTACCATCGTCTGCTTCGTAGATCTCCAAGAAATTGCAGTTCCACTACAGAGAAACACATAACCAGTCTGCGAGAATGATTTGTGTGGATCTGACATGTACCCAGCATCTGTATATCCTTCTAGGATTACATTTCCTTTCTTCTAGAAGAACAACCCCATATCTTCTGTTCCTCTAAGGTATCTGAGGATATGCTTAATGCCATTCCAATGTCTTCTGGTTGGAGCTGCACTAAATCTTGCTAGTAGATTAACAGCAAAGGCAATATCGGGTCTTGTACCATTTGCTAGATACATCAACGCTCCGATAGTACTTAGGTAGGGATATTCAGGTCCCAATACTTCCTCATATTCCTCTTTTGGTCTAAATGGGTCGGTCTCTACATCGAGTGACCTCACAACCATAGAGGTTCTGAGTGGGTATGCACTACTCATATTGAACTTCTCTAATACCTTCTTGGTATAATTTGACTGGTGCATTAGTATACCTTCTGGGGTATGCACTAGCTGCAAGCCTAGGCAGAATGTAGTCTTTCCTAAATCCTTCATTTCACATTCAGATTTCAGGAATGAACTAGCTTCCTCGATGTCTTGCGTCGTTCTAATGATATTTAGATCATCGACATAGATGGATATTATACAATATCCCATCTCTGATTTTCTAATGAATACACAAGGACAGTCTTCATTCTTCAGGAATCCTTTCTTCAGTAAAAACTCACTAAGCCTATTATACCACATTCTTCCAGATTGCTTTAAGCCATATAGTGATCTTTGCAGCTTCACACTATATAAGTTGCGTTCTTCTTCATTTGGGATTTTAATTCCTTCTGGAACCTTCATGTGGATTTCAGTATCCAACGACCCATACAGGTACGCTGTCACAACATCCATCAATTTCATCTGCAATTCCATATTTACTGCTAGAGAGATCAAGTACCGGAATGTGGTTCCATCCATTACAGGTGAGTATGTGATATCGAAATCGATACCTGGTCTCTGCGTGAAACCTTGAGCTACTAATCTCGCTTTGTATCTTACGACCTCATTCTTTTCGTTTCTCTTCCGGACGAATACCCATTTGTATCCTACGGGATACATTCTTTTAGGGGTGAGGCAGACTGGTCCGAAGACTTGTCTTTTGTTAAGCGAGTTTAGTTCTGCAGTGATTGCTTTTCTCCACTTTGGCCAATCAGAACGCTGCTTGCATTCTTTCATTGATTTGGGTTCTTCAACCTCATCAATGATGTGGGCAATCTTTTCTGCAAAATATATGTCGACATTCTGAGCTCTTCTATCATACTTTTCTCCTGTCTCAACATAGTATGTTGAGTTCTCCATGATTCTTTTGTCATGGTCCAGATCATCACTTATAGGTATGTTCAGATCTGGAATATCCGGTTTCGGTGCTTCATGTACACTCATTTCACCATTCTAGGGATTCTCATTAGTACCAAGCTTACGCTTACGCTCCATCGGACGTCTCCTAGGAGGCTTAGCTTGCTCTTGTACTTTGGGTTTCTTCGATACCCTTGCAACCGGTTCACTCCCCCTCTTCCTAGCATTTCTAGCTAGTGAGGTAGTGGCTCTAGTTTGGAATTCCATTTGAGCTCCCACTTCTTGGGGTATTTCAATTCTTTCCGGTGCATTTACTGCTGGTATATGAGATTTCATAATTCCCTGTGTGTTGGTGAATGTCTCTGGCAGTTCAATAGCAATCCTCTGCAAGTGGATGATATTCTGAACTTCTTGGTCAGTTTCTTTAGTGCGAGGATCCATTCCATGGATTCCAGGAGTTTCCCACTCTATTTCTCGGCGTTCTTTCTTGAGGTACAATCCTCCCCCTAATGCCGGGAAATGGTCTTCATTGAAGATACTATCAGCATATCGAGCCGTATGCAAGTCTCCAGTGAGAGGCTCAAGATATTTTATGATCGATGGGCTCTCAAATCCCACATAAACTCCAAGTTTACGTTGAGCTCCCATTTGTGATCGCTGAGGTGGTGGGATAGGGACGTATACGGCACATCCAAATTTCTTTAAATGAGAGATATTCGGTATCTTCCCTTGCACTAATGCTAATGGTGATTCTTCAACTTTAGCAGATGGTCTAAGTTGTATGAGAGCAGCAGCGTGTAGCACAGCATGTCCCCAACAAGTGGTAGGCAGCTGACTATGCAATAATAGTGGTCTTGCAATTAACTTGATCCTCTTAATTAGCGATTCTGCTAAACCATTTTGCGTATGCACATGAGGAACAGAATGTTCTACCTTTATTCCCAATGACTTGCAATAATCATCAAATACCTTCGAGGCAAATTCTCCGGCGTTATCCATGCGAATGGATTTAATTCTATGCTCTGGAAAATTATTCTTCAATTGAATTATTTGGGATGTAAGGCGTGCAAACGCATGATTTCTAGTGGACAATAGACATACTTGACTCCACTTCGAGGAGGCGTCTATTAATACCATAAAGTATCTAAAAGGCCCTGAGAGGGGACTAATAGGTCCACAGATATCTCCTTGTATTCTTTCAAGGAATGGTGTATCTTCTGCATGAAGTTTTAATGTAGAGGGTCTAGTTATCAATTTCCCAGTTGCACATGCCGTGCAAAAGAAATCTTCAAGATTATTAGGAAATTGTCTCGGTTGCAATTCATGCCCACTAGAATTCTTCAAGATTCTGCCCATCATATTACTTCCTGGGTGCCCAAGTCTTTCGTGCCATATTCTGTATGGTTCATGATTCTTCAAGATCACTTTAAACGCAGCTAAGCCATTCTGTGGTTTAATATAGGTGTAGTACATGCTTTCCTTAAAGGAGGGGAAACTTTCCACAATAGTTTTCTGATCTCCGTGCTTCTTAGTCATGATAAGACGTTCTTCGCCATTATCGTCATTAGTTTCTACATGAAAACCATTTGCACGGATATCTTTGAAGCTCAGCAACGTTCTAGTTGCGTCTGGATATAGTAATGCTGCTTGGATTACTAATGTCGTTCCATTAGGGAGAGTAAAGGTTGCCCTTCCGGAACCCACAATCTTTCTCCCATTTCCAATGAGAGTCGTTATTCCTTCTTCATACTTTCTGAGTGTTTGGAAACAACGAGTATCCCTAAGAACTGTGCTAGTGGTGCAACAGTCTACAAGACATAGTTCCTCTTCCATTGTACTACACTTGTAGGCAAAACAAAGGCAAATACTTCAAGAAAAAGCCAAATAACGACAAGGTAAAAGAAAAACCAAGGCGATTATATAGACTGCAAGTACTATATATTAAAAACGAGGTCTCTACTAGAGATTACATTAATCCACTTAATTCATTGCAGGAATTTAAAACTAAATGCATAACTACTACTCAAAACCATCTGCTAGATAGTATTATAACTAGGGAGAATTATTTCATGTCTCCATGCAAGTCTTCTAATTCTTCTCCAAGAAGATCATCTTCATCCATGAGATCATCATCCAGAGATAAATCTCCAGATCCTTCAAGGTTCTTGTTGTCATCTTGTGGTGTACCCATGTCCATCTTCGTGATGTCTTCTTCCTTCTCTTCATGCGAAGGTGACCCCTCTTCAGGTGGTGGACATTCCAAGAAGTGTGCTTCCTTCTGGATTTTCTTTTTCGTGCCATGAAGCTTCTGGTACATCTCAGCAACATGTTTAGGTGCTTTGCATATGCGTGACCAATGGCCATGCTCACCGCACCTATAACAATCTTGGTTTTGTTCACCATATGCTCCCCCTTTAAGCGTCTTAGGCTTAGCGTTCTTCTTCTTGGAGCGCTTAGCTTTCCGCTTACCCTTCTTTGATCCATTCTTTGGACCCTTCCCCTTATCATCCTTCTGGAATGAAGTAGCATGTGCTTCTGGCGGTGCAATTGAGCCAGTGGGGCGAGACATATGATTCTGCATAATAGTCTCATCCTCCCTCTGATCTTGCTGCAAGGCATTGCTCAATTGTACATAAGTTTCATACTTTTCTTTCTTGTATTGCCTACTCACATAAGTGAGTTTGGGGTGAAAGGTAGTGAGAGTCTTCTGTATAAGATCTTGATCCGTAAGATCTACTCCACATAGTTTCATGCGGGTAACTATGCTATACAGAGCGGTGTTGTAATCCTCAATAGTCTTGAAGTCTTGGAAGCGTAAGTTCTGCCAGTCACACTCCACTTTAGGCTTTAAGACAGATTCTATCTGCTCAAACCGATTCTTCAATGAATCCCACAAGACTTTTGGATCACGTTCAGTCATGTACTCATTCTTCAGGGTAGTACTTAAATGATGCCTCAGGAAATGCAGTGCCTGAGCCTGCTGCACATTCGTTGCAGCAGTATCTCCTTTTTTGAGGTTTGATCGTCTTCAAGAGATCTTTTCCACTCAAAAGGATTTCGGCATCAAGTGACCAAGACAGATAGTTTAGGCCATTCGGTGCCAGCACTTCAAATTCTCGTTTCACAAGATCAGACATCTACAAGATGTATAAAAATAACAGTGCATAAGTTTACTTCTTGTAAACCTAGTTGGTAGAATGCATAAAGTAATGGATTAAAAACTCGGAGCAAGTCCTAAAACCATGTTTCTATGATTAAAGGCACTTTTAATCATATTTTAATTGCTTAAACATGATATGCATGATTTCAGATCAAGTTACACAGTAAATATGCACAAACAGGAGGATTAAACAGCAAAAACAGCAAGCTTATATGTTTCTGACATAAAATCCCTTAAACCCAAGGTGTTATATGCAATATAACATTAATTCAGACAAATTCCATAGACTACAGGGTCTATTTTGCAATTTTTCTAGGTCAAATCGTAATTTCGGAACAATCTGGACCTTTTTGCAAAAATTTAGGACTGCGGTTCTAATATGGAAAACTTCAAGGTCTTTTCTGCAAAAATTCAGGACTTAACCGCAATTTCTAGCTTTTCAGGGGGTTTTTCGCAAAATTTCAGATTTTTCCGATTTTCCTCGTATTTTTCTTGATTTTTCCGAAATCAGGCCGGCCTGTGGGCCGAACCGGCCCACCAGGCCCACCCCGCGGCCCGGCCCACCATCCCGGCCTGCCCGACCAGATATAAGAGGGAGGGGCGGATCGGGGCGAACCCTAATCCGCCTCATTCTCTCCCTCACTCCTCTCCCTCACTCCCGACCGGCGGCGGCGGGCGAGCTCGTGCGACGAGCTCGCGGCGGCGGCGGCGTTGCAGTGCCATGGTGCAACGGCGCGAGGAGGGTGGAGGCGGGGTCCCCAGGCGAGCGCTTGCGGAGCTCGTCGCCGGGGTAGTGGTGGTCCGCGGCCCCGGTTCGTGGAGCGCGGAGGCGGAGCGGCGTCGCGCGGCCTTCGGGCCCGGCGCAGCTAGGCGGGAGGACGGCGGCGGGTGAGCTCATGGCTCACCGCCGTCGCGCGCGAGGAGGACGATGACCCGGGGCCCCCCTTGCGGCGGAGGGGTCCCGGACCCCCAGATCCGGCGGCCCCGAGGTCGGATCCGGTGACCTCGGGCGCGGATCCGGGCTCGGCGAGCTCGTGCGAGGCTCGCGGCGGGTCGTCGTCGTCGCGCGGCGGCTCGGTGGTGCGGCGGCGATGCGGGCCCCGCACGGCGAGGAGACCGAGCCAGGTCGAGGTGCGGCTCGGCTCGCGGGTTCGGCTCGCGGGCGTAGCTTGCGGGCTCAGCTCGCGGGCTCGGTGCGCGGCTCAGGTAAGTCGGTACGGTAGTCGGCGGCGAGGTTCAAGCTCGTCGCCGGTGTGCTAGGGTTAGGGTTGCGAGGTACCGGGACATGCAGGCCCACATATGCGATCGTTGGATCATCCGTTGGCTCTACAGTTTGTACTCCGGCGAGTTCCGTCTCCCCGGTTAGGGTTAGGGTTAGGGTTAGGACTAGGGATAGATCTGCAGTCTCCCCCTTTGTCCTAACTTTTTCTGCTTCTCGCACGGATTATGCTGTGTGGTGGCCTTCGAGCCACCAGTTTGTACATGGTGTGGACGCCGGCGATGCTTGCTGGCGATGGTGGCGGCTAGAAGCCCCACCTCTGTGTGTATGCAATGCGATTCATGATGAACTACTGCTAGGTGTAGTTTAGACAAAACTCGGTTTAGAAAAACCGAGGCCAGATGCAAGGGGTTCTACCGATCCTAGACTGCAGCGAGTCTACGCGATCAAAGAACGACAAGATCGATCTGCTAGATACCTTCGGGCTTGTAGTAGTCGTTCTCGTTGATGCAGGCGAAACTCGATGCCGTGTAGTCAGGATGCAGTGTAGTCGTTCCCCGTCAACAGCTTCGCGTTGGCGCGGACGTCGATGTCGTCGAGCACGGAAATCGAGGTGGCTCGATTCCCGTGGTCGGCGCGCTTCCCGAGGCGACGCGAATCCCGAGGCGGCGAATTGAAAAAAACTCGCCGACTCCCTTCTTCTCGGCGACTTCGGCGGCTTCTCTACCAGCTCCGTAGAGCGTGCTGATAACGTGTTGTGATAACGCTATCGACGGGAGAGAACAACAACAAAAGTAGACAAGAGGCGAGACACATTGTAGGGTGGAGCCTTCTCTTTATTATTCTGAATAAACTTCTGTAATTACATCATGGGGTGCTCCACTATTTATACTCGGAGTAGGGTGTCTCCTTTCCTACTAGGATAGAGAGTCCTTTGGTAAATTGCCTACATACGGAGTAGGACTAGGATAGGTTCTCCTGTAACTTCCTTTTCTCCTCCAACAAGTATTATTATTATAACAGGGTGAACCAAATTCTCATTGAATTGGATTTTTCCATTCGAGGGGGATCGGACAAGGTCGGCAGTACCCCCTGTGAGAAGGGTGGCCACGCCGTTCAAAGGTGACGTGCTCGTTCCTGCTGTGGCCACGGAGTCTCGAATGATACTGTGGGCGGAAGGCCTTGCGCCTTCACCTTCTATACATATAATAATAGCTCTGGACAGCACTTGATCACCTTTTTGCTACTGCGATTTTCTTTTAGACAAATCCTTCTTTTACTTCTTTGTTCCTGTTCTTTTTGCTACTGCACCTTTTTTTATCTGTTTTTAATGTATACTATGTATATAAACGGATAATAACATCATAAAGTCAATAATTAAAAATAAACGGACAGCCCAACAGCACGCATTTGCTTGTCACAAAACCGGCCCATAAAGTTAAAAAAAAGGGCCCATAAACTTGTGACGCAAGCCAAAGGGCTCATTAATCGTGAGCAGTTAGAGAAGTTGCGCGGCCCATTAATCGTGAAGTTGCGCCATCATCTGTTTCGCTAACCACTTGCTCTGTGCACGCGCAGGCCGCCATTGACGGCTTCCTCGCCAACACCGACCTCGCCCGCCGAACGTTCACCGTCTCCACGCATCAGCTCCACCGCCTCAAGCAGAGAATCGCCGAGCGCTCGCCGCCACCGGCCGCCGCGCCGTCCAGCTTCGTCACCGTCGTGGCGCTCGCGTGGGTGTCTTTCGTCCGCGCCAAGCACGCGGCCGGCCTCATCGCCCCAGACGACGAGGCCTACCTCTTCTTCTTCGCCGACTGCCGCGCGCGCCTGGACCAGCCGCTGGGGGACGGCTACTTCGGCACGTGCATCTCCGGGTGCCTGGCCACGGAGGCGGCGCGGGGCCTCCTCGCGGCGGACGGCGTCGCGCGCGCCGCGGCGGCGGTGGCGGAGGAGGTCCGGCGCGCGGCGGAGGAGCCCCTGGCCCTGTGGGACTGGATGGGCCTGGTGGGGCGGGTGGACCTGGCCCGGCTCGTGAACGTGTCCGGGTCGACGAGGTTCCCGGCGTACAAGGCGGCCGACTTCGGGTGGGGCCCGCCGGCAAGGACGGAGCTGGTCACCATGAACCATGACGGACAGGTGGTGCTCGTCGCCGGGAAGGGCGGCGCCGGCGGCGTGCAGGTGTCCGTGTCACTGAACCCGGCGCACATGGACGCGTTCAAGTCGTACTTCTTCCACTACCTTGGCTGAGTTTTTTGTATATAGGAGTATGTATGTAATAGAGATCATGGCATGGCATGACAAATTGTTTACATAGATTTTCCAATGAATATATATCTAAGGATTTTTGACATTTTCAATTGCTTACATTTCTGTTCCGAATGAAACTATACTCACCAAACAGGTTTGGTGAGTAATCTTATCGGAGCTGGGATTGCTGTGCTCCTTCGGCGATTCAGAGGAGACATTCTTCGAGTGGTGGCACAGGTAGTGTCGCGGACTGCAGGCTAAGCTTGCAAAGGGGCTGGATACGCTGACAATGCTAATCGCCTGGCTAGTGTGGAAGGAGCGCAATGCTCGAGGGTTCAACAACCGAGCGTGCACGACAGCGGACATCATCAACCTAATCAGAACATACGGAGGCCAGCACTTGGGTTGCAGCCGGCGCCAAGAACCTTGGCAAGCTGACGGCTTGGACAACCACCCAGTTGTAGCAGCGGCCAAATGGGTTGTGCTTTGTGTTATGTAATCGGCAGCCGCGTGTGCGTGGCGCAATGTTTTGTTTTTTGAGTTTTGTAAACTTACCGTTTTTCCTCAGTAATAGAATGATGCTCTCCTGCATATTTTCGAGAAAAAAATAAAACTACTAAAAAAACGTGTACAATGATGGTTTCAAGATAAGAGCATCTCCAAAAGAGCCCCAAAACCTCTCTTTAAATCAAAATATTAGGATTCAATCAAAAAAACCATCTCCAACAGCATCCTAAAGCTACTCCTAACTTTTTCATACCCCCTAAACTTCCCTCATTTGTAGCTACAGATAGGGGAAGAATTGGGATCCCCATTACTTCTTCGTTTACTAGAATTAATGATTTTGTGGCCCCAAATGCTGACGTGGCCTAATCAAAAGTGTTTTGATCCACTTTTAGGGAGGAACTGCTGGAGGAGGAAAGAAAAATTGTCCCGTATAATTTTTTGGTTACTCCCAAAAATAAATTTATGAGGCTAATTTTTTAGTAATCTCTTGGAGATGCTCTAAATGTTGTTTTATAGATGGAGAGGAAGACTGGCTTCTCGGGGAAGGGAGGCCTAGGAAAGTGACTAAAAGTGAGGTTGCTGCTGTAGTGCCATTTTTTACTACAGATTGTAATCCAATTAGCCACATCAAAAGAAAAGTTTCCTCCCATTTCTAGAAAAAGAAATTGAAAGTTTCCTCACATTGTTTTGTTCTGGTGTTATGACTCTGATATCTCCATTGCCAATGTCTGGTGTTGTCTCTACTACAACCTTAGATTGATTGGCTGAGGGAAGCATGGAGCGCACAGGTGTTTTATTTGGAGACAGCTGATGTTTATCTCGCAGGGCGACTGTAGGAAGAAGCCAAGGATCATTGATCTGCACTAAATATTGGGAAGGCCTATGTTTTTTTTTTTGGAAACACACTAGAGACGCGGATACTAACAAACATCGCTGAAAGAATAAGCAGCCGTAAATATTCAACAACTGTGCCAAGTCTGGAACTTCAACCTGGATGGTTTGGTTCCACCACAAAGAATCTAATCGTCTCGCTCTGAGGAAGCCTAGCTCATCATGAAATGTGATGATTTTTTTATTCCAACGCATATTTTGTCTTGCATCTCATTGTTTATCAAATCCACCATTGTCATATAAATTTTGTGTTGTCTTACGTAAAGTGTTTTTGTTATCCACATCGATTATATTGTCAGTTATATCTTAAATATCATTTTAAGCTTTTTAGACACGTCTGTGATGTAGATGCATTTGGTACTAGTAGTTAGAGTGTGACTTCAAATTAATGATGCGCCGAATGTGCTTTATGTGCTCCACTGAAGAAAAACAATTACTTCCAATTCAACATGTTCTTTATATGTTGACCAGTTTTAACATATTCCTGGTATTTAGATGCGGTTACGTGTCTTTTGAATAAAAAAAATTTGTATAGGATTATTTTTATATTGACACATAGGCAACTTACATGCACGCGAAAAATTTCAGCGGCTAACTTGTTAATTTTTTTCTTCAAACTCTTCTAGCAAGTACAAAGTGTTCCAATTTCCTGATTTTTGTGGGGTTGTCAGTTCTAGAGGGTCTGTTCCATGTTAACATGTTCGAATATGAGCTGCACACTGAAAAATATCAGTTATCATATTACTCTTGCATATTTTTCTGAATATTGTTTAGATCGTGGCAAGATATTGTTTAGATCGCGGCAAGATATTTTAGTTCCAGAGGGTCTGTTCCAGTTTTCTGAATATTGTTTTTAAATGGTGGCAAGAATGGATCGCACATGGTGCCTCCCTCCTAAATATGGTAATCGTAATCATAGCTATTATATCGAAAGCATCGAGGAACTTCAACCATAAGAGGAGGCTGACCTTCTTCCAATTAATAATTGGCAGAATATGCCTCATGTCCTTATATAAGCAACAAATTTATACTTCCGAGATCCGTCGACATGGTTTCTAGATGTTCACTTGCGTTTATATATCCCGGGTGTTTGCAGTGTTTCCACGTGCCAATCTTAACACACTAGTACAAATGAAGCCTTAAGTGGCGGGCGTTTTGGCGCTGCAGTGGCGGGTAAAGCGACCGCCACTACGTCTGCGCCATTGGAAAAAAAGAAGAGCGGTGACGGACGCTTTCGCCCGCCACCGGAAGGCACCAATAAGAATAAAAAAAAGGCGGGCCCCACGGCCGCCTTACCGGTCGGCTTGGTGGGCCCACGACCGCCGCACCACCCGCCCTGACGTCGTAGATCCCGCCGCGCCGCCGCCGTCCTGGAGCCCGCCCCCTTCCCTGCTGCGCAGTCACCGCCGTGGAGCCCGTTCGCTTCCTCGCCGCGCCGCCGTGGATCCCGCCCACTTCCCTGCCGCGTCGCCCGCATCCGCATCCTCATCCGCCACGCCTGCATCTGCAACGCCGCCGCACCAGATATGCAAACATGAGAAAAGAGAGAGGGAAAGAGGGAGGGAGGGGGAAAGAGAGACGCAACGTGAAGGGCTGACCTGGAAGCACCGTGCCGCGACGAGGAGGGCTCCTCGATCATCAGCGTAGATCCGGCGGGGATGGCGCGAGCTCCTCGATGACGACGGTCGTCGCAGATCTGACAGCGTGAGGTAGGGGATGGCGGAGATGCGCAGATCCGGCGGGGATTGCAGCGCGCGCGAGGTAGGGGATGGCGCAGCTCCGACGGGATACGAGCCGCCGCGGCGCCTTGGAGGAGCTGCCGCGTCCTAGAGGTGGTCGCCGGAGTGGTGGAAGAAGGGTCCGAGGTGCGCCGCCACGCGCCAACCCCTGCTCCTCCAACGCAGCTCCGCACCTGGAGCCACCAGATCCGCGCCGTCGTCGCCCCGCGCCGCGCCGTGGAGGAGAGAGCCGCGCCGTTGTCCTTGCCGGGCCGGCTTCTCCGTCGCTGGGGCCTCTTGTGAGCGAGAGCGCAGAGGAATATTCGAGAGAGAGAGAACGCAGGCTGGAGCAGAGGCGACGAGAAAAAGAAATTGAGAGAGGGAGAAGCACGCGGAAGGGATAAGGCTGTGGGTGTCGGTGATTTTTTTATTTGTTTTCTTGAGACAGTGGAGGAGATAAGGCTGGCAGTGCCTTTTTTTTATTTGTTTCCTCTTGGCTGGTGGCACTTGCAGTGACGGAGGCAACACGTGACATCACTGAGGTCTGTCACTAAAATCATATTAGCAGTGGCACATCGAAATGACGTCAGCAGACCCGTCACTACTAGAAAAGCTTCCTGATGATGTCAGCATTGTCCGCCACTACTTTTGCTAGTAGTGACGAATCATTGATGCCTGCTACTGCTATTTAGAACCCTCCGTCACTATAGGCTCTTATTGTACTGGTGACATATAATTTGAAATCTATTGTTTATTTGTACATGGTAGTCGTAGTACATGTATATCTTGTTATTATTATTATGTGCAAAGCAGGGAGCAGCTAACTCAATTATTATTATTTTCAAGTTCATCTAGCGGTTGCTGCTAAAAGATTAATCATGAATCTGGTGGGCATTACAGATTTAAAGATTTATGTCAAAAGGTTGCTTGTGAAAATATACACAAAAGTACACTCACTTGCTAGGGTGGTTGAAGTGTCGGACGCGGCCTGTGCTGGACGCCCAGGCTCGCATGCACATGCACCAAGGTCCACGCTAGCTCTCCCCAAACGCCTTGCCAAGTCGACGTGATATTTCCCTCTCTTTCTTTTCAGGAATATGATATTATTATTACTATTCTCTAAGACTGTAAGAGCATCTCCAATGAAGCCCTTATCCTGCCTCTTATCTCGGATTTGAGAGCTCAAAGGCAAAAAAACGTCTCCAACAATCCCCTTATCCTTCTCCTAAGGATGAGAGGGCTCTCAAATCCATCCTCTCCACTCTCATCCGTAGGAGCTCCACCGAGCCCCCTCATCCGAGCTGGTGGGGCCGGCAACCGCTTCCCGCGCCGCTGTGAAGCTTCCCGCGCCCATCATCGCGCCCGCCAGGCCACCACTGCCAGGCATACGGAGCCACCTCGAGCGCGCGCGCGGGCGCACCTGGGAGGCGCGTGCTCACCTCGACGGAGCTCGCCATAGAGGGTCATGGAGGGGGTTGGCTCGAGGAGGACGGCAGCGCCCATGGATAGGGAAGGGGAGAGCTAGGAGCTCGTGACAGCTTGAGCTTCAGCTTGAGAGAGAGAGAGAGAGAGAGAGAGAGAGAGAGAGAGAGAGAGAGAGAGAGAGAGAGAGAGAGAGAGAGAGAGAGGAATCGGTGATGGAGAATTGGAGCAGGGGGAAGAGAGCACGGAGGCAGAGGCAAGATTGGGTTCGGTGGGGAGAGAGAGGAAGGAGACGAATGGTGGGAGTGGTTGGGAGAGAAGATAAGATGGGAGAAGGTAATAGTATATAATAATACTGACATGTGGGGTCGGTAGAGATAAGGGTTCATATTTGAGAGGATTGTTGGAGATGAAAGTGAAATAAGAGGGCAAAACAAGATAAGAGGGCTCTCAAATGGATGTATAAGGGGGCAAAAATAAGAGCTTCATTGGAGATGCTCTAACGTATATGTTTACGCAAATTTTGTGTGTAGCGTGTAACGTGATATGGCTGGGCGTTGAGTTAAATATAGGTTAACTTGGTTCCCTGGCCGGCGCCCACTCGGGAAGACCTGCAGCTTGCCCCTCGTCGACATGGCGCCGCCGTCGGTCAAGATCATCGAGGAGGCCCGCGTCACCGTACCGAATACTGCGGCGCTGCCGCCGTAGCCGCTCCTGCTGTCCGCGCTGGACGCGGAGTGGCTCGCGCGCCCGCTCATGCAGACCCTGCTCATCTTCGTCGACGGCAACGGCGCCGGAGCCGGAGGCAAACATCCCGCCGTTCGCGTCCGTCGTGGCCGCCCTCAGCGCGTCGCTAGCGGAGACCGTGGTGCTGTTCCCCACGCTGGCCGGGAGGATCGTTCACCTGCCGCCGGCCACGGGCGACGCGGCCATCGACTGCGCGGACGGCGGCGTCGTCCGGTTCCTCGTCGCCGCCGCCGGCGACGTCGACGCGGCCCGGCTCGCGGGCGACGAGGACCACGACTCCGAGGCGTTCGCGCGGCTCGTGCCGGCGCTCGACGCCGGCCGGCTCCCGGCGGAGACGATGGCCGTGCAGGTCACGCGGCTGCGCGGCGGGGTGGCCCTCGGCGTGACCAAGCACCACGCCGTCGTCGACGGCCGGTCCGGGTGGCGGTTCATGCAGGCGTGGGCGGCGGCATGCCGCGGGGAAGAAGACGACGCGGCGGCCGCGCCGCCGACGTTCGATCGGGCGGCGTTGAAGCTCCCCGGCGGCGTGGAGCTCATGAGGAGCGTGCTGCGCAAGTACATGCCCAATCTGCCAGTGGTACGTTAACGTTCGCCGGCTTTAAAGTTGTTTATCGTAGTAGGGCAAAAATAGTTGTGTAATAACATGTGATTAGGTAATAACCATGTTGCGGTGAAGGCTCTGAAGTTCATGTTGCGGTGAAGGCTCTGAAGTTATGCTAGAGGTTAAAGAAAGAGCCATATCGTCTAGTCAAGGATCTAAAAAATTATATGAAAACTAATGGGCAATTGAAGGGAAGACATAAATAAAATTCTTTATAGGTCGGTATATAAAACCTGCTCTTGATTTTTTTTTTTGAGACAAAAACCTGCTCTTGATATGTAGGTGGGTTCTAGCAATTTGTCCATTTATAAAATATCCAAACAAGCCCAACAGCAGGGATTTCCTCATCATCAAGCTGGGCCCATATTCTCTTAAGGAAAGCTGCCCATTAACTAATTCGAATGTTGTCAGTCTCAAATCATCTCACAGTTTCCAACTTTACACATATTAGCTTCGTGGTCTTGTTCTGTGAAAAATTGTTCTTAGTGTCCAGTTTCATGTCACAATTTTATATACTTGGCATAAACCGAATACAGTTGTGATCAAATGTGCCATACATTAGAAACCTAATATCGTACCCTCGATGCGCTTTCATTTGCCTTTCATTGACTTGAAAACGGTACCGTCCAGCTTCGTCGCCGTCGCAGCGCTCGCGTGGGTGTCCTTTGTTCGCGCCAAGCACCCGGACGTCATCGCTCCCGACGACGAGGTCACCCTGTTCTTCTCGCGGACTGCCGCGCGCGCCTCGACCCGCTGCCGGGGGACGGCTACTTCGGGACGTGCATCTCCGGTTGCCTGGCACGGGCGACCGCGCGGGACCTCCTCGCAGAGGATGACACCGGCGGCGTCTCGTGCGCTGCGGCGGCGGTGGCGGAGGAGGTCCGGCGAGCGGCGGAGGATCCCCTGGCCCTGTGGGACTGGATGGGCCTGACAGGACGGCTGGACCGGGCCCGGTTCGTGAACGTGTCCGGGTCGACAAGGCTCCCAGCGTACGAGGCGGCCGACTTCGGCTGGGGCCTGCCGGACAGGTCGGAGCTGGTCTCCATGAACCACTACGGACAGGTTGTGCTCGTCGCCGGGAAGGGCGGCGTGCAGGTGTCCGTGTCACTGAACCCGGCGCACATGGAAGCGTTCAAGTCATACTTCTGCAGCTACGTTGGCTGATTTGTATGTTTGGTAATGGAGATCAATCTATACTAGATGAATACCCCGCGCGTTGCTGCGGGTCTTTTGATTGCTGTGAGAATGATGGAATACGTATGATAATGCGTGGGGATTTTAAAATTACAGGAGAAGAACAATCAACAAAACCGAAAATCTTCTAACTTTTGAGATGCATAAGGGACACATATTGCATCAATGTAACTGCAATTGAATTGCTATCTTTCCATGTGTTTAGAGGCAATCTCTAAGCTCAGCAAAGAATAGAAACGAACCCTGAACTCCTAAAGTACGGCAAAGTTCCACGCATGCTTCATTGTTTATCTTGTTTAAAGCCTTCAACTTCTAGTGATGATTTGACACCAATTTAAAGTACATAAACACTCAAAGCAAATATAGGAATAATACAATGCATTCATATTAAATCATGGGGAAAAATAATATAGGAAAATAAAGTGTATTCATATTATACTTTAGAGGGAAATAATGAAATTGACCTTTCATCTATTGAATCATTAATTGAAATTATATACACCTGAAATACACATTTGATCCAACATGGTAGCCATTGCTTGTGCATTTCCTTAATGTACCTGTATCAAACACCAAAGAACGATGCAACTAAGCATATGGTGGCTAGAGATAAAGTTAATTATAAAGGAGAGGAAGATGTAACGACCCGGCCAAGTATGAGGTGAGTGGATCCTTCGCAAGAGTGCAACAAAATGAGACCATTCCTCTGCCATATAAGTCGAGCTGAAAGAAAAGGTAATGGAATACTTAGAAGAAAATAGAGAAAATGGTTTAGGAAGTGATGAGCTGAGTGAAAATATGAACATAGAAAGCAGATGTTGACAAAGATTAGTACAAAATATATTGAAGTACCGAACCAACCCCTTCTACCGTGACCATCCATACATGCGTACTGAATCTCATGAGTTGTAATGGAATCAGGCTGAGTTACAAATAATGTAGAACATTCCCCCTCATTCATGCTCCTAAGACTAACAAATATAAACATAGTCAGTGCCTAAAGGAAGAAAGAATTAGAACGTTAACATGTATGATCTGTTGATTTGGGTGCAACAACAATCTGATAGCCATAAATATTAAAGAATGCATAGTTGCCTGAATGCATGATTGAAGAATACCAAAGCTAGAGAAGTTGCTCACGCAGGAATTTGGAAGGGACCTACAAAACAGGTTCAAGACAAATAATAATATTTGAGCCTTAGGGTGAAACCAAGAGATGTCCTACCTGCCGAGGCTGCGTTTGGGCAAGCCGAGAAGGAGTATTTAGAGGGGAGGAGGGGAAGAGGAACTGCTGCATTGATGGTGTTATTGTTTTTATTGCTCAGTGGTGGTGGGGAGTTTCTGTAGCCACCATTTTGCACTCTTTTCAATTTTTAGTAGCTTATAAAAGAATGACGTAAAGATTCACTCAATGGTGGTGGTGGAAGAGTGATTCGGCAGCCGTGGAAATGTTGCTCAGGGTGTGGTATGGAATGAGGCCGAAATGAACGGACAGGTGGGATTCATAGTCACGATCTGACGGTGGGAATTTAGAAGATGATGTGGCTGCATGAGAGTTGAGAGAAATAGGAGTTAAGGACATTTAGTTGGTTGCACTTATAAAGAAAGAGTAGATATGCTACATTGCACGGTTGGTTTTTTTTTTCGAACCAGAGAGCTTTATTAATTAAGTAGAGTTATTACAAGGTCCGATTGAAACTCGTTCACTCGACGGCTTTTAATTTCCAATGAATATTGCTCAGGATTTTGTTATTTTCAATTGTTTACATGTTACGAAATAAAGGTGTAGAAGAACTCTGTTAAGATTCTCTTGCAAAAAAATTGTAATTTGGACGAGGAAGATTAAATATATGGTTCATCCAATCAAGAGCTTGCCTCAGATTTCTCGAACCATAAGTCTATAGCGCGAGCCGTCGCGCGAGCGCCGTAACGCGCGTCGAGTGGATAAGGTGAGCGGGCGGCGCGGCGCGCGCCGGCAGTGGACGGCAGCGGGGTTAGGGTTCTGGGGTTGTCGCGCGTGGGGAGGGTGCTCCATTGCCCGTCGGCCATAGAAGGAGGGGGTTCCGAGGCGGCGGCACAGCGCTGCGGCGAGGCGGCGGTGGAGCCGCTGGACCAGTTAGCTTTGGGCGGCGGCTTGCCGGGCAGCGGCAGCGGGTACGGGCGGCGCGGCGCCGCCGGCCGCCGGTGGTGGTGGGGGGCGGAGGTTCGGGAGGTGCGGCGGGCGGCGACGGCGCCGGGGACGCGGGAGGCAGAGTGCCGGGGCGGGGGCGGCGGCTGGAGTTGAAGAAGCGCATCGGGCGGGAGGCGGAGCCGGGTTGGGGGCTGCAGGTGGCAAATCTGTTGGACGTGTGGCAGTCGGAGGGAGGGTAGGCGCGCTCGGCGAGCGCGTGTACGGACGCGCAGCAGCAGCTCCCTTTCTCGAATAATATGCTGTTACGGTTTGAATTCATGTTCTCAAGAAAAGTTTGATCGATTATATCGGCATTGCTATAAGAGCAAATTCCCTGCATGGCCTCAAAAAAAATGAAGCTTCCTCCTATGGCCTTCTCAAGGTTGAAGTTCCTTCTGAGGCCCAACATAAAATTTTTCTTCCCTCCAAGGCCTTCCGCAACTTCTACCTTCAAAAATCCCTTCCCAGCAACTCGAATTGTCGATTATACCCTCAGCTTTCTCCTTCTCTTCTCTCCATCGCAATTCGCAACTCACGTACAGACCGAAAAATGATTCGAGAAAAAAAAAAAGAAACAGAGGCGCGAATGGCGGAGGGCGCCGCTGGCGGCATCGGGGCGGCAGGCGCAGGCCCGGGCACGCCCGCGCCCCCACGATGGCGGTCGCCGCGGGCGTGGCCATCTCCAACCCCGCCGCGCCCGCGGCCTTCGGCAACCGGGCAGGGCTCGCCCGGGATGCGAGCCGCGGCCACATCGCCGCACCCGCCAGATGCGACGTCGCCAGCGCGGCCTCGGCGGGGGTCACCGCGAGCGCAGCCACCTCGAACCTCGCCGCGCCCGCGGCCTTCAGCAACTAGGTAGGGCTCGCCCGGGATGCGACCCGCGCCCACGTCGCCGCGCTCGCCAGATGCGGCGTCACCGGGCTGCGGCAGGCTCGCCCGCGCAGCCTGCAGGTGAACCCGACGCGGATCTTGGCGCCCCCGACCTGCTTCGACGCACGTTGTCGCCTCGTCGTCAGCTGCAGCCACAGTAAGGGTGAGTTGAGCTATGTCTTTGTCATTCGCAATCACTGAAGGCAACAATTGCATGCAACAACTGAATAGTTTAGATTGGTATGTAGCACTAGTTCTGAAATTCAACATTGAATGTCTCATAGGTTGGATGATACATGTTTCTTGCGGGAAATGGGATTGGATCCATATGTTCCGATCACGGATGGGGAATTTGTTGTTGATGGGCAGCAAAAGAACAACACTGAGAATGAGAATGATGAGGATGAGTATCTTAGGAATCCATTACCGCTAAATGAACATATAGGCGTTGATGAGGAGGGTATGTATTTAGAGATGGCGCCAAAGAATGCAGCTGCTGATGCTTTACAGGTGGTGCCTGTTGACGGTCGTTAAGTATCAACTTCGACCGCCAATATTCCTACAAATAAAGGAGAATTAGCATTTCTTATACGCATATTTATTTAAACTAATAAAGTTCCACGAGTTGTGGTCGATTTATTGATACAGATGTATTTCAAAGGAAAGGTGGACAAGGGCTGGATCAAACACCTCGACAAATTCAAAACGATAAATCAAGAGGCAATTGGACATGAAGAGACATTTATTCAAATGACAAATTTGATATCGCCATGTCGAAACCCTCGTCGAGATAGTCAAAATGGACTTTTGGTTCACCCAATTTGGAGTTTAGGAGCAGAAGTTATGCCACGAAGAAGATTTCAGCGAATGCTGAAAATAGTTGGCCGGCCGGCCAAATGGCCCGAACTTCCTCCAGTGGGCCACATACACTCCAAAACACCAAGCCCAAGTGCCCTCCATAGTGGATGAACAACCGACTTCGCGCAGGTGGGCTTTTGGGCCTAAACTTGATGATTACTCCACCATAACCGCCCCCAAGCGCTAGCCGACTTCGGAACCGACCTCACGGAGCAATCTGGAGCGTCCACACGGAAGGCGGTGGCCAACCGTCACAATGTGTGGCCGGCCGGCCTACCACCTAGGCCGGGCGGCCTACCTTGGCGGCCAATCTTCGTCAACCGCCTCTCACTTGCTCTATTTAATCCCCCCTCTCATTTGGGGCTATAAATAGAGGGGTGCTCGGCCGGTTACAACACACACCAAGTAGAGGAATCACTCTTGCATTAGTTTTAGTCTCCAAGCTCTAGTGGAGTTAGGCTTAGAGTAGAGCTACTTAGTTCCCAAGTTGTCTTGGAGATTCTGGTATGGCTCTTGTATCATTTTCTCTTTTTGCGACTTTATTCTATTTAATAATATTATTCTTTTCATATAGTCTTGCCTTGGTTAAGCGTTTCTTGTTTGGTTGTGGACCCTTGGCTTGCTTATGTAATAGAGTAATTATAATCTTCTTATATAGTGTTAGTGTGATATTCATATGCTTGTTATGTGGGTATTGCCTAGAGGACTGGCAGTATGGACATAATTGCCTTATTGTCACGTGTCCTATTACGTAGTATACCAGGCCATGTATATACTTAGGTTTACATGCATTTGCATCTCCAAGCATGAGTCCAATGATCTTTAGGATTATGCTCTAGATCCATATCACCGCCTAGGGGATTTAGAGTAATGTTTTAGCAATGTAAGCATGGTGCTTGGATTGGTAGAATACATTGGATGCCTCGTGCCCCACGGATTGTTTGAGGTAGACGGTAGGTGGTGACAGCCCTATTCGTCCTCGGTATCCCTCCACGTTCGGGTACGGCGTAGAGCTGTAGACCCGGAGTCGCCTGGCAGACCAGGGGTAAGCCGGTGCCCAATTTGCTTGAGTGCATATGCCTAAACCTTAGTTGATGTGCATGTATGTGTATGTTATATACTATGCCACTGTATAATGAAGTACAATAGGAACTTAGCTCTTTTCTTTGTTTTTCTCCACTTGGCTATGGATGTATATTAGAGTTGATCCCTTTCTTGTGTGTCACACTACCCATATATTATTGTTTAGCTATGCATGGACTGTGATCCATTTAAATGTAGACATTAACTATGAGCACAGTACTCTCTTGACCATCGTCTTCCCTGTGGAAATTATAAATTACGATACCTTGGAATACTCCCGGGTGAAATGCTACAACGGTATTCTCCGTGCGCTTGCGGATTTATTTATGACTCAACTTAGAGAGGCCATTGGAAAACTAAGGGGCTTAACCATATGCACTGATGCAGGACAAGCTGTTATGGCAGGGGTGGCTGAAGTATTTCCATGGGCTGAACATCGGGAATGTATGTTTCATTTGGTCAATAACTTCAAGAAGAGGTACCATGGGAAGGTGTTTGATGACCATCTATGGGCAGCAGCTTACTCCTGGAATCCGTATATGTTGAGAAGCATTGGTCAGCTATGGAGGAAGCAAAACCAGCAGCCACTAACTATCTAAGGAAGTCATACCAAAAATTGTGGACAAGGAGCCAATTCTCAACCATGTCCAAGGTGGACTATGTGACCAACAACCTTGCAGAGTGCTTCAATAATTGGATCAAGCATCACAAGGCCTTAAACTTGAATGACTTCATGGACAAGTTGAGACAATTGCTTATGGTCAAGTGGAATCAACGGAGGAAAATATCAAAGAAACTTGATGGCTTCATTTTGCCCCACATAATAAAGCAATTGAATGAGAAAAGTAGAGAATTGAACTTGGAAGTGGAAGAATGTTCTGAAGAAGTGGCTGATAGCAATGGGAGGCAGTGGCTTTCGGTTTGTGGTCAACCTAAATGACAGGACATGTTCTTATAGAAAATGGCAGGTTTCTGGTATTCCTTGCAGCCATGCACTAGCATTTATCACATCACTTAACAATGAACCAATTGAGAAATATGTTGACCCGTACTACTCAATTGACAAATTTAGAGTTGCATATAGTCAGCTTATTCCTGCTATGCCTGACAAGACCCAATGGCCCAAATCTGACCATGGATTTTTCATGAACCCACCTTTATTGAAAGCCGTAGCTGGTAGGCCTAAAACCGAAAAGTTTATAGGCAGTGGTGACAATAAAAGGAGAAAAGGCCAGCACCAGTGCCCTGTTTGCTTCGACTACGGACATCACTGGCATAATTGCAAGAAGGGTAGACCGGAAGATATTGCTGCTATCAAAGCTATCAAGTAATAATGTTTCTAGTTTTACTTTATTTTCTATGTGGCTTTTATGGAAACAACTCACTACTGATTTTCTCATTCTTATTTGTAGAGGAACACCAAAGAAGAGGGTAAAGAAAGCCAATTCTGCTCAAAGTTCCATTTTGCCTTTGGAGGAAGATGCACCAGCAGCATCTATGTCTTTTCCACCGAGGTTTGCAGTTTCTAACTTCCTGCCATGTTTATTCACACTTGTGATGGGATTCTGAGTTCCTACTTTCTCATATAGTCAAACGTTGGAAATAACAACTCACAAAAAGAGAAAACATGTTGAGTCTACTCCTGAACCATCTCAAAGGTAATTCATACTAGTCCTATTTCTGTTGCTGTTTTGTGTTACCATGAAGAGCCTTTGGAATGAATATTAATATATTGTATTACTTATAGCCGATCCTTGGAGGTTTCAAGTAAGAAAAAAGGACAACATACTGGCAGCAATTCTGGAGCATCAAAGAGGTCAAGAAGTGGTTCGAATCAGCCAGCTGAGCCTCTTTCCATTGACCATCCATTACACATAGAGCAGCCTGTGAAGCCGAAGCAAAGAAAAAAGGCCAAACCAACAAAGAAGACAGCAAACAATCCTAGAGTCCCACTGGACAGCCCCCTCAATGTGTACAAGAAGCAAAAGAGCTCCTCCTAGCCCTGCAATGAGCACAAGAAGCAAAAGAAGGCTCAGCATCTAAATTCTAGCATGATCTCATCTCTCCTATGTACTCCATGTTGAATAGTTGTTGTATGTCACTCTATGTGTGCGCACCGTATTTATGTGTGAACCTATCCACTTGTGAAAACTTTGCATTCGTCAAGTTAATTTGATTGTGATGTGTTCATGCATCTTGTGCAAATAACTCATGTGTGTGAATAGAGACCTCTTTGTCCAATTACGAAATGAAAGTATGAAAATAATGCTCATTTCGAATAAACATTTTGAAACAAAAATACACCTGTAAATTAATACTCATTTTCACACAATTTTTTTAATATAAATGAAGTCGTTTTCAAAACAGGGGTAAAATGGTACTTTTACGTTCTACTTAACACCGTTAAGGGCACAAACTAATGGAAGGGTCATGGAGGGAAGACAAAAATGATTTTGGGCCTCATAAGGAACTTCAGTTTAGAAAGGGCCATAGAAGGAAGCTACATTTATTTCGAGGCCATACAGGGAATTTCCTCTTGCTATAATAACACTAGGAAATGTTATCGTCATCGCTAGCAGCCCAGTCTACCGTAGGTGGCATAGGAAAATGATCGAGCAACCAAGAAACATAATGGCCGACAAGCAACCCGTTCCACATTCTATAGCAAGACTCTGAAGTGGTTTATATATATTTTCTGCTTGTCGACTTCAAATTAAAATTAACAAATAATATACATTGGAAGCTATAGGTTCACTGGCCTTCACTTTTCAGAAAGTTAGAGTAAAACACAGCTATGACACTAGTCGGCCCATCATAAATGCACAAACGCAAGTTGACACACAAACACGACTGCATATAGAACAAAAGACATGTTGATTACTGTAGGGATCATCGATGTGATTTTTTTTAGAACATGCGAAGCACGTATTTCATTAATAAGAAGATGAAGAGTTAACCAGAAACATTACAGGAGACTCGAAGGCCAAAAAGGTGAAAGATGAAACACAAAAGATAAACAGCTAGCAAAAAGACTCTAGCACTATGACTTACAACAGCCACACGACCTAAACCTCTTTGGCACGTCTCGACGAGATGATTCACCGCTTTAATCAGATCATCCACCGCAGCTGAACGAACCTTGAAGATGCCGAAGAAGATTAACGTGACTACCGATGTGATTTTTTTTTTACTGACATACCGATGTGAATCATTGAGTAAGGTCATCAGCATCTCTAAGAGACTCCCATAAAATTGGCCCTATAAACTTGTTTTTGGGAGCAACTAAAAAATTATGAGGGACAACTTTTCTCTCCTCCTCCAACAGTCCTCCCCTAAAAATGGATGAAAACACTTTTGATTGGACCACGTCAGCATTTGGGTTCACCAATAATTTCCCATTCTATTCCAACCTCCGGTAATTCTTTTGCTATTTTATCTGATGAATCTCTAGCTGATAAAGTATGCAATATGGGTGCTTCTCTTTCTGTGAATGATTTCAAATCTATCGATCTGATAAGAAACTTGGAGACAGCTAGATGCACTTTACATAATAAGGCTGCAGCTATTGCCAATGAGGGCATAGTGGAGACAGCTGAGGAAAAGGATTCTATCAAAATGATTGAGTGGTTGGAAACAGAGGATGAAACTGATAATGAGGGTTTCATCCTAGTAAGTGCGAAGAAAAAAAGAAGTGCAAAAAAACCTGTTTTTGATGTCAAAAATAGAAGAAATAATAAGGAGGCTCTGAAGTCAGGCTCCAGTAACCAAGCTCCTCCTGTACAGAGACCTATCAGGGGGGCTAGGTTAAAAGGAAAACAAAATCTCAAAGTTTAAACAAATGATAGGTTTCTACTGGAATTGCAGGGGGGTAGGCAAAAAAGGAATGCCTAGAACTCATCCAAGAACACCATCCTGGTTTCATTTGTTTTCAAGAGACAATAAAAAAAGAATATTCTGACTCTTTCTTGAGAAAGTTTGATCCTAACAACATTTTCAAATGGCTTTGGATACCATCAAGGGGTAGGGCTGGTGGCCTACTGAGTGGTATAAATACTGATATTTTTGATGTAGAAGATACTAAGAAAGGAAAATACATTCTACAAGTATCTGTTTGTGACAAGCTGTCCAAACAGAAATGGCATGTTCTAAATGTGTATGGGCCTCCCCAAGATGAAGATAAAATTGAATTTCTAACAGAAATGTCTTCCTTCTGTTCCAAACTGAAAGATCCTTTCATCATGGGAGGTGATTTTAACATTCTGAGATACAGTTTTGAAAAAAATAAGGATACCCCACTCTCTTCCTACTCTCCTTTATTCAATAGTGTGATACAAACTCATGAATTGAGAGAACTCAACATGAGTGGTGGTATCTACACCTAGACTAATAATCAGGAGGACCCAACTCTAGAGAAGCTAGACAGGGTTCTAGTTAACAATGAGTGGGAAATGATGTACTCCCTGGTCAACATTCAAAAAATCTCCAGAGATTTATCAGATCATAATCTGTTACTAATCAGTACAGATAACATCAAGAAAAAATGTCCCAGACAGTTCAGATTTGAACTATCTTGGTTGGATAAGCCAGGCTTCATGGAAAAAGTAAAAGAAATATGGGATGAACCTACTGGCAAATGCACTGCGATAGATATAATGCAAACAAAAACCAAAAGAGTGAAGAAGTATTTTAAGGGTTGGGGTTACAATCTTGCTGGAGAAGTTAAAAGAAAGAAAAAGTCCCTCAAAGAAGAACTGACTGCTCTAGAAGATCTAGAGGAGACAGGCAACATATCTGATAATCAAGCAAGGAAAAAATCGTTTTTGCAAGCAGAAATTCTGAAAATTTATGCTGATGAAGAATTGTATTGGTACAAAAGAACCCATTCTACTTGGTTATTGAAAGGGGATAATAACACAGACTTCTTTCATCGAACTGCCAATGGCAGGAAGAGAAAGGGAACAATTTTCAGCTTGATGGATGGGGATAGAAAAATTATTGGGGATGAAGCTCTCCTCAATCATGCCACAGACTTTTATAAAGATCTGTTTGGTAAAGCACCAGGGAATTTAGTTCCTATAGACCCATCATTATGGGCAGAGAATGAAAAGCTAAATAACCAAGACAACGAAATGTTAGATAAGCCTTTTTCTGAGGAAGAAATTAAACATGCTTTATTTGAGATGGAGACAAACAAAGCTGCTGGCCCAGATGGGATACCAGTAGAGTTTTATCAAAAATGTTGGGATATAGTAAAGAAAGATATCATTCTACTTTTTCCAGGAATTCTATGAAGGAAAACTGGATGTCAGTAGAATGAATTATGGTATTATTACCCTACTGCCAAAAGTAGCTGGAGCTGAAAGAATCCAGCAGTTCAGGCCTATATGTCTTCTCAATGTCCTATACAAACTGATTACCAAAGCTATGACTATGAGGCTGGAACCTTTTATGAACAAGCTAATTGACAGGTGTCAAAACGCTTTCATAAAAGAAAGAAACATCATGGATGGGATTCTAGCCCTACATGAGATTTTACATGAAACAAAAAGAAAAAAGGAGGTGGGTGTGGTATTGAAACTTGATTTCGAAAAAGCCTACGACAAAGTTAATTGGGACTTTCTCTTTGAATGTCTAAATATAAGAGGTTTTAGTGAGCTATGGAAAAAATGAATCACACAGGTGGTGACAGGGGGCACTTTGAGTGTTAAGCTAAATAATCAAGTTGGCTCTTTTTTCACTAGCCATAAAGGGGTGAGGCAGGGAGATCCACTGTCCCCCTTCCTGTTCAACTTAGCCGCTGATTGTTTGGCCAAGATGATACACAGAGCTCAAAACAATAGGTTGGTAACAGGGCTAGTTTCACATTTATTTGAAAATGGTATAGCGGTGTTACAGTACACCGATGATACTATTTTATGCCAACAACATGATGTGGAAAAAGCAAATAACTTGAAACTGTTGTTGTACACATATGAACTGATGTCAGGTCAGAAGAGTGAAATAATCATGTTAGGGGGAGATAACACAATAGCTGAACAGTATGCGGATTTATTTCACTGTCAGGTGGGTGATTTCCCCGTCAAATACCTTGGTGTCCCAGTGAGTCCTGGGAGACTAAGAGTGAGCGATTGGGACCCTGTAAATCAGAAAGTTTTTAAAAAGCTAGATGTTTGGAAAGGGGGGTGCACATCCATAGGGGCGAGGACAACTCTCATCGATGCTAGCCTTTCAAATGTGCCCACTTATCACATGTCCATGTTTTTGCTACCAAAAACAGTGAGAGACCTGATAGATAAAGCTAGAAGAACTTTTTTCTGGCAAGGTGGGGGTACCAAGAGGAAATACCATCTTGTTAGATGGGAAAAAATATGCATGCCAAAAAACAAGGGAGGCTTAGGGATAAAAGACCTTGAAAAAATGACTGTGAGTCTCTTGTGTAAATGGTGGTGGAGATTAGAACATGAGGAGGGTATGTGGCAAGAAATTGTACGCAAAAAGTGTTTGCAAAATAACTCGATTGCAACAGTGAAGCACAAGCAAAGTGATTCTGCCTGCTGGTCTGATCTCTTGAAGGTTAGGGATCTGTTCCTCATAGGCAGAAAAATTAGAGTTGGTAATGGACAAAACACTAGATTCTGGGAGGACTGCTGGATGACAAGCAGTCCTCTATCACTTTTGTTTCCAGAGTTGTATCAAATCAGCTAGAAAAAAACATACTAGTGAAAAAATGCCTTGAGATGGACTGGACTTTAAATTTCAGGAGAAGTCTAACCCCAAATCTGCAGGAACAATGGGAGAAAATAAAGAACCAGATTAACAGTACTCATTTTTCAGATGAAAATGATATTGTTTCCTGGAAACTGAACAAATCTGGCACTTTCACTGTCAGTTCTTTGTACAATTGGCTGGTTAGGGACGTCCCTGATCAAAAAAAGAAACATATTTAGAAAGCAAAGATACCACTCAAGATAAAAATTTTATGTGGCTGTTAGAACAAGACTCAGTCCTTACAAGGGATAATATGGTCAAAAGAAAGTGGGAAGGAAACGCTGATTGTAATTTCTGTACGCAAAAGGAAACTGCTAAACACCTTTTCTTCCTGTGCCCCATTGCGAAAGCTGTGTGGGGCTATGTGGGGGCTTGCATTGGAGCTGACTCCATACCTTCTTCAATTGCTCAGTACTATGTTTGCATTAGGAGATTCTTACCAGGAGGGGCTTCAGTGTATACTGAAAGTCTGGCTGCTTTTTGTTGGGCATTGTGGAAAGCAAGAAACAAAGCTTGCTTCGAAAAAATACTGATTTCAGACCCGGCTAACGTGGTGTATCATGCCTGCTCTTTTCTTCTCTATTGGGCAGATTTGATGAAAGAGCTGACCAAGGAGGACCTGGTGCGAGGTGTTGAGGGCCTGCTCCAGACGGTGTCGCAGGTGAACGCCGTGCAAAGGAGGCGTGCCAAAAGGTTCCAGCCGCTTCTTCTTCCAAGTAACACTTCTACCCTTCCAGGAGATGGTGGCGAGGAAGAAGGCCACGAGTGATTTGCCTAGCAATGTGATCTTTCAAGAAGTCTAGCCTATCTGTTTTGTCTCTTTTTGTTGCTGTTAGAATGGCTCTCGGTCTGTAATTTGTGCTTTTCGTTCTCCATCGCTCTGACTTATCTGGATGTTTTGCTGGTGGTTGTAAACGCTTAACTTTTGTTTTCCGTTATGAAAGTAATGGAAAGGGGCGTGGCCCATGTCGGAAAAAAAGCATTTGGGTTCACAAAAACATTAATTTCATAGCAAAAAGAAGAGATGGAAGCCCTATTTCTTCCCTTATTTGTAGCTACAAATGAGAAAAGTTTAGAGGCTATAAAAAAACTGTGAGTGGTTTTAGGGTCCTGTTGGAGATAATTTTTTGATTGGATCTTAATATTTTGATTTAAAAGGATTTATGGGACTCTTTTGGAGATGGTCAGCAAGCGCCATATATCAATTATGGGATAATTGAAGCAAGTGCCAATTCGAATGGTAAGGAGCACCAAATCCATAACCGTCGGAGAGAATTCGATAACTGCGGGAAGCCGTCAAAGTGGACACAAAGGTGGGCTTTGAAGGCGATCATCAAACGTCAGAAGGGAAGCTGCCTTCCGAACAAGCAGCCATACCCCACGGGGGCGCCCGACAAATCCAAAGCACCAACCCCAGCCCGGCCACTAACCAACTCGTTGACTGTCCCCGCCCCATCGCCATGCCGCCATCGGTCAAGATCGTCGAGGAGGCCCGCGTCGCCGTTCCGGCCACCGCCGCGCTGCCGCCGGAACCGCTCCGGCTGTCCGCGCTCGACGCGCAGTGGGTCACCCTCCCGCTCATCCAGCGCGTGCTCATCTTCGTCAACGCCGACGACGACGACGACCACTGCGCCGTCCCACCGTTCGCGTCCGTCGTGGCCGACCTCCGCGCGTCGCTCGCGGAGACCGTCGCGCGGTTCCCCACGCTGGCGGGGTGGCTCGTGCACCAGCCGTCCACGGGCGACGTCGCCATCGACTGCGCCGCCGCCGCCTGCGGCGGCGTCCGGTTCCTCGTCGCGGAGGCAGGCGACGTCGACGCGGCACGGCTGGCCGCAGACGCGGACCACGACTCGGTGGCGTTCGCGCGGCTCGTCCCCGCGCTTGACGCCGGGGAGCTCCCGGCGGAGACGATGGCCGCGCAGGTCACGCGGCTGCGGGGCGGGGTGAAGCTCGGCGTGGCGATGCACCACGCCGTGGTCGACGGCCGGTCCGTGTGGCGGTTCCTGCAGGCGTGGGCGGCGGCCTGCCGCGGGGAAGGCGACGCGGACGCGGCTGCCGCGCCGCCGACGTTCGACCGCGCGGCGGTCAAGCTCCCCGGCGGCGAGGAGCTCGCCCGGAGCGTGCTGCGGAAGTACGCGCCGGATCTTCCCGTGGTACGTACGTTTACCCGTGCCTTCTCGGACTTTGGTAGTTTCCAAAGTGAGCTTGCGTTGGTCCCGCACGGCGGCGGCCGCTGGCTTCGACGGCGTGCCACGACATGGCAACGTGCCGTGCCCAGATACTCCGCACAAAGCCAAAAGCCGCCCTACTACCGCCCTCCTGATTGGTTTGAATGAAAAAAAAATGAGGGGATAATCTAGCCGTACGATTTCTGTACTTCAACACTCGGCTCATGCAACAGAAGAAATACTCTTGTGAGTCGCATGATTTTTCTCCAACACCGGCAAGTCCTCCGACGAGGTTTCCTTTCGGCGGCGAGTGGGTTCAATTCATAATAATTGATTTTTGTTTTTGAAAAATCATAATAATTGAGATGGGTTTGAAGTTTTAAATCAGGCCAGACCTTGGTGGGCTTCTTACTATTTGGAAACAGACCCAATGGGCCATGAATCTGGTCACTGGGGCCCAATGGAGAAAAGCTCAGTGTTTTCCACTCTGACTATACTACTTTCATGGCGCGCGGTTGGCGCCACACCGCGCATGATGCAGGCCTCTGTCGCGGGGTTCCTCATTCGCCCGAACCTCTCCCGCCGGACGTTCACGATCACCCCGCAACAGATGAACCGCCTGAAGCAGCGCATCGTATGCGACCTTTCACCGCCGGCAACCGCGCCGTCCAGCTTCGTCGCCGTCGTAGGGCTCGCGTGGGCGTCCTTCGTCCGCGTGAAGCACACGACCGGCCTCATCTCCGCTGACGACGAGGTCTACCTCTTCTTCTTCGCCGACTGTCGCGCGCGCCTCGACCCGCCCCCCGGCGACGCCTACTTCGGCACCTGCATCTCAGGGTGCCTGGCCACGGCGGCGGCGCGGGACCTCCTCGCGGCGGACGCCGTGTCGCGCGCCGCGGCCGCGGCGGCGCGGAGGTCCGGCGCGCGGCGGAGGCGCCCCTGGCCGGGTGGGAGTGGATGGACACGGTGTCGCGACGCGCCGACATGGACCGGCTGGTGAACGTGGCTCGGTCGACGAGGTTCCCGGCGTACGAGGCGACGGACTTCGGGTGGGGCTCGCCGGCCAGGACGGAGCTGGTCACCATGAACCACGACGGGCAGGTGGTGCTCGTCGCCGGGAAGGGCGGCGTCTTGCAGGCGTCCGTGTCGCTGCACCCGGCGCACATGGACGCGTACAAGTCGCACTTCCTCAGCTACGTTGGTTGATTTTGATTTGTATGGATGTGTCCAGGCCAAATCATGCTGTTCGGTTCTTGCACGAGCCACATCATCATGAATTATATATAGTTCACAACAACGTTTTGAATGTTTCTGTTAGTTAGGGAAGGCTACTTGAATAATAAATCATGAAGAAGGATAAAGAGTTTCGATTTCTTAATTAAACCTTTTGATGCAAAATAAATAAGGAAGAACGTTGCTATAGTTAACACGACAGCGACAACAACTAATTAGTAGTATGCAAATTACGAGGCAGTGCAGCATCATGCTACATAATAGTATATCTCTCTCTTCTACTCTACTATATCGAGCTACGTCATCCATCGATCATTCACCATTGCACGCCATGGAGGTGGCCACCGAACCCTCTCTGCACGGCGCCATTCTCCTCCTCGCCGCCGTCAAACTCCACCAGCTTCGACCCCTCCCCGCCGTACGCCGCCCTCCCGGCCGAATAGTACGACGTCGCGCCACCGGCGGCGCCGAACCCCACGCTGACGCCCATCATGAGGCCGACGTGCGCGTCGCGGCCGTCGACGTGGCCCACGCCGTGCGCCGCGACGTCGTCCGTCCCAAGAGGAGGACCGCCGCCGTGCGCGGCGCCGTCGACGTCCGCGTCGCCGTGGCGCCCTCCGGCGCCGCCGCCGCCGAGGACGGCGGCCTTCTCGCCCTCGGCCTCGCGGTAGCGGTTGAGGTAGGACTTGAGCGGGCCCACGTAGGCCTCGAAGCCCAGCGTGGTCATGGCCCAGAGCAGGTCGTCGCCGTTGATGGTCTTGCGCTTCTCGCGCTGGCACTTGTCGGAGGCCTCGCCGGTGACGAAGCTGATGAACTCCGACACGCACTCCTGCACCGTCTCCTTCGCCTCCTTGGAGATCTTTGCGTTCGCCGGCAGCGACTTCTTCATGATGCGCGACACGTTCGCGATCGGCAGGAACCGGTCCTGCTCCTTGGCCGGCGAGTCGCCGCCGCCGCCGTACCCGGCCGCCGCCGCGGCCGCCGCGGCGCCGGACTCGTTGTCCGACGGCGGGCTGCCCACTGGGCTCAGCAGGTGGCCTTGCTGCTGCCCGTAGCCGCCCTTCCTGCTCTTCATGCCCACTACACGCGGTAGCTGACTAAGCTTTAGCTGTAGGAGAGCCGACCGAGAAAGATGAAGCAAGGGTGTTATGAGAGTTGGGGGATGGACTTGATGTCCTTTTAAAGTTGGAAAGGGGGGAGCAAGCTAGGTAGGAGAGATGCGAGTGGGAGGACGGTATTGATGCCGACACAAAGCAAATACAAAGATTATTTTTAGACATTACAAAGATTCTTGCTAGGCTGCCTATGGTGAAGTCAAAAACAATGCGGCTGTTCCTGGTGGCTAAGGGCGTATTTGGAATTTCCTTGAGATTTCTATCAAAATATTGTGCACGATAATTCAATTCTTCTCCCCGTAGGATTTAGAACCAATGCAATAGAGCGGTAGAATTTTGCTATAGTCGAGATAAAGGTATTAAACTAGGATTTCATCTCTCATGCATGTTACATGTCCTCATATTCACATGAATCCATTTTTTTTTCTTTGGGGGAAACAATCTCATGAATCAAAATGGCGCATGCTGGATGCATTCTCTGTTATACATTCTGAACTGCTATGGCGGATGTCAAGATTCCGGAGAAAGACCACTATACGTGAAGTTATGTAGTTTGGAGGCCAAAAGTTCAAAACTGAAAACAGAGGAGGAAACACCAAAATATTCCCTGTATAGCATGGCATACTCCACAGGCTGGCCACTAACCGTGTCATTTCAGGAAATGGTATCTACACAAAGATTTGAGAGGTTCCTAGATCAATAGCAAGGCATCACATTAGTGGAACAGATGCACTACAAACTTTTTACCAAAAGAAAAGGGGCTCATACACGGCTTCACAGACCCTGCAAACTCATGACTAACTAAAGATGGCATCTACAAACGTATGTTTATTATTACCATGATTTTAGTTCTATTTGATTTTGAGCTCCGAAAAATATCTTTGTTAATAGCTCTCGCTTGGTGGAATATGGTATCTCTGTGATTTGAAAAAAGCCGGGATAAAGGCCAAAGAGCCCTTGTGAGAGATGCCTCTCTTATCCCCCTCTTTTCTTCTCTTTTCCGGGTTCAAAGGCGCTGTGGATTATTCGCGCCATCACATCGCGCAATAATAGAAGAACATATGATAGCAACTTGGGTGCAGGAGGGGATTGATTAACGTAAACAGGGCATAGTTTAGTCTTTTAAGCAGGCTTTGGATTTCTAAAATGAATGGGAGATGCTACTTTGATTTGGACCTAGCTAGGTTGGAATGGTAAACACATGATTTCTTTAGTTCTAGCAGCCGGAGCTTAGTTTGTGAACCGAGATCGTGCCATTTGTCAGATTCCAGTGCAGGCTCTGCCGCAAAAGGTTGTTTATAAGTGTTTTCAGTTTTGACACTGGTTTCGCTTCTTGCCTTCGCCGGGGGGTTTTTTTTTTCATTTAGAAAGCACGCCCCTTCTTTTTCGACAATGTTTACTTAGATGACAGAAGACCAGAGCAAATTTGGCCCAGCTCGGCAATTTTGGGTGAATATTGGCTTTTATGGCTGCGACATGGAGTTTGGATTTTCGAAGACGTCATGGAATTTGAACTGAGCAAATCAAGTCTGAACCCCGAATTGACTGCCAGGACTTCTCTCTCTCTCGCGTCTTCCCCCTCGCTACAGTAAAGAGGAGGCGACTCCGAGGCGAGTTTCTCTCCGGCGGCGGCTCCCCCCGTTCTCCTTCCCCTCCGGCGGCCCGCGGGGCTTCGGAGGGTCGGGAGAACGGCGGAGCTGCCGTCCGGCCACCTTCTAGCTACTTGTATAGGTAGTAGATTAGGTATCCCCATGCTAGGGTTAGGGTTGGCGGCGCCGTCGTCCTTCGCGGTGAATTGAGCTCAGAGTAAAGGTAAGATCATAATTGTCCCTATAAAGAATGATATTGATAAACAATATGTGCGACTATATGTGGAGATAAACTCTTTTTTTTTTTAGAACAATATGTGGAGATAAACTGTTTTGGATTAAAACTCAGCAGGCCGGCTGAAAGGCATGGCGAAGCTTAATTTTAACAGGCCAAAGCCCAAAGAGAGCCCGAGCCAATATTAACTTTGCTTTCAAGCTTTGCTTGATCTTGCTGCTGAGCGCAGCACCCAGCAGCACATACGATCCCCCCTCAAAAAAGAAGCAGCAGCAGCACATCCAATTATCTTCTTCTTCTATTGATAATAAAATAATACCTGAATTTTCTTTACCATGCATATATTAAATTTCATGTAAATTTTTCATTGAACACAAAACCGTGTGCTTTAATTTTTATTTTTTTTTGAAGGAACTGGAGGAGCAAGCCCCTACAGGTTAATATATTGATAAATAAGGAGTCTTTGTACAGAAACTAAAGCTATGAAAACAAAAGAGGAAAAGGAAAACTGCAAAACAACTAAGACATGTTCTGGATCCATTGTTCAATGCCTTCAACATGCTTTTCTTTAGCTCGATGTAGCACCATCTTGAGCTCTTGAAATAATTTTTCTCGGCACCTATGAACTGTAGGATCAATGTTGCTGAAAATCCACTCATTTCTTGTCGTCCAAATACTCCAGCACATGAGAATGACAATGTCCATGTAGAATGGAACATTGAGCTTCCTTTTGAGGATTTTAACCAACTGAAGCATAGGCCTATGCACTGGCAGAGTCAATCCAATTGTGTGCTTTAATTTATTTGGCCATTGAGAGTGGTAAAAGGTTGGCTTGACGATGAGGGCTTGATGAGTCAACATAAGACCCTGTTCGGCAGCGCTAAAAATTAGTGGAGAGAGAAAAAGTCGGCACCGTTTAGGAGTACTAAACAAAGTCTAATTACAAAACCTATGTCACGACCCCTAGGCTAATTCGCGAGACGAATCTAATAAGCCTAATTAATCTATGTTTTGGAACAGTGATGCTACAGTAATTATCTTCTAATCGCCGCATAATTACCCTCGTTGGATTCGTCTCGCGAATTAGCCCAGGGGTTCTGCAGTTAGTTTTGTAATTAGACTTTGTTTAGTACTTCTAAATGATAAGAATTTTTTCTCTCTCATCTAAAAAAATCGCCTCCGAACAGGCCCTAAGTTTATAGAGATTTAAGTGTTTCGCCTCTAACCTCGTGCCTCTCTACAGGTTGTCCAGTCTTGATTTGACACAACAACACTTTTTCCATGTTAGTAACCGACCAATATGGAACCATCGGGAAGTAATCTAGCTCCTCCGATATATGACATTCCTTATATGCCCTTCTCTTTTCATGATCTTGCATGTTAGAATATACGATGGTTGTCTCCCAAACATAAGAACCACAAGAAGCAAACAACTTTCTGGTATTGTTAAGCAAAAAAAGAGAAAGTATATATGTACATTATATATTTCATCATCATAGGAATCAAGTGGCATCTAATATGGCTTAACGTGACAATTATCATTCTTCTTACTTAATTATTATGCATAGCTACAAAGAATTCTCAAAAGTTTGTTTGTCATGTACCAAAGCCGGAGGGGGAGGAGGGTGGGGGGCACAAGCCCTCCTAGTTGTTGCTGCACAATGGAGAGGAGAGTGGCAAGAGAGACAATATGAGAGACAGGAAGCACAAAAGGAGGGAACCTCCTCCCTTACATGTCCATAGATTATTTTTGACACTAATACCATAGAGCGCCAAAATTATAAGTTATCGATATAAGGTAGTCTCATCCGCCATTATAAAAAATTGTTTGGTGCAGGATCCAATCTGAATCAGGATAGAGGATCGCTAACATAAGACAATTTTTTATGGAAGGCATGCCAAAAAAACTAATTTAATTATAAAAAAGCATCATTTATCATTTACTTTCGAATTTCGATGTTACCATCACTACCACCACAAACCTTTATTCTATAATGATTAATGAGTCCTTCACGCCATGTTGTGAACGGAGTGTACTGGTGATTTGTTTGGCTACTATTGCCCTCAGTTCGTTTCTAATTGCGTCACACTTACATTAGTAACAAAATAGCTGATTTGATCCCTGAATTTTCTCTTAAAGCTCCATTTCATCCCTCAACTTTAAAAGAGACAATGTGATACCCCACCACCCTGAATAAACCCACACCCACAAGGAAACGGGTGGAACCGGATGTACCCACGAGACGTGTCAACATAAAAATATATTTAAAAATAGGCTCCATGAGTACTCCCTCCGTCCCGATTTAATTAACGTTTTAGGGCAACTCCAGCGTATGCGCTAAGGGGGTGCTGGGAGGAGAGAGAAAAGGATGGAAGGGGTGCAATACGTTGCGATGGTGGTGCTGGGTGTTTTCGTTTTCAGCCCTCTAAATTTTATACCTATCACATCAAAAAGAATCTTCACATTTAAAAATATTTTAATTAGTTTAATGACAAAATCTTTTTGACAGATGGGTGCTAATTGCGAGACGATCTAATGAGCCTAATTCATCTATATTTTACTACGGTGATGCTACAGTAACCATCTTCAAATCACTACTTAATTACCCTCGTTAGATTCGTCTCGCGAATTAGATAGGGTTCTAAAATTAATTTTATAATTTGACTTTGTTTAGTACATATAAATGATAAGATTCTCTTTGATGTGACCTCTCTAAAATTTAGACATGTAGAGACTAACACACTCCGCAAAGTTTGGGCACCGAAGCCAGATTTTGCACCCGCAGCTAGGAATAGAAAATTATTTCTCTCACTTCACTTTTAGCTCTGCTGCGGGCGTGTTTATTTCGCGCGCGCGCGGGGAGCGCGACGCGCGCATCACACGACAAGCTGTCGGCTCCTGCCTCGTTTCGCGCTAACCTGTTCCGGGTGCTGAACAAATGCTCGTTGGGTCTCACGCCCACGTGATTGTTCTAGCAACGTACTGTACTGCTGATGCCTGCAGCACATGCCCATGCTGCTCCTGACGTGCACGTGGGTGGGTCCAGGGTGAGGAAAAAGTTTGAATAAGAAGTTCTGTTGTAACTTTTTAGGATAAAAGTTTTCAGAAAAGTTGCATCGAAACTTTTTGAAACAAAAGTTGCTAGAAAAGTTGCACCAAAACTTTTTGAGATAAAAGTTTTCAGAAAAGTTGCACCGAAATTTTCTCAAAACGAAAAGTTGGTGGAATGAAACTTTCCAGAAAACTATTAATCTAACTTGTGAGCAGACTGTTGTCAAAACTTATTTTGAAACTTATGTTTATTTAAAGAAGTTTGTACAGAACCAACACCCGCTAATCCATTTCGCGTGGGGCCATGCACGTTCGGCGGGATGCTCTGCTGCGCTCCAGTGGTGGGAAAAACAGGCGGGCCCCGCCCCCGGTCCCTCACGCCGCGCGTGAATGAGGAATTTCGCTCTGCTGCATAGAGATAGAATCGGACAAGAGACAGGGAAGAAAAACTAACATTTCTTTACTCAGATGGTGGGTCCTGTAAAAATGCTAAACGCTAAAGCAAGTCTTGCCAAGCTAGCTCCTCATGCATGGGTCCCAGCTTAGCCTAGTTCATGGTGCTAAACGTTAAAGTTGCCCTTAGCTCTTGGCACGAAGATTAAAAAAATTGATAGAGGTAGATGCATAGGAAACAAGAAGGAGACAGATAGAGATAGAGGTATATTAGGAAGAGAGAAAGGTGCATTAGGAAGTGAGAATGACAATTATTTTGAGAAAACTAAAAGAAGCTAAGTAAACTGGGATGGAAGGAGTACAAAACAACACATATGCACCGCCAAACCTCATAGAGGCAAAACATGCTAAAATAGCTCTTAGTTTTTCTGCAGATCGGCATATATTACTTGGTAAGCTATTTCCTTTGCATCAGAGTACCGTATACACCACACAGTGCTGTAATATATTTTTCTTTGGTTACCTACTTTTTTTTTTGGGGTAGTTTTTTTTAAAAAGTAAACTTTAAGAGTGAATTGTGACCATAGTTTAACTTTACTACTCCTTTCGTCCCAGAAACTTGGCATTCTAGCATTATCTAGTTTTCTCAAAATACTTGGCATTATCAGTTTCTAATGCATCTTTCTCTCTTTTCAACACATCTCTATCTCTCCTTCCACTGTACTTTATTCTCACGTCCTTAGGCTCACCGTCAATGTAACAAGCACCTGATGATAATGCAAGCATACGTGGTAGTTAATGGGACTCAGATGTAGCAGCATCTTCAGACTTTTTCAAGGACAAGGTGAGTCTGCATCCAGCTAGTAATAGGTTTGACTAACCCCCGGCCCCCTGATCAGGTAATGATAATTTTTCGATGCCGCCTGGCTTATAATAAAGGCCATATCATCCATTAAACAACTTCTGCGGCTGCAAAGAATAGCTTGGTACACACAAATGACAAATCACTATCACAGAGCACCCAAAAGATCACAGTTTTGCTCTAGAACACCGAATCGAAAGCATAGTTTAGCGCTCGGAGAGAGAGAAGAAACAAAGTACAGAACTCCGCGCGCATCCGCATGTCAAAGGTGTGGGCAACGAAACTCACTGCAGCAACAGGTTGAGGCACGCGTTATTACGGTTTGTATCATCATCTCTTGATCAGCTGAACCAGGGGGCGCCGACGCTTCTTCAGTCTGGTGGTGGCTCGTACACATGAGTGCGTCACATCAGGAACAGCAACCGGACGAATGATCACAGCAGGGTCGCGTGAGATTCCGTGACCCTGTGATGCGGCAGGCACCCGCACACTAGAGGTGGCGCCTCCGGAAACGACGACTGCTCGTCCGTCCGGCCCGGCAGGATTATGTGGAACGTGAGGTGACATACTGGAGGGAGTGGCCATCATCCACCCGTTTCTTTACTCCGTTCCAGGACAATATTTTATCTCTACTCGAACCAAAAGAAAAGAGATTCCCTCAAAGAGTCTAGTACAGCCTAACAAACCTATTAAGCTGATGTTTGATTAGACAATGTAAACCCAGTTGTAATCAGAAAATGCTAGTATTGCAATTGAAGTAACTAAATACTAAAATTGTTTGTTTCACTCGACAATAAAATCTGAAAGATAATACATAGGAACAGCTCGCCAATGCCACCCGATAAGACGTCAGGGCAGGAGCAACCTCATGGACTACCTCCCCATGATGATCCACCACACCGCCTTGCTTCGTCGGTGGCACAATATTTTCCATCGAGCTTAGTCTGTAACATGGGGAACATGATCTTCTCGGTGAAGGAGGGACAATGTCTTTGTCCTCCTTCGCGTTTCTTGCGTGCGGCTGCGGGGCTCCACCCTAGCAGCGCGCATGAGGATATTGTTAGCTTAAAGCCGATAGGGCAAGATCCGACAAGAAAGTTCCTCATCTCAATTTTCTTTCATCAGCATACAATCGGCTGAAGGGTGTGAGAGGAGGTAGATTAGCGAGGTGATGAGGCTAAAGATTTCAAGCATATCAACGATCCGGACAACGTGGAGGTGCGGACCTTCTCATGCTACGAGGTCGTTAGTGTTTTGATATCACAACCTCATGGCAGATTAGTTGGAGCTTGCTACCGCCATGGCAAATCAATATGGCAGTTCTTCCAAATGTAGATTGAAGTGAGGTGAGGAAAGGAATCAGATTGCTCAATGGAACAACGAGGACGAAGACACGTACTACCGCTTATGGTTACGCTCATATGAGAGCAATTTTGGATTTATACATGGCTGATGCTCGATTGCATGATAATAGGTTGTGCCCCCATATATATAAAAAACAAAGAATATGAGAACTATGTGATCTAATTATAATCTTGTTACAAATACTCAAAATGTATTATGACACATTATTTATGAGAAATGCCATGTGCTTCTCATTAAAGGTTGAAAGGTTGTCTTACGTGCCATCCAACTTTATTTTGCCACAACATTATAAAATGTAGTAATTTGAAGATCCTTGACAATATTGTCATTCTTCATAGTTAATTATTATGTTTACAAAGGGTGCTCCGAAACTTCTACATGTTATGATCTTAAACAGTGTCATACTTATCAAGGGGGCACAAGCCCCCATAGCATTTTTTTTTTGCGAGTGGCCCATAGCAATTGTTGCATAATGGGGGGAGAGAGAGAGGTGTGGGGGTGAAGGAGATGAACTGTGATGTGACCATATTTGGCTTTATCATTAATACATAAGAGGGCTGAAAAACAAATGTATTAGTTTATCATGCATATCACGATATTTATACCTGAAAGCTTGAGAGATGCATATTTTACCAAAAAAACTGATATGTTACTGTCTATATAACACTGTACCAACAATATCATCTCTGGCAAACAAAATAGATGTTTGCTATTATTGTTATGTTTTTGTATCAGTCGTTTATATTTTGATTCTTACTTGAGCAATGGAAATACTGAAAGGATAATGGAGTTCCCAATCTTTTCGTAGCTCCAAAAGCAGAGTCTATTTGAGCTAGCTAAATTTGAGGTAACTTGTCCCGGCCCTAATCCCTTGATTCTTGCGTGCCTTTCCATGTTTGTGGGCAAAGAAGTGGGTGATGACCACTTTAATGGTGTGACGGAAATCTAAGATATTGATATCTGTTTTTGGAAGTATCGTTCAAGTGATTTTATGCCCTAATAATTTCGTCAGCGTTCTATTTTTTGTTACCCTTGTAGATGCCCTATGTGCCCACCATTTTAGAACATCTGATTAACGAAAGAAGGACAGGAGGTATGCACATTGTTTTGTTGAACATATTTCTTGTTATTATAGATATACTTAATGTTTCTTGCAAGAAGAGCCTAATAAGTACCATTGGTACCTCCACGTCTCTAAGTACCATTGGATTGATTTCATACCTTAATAATTTTGCCGGCGTTCTATTTTTTGTTACCCTTAGAGGTGCCCTATCTGCCCACACACCATTTTAGAACATCTGATAAATTAATGAAAGAAGGACCCGAGGTAGCACATTGTTTTGTTGAACATATTTCTTGTTATTATAGATATATACGTAAGGTTTCTTGCATGAAGGCCCTCGTTAAGACACACAACATACTAATGACACACATCACTAATACAAATCTCGTCGAAGAAGAAGAGAAAAGTACACTTAGAGACGTGCCAGCACCTTCGTAATACTTTTTTAAGGGCAAGGTGAGCCATCGCACTACTAAACAAGCTGACTAGCTCGCTCAGGTAGTGATATTTTTTGGATGCATGCCTTTTGGCTTATAAAAGTCGATCAATCTGATGATTAAACAAACCGTGCGCGCGGCTGCAAATTAAAGAGTAGCTAGGCACAGATGTCGAATCGCTATCGCAGAGCATCCAAACGATCACAGATGGCTGTAAGACACCGAACCGAAAGCATAATTTAGCTCGTCAGAGAGAGATTAGAAAAGAAACAAGAGGGCGAAGCAAATCGCTGGAGCGGCACAGGTTGAGGCACGCGCTGTCACGGTTCGTTCCTTCCATCATCCTCAGCTGGACGCCGATGCTTGTTCAGGCTCGCGGCCCGTACAGGAGTGAGTACGTCACATCAGGAACCGCATATACAGGTAGTAGTAGTAATATTTCTTCGGTGCCTCTTGGCATATACAGGTGGTAGTAGTAATATTTCTTCGGTGCCTGACCAATCTCATCTGATGACTTGAACAGACGTTGCAGCTGCTAAGATGTGTTGGGTACACAAATGACGAATCAGAATCACAGAACATGCACAAGATCACAGATGTGTAGTAGGTGAGAGACAGAGAAATGGGTTCAACGAAATCCCCGTGTTATTCAAGGTACAGTGATACTACCATCATCCGCCGGACGACGGGCGCTGACGGTTCTCTAGTCTTGGACGCCGACAGAACAGGAGTGCGTCACATCAGGAACCGAAAACGGACGCGCGATGATCACGGCAGGCACGCGATTCCGTCCGAAGTGACCCAGTGATGCGGCAGACCTGCCACGAGCGGCGCCGCCGGAGGGGGGAGGGAGGGTCTCCGATGACCGGATGGATGACCCCGTCCGTCATCAGATTCTGCGGGATTCGGTGGAACGTGACAGCGACTCGCCGGAGTGAGTGGCCGGCCAGTGGAGTGGGGTTCGGGCCGGCACTCACCATCACCAGCTCCTGGTTCGTTTTCTTTACTCCTTTCCATGCCAATATCTTTATGGCGCTCCACTCAAACCCCAAGGAAAGGAATGATATCCTACACTAGCGTCCACAGGGTCCGTCCAGGATGTCGACATGCTGCGCCCACCCGACCTTTTTCCAATGCGATCTTCTGCGGCGGCGTGTCATGCGTTGCCCCCGTGATCCACATGATGTGTCCAATCCGTGAAAAAATGTGACCAAACAATTGGGGGTGTTCGGCGCAGGGGGTCTAAACTTTAGAGGGTTTTGCAACGAATATTGTGATTACAAATAAAGTTTAATTACGAAACTAATTTCAGGACTCCGCTCGAATTCGCGAGACGAATCTAATGAGGGTAATTAAGGCGTGATTAGAAGATAGTTACTGTAGCATCACTGTAGCAAAACATAGATTAATTAGGCTCATTAGATTCGTCTCGTGATTTAGAGGGGGTCGTGACATAGGTTTTGTCATTAAATGAATAAAAAAAATTTAAATAGTAAGATTCTCTTTTTTTAGAGGGGTCTAAACTTTAGCGGCAGTTCAACGAACACCCCCACATGTTGGGGCCCCGGCCCCCGATCCGGCAGGCGCCCGCATTTCGAGGGGCCAGGCGCTTCCTCCACGAGGCCGACAAGTCAGTTCGGCCGGCGGGTCAAGGCCGCCGCGCCGCGCTCACGAGGGCTGGCTGCTGCCTGGCTGCCTTTGCCCACACACACATGACACATCTCTCTCCAAAAGCAAAACTCCCCGCGCGTCTCCAAAAGCAAAACTCCCCGCGCGCCGAGCCAACACGCGTCGCCGTCGCGCCCGCTTCGTTAGCACAAAGGAGTTTTTTGCATAGACTTGTCACATTAAAAAGAATTTTATTATTTAAAAATATTTTTATTTATTTAACGACAAAGTCTATGTCACGACTCCTCTTTAAATCACGAGACGAATTTAATAGCCTAATTAATCTATACTTTACTATAATGATGCTACAGCAACTATTTTCTAATCACATTTTAATTACTCTCATTAGAGCGGAGTTCTGAAATTAGTTTTGTCATTAAACTTTATTTATAATTATAATATTCGTTACAAAAACCCTCTAAAATTTAGACCCTATGCAACGAACACATCCAAAACTATGCAGATCCTTTGTAGTAATAGCTGCCACGCCACGCCGACGGCGCGCACCACCTGCTCGTGCCCGCGCCCACCGATCACGCAAACAGCGTTATCTGCGGCGGGCCCACGGAGTCAGACTTTTTCGTCCTACCTCCACGTGCCTCCACTGGACCACCCGATCTGACGCGATCCGGTCCGTCCTGGTAGGGTGGACTGCGCGATCCCAACCCGGGGGGCGGCGGCTCGCGCCGGAGGAGCGGAGTTTCTGGCGGCTTCTTTGCGGAACGGGCGCTCGCTCGGTTTTGGTTTTTGGTAGGAGTATCTCCTGTACCCGCCAGCACTAGTCTAGTCTAGCAGGCGGGCGAGGAGGAGAGAGGCAGGAGGAACCAACCAACAAGCCGCCAAGTAGGGAAGGAGGAGGGAAGGAGGAAGGCATCAGATGCGGGCCGGGCGCAGATGAGATTGGCGGTGGAGAGGGACAGGTGAGCGAGGATTGGGTTTGGTTGGGTTGGGTCCCATCACCAGCGCGCCCAGCCCAGGGAGAAGCAAGCAGGTCGGGGCGGGAGTGGTTGGCACGTCGCCGTCGCCCCCCAACTCCCCCTGGCCTTTTTATTCCGCCCCTTCTCCCGCGCCGCCCGCAGCCGCCACTGCTACTGCTACTGCTACTGACGAGACGAGGGGGAGAGCGGCGCCCCGCGAGAAGCCCGTTCGATAGCCGGCGGCCCTCGGGAAGGCGGCAGTGTTCCGCTGCCGAGTTCCTACTGTGGAGGAGGAGGAGGAGGAGGAGGAGGGATCTGTCCGTCCGTCCGTCCGGCGTGCTCGTTCGTCGGCGTTGGTGAGTGTTTCCCCTGTCGGCGGTGGTGGTGGTGCAGTTGATTCCCTACCCGCTCGCATCCGTCGAGCTCCGTGCTTTCGTCCCGAATTTATTCCACCTTATGTTTTTCGACGCCTCTCGACATGAGATTTCTGAGTTCCGGTTCGATTTTTTTCGCTGTCCAGTTTCCCCTGATTTCAAACACCAGCTTTTGTTTCTCAGCTTCGTCTCGCTGATCCTACCGTGGGGAATAAGGGAACTTCGCCGCCTGCTCTCTTCAGGATCCCATTGTGTGCCCACACAAGATTTTAAGTGTTTTGTTTGCCTTTTTTGTGTTGTGCCGAAGAGGAAGAAGCATATTCTGCTTCTCCTCCTACTACTTCCATGCCAGATTGGGGGAGGAAGCAGGGTATTTCGGGGGACGCTTCTCTTCCACGCAAGCTTGTGATCCTTTTTCCCACTTTTGTGTCTCTATAAGCTTCCTTCCGGGGCCGTGGAAGAATCAATCGCTTCCGTGCCAAGCTTGTACTGTACCACTTGTTTTCTTATTGCTGCTATACTCGGCACAGCACGGCAGCGGTGTGAGCGAGACTTGTTCGCCTCCACCGGGCCAGGGCCACCCGCTTCCATTTGCGCCATTTGGGCGGATCTACTAGATCGCTACGAATTGAGTGAGAGTCGCAATCGCCCGGAAACCGCGTCCCAGCGGTAGGCCAACTCTCTGCTCACACTGGTCCTGGTGTGCACGTCTCGCCAACAATGCACCACCACCAGTCGTGATGGACGGATGCAGCGTCACGCAAAGCGTGGCTTGATTTGTTTTTGATCCAGAGGTCAGAGGTCAATGGTGCTAGACCGCGACTTCGCTGCTTGCATTTATTCAGTCCTTTTTATGTGTGTATACCATGATTTGTCAAGCAGGACCAATTGGTGGTGGTTTCAGATGGTCAGTGGTGCTGCTATACACTGGAATAGTACTTGTAGTAGCACTTTATTGTTTGCATTTATTGAGCCTATAATGTTGTGTGTACCATCATTTCGTCATCGTTAGTCGCTGTTAGATTTGTTAGTACCTGCCTTCTGCTAATAAACCTCTTTTATTCTTCTTATGGGAAACTTGTAGTGGTACCTTGAATTAACTCTGCAATAAAAAGAAGGTACTAATATCCTTTGCAGTAAAAACAAGATCACATCCTTGTCCATGAAAAGATTTTTTTTTTCTATCCCAGTGTTCTACTAGAAATATCTCTGATCACCGTACCTTGTGCAATGCTGGTTGGTGTGTCCCTCGAGTCATGCTTTTTTCTCTTCTAATTCTCTTCCTTTGGGAACTGACCACATGTTTTGTTCCAGAAAAATCACGCATTGTTGGCTGGTTGGTTCTCCGTGACGCGTTAGATGTCGATAGCCAAGAAGGAAGAGGTACGCGGAAACTTCCTACTTGAGGTCAATTCTGGTCGTTGTCATGTCTCTTTCCACAGTTATGTATAAAAATCCTGGATGTTTTATGAGCAGATTCTCAGTAACCGACTTATGCCGCGGTTGGGTGAGCCGGCGGTTGGTGTGCCGATAAAGAAAAGACCGGTTTCATTGTCTGATAATTCAGTTGCGTCCGGCATCCCGATCTCAATGATGCCCTTATCTACGGCGCAGGAGATGTCTGCTCCAGCTGCAGGAGCGGGCTTTGGCAACGAACGATTCATCAGTTTTGCTAGATCAGACGCAAATATGGTCACCAAAGGTAAGGGAATGACTAATTTCCAGATCCAAGACCATGCCAACAGCCCCTTTACTACGCTGTCCATGACCACTAGCAACAGAGTTCCATTGAGTGGAACAAGTGAGAGTCCTTCCGCAGGGAGTCCTGCGCCAGTTAACGAATCACAGCAGCAGAAGCTTTTGTCTTTTGATTTACATCTACCGCCTTATCAAAGTGGTACAAGTAATCTTGGTTCTCTTGTGAAGGAAGAGAGAGCAGAGCAGGGTTCTTTTGGTTTTTCTTCAGCACAACACCCCAAGAATGTTCAAACACAAAGTGAAACCAGTGCTTTGTCAAGCAGTAGCTTCAGTAAACTACCAAACTTGGATCTAAATGTACCATTTGACCCAGCTGGTTCACTTGAAGGCTTGCCAGCCATGCATGAAAAACACACTGGGTTGTATCAAGGAACAATTCAGCATCAGAAAGATCAGATGCCTGTAGCAGCATCTATATCTAGAATAAGCAGTGGACTGAGTCAAAACACCAGCAGTACTTTGAATCTGTCCAATTCATCTAAGCTTTCTTGTAAATCTGGGCCAGGTGATGTTACCTTAGATTTGCAACTTAAACCACCAGCTAGACCAGAGTTAGGGATCAACTGGAAAGGACTGGCTCCTGCTCCAGAACTGAGTCTCTCTCTATTTGGCAAGCCCATTACAGAGCCTAAGGATTTTAGTGCTCCTGATTTATTATTTAGTTTGGAACCTGCTGGAAATTCCCAAAAGACCAGTGAGGAGGCTGCTATGCCGGAATTGGCTAAATCACCAGTTGAGAAGATTGTGAAACTTGCGTCATGTAATGCAAAACCTCAGAATGCTGCATCATCAATTGTCTCTGGAAGTGGTTTTGTGGTATCTAAGAGTTTGGTGAAGAAAGAGCCCGAAGAAGCATCCCAGCAGCATAGTTTTAACGACGGGGAAAAGGAACTTCTGTTACAACAACAAAGTGGTGGGCTAGTTAGAAGTTTCCCTGCAAGTAAAACCGGTTTGGATTTGAATTCTGACATCATTCCCAATAACAATATCCATGATGCGCTTGATGTAGCGACTGATAGTGTCCCGGCACCAGCTGAAAGTGTGCCTGACATTGTTCGCACAGATACCTTGCCTGCTGCTCCAAAAGTTCTGAAATATGTAAAGTGCGAAGAGACTGGAAGTGCTACCCCTAATCCTGCAGAAGCAACGACAAGTGGTCATTCTGTACCTTCTGTGGCAGCAAAATCATTTCCTTTGGAAGGTGATGGCCCCGGCCCTGTTGCTGGTTCAGAACCTTCATGCTCTAGTGCTGATTACAAACCTCCAACTAGCCTTCTTCATTCTCATGATGTGACACGTGAAGCACTGGAAAGTTGCCCCAATCCTGTAGCCCAACCTTTGGTTCTTAATTCTCGTGATCGTGCAGCTGTTGATGGTATGTCACAAGGGAGTGCTGAAATGGACTGTTCAGATGATGAAGGTGCCACTATTTCACATCTACCTACTACAAATAAGCCTCGTATTGAACCATCGGGTAGTGGTCCTACTTCCAAGGATGATGCCAATGCTAAAATCTTGTGCAGAGAGCTACACAAAGAGCATGATAGTGATACGCCTCTGGACCATTCATCTTTGGCCAAGTTAGTTAATGAAGAACCCAAAGACAAGAAGTTGCTGAATGCAGCTAAAGATAGCATGCAGCATGTTAAGACTGCAGTAGGCTCCAGTTCAGCAGATCCCCAAAAACCATCAGCTTTGCAAATTTCTACTTCTTTTAAAATGGAATCTAATCGGGAATCTCCTGGGCCTTCGGATAAATTCGAGAAGACAAAAAGTCCAGAGATAAAGTCAGTAAGGTCACCACATGGTAAGCAAGCTTCTAGCTGTAGTAAGGACCATGCAAAAATTGCTGCTGTCAAGGTGGAGCATCAGACAGAAAGTGAAGAGATAACTAAACAGTCTGATTTACACTCTAGAGATTCGGTCCTGGGGGATGACTCAGATAAGGCCTCGAGCAGTCAAGCAAATAGTGAATGTGGAAAGGTGAAGTCAGCATCTGAAAAGTCTGAGTATGATAAACCCAAACCTGACTCTTTTAGAACGTCTTCTTTACAGAATGAAAGAACTGGACAGTTTGCGTATCCTTATGTGAATAGGTATGATTCTGTCATTTGTCTCTTTGGTTGGTTACTGCAGTAGTCATGACTGAATGTCCCCACACATGGTTCCTAAGTCTGTTGGGTCTATGTTTGACTGGAACTGCAAAAAGTTTTGTTTTTTCCCCTCGGTTTCAATTTCCCTTTTTTACAGGAATGAAAGATGGGAAAGGTTCATGGAGTCTGAACGAGAGAAGAACAAAGGAGACTACCGTGATGGCAGACATCCATCTGACATGACAAACCAAAGGAGGACTGACCACCGCTATGGTGGTCGTGGCGGCAGTCATCATCCGAGGAGCTTTCGTGGTCCAAGAATGAGTAACGAGTCTGAAATGGCCTTTGCCGATGAACATATTAGTGGCAGAAGGCGCCCATTTGAAGATGACCTCGGGCACTCGCAGCGAATCCCTCAGAGGCGGCAGCGAGGCTGCCTTATGAGAGATATGGACATTGATGGCTTTTCTCGAAGAGAGATTCCAAACCCTAGGCTGATTGCGCGTGGGCAGATAGGAGATCTCCCAGATGACATGATCGAAGATAGGTTTTTTGTGCCACATTCCCGTCAACAACATGCCCCAGGTGATCATGGATTTATTCGGAGAGAGAGGAGCCATTCACCTGCGCAACGAAGGGGCGCTCCTGTTCATTTCCACCGTGGAAGATCACCTGAAGTCATGCACAGATCACCATCATTAGGGCGAACTGAGAGAGCATACATGCATCATCGTCGACGCACCCGGCGTCATGGTTCGCCTCTGGACCGAGTAGGCCATGATGAGAGAGGTATGCAAAGAAATACGAGGAGGTGTGGCATTATAGGCTCGCATCAAGCTCTGGAAGAAGATGCATTCGAGCCACCTTTGCATCCTGCTCACCTAGCTGAATTTCATGCAGAAGAGGAACTCGTGCATAGGAGGAGGTATGGCGAGAGGAGAGCGTATCCTCGATCTTTGGAAGCGGGCCCAGGTGGTGACGAAGAGGACATGCTTTCTTACCATTCAGAGGACGATGACATGGAGTTTGCTGAAGGTGATGGTCCACGGGAGCTTGATGGCTGCTTCAGAAACAGGTTTGGACGCAGGGGGAGGGAAGAGCAAGAAGAAGGATACAGGCAACACCGGGGTCCTCCTAATGGTAGTAGACCAAAGAAGAGGAGGTACTGACTTCCCTAGTCAGGATAATGACAGATAGGACTCGAACTGAATAAAGTAATGGCCTGTTGGTTGACTGCTTCATGCATGGGTGCCACAGTCCTATTAACCAAACCCAGCACTACTTGCCACCCTCGGTTTTTTGTTTTGTTACTAAGAAACATGCTGCAGTGGAGATTTCTACAAGCACCGCTGAAGCTCCTAAAACTTCTCTCTAAAATGTCCCTGGAGGCCAATCAAGGAGGCGTTAGCTCATGAGCATGGAGGTGAAACTGACATTTCAGGCCAAGTTATAAGGGAAAGGACTCTTGAAAGCCTCTGGCATGTGCTATATTTTCTCTTGTTCGGATCTATTTCCTTTTTTTGTTGACATGCCCTTGTTTGGCATTGAGCAAAGAGATGGAGAAATCTTTGTTTGGGCAAAAGCTAGCATTTGGCATGCATGGTGCGGGATGGGGCCCTTGTATCGAAGTGACTTGTCTCTATAGTTGTGTTGGAGGCTGTTCTGGACCCGCAGATGGGATAGTGGGTACCCTCGTGTGGTCTGCGTTGTAGCTGTCCTGGATTGGTCCTGTAATGCGATGGGTGTACGTGCTGTTATGAACGTGTGTTTCTGGATGTTGTCCTTTTCCGAATGCCGTAGACAATGGTACTGGCGAAGATAAGGCGACTTGGCTGGGAATTCCACATTTGGTCGGAGGTAGTCTTCTCTTCCATTTGACTCATCATTCAAACTATGCTAGTGTACACTATGGGTGATTACGGAGGGTGGTGTACCAGCTACACGTTGCCTCAGCAGTGGCCAATTATAATGAAAATTTTCATTACGTAGGTGGTGGTGTTTTCATGAATCTATAACTAGAATCTGAACGCTTTGCTGACGTACTACTATGTAATGCTCATGATCAAGCAAAGTATATGGGACGAATGGATTTTCCTGAAATGGTTCAAGAGAGCATATCTTGTATTCCGGAGTCCATGACAAAGCTGCCTGATTGTTTTTCTTGCCTCCAGCGATTTCAGCTGCCGAGAAGGTGGCGCCCCAATGTTAATACCCTCGCCGAAGAGGCTTATGACAACAAAACTTTGAGCACCACATGGCGATTCATTTCAGAGTGCAACCCTCCTGCTTCGGATACAGTTGCATAAGACGTTGAGAACTCAGTATCTTTGTTTTCCATTTTTCTCTCTAGCGATTTGGTTCGATGAGCTATAGCTAGTTGGGTCATAAGGCATCGTGTGAAGGTGCCATTTGGCTTTGTGACATGGGCTGCCACTCCTGTCGTCATCTGACATCTCCATGCAATGGGTGAAAGCAAGACGTCCAAGTTATTGGAACGAATGCTTATGTTGTTTTCCTCTTCTAATGGTGTGCCCCTCATACTATTGTCGTTAGTCGTTATCACGATGATTCTGTTCTCTGCTCGACGTTTTTTTTTTTTGGAAGGGGATGCAAGGCAGTCATTAGTTGTGGACTCGCCATCGCCAACGTGCATGAAACAGAGACGCCAGAACACGGTGGCCAAGATCGACACCGGCCGCCGCCCACCGTGCCGAGATGTACCGACTCGCGGGGCTCAGACAGCCAGACTGCTCGATAATGGCTCGCGTCTTGTTCAAAGCCACGTGCTCGCGTGTTTACATGTCGAGCGGCGAGCGCTGCCGGCTCGGCCGGGTTCTCCGAGCTCGGAGAACAGGGACGGGGCAGTCCGGTCGGCAGATGAGAAGCCGCCTCCATCAGCAACGGCCAAAATGACTGTTTTTCATCGGCGCTTCACTGTTCTGATTTAAATTTTTTTTTTTCGAAAGACCCGGATCACTTTGTGACCCGGCATATATAAATAAGAAGAAGGTGCCTCATATTAAGGGAAACGAGGCCAAACCACTGATTTAAATTTAGATGCCGGTTTTTGCAACAATACTTTTTGTTGTGTGTCCAAACCCACCTAGGGAACCAGTAGCGAAATTAAGAAGAAGAAGAAACAATACTGCTAGATGATCATATAGTGCACAGAAGTTCACATTTCACACATTGCTTTTGGGTTAATTTTACTTTTCCGAATTTTGTTTGAGGTAAAAGAAAGAAGGAAAAACACTGGGTTAACTTGAGCAGGCTGAAGGTTAGCTTTAGCAGGCCGAATCCCAAAGGCAGCCCAGACCAAAAGTAAAGCACCACGCTTTTTCCCATCATCAAGGGATCTTCCTTTCCTCATCCAAGTCTCAGCAGCACTGACCTTTTCAAACTTTGTTCATCGGCATCGACCAGCATGTGATGTGATAAGAACCTTCCAAAGCAATCCGTGCTCAGGAAAAGCCGTGCAGCCGAATATTTTATTCTATAGTCCGGTACAGTTGTTTCTGAACGATTTTTCTTTCTCGAACGAATGACCACGCAACATCCATTTGACCGTGCATCGGTCCGGGATGTTGCTTATCGGATCACACGAGATATGTTTACGAGTTGCCTCTTGAATAGTCTCTCTTGCACATGCCCGATCATGCCGGTTGATTTGTAACACATGCAGCTGTTCCACTCCTTGACTTGAAACTAGGCTTATTTTCTCGGGTCCGAAATATAAAGAATTTTTTTAACGAAGTTACTTTGATCAATTGACAGCTGACAAGTTTTATATATTGATAATATAATTTTCTGTTGTTAAACTCATCGTGGGGACTACTTTAAAAGTTGTCTCTCTCTACCCTAGAACCTGGAGTATGTACTTGGCAAGACTATGTTAATAATATTAATATTGTCTCTAGTCGAACCTAGGATCTCATGTGTTACTGAGTCTTTTGTAATCACTAGGCTACAGGCCCTTTCACTATTTTTCTTCTAAAGGTCTAGACCTATCTTCTAGATTGGATGAAGTAGCCCATAGATAGTCCAATATGTTATATGTTTGCTGCAGCCTACAACGTCTAATCAACAAACTTTTTTTTTGTTTTGCGAAAACAAATCAGTTTGACAATAGTTACATAAGGCTACTCCCAATGGGAGTTTCATTTTCAATAAATGAGCTGCCCCATAAGCATTTTTGATGACATGGCAACAGAATTATGAAGAGAGAGAGGGAAGGGGTTTCATCTAGATGAAACCATGTCTACACTGTTTCCAACACAGTTTGTCTCTTGCATGTGTTTTTTTGAAACAGTGAAAATGAAATGATGCATTGTGTGAGCTATTTCAATCATGAAGTAATTGCCTTGTTGCTTATGTGGCACTCTTGGAAACAACAAAATGAAACACCCCATTGAGACTAGCCTAACTTTTGTCAATCGTCATGTATGTATGTATATTGTATAACAAAAGGAGGGAAGAATATTTCGACATCGAGCAGGTCAAAATGGCGCCACATCGATCCAAACCCTACTCAAGGATCGTTTTTGTGCTCTATCCAGTGACGCCGATCGGTTGAGCTGTCGAGCACGAGCCGGTTGGTTGGAATGGATAGGAAGGAAAAGGTAATGATGAGTTAATAATATACTCCATATAATTTAACCTCGTCGCAATCCTTTCCTTCCGTCATTTTCTTCAGCTAGTTTCCGTGTTACTTTCATGACGATGCAGCATATCCGTCACTAAGACACTAACGTCCTCTGAGTCTGACATTAGCCACAGACGACATACCTACTTTTGTTGATGGTCCATGGCTCCATGATGTATCTGGCTTCAAAAGTGCGCCCACCATTAACGTTATCACGATGAAAGTAGCACTCCCGGTAGTCCACGGTGAAATCTAAGCTTCTTATGAGTTACAGAGAAGGAAGCAAAAGAGTGGGGATAGAAAAGAAAATTCCTGAGTTAGGTGTTAGGAATCATAAAAGAAGGGAAAGAGATTCCGCGTGGATAGTATACATATCGGAATCTCGTTCTCTGCTTCGGTCGTGGCTTTTTTGCAAAAACGGTTGTGCTACATGTGCGATTGTGCCTAAAACATCAGCTTCTCCACATTTTTAAGGACAAATGTGTAAAGAGGAGAGAGTGGTGTGCGAAAGAAACCGGTGAAGGTACAATTTCGTGGCTTCCTACTTCGCATGAAGAAACACCTAAGAAAACACCTTCTTTGAATAAAAATTTCGTGAAGCCACTAGAGAAGCTATTAAAGAAGCCCTATCAAAAGGCTCCTAAGAATTAAGACTAGATATAAAACGTGTTTACTCGCGAAAAGAAATAAGAAAGAAGAATGAGCTAAGCAATGATCTACAAACGAGGATAAAATTTGTTTGGTAGCTTTTTGTTGTCATGATGAAATAAAAATCGAGTTATGCTACATCACAGATGCACTGAGGGGTTGTTTGAATGCTGCCTGACTACCAGGGCCAAGGTAATGCATCACAGCCCAAGCACTCAAAATCGAGCATCTGCAATGTCAGAGCTTGAAGCAAACATACCCTGTGTCTTTTCTATCCATAGCGGACTATCTGGATCTTCAATCGGACTGTCTTTCCTAAATATTTCTAAGATCTAGAACCACCGAAAAATCCTAAAACCACATATGCCAATCTCGCGGTAGACATAGGGCCTGTATGGTTCATGCCCTGGCAAATCTGCCTGCGTCAGGCATCACGCTCAGGCGTCCGATTTCGGGCGCCTGAGGCTGTGATTGCTGCCTGACGGGCAACGTGCCTGGCAGGGCTCGATCCAAACACGCCCATACATTCACACAGCTCGTAGTTTAAGCGGAGTGAAATGCACCAGGAGTCATCGAACTTGTCTTTTAGGTCTCGGTACTCTCAAATGTTTGTTTCTAGGTCCTTGAATCAGTTTCAGATTCTCATCTAGGTCCCAGAACTTGTTAAGTCACATCTAGGTCTAAATCACCATCTAGATAGAAAAAACACATTTTCATATTTCCAAAATACAAAATTTCAAAGAACAAAAAACATGTTTTAAAGATTCAAAAATATTTTTGTTATTTGAAATTTTATTTTGCATTTTTTTCTATTTTGAAAATATGAATATGTGATTCCCCCATTTGATAGTGATTTGGACCTACATGAGACTTCTTAGCAAATTCTAGGACTTAAATAAGAACCGGAACAAGTTCAAAACCCATAAACCAATATTTGAGAGTAACGAGACCTATATGAGAACTCGAGACAAGTTCGAAGATCCAGACCAACATTCGAAAGTATCGAGACATAGATGAGAATCCGGTATAAATTCGAGGACTCTTGGTGCATTTGACTCTTTTTAAAGGCATGCAAATTTAGAGTTGCTATTAAAACTATGCAAAATAGTCCAGTCAAAAAAAAACTCTATGCAAATATTCTAAGGGGAACTTACACGTAATTCTTCCGAACAAGCTGGGGCAATAGATACTAAGGAAGGGAAAAAGATCAAAGTGCTCTCTACGAAGATAAACAACGGCGCAAAAAACAAACAAAGTCTGGCTTGGATTCCAGCCAGACTTCGCCACGCCACCGGTAAGGCAGCCACAGACAAAATGGCTGCTGCTTGGATCCCGCCGAACCTACACTCGCCACACAATTTCCTTTGTCGGCTTGCCTGCTGCGCTGTGGCGTTCCTTTGTCGCCTTGCCTGCTGCGGTGTGGCGAGTGTGGCGCCGAAAATCGGCGCCACACTCTGTGGCGAAGCCGGCCGTGGCGTGGCGTCCCGCGGCCGGCATCCAAACACGCCCTAAAGTGTGGTGCCGGCGCACGAGCAGTTGGAGCACACGCCGTGATCAAAGCCGTTCGTTGGTGACGGCAGCCGTCGTTACCGTACGGTGAGCTGTGCCGAGGCCGGAGGCCCGCGCCCCGTCGTGGGTACGGGAGGACAGCGACGCCGTTGACCGGAGCCCACGCGGAGGCGAGACCGGAGGTTGGCTGCGCCGGGGGGACCGCGGGGTGCGGTGCTCGGACGGCGCGCGTCCGTCGCGGGGCGCCAGGACTAGGACCCGCCGTGGATGCCCGAACAGGGGACGGCAGCGTGCGGAGCGGTGTACGTGTTGCTCTTCCCGACCCACACTGCTCTGCTCGCGTCTGTTGACGACAGGTGAGCGCGCACTCGATATTCTCACGCGAGCTAGCGGTAATTTTTCGAGTTAGAATGTGGTATAGTACACTCTTGCAATAAGCTTAATTTTATACCTGCTGTGCATCCAGAGCATGTCTTATTCTGTTTATAACAATTATAAATGTGCTTGCAAGTATCAACATAGCGTGATTCAATTCACTAGCCAAGTTCGCGAGTGCATTTTTTCCCTCCAAACAATCGAGTTCAGAGTCGACCTTCCGCCGGTACGTTCCACCTCGTTTGACATCGCAATGTCGATGACCAAAACCTAACCACAAGTCAAGATATTGTTGGACATCGCAATGCCGATGAAAACCTAACCACAAGTCTATTCCGACGTCGTAAAATCAAAATCAGAAGCAAAGCTCCTCTCTGAGTTGGTCGGCAAAACAAAAAATGGGTCATAAAAGTCGCAAGGCGTTCGACCACCCGCACGGGATCCCGTCCGCTCCTCGCCCCTCCACGGCCACGGGCGCCGTTCCGTTGACTCCGTTCCGGCACCGCACCGCTCCTCCGCCATTGGCTGGCTAACATAATCTCCTCCTCCTCCTAATCTCTCTTACACAAACACAAGCAGAGAAGCTCTGACTCCTAAACCCGCTCCTCCCGCTCTGCTTAAACAAAACCCCCACTGCTCCAAATCTTCCAATCTCTCTCCTCCATCTCAAAAAACAAGGCATATCCAATTCGCCCCACCACCCGTGTCTCGCTCGCATCGCAAGCAAAGCAAAGCAGCCGCGATAAAAAAAAAAGCAGCCGAGCAAAATTAAAATCAGGTCGCCGAAAAGCGAGCAGGAGAAAGGGAAGGGGATCGATTCGGAACGAGCGGGGGGAAGAGGAGGTGGACGGCGGGGGCGCGGGAGGGAGGCACGCGACAACTGCCGCCCTAATCTCTTCCTTTCCGCCGCCGCGAGCCGGAATCTTCCCCGGCGACGACGAGGCCGGATCCGATCCGGCAGGAATGGCGGCGGCCCGGAGCTGCGGGATCTAAAAGGGCGTGCTCCCCTGGCGAGGCGGCGACGGGACGCGCCCGCGGCAATGGCGGCGCCGCCGCGGTACGCGATGTGGGCGCTGCTGCTGCTGCTCCTGCTCCGCCCGGCCGCGCGCGTGCTCGCCAACATGGAAGGTGCGTCCGTCCGTTGCCTGCTTTCGTTTCCTCGCGACCGCAGAATGAGGGCACCGGTTTCATGCGGTGGTTTGTTTTGGTGCTCATTTCTGACCTTCAAGGGACAAGAAGGGTTTGTGTGATTCTGTCCGAACACATTTGAGTTCCCGCTGCTGCGAATTTGGGACACTTGACAACCGGCTGAACTAGACCGCTTTACACTAGCTGCAAATCCGTCAGTAGCTATTTCGCGCCCCATCGACTGAAAACCTCTTGCAGCCTCTCGCCGATTCCACTGTGGTTCCTTTTTTTTTTCTTACAGCTTTTCTGCCCCTAATCAATCAGTGATTTCTGCTGCACGTTTTGGCGCGAGCTATTTCGATTCTTACTATTGTATATTCAATTGCTTCACTACGTCATTCATGCCCCCATGCTCGTTGGCTACTGATGTGTTCTGATTGGGCAGCGTTGGCATAGTCGTGTTCCCGGTGGTCGTTAAGTTTGATTAGGACGTTTTCAGAAGTGGTTTATCTGTTTCCGGATGCCGGTGTTTCTAGTTGGTGGCTAGGTGATTTCCTGGTGACCCTCTTCTGTGCTTTGGCTAATGTACTCGGAGCATGTTACTCACTCATAATCCTATGATTTGCTTCGGGATGAGGCTGGCTATTTTACGCCGATGCATGGGATTTGACCAAGTCTTTGCAAGATGTGCGTTTGTCGGTTACTAGTTTCCAGTTGCTCTTATGCTCAAGTTGATGTTGCTAAGTTCGAGATATGAATGGTTATTTGTTCACGTTGGGTATTGGATGATGCTTATGTGGTCTGTGGATTAGATTTTATGTGTTTTGGACCAAATAGCTTTATCAACATAGAGATGGCAGATCTCTTGCTGAATTATTGCTAAGATAGTTGTACACATGACAGCTCAGTTGTTCTAATTCTGAAGCATGAGGCTGAAGCGTCAACATGCTGATGTTGATCTTATTGTTTTGATCTGTGTTCAATAATTTTGTTTCGTTGTCTTTAAGTGAAAATCATTCGCAATATAAATCCTAAACGGAGTATTAGCTGCTACAAGTATCCTTTTGCTCCTTTGGATAACATTTCTAACAAAACTTAGCCTGATAGAATTGGTCTGCTTAAAAATTTATATGGCAGCTGCTCATTTTTCATTTTGTTATTGACAGGAGATGCATTGCATAGCTTAAGGACCAACTTAAATGATCCCAATAATGTTTTACAAAGTTGGGATCCCACTCTGGTCAATCCGTGCACTTGGTTTCATGTTACCTGCAATAACGACAACAGTGTTATCAGAGTGTAAGTTCACCTTGCTCTCCACTACGCGATTAGTCAATTACACCTGTTATTTATTTACCATGAAATTTATCCTAATTTTGGCAGTGATCTTGGGAATGCTGCGTTATCAGGAACATTGGTCCCGCAGCTTGGCCAGCTCAAGAACTTGCAGTACCTGTAAGTTTGTCTTCCTTTTCTGAGACATGGTACTATTAACCGGTAGTTTATGGCTTTAAATCAAATGGCAATGTTTTTGCTACTATTAACCATGATAACAGTAGCATGTGTTTCCTTGAGAAGATTTGTGGGGAGGTATCAACTCCATTAAGCTTGAGGTTTGTTTGTAGAGAGATCACATGCAGCATGCAGGGGCGGAGCCAGGTTCAGGCCAACCTGGGCTCGTGGTTTGCCAATTTCTTTGAGGAATGGACAGTAACAATCATGTTTAGATGATGAATCAGAATCACCATGTTAATCAGCTAGAGCGCTAACTCTGTCTCCGCCAGTGATCACATGGACCAAGATGGGCCTAGAATATAGTTGTCTTGATATTTATGCTTAACAACGTCACTGCCTTCAGTGACCGCACTAACCAGTTACATAAGCATGTCATGAATACTGTTGGGGCTAGTGCTCTTTCTTCTTCTTTTTTTGAATTAGTCACTGGCTTCATAATTTTTATGCAGTGAGCTCTACAGTAATAACATCAGCGGCACTATACCTAGTGAACTTGGGAATCTGACAAACTTAGTCAGTTTGGATTTGTACTTGAACAACTTCACTGGTCCAATCCCGGATTCATTGGGGAATCTACTGAAGCTTCGGTTCCTGTAAGATTTCTGCATTGCCTATCTCTGCTACAAACTATAGAGTAAGAGTATGTTACATGTTAGAATATGTTGTGGCTGTGCACATGGTAGATCTACCTTAGAACATCATTTGTTGCTTCATGGCTTCAATACACTTATTTTCTACCGAATCAGTATTCCAGACATGCTAGCTTCATTATCTGAAAGTTTAATCATGATTTGATTACCTACTTGTTCAGAAAATTCATTAACTATGGCTTACGAACTCAGCAACCTAGTCTCATTGGGTCCCATTGGACGAAGTTTTGATCTTATAGGTTTGGATTGCTGCTCATGGCAACATTGAGTGGCACAGTTTAAGCTCATTACCAGCCAGCATCTTAAAGGAAACAGAATATTTGTGTGCTCTGAAGATGTTTGATTAATCTTTCCCTGGTTTTGCCTTTTCTGTGAACTTGCTCACATGTTATAGCTATATTTTTATGAAGATGTTTGTTGGACAGTGGATATTTTTCTAGTTTACATTCAGTTTCTGATGTTTTTAATGATCAATCATGTTATTATGTCTTCAAAGCATAATTGTTATCGTCTGTAAGGACTTTTCATCATATATTTATTTCATAATTTATGTGACATTATGTTGTGATGTTACTGACTTGTCGTATTTTTCTATTGCTGTGGTGGGAAAGGCGTCTTAACAACAATAGCCTTTCGGGTTCAATTCCGAAATCATTAACTGCTATCACCGCACTGCAAGTTCTGTAAGTATTTGTTTCTCAGTTTACATCCTTCTCTTATGTGGTTTAACTAGTAAATGTTCAATGCAACTTAAATGTCTATTCAATTATAGGGATCTGTCAAATAACAATTTATCTGGTGAAGTTCCATCAACTGGTTCCTTTTCATTGTTCACCCCTATCAGGTAAAGCTATAGTTCAGTTGAAATTTCAAATTTTCTTAAGCCTAGACGCTTGGGCCATTCACATTTGTCATTATGTTGCAGTTTTGCGAACAACCCTAACCTATGTGGCCCTGGGACCTCAAAACCTTGCCCTGGCGCTCCCCCGTTTTCTCCACCTCCACCGTACAACCCTCCAACTCCTGTGCAATCACCAGGTGGTTATTCAGATTCACTATTGTGCTCTTTCATCTAAGTGATATCCTCATTGGCATTGGTGTACGTTTAAACAAGGTGGAGGTTCGAGAGCATAAATAAAAAGAGTGTAGCACTTGTGTACGCCCAAATAATCTTTAGAGTCCAATGCATTTTTTTTAAGTCAGAGCATAAAATAAAAAGATTTCCCCCTGAATATTAAGATAAAAATAGCAAAGGAACCACAACTTTACACTTTCGCACTTATATTACAATCTTACTGCACTATTAGGCTGTGTGTGATTAGTCTATGCTGTGAACTTGGGGCTTTTATTAAGGCAGGAATCTAATAACCTACACCCAGTTGGAACAATGAAGTAGTGTGGTGCCACACTAAGTCAATACCCGCTTCCTCCAGTGTGGTCACTGTAATTTAGAGTATCACATTTTGTTTAGCTTCTGATTTCTTTGATTCTTGCAGGAAGTAGTTCCTCTAGTACTGGAGCAATTGCTGGTGGAGTCGCTGCTGGTGCAGCCTTGCTATTTGCTATTCCTGCAATTGGCTTTGCATGGTGGCGGCGCAGGAAACCACAAGAGCATTTCTTTGACGTACCTGGTAAGAACAGTAGAAAGAAATTCACTCATTGTAAGGCGGCAGAGACTATAACATTGAATTAATTTTAATGTGATATTTCTATTTGGTAGCTGAGGAAGATCCAGAGGTCCATCTTGGCCAGCTTAAAAGATTTTCACTGCGAGAGCTACAAGTTGCAACTGATAGCTTCAGCAATAAGAACATTCTTGGAAGAGGTGGGTTTGGCAAAGTCTACAAAGGAAGACTGGCAGATGGTTCATTGGTAGCTGTTAAGAGACTAAAGGAGGAGAGAACTCCTGGCGGGGAACTGCAGTTTCAAACAGAAGTTGAGATGATTAGTATGGCCGTACACAGAAATCTACTGCGTCTTCGAGGATTTTGTATGACACCAACAGAAAGGTTGCTTGTGTATCCATACATGGCTAACGGAAGTGTTGCATCACGTTTGCGAGGTACTTGCCGTCTTTCATTAGTCGTACATCTTTATCTTCGTAACTTTTAGATGGTTGTACTTTAATATCGATATGGACGTGTAAAGCATTTATTGTTTTGGTGTTATTTTGTAGAACGGCCACCATCTGAACCTCCACTAGATTGGCAAACAAGAAGAAGGATTGCACTGGGTTCTGCCAGGGGCCTGTCGTATTTACACGATCATTGTGATCCAAAGATTATCCATCGTGATGTTAAAGCTGCAAATATTTTACTTGATGAAGACTTTGAAGCAGTAGTGGGTGATTTTGGTTTGGCTAAACTTATGGACTACAAGGATACCCATGTGACTACTGCTGTTCGCGGAACAATTGGCCACATTGCACCTGAATATCTTTCAACAGGAAAATCCTCTGAGAAAACTGATGTGTTTGGTTATGGAATTATGCTTTTGGAGCTTATTACAGGACAACGTGCCTTTGATCTTGCTCGGCTTGCCAACGATGATGATGTTATGCTGCTTGACTGGGTAACTGACTGAGTTCCTCTTCCTTTGTTCAAATTGCAATTTGGATTTTCATGCTTTTTTTCTGTGTCTTGATATTATGTTGGGGTTTCATGCTTAGTTTTTCTGTACAGTCGTAAAAAATCTTTGAATCTTTTTATCAATAACAAACAGCGTTTTTCACTTAAAAAAAGGAAGATATTCTTTCTGTATTGATACATTGTTTGCGGCTGAACTAAGCATATGGTAGGACAGCATGTCTCTGGAGTTTTCTTCTATTCGTCAGCACCTTGCTTTTGCTTATACAAGAGTTCTTTTATTGTAATCTTGTGAGAAAATACCTGTTTTGACTGGAATTAACAGTGACTATGTGCTTGTGTAGGTCAAGGGGCTACTCAAGGAGAAGAGACTAGAGATGCTAGTTGATCCAGACCTACAGAACAACTACATTGACATTGAGGTGGAATCGCTGATCCAGGTGGCGCTCCTTTGCACGCAGGGCTCCCCCACGGACCGCCCTAAGATGTCGGAGGTGGTGCGGATGCTTGAAGGTGATGGTCTCGCGGAGAGATGGGAGGAGTGGCAGAAGGTGGAGGTAAGGCAGGAGGTTGAGCTAGGCCCGCACCGAACCTCAGAGTGGATTCTCGACTCGACCGACAATCTCCACGCGGTTGAGTTATCAGGGCCAAGATGATGACAGCGCACGCATGACCTGCTTCTGATTCTTGTATTTTGTAAGGGTAACAGGTATCAATTGTCCTACTCGAGTCCCCATTTGTTCATATCAGTCTATGGGTGAGGATGTAGTCAGCCAAAATGTGGTTGACATATAGTGCTCCGTTTCGTCCTTGATGAGGACCATGGACATTAGACTCCAATTAGCCAAATGTTCCTGTGCAGTTGCTGCGCCAAGGCCCCTTGTATTTAAAGGAGGTAGGGGCTGAGGTGATACGTCTATCTGCTGGGTGTCTGATAATTGTACTGACAATTAACTTCTAACTATTTGTAACAAATGTAAGGATGGAAGTCGCAGGGCTATTTTGCATCTCCATATCCTTTGGAAGGGCCAGATGCTTTATGGTTGGTTCGTATGTAGTTCGTATGCTTTGTAGCTCTGATTGTTGGAACAGTGTTCGTAGTTTTAGGTTTATATGTGAAGTGGGAATCCCATTGTGTCCTAATATAATTGATATAATCATTTAAATCTCATGGCTGTGAAAGCGTCTTCTTCCGTGAAAGCGTTGTTGCACTATATGGTCCAATGTTGATTGATGTAGTTTACAGTATCTCTGTATTTAATTTGTTTCCTTCATCATATTTCTCTTCCCATGTTACGTCAACCTTATTTTGTTGCAGTACACAGCACTCATCCATTTTTTGTTGCAATTTTCATTAGATTGTAGAAATATCATCGCAACAATTAGATTGGAGGAATCACTGATGATTGCAACTATCAACAAACTTGCAGTCACAAATTGAGGCGCTTGAAATGTGGCGAATCAGACCGTTCGTTGTGGAGGCAACCATCCTTTGTTGGTGTCAAAAAAAAAAAACCATCCTTTGTACGGCCGAGATCATTTGCTCCCCAAAACCCACAGCTCGACTGGGTTTTGTCCCTCGAACCGAACACCGGCCGCGGCCAACAGTCCGCCCCGCCGCTCGCCGCCCCATGCTTCTCCTCCCCGGCGTCCTCCTTCGCGCCCGCGCACGTCCTCTCCCGCCCCGCCGCCACCTCTCCCGCCTCCTAGACCGCTACGGCTTCGTGGCCCCGGCCTCCCTGACCCCCGCCCCGCGAGAACCCCCCAACCCCGACGCCCCCGCCGGCGGCGGCAAGAAGCGCCGCGTCAAGAAGCCGCCCTACCGCCCGCCGTCCTCGCTCGACCGCGGCGGACGCCCGCCCGCGCGCTCTGACCTCCCCTTCGACTTCCGCTTCAGCTACACCGAGAGCTCCCCGGGCTCCAAGCCCATCGGGCTCCGCGAGCCCAAGTACTCGCCGTTCGGGCCGGGGCGGCTCGACCGGCCCTGGACGGGCCTCTGCGCGCCCGCCGTCGACGCCACTCTCCGCGACGTCGACGCCGAGGACCCCCTCCCCGACGCCGAGAAGGGGCTGGAGGAGGCCCGCCGCTGCGAGCGCGAGCGCTTGCTCGGCGAGCCGCTTACCGCTGCCGAGCGCGCATTCTTGGTCGACAAGTGCCAGAAGAACCGGACCAAGCGGCAGATCAACCTTGGTAGTGTAGGATTTAGTGATTTCGTCTGCTGAAATTTGCCAGTCTGGAGTTACATTTCAGATTGTCATGAGGAACGCTGCTGATTCGCTTGGTTGATTTGTTGTAGGGAGAGATGGGCTTACTCATAACATGTTAAATGACATTCACAATAACTGGAAGTGCTGCGAGGCCATCAGGATAAAATGCCTCGGCGTGCCGACCGTCGACATGGAAAATGTGTGCAATCAGCTTGAGGTAGTTATGTGTATCTTGACTTGAAAAAAGTAAAGTCGCCCTTAGTCCTTACTTGCAGCAGTTACATGAAATTGATGAACATGAAGCATGACTAATGCTGCTTCTTGTCCAGGATAAAAGTGGTGGCCTTATCATTCACAGGCAGGGTGGTCTGTTGATACTGTACAGGGGTAGGCATTATAATCCGAAGAAAAGACCTGTTATTCCGTTGATGCTGTGGAAGCCAGCTGAACCTATCTACCCGAGACTAATCAAAACAACTATAGAAGGGCTAACAGTCGAGGAGACAAAGCAAATGAGGAAAAAAGGCCTACATGTTCCTGTTTTGTCAAAGCTTGGTAATCATGTCCACCTTTTTCATAGAATATATGCATTGTTAATATATGCCTAACCAATTGTTATACTTCACAGCCAAGAACGGATATTATGCCAGTCTTGTGCCAATGGTCCGTGATGCTTTTCTGACTGATGAGTTGGTTAGAATAGACTGTAAAGGATTGCCAAAAAGTGATTATCGGAAGATTGGAGTCAAGCTGAGGGTGAGTTTATCATATGATATTCTATTTAAATTTGCATGTGTGATTTGAAAATGGTTTATAGTAGATTTATACTTCCCATCCTCTTATTTTGGTGCAGGACCTTGTTCCTTGCATTCTTGTCTCATTTGACAAGGAACAAATTATTGTGTGGCGGGGAAACGATTATGATGGAAGCCTACAAGATCAAACACAGAAGTCACTCTCTTCAGTTATTGACTCAGATGTTACAGCAGTAAAGAATGAGAATGGAGATCAGGAACAAACGCCAAGTGATTGTTCTTCTGATGAATGCTCTGAGATCAGTGGCTCTGATGAAGTGCCAGATGACAAGTCAGTCATTTCTGATCTAGACTAAATTAGATCGACCTTATCCAGACTAAATTTACAGCAACAGTTCACATATTTTAGCAAATTGTTGCTGTAAATTCACAAAGTTGTCATGCCATGAAGCCCATGTATTTTGTATCAGTGATAGTTATCTTCTACCACCTATTTGATATGGCAATGCATTTTATTTAATCCTTTGCAAGTATCTTTGGATGGAACGAACACCTCACTCCTCGATTATAAATGGGATATTTTTTTTCCTCGAAAACGCAGGAGAGCTGCGTTTCATTATATTAAGAAGATTATAAATGGGATATATTCTATACAGACCTAATTTGACTTATGAACATCATGTAAAGTTCAAGGAAAATGGTTTAACATTCCATACATTTTTCCTCTGGCCCTAAAGATTCTCTTCGATCATGTTTTTGTTTGTGTTCCACTGTCAGTTGAATTGTTTGGCCTTTTTACTTGTATTTTTGGAGTTAAAATTCGAGAGATGGAAACTTGGAATTACATTGCTACTGCATTACATTAACTTGTGAGATCCATGGTTGTGCTTACTATGAAGAAGATGGAATGCCTTATTGGGGAGTTAACAAATGTTCTGTTGCAGAAAGGGCAGGTCAGGGACAGCTAATTTTGAGCTTAGAGGATGCAGCATTGATGGTACAAACTAATAGTCCTTGCATCACTACATTTATCTAGGATCAGAGAAAAGGTGTGAGAATTCGTACCGCTAGCCTTGAAGCTGAAATCAGTGCATCTGCTAGGTATGTGAATTCTAACCATTAACGAAGCTTAAATCCCTGCATCTGCAATATTGTTTTGCTGTTGTTGATCAATGATGCCTGTCTCTTTGGCCTTGGGGTAGCACTAACAGCAATCCAGCCAATGTGAGATATTGGAGGAAAACAAACTCGACGACACAGGCAGCTCACATTCTCTGTCGATCTGAATGAGTGCCTCTGAGTTTGATTTCCTCCAATACTCACATTGGGTGACTACATCTCAGCGACATATTGCAAACTATCTTTGGTAATGGGCTCCTCGAGATGAGATATTAGAGGAAACTGAACCATCTTTCTTTTGTTTTCATGATGGTTCAGTTCCCTCTAATCCTCACCTCCAGTGGCACACAAGTATGATGTCCCCATCTCTGTTCGTGGTATCATTAGCCGCCAGGCGATCTACTGAAGGTGAGATATTGGAGAAAAACAAGCCAACCAGTGATTGCTTCTGCCCATCGATCCATTCCAGAATCTGATGAGCAGTCGGTTTGTTTTCCTCCAACTCTCACTTTCAGTGCCAGACAAGCATCTAGTCATAACAGAGTGAATGGGAACACTGAAGACCAGCTTTCCAAATGCTTGCTACCCTACATTAAAGCTGTTAAGGTGCTGCTCCGCATCTCTGCTCAAATTTATAGCCATCTTGAGAAGAAGGCATCCCTGAGCTGAAAGAGCAGCAGCAACTGTTTCTGTTACACTTGCCCTTCATGCCGTTCACGCCTCTTGCCCTATCACTGTCCAAAAGCTCAAGGCACGGTTGCCCTGTGTACTTTGTACTAGTGTTATAGTCACATGCAGCTGATCAGGCTTCAGTTGGAGGAAATCATGAGAAATTTGCTTGTCACATGGAGAGCGGAAGAGTCGGATGGAGCTTTGGGTCTGATGCTCTTCCTTCGTCTGACGCAGGGAATTGAGCTTTGGACTCTGGTTCTGAACTTGTGATGCTCTTCCTAGAAAGGCGTGTTTTAATGTTATTTTGTGCTTTCTCGATGCCTCTTTTGTAAAAGGAGATATACTCTACTCTCTAAGGTTAATATAGTCCCAATCCCTTTCACAAAGAGAAAATGGGATGCTCTTTCGAGCCCTCTAGAGAAAAACATTATAGATAACTCGCGGCAATACATAATTCTCTCGTCTTATGCTTATCTTTATTTTTCTTTCCCTCTCCACTTCATTCTCTCTGAAGTAATGCAGGGCTGCCTGGTGCCGCGTCAGCTGAGGAAAAAAAAAAACCAGCTGCACGCGTACCTAGTTCATGGCTCACGTACGGTCTTATTCGCCGAGCTTAGCGGAAACACAGAGTTGTAATACGCCTTCACAACTTTAGAAACGCAATTCTCGATCTGTTTAAACCCGAGTCCGAGCGAGTATCGGCGACCGGAACCGAGTCGATCGGACCGATCCGCGGTGGCCGCGTGAAGCGAATCTCCGAGCCGCCGCGGGCTCTATAAATTCAGAACGAACCCTTCCTTCCTTGCCACACGAGGATTGGCTCTCTGTTTGCCTGCGCAAAATAATTCTTGTACTGCAACCACGAGCGACGACTTGCAACCAAAATCAATCGCGTGCCATGGGGGTTCTCTTCGACGTCCGGCCATCGGAGACTCAAGCGGCCCCGCAGGACGGCCGCTACTGCTTCCACGTCACCGGGCTCTCCCTGCAGGTCGACCCGGCGAGCGCCGCCGGCCAGCGCGCGGTGAACGTGACGGTCGAGGGTAAAGACGTGGGGTTCACGACGATCATCGGGACGCTGTCGGCGGACGAGCCCATCGTGCCTCTGCAAGAGCAGGTGCTCGTCGGCGGCGACCTCGTCCTGCGGCACGACGCCGTGGCCGCCACCGTCAGGTTCTACGGGCAGGTTGCTGAGGTGGAGTTTGTTGGTGACGAGTAGGGCTGGATAACGAGCCAGCTCGGCTCATTAAGGCTCAGCTCCGTAAAGCTCGTTCTGATAACGAGCTGGCTCGACTCGGCTCATTATGATAACGAGCTAAAATAGAAGTTCGGCTCGGTTCATTTAGAAAGATCGAGCTGGCTCGTTAGGCCCACGAGCCAAGTATGTTAAAATTTTTATGACAAAAATTTAGGTGATTTTAAGTAGTTTTTAAATATTAGCATGTACCAACAACATAAAAATCATAATATAACACAATACTGGAGAAAAAAATATCAATCTAAGTCAACAAAGATGAAAAATAAACGAAAATAAAAAGATGATCCAACATTTAACATGATTTTTATCTATACTGAACTTGATTTATTTTTTAGATGATAAATTGAGCTTCGCTCAACATAAAACTACTATCTTTATTAGAGAATTAAAGTTGACATTTCTATATAATCGAGCCTATCGAGCTAATCAAACTGTTCGCGAGCAGCTCACGAGCTGGCTCGTTAACAAACGAGGTATTTTGGCGGCTCGGCTTGGTTCATTAAGAAGACCGAGCCGAGCCGAGCCGAGCCAAAATTAAAATCGAGTCGAGCTGGCTCGCGAGTCTCGAGCTTTTTTTCCAGCGCTAGTGACGACGAAGACGAGGAGGAGGAAGAGGTGGCCGCCGTTTTCCATGTCGACGACGAGGAAGATCAGGGGGACGCCGTTGTTGACGTCGATGACGAGGAGGAGGACGCCGTTGTCGAGTACGACGGCGGGGAGGAAGAGGTGGCCGCCGTTGTTGACAACGGCGAGGAAGAGGTGGCCGGTCTTGACTACAACGACAAGGAGGACGGGATGGCCGGTCTTGATTACGATGACGAAGAGCGGCAGGCCCTTCTTGACTCCTACGGCGACGACGATGAAGGGCCGGCCGCCGTTCTTGACGACGGCGAGGAAGAGGTGGACGTTTTTCTTGATTACGACGAGGAGGAAGGGGTGTCCGTTCTTGACGATGGCGAGGAAGGTGTGACCGACGATGACGAGGAGGAAGAGAGGCGCCCGAAGCGGAGGAAGATCGTCGGCGAGGAGTAGAGTACGAGTACGAGTAGTGGTCCTGTCTGTGCTGGGATCCGCGCGCTGCATTGGACAGCGGCTTGGCCATGGTGCGTGCGTGCGTGGATAAGATGCTGTGCAGGGTGCATTCCTGCTGCGCCTGACGATCTTAACGCTGCATATAAGGATATACTATTTTCTTTTTCTGCAAAATGTATAAGGATTAGATTATATACAGTCAATCAAAACGGGTGCGCACCCATGTCAAGAGAGTGAACACAGCACATTAAGCGATACTTTTGAAATTGGTTTTCTCGCGTTAAGAATAATTGATTTTCTGCTGTAATCCATATGTTTCACAAGTGCTCCCAAAACTTGATCATCAGGAGGTTATCTGGAGGGGCAGAGCGAGCATCTGAGGTAAACAAATTAAGTCAAATTTATGCGGCACATGTTTAGTTATTAAATAAAATTGTACAGTTTCCATTCAAGTATATCTCTACTCATTATTTTCCTTCTGACTCCATCTGCGTGGTCGCGTGCGTTGCGCGCCCCTCCTGCCTGAATTGAGCGCCAACAGGTGGGCCCGCTCTCGCGTATCGTCTCGCCCGCACGCGAGCGCTCGTCACTCCCGAGTCTCCCTGCCCTCCCTGTCCCTAACTCCATCTTGTTATAATGACGCTATCGACAGGAGAGAACAACAACAAAAGTAGACAAGAGGCGAGACACAATGTAGGGTGGAGCCTTCTCTTTATTATTCTGAATAAACTTGTATATACAATGCTTGTGGTGCTCCACTATTTATACTCGGGGTTGAAGCCCTCCTTTCCTACTAGGAGAGGAACTCTTTGGTAAATTGCCCACATATGGAGTAGGACTAGGATAGGTTCTCCTGGAACTTCCTTTCCTTCTCCAATAAGTATTATTATTATAACACTCCCCCTTGAGCATTTTACGACGACACACATGTCTCATTAAAAACTCCTTCATAAAAACCCAGTGGGAAAAATGGAGAAAAGAGTACATTGTACCGTAGCTCTTAATTGCACACATTGCCTCGTTAAAACCTCTTTTTTTGAGAAACCTTCAGGTAAAACTCAAATGAGGGAAAAAGAGTACAATGCTATATTCTTCTAGAATTTACTATATTGTCTTCTTGACTATAGTGTTAGGGATTATGTGCTCAAGGAAGTTCTCCCCCTGATTTGCACACATCTTTTAAGCCTTTCATGCCTTTATGCATGATTCACCAAATCTCTTCATTCTGATGCATTTCATGCATAAGGAGAATTTTGGTGTAAGGTATTCCATGATCTTTGACTTAGTATGTCCCTTTTGTATTTGTGCAATACAAGCTATATTATCTTCAAGATAATCTTTGGGGTTTCATTCTCAAAGGATCTGTATCTGTAGTCTCTCAAAGTTCAAGACAAGATTATGATCATGCTATTCCTTCTCATCCAAGTACATTCTTGGGATGCCACATACTGCGCGACAATTCACAAATGGTCTATATTTTAGAATATAGTATATCATGCTTCAAGCCATGATTTTCATCATTGCAAATCTGTAATGTTCATCCTTCAGGATCGATCAGAACAATTCTTCAATCAATCTTGATTCTCTATGGGGGATAATAACCATTAATATTACCTTTCGTGGTAATGTAGGAAATCATCATTCTTGTGCTAGCTTGTACTTTCTGAGTACATATACCTTTCAGGTATGATGATTTCCATATAATCGGGTCTATACTCTCTTCTGGGATAGATAGTATTATTCAAGATTCGATTGGTAAGTCATTTCATGACTCCTTCCTTCAAGGATATTCTCCAAAAATGATTCTCTCCGTGAGATTCATTCTCTCTTGCAAGAGGCTCTTGTGAGAGGCTTATGTCATTCTCCAAGAATACATTATATGTTGCGATAATTCTATTCGGGAATTATTCATTGTCCTTCAAGAATCTTGTCATTTGGATTTCCAGAATCCTGTGACTAACTGCATATTTATATTTCGCCAGAGATGCAGCAAAACTTCATTCGTATTATGAGAATATCAGTCTTTCAGAGACTTATGAACCATATACTTTCACCATTACGGTTCATATCCTCAATTGCATTCTTAATTGACCCGATTGTAACGCATACATGCGTCTGTGCCATGGACTTTGTTGCCGGATCTGGGTCCTCTACTTTCATGAGAGAAACAATTGCAATTCATGAGGAGATGTTGTACAACTTTTCTTCTATTCTCATATTCATCGATTGTTCTGCATTCCCAACACTTCTGTGTGCACAATGGTTGGGTTCTCATCTTCACGATGATCACTCTTATGAGCTTCTTAATCCTTCTTCATGAGGTGCTCTCTTCAAGAGTGGGAGGAGTTTCATAATTATTGCAATGACAAGTGTCCGTTGATTTAGAGTCCAAAGGCGTCCCAATAGATTTTAGATCAACGACAAACATGTCGACCGTCGATATAAGCACAAGCGTCCCTATGTATATCACACGCGGTATTCGGTTTACTTCATGTAAACTTAACTTCTGGTTACTCCTCTCTTCAAGATTATTCTGGCATTACGCTTCATGCGCATATTCAGTGCGTGATTCCATTCCTGCTTCAAGCTTCCAAGGAATGATAATGTAAGGCATTCTTTCTGGGTCCATTCTCCCCCTAATGCCAACATTATAGCATACAATCTCTAGTGATATCCCCTATCATAGGCATTCAATTGACATAACGTCTAGGTTATATCACCAAACTTCAAGTGGGAGCCCATTCATGTATGCAAAGATGGTGAAAATATTTGCAAAATATTTACGCACTTATATGCAGTGAGCTAGACATGCTCGGCATTCTGAATTGAGACTTTCTATCATGTCAAAATGACAATGATAATTTCTAGCTTCTTTTTCATTGCAACAAAAAAGGATTTAATTGCATAAATCATAAACTCCAAATAAAACACTTCAAGGTCAAATAAACACTTCAAGGTAAAAGAAACAACAAGTTTCATAATGTTAAAACATGCAAGGAATTTTATTCTTCTAGAATATTTGATTGCCAACATTTTTAATGTTTAATCCAATCATCCAGGACTAGATCATGTCTGTTAGATTTTCTAATATATCCACATATTTCCTATGCCATCATCAATCAAAATTCTCCCCCTTATCACACCATCACTAAACTTCAAGTTCATTGGATGCTTCTTGCATTCGCTACGACACAATGCATGTATCATAGGCTGCAATTATACTACTAGTATAACAATAATTAGTGTGAAAACTCACATATGTACCATTCATGTACACAATATTCTCCGAAATCATGTGAGTAGGGTAGATTGTGATAAAAATACTTGCATTGGTTCATGTGCTTCTAATTTCCATTCTACCTGCTTGGTAGTAATGCACAAAGAACTTATGCAGTAACCTACAAGGTTATATGTGGCTTCATAGTGGACAAATATCATTGCAGATGATTAATACTAACAGACTTGGTAAATCATTATGTTCAGCATATAATCCATATATTCCAAGCGAAATTTAACAAGTATACTTCTGGTATTAAAACAAAGGCAAGAAAAATCAAGCTAAATCCAAGCTACATATAGACTGCAAGCTATATCGTAGATAAAGAACAAATTCAATTTGCAACCGAGAATATTATATGCATGCTTCAGGCTTAAGCTTCAAGCTAATATCTCTTCAGGATAAAATAAATGCTCACTCTTCTAAAAGTTTGCATGATCCATCTAATTCTTTCAAGAATTATAAACTTAATGCACCTCTATATAACAACTACTACTTGGTAGTTTATTTTAAATTTGGAAGACTATGCCGAGTCCCCATACACATATTTAATTCATCACTAAACTGATCATCCTCATACAGGAGGTTATCATCGGGAGCTATATTTTCAGAATTCTCGCTCAAGCCTTCAAGGTTTTAGTGATGATATCTATGAAACTACAATCAATCTTCTATGATTGTATTGTCTCTTCTTCATGAGAGCTATAGTAAACAGATTTTATCTTCAAGATTTTTGTCCAATAATCCTGTTATACTAGCTGCAAGCTTCCTAGTATATGCATTCTCAAATTCTTCTATGAATTTGACGAATGTTGTGCCAATGACCAAGTATTCTGTACTTAAGACAATGGTAATAGTCTGGATTAACTTATGTTGCTAAATAATTCACTTTCGGTTTCTACATGATCCCAGAAGTTTATGCATTAAACAGCAACATAATTCCTAAAGTGTAATGATATGAAACTTCAAGTCATCTCAAATACACTGACATTCATGTGCCAATATTTGGGTTATCTTCTTGATTTACTCATTCGGTGAGTCCCAAAATATTTTAGGATTATTCCAATTCAATTTACTTTATACCAAAATATTGCACTACTAATTGTTCTGCAAAAGTAGCATGCAATTCACTCTTCTTGGGTTGCATAATTCTTCAAGAAATATCTCACTTCTAGGAACAATTTTGGTATTTTTAGTGACCAGACTGGATAGTAACCATGCAGGGTTTAATAACCATTCTAGGTTAATCAGGATTTTTATTCTACTAGAAAATGGAACAAATGATTCAAGATACATGTGCATTTAAGTTTACTACATGTAAACAATTAAATGGGTGCAAAAGTAATGGATACAATTCTCGGAAGCATTGTAGCAATAAGGTAAAAGAAAAACCAAAGCTTGACACATAGACTTCAAGCTATTATGTATTAAAAACGAGGTCTCTACTAGAGATTACATTAATCCACTTAAATCAATTCAGGAATCAAGACTAATTGCATTACTACTTCTACAATTACCATCTACTAGATCGGTATTTTGGACTATTTCGAGTCCCTATGCACGGCTTCTAATTCATCACCAAGAAGATTATCCTCATTCATGAGGTTATCATCCAAAGCTCAATTTTCAGAATTGCAGCTTGATCCTTCAAGGTTCTTGGTCTCATATTGTGACGTACCTTCCATCTACAAGATGTTTTCATTCTTCTCTTCAATGGTTTGTGAAGACTCCTTCAACTTCAAGCTACATGCTTTTAATGAGGTTGACTTCCTTCTAGGAATTCTTCTTCTTACCCTGAAGTTCTTGGTACAATTCGATAAGGTGCTTGGGTGTTTTTCTACACCTATAACAATCTTGATCTTGTTTACCGTATGCTTCCTCTTTAGGCTGCTTAACCTTAGCATTCTTATTCTTCTTGAATTGTCAGGCTTTAACTTTACCTTTCTCATGTGCCTTCCATTGGCCCTTCCCCTTATCATTCTCCGTGAATAATGTAGCATTCGGTGCTATTTAGCCAGTGTAACAAGACGTATGATCCTACAAGATCGTCTCATTCTCCCCCTGATCATACTTCAAGTCATTACTCAGGGTTACTGGCTACTCACATAAGCGAGCTTGGGGTGTTAGGTAGAGAGTTTTATGTATGAGCTTGTTTTTACCAAGTTCAACGTCACAAATCTTCATGTGAGTGACGATCTCATACTATACGGTATTATAACCCACAAATGTCTTGTAATGTTGAGACGTAGGTGCTGCCATTCACGCTCAACTATTTAAGAAAGATTTCATCTTCTCAAAGTGCTCATTCAGAGAGCCCCACAAGACCTTTAGACTATTTTCGTTCATTCTGCAGGAAAATGCTTAAGTGATGACTCAGGAAATCCAGTGCCTGAGATTTATCCACTTCAGTTGGATCAATATCCTCATTCTTGAGTTTAATCATCTTCAAGAGATTTTTAACACTCAAGAGGATTTCATCATCATGTGATCAAGATAAATAGTTAAAACCATTCAAGATAAGCACATCGAATTCATGTTTCACAAATTGAGATATCTACAAGATATTCATATGAAAGTGCATAGGTTTACTTCTAGTAAACAATTTGTAGAATGCAAAGAGTAGCGGATCAAAAAATCGAAGAAAAGACCTAAAACCATGTTTCTATGATTAAAGGCACATTTTAATCATGTTTTAATTCATTATACATGATATGCATGATTTCAGATCAGGAACACAGTAATTATGCACAAACAGGAGGTTCAAACAGCAAAAACAGCAAGTTATTATGCTTCTGACATAAAATTTCCTAAAACCCAAGGTGTTATCTACAAAATAACAGTGTTCAGCCCTTTTCTAGAGACTACAGGGTCTATTTTGCAAAAAATCTGGGTCAAATCATAAATTCAGAACAATTTGGACCTATTTGCAAAACAATAGGACTGCGGGTTCTATTCTGGAAAAATTCAGGGGCTTTTCTGCAAAAATTCATAGCCTAGCCGCAATTTCTTCTAATTTCAGGGGGTTTTCAGCAAAATTTTCGATCTTTCTATTTTCCTCGCGATTTTCTTTTGTTTTCCAGAAACAAGCCGGCCTCATGGGGCGGCGCACCGGCCTGCTAGGCCCATGAAGGCCCGTTCCGGCCTACCAAGCCGGTATAAGAGGGAGGAGGATTAGGGTTTCCAAACCCTATCCTCACTCGCCTCCCTCTCTCCCTCACTTTCCTCCTCCTCTCCCGGTGCGGCGCGGGCGATGCGACGGCGCGGCTCGCAGCCGGCCATCGCCATGGAGGCGAAGGAGCTCCGCCTGCTGGCGGGGATACGGCGAGGGCCCGCGTGGCCGTGTGCTGCGGCGCGTGGGCTGTGGCGGGTGGTCGCGCGCTCAGATCGAGCGGCGCGCGAGGCGGCGGCGTCATGCGGTGACGCGGTGGGGTGAGGCGGAGGCATGGTAGCGGCAGGCCACTGCTCCCGCGAGGCGAGGAAGCGGATCGACGGCCGATTCGGCGGCACGAAGCGGGAAGTACGACGACGAGTCGTTATCGCCGTGCTCCGGTGGAGGGAGGCCCTCGGTGGGTGGTGCCGCCGGCAGATCCGGTCGCCAGCGGCCAGAACCGGTGGACCTCGGGTCGCCGCGGCCTTGCAGTGGCCGGAGACGGCGACTCGACGGCGATACGGCGCACGCGAGGAGGAAGACGGGGCGGCGGGCCCCGCGCGGATCCGGGCGGGTCAGGGCTGGACCTCGGCCCGTTGCGGGTTGGATCCGACCGGATCTACTTGGATCCGAGACGGGCCGGTCTTCAAGCTTGGCATGATGCGGCGGTTAGGGTTAGGGTTCCGACGAGTTATAGATCTCGTCGGGTTAGGGTTAGGGTTCATCCTATCCCTTTTATTTTTTACTTTTTTCTGATTCCTTGCTGTGATGCATGTATGTGTGCCGACGACTTGCAAGTCGTCGGGTTTGTGCATGTCTTGGCCGCGGCGGTGCATCGCCGGCAGCGGTGGCGGCTACCAGCCCCACCAACTGTGTGTAATGCAATGCTAGATGATCCCTAATTCTAGGTGTAGGGATGCGGTAAAGTCAGTTTAGAAAAACTGAGGCCAGATGCAAGCGGATTTCGATCCATGGCTGCAACGAGCCATCGCGATCAACACTACGACTAGGTCGATCAGCGAGTTTACCTTAGGATTCAAGATGCATCAACATTTATACCATCCACTGGACTATCGCGTAGGACAGAGCCAAGGACTTAACCGCGTAGGGCGTATACATGCAGTTCTTCATGACTCCGTGTAGTCGTTCCCCGTCAACAGCTTCGCGTTGGCGCGAACGTCGATGCCGTCGAGCACAGAAATCGAGGTGGCTTGATTCCCGAGGTTGGCACGCTTCCCGAGGTGGCGCGAAACCTGAGGCGGCGAGTTTGCAACTCGCCGACTCCTCCTGGTCGTCGACTTCGGCGGCTTCTACTTGCTCCGTAGAGCGTGCTGATAACGTGTTATAATAACGCTATCGACGGGAGAGAACAACAACAAAAGTAGATAAGAGGCGAGACACAATGTCGGGTGGAGCCTTCTCTTTATTATTCTGAATAAACTTGTATATACAATGCTTGTGGTGCTCCACTATTTATACTCGGGGTTGAGGCCCTCCTTTCCTACTAGGAGAGAAACTCTTTGGTAAATTGCCCACATATGAAGTAGGACTAGGATAGGTTCTCCTGAAACTTCCTTTCCTTCTCCAATAAGTATTATTATTATAACACATCTTTCCTCTGCTCTCGTCTCTCGTCTCTCGATCTCCCTCTCCCTCACGGTTCCAGGCTCACCCAACAAATCCGGCCACCCCACGCGCTCCTGAATCCCGACCTCACCGCCTCCAATTTGTTCAGCTCGCCCACCCATCCCGAGCACCTAGCCGCCGCCGCCGCCTACACCTCTTGTGAAGCCGTTCCTTCGCCGCTGATGGGGAAGGAGGCCCCGGTGCCCCGATTCTCCTTCAGTCCCGGCCGCCTCCGGGTTCCAATGTGGTGTCTCCCGCCTCACACTCTTGCGGTCGTGCAATGGTGCCAATGAACTCTATGGCCTGGCCACGCCAGGGACGCGGATGGAGACGGGATGGGAATCTTTTGCGGCGACGGCGGGCTTCATCACGGGTGGCGCATCCTCTTCCATTAACGAAGAAAATACGGTACCAAATCCTAAAACCTAGCATCTTTCCTTCCGACATGGTTCTTGCAGATCAATCTAACGAATCTATTGCTTCTTGGCTGCCAATTCGTCGTGTTCTTCTGTTCTGAGCATAGCAAAAATCAACGCCTCATGTTGATGGCTTTCTCTTTGTATTTTCTCTTTTCAAAGCAATTGAATCATCGACTACAAGGAAGTGTAATGTGTTACAGCAGAAAACACAAATAGGACCTGCAACGAAGATTTGTTCATTTTTTGGTTGACTGAAAACATATAATATTGTATTTTTCCTTTTCAAAGCATCTGAATCATCGACTACACTAAAGTGTAATGTGTTTCAGCATATATAAAACACAAATAGGACCTGCAACGAAGATTTGTTCATTTTTGTTGACTGAAAATATATATCTTTTATCTGTTTTTTTTCAGTTTTGATGATGTGCACAACTGCTTGGGAAGGGCCGATTCAGGTCAGAAGTTTAGCAAATAAGCGACCAAGGGCGGTATGTCCCATCGTTCACATAGAGATCCATTTTTCTGAATGATTACTGCATTTTTTGTGCTTATATTTGGCAATGAGCCTTCCGTTGGTGTTGGCTTAGAAATAGTGTCCTAATTGCTGCGTTTTTCGTGGCTATCTTGATTATGAATTAGTCTTCCATTGATGTTGCCTTAGATAGTGTTCTATGAATTAATCTTCCATCGGTCCTGCCTTAGAAATAGTGTTCTTGTTGACCAGAAAATCACACACAAACGGCCTGTAAGATCTGATTAACTTTAGTGCAGGACCAAGTCTTGTACGCCGTGCGAATTCCGAAGCGTGCCAGTCAGTTTTCCTAAAAAACTAACAAAAGGACAAGAAAGTCAAATTCACTTAATCACCGGCCCGAAAAACAGGCCGATGTATAGCCGACACTCAGGTGTCGCTGAAACAGTCGATAATAATAAACAAAAGGGGAAGTAAAATGATCGACTGCAGCTATCGGCTATGCTCTATCGGCTTCTTATCATCGGCTAAGAAACGGACAAATACGATAAAAGACAAATCCAATGACTTGCAACGTAGAATCGTTAAAAATAAAGGAGTCAAAGATTTGCGTGATAACTAATCGGCAAAACACTCCGATCAAACCCTAGATCGACCTATCGGCTAACCACGTCACAGAACCGCTTCAACAAAACCCGTAGGATCGGACTTAACCGAGACAGCAATAAGGTCTTACTAAAGCAATTAAGTGAAAGATTAACTATTAAATAAATCTAAAATGATTATGGTAACTAATCGGCTAAACGTCCCGATCAAACCCTAGATCTATCTATCGGCTAAGCCGCATCACAGAACTATTCCAACAAAACCCGTAGGCTCGGACTTAACCGAGACAGCAATAAGGTTCTATCAGAAACAATTAGGTGGAAGACCAGCTGATAAATCGATCTAAGATGACTCGAATATATTTAATCTATTTGTACTATGTTCATCAGATAGACGTAGCGTAGGATCGAACCTAACCGAGACAGCAATAACGACGCCGATCTTGCTAACAGTTCTAAATAGATCTAATATACCGGATAACTGATAATTAAACCAACAACACTAGCAGATTTGATCAACCCAATGCAGTGAGATAATTCGATCAAAGCACCAGACGAGAAGGTTACTAGATAGTCGAGATAATTACCGTGGGGTGACGAATTCCCTGCCCTAGCGGAGATCGTGCCGATGCAGCCCGCTCGAACAAGAAACCCGTCGAGAAAAACAGGTTGGCGATGCGCCGAGAGTTGTATTGAATTGTGTATTATTCTAATTAAAAACACCTGGGTTTATATTTATACACCCGAGGTAACCGGCTTGGAAACAAACACGACTCCTCCTAACTTTCGTTCTAAGACTAATTTTATTCCTATCTTAACTAATGCACAGATCGCAACAAATCAAAATCTTCCCCCGCCCCAGTCAACGCGGCGTCTCTTCCAGATACGATCTCCCCTTGCCTTATCTTTTCGCCACGTGCCCAAGGACTTCCAAAATCCAGTGTCAACACATGCCCCCCAAGTTCGGGGTACAAAATCTTTGTGCGTCGAATTTGTCTCCTAGTGTCTTGTGCACATTTATAGCAAGCGACCACTCGCGACCCTCATAAATACAGGACCAACCCCTCATCTTCTTCCTCCTCCACTCCCTTCTCAAGGAAGCCACTCTACATCGGTTTTCTCTCTCCTGCGCCGTCGCTGTCACAGACCAAGAAATGGCGCGTCAATCTTCTTCCGATTCCGATGCCGAGGCTCGGACGAGGCGTCCGCCGGTGCTCACCGCTTCCATCCCTGAGGTAAACCATCGCCTCCGCATCTGATCCCCTCTTTGTTTTTCTCCACCCTAGATTTAACTGCTGTCGTCATTAGTTCCTCACTATATTTCTTTTTTTTCTCACATTATTTCCAGAACCTTAGGGCGCAGCTCGTGATTCCTTCCCCTGTTCCGAAATTCTATTTCTTAGGGCCGATGGGCGATGAGGATCCCTCTCACTTTATTAGATCTGAAACTTTTAGGATTTCCTTTAAGAATACATTGCTGAACCCTTCTCATTGGAGCACTAGATTCAGATCTTGGCCCAGCGCCCTCCCTGGCTGGAAGAACTGGTACTATCGGGTCCGCCAAGCCAAACTTTCTCGCTGGGTTGCTTTAGGCATAGATCATTGCATCAACCTGTCTATCGTTGAGACGACCAGAAATGACCCTTTGCTGATTTCTTCATCTTATTTCTGGTCTGATGCTCTTGATGCATATACATTTGGTCACGGTCCTATGTCCCCCTCTCTCATGGATGTGACCATGCTCACAGATCTTGACATTGCCACCTCTTTTACCCCTGACAATTTGCAAGCCAAACTGACTCATAACTTCTCGAGTAAAAACATTGGAAGTTGGAAATGCTTCATCACCAAATATAGCCACACCTCAGGACCAGTGACTGATAAGGAACATGCAGCTTTTCTGATGATGTGGCTAGATAGGTACCTTTTCTGCGGATCATCCTGTGGCCCCACACAGAATATGCAAAATCTAGCAGAACTCCTTGCAGGAGGTACAAAGCTCCCTTTAGGGCAGTATTTACTTGGCGCCACCTATCAGCTTCTGCATCAGGTAGCTAGAACACTATCCATCAACCAACCTGTAGACAATTTTGGTGGTCCCTGGTGGTTTATCCAGCTCTGGCTTACCCTGTATTCCTCAAAAGCTGCCAATCTTCCTCCCCTTGATAACAGAACATTCCCCAATGTTCAGCTAGAATCAGAAGAACAAACTCGACGCCGATGCCTTTCTTTCGGTGAAGCAGTAGCCGTCATCCCCGGGGAAAGATCATCGGCTGAGTCACTGCGCCTTTGGTTTAAGCTTTTCTACTACGGCTTCCGCTCCAAAGTGACCATCTGGTTCCCATACCAGAACATGATGGAGTTTGATGTCCCATCTTCTTTCCGCCCTGACAACCCTTTGCAAGATGAAGAATCGCAAACTCAGTTTCTCACATACATCAAGCCTTGCATTCTTCCAACCCAGATCCACTCAGGTCGAAACAAAAGACCTTCTTATGAGTTGTACCATCCTTCTGTCTGTGCTAGACAACTTGGCTTAGGTCAAGTTCCCATCGGCCTATTTTTCATCGGCAAGCTAAAGATCAGGGCCCCCATTGCCGATGGGACAGATTACTTGAGATTAGCCTGCCTGACAGATGCCATCCCCATCGGCAACTTTGCTGACATCATCCTGAAGCCCCTCACTTCGAGCTCCTTCAACGCCTGGTGGGCAGAATGGCGTCAACATCTCTTTCACCTCAAGTGTTCCACATACTTGACCCCTCTGGATCTCCCCGCCGGTGAAGAGGTAATAATCTCAAATATTTCATATACATATATACGTGCTTGTAATAATCATACTAATCACCTCTTTTTCTTGATGCAGTCTGCAGATGAAGAAGCTCCCATCAGACGTGATGGCAAACCCGCCCAATACCTTCGGGAATCGGCTACCCCGAACATCATTCTGCCAGCACCAAAGAAGAGAAAAGCAGCATCGGCTACAAACAACCCGCCAGCTCCGAAACGCAAGCCGGTCTATCAAGCACCAAGGCAACCTGCACCTGCTCCTCGTCGCCACCCAGAACGACAAGCCACCCGCAAGGTTCGCCAAAGCTCTCTATCGGCATTTGCATCTCCATCCAACGATGAGACTACATAGGTCCCTTTATTACCAATGTACTTAAAATAGCCCATACTTTCATTGCATTAAATAACACTTACTTCTCTTTGCAGGATCTCAATGCCAATGATCCCTCAAACATGACCACTCAAGGATCACCATCTCGAGATCACGCTGCCATCGGCTCTGAAGAACTCCATGCATCGGCCGAAGATACTTCTACCCCTCTAGAAGAAACCAGACAAGAGTTCAACCTCCCAACCGGCTTGGTGGGCATGTAGATCCCAACATCCCCTCGCGCCGATACAGAAAGAACAGTAAAAACCAAAATAACCCTTCCCTCCTCGTCATTTCATCTTGAATATACCATCATTCTCTTCTCATTTCAATTATCGGACCTTCCGACATCGGCTATCAACCTGGATTCATCGGCTTCCTCAAAGCCTTATCTTCCTGACGAAGTAAAGACAACTTTGAGGAAAATCTCGGAAAGGCTATCGGAACCCACTCTCGAAGTGCTGACATCCAACATCGGCCCAGTTCTAGGCCGGTACAATGAGATCCGTGGTCTGATCCCAGATGATCTCTTAGAAGCCCTGCATCCTGCCGCGCACATCGACTACCATGAGCTGGAAATCATCAAAGTCCAACGACGTATGGCAGAAAGGGCTACTAGATCAGATCGTCTGATAGCCTTGGTCAACGCCGATTCCCAAGTCCAGACAGAACAAGCCAAGCTCAACGAGCTGATGAACAAGCCTGCAAAAATCCAAACCACACTTGATCGGCTGAAGAAAGAGCTTGAAGATCTCCAAGCCGCAGTAAGAACCAAGGAACAAGAGATCAAGGCTGAAGAAGACAAGCTGGCCCTCCTCCCTGCTGAGATATCAACTCAAGAAAGCATTCTGTCATCGGCCAAGGACCTAGCACGCCAACAGCTCTTGATACTTCATCCAGACATCGGCTCGATGGAACAAGACCTCAAGTTTATAAACAGCATCGAGCAAATCCGCAAGAACGCCATCGGCAAGATCCAGGAGTACCTTTAGGCTTAGTCTTGTAGCAAAACCTTTTTTGAATTCTAAAGTATTTGTGTAAACACTTTGAACTCAAGGGCGACGTAAAGACATCGGCCTTTTGTCTCTTGCGCGAATCTTCTGCCGCATATTCTTGCCCGTACTCCTTTATTTTAATGCAAGCTTCTAGATGACATTTCACGTGCAAACAGTATACCTGACATAATGAACTGTACCCTTGTCTTCATATGGCGTGCACCCTTTCGACAAACCGTACCAATCACTTTAATTGCAGTAGGTCTTTTACTATTCCACGATCTTATCTCCTTCCACATCCCGGCCTATAAAAGGACCGTCTCCCTTCACCAGAATCAAAACACAATGGCCAGCAGGAAAAATCCTTTCCATAAGACTTCCACAAACCATCCCAAACGGCAAAATAGCAACCATGAGCTTCTCCTCCCTTTGCATATCTCTACTCTGGCCGCTCATCTTCCTTCTACTTCTCCCCAATCTCTTCCATCCCGACGCTATCCCTCTTGAGCTAACCCCTGAAGACGGCGGCTCCTCTTCAGATTTCGAGGAAGAACTCATATTCTTCGTCAGATAAGGTTCATTCTCAGGGATAACATCTTCTCCGACGTGATGGGGTCCATGAATTTGCTCCTCTCCTTATGCCGTGAGCATTGACCCATCCTATCCTGCGCCAACACCCGGCGGATACTCCAACATCCGGCAAGTGGAGAAACTTCCATCCCTTACCGCAATCAACAAGACCCGCAGTGTGTATTCTTGGCGCAAGAATTTGTACCTTGATTTTGGGTTTCTTTGTATTTTTTCTTCTAGAGGCGATGTGCCTAGCCGTTGCATCGGCTTAGCAGTCATCGGCTTTCTGTAGGCGACGTGTTGTCGGCTCTTGTATGTTATTTCTTCAAGAATTAACCCAGACGCTCGGATGATATTTCTTCAAATACTTTCCATTAAGAGCTCGCTCTATTTCTTTTCCATCCAAACTCTGTAACTTGTAAGCATTACCAACTAAACATTGGCTAATCTTGAACGGACCTTCCCAATTTGGGGACCATTTACCGAAGCGGTTGCTCTTGGAACCTATCGGCAAAATAAGTTTCCAAACTAAATCCCCCTTGGAAAATTGTTTGGGCACCACTTTCTTGTTGTAATGCTTCGCAACCCGAGCTTTATTCTGAGCAATCTTCTCCATAGCTCTCAACCGAAGTTGCACTATATCTTCAGATTCATCATTCATCAAATTTCTGTACTCATCAGCTGTAAGCTCATCTTGCAATGAAATTCGTCGAGACCCAATATTTACCTCCCAAGGAAGAACTGCTTCATGTCCGTACACCAACTGATAAGGCGTAACTTGCGTAGCTCCATGACACGACATCCGATAGGCCCACAGCGAATCGGCTAATGTCGTATGCCACTTCCTTGGTTGCTCATCAATCTTTCGTTTAATCAACTTGATTAAACTCTTGTTGGATGCCTCTGCCTGACCATTCGCTTGAGCATAATACGGAGAAGAATTTAATATTTTAATCCCCAAGCTCGAAGCGAACTCCAGAAATTCCTCAGATATAAAAATAGACCCTTGGTCAGTAGTAATCGTTTGAGGGATCCCGAACCGATAAATAATGTGCTCCTTCACAAAATTAATCACATCTTTCGAAGTCACATTCTTGAATGGCACAGCTTCTACCCACTTTGTGAAATAATCAGTCACAGCTAAAATATATTTATGCCCTTTGCTTGATGGAGGATTAATTTGACCAATCATATCCATACCCCACCCCCGAAACGGCCATGGCTTAATGATAGGATTCATGGCCGAAGCAGGAGCCTTTTGAACTGGACCAAATTTCTGACAATCCTGGCAACTTTTATAATATTCAAAACAATCCTCTAACATGGTCGGCCAGAAATAACCGGTCCTCCTCAATAACCACTTCATCTTTAGGCTGACTGATGGGTCCCACAAATACCTTCATGTATTTCTGCCATTGCTAATTTCGCCTCTTCCAAATCTAAGCACTTCAGCAACGCACCTTCCAAGGCTCGATAATACAACTCTTCTTCCGGCAACACATATTTAAGAGCTTGATATCTAACCTTTTTGGATACAGATTGAGACGGATTCTTCAAATATGAAATAATTCCAGCCCTCCAATCTTCAACTTCAACATCAGGAACATCTAGCACAATGCACCGATAATCAGGCCGATACCCTGACGCATTTTGTGCTAGTCCATTAGCCTCCATATTCCGTTCTCTGGGAATATGCTTGAATTTCACATCTCTGTGCAATACGCACTATTCATAATAAAACCGCAGATTTTCATCCCTACATTCAAATTCTCCGGAGAGTTGTCCAAGCACCAATAATGAATCTCCAATCACTTCAATATGATCTGCTCCAGCATCACTGAGCAATTGAAGACCTCTTAACACAGCTTGATACTCAATTTGATTGTTAGTGCCAACATCAACAGAATAAGCAAACTCAAAGGATGCCCCCCGAGGCGAAATAAGAACCAAGCCTATGCCACATCCCGTTTTGCAAACGGATCCATCAAAGAATAAAATCCATGGCAAGGGCTCAACAAAATTATGCTCAACTATTAAATCCGCCAAAATCTGACCTTTAACAGCTTTAGGGGGCTCATACCTCAAATCGAATTCAGCTAGAGCAAGCATCCACTTTCCGAGCCTTCCCTTTAAAACAGGAGCCGATAGGACATGTTTGACTACATCGGCTCCACATACCACAGTACATTCGCTCGAAAGAAGATAATGCCTCAATTTGGTGCAAGAGAAATAAAGGCAAAGACATAATCTTTCCAAATCAGAGTACCTGGTTTCAGCATCAAGTAATTTTCTGCTCAAATAAAATACCACCCTTTCTTTTCCTTCTTGTTCTTGCACCAATGTAGAGCTGATTGACTTCTTGTCGGCTGACAAGTACAACTTGAACGGCATACCAGCCTTAGGAGGAACCAATACTGGAGGAGATTTTAGATATTCTTTAATCTCATCTAACACTTTCTGGTATTCAGGGCCCCACCTGAACTTTTGATCAGCCTTCAACCGTAGCAATGGTGCAAACGGCTCAATTCTCCCTGACAGATTAGAAATAAACCTCCTCACAAAATTTACCTTCCCAACAAGAGATTGCAATTCTGTCTTATTTGTTGGAGGCTTCAATTTGTTGATAGCTTCAAAACTCCTTGGACCAATCTCTATCCCTCGTTCATGCACAATGAACCCCAAGAACTGCCCAGCCGATACTCCAAAGGCACATTTATTGGGATTCATCTTGACGCCATACTTTCTGGTCCTCTCCAACACTTCCTTTAAGTCAGCTATGTGATCATCAATGGTCTTTGACTTGACAATGACATCATCAATGTATATCTCTACCAACCGGCCAATCAAATCATGATATATATAATTCATAGCCCTTTGATAAGTAGCACCAGCATTTTTTAAGCCGAAGGTCATCACTACCCATTCATATAAACCAATCGCCCTGGGCATCCGAAGGCAGTCTTTGGAATATCTTCTTCGGCCATAAAAATCTGATTATAACCAGCATTACCGTCCATGAAGCTGACAATCTTGTGTCCTGCCGCAGCATCAATCAATGTATCGGCCACCGGCATTGGATAGCTGTCTTTCGGTGTTGCTCTGTTCAGATCCCTAAAATCAATACACACCCGCAACTTGCCATTTTTCTTCTCCACCGGGACAATGTTTGATATCCAATCAGCATACCGGCATGGTCGTATGAATTTTGCCTCATACAATCTAGCAATGTCCTGTTTAATAGCTTCATCAACTTTAGCCTCAAACTTCCTTGGAGCCTGCTTGTGTGCCCGAAATCCAGGCTTGATAGGTAGCCGATGTTCAACAATCGATCGGCTAAGGCCCGGCACCTCATGATATTCCCATGCAAAACAATCTCGGTAATCCTTTAATAACTCTATTAATTTAACTTTAAACTCCTTACATAATCCTTTACTGATGAAAGTCGGCCTAGGCTTGCTACCATCACCTATATCTACCTCCTCTAGCTCATCGGCCGAAGTAAACCCTTGTCCTAACTTGCCCTCCTCCTCGGTGTCCACTGTGGCGCCTGTCAGAGTAACTTTTTAGGATTCAAGTCATCCACCAATTCCACGCTGTCATCGGTGAACTCCAAGAACTCTCCATCCCAAACCTTGCCAGAAAAACAATCCATGCACTCCAAACGCATGGGACCCAAATCGGCCGAAGCGACGTACACTGCGGTATCGGCCGGAACCACCTCGATTACATCATCCACCCACTGAATAAGGAACTGATGCAAGGTGGAAGGAATACAACAGTTAGCATGAATCCAATCTCTCCCCAGCAGCATGGTATAAGATCCCTTGCCATCAATGACAAAGAACGTAGTAGGCAAAGTCTTGCTTCCAATGGTCAACTCCACATTGAGCACCCCCTTTGCTTCTGACGTCTTGCCCCCATAGTCCCTGAATCAGTTCTGCCCAACTTCCTGAAGGTAGTCATCGGCATGATGTTGACAGCAGCACCTCCGTCGACCAGCATCTTGCTCATCGGCTTACCATTCACATACCCTTTAACATATAGAGCCTTCATGTGCCGACGCTTGGTCTCTTCTGGCTTGTCAAACACAGCCTGCTGAGGATCAATGTCACACCCGGCTTTAAGAACAAAACCGAATGCTCATCTATATGTGTGCCCAGGATCAAGTTTCACACATATAGGACAAAGTACAGTAAAACAGAGTAACCAATGTCATAATTACATCGAACATTATTATAATAAATGTCTCAAAGGACTATAAGAATACAAACGCTAGCGGAAGACTCCATAACACCACAGGCAATCGACCGGGGGCTCCACAAGCTTAGTCTTCACCATCATCTCCAAAGTTGGCAATCTTCAATCTCTGAGCAGCATTTGATAATAGTAGTGGAAATAACAAGCGTGAGTACATATCGTACTCCGCAAGTGTAGGAAAAGATGACATGCAAGCTTATGTGAAAGAAAGGCTAACACATGGTTCATAGCAGAAAGCAACTATAATTAAATCATTTATTAAAGCACCTATTTACTAGGTGTGTAAACCCACCCAAAGGTTATTAACAAAGGGGACACTACAAGTTACCCACTTGTAGCAAAACGGGTTACCCACTCAAAACCATACTACAAGATACCCTCTTGCAGCATCAAACTGGTTACCCACCAGAACCAACCATCCATGGCTCCTACCCGGAGACCATCCAAAAACCAAACCAACCAAAGCCACTAATCATGTGAGGATCCAGGCCACTCCTGACCGTGAGCACGGCTGTCATGACAGTTTTACTTCTCTGCAGAGGTGCACAACTTTACCCACAGGGTGGTGATTCCGTCATCCGTCGATGACTAAAGTCTCCATGTTGCCACAACCACACTACCAAGGTGTGAGGCCAAGAGAACACCACATGGTCTTTCAAAGCGCTTCCCAGCCTACCAACATCCTCGCTAAGGTTACACTACTGCCAGTACCCCTGCAACAGTAGCCCCCTCTGGCGCCGTGGCTAGGAGTACCCCTCCATCACCTGAGTTCAGAAGTAACCCTTCCTCCCTCTTTCCTTGAACACCAGCAAAACTGGGAAGACAGCATAATACTTGACCAAGTCTACCATAATCAACACTGTGCTTTGCGCTGTTGTCCTGGGTTGCCGCTCCACGAACCGGTCCTTAGCTAACTTGAGCAAGACCAACACAAACCAAAGTCTCGTGCTAACCGCACCATCATCAAACATACCACTTGCTCAAGTTACAGCACACCTAAGTTCCAGGTTGCTAAAAAGATTAACCGGTCCATGATCATTATGTTCAAGTGAACCATTAGTCAAGATTATTAGTCAAATTATCATCCAACCCAGTTCAGCAAGCTTAGCAAGACCTACCTATCCTCATACTATCATCTACCACAACCAGACGACAAGGAAATAGTATGGAACAGGATAAATGACATATAGGATTCATATTAAACGCTATGCATGCAAATTAAACTAGAGGGAGAAAGACATAGGTTCAAAATGGTCAAGGACACTTGCCTCAATTCATAGTGCTGCTGCTCAGAGTCTTCATGTCTTGATCTTCTTCTTGATGGTACTCGAATTGCGCATTCTCTATTTAACGTAACATGCGAAGCACACATAACATAAACAATAAGAAAACAGTACACCAAACTGTAGAAAATGACTATGAAAACTGTACTATAAAATAGTACTCGTCGCTATGATCGCGTGAGCGCAAGAATCGCAGAAAACGGAGTTAAAAGTAAAAAGTTATGATGTTTCAAAGATTAAGGACTAAATCAGGAAAAACAGAAACGCCTAGGGACAAAAACTTGCGCGTTCCCGTTGATTGTATGCATATTGTTCGACATGGTTTTCACTGTACTATGGGCAATTGTGTGGAACATAATGGAGACATGGTGATTGGTGCACGGATTCACCTGAAAATGAGATCGAACAGTTGGATCTGGATGAGGTTGTTCTGCGACAGTTGATGGTGGCATTGCGTTCCTGGTCGTTTCATGAAAGATCTTGGCAAATCCTTTGGGGAACACGTAGTATACTTTCTGGAACACAACATGATATTGAGTTTAGGTCAGAAAAGTAGAGGGATTGGTTGGAACACGGAAAACAATTACCATCAGGCGCGCTGGACAGATCCAGAACAGGAACAGTAGTCATTGCGAATTAGATCCCCGTCGATCAAGGTCAGATCTTGGGCTAAATTTTGGATATGTTGTAGAAGACTCTATAGCACACCAGCTGGTGAAATTTGGCATCATTTGGATGGATGGATCTCCGGGAACGTTGATGCCAATCTGTGACTATGCTGCTGGACGCGACGGCGGCGAGACGTGGCAGCAGCTTCGCGGCGTGGTTAGGGTTTGAGGGGTGGGGGAGTGCGTGGGGGACAGCAGGGGGGACGTGGGAGGGGCTCCCATATCTATAGAGGGGGTGTCTTAGGGTTTAGGAAAGGTTTTGGGCTTGGCCCATAGGGGAGAGGAGCAAGGAAATGTGGGCCTCGGCCCAAACGACAAGGAAATCGATGGGGGAGTTGATATATGGTGGTGGGCTGCCATAGTGTTCGGCCCAATAGGGCTTAGGGCCATGGGGAGGACGTGGGGAAGGTCCAGATGTTTATAGAAAAGGTGGGATGGTGTGTCATTGAAAGAAAAGGCGAGAATAAGGAGGAAAGTGTATCAATCGAGTGTTAAATGCAGTTTTTCTTCCTCTTCGTGCGAAAACGGTAAGTGGAATGAATGTGGATGGAATCATATCTTGGATGTAGAATATGGGAGACATCATGTCGACATGAATGAATGTATAGATGGCGAGAGGTGATGTTATAAAAAGGAAATAGCACGACCCATGGGGTCAGAACGAACACGCACAGAGGTGAGGTGAGGTGCGATTAAGTTGGTGATTGGAACCACGAGCGTAGTCGAAAGATCTTGACAAGCCGAGTGAAGAGAAAGGAGAAGAAAGGAGACATGGCAAGGGATCAAAATTAAATGATACGAAAGATTATTGACTAGGTATGAGACATAAGACGCACAAGTAGTATATGCATTATTTTAACATCCAGCCTTATGTTGTTGTGTACCAATGACATGTGCACCTGCCATTGCATCAACATAAATTTGGTAATTAAAATAATATAATATCATTGTATGGTTATGCCAATACAGAGGCCACGAGGTAGCATGACTTGTAACGAGTCTGTGGAATGGATAAGCAGATTGGTTGGAGGTGTAAGATAAATGAGAAGGAACTAGGTAAACAAGAACACGCTACAAGAACAAAAGGGATAACAGGAGATATATGAAGGATTTGTAGGATTCCTTACCCAAGATTGTGCTGTCCAAAGCAACGATGCAAAGGAAAATGTGCACACCGGTGAAGAGTCGAACGATGGTGTTAAGGGACATGGAGGGATAGAGGAAAATGATCAGGGAGACCTGATTTCCATAGGGGAGACGAGATAGGGATCTGACCATCGATTTTCTTGGTAGATAAGGATGTACGGCAACTACGATGCAACCCTTGGTGTTGCACGATACGATGGCAATCAGATATTGTGCATGCTAGGGCGATGTGGTGTTCTTAACTAGGTAGAGCAGGGCTCGCTACTAGTCAAGTTATAACGAGGAGACACGGATTTTATGGGTCATGGCTGAATGAAACAAGACACAATAGAGAGGCAAATGTGTTTATTTTTGCGGGGCTCAAGGTGAGCTATAGATGGAGCTTAAGACTGAATTGCAACGGCTGTAGCTAGACTTCAACCAAAGTGAGGCAAAAGGGGAGAAGGAATAGATAACAACAGTGGTTTGCTGTGGCTTATTTGTAACTAGTTTGCATGCAAAGATAGAAAGAGAGAAAAGAAACACAAAGAATGTTGGGGTCTTCTTGGTGCTATCTGTTTTAGTTAGAAAATGAGATACAAATAAAGAGTAAGAAAGAAAGAAGTAAGGCCCAATCGAGATACTGAGTTGCAGGAATTGGTGCATGTAGAAGGCAGAGAGAGGGCCAAAAGAGAAGGGAAAAGGTTGTCGAAAGCTGCAACCTTGGTTTCCCATATAGCTACGTATGAAGATTACAAGTAAGTCACGATGGATAGAAAAATAAACAAAGGAATGAAACGTGTGGGGTACAAGCTGATGGAGAGACATAAAGAGATTAGAAATGATTGAAAGTGCAGGCAGGTAGCTCGTTTGCTTGCAACTCAAATGATAGAAACAAGCAGAAAGCAGAACGACAGGGTAGCAGCAAAGAGTATGGCTTGGTTGTACATAAGCTTCATGCCACGATTAAAGGAGAATAAATTAAGAATGGTAGATGAGAGAAAAGAAAAGGGAACATAGAAGGTAAAACAAAATGTATGCATAGATATTTCGATTGCATAGTTTTGTTGCACGCAGATAGCTTGGTTGTTTGCACGCTGATGGAGAGAAGAGAAGAAGAGAAACAAATAGGATGACACCTTGGCCGAGATTAGGCCTAGGCTAGGAATAGGATTATTATCGATATTCGATTACTAAGCCGAACTATAAGGTCACTATCGAATTTTGAAATTCATTAGTCACACAAAGAAACACCTAATGCGAACTAACGAGCATGAATGCAACAAACAAATTTAGTATAACTTATATTAATTTATATTATTTAGAAAATAACTCCTTTGCCTAAATAAAAGTGATAACACTCAAATAATAAAGCAGAATTTTAATCTATTCTAAAAAGTTTTTAAAATTTAGTGAAATTTAAGTCACATTCCAAAATTTGTAATTTTGTGGTGTGACAATCAAGAACCAACTGTGCCATAGCCTCTGTAGCGTCATCAAACTCTTCATCATCAACAGCTCTGAATTCATACGGCATGATGCAAACATTGACTGCCGCCTCTAACTTCTGAACCTCAGATGCCACCTTCGGCCTCCATTCCTTCCTGGTACGCGGACGCCGTTCATCATCATCATCACGCTTATGGACCTCAGCTTCCATATCCCTGCAGCGCTGTCTTTGCACCCTTCTCTTCTGGCTCTTGGTAAAGATACCAGTAGGACACCACTGTGACTGACGCTTAGGCCTAGGCTCTTGCTGCTCTTCATCAATCAACTCCTGGAATTCAGCCTCATCGTCCTGCCTCGGCCCCAGCCGATCATAAACAGAAGGCTTGAACTCTCTGTTCGGTCGACGTGGCGCTTCTCTCATCGGCCGACGCGATGTCCCACTCTCCTGCAGCCGATCAAAAGCCGGAACCCTCTCCTGTCTAGCATACACATGAGATGGCACTTCTCGGTACAATCTCCTTGAATGATTACTGCAGCCTGGGCACCCCTCAATCGGTGGTAACTTCATGCCTTCTTCCCAACAATATCTGAAGAAAGGACAATCCCAGTGTGAGTCATCCCGAGATCCACGCTCTTCATAATCATCCCTCTCTCTCTTCCTCTGATACTTGTTGATCATGGACGAGCTACCGAACTCCACCATATTCACAGGAAAAGGATTCCCGTCAATCTTCATGGACTTCTTCTGGTCATCAAACTTGATGCGGCCCTGTTCAATTGCAGCCTGAACACTCTGCCTGAAGACTCTGCATTCATTGGTAGTATGCGATGGAGCGTTATGCCACTTGCACCATCTTCTCTTCTTCAATTCTTCAGGTGGAGGCAGTACATGATTCGGTGGCAACTGGATCTGCTTCTCCTGTAGCAACCAATCAAAGATCTTGTCCACCTTGTTCACATCGAAGTCATATCTTTCTTGGGCCGCAGCTTGCTTGATGAACGGGCATGCCACCGGTTTCTTGCCCCTAGTCCATTCAGCCAGTCCCACTTCTTCTCCATCTTCATCAGAGTCAGATTCAACTACATAGTCGGCATATGCAGCATACCTACCCTTTGCAACGCTCTGGAATCGGCTCTCATGAGATGAAATCTTTTGAGCCAGCTGGGAGATACTCTCAAACTCCTGAGATGCAAACTTCTCCCTAATAGGGCCGATGAGCCCTTGGAAGGCCAAATCGGCTAGCTGCTGATCTACAGAGCCAAACTGTAGCACCTGCTGCGAACATCCCGGAACCTTTGGATGTAATCCATCACCGACTCTCCAGCCTTCTGACGAACAGCGGTCAGATCTGTGAGCTTCATCTCAGTAATGCCGCCATAAAAATATTTGTGGAATTTCTGCTCCAGATCACGCCACTCCTTGATGGAATCAGCTGGCAATGACACAAACCATGTGAAAGCTGGACCTGACAGCGACAGAGGGAACAGTCTGATCTTCCATATGTCATCAGCCGAAGCCTCACCACACTGTGAGAGGAAACGACCGATATGCTCCATGGTCGATGTGTTGTCCTGTCCAGAAAACTTAGAGAAATCTGGAACCTTGTACCGCGGAGGGAAGGGAGTCCTATCGTACCACTCTGGATATGGTCGACGATACACAGAAGTCTGATCCTTTGCCTTCAAGCCAAATTGGTCTCTCATTATGTCAGCAATCTTGACGGCCCAATCATCTGCCCCCGAACTCCTTGCCACTGACGATGGACCTTGCTGATCTGGCCACACTTGATTGCCTCCAGAACCAGTAGGCGCATATTGCTCCGCAATCTGGAAAGTACGACCTCCCACGTCTCTTGTAGGGGTACCTAGAGGCAGTCGATAACTTCTCTGAGGAGTATAGTACATTGGCCCACCTCCTGCCTCATTGTAGATTGTACCATCAGCTGTCTTGATAATGAGGTCCTTCAGAGTGTTGATCAACACTGGAGACTGATTGATCAACACTTGATGCATGGCAGTATAGATCATATCGCTCAGGTTTCCGGATGGAACCTGAGACGGACCTGCAGCTGATGTTGGTGGTGTACGCTGCACAGGCACTTCCTCTGTCACTCTGGCATCTCTAGCAGCTTTGAGCGCATCTTCAAACATGGTCTTGATAGAATCCACCAAGGGTGTAGATTCTTCTGCCAATGCTTTCTGAACAGCAACATTAACTATCTTCTGGATCTCTTCAGCTGCTGCCTTTTCGTTTGACGGCCCCGTCGGTTTCTTGGAGGTATCCACGACAACCGGCATGGGAAAAGGGTTAGACTGAACCACACCTCCCCTTGTCTTCTTGAATGATGCAGACACAACTCTTTATAATCTTCCATGTTCTTCAAGAGCAATTGCTTCTGCTCATCACTCAGCTGATCTTCTGTCACCTGGATGACATTATGTGCCCCAATCTTGCATCTGTCAACTGGTGTCCCGTCTTGCGACATGATTTCAACTGAACGTGTCCCACCGGCTGTGCCAAAAAGTGTGTTGACCAGAAAATCACACACAAACGGCCTGGAAGATCTGATGAACTTCAGTGCAGGACCAAGTCTTGTACGCCGTGCGAATCCCGAAGCGTGCCAGTCAGTTTTCCTGAAAAACTAACAAAAGGACAAGAAGGTCAAATTCACTTAATCACCGGCCCGAAAAACAGGCCGACGTATAGCCGACACTCAGGTGTCGCTGAAATAGTCGATAATAATAAACAAAAGGGGAAGTAAAACGATCGACTGCAGCTATCGGGCTATGCCCTATCGGCTTCTTATCGTCGGCTAAGAAACGGACAAATACGATAAAAGACAAATCCAATGACTTGCAACGTAGAATCGTTAAAAATAAAGGAGTCAAAGATTTGCGTGACAACTAATCGGCTAAACACTCCGATCAAACCCCAGATCGATCTATCGGCTAACCACGTCACAGAACCACTTCAACAAAACCCGTAGGATCAGACTTAACCAAGACAGCAATAAGGTCTTACTAAAGCAATTAAGTGGAAGATCAACTAATAAATAAATCTAAAGTGATTATGGTAACTAATCGGCTAAACGTCCCGATCAAACCCTAGATCGATCTATCGGCTAAGCCGCGTCACAGAACTATTCCAACAAAACCCGTAGGATCGGACTTAACCGAGACAGCAATAAGGTTCTATCAGAAACAATTAGGTGGAAGACCAGCTGATAAATCGATCTAAGATGACTCGAATATATTTAATATATTTGTACTATGTTCATCAGATATACGTCGCGTAGGATCGGACCTAACCGAGACAGCAATAACGACGCCGATCTTGCTAACAGTTCCAAATAGATCTAATATACCGGATAACTGATAATTAAACCAACAACACTAGCAGATTCGATCAACCCAATGCAGTGAGATAATTCGATCAAAGCACCAGACGAGAAGGTTACTAGATAGTCGAGATAATTACCGTGGGGTGACGAATTCCCTGCCCTAGCGGAGATCGTGCCGATGCAGCCCGCTCGAACAAGAAACCCGTCGAGAAAAACAGGTTGGCGATGCGCCGAGAGTTGTATTGAATTGTGTATTATTCTAATTACAAGCACCTGGGTTTATATTTATACACCCGAGGTAACCGATTTGGAAACAAACACGACTCCTCCTAACTTTCGTTCCAAGACTAATTTTATTCCTATCTTAACTAATGCACAGATCGCAACAAATCAAAATCTTCCCCTGCCCCAGTCAACGCGGCGTCTCTTCCAGATACGATCTCCCCTTGCCTTATCTTTTCGCCACGTGCCCAAGGAGTTCCAAAATCCAGTGTTGCAACGAAAGAAAACCCATTGTTGTCCTATAGTATTCCTGGTCTAAGTTGAAGTGAGATATATTTGAATTAGTCCTTCATTATTGTTGCCTTAGAAATAGTGTTCCTGATTTGAATTCTCATGTTACCTTTTTAAGGTCAAGTCAATCACAGTGCCCTTAAAATGATGCCAGTACCTTTTGTTAGAAATATCAGACCTTTTCCTTTCCACCACTGCATTGGCCACAGTTCAGGTGTTGCATGAAGTGGAATGACACCATTGTCAGTGAGTGTGGCACTTGCATTAGGGATGAGAACTGTTTCTCTTGAAGGAAAGTTGGGATTTTTAAATAAATTGTATTCAAGAAAACCCCTACAATGAAATGAACCTACAGTTGTCTGATGTTAGACTGGTCCTAGACTTTTCAATGCAGTGCCATAATCCTATTTTGTATGCTTTTTCATCAAGAATTTTGGCATATATCTGATACCTGCTTCCTTCATATTTATTTTTCCCTGAATAGCTAATATCTGATACCTATTTTTTATCTGTTGAATTTTGACTAACAGACCACACTCTTCTACAATCAGTTGAAGCTGAGGAACACATGCTGGAAGCTATTTCTTGGTGTTGGGACTGATGTAAAAAAGAGAGAACACTAACGAACAAATGACACCATGGACCTGTTCCCTCGAAAATCCTGGCAGGATGTGCTTCCTTTGATACAATGCTTGCAATGAAAAAAAAATATGGCTAACTGATTCTGTTTAGCTGATATCAATACTGTTTTTTTTTTGTGAAAAGAAAAGGCAAAATAAACAAGCTATAGTGTTACCAGGTTTTACTCGAGGACTGGACCAGATGACGGTACAAGCCTGGTGCTTACAATAGTAGTTCAGCAGTACGGCAGTTTTCAAGGGTGCAAGTGTTTATTTTTACCATACTCTGCATTTGTAATGTTCATTGCATTGGGTTCGTGTGTCACATTGCACACATTTGACCTTTTGTATGTATGCATAAGACACAATATTTAGATACTGATTTTCTACTTTATATGAGGTTTATTGAGCATATTTATGGTGCCTGACTAGGTGACCTGTGACCTGACTCGACACATTTTTTTAGGCTTTTAACTTTTCTCTTATGGTGAATGAAAGGAATACACTTGTCATTGTAAATATTCAGTAATATTTTATCTTGACCATATTGGAATCAGAAATGTTAATGGGGAAAACACTCCCTGTCGGATATAGTCAACCACCGTAAAAGAATATAGATGTGGTGCCATAACGTTTTGGATGACAATGTTGTATTGTTTTACATTTTCAAGAACCGCAAGGTGTTAAGACTTTGTGTCTAACTAAACATTTGTTGAATCTATTGTGTTCCAATACAAATTGTTGGTCAGTTTCGAGAATGGTTGTTTGAGTTCATATTACCCTGATATAAATATTGTCTATTAAAATAAATATAATATGGTTTTGTTAAAAATGACAATAAAATTTTTTTTATCAGCCCGTGGCAATGCACGGGCACTTTTGGTAGTATTGCTTAATTGACATAATACTGGAACATCAACTTGTGGCAATTACAATCCTGGCTATATGATACCCTCTTATTCATACTAAATTTGAGTACCCCAAAAAAAAAACAATGCAGGAGTGAAACGAAGCTGCAATTACTCTCTTCCATTTACCAAAAAGGAAAAACTAAAACATTAAACGAACTGTCAACCCTAGTACGTGTTCTATATACGCGTGCTCATTTCACTAATGATGATGCTAGGCCACTGTCATGTCACTACCATTCTGGTACCGAATTAATTATCGTTGCGAAAATTAAAAAGTTACGCAGACCATGCATATGCAAAGATAGCGACAAGTTTGTCATCGCGTTGACAACGACGAAGCTGTTCTACCTGCTTCCGTTTCTTCACTCGGCAACGACCCACTTTTCCATTCTAGCATGGATTATGATTTATGCACATGCATGTTCCACGCTTATTACGCGCGGCGCTGCCAAATTAATCTCTTTTGCCAACTCTTAACCACCACCACTTGCGCTTAATTAGCAGGGGAGTGAGTAGTATATAGCGTATTCGCAGCGATCGCGTCCCCACGACATTGCATGTTTAACCTAACAAAGCTAGAGTCTATCCATATTCTAGCAGGATAGCAGCACAAGGTCAGCAAGAAGCTGCAGGACACAAGAGAGAGAGATCTAGATCGGCCGGTAAGCATCAAGCAAGGCATGTCGCTGTCGGAGCTGCAGGCGCGGGCGCGGTTCGTGCAGTCGTCGGCGGCGAACGCCGGCGTGCACTTCGACGAGGACCGGTGGCTGAGCCGGGTGCGGCAGAGCCTGGAGCGCGAGGCCGCCGACGCGCTGGGCGCCGCCGCCAAGGTGTTCGATGTCCCGCGCGTCCTGCGCGCCACCAAGCCCGACGCGTACCTGCCGCAGCACTTCGCGCTGGGGCCGTACCACCACCACCGGCCAGAGCTCAGGGACATGGAGCGCTACAAGCTCGCCGCCGCCAAGCGCGCAGCGAAGCTCTTCGCCGGCGACCGCAAGTTTGACCACCTCGTGCAGCGGCTGATGGAGGCCCAGGACAAGATACGGGCGCCCTACCACAGATATGGTTGTTCATCATATATGGCTACCAGACCATGTATGGCTGCATATACAGTCATTTTCCTGTAGATCAGTGTCATGCAAGTAACTAAGATCACCTGCTTCTCCATAATTTGCCGCCACATGCATAGTTACCCTAGCTGATAGTATGAAAATTTTCCCCTTTCCATAAGGGCCCCGGCAAAGTCAGCATGCGCCACAACCTGTTACTCACTCTATCCCTAAATATATGGTTTTCTAGTATTCAAACACGAAAATAGTCAATGTATTAAAAGACTATCATACCCTTTATTTTTACCTCCATCCACCCATCCACAACTCTTCCACCAACCCCAAAGTTTGTCCTATCTGTAAAACGCCCTACATTTAGGAAAAAATTTTGAACTCCAAAACGCCCTATATTAAGGGACAGAGGGAGTACTGGCTCTCATAACATACTTTGTCGCACGTTATTGTCTGAGATTATAGAAACCTTCATTCTTATTTACCTTAAAATTTTGACCCAAGACACAAGTCCTGAAGACAATCAACCTTTTAACTAGGTAAATACTTTTGTGAGAACATGGACATATCCTAAGATGACGTGCACAGTCTAACAACCATCCCATCATGATTTGATGGCTCACATCTCGCAGAATGAGATTTAACCTAAAATTAATGAATAGATTTCACATATACTTACATCACTCCTTAATATCAGTTAGACACAAGAACAACTGATTTGACAAGTTGAACGATCAAATCATTTATTTGATTTTATGCATTTGACTTTAATTAAAAGTCAAACTAGGGTGGGCATATGCCTCTATGCTCATAAAAACCACTCTCATCTAGCTAAATGACAAAATGCTAAAATTTAGGACCATGTAGGTTGAATGAAGAAATTTCTTGAAGGTATACATTTTTTTTTCATAGTGGGCCAATTTTTTGTTAGATATATAATTTATTTGTACTAAGTTATCGTCATCTATGTATTTGTTCTAAGTTATTTTTAAGAAAACTTGACCAACAATCTATATAAATATATATTATTTTGAATTAAAAGAATTACATTATGATAGCCGATTTCATAACATCATTTTCATGATGTTGTATTGTTATTCCTTTTTGGGTTATTGAGAGTCAGTTTAAAAATTTTAGCTTATTAGACAAACCTAGAACACACTATATATATTTATGCATTTGATTGGAGTAAAATCCAAGATAAAATCTCACGAAGCATGTAATAGGAAAGCAAGGCGCGGAGCCTTGAGGCCGCAAATCGCTAGAAAGGCGGTAAAAAACTGAAGTTAACAAAGGTTTCAGGAAAGATTGATTTTTGTGTCCATGTGTAGGTTCCTGGAGCTGAGCGATCAGACTCTGGCATGGATGATGGCCATCGACACGTGCTTCCTGCTGGACTTCCTCGAGAGCTACTACCGCGACGAGGCCATGGACATGGTGTCGTCGGCGACGAACTGGATCAACGCCACGGTGCGCGACGCCATGATGCTGGAGAACCAGCTTCCGCTCTTCCTCTTCGCGCAGGCCCTCTCGCTGCGCCACGCCACGGAGCAGGCCGCCGCCGAGGCGCTGAACGCCGTGTTCGCCCTCTTCATCAAGGAGGTGTGGACCAGGGCTGTCGACCTGGTGGCAAGACGTGCGGTTCGCACCTTGCTGGTCGGGGGTTCGACCCCAGGCCCCCGCAAACACTGTAGCGCACAGTGCGCGGCACTGTTGCTGCAGTCGGTACTGCTGCGCGCACAGTGGTAAAAAAATCCCCTCGCCTTCCCCAGGTCAAAGCACATGGTTAAGACTCGCGCCGAAGCTCACAACGGCCAGCTGAGTCCCTTTGTAGGATCGGGGAGGGAGTTCGGAGGTTTTCTCGGCCTGCGTGAGAGGCTCTTCTCCTTAGCAAATGCCGTCGGGGGCGGTCTTACCCCCGGCAGGTCGAGTTTTTTTTTTTCATCAAGGAGGTGTGCCCCATCAAGACCACCGCCGAGCTGGTCGTCGCCGACATCGACAGGCACGCGCACATGCTCGAGCTCCTCTACCACTTCCTCGTCCCCGCCGCCGCCGTGTTCGAGGAGGACTGCTGCGAGCCGCCGCCGATGGTACCCGAGGAGTTCGCCGCCGTCGACATGTTCGACGCCGCGCAGCAGCTCCCGGACTACGACAAGGGGAAGCAGGCGTGCGCGCACGTGTCCAGCCTCGACGTCGCGCCGGTGCGGTTCACCCGGAAGAACCTCATCTCCCGGCCGATGAGCGTGGCGTCGAGCCTCCCGGGCCGGCTCATGCGCAAGGTGCCGTTGCTGTCGGCGGTGGCGCCGCTGGTGGGCAAGTTCATGGCGTCGCAGGACGTGGAGGCGAGGCTCAAGGACGTGAACCTGGGCAGCATGATCAACTCGCCGCTGGCGCAGGAGGTCATGATCCCGTCGGTGGCTCAGCTGGCCGGGTGGGGCGTCCGGTTCGCGCCGGCACCGGAGGGGATCGCCGGATCTCGTTCGACGCCGCGACGGCGACGCTCAGTCTGCCCATCATCACGCTGGACGCCAACACGGAGGTGGTCCTGCGCAACCTGGTGGCTTACGAGGCCGTCGCCGTGCGGGGCCCTCTGGTCCTGGCGCGGTACACGGAGCTTATGAACGGCATCATCGACACGCCCAAGGACGTGAAGATCGTGCGGCAGAGCGGCGTGGTGGTGAACCAGCTCAAGAGCGACAAGGAGGCCGCCGACATGTGGAACGCCATGTGCCGCGCCACCCGCCTCAGCAAGGTGCCCCGCCTCGACGCCGTCATCCGGGAGGTGAACGCGCACCGCAGCCGGAGGGCGGCGGCACGCGCGCAGAAGCTGCTCAAGAAGTACGTGTTCAGGTCGTGGCGGATCCTCACGCTGCTCGCCGCACTCGTGCTGCTGTTCATGACGGCGATGCAGACCTTCTGCTCCGTCTACCCGTGCAAAAGCTGGTTTGGATCCGTGTTCAAGCTGCCGCAGCTTGCTGGTGAACGGGGACGGTAGCCTATGTAGTTCATTAATTGATGATTCGATCGGCTGAGTGAACGAACAAATGAAACCAGTTTAACCACAGACAACAAACACACCGCAATACACTGGGTGATGCAAGACCGAATACTAAACAGATAAACATTGTGGCGTGAGACACTAAATCAACATTGACGCGGTGAATAAGAGCAATAAAAGAAACAACAGGGGCAATTTCTGTTTAAATTTTAATCAAAACTAGGATGGCGGCCCGCGCATTTGCGCGGCTAGATTTGTTAAACTATTTAAATTATTTTTATATTACAGGAGTTTAAACATGATTTATTATTATTATTATTATTATTATTATTATTATTATTATTATTATTATTATTATTATATAGTAATACATTTCTAACATAGCTAAAAATTGATTGGAGAAATTGCTCACCGACTCTGTCATTTTGAGTGTGTGATGAGTCATCATTTCTCTGAGTGTTTGAATGAAATAACATATTTATAGGTTGATAGGGACCGATATGAATCGGCAAGGGTGTCCCAATCTTCACGACAGTAGGCTATTGCGTTGGAAAGAAAACTCAATTATCTTTCCAACCATGTGTATTATGCAGCATGTGTCGGCCCATATTGGTACAGACTTGGACGTGAAGTTGATGGTTCTGTCACATAACCTTGGGTCAGGAGCTTGTAACCATGCTTGTCTTGGGCAGCATCCTTGATGTCCTCCATGTAACCCATTGAAGTATCCTCATGTGTAAACCTGAGTAAAAGTAGCATATTTGATTTAGGTAGCATATAATTCTCATCAAAATTAAGGTTATGTGATGTAAGGAGCGAGTGTACCTCTTGTTGTATCTTCTTTGCACGGCTACGTGTAATAGGTCATACTGTTGTTGCCTCGTGTGAAACCGGAGTTGGATATGGCATATCCTCCAATGCATCTTCGGTATCTATGACCGGGATGTCCTCATCATAGGTACCATACATGTAAAGGTCATTATTTGGCAACTGGCTTGGTTGAAAATAGTGAACATGTAAGTATTGTGTAAGGGCTAGAATAAAAGATGAATCACGGGAACAATATAAAATAATAGCTCGTCTTGATCAAGCCAGCCCCATGTCACTCGCAGTTACCCATACCTAGGTTCCATTGAAGACTGAACTATATATGCCTCTCGTAGATCTATGACTTTACACTAAATAGGTCTACTTAGCGCTGCTAACAATTATCGTGGTACTATGTAATCAGATGGATCGTGCTTACGTGCATGGTTGCTTAAGGTCATCCACACGTTAACCATCATATATGTTTATATATTGGGATTATTTTTCAAAAGTTATGGTTGTATATCAAGTTCTATAATATTGTCACCTTAAAAGTGATCTTTACACTTTGTCAAGTATTTTTCTTTCTTTCCTTTTTTTATAGACACGCATACACATGTTTATTACCTATTTACTCACTAAAGATAAATATTGTTAGTTTTTAACCATTAAGGCACTACATATTTAGAAAATAATGCATTGCAACTCATGTTTCATCTAAATTATATCTCGGTGAAGCAAGACTTTGGATTCTAATGAAAGGTGCATTGCATGTAAAGTTTTAGCTAAGGATGTGATTTATATTGTTTATATTTTTCATGTGGTTTCCTAAGGTGTATTTCCTAACAATTTAAAGAGAAAATATATTCACTTTCATTTGAATTTATTTTTTTCACTTGTGTTTAGAATATTAAAATAGATTTATTTATTAATCTAAATTTGAAAAAGTGAGTAATCTAGAAAGAGGAATTAGGTGTTTTTTTTTTGCTATTTTTATTATCCTAAATTGAGCTATTTTTGACTCATATTGGTATAGTGGTTTTAAAGAAAAAGGATATAGGGGTATTTTTGGCTATTTTTTATTATTTTGAATTTATTTTTTGAACTTATAATGGCATGGTGGGTAATTTTGAAATAGGTGTGAGGGGTAATTTTGGCTATTTTTATTATCCTGAATTTATTTATTTATTTTACTCAATGGCAAAGTGGGTAATTTAGAAATAGATGTGAAGGGTAGTTTTGTCTTTTTTTATTAATTCGAATTAGCTTTTTTTTTAACTCAAAAGGGCATGGTGGGTAATTTAGAAATATGTGCGATGGCATTTTTGGCTATTTTTTATTATTCCGAATTTAGCTTTTTTATAAATATTTGTAGGGGGTTTTATGACTAATTGTTTTATAATGGCAGTGGTGGGTAATTTTCTCTTCTTATTTTCTCGGATTAACGTGGGAATTTCTAGCATTTTAGAGCGAACGTGGTGGCTCCTTTTTCTCTTCAATTATATATAGATTCCAAATTTAGCTTTTTTATAAATATTTGTAGGGGGTTTTATGACTAATTGTTTCATAATGGCAGTGGTGGGTAATTTTCTCTTCTTATTTTCTCAGATTAACGTGAGAATTTCTAGCATTTTAGAGCGAACGTGGTGGCTCCTTTTTCTCATCAATTATATATATAATAGATGGATGCCACCAGCTTTTTCGCCGTGGTGGGAGGAGGAAAATGGGATGACAAGCTGCAAAGACAACTACAAAAGATTCGACGGTTCACCACGCTCGTAGGCTCGTTACTTTTTCTTAACGTAACTCTCCTAACAAATCATTCCAAAAAAAAAAGCGAATACCCAGGCTAACAAGCCAACGACGGCCGATACGCATGGGCACAGAGACCCGTAAGCATGAAATATGCTCTAAAGAAAAAAAACAATGTGCCAGAAGACTCGTATCTGGGTAAAATATTCAGTTATGCGGCATCCAAGTAAAGACAAAAATTCTAGTTTGGTTGACATGCAACAAAAAGGTTGTGAGAACATCTCACGAATTAGCCATGCATGCATGCAACAACAAGCCAAAACATGAAGCCTGGTGACACTAAAGCGCATGCACGTCACTGCAACAATATAATGCTAAATTTTAGACTACTATGGCTAGCTGGAGCTAGTGTCGATCTTTTTCAAGGTGAATGTATATGCTTTAGGCTAAACATGATTGTGTGATATGCTTTAGCAATTAGTGATAATAATGTAACATTGATGCACTCTTTACAATATGTCTTATGATGCCATAATAAATATAACTTTTCTGAAGTTGTGTATTTAATTAAAATCTGCTAATTATTGATAACTAATGTATTTTTTCAATAATATTAATATCCTCGGTCAACCGCATAATAGATGACCTCACAATTTATACTCCCTTTGGTAACGGAATAGAGGTCATTCTAAGAATCCAAAAGATTTCACAAAGTTGTTCTGCTGCGCGAGGCACATTTCGAATGTTTTTGCACCCGCCACCAACGCACGCTCCTAACACTTTCGCTTTTGCTTCGGTGGACTTTTGCATTAAAAAGCGCAAGCTCAGACGTCATCCTCTCACGCACACAGTCAATAAAGCTCGCAGCCATCTTCCTTCGCTCCTCTCGCTCGCCATCCGCCGTCGCTGGCTGGTCGCTCGCTCGCTGTACGCCGTTGCTAGCTTTTTTTTTTTTTTTTTGAGATTACACAATACAACTCAGACACTCACAACCCACGCACACTCACCCCTATGAACACACATACGCAAACCCTACCTCTATGAGCATCTTCGAAGACTGAGCCGGCAAATCCAGAGATACGAAGTCACCACTGGCGCCTCGCTGTCGACAGGAGCGTCGCCTACCACTGAAAGCACAAATGCTGTTAAATCCTTGAAAATTCGCTTCCACGGAGAGTCGAACCCAGGACCTGAGAGGTGTTACTCGGATGCCTTAACCACTAGGCTAAGACCCATTTCACACGCCGTTGCTAGCTGCTCTCTCACATTGGCAGAGCCAGTGGATGGACAGAGTGGACCGCGGCCCACCCTGAGATTTGGGCTGCAACCCAGCCCCACCCGCCAACCCAAGCGAAACAGCCAGCCTGCCTTACCTTCCCTCGATAAAAATAATAAACTAAAGCGAGTCAGCCAGACGGCCCAGCCCAGAGACGCCAACGCGAGTGAGCAGCCCGGCCGCGCTTGTCCTGGTCTTTTATCTTCACCGCTCATCTCTAAATGCAAGCTGGCCCTGCTCAGTTCTTGTTGCCCCACTAGTTCTACATCAGCAATTGCAAATCATTATTCGTTGGCTTCCTCTGCATAAATCTTATCCATTTCACGTCTAGGAACATGGGAATGAGTTTTCACAAAAAATGGGTAAAATATTCTGGTTCTGTTCACACTGATCAATTCATATTGCTCACTCTGTAATTAGCTAGCCTGCATTAAGCAACTTGTCCTACCACACACATCATTTACAAGATGAATCTTACATTCCTGATTTCCTGTCTTACATTCCTGATTTCCTGTCCTTTCCATGTGTGGTCAGTAGCCAGTAAATGGAGTTCATTTCTGTAGGCACTTCGACAGGAGAAGTTTTGCTTGTCTCAGCACTTCTACAATAAAATGCTAATTTCATTTTTCTTATAAGGTACATTGCGTTCGGGTTCTGCACTTCAATATGACATTCAATCGGAATTTTAATTGCAAGTTGCACTTGAAATTTTCGTGTCCAAAAAAAAAATTTTGTCGACCCACCCTGGCTTTGAATCCTAGCTCCACCACTGCTCCCTCACCCAACCTTGCATGGAGGCCAAGCTCCTAAATGACAGCCACGACGGCATGGAGGCCGACGACACATGCTCCATGGAGCTCGTCGCGCCGGCGTCCACCGATGAAGGCTCCATAGACACGAGCGCGAAGCTCATCGCGTCAACAATGTCGTCTTCATGTCGTGCCTATATATTGCCATCATCCAACAAGTTGAAACGAAATCTAAGAACTTGCGGTAACAGGAAAAAGAGATTGTCCCATGGCTGGTGAAACGAAAACAAAAGAAATTACCATTGTCATCTTGCAGTGGAGGCTCCATGTTTAGATCAAACACCATGCTCACGTTGCTTGCTCTTTGGTTCTGCTTGCTTACGGTTGCGCATGTCCCTTTAGGAGGAGTAATGGATGGAAACGAAAGGCATTTTAGAGTGCCGTGCCAGGGCGATAGGCACTCCGCAGTCACGTCAAAGTAGCGCATGAGCGAAAAAGGAAATCGAACCCGCTGGCGCGAGGACAATTCGGCGAGAGATCGAAAGAAAATAGGCGCGGCTGAAAAAAGGGCGTCATAGAATTTTTCGGACGCCAAACAGTATCATACGCGCCGCGGACGAAATTCCTATGACACGAAACAATACCATGCAAAATACTCCACGCTCGAGCAAAAAGTTGCGGCCACCAGACATCGAACTCACAACGCACAGTCTCAGGCCCAGTAACGCCAACCGAGAGGCTAGTGAATAAAGTGGACATGATACTTTATTTAATAGGGGCATCCATGAAAAATTACCATCTAATTAATCAAGCATTGGTATGCTAAATCTTGTCCAAAACGTTTTCTATTTAAATACCGGAGGGAGTACATTTTTAAGAATGCAAATATACTGAGAAAACGAACCTATAAAGTACGTTTTGGTAGTAGAAAAACGTATGCTAGAGTTACAGGCGGTATATCGGCGACGTTGTCCAGTCAGACTCTGCTATTTACGCCTGAGCTGAAAGCATCGTCCCATCTCCAATCCTCGAAGCTCTCTAAATTTTGACATCCCTCTTTCGAACCAGACACACGAGCAGAATAGACAACCTCACGGATTATACATTTTTATGAGGAAACAAATATATAACTTGGGAAAACAAGAATCCGGAATTCGCTTTCGATTTAGAAAAACGGGTGTGTGGGTTCGAGCCTGTATCGGGGACTGAGTCCGACTCCACTGCTGTCCGTCTCGGGTCCGCAAAGCTTTATAAATTTCGACACCCTTCCGAACCGCTGCATCCTTACCCGCCATGGGAGTGATAGTTCACGACCTCGGTCCATCAGAGACTCTCACCATCTCGCAGGACCTCTGGATCACCGCGATGTCCCTGCAGGTCAACCCGGCCGGCGTCGGCGCCTGCGGCCAGCGCGAGGTGCACGTCTGGGTCGAGCTCGCCGGCCACGAGTCGCGCTGGGCGGTCGGGACGCTGTCAGAGGAGGCGCCACTCATGGATCTGCGGCCGGGGTTGCTTTTCGACGACGAGGTCCTCCTGCAGCACGACGCCGCCGCGGCCACCGTCCGGTTCTATGGGCGCGTTCGCGAGCCGCAGCCGTCTGCCGGCGGCGGCGCCGAGGAAACGGCGGCCGTTCCTGACGACGGCGTGGAGGACGAAGCGACCGACGAGGCGACGTGGGTGGAGTTCGATCCGGTCAGCGAAGAGTACGAGGCGGAGCGCTACGACAGCGACAACGGCGAGGAGGATGAGAGCGACGGCGAGGAGGAGGAAAGCGAGCAGCGCAAGGGCGCGGCCGCAGGCGAGAGCAGCAAGAGGAATCGCAGCAGCCTTCCTCTAATCGCCGCGCCGCCGGGAAGCGTCGTGCCGGACGGGGAGTTCGTCGGGCCCGCGTGGTTCGCCACCGTCGAGAACACGGCCGGCTTCATGCGGATCGCCGCCGCAGAGGGGTGCCTTGCCGCCGGAAACCAAGGCAAGGAGATCGTCGTGCTCTACCGCTACACCCGCTTCTCGAGGACGTGGAGCGGGCGGCGCGGCGTGGAGCCGTGCCGGCGGGCGAAGCTTCACTGGCTCCGATTCGCCGTCCCGCCCGCCGGCGACGTGGCGAGCTCGCTGGCGTGGGCCGGCGCGTCGCTAGGCCCGCTGATCTACCCCGCCCTCTTCAGCCGGCACCTTCACGAACTGTGGACGATCATGGCGGCGCCGGCGACCAGCGGCAGCAGCATCCCGCCGCGCGCCTCGCGGGTCCAGGTGATCGTGGACGCAGCGATCCTCCGGCTCGAGGACCACACGCCGGAGCGCATGGATCACATGCGCGGCGCGCTGGAGGCCGGGATGCAGGAGGCGTGGCCCGATCACTACCACGTCGGCATGGAGCTCCACCTGCCGGAGCCGATGCTTCGCGAGAAGGACGAACAAAGGCCGGCGAAGCGGAGGAAGGTCGCCGACGACGACGAGGAGGAGTGTTCCGTGTGTTTGGATCCCATGGAGAGTGACTTGGCGGCGTGGCCTGGGTGCCGGCACGTGTTCCACGGCGCGTGCGTGGAGAAGACGCTGGCGAGGAGCGACATGTGCCCGCTCTGCAGGAACACGCTGTGCCGGCTCGCCGACTAGAACATCAAGAACTGCAGCGATTGGAAGGAGCTTTGGAGTCGTTTGCCTCGAACACTTTCGTTGTTGTGACTAAAACCTTTTACCCAAAAAAAAAGACTAAAACCTTGTGTTTGTACAACGGGAAACGTCTCCATTGCAAATTTGAATATAGTTGTAACAGCTACATGTACCGTCGATTGTGTTCTAGCTCTACAATTGAAAAGAACGCACGAAAGCTGCCAACTCCAGCAACAAGGAATAAAACAGAGTCCAGTTGAGCTTCCAATCCAATGTTGTCGTACCCCATTTCTGGAGCACTTAGTGTTTACCGTATCAGTCCCTGGATCAGTAGCTGATACGACACTTTCACAGAATGCTTCACAGCAAATACTTTATTTATATTACCGAGAGTCATTACAAGCCTTTTTATACATAAAGGTCTTTGTACAAGAGAGGCGAGCGGCCTCAACACACACAGACGATTAACACCCCGACTAGCTGCAGCAACAGCAGCACTAGACTACTACTCCAGCGGAAGACGGAACGGCACCACTCCAACAGGCAGACTTGCGCGCAGGCTGAACCCTAATCTTCTTCTTCAACAGCTTCAAACTCTGGCTCCTCTTCTGAATGATTGAAGCAAGAGTGAGTACTTAAGGTACTCAGCAAGCCTAACACGAGGGGTAAATTATGCAAGGGGTTTATCAAAGGATAGGCTGAGGTTTATCGCAACGAGGCGTGAAAGCCAAGTTTATGCAAGGTTGTTTTGAAAACAAAGCAGTTCGCAATCTAATCAAGTATCTGTAGAGATTAGTGGGGTTGGGCGGCCCTGGGGGAGTTACTGTCCATCCCGCCAGTGCCTCAAGTTTTATCACTGGCCGACAACCAGCACACGGCTCCAAACCGGTGTATTCCGAAAACACGCCAAGGATACTCACACAGAAAAGACTAATCATAGTGTGGCCGATGCTTTCGCGTTGTCCAATACCGTGGAACACGGCTTTCCGGAAAGTTTCTTAACCTTGGCCAAGGGTGCACAAATTTCCCACAAGGTGGTCCAGTCCTCTCTATCGTCATAGTTTGGACTGTCCCACTAAAGGTTCCATACCTACTTTGTACCACCACGGCATCCCCCACGGACATCACCAGGGGCTTCACAATCAATAATATGGCCAGTCATAAATGCCGGATCTCGAACACCCACCAACGAACGAGTCTTTTCCTGGGACTCCGTTGCATCTCCTGCCTCCGGGGGGTACCGGGTGAGTACTAGTAGGGTGTGGTTCCAATCCCGTACCCATATACGGCTTGTGGCTGCGCGTAAGGTGCTAAGCAAAGGCGGCACAAGAACCGGTCCTTATACGACCGAACCAGGCATCTTCAATAGCCAATCCACAAGTGGAAAGGCGTCCCAGAGATAGCCTCCCCACTGAGGACTACCTCGCCTGATCCCGTCACAAAGATCCCCCACTAGGGTTGCACTTATTATTATACCACCCAATTTCACATTTACACACACCACCAAGACGCACGCATTTTACACGAAAATCATGTGAGCAGTATTAATTAAACACATGGTGAAAGTCCTAAGCGGTAAAGCAATCCAACATATCATTAAGGAATTTAATGACGTTGGTTCCTAGGGTTAACAAGGGATCAGGATATAATCAAGTCAAGACAAGCAATCAAATATTGCATAGGACCATTCTAGCATTTAAATTCATTTAAATACCATGCACTTTATTTATAAACAGCTCTAATTAGGATATTTGTAAACATAGGATCAATATGATCAATGGGAGTTAGACTTGCCTTCAACAAGATCTTCTTCTTCTAAGTCCTCGTATTCCAGGTCCTCAGGTTCTTCAACGACTTGATTATCTAGCGATAAAAGAAAATAAATCTACCGCTCAACAAACAATGAACAAGCAATAAATCAAATAAAACCAATTGGAGACCAAGGTTAGATTGGATCTGGTGGCAATGAATAGAGGATGATTTTAGATAAATTTTGGCGAAAGAATCGCCAAAATCGGAGTTTATACGGAGGAGATACGAATTAAACAAGTTTAAGAAAGGAAATTGATCAGGATTAAGCTAACCTAATTAAGTATAGCCATAATCCTAATTAATCCGGAGTGATTAAGGGTTGGAGAATGATTAGAGAGGAATATAGGATTTTTGGGAATTTTTTTTGAGATTCTCTGATATTGGAAATTGCTCGGAATATAAATGTGTGTACACTAGCCGGGTGCACTTAGCATTTTCTTGAGAGAAAGATAGGCTGACAGATAGGTCCAGGGGATCTGAGGGCTTATTTGCAAGAATAGAAAGGTTCCGGGGACTTTTTGGTAAATACAGAAAGACGTCGGGGACCTATCTGTAAATTTGGAAAAGTTCAGGGGTCTCGGTGCAAAAAGATAGGGGCTAAAAGGTAATTACAGAAAAGTTTAGGGTCTTTTCTGTAAAAGGTCAGGACTTAAACAGAATTAATAAAAAGATCAGGGGCTTATCTGCAAGAATGCAGGGCCCCGGGGATTTTCAGGATTTATGGAATTATTTTCTTATAGGAAAAGGCTCGTGCACTGGGTTCACCGTGGACCGAGGGGCTGGGTGTCTACGGTCCATGTGCACCGGGTGCACCATGGGAGGAAGAGAGGGAGAGAGAGACTGACAGGCGGGCCCTTGTGTTGACGTGGCCCGCCACGTCGGATGGTGGCGCGGACGGGGTCAAGGGCGGCGGCGACAGGCTGAGGAGGGCGGCGGCTCGCCGGAGGCGTCGCCGGCGGCGTCTGCAAGGGGCGGAAGGGGTCGGGAAGTGGCCCTAGGGCATCTACGCGCGACGGCGGACTCGGGCGCGGGTGATGTCGTCGACGGCGTCGAGCGGAGCGGCAGTGGAAGCTCGCCGGAGTAGGGCGGCGGCGGCGGCGCCCTGTGAATTCTCGCGGGTGTGCGTGCGCGCGCGGGTTTGAGGGGTCTGGGAGCTTGGCGAGCGTACGGGGAACGTGCAGGGGAGCTCAGCCGGGCCGGGGGTGGCGCCACGGCGGCCGACGACGGAGAAGAGAGGTGGCGGATGGCGGAGGCTCGGGAAGGGGTTTGTGCGCGCGAAGAGGAAGGGGAAGAGGGAGCCGGGGAGCGAGAGGAGGAGCTTGCGGCGCTTACCGGAAGCTCGGGAAGGGCGAAGGCGGCTCGGAGGCGGAGATCGGCGGGGTTCGCCGGAGAGAGAAGAGAGAGAGAGAGAGAGAGAGAGAGAGAGAGAGAGAGAGAGAGAGAGAGAGAGAGAGAGAGAGAGGAATACATGAGGGAGCTCGGGAAAGGGGGTTCGGCGCCTATTTGAAGGCCGGCAAGGCGGTGGAGTAAGGCGGCGGGGCTTGGACTTGGCGGGCGCGGCAAGTAACGCGAAGGCGGTGCGCACAGTGCGGCGGCGCGGCGATGCGACCGGACGGGAGGAGGAGGACGGCGGTGGGGAAACGGGCCGGAGGCCTGGCGCGACTGGGCCGAGGGGAAACGGGCTGATGGGCTGGCGCGCGGCCCAGGCGGAAGAGGTGAGGGTCGGGCTGGCAAGCGGCGCTGGGCTGGGGAAACGGGCCGGAAGGGGAAGGAGCTGGGCCGATGCGGGAGGGAAGAAAAGAAAAAGAAAAAGCGGGAGTTGGGCCGGAAAAGGAGAAAGGAGAGGGAGCGGCCCAGAAAGAAAAGATTTGATCTTTTCTCAGAATTTGAATTGGAAGGATTTCGAATTCAAACCAAAAAGAGAAAAACAAACATTACTCAAAATAAATCCAATAAATCCTCAAAATGCATATGATGAGGTTTTTGTACAAGTTTTCAAAATAAAAATTTTAAAATTAGGGTGGTTTGGCTAACTTAATCACGCACTTGTTTTTAATTTGTTTAAAAATTCAAAAAATTCAAATTTTTAGTAGATTTCAAATGAAGGCAAAAACACGGGTCGTGACAAATGTATAGGTGTAAACTGGGTAGGCAGGGGCATTGCAGGTGGTTAAAGTGATTTGACAAAGGCATCAGTTTCAATGATGCAAAATGGGCAATTTGTTTGATAGCAACTCACTTTATAATGCTCACATAATCCGTGATCTTTCAGCTAACACTCGACAATTTGAATCGGCAGTAAGGGGATTCTCTATGAATCAACTCTGATTTTGGTTGGTATGGCGACTTAATTTGACAGTATTGACCTCTCAAACTATGACTAATCTTCAGATAAAACGAAGACAGGCTTACAGGCTGGCCTTATTGCTTAAACTAGCGCACAAGAGAGAGAGAGAGAGAGAGAGATCCTGCTCCCAGACAGAAAAACGAAGACCGAGGTCATTCAAAATGACGCTAGCCTGTGTTAATGTTGAATGTTGAAAATACGTTTTAAGTCTATCATGATGCCACGCATTTTCGGTGATGCCACGTATTTTCAAATTTAAATACATGAGAAATTGTTCTTTGAAATTTATATGTCCAGAATACAGAAATTGCATAAAGCGTATTTTTAACTTTAAAGAAATTGTTCTTTGAAATTTTTATTTTGCAATTTTTATACTATGAATTTTTTTTCTATATGGATGGTGATTTGGACCTAGATGAGACTTTTTAGCAAGTTTTGGGACCTAGATAACAACCCAAGACAAGTTCAAGTACCTAGAAACCAACATTTGAGAGTACCGTGACCTGGATGAGAATCCGGAACAAGTTCGAAAACTCCTAGTGCATTTCACTATTTCTGAATATTCTGAGATATCCTGACTGTAGCAATGAACTGTATTTGTGCTATGTATTCTGAATTTTACAGTGACGAAGCTTTTTCTCAATCAATCTATGAGGTCGTTGGTCTCTTCTTTTATATTATTGGTAACTAATCTGGCCGAGTTGGCAGTTGATGACCATTGTACATCTATGATAATAAAAGGGAGTTTTGCACACGACTAATATAACTCTCTGCATATTTTGATTATTGCAAAGTTGCAACTAGACTGCACTTGACTGAATATTCTGAACACTACATTTGAAAGTCTTGATAATGAAACTTAACTTCTGTACTCAGGACAACCACTCCCTCTCGTAGTGCAGGGGGCTTGTGCCCCTCACCCAGTTAGATATGTTGTTGTTGCTCTTACAAAGTGAAGGCTAAATATATCGATTTGCCTGGTGAAGAAGATTTATTAAGTCTTATCAGTTTGACTGGCACACCTCTTCATTGAATTTTGTTAGTTCTATTTCAAAGCATACACACTATTTCAGTGTTGCTTTCTCTATCAGAAACTCTTTCGAAAAACACATGTACATATTGAAAAAAAACACACACATCAGTTAGACGACTCATAAATATTGGATATGTGCGGAGGATTAAGTCCTGCGGAGGAGGTTACAAAATCAGAGTTTTTCATACTGAGAAAACATTGTCATTGCCACAACATATTGAGAGAACATTTTCCATTGCCATCTTCATTCTCTCTTGCCGACTCAGCCATGGACCTGCATGTAGCTAGGATGGTCCAATGGCGAGGCTCGATGCTATGCATGGTTGACGGCAAGGCGGCGGGGCTCGATGCTATGGTTGACGGCAAGGCGGTGGGGCTCGACGTGGCGTGGCGGTGGTTGGTGGGGTGGGCATGGCCGTGACGCTCATGAGCAAGGCATGTCTTGGTGTTTGGCGTGTTCATCGGGCGCTCAACCTCGTGCTCCTCTACTACAACGACTAGACTAGCGCGCCGCGGTCACGGCCTTCGACTCCCGCCACAGCTAGTTTCGATCCCTCCAACCTTACACAATCCAGTCTAGTGGCTGGAATTCTATTTCCCGTAATTTTCTTGTTTCTAGTATTGTGGCGAGCCGGCGGAGGCGAAATAGACGAACGTGTCCTGAGTCCTGACTGACGGTTGTGGCATGGTCTTCTCTTCCCGGCCCTGTTGCCGGAACAGCCGTAGCATGACGTCGGTGAGAAACGAGGATCCGCCAGGCGGCCAGGTGCCCGAACATGCACCGGCGAGCATGTGCCAGCGAGCAGGTCTTTCAGATGCTGGATGTGCCCGCGCCGTGTCGTGCGTCCTGTGCGACTTCCTCGAACCGGATGCCGCCGGCCTCCGCCGTTTGTGTCGGAGGAGTGCGCCACCATCACGGCGTCGCGAGACACGAAACGAAGCCCGTTCATCTGCGCGCGAGAGAGTAAGCACCGTTGGGAAGTCCGCGACGCTCCACCGTGCAGGGGTTGCAACCTGCAACGGCGGCGGCCAGGGGTCTGAGGGGTGGTCGCTGTTTCAAACGGCGACCCTCCGTGCGTTCGTGGCAACCGTCCAATTGGATCTGGGGCTCAGATTGGAAGTGTTGACCGGTACGCATGGCGGCCTGGCCGGGGTGGACGGGAGAAGAGAGAGGACGTCGACGGCGATCTCGTCGTCGCTTCCTTCAGAGAACTAGCTAGGGAAGCCTCGCCATGGTTTGGCCGCGCGTCCGTTCGTTCAAGCCGAGCCCCGCCTAGAGACTTTTTGGTTCGACGAGGATGCGCGCTGGACGACGTCGGTTGAACTCCGCCACGCGGCCGCGCTCGTCGTCACCAGCGGCGCGCCCTGTGTCTTCTGATCGATGCAAATTTGCAACGTAACGCAGGACGACTGAAGCGGTCGAGTCGAGGACGCCGGCAGCCTCGCCGTCCCTCCATTCACGAGACATCGCTGCCATGCGCGCCCAGTTTCCGGGCTGGAGTACGTCGACGTTGCTGCAAATGCGGAGGAACGTTCCGGCCGGCCTTTTAATTAGGCTGCCAATTATGTCGAGTTTTTTCTTTTCTTTTCTTAAAGAGGAGATAGTATGTTCGAGTATGAAAGCTCCTTCAGTGAGATTGAGAAGAAGCAGTCCTCTGAATATCAATTGCAAACTCAACAATGCCTTGCAACAAGCTGAAACTGAGAGATTACAGGTAAGGTAGCGTTTGGATGTAGATACTAGAAAGATGGCGCGGCATTACCGCGCCTGATTGCCCGTCTTACAGGTTTGTGTAAGATGAAATAGATGGGAATCATTTGAACCTTTTAACAGCGAGTAAAAATGGTACATTTAAGTGATGGAAATGAGTTTTCACATTAATAAAATAAAACAAGGTTAACTGTTTGTCCATGTGTCAAGCAATTTCTGGTTGTTTGTTTCAGCAAAAAGAAAAGATTGGTGACAGAACAGGTGGAAATGAAAACTTAATTGTCAAAATTATAGGTGCTGACATTTATCTAACTATAGCAAAAAATCAAGCTTAGCAATTAAGATTTACGCACTGGATTGAACTGTGAAAAGTCAAATGAATGACCTTATTGGTGCTGCTCAACTTGCATATAAAAAGTTGCAATTAGCATCAAAAGTTACTACAGTAACAAAATTGATAAAATTTCTGTGATAATCCTGATTGTAGTATTTACTATGTGTCTTCTGATCATAGTTTTTAAGGCTCGCCTAGGCAGTTGGGCGCACCCGAAACGCCTTAGGCTTTGTAGTGTTGCCTTGGCCCCTTGGCGTTGCCTAGGCGCACTGCCCTGGTGGCCTCAAGACACCTAGGCGCTTAAAACTATGCTTCTGATTATTATTAAATGTGCAATTCTCACAACGTGAACACCTTAAGTAGTGCCAGTTCCATCCTTATAAGCATTGATGAATGATTTATTTTGAGCTATCATTTTGCCAGTTTACTTGGCCCTTTGAAGATCACCAGGATTTTGATGTGGTATTAGTAATTTATTTAAACATGATTTATCAATATATCAAGTAGGCAGTATAAGAATCACAAAATGCAGGTTTGAATTACGGTATGCAATGTTAAGAATTCATTCAGTGTAGATATCTTTAAGATTGAATGAATTATTCATAGCTGGTAAAACTAAGGGTTGCTCCTGTTTTTCTTAGATTAATTAAAAGTCTTTTCTTGAAATCATATTAAGGAGTCTGAAATCAGAGCTAAACTTAAGATCAAATATATGTATCAACTGAAAAATTAACTTCACCTACACATAGATGGGCAAAAATACACTCCAGTTCAGATAAATCGATGTAAAAAATATTTCCATTTTAAATGTGTTGTTAAAATCCCAGATAAGATAATGAAAATTTAAATTAAAGAACTAAAGGGGTAAGTTGCCGAATTAGCCAATTGTCACTGTACCCCAGGTTTAACAAAACGTTGAATTGTAGCACTCCTTGAATACAGTTAGAAAGAACACATGACGTCTAATATGCAATAATGACAATTGGTAAATTAAAGGCATCACAAATGGTTTCTCAGTATGGAATTGGGGAAACATTGTTGCTGTCAGTAAGTAAAAGAATTTTGCACAACATGGTAGCTTAGTTGAAAAAGTTAAAACTTTGTTGCATGCCGTAAAAGATCGATAATGAAAGCAGAGACTTGTTGTAAAATACGGACTAATTAAATACAAAATATACAAACGAGGTGGTCTTCATATTAGATTTATGGCATGCTTTACATGGTCTATGGATTAAATGCGTGCTCATGTGTGAGTAAACAACTCATTAGTAACAATAGTTGGTTACAGTTGTCCACAACTTTAATAATTTTTCTACCCTAAATAAGTTCATCTAGCTACTATCTATGCGGAGCAAGTGTAAAAACGATTTATATGTTAATCTAGCATTATCATTCAGACATCTACAGCTCCTTGTTTGTATCTTTCAAGTCTCCCCAAATCTTAGGTGAGCAGCAGTCATGGGCTTGAATTTGTTTAGATGCCATTGTTGCTAGAGATCGGATATCTGACGGAAGAGGACGACCTTTTAAAGTAAGCTGACCAGTGTCCAACAATTATCGTAGCACAAGGATGGTATTAAGATGGGGAAAAATAGCAGAAAGAAAAATGGGAAGGGGGATGGCTCACCAAGTGCCGAGAATGGGGGCTGTGGAAGAGGGTTTGGCACTTTGGCTACTTGTAAACCTGGTATGTACGGATCTCAGGGCGACGAGCCGATTGAAAATGCGGGCATGTGTGAAGCACAGATGACAACAGTTAGCATGGCGCTCTGATTTCATGGACCGGAACTTCTAAAATTTAGCTTCATAACTTTGTCGTAAGAACATGTACAAAATTTGGCTGAAGAAGTTGAAACTGTATAGCTATATAGCTGCACTTGGAGTACTTCGCCTTCAGACTGCAAAAGAAAGGTGAAGTACCACGTACCAAATAGTTATTTTTCATAGAAAATCCACTATCCGGGTCACCACTAGCTCACAATATTTTGCACCAATTTATTTTCACAAATTATTGGAAAGCCATGTATGATTATTTTGTATTTTTTGTAAACTGAGGGGTATCCAAATTGGCATGTAGTCATATGTGATTTGTACTGTTAGCTGCCTATCACATTAAAATTCTATACGAATTGAATAATCAAATTATCAGGAGGTAAAAGTAAGGAACAATTGAAAGCATCTGCTTGTTGTAAAGAATTGTCAGCCCTGCTTCAAATACGTATTTTGCAACATAATGCCCAGGTCGACTACAGGCATGTTCACTGCCTGCTACTGGTCTTGGTGCCCTGCATACTTTGTTAACTATGAGTCGGGAATTTCATCGCTCACGTTGCAAGCAGGTGGTTCAGCATTAATAAAGAGTTTGCGATTGAGAAGGAAGCTGTTAGTTGTGATGGAGAGTGTTGAACTTGCCGTGTACAGTGAGCTCTGCTCCGGCCTGCACGCAGCAGAAGGCGACGGTCGCAGGGGGCAGCGCGCGAAGGAGACAGACCTGTGTAGGCTGAGGGACTCGTTGGATTGGTGCCGTAACTGGAGCTCCCTTGACGGGACAGATCGTCGGGTGGGGGCGGGGCGCCCCTGGGCAAAGCGCGGCGGCCTGGCCGAGGCTGAGGATGCCGGACCGATGATGACGGCGGTCGGGCACCGTGGTCGGGAAGACGGCGCAATCTCGAACAGCCGGGGACAGCTGGAGGTGACGGGGACAAGTGACGGAGACAACGGCCGTGAAGCGAGAGGGCAGCACTGGCTTCTTCATTGGGGCTGCGAGCCGGGTGGGGGCCGCCGGCGCACGGCGCATCGGCAGAGATGAGAAGGAGTGAAGGACAGCCACCGCGTGAATCGAAGTGTCTCGGGCAAGCTCGCTGGAAAAACAGAAACCATTCATTGGCATATCAACGGCCGGGAGTAACGCACCAATCAGGAGCCGAGAAACCGCGCCGGTTTAGAAATAAAGAGATTAGGCCATGGAATTCGGAATTGGAATTGACAGCTGCAAATGCCGGCTGTTTGGACGACTTGGAATTTGCATTTGGAAATAGAACTCAATGCCAACGGGTATTCATCCAACACTCATTGCCCAAGTCTCAATACAGAGCCGTGTTCGCAAAAAAAAGTCTCAATACAGAGCCGGACCCTTCCGTATTGGCTGGCATTCTAATTCCCTCGCGCCTCTCACCCCGACCGCTCGACGGGCTAGTGAGCCACGCCGCACGCCCCCTCCCTCCGGCGGTGAGCCGCCCCACCCTCCCCCTCCCTCCATGGATGGGCCGATGAGCCGCGCTGCGCTGGCGGCCGCCGGCGAGCCGCGCTGTGCTCCCCTTCCTCCATTGGCGGGCCGGCGAGTCGCGCTGCGCTGCCCTCCAACGCCGGGCACCGAGCGAGGTCAGGCGAGGGCGGAGGTGCCCATCTTCTTCTCCAAGGCGAGGGCGGAGGTCCCCATCTTTTTCTCCAGGCGAGGGCGGAGGTGCCCATTCTTTTCTCCAGGCGAGGGCGCATGTCCCCATCTTCTTCTCCAGGCGAGGACGGAGGTCCCCATCTTCTTCTCCAGTGAGGTCCCCATCGTCGGCTAGCTGTGCCTAGGCGCCGTGGAGAGAAGAAGATGTGAAGAGGAGCAGTCAATTCTCAATTCGAGGACATACACATCCAAACGTGAATTGGATTTGTCTATCTCATAAAATTCCATCCAGTTATTTCATCTACATCTAAACAATGACTTTGGTATTGTAACTCAATACCAGTATTAGTCTGATTTGGCATTTGACCCAATTCAATGCCAAGGCTCTCAATATCAACATCCAAACTGAGCCTTATATGTATTGTCCATGTTGCCAATGTTTTTTTTTAATTACTTGTTTCATAGTAATCAGAGGAAATATATTTTTATTGTTTAATTATTAACTTCATTATAGATATTATTTGAGCCTTTCAGACCCGTGCGTCGATACTGGTTGACTCTGAAACCCGAAGTCTCCCAATGCTCGTCACTTCCATTCCATTTTCCCCTTGTCGCCCAAAACCCAGACCTTTCCGCCGGGAATGCCGGAAACCCGTGAGCACCTGACGGAGTACGAGCGCCGGCGGCTGGAGAACATCGAGCGCAACGAGGTCGTCCTCGGCAAGCTCCGCCGCGACGCTGCCGATCTCTCCGCCGCCTTCGCCACCTCCCGCCCCAAGAAGCGGGGCCGCCCCAAGGGCAAGAAGCAGCCCCGCGCCGCCCCGACAGTCCCCGCCGGCCCCCCGCGCCGGTCCGCCCGCGCGCGGCTCCAGCCGCCGTCCTCCTCCGAGGACGCGTCGCTCCCGTCCGCGCACCTCCTCAAACTCCGGGCTGCGCATTTCCCAATCCCCGACGTCTTCATCGGGCAGACGGTGACGGACGTCTCGGCGCCGCTCACCTCCGCCATCCTCGCCGCGTCCTGGTCGCCACCGCCGCCGCCGGAGGCCGGAGTCCCTGCGGAAATGGGGCTCGATCCCGGCAAGGACCTGGTGCTGAAGCGGAGTAACGTTAGGAAGCTGGTGGACTCGCGGATTGAGGTGGCGCGGGTGCTGCCGCTGGCGGACCGCACGGTGGTGGCCGCGGGGACCTGGCGCGGACACCTCGTGTTCTGGGATGCGGACCGCCCGGCGCCGGCGCCGGCGCGGGTGCAATGGGGATCGATTGTTGCCAAAGGCGTGTTCAGGTACCGTCCGCACACAGGAGCCGTTTGGGGGATCACGGCTCACCCCTCTGCTCCAAGGAAGGTGATGTAGCATTGTTTGTTATGTGTACCGAATACTCTTTCATGTAGTATATTGTAGCATAATCAGGCTATCACCTGAATGTAGTGGTGAATGCTACCTCTGGAGCTTTGACAGAGATGTTGGTTTAGCGCCTCATAATTTCGCATAGTGATATGTGACGTTTTCCGTCCGAATGTGATGCTATGTTACTGTCTTACTGAGATCAGTAGCTTTCCTGGCAGCATTTGTGGATAGGATTGACATCCATGTGAGGCTTTTCTATTGAATTGACATGAAACGGATTACTACCCTACATTTGATCTGCATACGTTAGGATTTTCCCTACTCTTCTAGTGGCAAAGATAGGATTTGATCTGCACAAGATAGGACAAGGAGATGACTTGATCGAATTGTAAATTGTCACAAGTGATAATTTACTGGACAACTGGACAAGGGTCACTCTTGCTTTTTGTTAAACATGTATCTGTATGCAAGAAGGAATTCGTCATTGCTGTATTCTTGGATATGTAGTATTTTCCATAAGCAATCAAGTAATCTGGATACGGCACGACGACATGATGAATATTTGTTTTGATATGTAATTTTTAGTGTCTGAAGGTGATCATTTTACTGGAATGAATAACTTTCCAGGTAACATTTTTCGCTACTATTAATATCCATGTGAAGCTCATTGTGATGGTGTGTTGAAATGAGTTGAACTCAACGGATTTCTATCCACTTTTTCATCTTCATAACTTAGGATTTCCCCCACTGGTATAGTAGATATTGTAAGCTTCTGCGTAATAATTTACAGGACGGGGATTACTACTTATTGATTGGATGAGGATAACTCTTGCTTTTTGTTATCATATTTCTATGTACAACCAGGAATTTAGTATTGTCAACCTTATATTTAATTTCTTTGACTTGCAGATTTACAGCTGTACTCATGACGGTGACATATGTCTCATGGATGTTGAAAAGGAGATTTTCAGCACAATCCATTTGTGCGACGACCATGCGTTCTCCCTTTGCCAAGCACCAGATCATGCCTCTTGTTTGTATTTTGGTGAAGGGAGCGGTGTGCTCAAGACATTTGATGAAAGAGTGGGTAAAGTCTCAAGCAAGTGGCAACTGCATGGTGGTAGGATTACCTCTATGGATTTTAATCCAGAGAACACATGTATGCTGGCAACCAGTTCAGTGGACTCAACGGCTTGCTTATGGGATTTAAGAAACATGAAAAGCCTGAAGCCTGAGAAATTGAAGGTTGTCAAACATAAGGCTCGTGTCCAGGCAGCTTATTTCTCACCAAGAGGAAGCTTTCTTGCAACAACCAGGTCCTACTCTGCTAAACTTTATGAAGTCTCCTTAGGATTTATCTGTGGGCTACGAATTGTGGATCTTTTGTTTCTGGTTCGACATATGTACCTGTTTAACAAATATTCTGATCTAAGTGTTATCTGTGCAGTCGTGATAATACTGTTGGAATTTTGAACATCCAGAACTTCGACATCTCATGCTTCCAGCAACATGTTTGTCATTCGACTACATTCAAGTATGCATTCACTTCTCATTTGTTTCTTATTCTTGAAATTGAAATACCATTTCTTTATGTCGAGTAGCTTTTATTCTTTGTATTCCCTCCACTTTTTTACTTGTCCTTTTGGACATCGCAGTCTCTAGTACACACAATTGATCAATATTTTTTTCTATATTTACGTTAATGATAATTTGAAAGCAATTTTTATGGGAAACCTACTGATAATTTTTCTATATGTGATACATGCTAGTACTTTTGTGTGTATTAGTGGTATTTATAGTTGGATACCTTATTAAGAACAAACTATTTAGAGAACCGAGGGTGTATGATGAAATGCAATTCCTCCTATTTTCTTTTTGACTTTTCTAATTCCCAGTATATGTGATCAATACGACAATGGCAATAGCATGCAGGGCAAGCTGGGGATGGAATGACTCTGACCTTCTCCTTGGAACCCAAGGTGACATCCAAATCATCTCAGTTCATCTCAAAGATGATAAGATCTCCACTTCCTGCGAAGCGCGCATTCAAAGTGAGAACCTGACAGAGGCCCCGTGCCAGTTTGATGTACACCCATATCGAGTTGGCCATCTCACTTGCATTGGACGGAGAAAGGTGTTCCTCTGGACACCGGAACAAGATGGTGAGCAGAAGGATTGCCCTGTCTGAGTGACCAGTAAAACTTGTTTGACTTATGTGTTCAGTTGACTATGCATTGCTCCCCTTGATCCTTCAGTCTGAGCGACAGAGAATCATGAATCCTCAATTTCATGATGAAATATCTGATGGTATTTCGTTGTGCCTTAGCTGTCCAATGTAGTTTACAATAGTTAGCAGTCCATCATTAGAACAGGATGATCCTAGATTTAGTGATGGTAGTAAGATCTGTCATAATTTTGTAGCACTGGGACTCAACTAGCGCGCAATGGGTAGCCTAGCTGACTCCCTCTCTTTGCCTATTTTGGCCACTTTAAAAAGGCGAGCAAAACATGCAAGCACTGCACATTTAATTTGAATCATTGTAGCTCTTTTATACGTTGTCCGTTTTGAGTTTCACACCATTTTATTTTACGCAATGTGTTGATCAAAACAAGACCCTGGTAGCTGTGGAATGTTTTATGTGAGCTGGCAATTTGTGTTATGGTTGTCGAATCTGCAACTCTAACTTTCGTTTCAGTTTCTCTCGGTTGTAGGCTTCACGGGGACTAAGACGCCCCAGAATGCATGTGTCAAAAGCGTCAGGGCTTCTGTATTCTCTTTTCTAAGATAACTGAATAGGCAGTGCTCCTGCCAAGTTTCCCCTCGAAAATCATGATCAAGACTCAAGAGATTGGTGGAAGCATGAAGTTTTCAGAGAAAACTCAGAACCCAGGTGCCTATATGTGGTAACAGAAACTATTCTCCATATGTTCAATTAATTGTGGCGTTTGGCCGTGATGCTACCGAGGCGCGAAGTGGTGATCATGACTTTAATCCTCAATAAGCGTTGGCGAGGAAACCTTGTGGTGCAGCGATTCGAAAGAACTTTGAATTCCATTGATCTGAACAGTTCACTGTAACTGAAACCTTGTGTTCGTTGAAAGAGAAACCGTCTATTGCTCCTATTTGAATACATCACTTGTAAGCATTACGTTTGGGTACCTTCAATTTTTTTTTTGACGGTCAACCGGGGGAGGGGGAGAATCCCCACCTGAATTTTCATTAATTATAATGGTGGCCAAAGCCGGCCCGATAAAATGTTAGAACAAGGAGGCAATAGAACATCAAAGATTACAAAGTACCACAGAGGCAAACAAAAGAAAAACACAACCCTCAGATCAAATAACAGACAAGACCCAAAACTGACAAACAACCACCAATCGTCAACAAAATGGCACCACCGAACAACATACTTGTCGGCTTTACAATGGGCATTGTAGCGCCACACCACCCCTCGTAGCTACGCTGCAATGTTGCCTCCCTCCACCTTCCAACTTCCAACAAGGGGAAGAAGCCTTGAAGGACCGAGGGACCGCCCAACAGAGGGGGACTAAGAGTGGGGGAAGTACGCCGACCACAGCTTGCCGAAAACGACGACCTCCCTTTAAGCTGATGAAGACACCCTCCAGCGCATCCGGTCTCCACGAGGCACCATCCGACCCTTTGTGGGGAGGAACCCACAAAGGAGGGAGGGCCAGCAAGCGTGGAGACACACGGCATATGATTTAATGACACCATCAACAGGGAGTCCGCCGACGAAGCAGAGGCGCCAGCAGCAAACATCCCGTCGAACCACAGTGAAAGCCAACAGCATGGCTAAGACCATAGGCCTGGCACCGAGGCGATGAGAGGAGAAGGGACACAAGGATACACAGATCTCCAAAAGCTTCATGAGGGTGAGCATCAGAGCATGATGGTCAGCAGTGCTAGAGACGTGCGAAGGCATAACACCTCCCCGCGCTCGGAGCGCGGCACTTTCGTTGCACGACATCCAATGTTTGCCGCTGTCTTGAGAGGTAGGTTTGGGCACTACGGCAACGCCTCCATCGAGAGGGAAACGGCGCCTAAAGGCGTCGTCGTTACGGCACCGGCAAGTAGCCGAGAGCAAGGCTTAACGCCCAGCGCCCCTCACCTCAACAGCAGGTCATCACACCTCAGACTCACTAACCACCACAACTCCTCACCTCCATCATCGAGCGTCGATCCACACATCCGGCAAGCCGGCAATGTAGATGTAGCGTCCAGGAGGATGTTCCCTACCATGTTGCGTTGCTCCACGAGAAGGCCGACCGAACCAGCAATGGGCATCGCGCGCGCAGCACCATGCCGCGTCCGCGTGCGCCCATCGCGCCCGCGGCACCACGCCTCGTCTGCGCCTGCCATCGCTCCGTTGCCCTGCGCCATGGCGTCAAGCCGCGACCTTGCCGCAGCAGCCCGGCGCCACGGCGGCTCGGGACGAGCTCGCCCAGCCCCGTCGTCGCTACACCGCGCAGTTCAAGCATCACCACCATTGGGACGCTGCCGCCGCGCCAGAGCGGCGACCCTCTCCATGAGCTCCACTCCCGGGCCTCAAACCGAAGGGGAAGCACCAGATCCGGCATGGGGGAGCCCGGATCCGGTGATTAGAGGCCCGGCCAACCTCCATGTTTTGTAGATCGAACGGGAGAGAAAATGGAGGGGAAGGGAGGAAGCGAAACGGGAAGGGAGGAGGCGAACGGAAGCCGGTTGTGCGGCTCCGCCGCTGTCTGCCGATGCCGCCGTTGATGTGGCCGGCGGCGGCAGCCGGAGTGGGGCAGGGGAGGAGGCTTGCTGGTGGGGCGAGTGGGTCGCCCCTCCCGTCGCCTCGAGAAACGACGCGGAGCCACAATTTTATTATTACTCCTTCCATTCTTAAATTGATGTCGCCGTTGATTTTTTGAGTTACGTTTGACCGTTCGTCTTATTAAAAAAATTATTATATATTTTGTTATGATTTGTTTTATTAGTAATGAAATTTGAAACATAACTTATCATTCTGCAAATTCGAGCAAATATTTTGAATAAAATGAGTGGTCAAACGTAACTCAAAAAGTCAGCGGCGACATCAATTTAAGAATGGAGGGAGTAGTACCTTCAATTCTTACCAGAGACTTGTTCATCTGGGCAGGGCTCTCTGGTTCCTAAGAAGGGATAAAACAGAGTATAGTTTTTTAAATAAGGAAACAAAACTGAGTCTAGTTGAGACCTGAAGTATAGATAGATGTAATCATGTTAACTGAGTACAAAGAGGCATCGCAGTTAGCAGATGGGAAAAGTAATTTAACAGTATTGTACCTGCGGTAAGGGGATTCTGAATGAATCAACTCTGATTTTGGTTAGTATGGCGACTGAATTTGACAGTATTGACCTCTGAACCTATGACTAATCTTGACAAAACTTAGCCCACATTACAAAATACTCACAAACAAGATCATTCTGTTACGACCCAAAAGCTCCGAATATGCTCACATTATGACACTTTACATCCAATAAAATTGAATTTTGTATACTGCAATTTTCTGAATATTCTGAGATATCCTGACTCTAGCAATGAACTACACTTTATTTCTATGTTTTCTGAATTTTACAATGACCACTGAGCCAATCTATGGTTGACGGACTGTTCTCTCCTTTTATTATTGGTAATAACTAATCTAGCCAAGCTGATCACTTGATGGCCTTTGTACTATTGTACATCTAAAACGGAACTCTACACACAACTAACATTGCTCTCTTTATTGCACTTTCTGAATTATTGATTATATTAACGGCAGGTGAGCGAGAAACGTTCGAAGCTCGGCGGCGCTCCGGCGAGCCACGTCGTTGGCGAGCAGGAGGGGCGTGTGCCAGCTGTGCCGGGTCGACGACAACTAGGACATCAAGCGATGCAGCGATTTGAAACAAGTTTGAATTCGTTTCATTTGAACAGTTCAATGTAACTGAAAGTCTGAAACCTTGTGTTCGTATAAAGGGAAATTCTTACCAGAGAAGTATTCATCTGGGCAGGGCTCTGTTTTCTTATAAGGGATAAAACAGAGTCTAGTTGAGACCTGAAGTATAGAATAGATGTCGTAATCATATTAACGGAGTAGAAATAAGGATCGCAGCTCGCAGATGGGAAAAGTAATTTAACATTACTGTACCTGCGTTAAAGGGACTATGAATCAACTCTGAATTTGGTTGGTACGGCGACTGAATATGACAGTATTGACCTCTGTACCTATGACTAATCTTCACATAATATGATTCTGCAACGACATAAAAGCTCTGAATATGCTCAGATTATGACACTTTACACCCGATAAAATTGAATTTTGTATACTGCACTTTTCTGAAATATTCCCAGATATCCTGACTCTAGCGGTGCACGGCACTTTCTTTGTATCTTTTCTGAATTTTACAGTGACCAATGAACCAATCTATGGTTGACAGACTGTTCTCTCTTTTTGTTATTGGTAACAACTAATCTAGCCGAGCTGGTCACTTGATGATTCTGTTACGACACAAAAGCTCTGAATATGCTCACTTTATGACACTTTACACCTGATGAAATTGAATTCTGTATACTGCACTTTCTGAATATTCTGAGATATCCTGACTCTAGCGATGAACTGCACTTTCTTTCTATGTTTTCTGAATTTTACAATGACCACTGAACCAATCAATGGTTGACGTGTTCTCTCCTTTTATTATTTGTTGGTAATAACTAATCTAGCCGAGCTGGTCAATTGATGGCCTTTGTACAATTGTACATCTCAAACGGAACTCTGCACATGAACATTGCTCTCTTTACTGTACTTTCTGAATTGTTTGATTATAGTAACTGGACTTCACTTCTTGACTGAATATTATGAACTACAACATCTGAAACTCTTGATGATGAAAAACTTCGCATTCTGCACTCAGGACACACTAAACTTTGCAATTGAACTTCACTCTCTGTCACTGAACGTTCTGCTTCTTGCAATGGGAGACAACTATGAATTTGCCCCCATAAACTGTTTTCCGACCTTTGCAGATACATCTACTAGCAGTGGTTGATCATGGCGTGGTTACATAAATATGACATCAACACATCAGCTTTCTATGTGGGGTGTTGGTGGTGGGGGGCAAGAGCCCCCGCCGAGTTAGATATGTTGTTGTTGCTCTTACAAAGTGGAAGGTAAACATATCAATTTGCATGGTCAAGGAGATTTATTAAGTCTTAGTTATACTGCCGCAACTCTTCGTTGAATCTCATTAGTTCTATTTCCTGCAATAAGAGGTACGTAGTCTCCTCAGTATTCTTCTAATCGTGTGTCCTCTGCCAAAAACCTATCGAAAAACACGTACATGTGAAAACACATTGAGAAGTCATTTACAGTTTCCATGGTACAACAAAAACATAATCCCGGCCTATTGCCATGTTTGTTCTCCCTTGCTGGTTCAGGCATGGACCTGCATATCAGCTTCTTTAGGATGGTACACAATGGCCGGGCTCGGTGCTGCTATGGTGCACGGCAAGGCGGTGGGGCTCGACGTGGCAATGGTTAGTGGGGTGGGCATGGCCATGGCGCTCATCAGCAGGGCATGTCGTGGTGCTCGGCGTTCATCGGGCCCCCAACCTCGTGGTCCCACGGCTTTCGAGTTCGTCGCCCGCCACCAGTAGTTCTCCTCTAACCTTGTGGCTGGAAGTCTATTTTCCGCAGTTTTCTTGGAGTGGAGAGCCGACGGAGGCGAAGACGAATGTGTCCTGAGAATCCTGACGGCTGTGGCCTGGTCGTCCCGGCCCTGCCGCCGGAACAGCCGTACGTGAAACAATGGCGTCAGTGAGAAAAAAAAATCCGTCAGGCAGCCAGGGCGGCAGGGCCAGAAAATTAATGCATCGGCAAGCACCACGCTGCGGCCACGGTGCTGTGTCGGCGTGAGGCCCGTGCATGACCAGCCACCGGTTCAGTACGTCGTCCGTGCATCTGCGAGAGAGTAAGAACCGTTGGGACGTCCTTGGCGCTCCGGCGAAGCAGGGGCTGGAGCGGAAGCGGCGGTCAGGGTGGTCGCTATTAGAAACAGCGACCACCCTGGGTACATGGATACCGTCCGATTGGACTCGCGCGGCTCAGATTAGGAGGGTTGACCGGTCGTTGGCCGTGGTACCAAAGCTTAGGCGCTGAGCATATGGCGGCCTGGGTCGCCTGGGCGGGTGGACTGGACACCACGGGACGGACGGGAGCAGAGGACGTCGACGGCGAGCTCATCGTCGCTTACTTCGGGGAAGGCTCGCCGTGGTTTTGGCCGCGCGTCCATTCGTTCAAGCGGCAAGCAACAGATGGCTGACGGCGGCCTCGAGAATTGGATGGATAAAGATGCGCGCTGGACGGCGGTGAGCTCCTCCTCGGCTCCTCCAGTCCTACCTCGCCACGCGCCGGCCTCGTCGCCACCGGCGGCGCGCCCGGCCCTGTGTTTGTCTTCTGATGAAAATTTGCAGCGCGGGACGACTGAAGCAGATGCCGAGGAGGGATATGGCCACGTGACTCCAAGCCTCGCCGTCCCTACAATCACGGACATCGATCGCCGGTTTCCTGGCAGGTGAGCGAGAAACGTTGGGAACTCGGCGCCGCTCAGGCGAGCGGCGAGCCACGGCATTGGCGAGGAGGAACGATATGTGCCCGGCTGCCCGCTGTGCCGGGTCAACCACCAGGACATCAATATCTGCTGCAGATGCAGCGATTGGAAAGAACTTCGAATTAATTTGATTTGAACAGTTCATAGTAACTGAAACCTTGTGTTCGTATACGAAAGGAAAATATGTATTGAATACAACAGTCGTAAGCCTTACACTTTGTTAGAATATATTGCCATATCTCTATATATGATAGGTTAGGATCATGTAATCCCGGTTTGCCTTATCCTTACCAGAGGCTCCTTACCCTCTAAACAATGTACTCCTATATAATCCGCCCATATGAGGCTTAGCAATACAACAATCATCCATTCACACCAATTATATTCTCCTACACACTTTAACTTGAATTTTTAGAAGAGAAGTATCCATGTGTTGACATCTCAACTAAAACGAAGGCAGGGTTCGCTCTGTCTTTTAAGAAGGTAGTATAAAATAGAGTCCAGTTGAGCTCTGAAGTATAGATATCTAGATATAATCATGTTACCAGAGTATAATGGGGCATCCCAGTTCGCTGATGGTAAAAGTAATTTAACATTCCCTTAAAAAAGCAATTAACAAAAAGAATTATTATAAGGGGCAAAACGGGGGGAAATCCCACAACGTCGCAAGAAATATGACTCTTCTCTCAAGAACCAAACATTTGCATCCAGTGTGAATAACGGATTGTTTGTCTGGGGAGCTGCAACTTGGGCCTACCCCATGACATGTAGTGGAAACTCAAAGGGAACCCAGAAATGTTTGTGTGCATGGCCAGTTCAATGGCAAGTCATGTAAATTTTTTTATTCTAAGGCTGTAATATTTTCAAGATCTAGCCGTATGAGAGAGCTCTTCAGTAAGCTATCCCTTTCCCTTATCCCCTCCCCTCGCTACAGTAGAAGCCGGGCGAAACAAAGGCGATCCCCGCCCCGGCGTCGATCTCTCGCTTCCCCCTCCTCCCCGGCGGCCTCGTCGGCGCCGGTGAGGGCGGGGAAGCAAGGATCTTGCCGCGGGCGGGCTAGTTTCTAGCTGTAGTGTAGGTAGGTTAGGGTAGCTAGGGTTAGGGTTAGGTGGTCGGCTCCGTCGCCCGGTGCGGTGATGGCGTCTGATCTTCTTTTCTCCCTTGGCGGATCCGGCGATGATGTCGTCGTCGACGGCGGCAAGCTCACTGGTAAGGCCTTGTGGAGTCTTTGTGCCTTCCGTTCCTTTGCGAAAAGGGGGATGGGCTTCTTGTTCCCCCCGTCGATGGCGTCGGCGGTGGTGGATGATCTGTCCGAGTGGTCGGCGTCAAGTTTTGTCGTCGATTTCTTCGGTTTTTTGGTCCTTGTTGCGGTGTCTCCGGTGGAGCTGCTTCGGTTCTTCTTCCGTCGATTCAAGTTGCTGCGATGGCCGGGTGGGTGTTATCCCCGGTGCTATCTTCGTACAAATCTATTCGGCTGTGTCGACAATGGTTCGTGCTCGCGGACTTGGTCGGAGAAGGAGGCCGGAAGGCGACGTCGGTGGACTCCGGCGGCGAGGAAATCGTGTTTCGGGAGAGTTCGTGAGGAAGAGGGTACTCTTTGTATTTTCCTTTTCCTTGTGGGCTTTTCTGTAAATGTGGCCAGGGGCCTGGTTGTAAAAGGTGCTGGGATGTACTGTTCCAATGTTTAATATAATTCCCCCCTTTTTCGCAAAAAAAAAGAGAGAGCTCTTCAGTAAAGTTAACATAGCCATGTGCGACGTACCAGTTAGCACCACATGCGTTTTCTTTTCTTTTTACTACAACTCATAACTTTTTATTTGCGAATTACAGAGAACAACTCAGACACTCACAACGCACATACACTCACCCCTATGAGCATCTTTAAAGACTGAATCGGTAAATCCTCGAGATTGACAAAGTCACCACTGGCGCTTCGCTGTCAACGATCACATCTCCTAACACTGAAAGCATAATGCCGTTAAATCCTAGAAAATCCGCTTCCACCAGGAATCGAACCCAAGACCTGAGGTGGTACTGAGGCTCCTGTAACCACTAAGCTACAGGCCCTTTCGCAACTACATTATGTAACTTGGCTCGCGTGTTCTACTCAAACCTCTATTTTTTGTTACTAAAAAATTAAAAAACCTACCCCCACCAAGATGGTGCTGTGAGATGTGTGGCCGCGACAGGTTCGTGTGAGCTCGGGACAGTGCAGGAGGACAGGAGTTTGAAGATGGAGTTAGAACTCGTAGACCTCCATTCTTTGGCCACACAAATTGGGTTGTTGGACCGATTAGAAACACTCAAATGCACTTTACCCAAGCCTAAAAGAAATCGATCCTCATTGATGTGCCTATTTGGGAGGAAAGAAATGATGGAGAAAGCATGCCATCCCGACTAAAGCAATTTGGAAGTTAAGAGTAAATATGCAAAGGTATCATTGTCCCTTGACAACTCATTGACACCGTTAAATGCCCCTAAAGGGAATATGGATAAACTCACATTTCAGTTTGACAAAATAGGGTGAAATTATAAAGTTGAAAAGTATGGATAAAATCACAACGAGCAAATTCCAATAGCACATCCCTTATCCCCACCCCCATGGAACATGATTTCAACTCATACCTAAACTTTAGAATTTTTTTTTCATGAAAGCTAAACTTTAGAACTTCATGCCTTATATACAATTTTCGGTTAGACACCCAACAAATTTAGTCTCCACCGTTTCTTATCCATCTTCCAACCGTTAGATTTTTCCTAATACCCAAAATGCCCTCCACACTTTCGTTCACGAGGCTGTTTCTCTCGTGAAACAAAGGCATTTATCAAAGACCAAACGAAGGGAAAAGGAAATAAAACAGGTGCAAACACGCACTACACACACACACATATATATAGAGAGAGAGAAAAATCCGGCGTCTGGAGTGGCCACCAACGCCTCATTGTCACCTTTTACAAGAAAACATTTTGGCAGCCGGTTGGATCATCCTCTCCTCGTGGCGGAGGCATGATTTTCACATTCGGCATGCAATGTAACCCAGTGCTGGAACATATTGGGGGAAGGGGCTGGCGTGGGCAAATGCCCCCTCCCCAAGGTTAGAATATGGGTACTTATTATAACCTAGTTTAATAGAGTCAAATAAGGGATGCGCGAACAACCGGAGGAAATAAGTACTCCCGCCAGCCTACAGAAAATGGCATTGAAGCATTCAAATTTTGTCCCACAAAGAATGGCATTGTAGCCAATATGTGGGGTCCATCTAATTAAAATAAATCTCAGAATTAATGCAACGTATCCTGGGCAAGTTTCTTGTTTCATGTATGCCAAAAAATTAGTTAAGGCCCCGCTTAATTAGGAATGTTTCCTGTGAATTGGTGGAAAGTTATCTGGTGCATGGTGCAGGATTAATTAGCTGCGGTAAAAGAGTCACAGATTTCGACGAGCAGGTAATTTTCAGAAGGGCACCTCCATACCTCCGTGCCCGAGTAGATGCGGGAGCGCGGGCGACCCGCCTAGGGTTGCCGCCGCCGCCGCCGGCCGCCGGCCTCCTCGGCTCCTACGCCCGCTCCTCCCTCCACGCCCCTCCCTACTCCCTCCCACTCCCTCTCCAGCCGGCACGAAGAGCTGCAGGCGAGCGCTCCTTGCGCTCCGCTCCGTAGCACCCCGCGCCGCCCGCCTCTCCACTTGCAGTCCATGGCTCCAGGCATCCCCGGCTCCCCTCTCTCCCCGGACGCGCCCCCCTTCACGCCGGCACCAAATCCTTCCTCGATTGCGACGGACGAAGCGGGCCTCTCCATCCCTTCGTTGCAGGAGCTCCGCGCCCAGGACGCCGACGACGCCTCCTTGGCGTCCTCCGCCTCCACCCACCCGGCCTGCTTCCTGGAGATGGCGCGCTCCTTCCGCGACGTCCTCGTGGAGGAGTTGGACCGGCTGCCGTCCCCTCCGCCGCCGGTCGCCCAGGTGGCACGGCCCACCATCAGGTCGGAGATTCGGCGTACCTCGCCGTCGCCCCAGGTCGCTCAGGCCAAGGTCGTGCCCTCCGCCATGGGGGCTGCGTCCAAGGCCGTGCCTTCCATCACCAAGGTCGCTTCTTTCAGAGCCAACGCTATCCCTAAGGTCGCATCCAAGGTCGGCACTCCCAAAGTCGCTGCCTTTCGGGGTCCTGTCCACAGCACCGTGCCGGGTCGCCGTCCGCCGCCGCCGCGCCACCAGCCCCAGCTCCCTCGTGGTCCTGACGCGGAGGGCTGGCAGGTGGTCAAGAGAAAGCGCGTCTGGCGTCGCATCAAACTGCAGTCGCCGTCGCCTCCTCATCAGGGATCCCGCCCGGTGCCGGCGGACTTGGTCGGCTTGTGTTTCAATTGCTTCTCACCCGACCATGTCTGTGCGGTGTGCCCGAACAGACTGCACTGCTTTCGTTGTCGCAAGGAGGGACACCTTGCCAAGGACTGCAGGGAGCCCCACTCCGTCGGCCCGGACGCTCGCCATCCGCACCAACAGCAACGTCACGAGGTCGCTGGTCGCTTCCCCCCGCCACAGGGTCGCTCGTCAACCGGGCACCGTCTTCGGGGTCGCTTGAGTCGGAGAGCCTTTGCCTCAGCGATGGTGGCTCGTCGCGCACTGGCTCCCACCGCGGCTCCCCCACCCCGAGCCCGCAGTCGTCGCCTACCTCGTCGCCTACCCATCAAGCCCCCTCGCTGGATCGGCCTTCGGTTGAGGTCGTCGTCATTCCCCGCTCGCCGGCCATCACAGACAACGAGAGGGTCCTCAATGATGCCCTATTGGCGGTGGTCGGCGGCTCTAGACCACATGTCTCTGTTCGTCAGGCTCGCCTCCATCTTGAAGAGGACTACAGCGTGCCGTCGGAGCAATTCTCTGTTCACCAACATGGGTCGGATGAGTTCCTCTTCCTCTTCAAGAACACGACGACTTGCGAACGTGTCCTTCATGCGCCACCACCGTCAGGAGCTCTCTTTCGGTTGTGCTTCCGCCGTTGGCGCCGTCAAGCAAGGGCGACCGCTGCGTCGTCAAAGTACAAGGTCGTTCTCGAGCTCGAGAACCTCCCCCTTCGTTGTTGGCTACCTGAGGTCGCGCAGGCAGTTGTTGGGTCGGCGTGCGAGATCATTGCAATTGCTCCTTCCACGGCATCCAAATCCGACCTCTTCGGCTTCCGCATCTTAGCGAACTGCATCCACCCGAGCCTAATTCCGAAGGAGAAGGTCTTGGTTGTCCCCGAGCCGGCCCTACCATTTGATCCTTTGGTCGCTGATGGCAAGTCGTTGCGCTATTGTATCATCATTCACACCCTTGAGGTTCAGGAGGCCGCCTTCCCGCCAACCCCTCACCCGGGTGGACCGCCTCATGGCGGATCAGGCGGGGCGTCGGATGGTGGTGACAATGGTGATGGTGACGGGCCTTCTAGCAGCATCGGCGGCGCCAAGTGCATGCGCTATGATTGTGCCCTGGGACATCCTGATGGTTGTTGGCCGGCCCTCCCTCAACAAAGGCCAGCAGATCACGCTCCAACACGCCGTCGGGTCGCTGCCATTGAGCATGTTGACGTCGCCACTTTCGTTCCCTGGGAGGACTCGTTGGCGCATGGTCTCTGGCGCCGTCACGACTTCTTCCGCCCACCTCTACAGCAAGCCCCGCATGTGCTAGAGGAGGATGGGTCGTCCTGCTCTAACAATCGGTCGCTCTCTTCTGACGAGCAAGCAGTTGCACTCACCGTGCCTCTCCCTGTGGCTGCATGTGCGCCCACGGAGGCTTCGCACACCAAGGCCCCTGACCCTTTGTGTCCTCGGTCGTTGGCAGATCCTGTTGTCTTGATGGGCAACTCCCCTTTTCTCTCACCCGCGCGGTCGTGTAGTTGGGATCCAATGGTGGATGAGCACGTGGGTGCAGCCTGTTTGGTCGAAGCTTCCAGATCTCTCACCACCTGGTGTCCCCCCTCTCCTACTGTGATCCAAGACGGGTCCCCGCGGCTCGAACCTTCGGCACTTAGCCCCTCCATGGGGCTGATCGCTGTGGCTAAACCGCCACCTGCCGATGGTCCGACCTTTGTGACAGAGGAGCCTCCCTTTCCAGAGCCGGCTACCGCTAGTGCGTGTCGGGAAACTCTAGTAAGGTCGGGTGATCTAGTCCCTACACACCAGGCTTGGGCTCGTCTCACAGCGGCGCTCTCACCCATGCCTCGGCACGACCCAGGAAAAAATTTTGCTGCTCTTCCTGGTTGTTTACGACCAGTTTTGGAGTCGGTTCGTTTTGACTTGGGCGTAGATCTAATCGCCACCCCCAACACAAGGTCGCCAATGCTGCTGCAGGGGGACTTTGCCAACGTCACCACGACGCGAGGCCCCCCTCCACCTACATCTGATGCCACACAGTTGTTCGATGTCCTCGTCCAGGAGATGCCGGACATCGCCGCGCTGCAACCCACGACGCCGGGGTCTGTGGCACTCTGATCTCCCCTTCGTCCCAATGCGGTGCAGCGGTTCCTACAGTCGGTCACCATTCCGTTCAGCCCGTCGGTCCTGCACACGCCTCCCAGGCCTCACCAGGCCTTGCGACGTCAGCCGCAGCTGGCCAACATCCCTCGCCGCAGCGGCAGGTTGGAGCTCAAGCGTCGGGCTCGCACGAGCGAGGTGGCATTAGCTCAGAACGGGCTCATGCGCCAGTTGCGGATCACGCCGGCCCATGAGGAGCCCCCGACTGTGGATGACTTGGTACAGTACCAGGAGCTCTTGGACAATGGACTCACGGATGATCAGGTGGCTGCAATCCGGGCTCTCTTCGCCAATGGGCCCTCGGTCGCTCTCGAGGATGGGGTTGATGGATCTTAGTTGTTACACTTTTGTTGCGGTCGTCCCTTGTACCGTTTGTAGGATGTGCAGGGAAGTAGTTCGTAGTGTAGGTTCCTTTTTCTTGTTGTGGTTGTCTTGGGTTGTGTGTCGTTTTGTTTTTATAGTGTTGTGGGTCGGAGGTCGCCTTTCATGCCGCGAGTAGTCGCCTTAGGTCTTGGTATGTGTCGCCACTTGGTGTCTGTATCAAGTTAGCGGGTCGGTCGCGTGTGATGTTGCAAACCTCTCTTCTTCTTAATGAAATACGTGCAATGCACGTTCTAGAAAAAAAGGATTAATTAGCTGCCTCACTAATAATTAGGAGTGTGGAGTCATTTCTCTCCACTATTAATCTGTTTGAGATTTTTTTTTTAAGATACCTTTTTTGTGGGACAGAAGGAGTAATTTGCTCAATCACAACTAGAACTAGGAGTTAGGGTAAAAACACAATTGTTCGAGAGAAATGGGAATTCAGTTCCCTGACAGAAAGAAAAAACATACTACAGGGAAACAAATGCGTGTAGTACGCTTTCACCGAAGATACACGCTTATGCAGAAGCATAATGTCGTACTACTACAGACTACCCCAATCCGAGAGACGATCGGAGATCCAGCCGAGTCCGATTGTAGTTCCCCCCTTCTATTCGATGCCGGGCTCGAGTTCGGAAACGCGTGAAGCCACGCTCCACGGGGCCTGATCTATTTATTGGCATCGCGCCCGAGCGCGCCCACATGACCTCAACCACCCCAATCTCAGCGTCAGATAATAATCGAATTCTTCGATCATCAATCGAACGGAGGCAATGGAGGAGCCTTGCCAGCTCGGCGCGGAGGCGTGTATGCTCGCGCCGGACGGCCGCCGCGTCTCCATTTTCGCGGCTAAGCTACTCGCCGGCGGCGGCCAGCGCGCGGTGAGAGTCTGGGCTGAGGCCGGCGGCGAGACGTACGCGATCGGGACCTTGTCGCCGGAGAAGCCGCAAGTGCTCGTGCCCTGCGTGGTGCTGCGCGGCGAATTCGTCCTGCGCCACGACTCCGTGGACGCCAACGTCAGGATATACTACCGCTTTCTTTCCGATCGAGGACGTGCGCCGGCGGCGAGGCTTATAGAGCCGACCGTCGTGGGCGGAGTGGAGCTCGAGCCTCTTGACGAAGACGACGACGACGACGACTCGGAGCTTGAAGACAGCGACGGCGAGCTCGACTTGACGATGACGGAGTTCTACGATCTTGGCCCGCCGCCGCGGGACGGTGAGGAAGAGCACCAGGCGGACAGCGAGGACGAAGACGAGTGGGGGGAGGAGTATGATCTCCCAAGCGAAGAGGACGATGCAGAGCACTACGACAGCGACAACGGCGATGACGGCGAGCCGCGCAAGGGCAGGGACAACGGCGACGAGGCCGCGGGCGAGAGCAGCAGGAGCGCCACAGCCGCAGTCGCCGCGCCAGCCGGGATTGTCGTCCCGGACGGGGAGTTCCTCGGGCCGGTGCGGTTCGCCGCCGTCGAGAACACCGCCGGGTTCATGCGCGTCGCCGCCGCCGGTGGCGAAGAGGGCGGCGACAAGGAGATCCTCGTTCTGTACCGGTACACCCGCTTCTCGAAGACGTGGAGCGGGGGGCGCGGCGTGGAGGCGTGCCGGCGGACGAAGCTGCACTGGGTCCGGTTCGCCGTCCCGGCCGCCGGCGACATGGCGACGTCGCTGGCGTGGGCCGGCTCCTCGCTGGGCCCACTGATCTACCCGGCCCTCTTCCGGCGGCCGCTTCACGAACTGTGGTCAGGCTTGGCGGCGCCGGTGATGAACACCGTCCCGCCGCACGCCGCGCGCCTCCAGGTGATCGTGGACGTCGGCATCCTCCGCCGCGAGGACCACACGCCGGACCGCATGGCGCACATGCGCGGCGAGATGGAGGCCAAGATGCGGGAGGCGTGGCCCGAGTACTACCACGTCGGCATGGAGCTCGGCCTGCCGGAGCCGGTGCCGGACGACGAGGAACAAGGCGAGAGCGCGAGGACGGCGAAGCGGAGGAAGGTCGCCGCCGACGACGAGGAGGATGAGGAGTGCTCCGTGTGCTTCGACCCGCTGGACAGCGGCTTGGCGGCGTGGCCGGGGTGCCGGCACGTGTTCCACGGCGCGTGCGTGGAGAAGACGCTGGCGGGGAGCGAGATGTGCCCGCTCTGCAGGAAGAAGCTGTCTGACCAAGATGTCTGCTAGAACTGCATCCGCACTCTGCACCGCAGCATCAGACGATCTAAATGTTGGATAACAATATGTTATGTTCATGCTCTTTGATTCGAGTTGTTCATTGTAACAGAATCCTTGTTCTGATCTAAAGAAAGCTGTCCAGTGTCCACTGTAAGTAGTTTGACAAAACTTGTAGTTAAATCATGATTTCAGTTTGGTGCCCTGTGGCAGTGACCAATTGCATACTGGTGATGCTTCAGTTCAGTCCGCCACGATCATTCTTAGAGTAGCTGACGTTCTGGTCGATAACTACCTTACTAGCCTGTGATTTTGGGAATCAACTAATTTTTTTTGCGAAGGGGGAATCAACTAATTCATCGAGCTATATAAAAAAACACCCAAGCACAGTATCTGGGACACATGGATAGCATCTTTAGAAATTCAGTAAAAAAAAGAAGCAAAAATGGCAGAAAATTATTGCCGTTCCGCTGTTTCAACCATGGCACTATTAAGAAGTACAGCTTTGGTCTCGAACTGTCATAACAGCAGCGTATACTCACTGGTCCTGAAGAAGCAAGAAAACTAATGGAGATGAATTTTGTTATTGTTAGCACAATACATTCTGTACAACAACAAATTCAGCCGGAGGGAGTATACTATTTTCTGGTTGAATATGAGTATTGCAGAATGACATATTTATTGCCTGTAGAGGTGGGGAAAAAGTTTCAAAAAGTTGATACAAGCATCACATTTACAATTTACAGACACCGAAAGACAGGCATTCACCTAGTAATATTGCATCAGGCACCTTTAATCCATTTTATATATCAACTCAGAATACACAGAATTATCCGGGCAACAGCTAAACACAATACAGCACCAACACGAGAATGCCATAGAACTATGCTGCCAAACTAAAATACCAGACCGCTTTTGCCTCAAGATTTTGATGATGAGAACAGGTTGGGATATGAAAAATATGGATCATCCTCCAATGATGGTGACCTCTGCGGCACATGAGAAGGCATATAGTCCTGTGTATCATTGGTAAAGGAATCCTGGTGATCAAATACTGGTTTCTGTGTCCCCTCAGTCTGATAATGGGTTTCCTTTTGGACACCATCGCCATACTTCTCATAAACCTTGGTATTCTTCTTCAGATCTGCAATGCGCAGTTGCGCAAGGTTTGCAGCAGCCCGGGCTGCAGCTGCAGCTCGCTCAGCCGAATCAGCAGCTGTCTGAGCAGCAGATAACAAATCATCCAAGTCTATATTTGCCCCACTCTCAGTATGAGAGGTTGTGTGTACCTGTTCCGATGGCCCCGAGAACATGTAATCAGTAGGACGTACTGGGGGTGGGGTCACTTCATCAATTTTCTTTGTGAAGATTTCTGGCTCCGTAGGCTTCACTGGAGGTGATGGAGGTGGTGAAGGAATTGACTCGGTTTTCTCCATCGAAGTAGCAACGTATGGCGGAGGAGAGGCAAAAGGTATAAATTGCTTCTTTTCGTTCGGCAAATCTGGTATATTTGACTGAGTAGATGGTGCAGAAACTAGATGTTCCATACTTTGCATCTGAATCCTAAAGGTACCATCAGCTGTTGGATTCTCTTCCAAGTCAGTAGGATTCGGAGATTCATGAGGAACTGACTGGGAGCTTTGAACATGTGGACCAATATCTGGGGTCGATGGTACATCGGAAGGCGGACGAATTGCAGCTTTTGGAACTTCAGGCAAATCCAGTGATTCTAAACCAGTATCTGATTCGTAGTCTTCATCAGACTGGACTGCTGCACTTGCAGCTACTGTTTCCTCATGCTTCTCCTTAGGAAGAGGCAGCGTGGAACCGTTGAAGTAGGTTGGTCCATTCTAAGAAAGAAAACATCATATCAAGTGATAATCAAATTAATGAAATAATCATGTTTCCTTGTAAGTAAATAGTTACCAATAGATCTTCATGAGGTTTAAGAAATTCAGTCTCTGTCTCCGATGGATCCCAATCGACTTCATGCTCCTCAGCGATCTCCTTCAGCAGTATCATCTTTGCTTCAACAGGAGGAGGACGAATAGAAAGTAGTTCAATTATCTGCAAAAGCATTTGTTCCAATATGTCAAGAACGTTAAAACTATCAGATAACATGATTGAAATTACTTCACATTAGAAGTGCCAAATGACCTGCCGATTGACCCCACAATCGGGCATCAGCTCTGAGGCTGCAGCAACAAACTCCTTTCCATATTTATTTGCAAACATCATCTGAACTTGCATCAGTTCAGGCAGATCTGGACACCTTGGAGCAGCGAAACAGATGCTAGATATTGCTTCTTTGAGATCAATAGGACACTCCCTGAAGCAGAACAAAAACAAAAGAAATACTATCAGTGACATCCTGGGAATTCAGACTGACAGTTTTGTGTTTAGAAAAGCAAAGAAATATATAATAATGCAGAGGGTATAAGAAGGATGATCCTTTCTCGTTGTTGGGAATTGTTAGGGTTTCTGATAGATACATATTGTTTCAAATTGTAAGTTTCGGCCTATCATGAAACAAAACAAACACAACCATGGTCCACTATTGCGATAAAGTAAAGATTATGTATGACAGTTATCGATATGACAAACTAATGCATGATACAATAATAAAAGAAAGCTACTTTCCTCAAGTAAAATATTGGTGCTAACACGTCATGTCGAACCACAAATTCGCAGCCGACGGACAACTAACAAGGTATTAAAGTAAAGAAAGTGCTAAAGTGATCATCTCAACACATCGAAGTAGCAACAACGAAAAAACAACTCGAACGTTCTTGGCTAACAGAAGTAAAAGTCAACAAGACACTAGAAAGTAGAAACTCAAAAGCAACTCCAAAACAAAGGGGCAAGCAATCTAGATTCCGAACAGCTAGCTGAGAATGTAATGCCCATAATCCAGAGATTCACAATTTGGTCACAAAATAGAGTGGGTGGCATCTAGAACTAGAACTACGAGTTGTGATTGAGTTAATTAAGGCAGGAACGAACTTTTGCGTCTCGATGATGGGCAGGCGGACGGCGACGAGCTCGCAGAAGAGCTCGAGGATCTCCTGCGCGGCCATCATGTTCTCCTCCCGGACGATGTGCTCCACCTGCAGCCGCAGCAGCAAGCCAATTAGGCAAAGCAAAGTCCCGGTGACCCGTTCACTCCTCTACTGACCGAAGAACCAAATCCAGCCCAACCCCAATCCAAGCAAATCCCCTAAAAACGAGGGAGCCCGTACCCTGATTCGAGCGGTGGCTTCTTGGCCGGCCTCGAGGAGCTTGGCGATGTCCCTCCGCATCTGGCGCAGCTGCAGCTCCCGCCGGTTCCGCAGCAGCTTTATCCGTGGGATCGTCAGCTTCAGCAGCGTCTTGCTGTTTCCCGCATCAATGAAACAACATCAAAACTCAACACGAAACAAAAAGATCAAACCAATAACCCCCTAAGATCCCGCGCCCACAGGAGGGAGCGAGGGAGGGAGGGAGGGACGGCGTGCGTACCACTTGGCGCCGCGGAAGCCGCCGCCGCCGCCCTTGCTGAAGAACGCGTCCAGCATCGACATGGCGTTCTATCGATCAACGCGAGTGAAGGGAGAGGAGGGAAGTGGTTGCTTGATCGGCGAGTTTAAGCCGGGGGACTCGATCTAATAAATGGCAAAAAGAGAGGAGAGGCGAGGGGACGGACGGCGAAACGAGTTGGAGACGATGATGATGAGGTGGAGCCGCGTACGCGCGGCGTCCGTGTCCGCGTAGCACGAGACGGGCACCTGCTCCACTGCCTGAGGGATCCTGGCCGCCTGTTCAGGACACGTGGACGGTTGATCGGGAGCCTTAGGGGGCAATCCATGTTCGTTTCCTGGTGCGTTTGTCTGTGAGCGAGTAATTATTTTCCGATACGGGATTAAGCAAAGTTATGAGCGGAGGCCCCTGGAGGAGAGACAGAGACTTCGTCTAGCTTGCTTCGCTCCAAAGGAAGCTCGGATTCCATGTTCCATCTGGAGATCAGACGGCCTGGATGGGCTTGGTGCTCGAACTGCTTTTGTTTTCCCGTCGGCAAGTTCTCGTGCTTATCTGTTTCAAACTTAGATTTCTCAAGGTTTAAAGCATGAGCTAGTAATTTGGCTTCAACTGGCACGTGTTTTCCTGTTTAAACCGCAGGCCCTCACAGCTGCAGCGAAATTTAGTCAATCAGAAAATTATTCGTTACTGCAAAGGTTTTTTTTTTTTTTTTTGAATAGCTTGTAACTGAAAGAAAGACAACAGCTATAACAAAAGCAGAACCGTGCTATCCCTCGACCAACACACATAAACATACGGCTTCACCAGCCGCTACGACAATGTTCGGCCTCCCTGGAACAGAGCACGTCATGAAACTAAACCTAAACATCAGCCTATAACTGACCAAGATACTACTCGGAAACTAGCCTTCAATCAAATCTACGTGGTACCCTACTACTAGTACTATACATTTACGGCAGGCGAACTGCCACTGAGGGGGCTGTGGGCGACATCAAAATGGATGATACTGGAGCTCAAGCTCTTCCACGTCATCAGAGTGAAGCAGCCTTGACTGCACTTGAAGATTTAGCTTTGTGGCACGAACAATGTCCAGCCAGAGTAGGACATCTGGTAGCGATGGGTGGTTGCCGGCCTCGGCTGATAGCCTCGGCGGCGAGCTCGAGCCGTGATGAACGAGAACGAATAACAGATGCAATCTGAACGCAAGAAGAGAGCAATGAGGCAAGAGGCTTCTTTATTCTCTTGCTTACCGAACAATGACAAGGGTCGTGCTACTTATAGCTAACTCTGAAGTATCTAAACCGACTTGCTAACGCTAACTCTGAAGTATCTAAACCGACTTGCTAACAATCCAAACAACCTGATAACTAATCGAACTAGATGAAGCCTCTGAACGTTCTCGTCCCCGTCTAGCCACGTTGGCGCTTGTGACGTCGCTGGTAGACTTGCCCGACCGGTCTGCCCGCGAGGAGTCTATTTGGCGGCATACCAACACTTTGCACACTTGGCATCCACAGCCAGATCAACCTTCAGGAAGTTGGTTCCGTAGAAAGGCTTAGACATACACTCAACCACTATGGCCTTGGCCGTGTCAGCAGATTCCTCAGGCCCTTCGAGTATCACCTCATCATGCACCTGACAATAGCAGACATTGCTTACAATGTTCTCAAGAGTGTTGAGCATAAATATTATGGGTGTTATTTGTTGATTTCACTTCAGTCTAGATAAAAGAAAAAGGAATAGTTTTTATTTGTGTACAGGTGTTAATGGAGCTATATAGCTTTATACAAGCTGAAGACAAACCTGCAATAGAAGTCTCCAGCCAAGCTCCTTAAGATGGGTATTTCTTTCTATCTCAAGCATTGCACACATGGCAACATCTGCTGCACTTCCCTGTGGATCAGAGAGATAGAACACATATTAAAAAATGAAATTCGAGTTCGAGCACCATAATGAATGAGCCACAGTTAGTAGAACCCACCTGCACTGGTGCATTTATAGCAGCGCGCTCGATATGACCTCTTTGACTAGAGCGTACATGAGCCGGGTTAGGAAAACGGCGCGAGCGCCCAAGCAAAGTGTAAACTTCACACTTCTCATGTGCAAGCTCCTTCTGCCTCTTCTGCCAAGCTAAAACTTCTTTTCGATCTCTATACCAGAGCTTGAGTGTATCCCTTGCCTCCTTAACAGAAACCTGTGCCACATTGAGAACAAAGACTTGAAAAGAGCCATAGAACCCATCTATTGTTGCCTTGCTGGGTGGTGAATTGATGTGTATTGCATACAAGGTCTACATATTTATCATTTTTCGATCAGAATTTTCTTGGAGCGATCATAAAACAATCATCGATGCAAAAGAAGTAATATCTGTAGAACCCTTTAATCCTGTTTCTACTTTGGCATTTGTCACTAGGTGAACGGTGGGAAAGTTCAGACTAGGAAGTTAAAAAGAGGGTCCCTTCGTTGTTGAACAAGAGATTCTCCACTGAGTGAACCTTTCTGTCCATAAGAGAGCAGAGTTTATGTCATTGTTGATTGGCTAGTGCAGTAGACCCGTGGTCCGTTGGAAAATAGAAAAGGTCATCTTGCTTAGCTGTTTGTTCATTAACTTGGGAATTTCTACTTATAAAAATGCAACTATCATATAGTATATCGATACACATGATAATAAGTTTACTGAAGTCAATTTTAGAAGATATGATCCAGCTATCCGAGTTAAAAGTGCAGATAGGTTGGTAGTGATCGTAGTTTTTGAGGCATCTCCTAGGTGACAAGGTGTACCCATGCTTCACTTACATCTCCCACCGCCTTGTTATTTATGGTAGCAATAAGGTTCATACCTTCCAATCCCGAGATAGCCCAACAGCTGTTTTTCCATATGCAATGGAGAAATTAAGCATTTTAGCTTTCCTCCTCTCAGCACCAAAAGCATCCTAAAATCATAAAAAACAAAACTTGGATCAGCTCCACTACAACTAGCGTTAGTATTTCTGTTCCATATACCCCTGCATCATTCTATAAAAATGATGTATAAATCTTTCTCTACAATAAAATGAACTAAAAACAAGGCTGATCTCTGCTATTTCCCTTCAAAAGTAATGACAAATAAAACTGTACCAGAGAAGATTCATGCTCAATAACAATTGATGAAAAAGAAAGGTGTAATTTCCCTAACATGCAAATGTAAGAGGGCAACGTGATCTCACATAAAAAAAAAACTCCAGTTATTTGAGGTTGACTCCTAAAGATGTGAGATTTAATAGTTAGAATAAAATGTAGTTTGAATAACACACAGATTGAATAGAACTATGGCCTCTTTGGTTTGAGGGATGTTCCAATGGGTGACTGCATCTATCCTAGTGGAATGGTGTGGAGTTCAACAAGTTTTGTGCAACAATGCACTATTCAACAAATGTTTTGTAATGATGCCATCCACAACTGAAGTAATGTTCACAAATCATAAAGGTACGTGAAGGATTCATTGTTACATCTGTCGTCGCCCTATTGAACGGGAGATCAGCAGATACTTGGATCGACGGAGCAACGAACAGTAAGAAAACAATCTAGGGCACACAGGGTTTTAAACTGGTTCAGGCCTCCCGAAGGATAATAACCCTACTTCCAGCATGGGGCGTGTTGAATGTGACGGCATTTCTGCTAGGGCTGCAGATAGCGTCAGATACCTCCACGTCGGGGGATTACATGTATATTTATAGACCTGTTACCGCCTCTAAGAGTCCTTGCCTAATTCTAGGTGACTTCCAATCTATAATAACAGATTTGGAGTCTACCTACAGGATCTCTTTCGTGTACTACAAGTCTTCGGTAATTCCTAAAATAAGCCTTCTTAATATCTGGAAATATGGGTTACGACAATATCATTCAAAAACTGTGTTAGAAGTAATCCTTGTGTTTCTGGAATATTGTAGAATAATCTGGTAGAGTGTTTCCGGAGTCTAGTAGAGTGTATTCCGGAAACTTGTGGAAGTGCTACTGTAGTGCCGACCTACTGTAGCTGCTAGCATGTTCTGGAAGCTTGTAGTAGCAGCAGCCAGCCAGCCCCTCCCCCCCATGTATCATAAATAGCACCTAGTGTGCAATGTAATGAAGAGCCTCACTTGCAAGCTGCTGTCCAGCACCCCACCCATGGAACTAACAATTGGTATCAAGAGCCTAGGTTGGATGTAGACCTTGTTGGAGGGTGCTGGTAGTGGCCAGCACAAGGTGGCGTGCGTTGGGTCGCCGCACCGTGTGTCGGTCCGTGCTTGCAAGCTAGTGGATCGTGTGTCGGTCCTGCTGGGGATGATGCGCTCAATGGCGTGTGTCGCCGGTGAGAAGCGGCGTGTGTCGCCAGAGGAGGAGAAGACGGCGGGTGTCGCCGGAGCTGGAGAAGACGGCGTGTGTCGCCGGAGCCGGAGGCGTGTTTCGCCGGAGATGAAGAGTGGCGTATGTCGCCGGAGATGATGGGAGGAGGGTCGTGTGGTGAGGAAGCTCCTGCGCATGCTCCCCATGAATCGCCGGAGAGAAGCGGCATGTGTTGCCGAAGCCGAGTGGCGTGTGTCGCCGGAGAAGATGGAGGAGGGTCGCGTGGTGAGGAAGTTCCTGCGCGTGCTCCCCATGTAGTGAGGAACACAAGGATTAGGGGGAGATTGTTAGAAGTAATCCTTGTGTTTCTGGAATATTGTAGAATAATCAGGTAGAGTGTTTCCGGAGTCTAGTAGAGTGTGTTCCGGAAACTTGTGGAAGTGCTACTGTAGCGCCGACCTACTGTAGCTGCTGGCATGTTCTGGAAGCTTGTAGTAGTAGCAGCCAGCCAGCCCCCCCATGTATTATAAATAGCACCTAGTGTGCAATGTAATGAACAGCCTCACTTGCAAGCTGCTGTCCAGCACCCCACCCATGGAACTAACAAACTGACGTAGAATTTCATGGAACTACACACTAGGGACATTATAATCTCATCAAAGTGCAATAAACATATATGACCAACCTATAGTCTTAAACAGTTCAAATAAATCAAGTATAACTTCTGAGAAAAATCTTGCTCTCGAAAGACAAATAGCACTCAAAGTACCTTCAATAGAGGCACTGGAGGTTTCTCTCGACCTGGTTGTGGGTGCCATTCAAGAAGAACCTTCTCTTCTTCAACAGCATCACGGATATGCTGGTACATATTCATGGCTGTCCTAGAATGAAAGTCGCCACCAGCCTTGAATGCGTCCAGCATGCTTTTACAATCAGTTAGATGGGCCAAGATCCTCAGCTCCAGCTACATTAAAACATACCTTTAGTGAGAGGGAGACTAGGCATGAAAATGTTCTGGCAATTCAAGAAAAAAAAATAGATATAGATTAGATGTTAGCACACCTGGCCATAATCAGCAACAATAAGAGAATTTCCAGGAGCTGCAACAAAAGCTTGGCGAATCTTATATCTGTCCTTTTCAAGGGCAGGTTGATTCTGCAAGAAAGAGATTTGAGTTTAATAAATAATAATGACCAAAACTCCAAAACAATAAGGTACTACTTTAGCAGTTAGCACTATTTACTAGATGTAAACTATATTGCAGTCTACTCACTTCGCGTGCTAAAATAAAATTTAGCAAGTGCCCAGATACACCTGATTATGAAGCATATTTGTAGCATCTCAGGTTGCACTCTATATACTTCAGGTTTCAATTATAGACATTATGACAAGTTGCTTAGTTCAACTATTAAATCATGAGGGGGTACTACATACTGGTGTATGCAGAAGGAGAGCTCGGGAAATCCGCGATTTGAATCATATTTCTGTGGAACATTATATTTATATTGAAACTAGTAATGCGCAAGTCTGAGGCTAAATCAGTATAGAATATTACACATAACAGATCCACCTTGGATCACGACTCCATGCAACAGCAGCCTTAATACCAGCGAGCAAGAGGTGCCAACATCCATTCATTTATTTTTCTTGAATAAACTAAGAATTATCACACTTGTATTTTCCAATCTTTTCTGGTACAGTAACACTAACATAGATGCTCTTAATACCCAGATATGGTGGTTCGAAATTCCAACCCAGACACAAAAGGTGATGCATACCTGTAAATTTGGCGTTCGTGCTGACAGGCGTCCTGTCTCCGTATTAATGTTTAACGAACAGTGAACGCGCCCCTCAGCACATGATATATGATCTCCCTGTCATGAAATGGAGGAGTTTTCAGATACACAACACACTAATACTTAGCAGTTATGTAGTTAGCTAAGCTTAACTAGTACACTGGCAAAAGTGAGCAGAAACAGTTAATACCCTCACAATCTACACCAGTATCTCAGCATGAAGCAGCTAGGAAGGGCACACTAGAAAGTAGAAACTACTGATCATAGAGGATATAAAGGCACAAAAACAACTGAATGCAACCATTATTTTTGAAAAACAAATTACAAATAACATTTTCCAACCAACTGAATTTCGAATTTTGTGGTGAGGATTGTCACCGAATTTAGCAGATTCCATGCTTCCTCATAATAAAAAGAAAAGGAAAGAATTTGGAGCCCATCCTAAGTGAAAACCATGTTTTGTGATGCATGTTGGAGCTTTCAGTTTCACGGCACACAATTCATAGGCAATTGAGCTGTGAGCAGGCCATACACCGGTAAAACCTGATTTGCGTTGTCAGAAAATGCCAGATATACTGTCAAAAGTTAGCGACAACTCATAAGATCAGTAGACTAACCTGCAAGGGAAGAATGAAGGTGGATATCAACGAGTCGATAGAACATATTTCACACAAGGCTGCAATTGCATGGCATGCTTCTTTTCCCTTCTTTCCTCCACCAAATGCTTCGTATGCTGTTCCATAAGAGAAGTCGTCATGTACGTCCTGCTCGGGATCTTCGTAACCATCGCCACCTTCGTCATCCTCTTTGTTATCATCTATTGAGTAAATATGTTCAGTGGGTATTTTACCAGCCAAACTTCTCAAAGCATCCCCGCTGACTGATGGCCAGCCACTCGGGGTGAACAGATCAATTTTCAGATCTTCCACGATACTGTAAAGTTTGATTGTGCGGCACTTTGAAGTCTTTTTCTCCTCAGTAGTTTCATATTCTTCATTTGGCACTTTAAAAGTTTTACTATGCGGCCAAGTCTCACCAGATTTTCTGTTATGAATAAATATAACAAAGTTAACACTTCAAGGAACAATTATACAGATGCAATGTGAAAGAACTTAAGCTTCCAACCCAGGATACATGCACAAAAAATTGCTAGAAAATAGAAAAAAATCAGTTTATACCTAGAATATTACATACACAAAATTATTATAGGAATAAAATGTAAAGGAAATTCAGGTTTCATTTCCCATATTGCTCACAAAAACAGGTGTGAGTGCTCCGTGCTCGTATAACTGGATAGAAGTCAATTACCATCCATTTTAGAAGCTTTAGGCCATGTATCCGTGGTACATATGGATTTTGATCGAAGTAAAGTGTCCTACAGGTAAACAAACTAATAGTTCCCTATCATAAAGATCCAAACAAGAACTGTGCTCAAAAAGATCCCACAGCGAAAAAGGAGTATGGAAATCAAGAAGACTTTCAACCTTTAATGAAAAAGATCAGCACAGGATAATACCTATTTTCAATGCCACCAAAGAGAAGTTGGCGAATTTGAGTATCACTATTTACATTCATGTACTTGGCATCAGGACAATATTTAGCTGCCCATTTCCGAAATTTATCTGCAGCAAGTTCTCGCCCAGCGACAGCAGTTTTTTCTATCTCTGAAAGGAAAGCACGATCAACAAGCATTCCATCTGTTTCCATCTTCACAAGAAGATCACCAAAGGGACGCCAGTACTCTTCATAGAAATCATACATTGTTCCCCTGAGGCAACCATCAAAGACCCATTCCTTTGCTTCAAGCTTGCTTTTTAAGCTCTCATAAAGCCTAAACGTAGCTATTGAATCTAGTGAAGAATAACAAATCCACATCCTTCTGTCTTCCCTTTGTAATTTTTCAACTGACTCAATAGATACGATTTTCCCTTCAGATCCATCTTTTCTAACTTTTTTCCTACCAAAGATGGTTTTCATTGATATCTTTCCGGAATCATGAAAGTCCGCTGGAATACCATTCATTACTCTATGATCATTTGTAAGTCCTTCAAGTGAATATCCACCATCACTTCTCCTCGATGAATCCCAAAGGCGTGCAAGATGCATTGTATCAGCATGGAACCCAGCAACCTTGATGCCATGGTTCTCGATGACATGGCTATCAAAGCTATAGTTATGCCAAACCTACAAAATAAAGAGAAAATGAATGTTCACATCAGACAATCCAAGAAATACAGTTTACAGAACTCGTAATAGTTCATATGTGATAGCTTTGGCAGGTAACCAAATATGTGTTTGCTGTTTGAATGCCTACAGCTTCATCATATTGACAATCTTGTGAAGTGGTTAAGGATAAAATAGTGGCACACATCCAACATATTTTAAGTAGAGTTTGTAACAGTAAATATAGCATTTAAGAAGAAAGTGTAGAAGCCAATTTCAACCAACACATAAAATGAGTAAAATAGCCATGAAATTACTCCAGTATGAAGACGAAACAGAATCACACCTTCTTGATGGATGGGTCCTCAAAGAAAGGGGCGAATTCCATCAGGACATCCCTTCCACCATCCAACACGTCAACCCAAATGCAAGTTTTTTGGTTTCCAAAATCAGCCGCCTCTGCATTAGAATTTTCTGAATAGATGCTAAAGCATATTACTTCTCCATGGCCAACTGGTGTCTCTTCTTTGACATTAATGTTTGCTACCTGCAGAAGATTTACTTCCAACAATTAAAAGTGAATTTACTACTGAGCATAGCAAGCCATCCTAGCAGAAAACAATGAGTATATTAGCTCATGCAATTAAGTTGTTACAAATAGCACTTGTTTTCAGTACATGGGCTCTAGGTCTGAATATATACTTGTACAGATGTGGCAAATCTGCACAAACCACCTTGTCCAATGGAGAAATACAGAGCATATACTCATGACATGACTAAAATTCTTCCATTACCTATCATGGATTTGAGTAAATTCATGAGAAACATACACAAAACAGGATGAACAGGCACTCGGGGTCAGCAAACAGTGCTACATCATTAAGCAAACTACTATCATCTATTCAGAATTGTGTTTCTTATAAAATCTACAAAATCGAACAAACACTTGGCATAATACATGACAGACAGTAACTCACAGTAAAAGGACATCACTTCAACTCAAGTGAACCTGATACTTATAAATGATTCTGATGTCGTTGTCGGACAAATGGTGCACCATGGTAAGGATGGAAACAATAAATCAAGCAGGGTTCTTTTTTTACCTCTGTGTCACATGCATGAATAAAGTTCTTGTATTTTGTAGTAAGCAGATGAACAATATTCCTGGCTGACTCAATATTGTCAACAATCATAACTTTGTTGTAGATGCTTTTAAGCTCCTTCCGTGCATTTGCAGATTCCTTGGAGAAAGTTTCTGTAGTTGGTAAAGCTACGAGTCTATCACCGTGATGAGCCTTATCATCGGGCCCCAAAGCCGCCCCTGTAGCAGTTGGATGATCGTTAGCTACTGAACAATCACGCCAAAGGGTCTCCACCTTGGAGCCACTAGGCATGTTCAATTGGTTGACACTATTATTTACAACTCCCATTGGGCCTGACACAGATCGTGCAGGCTGATTTACCATAGTATGCCTGACCAGTTCCGTACTGTCGCATCTATTTACAATTGACAGAGATGATACATGGTCTCTTATATTATGCAGGGACTGGTCGTTTAATTCCCAGTGATCATCTGCAGGTTCATGATGTATATTTCCAGCCCGTAGAGGAGTGGTCCCACTACATATGCTTTTTGTGACGTTATTGATGGTTCTGAGAAAATGTAGCCTCTTGCTCTCTTCCACCCATTCTTGTGCAATGTTTTGCACATGAAAGTTGGCACAGAGTCCAACCTTGAAATTGTTACTTTCTCTAACTCCCATCTCTGAGCTATGGGAATAGTCTTGCCTGTTAACCAGAAGCATTTCCAAGGTTAGAAAGCACAGGTTACAGGGTTGATACGGGATTCTAACATATAAACACCACCACCACCAACAACAACAACAACAGCAACATAGCCTTTTGTCCCAAGCAGGTTGGGGTAGGCTATCTAACATATAAACACCAAGGGTGGAAAAAGGGAAAATTCAGAGAAATAGGGTCGCGCTGAGATGTGCTGACAAACTCCAATGGACTGCTATTACCACATACTACTAGATAGTGCGCAGGCATGTGCAAACAATCATGGGGCAGTACATAATAAAACCATGCACTACACTACAGTGCCTAATATAACAAATGCTAACAAAACATCCTGGGATGAGTTAGCAATGACTTAAACACATGAAACAGATAGATGTAAGAATTCCCAAGACAAACTCATGCGATACTAACAAGGACAACTAAAAACGGAGTAAAATGCACCAAGCCGTTAACCAAAACGCCATCCTCTGCACCCCAAATCGCATATATGTCAGTTCATACACAGCGACATAGCAACTCGACAAGTGGCACCACCTCATACCATTCTTCGAATGGGACATTTCAACAACCTCCTAAAGGCCACAGTGAACTCCCAAAATACGCAATCACACTATCACAGCAAACAGAAACGATTCAATCTCAGATTCAGCTCCAGGAGACTACCTCCTGCATCCGGACAGCGCCGGGGGCGGCGAGGAGCGGCGGCGTCGGCGGCGGAAGCAGAAGGGCGACAGCGACGACGACAGCCACGGCGGCGCCGAGCCGGGGCACCGCAGCAGCGGCGCGGGACCCGGCGCCGCCATGGACCCCACGAACCGCCTCATCCTGGACGCAGCTTCCCTCCTCCCGGCGACTCCGCCGCCGCCGCCCGCGCCGAGGCCGAAGCCGCAGGGCGCCGTCTTGCACGAGGCGCGAGCAGGAAGGTGAATGGACGGGATTCCCCGGCGCGGCTAGCGGGCGCAGAGGGCGGTCATGGGCGCGAGCAATAGAGCTCCGGCGCGAGGCGGGGAGTGGGCTGCTCTGCTGGTGTGGCGGCCGGAGAGCGGAAGGGGAGCGAGCGTTGCCGGGGGGTTTGGGACTTTGGGTTGGGGAAGACCAATGGGAACGAGGGTTTAAGCGGCGGGGTGTCCTTTTTTTTTTTTAATCACAACATACCTGTATTTAGATTAAGGAAAACAGTACAGAAATACGTACGTACACAGGTACGGTGTATAAAGATACGGACAGCTGTCCACCCAAAGTGCAAAGAGACCCCTCAGAAAACAAGAAATTACAATCAGGTCCCTGGACCTCAAGCACCACGAACACGGCGAGATCCACCACCACCGGCGACTGCCGGCGCCAGCAGAGACCGCCGCCCGCACCACAAGCCCAGCACCGGGAAGAACTCCAATCGCACAAAGGCTTTGAGAAGAACCAGGAAAGACACTCGCCAAACGAGATGAGCAATAGCTGACCGCATGTCCGGCCGGGGCCGCGCCCCGAGCTCCTCCCGGCGGGGTGTCCTTGTGAAAGAAGGAATGTGGCGGTGAACCCGGAATGAGATCGTCTGACATCGGCGTCGCAACGTCGTATCGAAGTTGCGCAAGAATCGGCCGTCCATGCAAATCGGACGGCAGCTGGCAGGAAATCGCTCCTTCCCCCTGGCTCGGGCCGTTGTTCCTCCGGCAGAGCGCAGCCCAATCCGGCCCAACAGCAGCAGCGCCGCGCGCCAACGGCGAACGCGTCTCCTTTTTTTTTTTTTTTTTTTGATAAGTAAATATATTAAAAGCTAGTAAAAACACAGTACAAGTGCACCCTGCAAGAGGGTGTAGAGAAAGGTGTGGAAACACCAGACAAACAGCAGACACGTAGGCATACGTGTCGGACATGCAACTAATCGACGACAATACGGGTAGATGACTGAGGTTGAGTCGACGACGATGTTGCCATAGCATACAACGCCGACTAGGCTGGTCACCATGGTGGAGAGGTAGGCTTGATGCCGTTGTGGAAGAACATCACCAATGTTGAAGAAACATCGGCGGGCTTGTGAGCAGCATCTGGAACTCCGAACGGACTGGCTGAGTGCGGGTCGCCGAAGGGGCCTCGCAACAATACGGCGAGGTTGGTCGAGGGATGCCATGCCTGTGTGAAGGATCATCGTCGGTGAAGCTTGATTTGTTTGTCGTTCAACCTGACGCATGAGGGAGGCAAAGGCACCGCCCCTGGTTGGCGGATGTCGCAGAGCCAGCGTTGCTGGATCCGAGTCACAAACAACAGAGCATCCGTAGCGGTCGTTGCCTGAAGAGGCTCGAGTACGGTATGTCGTCGCGGACGTCGAGGACACAGGTACCGTCGAAGGCCACCATTGTCCATGGTGTTTGGCCTGTGGCGTGAGGCGATGAAGCTTGGGTGCTGTTGTTCGGTGTTGTGGACGACGGGCGGTGATGCTTGAGGATGCGCGTGGAGAGGAACTGGAGGCTTCCCATAGAGGTCGGCAAGGGCTGCTGCAGGTGGCGGAGTAGAGCAGCATGCCCGTCGCCGGATTAAGCCCGAGCTTCGCGTCCAGTCCAGATCCGGAGGCAAGCCTCCAAGATCTAGCGACAGGCAGGTCCAAGGGCGGAGGATCTGCCGACCACGGCAGGCCTCGCTTCCACGGCGCGGCGGCTGCGGCCGCCCCCTGCCCCGAAGAGGCCCGCCCGAGGACGAGTGGTCGAGGGGAAGGAGGCAAACCGGCGATGGGGAGGGGGCCGACCACCGATGTGGCCGGATCTGGGCGGGGTGATGGGGAATGGAGGCGGAAGGTGAGAGACGTCGATTTATTGGAACTCACCTGCGACTCCGGGAGACCATCATGAAGAACAAAGCCGTCGACGACGAGCAACAGCTGGACGGCGACGGCGACGGTGGCCCAGAGGTGGAGGGAGCAGAGGCGGCACTTCGGCCCAAACATGGCAAACGAAAACCAACTACTAGAGCTACTACTAACCTAGATCTACGAGAGGGAGGGCTTCCCTCTCCTTTCCACCGCCGGCGAGGTCGCCGGAGGGAGGGAAGGAGGGGGGGCCCGGCGGCGGCGGCGGAGGAACCCTAGTCGCTCTGTTTTCGCGAGAGCGTGGGAGCGGAAAAATGACCGGTCGCTCCAGTCGAGTGAATCTTTCACGAACGCGTCTCGTTGGTAACTCTCGGTAAAGGCGGTGACGGCCTTTTAATCGCCGGTAATTGCGCTGCGTATTCTTCCTTTCCCTCTGCTCACGAGCGTATTCTTCCTTTCCCTCTGCTCACGACTCACTAGTTCAATCATCTTTTTTTTATTTGTTTTTCGATGATGCGCGCAGCTTGCTGCGGTGGCTGCTCTCTGCGTTCAATCATCTTTTTTTTATTTGTTTTTCGATGATGCAGCTTGCTGCGGTGGCTGCTCTCTGCGTTCAATACGAATCTGAGTTTTTTTTTTTTTTAAGGAAGTCCGGGAGGGAAGATCCCTACCTATTTTATTAGATTTTGATGCTGCTACAAAGATGCAAACCGAAGAGGAAGAAAAATTACAAAAATAGAAATGCAAAAATTACAATGCCGATGAAGCCGATTAACTGCGAAGTGTAAGTCTTGTTGACTGGTTTCTTGAGTTACGCTAATGGCGACACTCTCCCCCGGTCTCAGTGTGGAGCAGCAACAGGCAGGTACCTTCTGAAAGGTTCAGCGTAGAGATACTTAAAAACCTGCGTCGTTGTTCCTGCATTTCATGCGGCAGCGTTTATTCTTACATGTTTACTTTAAAATGTTTTTTTTGCGAGTGATTACTTAAAAATGTTTGATTGCGAAGACGTGCAATTGGCGCAGTGGTCAGGACGTGCGGCTGACACCCTGGCCACGGGAGTTCGACTCTCAGTCTTCACCAAAAAAATCCCCTCGCCTTTCCGTGCGCCAAAGCATAGGTTAAGGACTCGCGCCGATTCTCACCGGCCTGCTGGGTCCCTGTGTATGGGTACGGAGGGGGGTTCAGGGGTTTTCTCAACTGTGTGAGAAGATCATCCTTAGAAAATGCCCGGAGGCCGTCATACTCCCGCAGGTTGAGTTTTTTTTAAAAAAAAAGAAAAATGTTTGATTGCAGAAAGCCAGAAATGCATGCAACGAAATATAGGGTGTCTTTGGTTGGTCTTTTACTGGCTGTGGCTTTTTAAGAAAGACAAAAAGACAACCAAAGAGGTTGGCTTCGTAACCTGGCTGTACAAGAAAGCTGCTTTTCTCGTGTGCAATCTTCACAGCCATCCGAGAGCTGCTTTCACCGGCTGTGAGGTGTGACTTTCGCAAAAATTACCCGCCTGCCACTCCTAAGTTGCGTACCGGTTCGATTTCTTTTCCCCTCGCACGAACAGAGCAGAGCTCTCCTCCCCTGCCGCGACGCTAATGTTAGGTTTGGCGGCGGCGCCGCTTCGCTTTCTCGCCGGCGGGTCGCCGAGTCCTCCTTCTGCTGCTCGCGTCCTCCCTCCCTCGCGTCCAGCTGCTGCTCGCCTCGTCCAGATTCGTCTACGGCGGCGCCAGCGCGCTCCTCCGGCGCCGCCCCGTCCAGACACGGCCTCGGCCGAGCCCTCCTCCAGTACCGCCCCGTCCAGCTTCTGCTCCCTCCGTCTACGGCAGCTACGACGGCCATCTCTTTCCTCTCGGCGGTAATGGATTAGGGTCAAGGAGGAGCTTTTCCTCTTGCCAAATCGAGCTTTTCGGAGTCTCAGCCACCCTCCGCCATGCCAAATCGAAGCTGTGGCCAAGTCCTGATTCAGCAACTCGGTGGCCAAAATCAATCTCCTCTTGATCCCGACTCAGCTAGTGTAGCTTGTTGGTTTAATCCAAATCAATGGAAGCATCAATTCTCATGAGAGGACAGGCCACTGTTCCTCCAAATCAACGTCCATCTCCACAGTTTGTCCCGAAAGCTCGTATCAAATGGTTGCGTCATACCCTGGAGATTTGATTCCCCAACTTTCCAACCTCCATCTTCCCTTCTTCCCTTGGTGATTTGAGCTTGGAGAGGTCGCTCATGGAGGTCTGGAGGAGAGGAGACGACGTTGTAACGAGCTATTGCAGAAAGGCCCTCACAAACATGTAATTAATCTTAGAATTTTTGTGTCTTGATGTTCTTATAAAAAAACCCCGGAAGTTAAGATAATTTCGGGAAAGCTTTTTGAAATTTAACGTGGATGCAAATTTTAAGTAAATTAAGTTTTGTTTTTAAATGTTTTTACATGTAAATATGTGAACAACTCATTGTTTTAGCATTAATTTGCATATAAATTGTCTCTCAGACCTTTAGGGATGTTACAGACATTTTCACAGTTTTTTCACAGCCACAGCTACTTCAACCAAACAGCTTTCAGCTTTTTCCACAGCCTACAGACCACAGCAGCTTTTTCTACAGCTCACAGCCATAGCAGCTTTTTCCACAGCCACAGCCCAACCAAACACACCCATAGTCTCTTCAATGAGGAAGTACAAAGCCTGCGTTTCAATGAAATATAGTGTTCCTGCATTTCATGCAGCAGCGTTTACTTAAAAATATTTGATTGCAGAAAGCCAGAAATGCATGTAACGAAATGTAGGGGTTTAGAAAGGAAGCAGTAGATAATGTATATAAAAAACACAAACTGTTGGTAAGCACCTCCGGATCCGTGGCGCAATGGTAGCGCGTCTGACTCCAGATCAGAAGGTTGCGTGTTCGATTCACGTCGGGTTCAAACCCCCGATCCTAGTCCGGATTCTTTTTGTATTTTATTTCCAAATTCTATATTTTTTTTCTTTGCTAGCGCGCTTTCTAATTTTCTCTGTCCCACTAATTCTTCAATCTTAACAGCATCTCTAATCTCGATCTCTCACGCGAAAATAGAAACGAATCGGATTCTTCAACTTGTTATCTAATTCACTCCCATCACTATCACACCCCCTTTTCTCCTGAAATTTCCACACAAAAAATATCTTTCTGAGGAAAAACGAAGGATCAGAGAGCCGAAGCCATGGCCGTGGATCCAAGCAGCGCGGCGCAGTCGCGCCGGAGCGAGGAGGAGGCGGAGGCCTTCTTCCGAGCCGCGCCGCCGCTCCGGGACCGCGACCGCGTTGCCGCAGACCTAGCCAACTTCGTTGCCCGCCACTCCGCCGGCAAGTGACCCTCGATCCCTCACTTCTCTCTCCCCCTTATCTCTCAAGTTCGTTTGCTCCCGCCGCGTCTCGGCTCGGCTCCGAATTTAATTTGATCTCGCTGCTCCTGATTCCGATCGCGCGTGCTGCAGGTAGCCGCGGAGTGGTGTGCGTCACCTCCGGCGGCACGACGGTGCCCCTGGAGCAGCGCTGCGTGCGTTACATCGACAATTTCAGCTCCGGCCAGCGGGGGGCAGCCTCCACCGAGTACGCATACAAATCTCGCTGTCTTCTTTTAGTTATTATTACTAGTACTATGTTGTTCTGCTTGCTTGCAGAGGTGCTCTCTTCATCGCTTTGGTTCAATGCAGGTATTTTCTAAGGGCTGGCTACTCTGTCATCTTCATCCATCGTCGGTGAGCCCTTCGAGCCTGGCAATTTTGTATTGATTGAGGTAGCGTTGTGGACATGAATTCAGCTTCATAGACCATGATGTAGCTAGGCTGGCTTGTGTCACAGACTCACAGCAGGATGGTCGGTGTAGTTAGCTGCGAATTGTTCAAATTTAATTCGTGCCAGAATGCCAAAATTTAATTATGTGCCAGAATAATTGGATGTTGTGAGTGACACTAGCGCCTCTTTGCAGTGGGAGCAAGCAGCCGTACTGTAGATTTCTTCCAGAAGATTCGTTTCTAGATCTTTTTGAGATCGGTGAAAATTCAGAGATCCAAGGTTTGGGGATTGTCATCCTGAATTATGCATGACATGCAAACTGACCAGCTCTGTTTGTTCTTGCCACTGTTGCTTGTTACCTTGATGGTTTATCTTGCTCGCTAACGTCGTTATTTGACATATTTCCTTCCACTAAAATTTCAACCTTATCACGTTGTTCTTCTACTATAGTTTAGTAATCTTTATTTAAATGAGTATCGGGATCCTTTTCTGAAACATAAGCTCTTATAATCTTTTTTTTTTATGCAATCTGCATCGCAGTTCCACAATCTCATTCCACGGTGGTGAAGGCAGCAATTAGCAATTATCGCAAGGTATATACATGCACTTCTATTTGTATGCCACTTTCTTTTTTTGACGCATAAGCTGCAATTTAGAGTCATATGATACCATGGCCACGGCTTGTATTCATTATTGCAGGCAATCGATGAAGGCCTGCTTCTGAAACTTCCTTTCACTACAATTTTTGAGTACCTTCAGGTATTTCACAACTACAGCATTTAATATTTTTCTTTGTATGTCAGTCTCACAAATGAAACATAGTTTTTTCATCCATATTACATTCTGCACCCTGCTGGTTTAGAGGATGGAGTATTATATTATATTGGTCATTGTTTGATATTTTAGCCTTTTTTCTTTCTAATACTAGCTTGTCGGATTATCTCGAGCTTAAGGTGGGAAGAAGGCACTTTGGGATATTATCTCCCTCTGTTCTTTTTTTCTTGATGTTGGAGCTAACCAACGTCAAGGGGAAAAAATGGAGGGAGTGATACTTGAGGAGGAGATTTAGGGATTTTTTTTATGTTAGCAGTTTCATGTATCATATTTGGTAGTTATTGCATAATTCCATAAAAAGATCAGTAAAGAGGCATTGTTGCTCGGCCTTGTGAATTATGTCATACTAATGTCGAATCTGAAACTTCCATTCCTTTCTTATTGCCAACAGTTACTACAAATGGCAGCTACTTCAATGAATTGCATGGGGCACCGCGGAATGTTTTATTTTGCTGCGGCAGTTTCTGACTTCTATGTTCCTTGGGAAAGCATGGTAGGTTCTGTATTCAGATAATATATCTTCATGTGTTGCATCATATTCGAGCAAGTCATTCAATTGCTTGCCAGTGGAGCACAGAAGGATTCCATATTGAAGCTGTAGGTCCAAATCAGATGATCACACTGTTCGAATTATAGCCTACCATTGTCGTTATACACCATAGGTAGCAATCTATGGGTTTTTTTTTTAAAAAAAACATTTACTTGCTTCATTTATACAAGGACTCTCAAGGTTAACAAATCACTTGCCCATGAACACAAGGTTTTTATTATTATTATTATTATTATTATTATTATTATTAAGTATGTGTGAACATACTGTTAAAACTTCCTTGGTTACACGTTTGGCCTTTGCTATTCCTTGATGTTTCCTGATCCTTGCTTTAAAATTTGGTATCCCTCGTATGTGCTTGTGCTAGTCTTGTATCATGACATGGAAAACTTTAAATCTAAGAAACATGAGCATATTCCACAGACACCTTTGGGTTCAGAACTTGCAGGCATCAGTGCGCACACATTGCCACTTTAAATTAGATAGTTGTCAGGGTTTGTCATGAAGGCACCATTTTTATTCATCCCTGACACAAATGCTTCACAGGCTAAACATAAAATTGAGTCAGCAGGTGGTCCACTGAATATGCAACTCAATCAAGTCCCAAAAATGCTTTTCATCCTCAGAAAACATTGGGCTCCTTCAGCATTTTGTGTATCCTTCAAGGTAAGTACTATCTTGTTGTTCAAGCTCTTTCCTACCTTTTGGCTAACACTTCAAGGTGTGTTGCCTTTCTTTTTGATATCTGCCTCACCGAGTATTCCTAAAACCTACACACTGCAGCTCGAGACAGATCCAAACATTCTTCTACAGAAAGCGGAGATGGCTCTGAAAAAGTACGGTATGAACGTCGTGGTGGCAAATGAGCTCGCCAACTATAAAGATGTAGTGGTGATGGTCACAAGCAGTGGGAGGACAACTGTGAGTAGGAAGAGCAAGGAGGAAGACCTGGAAGAACAGCTAACGGATCTCCTCGCAAAGATGCATTTGGACCACATTACTCAGCTCAATTCAGAGGACCGTCAAGCACACGTGAGCTGAGATGGCCCCATACTACATGGTGTTGCGCGGTGCTGGCTTGCTGCATGCTTCATCAGATGTCCCATGTGAAGCAGCAAATGAATACCGGCGATATGAATCGTGACAATACCTTCTAGGTATTTGAGTAAGAATGTATGCTAGATAAATCTGGCACTACGATGTCACAGTTCAGTTGGCACTCCTGAGGCCCTATATGACGGGCATGATGTTTAAAACAGAGAAAAAGATTGGCTAGAGCTTTGCAAAATAAGGGATCATGGTTGCCTTTGTTTTTCCTGCCAGCACAATTATTTGCCTCCCTTAACTCCTCCAGAAATCCTTGCAATAAATTAAACTGTACTCTCTGGATGGAGCGTTCCCTCGAACAAGTTTGCCCGTTTGCTTGAAGGTTGTGGTTCAATACAAAATGGTGCTCAAATATGTCCAGCGTCTCAAAGCGTTTGATATTCAAATAAGTTTGAAACTGATATTTTCCAACTGAGCATATTTGTGGTGTACTATTTTATTGTTGTCGAAAGAACAACTTGCTAGAAGTGGCATTGTTCAAAGCTCTATGCGTCTGAAGCTGAGCGGAGAGAACTCGTCACGGCAGGGCGGCGCCCGCACGCCAGTTACGGGCGCGGTTGACTGCTCTCTCTGCTGGCCTCGCTGTCGCAGCGGTGCCGGTTGCCTGGTCCGCCTACAGCTCTTCCGCTTCCTCGGCAGCCTTCGTTTTTTTTTCTTTTGGAGAGCGTGGCGACCTTCGGAACATCGGGGCACAGCTATTTGGAATAGCGTATGGTATGAGCCCTCTTAGGGCATGTACAAGGGCATTTAGTCAAGTTTTAATGTAGCTTTTTATAAGCATTCAATTCTATGTTATATATGCATTTTTTCTGACTTAATAAGAGCATCTTCAGTAGAACACCTAAAAACTATCAAAATGATAAAAAAAAACTGCTCCAGCAGAATACCTAAACGGATACCAAAACCTTTGGTGGCCACCTAAATTTCTCTCTCCTAAACTCATTTGGGTTTCCATCCACTGAAAACCTAAAACTCAACTCCACACGCGGGAACAACCAACTGCCGCATTCGGACATTTCCCAGCCCGATTCCCCCGATCGCCGGAGCAAATCCAGCCACCGGTACCGTCGAATCTCTACCCACCGGCGCAAATCCGGCCACCAGCGCCGCCATGGACGATAAAGTGCAGCGCCACCACTCGATTCATAGCCCGCCTCCGCGCCATGGCGCTGGCGACGGGGAGCCGCACCGCGCCTCGCCCGCACGAGGCCGCGCCTGCGAGCGGACGGCCCCAGCTCCCAGACTTGAGGAGGCGATGTGGGACGAGCTTGGGAGGCAGCGAGCCGGGTCGCACGACGCGTGGGGATGGGCGGCTCGCCGGGGCTCGCGACGCCTCGCAGGGTCGCGCGGGGCCGGGGGGGGGGGGGGGGGGGGGGGGGGGGCGCCTGCCTGGTACCTCGCTGGGTGGAGTAGGGGAGGAGGAGAGCTTGGGAGAAGGAGGGGAGGCGGCGGCGACAGCTTGAGCTCGACCTGCCAGTGGCGGATTGGAGTGAGCGGACAAGCCGTGATAAGGCTAGCCTTTTTTGCAGAAAAGTCCTTGCAAAAACTTGTAATTATTCATAGTTTTTTTGAGTCTTAGAGATTTTATAAAATGCCCCTTAAAGATGAGAGTTTTACCATAAAACTTCATAGGTATTCAGTTTTTGATAGTCTGCTGGAGAGAAGCGCAAATTTTTCCTGAAAATCTTCTCTCTCCTCAACCTAAAACTTGTTTTAGGTCTTCATTTTTAGGTATACTGCTGGAGATGCTCTAAGTTAATTACGAGAAGAGAAAAGAAAAACTTTCATATGATGTGAGAGACTTTTTATCTCTATGAAAAAAAGCTAGCTCACTTTTTTAAAATGTTTTGAAAAGAGTGCAATAGAATAATGCATTGAGATTGACCTTACGATGCTGTCCGTATATAACGACAAGGAGCAAAATGAATAAGGCATGTACGGGCGCACGCGGGAGAGGATTTGCTGCGCATCTTCCTTCACACGCCTTGTTTTGACGGAGGAATTGATGACTGCGGCAAAATCGTCAACGCAAGGGGAATAGCAGCTAGCTTTTTTTCAAAACTAATATATAAAATTAACGAGAGACTTAAACATAAATTTCATCACTCGATAAAAACTGGCGCGGGGAAGGAGATGCTCTTATCTAGTTCTATCATGGACCATTTCGTTTCAAAGAGGACCGACGGTGACTTAAAAAAAAAAGACCGACGAAAAACAACCAACAAAGAATTTTCAAAGGAGTTCGGCAGAGCATCTCGTTCCCCGCGCCGCACTCGCCGACGACACCCGAAGGTAGTATCCCGTTCCTTCCTCACCTCTCCGCCTCCATCTCCAGTCCGAACCAGGGTGTTCGTTTTTTTTGGCTTAAAGGTCACATTAAAACTAATCTTATTATTTAGACGTTTTAAATAAGTCTAATTATAAAATCTTTTTACAGATGTGCGCTAATTTGCGAGACGAATCTAACGAGCCTAATTAATCTATGTTTCACTACAGTGATGCTACAATAACCATCGTCTAATCACGACTTAATTATCCTCATTAGATTCGTCTCGTAAATTAGTACAAAGTTCTGCAGTTAATTTTTTAATTAGACTCTATTTTAATATCCCTAAATGACAAGATTCTAGCAGGCCTAAAATTAGTCCTAGAGAAACGAACATCAAAGAGCACCGCTCGAAGTTTTCCCCACTTTTTTCCTCATGGTCGCCAGACTCGCCGTAGTCTTCTCCGGTGAGAGCAAGGCACCAAAGAGCCAACAAGTCCCAGGAGATACCTAAGCATGCACCTACAGGTATCCTGATGAGATCTGATTTGGTAGAATCATGAGGAAGGCAAGGAGGATCCTACAGATTGGAATCTGCAATCTGTTGTGGAATGTTTATTTTTCCCCCCACAATTTCTAAAGCATGTACTTGTGAATTGGGATTCGTTGACCATCTTTTTCTTTTCTTATCATATCGTAGAGGGATTCGTTTTAATTGAGAAGAATGTTTCATTCTGAATAACCTTTCCAGATTTCGTTTTGTGCATCCTGACTCATATCAAATCCTCGTTCCTTTACAGGCTTGAACCAAACAGATCGCGGTTTAACTCATTCGGTTACCGTTTCCTCTGTATTTCCATACCGTTGCCGTTTGCGATTACAAAGTTGAACCAAACACTACCTAGAATCAACCTCCTCTTCTCACAACATCACAGACTCCAGAAAGCCCGCCAGAAATGGCTACTGCTGTTGTTGTCGAGGTTTCCACAGGGGTTCTTAAAATTATCATTACCAAGCTGTCAAAGCTGTTGGAAGATGAGTCTGCCAAGCTGAAAGGAAAGAAGAAGAAAATCAAGCGCTTGAGGGATGAGCTACGTGCCATGAGTACAGCGCATCGGATGCTCGCAGATGCAGAGGATCTCAACCCTGTGATGACAGATTGGAGGAACGAGCTACGCGAGCTCTCCTACGACATTGACGATTTTGTGGATTCCTTACCACTTCGTGCCGATCGTGTTAAACTCATGGGATTCGACGGAATCGTTCCCAAGGTTAGGTGGTGAAACTTAAACAGCGGCATGATATGTCTAGTGAGATTGAAGAGCTGATGGAACGTGCTACTGAGATAAGCGAGAGGCACAAGAGGTATACTTTTGCTGAGCTTTCATCCAACTCTACCACTTCTGCTATTGATCCTCGTCTGCCAGCAATCCACGAGGAGATAGATAGGCTTGTGGGCATCGATGGCCCTAAGAAGCATGGAGGAGTTAGAAGAAGAATGGCTCATCTGCAAAACTGAAAGTGGTCTCGATTGCTGGTTGTGGAGGGCTTGGTAAGACTACTCTTGCAAAGCAAGTCTTTGACACCATTAAAGGTCAGTTTCGATGTACAGCTTTTATGTCAATTTCTCGGAGACCTGATATGAGACAGAAACTAAGACTCATCGCTGATGGAGTCGGAGCAAGGCATATCAAACAGGATGACGAGGAGCAACAGCTCATTGATAAACTGAGGGAACATCTGCGGGATGAAAGGTAAGCCTCGCGTCTATCAACAATGCACTCCGTCTGTTTTTTTTTTTCTTTTATTGACGTTGGCTCCAACGTCAACAAAATCCGGAGGGAGTATACTGTTAATTATTAAGAAACAAAATTGGTGATGTTGGAACTAAGAGAATCATTCAGCAACTATGAAATGGAATTGTAAGGTCCGCTTCTTTACCCTAATAATAGAATGTACCTGCCTGTTTATTATTGGTAATTCACCTGTACTTCCAGTGTTTTATCAAGTGAGGTTGCAATGCGTGGACCCAATGTAGTCAGAGCTAGAAATTACCTTAACTTAATATTTGGCTGAAAAGAAGCCACAATATTCTCTTTCAAAGAGCTAGAAATTACCACATTAGTCAGAGAAAAAAAGAAAAAAAAATACCCACATGGTATTATGAAAAAAATTAGTCTAAAATGCCCTCCACAGGTTTAGAAATTTACCCATCATTGTCATCAAAGATACTAGTATGAAATATCTATATATATGTTTATAAATCATGCACTATTGTCGTTAGTACTTACTCCCTTCGTTATTAAATTGTTGTTTCCGTTGACTTTTGAGTTACGTTTCACATTCGTTTTATATATTTAAACTATTAGTTTAAATATGCAAACTTATAAGTTATGTTTCAATTTTTTTTAGTGATTATTATTATTATTTTGAATAAGATGAATGGTGAAACGTAACTCAAAAAGTCAATGGCGACAACAATTTAAGAACGGTGGGAGTAGTAATTAGGGCACAATGAAAGATACCACAATGAAAAAAAAAAACGATAAGCCAACAAAACTAGCGCCGCAAATGTATGCGCCACCCCACTGGCACTTACTACGTCCGTTTTTCTTTTGTTGTCGTTCAGACAAGCTAGCTAGTTCAATTTTGAACTAGAAAACCTGTCCTAACGACATCAAATAAAAATCGGAGGGAGTAGTAATTAGGGTCAGTTTAGGCATGTCTGGACATTATTGCCCGATTTGATTCCCTGCTTTGCCTTAGCTTTTGTCATAGAGAAATTCGCAAAAATGCACATCTGCAGTCGAGAACTTTTACACTAGACTCAAATGGATGCACGTCGTCTATTTTCTCCATTCAATGATCCAGATCTTCATCATGATACATGTTTGATCCATCGTTATCATAGTATCATGTTGAGGTGTCAGGTATTATTGAAAAAAGTAAGCTAAATTTCGACGTCCATGATACCTTTTACACAGCAATTATATTTGTTACTATACAGTCTCACCGATGAAATTTTTATACATTTTCTAACCCCCACTGGTTGAATACCCTACCACAGACCCTTGTCTGATAAGTACTTGCGGTTCTCTGAAATGGGTTCTTACCATGGACCAAATAATAGAGGGTTTGTGAAAGTAACTCTTGTTAAAATCTTTTGTAGGTACCTTATTGTAATTGATGATGTATGGGACGCAAAACATTGGGAGACAATCAAGCCTGCATTATCGAATAACAATTGTGGGAGCAGAATAATCACTACGACACGTAGTGCTGAAGTTGCATCATCCTGTTGTTCTCAAGGTGGATATGTTTACAAAATGAATCCTCTTAGTTCTGATGACTCCAAAAGGTTGTTTTTCAGAAGAGCATTTGATTCCGAGAATTCGCACTATCCTGAATTGGAAGATGTTCCGGATCAGATACTAAGAAAGTGTAGTGGTCTACCGTTGGCAATTATTACTTTATCAAGTATGTTAGCCGATCACCATGCAAAAGCTGAATGGGATAGGGTTCTTAAGGCTATTGGTTCTGGACTTGCAAACAAGCCTGAAGCTGAGAAGATGACGAGCATTTTATCTCTGAGTTACTTTGATATCCCTCAGCATCTAAGAACCTGTTTGTTGTACCTTAGTGTGTTCCCAGAAGATTATGTAATTGGGAAAAGTTGTTTGATCAATAGATGGATTGCCGAAGGATTCATTCCTGAAGAACAAGGTCGAAGCGCATTCGAAACTGGTGAGCTATTTTAATGATCTGATCAATAGAAGCTTGATCCGTCTTGTTGATGTGAAGTGTGGTAAGGCAAAGTCATGTCAAGTTCATGACGTCATTCTTGATTTCATCAAATGCAAGGCTGCTGATGAGAATTTCGTAACCTCGTTAGATGCTAGTACAGAGCATCAATACTCTTCTGAATACAAGGTTCGTAGGCTTTGTGTCCACAACCACAATGAAGAAAATGGTGCCCTATTGACAGGGCTTATTCCGTCTCATGTTCGGTCACTTACTCACTTACTATTTTTGGGCACCCTGTGCAAAATTCTTTGTCGGATTTCACAGCGCTTCGTGTTTTGGACCTAGGCGAATGTGAGCACATTGAAGACCATCATCTTACTCGTATCGAAAAGCTTTTGCATCTCAGGTTGTAACGACCCGCGTTTTTGCCCGTTGTCAAAAACCACTAAAAATTTGAACTTTTTAAAAAAGTTTTCAATTAAAATCAATTTGCTAGCTTTAGTTAGTGGCAAAACCAAAAGTTTTTGAATTTTAAACGTGCATAAAAGTCACCATGAGCATTTTCGTGTTTTTCTTGATTTATTTGAGTGTTGGTTTCAATCCCTCCTTTTGAATGAATTCAAAATTCATTCAAAATCTATCTCAGCAAAAGATCAAATCAATTCTCTTCTATCGGGCCGCCCCCTTTCTTTTCTCTCCCGCTGGCCCAGCCCCCTTTCCCTTTTCTCTTCTCTCCCGCACCAGCCCAATTCCGGCCCAGTCTGCTCGACCCAGCACTCCAGCCCAGCCCGTCTTTCTCCCTCTCTCGCTGACGCGTGGGCCCACGCCCGCGTCGTCTCCCTCCTCGCGCCCGGCGCAATTTGCGCCGCCGCCCATCCCTCCTTGCCGGCGAACCGCCTCCGTCATGTCCAAGCCACAGGGAGGACCTTGTTTAGCACGTGCGCTCACGGAACCGCCTAACCGTCCCGTCCCGTCACTCCCTTCCTTACTTAACGCGCGCGTCAAGCCTCCTCGAAGTCCGGCGAGCTCCATTCCGCTCCCGTCAGCCACAGTTCGTCTTCCCCTCGCTCCATCGCGTCCCGAGCACTGCTCAAGCTTTCCTCGCGCGTCACCGCCGTTCATCGAAGCTCGCGAACCGCCTTCGCGCGTCGTGTCGAGCTCCAGTCCGGCGAGATATTTCTCGCCGGCAAACCGACCTTGCGCACTGCTCCGCACCGCCATTGGCGTCTTTAAAGCAAGGGGCAGACCCCCGCTTCCCTCCTCTATTCCCATTTCTCTCCCACACTCACTCCCGAGTTCTCCCCAGCTCTTTTCCCCTTTCTCGCTCAATTCCGGTAAGAACTCCGGTGAGCTCTCTCCTCTTCTCCGGTGAGTCTCGACACCCATTCCTCGTCGAATTCATCAACCCTTCACTTGCTTGACACGCTGGTGCTCTCCTTTGGCGCAGCTGTGACTTGCAGGTGAAGCTTGTCGGAACCCTAGCTCCGCCGTCCGCCGTTCTCGTCGCCGACACTCCTCCGTTTCCTCTCTCACTTGTCTGAGAGCGCGGTGAGCACCCTCAAGTCCTTCTCGCTCTCTTGTGCATGATCTCGTCGACCTTTTGCTAGCGCGTAGCCCATCTCATCGAGCTTCGGAGTAGCGCCGCCGTATGACCTCGCCGCCGGCTGCACTTCCGGCCGCACGCGAGCACGTCATTGCCACCAATCACTTCCTCGCACTCACGCGCACGACCGCACCTGCTCAAGCACGCTCCCGAGCGCGTGCGCACTTCTTTTTCCTCGTACACCCCGGCGCGCCGCCGAGCTCCGGTGAGCTCGTGCCGCCGCTCCGGCCTATCTTTTCGTCAACGCGTAGCACCTCTAGGTTCACCATGTCACCCTCTCTCTCATGCGCTCTCTCTCTTTCTCCCTCGCACCTCCGCGCCACCCGCGCACCGAGCGCCGGCTCCGCCGCCGCCTTTCTCTCTCGCCGCCGGCCGCCGTGAGCCTCCTCCGGCCCGACCGAGATGTCCGCGCGACCCATCGCACTCCCGCGCACACTCGCGACTGCTCGCACTCACACCCGAGCACGCGCGCTTCTTTCCCCTTTGCTCACCGGCGCGCCGCCACCTTCCGACGAGCCATTGCCGCCGCCCTAGCCCGTCGCCACTTCGACATCACCCGCCATCACACTCGCCGTCGCGCACTGATCACGTGGGTGTGCTTCATGCCCCCTCTCGCCGCCTGTAGCCGCCGCCGGCGACGATTCCGGCGAAGCCGCCGCCGCGCTTCGCCGCGCGCCGCCGCGCCTTGACTGCGTCGCGCCGCCGTCCGACGTGGCCGCCACGTCGGCGCGCGGGCCCGCGACGACCGGGTCGCCCTGCTTGCGTGGCAGACCCGGTGCACCATGAACCACCGCTCTACACCGCCCGGTCCACCGATCTGTGGACTCGGCTCACGAAACAGTAAAGCGCGGACCCCGCTGGGCCCTTTGGCCCACCGGTCAGTGAAACAATTCGCTGGAAAATGCTACGCGCACCCGGATTTGTACACAGAGAATCATTTCGACCACTTTCCAATATCAGAAAAATTCCCAAAAATCCTCAAAAATCCAATATTTCATCCTAACCATTTTCCCAACCCTTGCCATCCTCTGAAAAATTAGGATTATGGTTATAATTAATTAAGATAATCTAATCCTAATCAATTTCCTTTCTTTTACATCAAAAATCAATATCTTCATCGTTTTAGCTCCGATTTTGGCGGATCTTTCGCCAAAATTCATCTAAAAACACAATCTACCCAGTGCCACCAAAATCAACTCCCCTCTGATTTTATTTGGATTTTATTTAGATTTTTTGCTCTGTTAATTTGTTTGTAAGCGGTGGATTTATCTTTTAATAAATCGTTAGATAATCAAGACGAAGAGGCTGAGGACCCGGATTACGAGGATTTAGAGGAGGAAGAGCTTGGCGAAGGCAAGTCTAACTTCTATTGATCATATTGATCCTATGTTTGCAAATATCCTAATTAGAGCTGTTTATAAATAAATTGCATGGTATTTAAATGAATTTAAATGCTAGATGGTCCTATGCAATATTTGATTGCCTGCCTTGACTTGATTATATCCTGTATCCTTGTTAGCCCTAGGAATCAACATCATTAATTTAGTTAATGAGTTGTTGATATGCTCGCTGCTTAGGACTTTCACATGTGTTTACTTAATATTGCTCACATGATTTTCGTGTAAATGCGTGTGTCTTGATGGTGTGTGTAAATGTGAAATTGGGTGGTTAATAATAAGTGCAACCCTAGTGAGGGATGTTTTTGGCGGGATCAGGCGAGGTAGTCCTCAGTGGGGAGGCTATCTCTGGGACGCCTTCCACTTGTGGATTGGCTATTGAAGATGCCTGGTTCGGTCGTATAAGGACCGGTTCTTGTGCCGCCTTTGCCTAGCACCCCTCGCGCAGCCACAAGCCGTGAATGGGCGCGGAATTGGAACCACACCCTACTAGTACTCACCCGGTACCCCCCGGAGGCAGGAGATTGCAACGGAGTCCCAGGAGAAGACTCGTTCGTTGGTGGGTGTTCGAGATCCGGCATTTATGACTGGCCATATTATTATGATTGTGAAGCCCCTGGTGATGTCCGTGGGGGATGCCGTGGTGGTACGAAGTAGGTATGGAACCTTTAGTGGGACAGTCCAAACTATGACGATAGGGAGGACTGGACCACCTTGTGGGGAAATTTGTGCACCCTTGGCCAAGGTTAAGAAACTTTCCGGAAAGCCGTGTTCCACGGTATTGGACAACGCGAAAGCATCGGCCACACTATGATTAGATATTCCGCGTGAGTTTCCTTCGTGTGTTTTTGGAAAAACGCCGGTTTGGAGCCGTGTGCTGGTTGTCGGCCAGTGATAAAATTGAGGAACTGGCGGGATGGATTGCATCTCCCCCAGGGCCGCCCAACCCCACTAATCTCTACAGATACTTGATTAGAATTGCGAAATGCTTTGTTTTCAAAACAACCCTGCACAAACTTGGCTTTCTCGCCTTGTCTCTAACCATAAGCCTAATCCTTTGATAATCCCTTGCATAATCATACCCCTCGTGTTAGGCTTGCTGAGTACCTTAAGTACTCACTCTTGCTTAAATCGTTCAGAAGACGAGCCTGAGTATGACTTTCAAGCTGATGGTGATGAAGAGTAAAGTTCGGCCTACGCTCAAGCGGTGCCTGTAGGAGTGGAGCCTTGTCGTCTTCCGTTAGAATAAGTGTTAGCTCTGGCTGCTGCGTCAGCCTTTGAGCGTGATGTCTGTGTGTGCTGAGGCTGCTCGCCTCATCTGTACAAAGACCTTTATGTATTAAAAGGCTTGTAATGACTCTCGGTATTATAAATAAAGTATCTGCTGTGAAGCATTCTGTGAAAGTGTCGTATCAGCTACTGATCCAGGGACTGATACGGTAAACACTAAGTACTTCAGAAATGGGGTACGACAGAGTGGTATCAGAGCGATGCTTGTCCGTAGGCCAAACTGTAGGTTCGAATCGAGTGAGACGAGTGCGATATTTTGTAAAGTTTTACTTTATAAAAATCTCCCTTACCTTATTTCTATTTATAAAATTATTTTCACCGGTACTTACCCGTCTTTCAACATTTTGTTGAACAGATGGAGGCCCTTCGTCAGGAGTTGGACCAGCTGGAGGCGCAGCGCACCCAGACTGCCCGCGTTCTCGAGCAGACCGCCGAGAGGTGGGGCGAGGACCAGCGCCGTCTTACAGAGACCCGAGTTCAGCTTGCGCAGGCGCAGGCTCAGCTTGCCGCTTGCCAGGCTGAGAGAGACCGCCTGCAGTGGACCCTGGACTACACCCGTCGCTTTTGGGAGGAGGATGCGATGTACCTGATCCGTAAGCTTAACAGCCACTACAGGTACTGCCACGAGGAGCACGGAGGACCCCGCCGCCACTTCACAGTGAGGATGGGAGGACCGCACGGACACTACCACTACGCCTGTCCGACCGACACGGAGGAGGACTCCACCACCCTTGCAGACTCAGACACGACCGTGGACTCCCCTGAGGTTGAGCCGGCAGATGACTCTGAGGAGCTTGCCCGTTGGGCAGCAGAGCTTGAGGCCGCCCTTGAGACCGTTGGAGACTCCGAGGAGGAGCCGATGGAGGACGAGCCTGTTGTGGACGTCTCGTCAGGGAGTGAGTCGGTGGCGGATAACGTCATCGATCTCACTGGCACTGACGATGAGATGGATATGGACGAGTTTGTGGTGATCGACTCGCCCGCGCCAGAGGCACCAGCAGCACCTCGCCTTGTTGGAGACGTGGACCTCGACGAGTACTACAGGCTGATCAGCACTGGCACCGTCGACCTCACCCAGGACCCGTTCGACCTCTACGCAGAGTGGCGCCAGGACCGTGGCTTCGACGCCTGAGCAGCAGAGTTGGCGCCGTGGAGTAGCTTTTGCTAGTGGCAGCCGTAGCCTAGAGTCGTGGTGTCTAGTAGTGTCAGGTGTGTCAGTAGTGTGTCTTGGTAGTTCCGAGTCAGAGTCGCCCTGTGGTCGAGTCGTAGATCGTCGAGTCCTTGTATATAAATAAAAAGACTTGGGTATGTATGATCGAACCTTGTTATTGTAAATAGGCTTGCTGTAATGATGTAATGATGCTGGTTTTATCTTGTTTGTGTGCTTGCAAGATCTTTGGAATTTCTTTTCCATTTATCTTGTTTGTTTTGCCTCGTAGTTTGGTAGCATCGCCTCGTAGTTAGTTAATCGCCTGAGTATCTTATCTCATCTTCTTGCTAATCTCTCGATCAGATGCCTCCTAAAAGATCTGCCAGAATTCAACAGCGCCAACACCGAGAGCGTAACGCTCAAAATGATGATCAGGATGACGTCCACAGTGCAGGACGTGGACGTGGTAGAGGAGGAAATAATAATCAGCGTGGCAGAGGTAGAGGAGGAGGTAGAGGTGGAGGCAGACATGAAAATGAACAAGATAACCAGGAAGAGGAAGTGAGTTAAAATCAGCAGGAAGTGCAGGATGAGGTTGGAGAAAATAATGACCAGAACAGAGGTGAAGGACAACAGAACCGAGGTAGAGGTGGTAGAAGAGGTGGTGGAAGAGGTGGAAGAATACCCGCAGCACCTGTCACCAATCTAGTGGCTGTGATGGATAATCAGACTCGTCTGATGGAAATTATTGCACAGGGACTTATGGACAGAGCCCCAGGTCAGCAGAGTAAAATGTCAGAATTCATGAGACTCAGGCCCCCGACCTTCGAGGGTACTGAGGAGGATCCTCTGGCAGCTGATGATTGGCTGCGTGATATTACCAAGAAATTACACTTGGTAAATGCTGATGACAAAGAAAGAGTTCTTCTGGCATCTCACCAGCTCAAGGGAGCAGCAGGAGAATGGTGGGATAATTACCGTGAGGGCGCAGAAAATGCAGATGCTATTACATGGGAGGAATTCCAGGAAGAATTCAGGAGGTATCACATCCCAGAAGGTGTGATTGAAATGAAGGCTGATGAATTCCGCTCTCTGAAGCAGAGAGCAATGACCGTAAATCAATATATCAGGAAATTCATGAAATTGGCTCGATATGCCCCTGATGATGTCAACACTGATAAGAAGAAGCAGGATCGCTTCAGAAAAGGACTTAATCCAGGATTGAAAGTGCAGTTGGTCACTCATATTTATCCTGATTTTAACACTCTCATGAACCGTGCACTTCTGTTGGAGGATACTCGCTCTAATATTGATCATGATAGGAAGCGCAAATTCAATGCGCAAAAGTTTAAGCAGCAGGAAAGAAATCAGAAGCCGAGGTTTAATAATAATTTTCAGAAGTCAAAATATCAGTCTACCATGCAGTATAGGACCTCAGCGTCCAATCAACCAAGCTCAGCACCATCATATCGCAATCAAAATTCTGGTAGTCAGCAGAGGAGTAGTTCCAGTGTTGTTCAACCTAACAACAATGATAAAAGGACTTGCTTTCACTGCCGTGAGCCTGGTCACATGATTGCTAGATGTCCCTACTTGAGCCAGAATAATACTCCTACTCAGCAGCATCAATCAAACAGTGCCAGAACTGCAGCTTCTGGAAATGGTCGTGGTGGACAGCAACCCTCTGGACAGCAGCGGAGGAATAATCAATCTTTCGGCCGAGGAAAAGTCAACCACATTAATGCAGATGAAGTTGAGGACACTCCTGATGTCGTTCTTGGTGAGTATCTTGTCAACTCCACTCTTGCAACCGTTCTGTTTGATTCTGGAGCTTCGCATTCGTTTGTTTCTTCAAAGTTTGTTGCTGCAAATGGTTTGCCAACTGTCATGCTAAAACAACCCCTGATAATACGGACTCCCGGGGCCGAGACCAAAAGTTATTTGGGATGCCCACAGGTTAAGATCCTTTTAAGTGGGGTAGAGTTCCTAGCGAATTTAGTAGTCCTAAAATCCGAAGGGATAGATGTTATCCTCGGAATGGACTGGTTGAGTAAGCACCAAGGCAATATAGCCTGTGACACTAGAAAGGTTACCCTGGTAAACCACAAAGGAATTAAAGTGGTATGTGAACCAAAAAGGTCAAAGGTTGCCCCAATGGTTCATAATATGGAAGCAAGACCGTTGGAGGAAGTGCCAGTGGTCTGTGAATATCCTGATGTGTTTCCAGAAGAGTTGCCAGGCATGCCACCTGACAGAGACATAGAGTTCATCATTGACCTTATTCCCGGCACAGCTCCAATAGCAAAGAGACCGTATAGAATGGCAGCAACTGAGCTAGCAGAATTGAAGGCACAAATAGCAGAGTTACAGGAAAAAGGATTTATCAGACCAAGCTCATCACCATGGGGATCACCTGTTCTATTTGTTAAAAAGAAAGATGGCAGTCTCAGAATGTGCATAGACTACCGCTCTTTGAATGAAGTCACCATCAAAAATAAATATCCACTGCCCAGGATCGATGATTTATTTGATCAATTGAAAGGAGCCAAATATTTCTCCAAAATTGATTTAAGATCTGGGTATTATCAGCTAAAAATCAGAGAAAGTGATATTCTCAAGACAGCATTTGTCACCAGATATGGTCAATATGAGTTCACAGTAATGCCATTTGGACTGACAAATGCACCTGCATACTTCATGAATTTGATGAATAAAGTGTTCATGGAGGAGTTAGATCGGTTTGTCGTTGTCTTCATTGACGACATACTTATCTACTCCAAAAGTGCAGAAGAGCATGAGCAGCATTTGAGGATTGTGTTAGAAAAATTGAGAGCTCATGAATTATATGCCAAGTTCAGTAAATGTGAATTTTGGTTAAATAAAGTGGCTTTTCTTGGTCACATACTAACAGAAGAAGGAATATCAGTGGATCCAGCCAAAGTTGAGGCAGTCCTTAATTGGAAGCAACCAGCCACCGTGACAGAAGTTCGGAGTTTTCTTGGTCTAGCTGGTTATTACCGCAAATTTATTGAAGGTTTCTCAAAAATAGCAAGACCAATGACAGCTCTGACACAGAAGGGAAAAGAATTCAAATGGACAGAAGCTTGTGAAAGAAGTTTTCAGGAATTAAAGAAAAAGTTGACCACAGCCCCAGTACTGGCCTTACCAGACATACACAGAGATTTTGTCGTATATTGCGACGCATCCCGACAAGGATTGGGATGTGTGCTTATGCAAGATGACAGAGTGATTGCATACGCATCAAGGCAGTTGAAAACACATGAGCAAAATTATCCCACTCATGATTTGGAGCTAGCAGCAGTTGTGCATGCTCTCAAAATTTGGAGGCATTATTTGATTGGCAATAAATGTGAAATATATACGGATCACAAGAGCCTGAAATATATTTTCACACAACCGGATTTAAACCTCAGACAGAGAAGATGGTTGGAGTTAATAAAGGATTATGACCTAGAAATTCACTACCATCCTGGAAAGGCAAATGTGGTTGCAGATGCATTGAGTCGCAAATCTCAGAATAATGGAATTAAAATGCGAAGACGAAGCCCGGAACTTGCAGAAGAATTCAAACAATTAAATCTTCACTTTACTAAGCCAGGCCGTCTGAATACTTTATGTGTGGAACCAACTCTGGAAAAGCAAATTAGAACAGCTCAGGAATCAGATGAAGAGATAAATGAGCTAAAGAAAATGACAGGGTTGGATAAAGCCCCTGGATTTCGAGTGGATAATCAGGGCACTTTATGGTACAAGGATAGAATTTGTGTGCCGAAGACTGGTGAATACCAGAAGCTGATTATGGATGAAGCTCATAACTCAGCATATTCTATTCATCCTGGATGCACCAAAATGTATATGGATTTAAAGCAAAAATATTGGTGGTCTGGAATGAAGAAAGACATAGCAGAATTCATTGCTCGTTGTGACATCTGCAGCAGGGTAAAAGCAGAGTATAAAAGACCTGCAGGATTGTTACAACCCCTCCATGTTCCGGAATGGAAATGGGATGAGATCAGTATGGATTTCATCATAGGGTTACCCCGTACTCAGAAAGGACATGATTCCATATGGGTTATTGTGGATCGATTGACAAAAGTGGCACACTTTATACCTGTGAAGACAGTGTACAGAGGAAATCATTATGCTCAACTGTACATAGACAATGTGCTCAAACTGCATGGAGTTCCTCGCAGAATAGTATCAGATCGAGGCACACAGTTTACCTCGATATTCTGGAAAAGTTTGCATAAATTGCTCGGAACAAGACTGGATTATAGCTCAGCATATCACCCACAAACCGATGGTCAGACAGAAAGAGTAAATCAAATCCTAGAAGATATGCTAAGAGCATGTGTACTAGCCTATGGAAAAGATTGGGAGAAAAGCTTGTCTTTTGCGGAATTTTCATATAACAACAGTTATCAGGCCAGTTTACAGATGTCACCGTTTGAGGCACTGTATGGCAGAAAATGCAGAACCCCGCTGATGTGGTCAGAAGTTGGAGAACGTTCTTTCTTTGGACCTGCAGTTATCAGAGATGCAGAGGAGAAAGTAGCTCTGGTCAGGGAAAATTTAAAGGCAGCCCAAAGTAGACAGAAAAGTTATGCTGATACCCGACGCAGAGATTTGAGCTTCGAAGTCGGAGATTATGTATATCTCAAAGTATCACCGATCCGAGGAACCAGGAGATTCCAAATAAAAGGAAAGTTGGCACCGAGGTACATTGGACCTTTCAAGGTACTTAAGAAGATAGGAGCCGTGGCATATCGCCTCGAGCTTCCTGAAGAAATGTCAGATGTGCACGATGTTTTTCATGTGTCACAATTAAAGAAATGTTTGAGAAAACCAGAAGAAATAGTCCCTCCAGAAGTGATGGACTTGCAGCCAGATCTCAGATATCAGGAAAGGCCAATTAGGATTTTAGATGTGGCAACTCGGCTAACAAGGAGGAATGCTATAAGGTTTTGTCGAGTTCAGTGGAGCAATCACACCGAAGCAGAGGCAACATGGGAAAGAGAAGATGACCTCAAGCGAGAGTTCCCTTACCTTTTCGAGTAAGAGCCGGAATCTCGGGGACGAGATTCTCTTTAAGTGGGGTAGGTTGTAGCGACCCGCGTTTTTGCCCGTTGTCAAAAACCACTAAAAATTTGAACTTTTTAAAAAAGTTTTCAATTAAAATCAATTTGCTAGCTTTAGTTAGTGGCAAAACCAAAAGTTTTTGAATTTTAAACGTGCATAAAAGTCACCATGAGCATTTTCGTGTTTTTCTTGATTTATTTGAGTGTTGGTTTCAATCCCTCCTTTTGAATGAATTCAAAATTCATTCAAAATCTATCTCAGCAAAAGATCAAATCAATTCTCTTCTATCGGGCCGCCCCCTTTCTTTTTCTCTCCCGCTGGCCCAGCCCCCTTTCCCTTTTCTCTTCTCTCCCGCACCAGCCCAATTCCGGCCCAGTCTGCTCGACCCAGCACTCCAGCCCAGCCCGTCTTTCTCCCTCTCTCGCTGACGCGTGGGCCCACGCCCGCGTCGTCTCCCTCCTCGCGCCCGGCGCGATTTGCGCCGCCGCCCATCCCTCCTTGCCGGCGAACCGCCTCCGTCATGTCCAAGCCACAGGGAGGACCTTGTTTAGCACGTGCGCTCACGTAACCGCCTAACCGTCCCGTCCCGTCACTCCCTTCCTTACTTAACGCGCGCGTCAAGCCTCCTCGAAGTCCGGCGAGCTCCATTCCGCTCCCGTCAGCCACAGTTCGTCTTCCCCTCGCTCCATCGCGTCCCGAGCACTGCTCAAGCTTTCCTCGCGCGTCACCGCCGTTCATCGAAGCTCGCGAACCGCCTTCGCGTGTCGTGTCGAGCTCCAGTCCGGCGAGATATTTCTCGCCGGCAAACCGACCTTGCGCACTGCTCCGCACCGCCATTGGCGTCTTTAAAGCAAGGGGCAGACCCCCGCTTCCCTCCTCTATTCCCATTTCTCTCCCACACTCACTCCCGAGTTCTCCCCAGCTCTTTTCCCCTTTCTCGCTCAATTCCGGTAAGAACTCCGGTGAGCTCTCTCCTCTTCTCCGGTGAGTCTCGACACCCATTCCTCGTCGAATTCATCAGCCCTTCACTTGCTTGACACGCTGGTGCTCTCCTTTGGCGCAGCTGTGACTTGCAGGTGAAGCTTGTCGGAACCCTAGCTCCGCCGTCCGCCGTTCTCGTCGCCGACACTCCTCCGTTTCCTCTCTCACTTGTCTGAGAGCGCGGTGAGCACCCTCAAGTCCTTCTCGCTCTCTTGTGCATGATCTCGTCGACCTTTTGCTAGCGCGTAGCCCATCTCATCGAGCTTCGGAGTAGCGCCGCCGTATGACCTCGCCGCCGGCTGCACTTCCGGCCGCACGCGAGCACGTCGTTGCCACCAATCACTTCCTCGCACTCACGCGCACGACCGCACCTGCTCAAGCACGCTCCCGAGCGCGTGCGCACCTCTTTTTCCTCGTACACCCCGGCGCGCCGCCGAGCTCCGGTGAGCTCGTGCCGCCGCTCCGGCCCATCTTCTCGTCAACGCGTAGCACCTCTAGGTTCACCATGTCACCCTCTCTCTCATGCGCTCTCTCTCTTTCTCCCTCGCACCTCCGCGCCACCCGCGCACCGAGCGCCGGCTCCGCCGCCGCCTTTCTCTCTCGCCGCCGGCCGCCGTGAGCCTCCTCCGGCCCGGCCGAGATGTCCGCGCGACCCATCGCACTCCCGCGCACACTCGCGACTGCTCGCACTCACACCCCGAGCACGCGCGCTTCTTTCCCCTTTGCTCACCGGCGCGCCGCCACCTTCCGGCGAGCCATTGCCGCCGCCCTAGCCCGTCGCCACTTCGACATCACCCACCATCACACTCGCCGTCGCGCACTGATCACGTGGGTGTGCTTCATGCCCCCTCTCGCCGCCTGTAGCCACCGCCGGCGACGATTCCGGCGAAGCCGCCGCCGCGCCTTGACTGCGTCGCGCCGCCGTCCGACGTGGCCGCCACGTCGGCGCGCGGGCCCGCGACGACCGGGTCGCCCTGCTTGCGTGGCAGACCCGGTGCACCATGAACCACCGCTCTACACCGCCCGGTCCACCGATCTGTGGACTCGGCTCACGAAACAGTAAAGCGCGGACCCCGCTGGGCCCTTTGGCCCACCAGTCAGTGAAACAATTCGCTGAAAAATGCTACGTGCACCCGGATTTGTACACAGAGAATCATTTCGACCACTTTCCAATATCAGAAAAATTCCCAAAAATCCTCAAAAATCCAATATTTCATCCTAACCATTTTCCAACCCTTGCCATCCTCTGAAAAATTAGGATTATGGTTATACTTAATTAAGATAATCTAATCCTAATCAATTTCCTTTCTTTTACATCAAAAATCAATATCTTCATCGTTTTAGCTCCGATTTTGGCGGATCTTTCGCCAAAATTCATCTAAAAACACAATCTACCCAGTGCCACCAAAATCAACTCCCCTCTGATTTTATTTGGATTTTATTTAGATTTATTGCTCTGTTAATTTGTTTGTAAGCGGTAGATTTATCTTTTAATAAATCGTTAGATAATCAAGACGAAGAGGCTGAGGACCCGGATTACGAGGATTTAGAGGAGGAAGAGCTTGGCGAAGGCAAGTCTAACTTCTATTGATCATATTGATCCTATGTTTGCAAATATCCTAATTAGAGCTGTTTATAAATAAATTGCATGGTATTTAAATGAATTTAAATGCTAGATGGTCCTATGCAATATTTGATTGCCTGCCTTGACTTGATTATATCCTGTATCCTTGTTAGCCCTAGGAATCAACATCATTAATTTAGTTAATGAGTTGTTGATATGCTCGCTGCTTAGGACTTTCACATGTGTTTACTTAATATTGCTCACATGATTTTCGTGTAAATGCGTGTGTCTTGATGGTGTGTGTAAATGTGAAATTGGGTGGTTAATAATAAGTGCAACCCTAGTGAGGGATGTTTTTGGCGGGATCAGGCGAGGTAGTCCTCAGTGGGGAGGCTATCTCAGGGACGCCTTCCACTTGTGGATTGGCTATTGAAGATGCCTGGTTCGGTCGTATAAGGACCGGTTCTTGTGCCGCCTTTGCCTAGCACCCCTCGCGCAGCCACAAGCCGTGAATGGGCGCGGAATTGGAACCACACCCTACTAGTACTCACCCGGTACCCCCCGGAGGCAGGAGATTGCAACGGAGTCCCAGGAGAAGACTCGTTCGTTGGTGGGTGTTCGAGATCCGGCATTTATGACTGGCCATATTATTATGATTGTGAAGCCCCTGGTGATGTCCGTGGGGGATGCCGTGGTGGTACGAAGTAGGTATGGAACCTTTAGTGGGACAGTCCAAACTATGACGATAGGGAGGACTGGACCACCTTGTGGGGAAATTTGTGCACCCTTGGCCAAGGTTAAGAAACTTTCCGGAAAGCCGTGTTCCACGGTATTGGACAACGCGAAAGCATCGGCCACACTATGATTAGATATTCTGCGTGAGTTTCCTTGGTGTGTTTTTGGAAAAACGCCGGTTTGGAGCCGTGTGCTGGTTGTCGGCCAGTGATAAAATTGAGGAACTGGCGGGATGGATTGCATCTCCCCTAGAGCCGCCCAACCCCACTAATCTCTACAGATACTTGATTAGAATTGCGAAATGCTTTGTTTTCAAAACAACCCTGCACAAATTTGGCTTTCTCGCCTTGTCTCTAACCATAAGCCTAATCCTTTGATAATCCCTTGCATAATCATACCCCTCGTGTTAGGCTTGCTGAGTACCTTAAGTACTCACTCTTGCTTAAATCGTTCAGAAGACGAGCCTGAGTATAACTTTCAAGCTGATGGTGATGAAGAGTAAAGTTCGGCCTACGCTCAAGCGGTGCCTGTAGGAGTGGAGCCTTGTCGTCTTCCGTTAGAATAAGTGTTAGCTCTGGCTGCTGCGTCAGCCTTTGAGCGTGATGTCTGTGTGTGCTGAGGCTGCTCGCCTCATCTGTACAAAGACCTTTATGTATTAAAAGGCTTGTAATGACTCTCGGTATTATAAATAAAGTATCTGCTGTGAAGCATTCTGTGAAAGTGTCGTATCAGCTACTGATCCAGGGACTGATACGGTAAACACTAAGTACTTCAGAAATTGGGTACGACAAGGTACTTGAGAATCTGGTCAGATTCAGTAACCATGCTCCCAGAGAAAGTTGGAGGGCTGCAATATCTACAGAAGTTGGATGTGCGAGGCACCAGAATTAAAAAACTGCCGCCAACTATAGGGAAACTGCAACAGCTGACCCATTTATATGTTACTGATGGCACTATAGTTCCAGATGGAACTATCAGACAGTTGCAGAGCTTGGAAGAGCTGAGGGAGTACGGAGTTCAATCCTACGAACAAGTGACGTCCCTGCAAGAATTCAGTATGCTAACCAAGCTGAGGACGTTAAAAATTAGACATAATTCTGATATCTTAGATGACTCAGAAAGAAGGAATCAAGTTGAGGTTTTTAACAGTCATGTGGGAACTTTATTATCTTCATGTGACCTTCATTATCTATATATCTTGGACTCCGCCCATGATGTATGGCCACAGTGTCTGGATTCATGGCACCCTGCTGCTTCCTGTAGCCTTTGGAAGCTCTCCTTTAAAAGATATCCCATCTATAAGGTGCCAAATTGGATGGGCACGCTTGGAAATCTTGGGGTGCTAAAACTGCAAATTGTCTGTGTGAGACCAGAAGACGTTGAGATCCTTGGGGCATTACCCCGTTTGCTTTTTCTCGAACTAGCGACTGCCGGAGGAACCAAGGGAAGGATCGTTTTCTATGGCAGCAACGGGTTCAGATGTCTGAAATATTTTTCTCTGGAGATCAATTATTGTGGGACTGCTGTGGAATTTGAAGCAGGATCAATGCCAAAGCTTGAGCACATCGAGCTTCGCTTCCCTCTGCATAAGATGGAGTGCCTGAATGGCGCTTCTGACTTGGGCATCCAGCACCTCTCCGCTCTCAAAAATGTTGAAGTTAAAGCTGGATGCCTCGCCATGTTTGACGACCAGCACGCCCACAAACGTGTATTCAGAGCCATGGAAACTGCCGCGGAGACACTTCCCAACCATCCCACTTTCAATTATTGTTTCGTGCACAAGGACTGCAAACATTTCGAAGACGTAAGTAAGTTTATAGTAGAATTGCAGGCACTGATGATTCCATCACCCCTCACCTGTGTTTACTGCAGTTTGTTTCTTCCATTTAGCAAATACCTGGCTGTTTAATTAAATAATTCCTTAGTGCTGACACTACTCTTCTAGGCATTGAGGGGGCCCAATGAAGCCTTGAAGGTGGCATGGACGGAGGCTCCCCAACTTTGGTTCAGCCTCGAGGGTGCTAGTGATGTCTTATATTCTAATCCAACCACCATGCAGTCGTCCTTTTTCGAATGGGTGGAGTGGCGCCAACGTCGGCAAATAGAAGAGGTTTTACCCGAGGTCAGACTCGAGGGTGCTAGTGATTTCTTCATTTCTAATCCAAACACTATGCAGTCTCTGTCTCTGTTTTATCCGTCAACCTCCTCAGGGCCTTATCTTCATTATTTCCTTTCATGGTATTTCAAACAGGATGAGACTAGTGAAGAGGAAGAAGAGGAGCAGCACGAGGACGCCGACGCCGACTCCCGTCAAGGATGGGCTGGCTACTTGTTTGCACGACTGGTCATCGTTCTTGTGTTGTTCACCATGTGTGCTCGGATTCTTGGACTCTATCGACAGACATTATTAAGACGTTAAAAAAAACATTTCTATATTTCTGCTACTATTATGCTGGTGCTTGTAGCCAGCTCCCAATTAAGCTTAGAATGGTTTGTGCTGATTGTAATAATAATAATACTCTTTAGACAATTGTTCAAGATTGCGTCGTTAAAGGTGTTGCATGCCTTATCAAAAATGCCATCGAGACAATTCCCAGCCGGGCCACCCCCAGATTATCGACACATTGTAGCAGTTGTCCCACCAGAAAGTGGTTGTTATGAATTGACTTAGAAACCGCGACGATGAGATGGACAAGGCCGCCTCCGGGAGATGAGTCCTCCTCCCGGAGGCGTGCGCAGTGGAGTTGGGGGGGGGGGGGGGGGGGATATAACCTTTTTTTTGCGAAAAGGGAATTCTATTAATATTGAAGCAAATTACATCTCCTGATTACAATAGCATCTTAATGAACACGACTCTATTGATGGGAGACAAGAAACCTTGAAAAAGCCGCAAATTCCACCATCTAGGATCACCATCCCACATAGATATGCCACACGAACGAAAACTAAATTATAACCTTAATCAGTGGCTTTGTACTATGTTATGACTATAAATTATATTGATAATAGCCTTCATACAAGGTAATATATATGAGTTACATGACTTAATCTTAGACTAGGATAAGAACTGTGCATTAGAGGCATATACTACTACTACTACTATACCATTATCAGGTGTAGATCTATCGAAGTTACAGGTATGAGCGTATGGGTTATGACTTCTTCCTTTCAGTTGCCAGTACTTCTTATGTGTATATTTCTTTTGGGTTCACTCAATAAATACTTGGTCCTTCTAAACTTCGGAGTTCGGAATGCTGTAGCTATGGCCTATGACTGGGTCAATTTACTTGGCTTTATTACCAGTGCTAATACGCGAACATACGGCTGGGTTCGGTCGTATGTAACAATTTCTTAGTTATTTTTTTTTTTGCGGGTAACAATTTCTTAGTTATGACTCTTGGTAGGGTTTTATTTTCACTTTTCTTTCCTTGTTTGAAGCATATAAACTGACCCAGTTGATATAATATATTTCTCGTCTCTGTTCCACGCATGTTCCTTGTCAATCTGTTCTCCTAATCATCCTCATGTCTGTTCCCTTTTTGTCATTCCAAACAGAGTTGGACGACTGAAGAGGAAAAGAAAAGGTAACACGATATGTCAATCTATTCTCCAAATCATCCTCATGTCAGTTCCCTTTTGTCATTCCAAACAGAGTTGGACGACTGAAGAGGAAAAGAAAAGGTAACACGACATGATAGTAGTATCAGGGACGAGCACAAGATATGCATTGGTGACAATGGTGAGTCAGGGAAAGCAAACCGCAAGATGCCACCTGTTGACAAAAGGCTAATCCACAATCATCAGCGACTATTGGAACATCTTTCAAACCTGGTTGGGTCTGTTCACACCCTACGCGCGCCACACTCCCCCATCAACTTTTTATGTTTTCGTCCTCGCTTCGCGTAAAAAGGTTAACCCAAAGCTAGCGATGTTGGACAACCTAGCTTTATATTGGTTTTTCCTTTACTAGACTAGCAAGATGAGACTATAAACTCCCAACCTCTCATGCACAATAGTGCACACAGACCATTGCAGGCCTAATCTCAATGGACCATGAACCGGATGTCATAATTACCGACCCGGGAAATAAGGGTGACAGACACGGTAGTGATTATTCGGACTGGTTGGCTGGGCGTGCTCAGTGACCTTGATTACGATTACGCTTGTTCAGCTAGGATCCATTCTTGTGGTATATGTGGAGTAGGTCCTACAGAGGGCGTTGTAACATTGCGTGCTAGGTTCATTCATTGAAGCATTGTATGACATTTTTTTTTTTTTGCGAAAGGGAAGGCTCCATTGATTAAGGCACAGCATAAGTACAAGATACAGGGTTCACCGCCATCTCCTGACCTCTACTGCCACTAGAACTAGGAGAGTGGTGAGACAACTCCGATTCGACTAAAGTTTTAACACACAGAGGAAATCAAACCTCTTAACTACAAACTCGTTACTTCTAATGGCATGCTGTGCTAAAGAATGAGCCACTTGATTAGCCTCCCTCTTGACACTCCTAAAATTGATACTGGGTAGCAGCCTCCCAGCAGCAAGAATGTCCTGCACGATTCCTTCCCAGGATGACCTCGTCTTGGCTGAAGATTTCAGTGCGTCAATAAGAACCGAGCAATCCGCTTCTACTACCGCCGGTTGTCGCACCCAGTCCGCTGCAAGTCGCACACCCTTCCAGGCACGCCTCTGCCTCTGCCTCCACAACTGAAGCACATCTTCTGAGGAGCCGCCATGCAGTCAGGATGACTCTTCCATCTGCATCGCGAATGACAATGCCGGAGCTAGCCCTCCCTGTCACCTCTTGAAAACCTGCATCAGAGTTGATTTTTACCCATCCGTCAGGCGGCGGCTCCCACCTTCTTACCGTTGCTGTAGAATCCGTAGACCCGCCCGCTACAACTTTGTGCGTCTGCTCTGTGAACAATTTCCCTTTGCCCTTCTCATCATATGCAGGTATGCACTTTTGACGAGCAATAGATAGAGAATTACTGTAGCTTATCAGGAACCGAGCAGATCCAATGACGGAGCCTGTACCTTTCCCATGCACCATGTCATTTCGAAGGTGCCAAGCTCTCCATAAGCAGAGCAAGATGCAGGCCCCTATCTCTTTGTGTACATTACTTAGCAACACGAGTAGCCAATCTGGCCCACTGTATTTGAACTGTGTCTCATCCGGCAATGGCCATGACTGTCTCAATTCAAGCCTCAGTGCTACTGCCTTGGTGCAGCGTACAACTGCATGAAACGTCAAGCGCTGATTGTAATCTTGGCTTCGGTGTGGTTTCCAATGCGGATTTGCTACCCTCTTGTGAAACGTCAAGCGCTGATTGTTCTCCGAACCGGAGAATTATTTGAAGGCTCGTCTTTTACTTCAAGAAGTTTGGTAAATGTATTCTGGTAGCCAACTTTAAAATTCATCAACAAAACTTCAAATCGAGTGTCCGTACAAGGGTGATGCATTGATGACTATGACAAACCATAACTAGGTTTCATGTTTGATTTGATTATGTTTTAAATCAAACTTAAACTAGTTAGGTTTCTTGTCGTGGAAGCTATCCACAAGGTTCAAGTCTGTTACTATTCCTGAGAGGTAAGGCAAACGTAGTACAAAGGTTATGGTTAATTATTCCTCAGAGGTAAGGTGTGCGCGAGTGCACTTCAATTTTTCAAGCATCAATATACCTCAAAATCACAATTCACTTGTTGGCGCACGTTAGTTACTTTAACCCTCACTCAAATTCCAGATAAGGTTCTTTTCACTAGGTGATTAAACATTTCTCATAATGCAACACTAATGCCATCAATTAAGGTCTACGTTCACGAAAATGTACATCACTTGCAATGCAACACATTGCCATCAGTCAGATAAAGATCTACATTCACGAAAATTTACATCACTTGCAACAGATTTAACTGATGAATGCCCTGATTCAACTGAGCTTCAACATATATATCTTCATGAAACCTAAATGGGCATCCAGGGCTAGACATTGCGAATAGGTAGAACTACATGTTGAAGACTACCTATCATCAGTGACTAGAAGCAGACGGAAATTTACAGCGATCAAATGCTAAAACAAGACAATGCAACAAAACTATGCCCAGTCAAAAGAACAGACCCTGCAGCTCAAAAGAAACACCCATCAAATAAATATACACCATTTCTTCTGCTCCCATTGACTTTGCATCCACAGGATATAATCACTTCCTGCCTGTCGCAAGGCGTGGCTTTCCTTTGACCTCAGATTCCTATTCAAAAGAGAGAACCAATGCCAAATTAAATAATAATCTCGCTCATTGCAGGGATGGATCTCACATTTATCAATGCTGTAAAGAGAGCTTACCTGTGGACTGTGGAGATAGATGGATGTCTTAGCAGTTGCAGGATTGTGGTTTTCAGCCCCACGGCTCCAGTCATAGCAGACCTATTTCCAGTGGTGATGGTTACTTTACATAAGATGCATAATGTGATATTGGTTTTGTACTATTATGAATAGCACTTGATATAAGCAAATATGCACAAAACCTCTTACGCAAAGGAAAAATACATCAAGTTTATATATATACATCTAATGGCAAAGGGAAACTTACATTTTTTGTGGATAGAATAAAGTAGCAAATGCATGCTGATAGTCTAGAATCCTTGTTGGACAGTGAATAGTATCACAGTGGCCACATCTAAATGAAAACTGATGTGCTGATGATAGCACTTCATTCCGTGGACAGACATTGGATGTGCTGAAGTTCTCCAAACACAACTAAATTTGCTCAATTACTCCCTATTTCATTTAGATGTCTTTTACATTTATTTCCCAATGTTTGGCCAAAGCATCGCCATGCAACTAGGTCTAGGTGACCGAATTTGGGTTATACCAAACTTTGGTAAGGTATGTTGAGAATTTTGCGCCAACCCAAACAGGGCTACACCTCAATGGTCTCTAGCATCTTGAGGAAACTAATGGTTCTACAGCAATAAAATTATATGGTTCGCACTTTCATAAAAAATTTGCATAACCCTTCCTATTTGATTTTTTTTGGAGGTTCTGATAATGTGCCACACACCTACTAAAGCTTGTGCACAAATTGAAACTGATCAGAGAATCCATTTTGAAATCACAACTAAATTTTGAATGAGCATTTGGATAAATTAAAAATGTAGCTTAAAACTGAAACATAAATTTTGCATTGTGCATTCAACTTGTTTGGATGAAAGGTAAGATATTCTGAGACCTCAAAAATGATCCGTAACACTTGCATGTGACAAAACTTAACTGTTACAGATATAGCAAGACACTCGATAGTCATTTGCCTCAATGACTTACCGCATAAGCAAATATGGAACCATCACTGTTGAAGGCACTGCAAGGAATGGGAAGGGGGCATCTACTAAAAGCCTGCAGAAACAGTACTAAATAAAATGAGTTGTCCTCTAGAAAATAAGGATAGAGTACGAGAAACTGAAAATAAACACACAATTCAGGTGAAACCTGACCATACACACATGATATACAACCCGAAATCTAGGATGTGTTATGCAAGGCAACGGAACACAGAGGTGACCAGGTATCCAAGCTACCATCGCAAAAATATTCCACGGTAGAAAAGCATTATCAAATCACCAACAATCAAGACAAAAGAAACCAAATGGAGTAGACAACAAAAGCAAAAAACCAACAGAAAGGGTCATGTGGAACACTAAACCTTCAGTCTTTGCTTGCTATCCTTATCCCAGAAGTTGAAAGCACCATCAGATCCAGCAGTCGCAAATGTGTGATGGACCTGTTACAAGTTATAGAATGTGAGTTTCATATAACATCACTGAGATTTCCAAACTTGGAACCAACTAGGCAACTACAATATCCAAAAATGGATATTATCATAAGGGCCATGGCTTGTTTGAACTTCCAATTAAATACAGCCTGCGAGAACAATCAACTCAATAGATATGACGTATTGCATTTTATTTCTAGACGTGGAAGACAAGAAATAGTGTTTATACTTCCGCAAATCAATTAATAATAGAGACAAGGTATTAAAACTCAACATAACTCATGTGGGTTCATATGGTTTGTCTTGTATGAAGTAGCAACTTACAGGGTGGAAGTTGAGTGAATTAACAGAGAATATGTCATTTCCTTCCCTGTGACATTTGAAAGTGAAGTTTTTGCTTTGCTGTGAATCATCAATATGATGCACACCGACTCTTCCTTCTATTGAACCAACCTTTAAATGAACACAATCAGTCAGTTACAAAGTCAATTAAAAAAACAATGAAATCTCTGGTCAGGCACCAATTTACCCAAGGTATTGAGTTAATACACAGATATAGAACAAAGTAATACTCCCTCCATTCAAATTTATAAGTTGTTTTGGGTCCGGGCACGGAGATTAAGGAGAGGTGGAAAAGGTGGGTGCACAGAGAACAAGGAGAGAGAGAGAGAGAGAGAGAGAGAGAGAGAGAGAGAGAGAGAGAGAGAGAGAGAGGTGCGTTGGGAAGTGAGAATGACTTATAATTTGAGAAAAGTTGATGAGGCTAAAGTGACTTATAATTTGGAACGGAGAGAGTACTGAATCCAGATAGCAGAAAAACAGGCTGGTCCCAGTCAAAATGAAAATGCCACTAGCTAAACACTCTGCTAGTAGGAAAGTAACGAATGGAGAGCCGATGACAGTGCAAATGATGTTGGATCAAAATTCCCAAATACCATATCAGACGCTCATTTGAGGAAAATAATAGGTCAGATAGAAAAATTGAAACGAAGAGCTCAAGGAAGACAAGTGACTTGAGTACATATTGCTATTCAGTAGATAGAAATCATTATGATGCTAGAGATAAATAAATAATGTATTGTGAAGCAAATTAAATAATGTATCGTTAAATACAAATCAATCGAACACAGAAAGTTTACATGTCATAAACTTCAGATAAATGGGCATGAGAAAAAAAGTAAGCCTTACCAGAAATCCTTGTTGATCAGGGAATGCAGCAAGGCACCGAGTCTGATATTTTAGTGGTGACTGAATACGCTTGAACTCCGTCTAATGATCAAAACACAATCACGAGATCAGTAGGTTCAAGAGAAAATCATAGATGCCCATCCAAGATTTTCAGGAAGCAAAACATGGATAGAAAGTTCAAACAACACAATCACCTGAGGGCTCTGGAGGTTGAAGACCACGATATTACGGTCAGCAGTTCCCACAATCATAAGAGGATAATTCACTGTAAGAGCATAGCAACGCTCTGGAAGTTGCTGAACATGGACAGGGTTTGATTGCCTTAAGTCCCAATACCTATAAATTGCATATGGCAAATAAGAGTAAAATACTGTCATCATGATCAGAGGTATCAATCAAATGAACATGTTGAGCGTCGGTACATGATATAACATGAAAAAAGATAATAGGCTCAGAAGAACACAGATGAAGTAAAACAGGCGCAGAGAGCAGAACTAACAATGTATGCATGCTAGAACAGTATGCATCCAGAAATGGAATGGTTGACATAATCTCCTAAATCAGTCCCAAAAAACAAATCAATACCTATTGGTCACAAATTCGTCAAAAATTCAAGAGTATCCATATCAGTAAGCACATTATTTAGATTACATAATGAACCATGTAGATTACATATAACCACCAAAATGGTCCATTGCATCGCAAACAGAACAAGAGACATGAAATCATCATGGTGATAGTTAAACCTCAAGGTTTATAGAAGGCAAAAGGACAAGACTGGTAACATCAACAGGACAACACAAAAGCAGACTATGTAGCATTTAACTTTAGGAAATGTTTGGAGTTTCTTCTCGGCTTTCCAAAATTATTGCCAAAATATTAATTCTTTCTAAATTGGTAATAACTTGAGAGCAAACGAATTTGTTACTAAGCAGTATTCAACTTCCAAATTGCACACCTCAGAGTCTTGTCCCAGCTTCCGGAGACAAGAAGGCTCATCTGAGGAATCCACGCTATCTCCTTGACAGGCGCATCATGCTGTGCAACCTGCTGAGGCTGTCCACCAGATAACAGAGGCCACATTTTGACCTGCTTATCGCAGCCTCCTGAGAAGACGGTAGTTCCATCATCCTTCCAAGCCGAGCAGAGGACCTGAAAGAGGAAACAAATCAAATCAGCAACCCAGATACTAATTACTTGGACGGCATCTAATAACAGGTAACATGAGAAGTTATCCCAAGACATTGAGATCGTACCGGCTGATCATGCGTTATGGACGCCTTGGGCTGACTGTTCCCTCCAACTATCTCCCAGCACCTCACCTGTTCAGGACACAAAGGCAGACGAACCTAATTAGCTACATCACAATAACAAATGCTAAGTGTAAATTACAGGACAATCGAAATTACCTGGTTGTCCCAGGAAGTTGCCACCAGAAGATTGCTCTTGGGGCTAAAGCTGAGGCTCGAGACGGAGTCTGTCGGGTTAGGCAGGATCTGCATTCACAACCAAACGCCATGAATTCACCAAGCTGCAGTAGATAAGGCATACGCTTCACAACAATGCCGCAGAAAAATCATCACACCTCGAATGACTTGTTCGGATTAGCATTCGCAGTGAGACCAGTTAGACTCGCCATCTCTCCCTAAGCCTTGATCCTGCAAACACCCAACGAACATCACAACCCCACTAAATCCGCAATAAGCTGGGTGGATCGGAGCACCCGTCCACTCCAGAAGGAAAGCAAAATTAGGACCCGGATTCCAGAGCTCGCGGCAAGGACGAGACCACGGGGAGCGAACCGAGCAGCCCCTCCACACCAAGCAAGCTAAGGGTAGGGGTAGGGCAAGGGCAGGGACTCCTTACTGAGGCGACGGGGAGGAAATGCGGCGCTGCGTGCGTGCTGCTTCGGTCCGGCTGCGGTGTGCGCCTCCGATGCGACGAGAGGGCAGGGTGGGGAACTTCGCCGGATTGATGGCCTCGCCGGTCGCCGCGCCGCCGGGGAAGAGGAATGGGGAGGCTTCTCGAGGTAGCCGGAAGCACAACTTGCCGCCGGGGGTTCGGCGCGGGTTGTACTAGTAGCTCCTTGGCTCACGCATAGCGTTGGATCAACGCCGAGGTGGCGTCATCCCCGCCGCTAAGCGTAAATACGTCTTCCCAACTGGAGAACGTAAATGCGTCTTCAGTGACGCGAAGCGTACATTTGGACTCCCTGGTCCGTTAACACAGGCTTGAAACGGTGTCTTGGTGCCCAAGTTGGCATCAGCAGGCACTACTAGTAGCGTTCATTAGAAGCTAGGACTGCGTTATGGGCACGCTATTCTGCCCGACCTGTTTGTATCACTGCAGTCTGCACATGTACCTGAAAACTCATATGAAGCGACAATAATTATAGTTGGGACAATAATTATAGTTCAAAAATGAGGTGGAGTTGATGTCCAAACGACAACAATTTGAAATGGTGGGTACATAAAAATCAAATCCCCCTTGACCCCTTCAATCTCTTTCAATTCACTCTAAAATCAAATACAACTTAAGAAGAATAATAAACTCCCCACGTTAAAAAAACGCCAGCTCAAGGATTGCATCTCTCACCGTGAGCAATGGACCAAGCTCTCTACTGATGAAAGGATGTGTCACTGCCCACCGCCATAGAGTTCATTGTAGGACAACAGCTATACTAAAAGAAAATGAAGATGGATGGGTTAAGAGAGGTACTCCCTCCTTTCCGAAAATCTTGACGTTTCCGACAGGCAATGTGAACTAAACAACTACGGAGAGTTGCCGGAACGTCATCATTTTTTCAATACAGAGGGAGTAACAGATGAATAAGAGGGAACTAGGCATGACAAGTACAAGGTTCATATTCGGCATGGCCTTGCAAGTTGGAGCAATCTCATAGAGTAATAATAGATTCAGAAACATACAATATATATCTTGAGATAGATTGTAGAAATCTACAACTTGCCAATTGCAAAAAGTGACAACTATTTTCACATCTAGTTGCATAAGACCACAATTTTTTTTCGCTCGCTGACATCCTGGACCCACCCATTAGCCTTCGTGGCATGTAACCATGGATGGTGACCATCATGTGGGGAAGTTATACGATTCCGTAACAAGATATCAATTTGAAGTTTTACTATGTGACATGCTTCCAAAATTTGCAAAATAGCCTTTTGCAACTTACATTTAAATATTTGCTTTTCTAAAAAAAATAATTGCCTAAACATACTTTAGGTCTAGTAAACTGAATGGACGCTGTAAATACCCTTCAAATTGGCAATTACAAACATGCATGTCAAATCCAAATGATTTGTGCCACTCCAAACGATTTACTATTTGGTTGTCTTTCTCGAGTACAGAATCAGCCATCATAGTGACCATTTTTTTTTCATAGTTTTATTTAATACTACAGCACTAGTTAGTTGTCATGGACAATGCAGATGATATAGTGTAGTAGTAGTAGTAGCAGCAGCAGCAGCAGCAGCAGCAGCAGTAGCAGTGACGGAGCTTAATTGGCGCCAATGCGAAGGGGGCACCGGCCCCCTGACTCAGCAAATTCCTTATTTGGTGAACAGTAATTCAATGTCAATTTGACATGTTTTTTCTGTTCTTGGTCTTGTTGTGGTCCATACTGGCTTGTGGACACATGCTGATTTTGAGCCCAAGCTCTGTCATTGAGTAGTAGTAAGAAAATCCAATCGATAGGTCTTCCCATGGTTAGCGATCTATAGATCAATGTTTGAGATTCGTATGGGAGATATGAATGGCCGAGATTCACACCCGAGTGGGGAAGAAGGATGGCGGAGACGCTGACACTTATCAGATTCCGATTGGAGCGGGTGGTAGGGTGAAAAAGAAAATAAATTTCAATCCTTAAACATTTTTCTCTCAAACCGTAAGTCAATTTGAACATACGTGTTCGCTTGATTAATTCTAAAAGAATCTAATCCAATATGAATATTTTTAATTTTTTAAAATTAATTTTTTCAACAACATTTTAGATACTGTTTCAATATTTTATATCTACAAGGTCAATATTTTTGGGCCAAATGTTGATACTATTTTTTTAAAAAAATATTGATACAGACTTTTGAAAATGTTGATACAACAATTTCAAAATGTTGAATCTATATGAAAATAAAAAATATTAGTAGAATATAACCATGAATTAACTACTGTGATTAAAACATAAAGAAAAAAAATAAAACCATGACTAATTTGTAGACCGGCTCATGAGTCATTAATGAGCTTATCTATAAGTTGTTAATCTATGCATAGGAGGAGGTCCCGTAGTAGTAAACCAAACATTGCCCCATGCCACCATTCTGGCTATCCACCAACTTCAGATTGTTCATCGTATATTTCACATCCTAGCTTAGTGATGATAATTACATGTTGAGCGAGACAAACATCAACGGCATGATATATTGTGCCTCATAAACTAAGCATACGCTATCCAAACAATCTTTTTTTTCACCGAACTGGTATGTGTACTGTATCTTACGTTTTCTTGTACTAGTATAATTTGTCGTGCTTCCCTACGAGTCCAAGGCCCGCACTGCACTGCTGTACCCATCACATGACTTGAGCGAACACATGCGGACATGCCTTGCCGTACAAAAATGCAGAGCTGGAATGGAGGCCAGTGATGACAACGCCATTTCCTTGTCGTCTTCCTCCGCCGGCCGGCCGATCCGGGGGGCCGACCACGCGCCAATGCCGTCGCTTCCTCCTCTTCGACGTCAAACAAGTCAGCCCGCCGTCGGCTTACGCCGGCTCCCTTGGCCGCGCCGCCCAGAGCGAGCTGAGCGCGCGCAGGCGCTGGCAGTAGTCGGCGAGCGCGAGCAGCCCGCGCGCCGCCTGCCTCGGCGTCAGGATCTTTTGCATGTTCCGCAGCGTCTGCTGCCGCAGGTGGTCCGCCTGCGCCACCACCAAACACGGAACAGATAGATGGTCAGAACCCAGAACACGAGTGGATAGATCGTGCAAAGATTCAACCTTTTTTTAATTACTCTTTCCGGTCGGTAGACGGTAGCAATGGAATCAATCGACTCGAGCAGTCAAACAATGAAACAATGGAACACTCACCTGGTCCACGAAGCTGGCGAGCCCGCCGAGCTTGCCCACCGCGTCGGCCATCTGCTCCCGCGCTGCCGCGTACTCGCCGCCGTCGCCGGGCACATCCACCACCACCGCCGTCATCAGCGCCTCGGTGAGCGTCTGGTGCAGCTTGTCCAAGCCCTGCGACAGCGCGTCCTCCAGCTGGCGCGCCGTCCGCCGCAGCGCGGCCACCGCCGCCGCCTGGTCCTCCGCGAGCGGCTCCAGCTGCGGCGCCAGCGTGGCGAGGAGCTCGGACGGACGGAACCCGCCGATCCAGAGGAAGAAGCGCTCCGCGGGGGCCCGCCACGCGCCGGACACCACGTGGAACGCGTCCCGCCGCGCCGCCGCCGAGTTGGCCCCGAACAGCGCGTCGTAGTGCGCCAGCGCGGCGTCGACGAGCGCGCGCAGCTGCGGGTCCGGCGCCTCCGCGTGCAGCGCGGCGCGCAGCTCGCCGGCGTGCCTGCCCTGCTCCTCCACCCAGCGCGCGTACTCCAGCTCGAACGCGGCGGCGCCTGTGCGTAGAGCGGAACGAAACAGAGCAAAAGCAGAGTAGGGGGAAAAAAAATCAGAATTTCCATTCTGTGTTCGAATTGTCAACGAGTTCGTACGGGATCGTATCGTAACAGCGAGTTTGATCGGTGCAAATCCAAGCGTGTATCAGTGACCAGACCTGAATCAACGACAGGTGGTGGTAGCCCCATAGCGGGTTCCCCTGTTCTCCCGCTGACGAACACGCCCTGCACAGAGGCCAGCAATGAATTAAGCAATGGTCAACGCTATAGCTGAATTGCTAATCGCTCTAGCTGTACCTGCTGGCGCCGGACCCGGGTGAGCTCCTGCTCCATCTGCGCCAGCTTCAGCCGGCTCGTCTCCAGGGTCTGGATGTAGGCCTGCGCACGAATCAATCAACCTGAGAACGAGATATTTCTCGCAAGATCATCACGCTGAGAAGCAAAGCGAGATTGCTTCTCTCGCCACCGCCGATTCGCTCACCTTCTTCCGTAGCCGGCTCTTGCGCGCTGCCTCTCTGTTCTGCGCGAGCCGTCGCAGAGCCTGATGAACAACGAGACGATCGATCAGAGCTGGTCAGTACCCGTCTCTTGTCAAATTACCGAGCGATTCTTTGCCAAGAACACCCACTGTTGTGGGTTAAAACCGGGCTCCATCTATCTCTCACCTTGTTGCTGTGCCTGCCGTCGTCGTGGCCGAAGCTGTCCGACGACGGCGCCGCTTCTTCCACCGGGGCGTCTTCATACGCCTGCAACCAAACGCCAGTGAAGCCATGAGCCCCTGATCCGTCAACAAGTAAATTATTAAGCGAAGTCAAGCAACCCTTCAGCGTGATGAAGGAGCTGGCTCACCTGGCTTTCCAACTTGGCCTGTGTTCCGGCGAAGTCCATCGCTGTCGTCGTCGGTCCGGCGACCGCGGCGGCGGGATGGGCGTTGACGGCGGTGTCCGGCCGGAACGGCTCCCCTCCCCAGGCGGCGGCGGCGAAGGGGTGGTGCCGTCCGCGGCGGTCGTAGTCGTAGATCCCCATGGGCCCGCCGACCGACGCCGCGGAGGTCATGTACCGGCCAGGAGCGCCGCCGTTCGCCGCCAGCGGCAAGCGGCTGTTGGCAGCGGAAACAGCAGAAGCAGTCAGCGCGAGGCCCGGGAGGAGGATCGAATCAAGAAAAAACGAAGCAGAGCACGGCGGCAGCAGCAAACACAACAGATGAGAGAGGAGGATTACGGCGATGAGCGGGAGAGGAGAATATCGATCGAAGAGGCGCCGCGACGACGGCCACGGACGAGGCGGTCAGTTGTCGCGAGGAGAGGACCGGCCGATTAGCAGCGAGGCAAGGAGACCATGGCGGGTGGCGAGGTCGGAGGCCTGCGCTTTGGTTGCCGCGCTGTCTAGCTTCCAGTGGCGTGGGAGACGCTAGTTGAATGGATGCGTCAGCCTTCCTATCTCTGATGATGATGGTAGAAGACGACGACGACGAAGCGCAGGTGCGCGTCTGATGATTGCTGGATGGGGCTGTAGTGTCGCCTTTCTTGTCCGCACTTCCACACGACAAACCAAACTCTCTTCCTTCCTCGCCTTCCCACGATTCTTCTATCTCCGTGCTGCTGCCTCTGTCTGGCGTACCCATGACAGGTGGGGCTCAGTTCTATCGCCAGACGCCAGTGATCTACTACCGTTAACACTTAACACACGAGGTTAACATTGAGCAATGCCTCCCTCTCATTTCCGTCCGCCTTTGCTTGTTCTTTCTGACTTGCTGCGACGTTGTTCGCGTCAGCCTGAAGTGGACGGCCAATGCTTCCAACAGCTCACAGCTCACGAGTCATGAGGAGACCATGGCCATCATGGAATTGAATAGCTTATCTCGTGTAGACTTAGCGAGGAGGGTTGACAGCGACGCCGACGGCGAGAGCGCGAGCCGGGCCAAGCGTCACCGCTGGCGTCACCCCTAGTCAGCCGGACGGAGAGCCAGGTGGCGCGACAAGAATTCAGGGCAGGTTGGAACAGGGCAACAACCAAACTCATCTTCTTCTAGTATCTCACGTGTATCTATCATTAAGGTTGCGACTAGATCGAGCAAACTACAATAGCATGCATGTCTGCTCAATCATCCTACGAGCTAATTTTCTGAGTTCAAGTTCTTTGAGTGACGCCTTAAAGAAAAATTCAAGTCCTTTCTGCATTGATGGTTTATCAGTACAAAATTATCAATACGCTACAAGAAAATCAGCTCTTTGAGTGAACGGAGTTGATATACATACTCGTCTTCGTACAACTCAAAATTAACTATGCGGACGAGAGTGGATCGGACGATCCGTTGGAGATACTTAGTAAAAAAAAAAAAAAAAAAAACTCGACCTGCCGGGGAAGAAGCCCCCCCGACGGCATTGCATTAAGGAGAAGAGCCCCTCACGCAGGCCGAGAAAATCCACCGAACCCCCTCCCCAACCATACACAGGGACTCAGCTGGCCGTTGTGAGCTGCGGCGCGAGTCTTAACCATGTGCTTTGGCCTGGGGAGGACGAGGGGATTTTTTTCTCCACTGTGCGCAGCAACAGTGCGCAGCAACAGTGCCCGGCACTGTGCGCGGCACTGTGCGCGGCAACAGTGCTCGGTGGGAATCATGGGTCGAGCGACGCTCGAACCCACGACCGGCCGCTCCCCACCCGGGAGACTTGCCGCACGAGCTGGCGCTCGTTCCCGAGATACTTAGTAAAGACCTGAACATTGTCCATCTTGTAATCGTACTGTTTCACATTTTAGAGATCGAGCAAACGTCACTTATACCTATCATCTGATACTGAATGGCTTGTACCATGCTTTTCTATCAGAATTTTTTGCCCTACCTTTTCTGGGAAAAGATAGCTACAGGGAAGGGAACCTAACTATCAGCAACAAAGAGATCAGAGGAAAGGAAAATTTTCATTGGTGAGTTTGAGTTAGTTGACGATGATGCATCGGTCACGACTTTAGGATGCGGTGCATCAGCACTTAGGTTTCCCATTTGCTTCCTAAAAGAATTTCCAAGAGGAATCAGAGCACTTGTGAGTTGTGACATGAGAGGCCAGCAATGAACAAGCCTTTGGAATCTCACTAGCTGGGTGGGTCCCCACAGCAAATGCAGGAATCAGGACCCCTTTCGTGATCAACCAGGCAGGCAAGTGCTCCTTGGCCATTACAACCCTCTCTCACACACAAGAAAAAAAAAAGGATGGAATAGCTTGTGCTTCTTCTTTTTTTGCGAATGAGTAGCTTATGATTCTGATACACAAATATGGCCCTATTCCAGTTAGTAAAACGATTCCAAAGTGCTTGTGCTTCTTCTTCTTCTTCTTCTTCTTCTTCTTTTTTTTTTTTTTTGCGAAATGAGTAGCTTGTGATTCTGATGCACAAATATGGTCCTAGCTAGTCCAGTTAGTAAAACGATTCGATGCTCTCATCTTTCACCCAGGATCCGCATCATTTCCCATGAATTTTCTTTTAGCTTCCGTGTGATTTACATTCTTACATATTCATGATTTACACCCCGAAAGTTCATATTCGTGACCACGACATGCAATAATATTGTTTTTTGGGAGAAAAGTTATGCTTGACCTATAATCCAGGATTAAGCTGGAGGTTCGATGGGTGATGATCTGAAGAGCTGAGGTTTTCTTTGGAAGCAAGATTGCCACGCTCTCATGGCTTTTTTTATTATTTTGCAGTCATCTTTGTTATGAAAATACCCCATTTGTGAGATGAATCTACAAGAGTGGACTCAAAGTTGGAACAAAAACATATGCTTGTGTGCATCTTCATGCTGTACCACTAGATGGAGATTCCAAAAGCATATCGTAGCCCCAACCTTTTGGGTGTGGTCTATGCACTTTTCCGCTTGATCTAAACAAGGAGCTATCTAGTGACACCACCTCATATATCGTAGTGTTGCAATGTTGCCTCTTTAAGGTTTTATATATGAGACCACATTTTTTTGGTTGATTTGTGTGTCGTGCATACAAATACGTATCACCTTTAAGCCACAGCTGGAACATGGATTTGGTTAATATAACAGGAAATGTCACCTGAGCTTGTGAATGTTGAAATGGTCTTCAAGATATCCCGGGTAAAGCTCCATCTTACACTTCACTTGACCACTCTGAATCTATCATACAAATTATTGGAGAAATAGGAATTTAAACGATGTAAAATGCTCCAAGAAAACATAATCTTTCAACCTCTAAAAGGAAAGTTGCACAAATATTTACAAAGTATGCATCAACTTCAGTTACAATGTTAAATAAGAGGAAATAACACACGCCCCTTTATCTAGGGCATGAAAATGTGTATCATCTGAACTAATAAGGATCCGAGTCCTACGCTTGCAACTAAGGTTCACAAAATGAATGTAACGTGTATAAACTGCGATAACTAAACATGATGAAAACTACTTGAGACTAGTTATGAAGTGAGTAGTACCTTCTTCTAAGGTTCAGCAGATAAGAAGAGGCAGATACACCAATCAATGCAAGCAGGAAGAATCAGCTCCTCAAGAGAGCTCCCCCATATATGTATGAGATATGTGTACGCATGTGTGCTCTGGCTTAAGCTTCAAAGAGCACGCCACTTGCCCACATGAAGCCATCCATGTCCAAGGCTATATAAAGGAGCCACCTTCAATAAGAAATGGCAATTTGCATGGTTGCTTTCACTAATAAATGTTATCATTGGGCCTGTTAGCTTAGGATGCACTAATCATGCTTTCTAGTAAACTAATCAAGTGCATATATGCTGACACACATGCTCATCTAACTAGTCAAAGGTAGAAAAGAGGATCTGGGGCTCATGCGTACCAGAAAGACGGTAACTTTGAGGTGTAAAATCTTGAAAGAAGCATGCTTTTCAAGTAGCATTTGTATTCCTGCAAGCAAGGTGAGCTTGATTTTACTATTCCACTTGACAGATGCAGAGACATGGTGCAAAGAGAAGCTTAATCAGATATGCAAAGAGAAGCTTGAGGTCCAGGAATTCTATCTGGCCACGCTGATTAGGCAGACAGAAAGGCGTGCATGTAAGATTCAGAAAAGGTATAGTACACTTGCTATAAACTCATATAAACTTTGCATTTTTTTCGCGAAAATTAAACTAAAGAAGTTTCCTGATCTAAATAAAACCTAAAGCGGTTTGCTTGAAAGCAAGGGACCAGCAAATCAAACACACATTGCAATGATTACTAGGATTAGGATCAAGTGATCTGCTAAGGTAGAATACTAGAATTTCCGCAGTAGATAGTTATGCAGTCATGGAGAGGCACATTGTCTAATAAAATCTAAAGGTTCTGACGAAGAGAGTTTATTATATAGGTGTCCATCTGTGAACTATATCTCAAACCGTAAGAAATCATTCCGGATCCTTGTAGTAACAACTGCAGATGCTATAAGTCACTCTTAGCACACAACTTTCAGCACCTCTTTTTTCTGTTCATTTTTTGTTTGGCACCGCTAGTTTAGTACTATAGATTGACATGAAGCGAAGGTTCATGGAACAAGCTTGCACATGATCGAGGAGCGAGCCATATGTGTACTTTTAAATAGAGTACCATGGGCTCTTGTGCTAGTTAAACTCCATGATCATGAAACTAATTAAAGTCGTGGTCGGAATAGCTACATATAATTATTTATTGCATGAACGAGCTTCCCATTTTTAGATTGTCCATGCCCCCAAAACTCCAAAGTTTTCTTTTTACATTTTTGCATATACCTTTTGTTCCGAACAATACAATGATGGTTCTTGTACTCTTCGTCTATGTCTACTTTTTTGTGGCATTGTAAGTTATTGCTATCCATTAACAGTATATAAATTAGTTTTGACTTATTAATTATTATGAGACCTGTGCAACCATTCTGGGTCAAAAAAAAGAAAACCTATGCAACCATTACCTACTTTGGAGCCAAAGAAGTATAGCCACTTTAATAACCTAATTAAAGATAATACCCAAAGATCGATAGAGATTAGCCAAATCATTAGCAGTGATGATTGCATACACCACGTACATAGACGTGCCTATCATACTAAACCATCCGGGGTGGTATATCTATATCTATCTTCTTCTTTTTTTTTGCGAGGGAGGGGTGGTATATCTATCAAGTGTGCGAAAGGCCGAAAGCATACATGGATGGAGTATGTGAAGCCGTGAAGGTATTCATTTTTATAGACCAAAATATAAATTATATCATAACATGCTAAACCCTATTTGCCATAGATTAAAAATTGAGAACATAACAAGGGAAAAAGAACTTGAAAGTTTACTCATTCATAAAAATCAGCAGTGTAGTTTCGAGACTCACTGTGTTCCACCAAATTCTCCATTTGCAACGTATTACTGCTAAGTCTTGATTAGGATAAACGAAAGCTATGCAACGAGATGGCAAGTATCGTTCGTAACTACGTATGTATGATAGCATACTGCATACGTACTCTAACGGCTAATCAAAAGGGACCAAGAAGCTGTTAATTAAACATATCATTTGGGAATTAAGATATCGTCGCAAAGAAATACGGGTATTAAGATAATGCAGGATATTCCATGGAACGATGAGAGACGATGACTAGATACGGCATAAACCGATGGCTATTGGTTGCTCGGGTCCATGCACAGCTGACAATTCCGGGTGCTCCGTCGGCAGGTGCCGCGGCGAACAGAATCTGCCTGTTGGTTGCTCCATAAGACGATTCCTTGGTATCCCAAGCGACCACCGTGCATGACGCATAGCATCTTAAAAAATGTAGCCGTGATTGGATGGAGTTTCATAAAATTTGTTTAGTGCTTTTTCTCACAGGAAATGGTTCTATATTAGCATGCTAAAAAATTGCTTATGTTTCAAAGGACCAAAAACGTTCAAACATATATACGTATCCTTCCCTTGTCGATGAAGAAGATATATTAAATTAAAATTATACACCATTTTGGATTTTTTTTTACTGTGAAAAATTGCTCTGATTAGCCAGGAACACAACATGTAATCTCGGCCCTGAATATTATTTGGAATCTCTTGATCCTCATTGAGTTTCGTTACAAGGTATTTCTTGCATTCAAACTTAAGGCCAAACTTTTGACAGTTCCAGAAAAACGATGGCAACAACATACCTTTATGCTGATGGAATTCAGGCATAGGTGAGAAAATTATTTAATTTGCTCACGCCCTTGGCAGAAATTAATAAGATGCTATCATGGATAACACTACCAACATGATTTCACACTCGCACGACAATGTTAGAGCATGCTAATGTTAACCCTGTGCTAATCAGTGATCATCACTCGAAGCCGAGCGCACTCCATCTGTCACGAAAACATGCTGCGAAAAGCCTTTTAATTTGTGTTCCCAAAAAAAAAAAACTTTAATTTGCTGAAAGACATTCAGAAACTCAATTTCAGTTGACAGAAGAATTTTCCTAGTAGGAAGTGGAAACATCCAGTCATAACATCCATAGTCCTATAATGGACCGGGAATACGAGTTTTTATCTTGTACTCCAGGTCATAGAGATATACATCTTTGTAATGCAGAGGATGGAATAATAATATTCATTTTTTAAAAAAAAATGTATAACATCCATAGTCAAATTTACTAGCTTCTCATCAATGGGGCAACTCGCTACTGACAAGAATGACAGATGCCCAGCCTCAAGTTTCTATGAAAAAATTTCAAACATGATCAACGAAAACTACCCATAGCACATGATATTTGATGGTTCTATCATGAGCTCTTTCGTCATAGATAAGCAAATTTCTTGTGGTAAGTCAAACGTTAAGCCTTCAACCTGGAACCAACGAGACCAAGTTTGCAACATCGATCTGTCTGCAAATCAAGATAAATTTAAGTTAGACTGCAATGAAGATCAAAGAGTGCATACCCTCCTACAGACAGGCAACAACTTGGGCACCGAAAGGAGGCAGCAAATGGTGCAGACACTGTCTATGTTCGTGTCACATTCTGTTTATCACCTTTTCCCTTTTCTCCTCCACTCCTTGCTTGACAGGCATATATAGGCGCGACACGTATGGAGGATCCAACACAAAAGCCACACTGCTTTCAGAAGCTACGGCCCTAAAGCTGTGGAGAATACGTAACTGAATAAACTGTGATTGCTCGATCATGGAGCTAGCTAGCTGTAAGGTGAGTAAAGCTTGTAGGTAGAGGAGGGCGCAAGTGCGACTCAGCAACTCACCGAGATGCTACAAAGAGTCCAGATTCATTATGCATGTCGTGCGTCTTTCAGAAGGTGCCTGGCCTAAATTTGGCATGGATTCAATTTGCAGCTGTTGCGTTTGCCACTATAATTGGTACTAGTTACTTATTTTTGTTATCCTATATAGAATCGCCTTAGACCTTAGTGCATGTATCCGCAAGCAGAAAGGCTGTGTGTATATAAATGAACTACTGCTTTTCCGATGTTGATGTTGTTCGGTATAATTAAATTGCAATCTTTAAAAGTACAACGAAAACTGCTAAAGAACTGCTCAAACCAAGTTGCCAAAGTTCGATAATCTGTGAAAAGGAATTGATAATGTTTCAACAAAATTCATCAACAAGCACCCAAACATCAACAAAAACAATTGATTCAATTTGCCATCAGAGGTAAATGAAGGCCATCAACCATGAACACTGCTACAGTTTACAGTTGCAGAATGTTTAATACCTAGATATAGCAAGAACCACAGACAGGAGCAGAATGTTTAACACTGCTACAAATTTTTTTTTTCTGTCGAACAAGTTCTTGGCTCTTGGCTCATGGACAGTACCCCACCCAGGCCTGTGGCGGCAGCCGTCCTTCAGACCTGCCACTACATGATTTTGCCTTCCGCCACTATAGTGCGTGTTTGTGGTAGTGAAAGGCCATCAAATTCGGATAAGAAAAAAAATCAATTTTAAAAGAAAAACAATACAAGTTCCAACAAGAAAAAGAAAAGAAAACTCAAGTTGTTTGGTAAGAAAGTAAACCGGCACCTTTCCACCAAAATTTTTGTTACTGCACATCTCCAGGAAATTATGCTGTACACACCCTTCAACCACTGCAAATTGGGTTCACAAAAATTATTTGGGCACGGGAGAAGGGCCGGTTCCTGAGATTATTCAGGACCACCTCTTATTCATCCTCATTCTTCAGAAATCCGTATTTGCCAGGAATGTACTGATCATGATTTTACTGCAGTGCTTGCAGTATCGTTCCTTCAGGACAACTGCCTGTAGAAGCTCGCTCCATTACAGCTTGTATAAATACCATATGTTCTTCTGTAGCGCTAAAACCGCAAAGCTGGAGCTTGTTTACTGAAGCATGCTCATAGTGAGCAGTCGTATGAACCTCAACTTCCCATGGTGCATTTGTTCTTTCTCCATAAATCTCTTTCTTTTCCTCCTTGTCATCGCACAGATGTTCATATACCTGAACTTCAAACATCTCAAGGGACGACACAGCTTTAGAAGGGCTGTTGTCCACAACAGCCCAAATCCAACAAAGACACCATATATGCACAGTTTCTTTAAATTGCTGAATGCTGAGCGAAGTTTATCTTTTTCCGGCTGTAACCGAATCTTTTGCCCTTGGAAATCCAGTGTTACAGATTCTACGCATGTGGTGCCACATAGAAGTCACCGCAGAATAGATATCTACTTCCTTGAGGCATAGGAGATGTCCCAGTGTCAAAGGTAAATACTGAGATAACCAAAACCGATTCAGCTTTGGAAGACAGAACAACTCCACTCGATCGAAAATACAATATTGAGCGAATTCTAGAACAGTACCGAGGTTTGAGTTTGGCGCATTTATCTTGAAACAACGAATTGAAGCCAGTCTTATATTTACTAATTGGAGGCTCCTTTTGAGGCATCCACATTAATCGGAAAAAAATGCTAGAAATTCTCACAAAAAAGCAAAACATCCGGCCGTACAAATGACAGTAAGATAAACGATAGCCATAAGATCTAACTTAAACTAAATTACCCACCTCTGCCATTATAAACAAGTTAGTCAAAAGTATCCCTCACAGATATTTATAAATTACCCACCATGCCATTATGAGTGAGCAAAAATATATAAATTCGGAATAATAAAAAAAGTAAAAAATACTCCTGTTTCTTATTTATAAATTACCCACCATGCCATTATTAATTAAAAAATAGCCATAAAAAATAAAGCACCGGCAGTTTCACCACTTATATTCCTTTTCCAAAACCAAGAGCAATCATTCATCACAACTCTGCATTCCATTATACATCAATTGTTTGAATTGGCAAAACATGTCAAAACCTAGAACGTGCCAACAATTATCTTTGTATTTTTTTCCCCTCTTCTTTTGAATGAATATTTCTCTTCCTGCCTTTAATTTTGTATCACTCGAAAAAAAGAGTACCATGTGTATCTCTTGCTACTTGACTTCAGGAACAAGTACTAGGTCGCCGTGTCTATTCAACAATAAAATATATTTTATTTGCACATGATAAAACTAGCATGAAAACTTTAGGATCTGCAGGTTGCAGTTGCCAAGTATTTTAGATAGGGATTCTAACGTGAAAGTGTACAAAAGGTTTGCAAAGGAAGCCGAATTATTGACCAACATCTGATTCTCTTAACAGAAAGAGAATACACAACCCGAAATAATGTTCTGACCCAATTGAAAAAGGAAACAACTATGGATGCATACACTGATACACAAGTATAGGTATGAGAAAGAATTGGAATTCATTGGTGATTCTCACAGTGAACTGAGACAAGGACTACCAGATTGCAAAACATATAGGCCTCAACACTTTGGCAGACAAACAAAGAGGGACACGTACGGATTCAGTTTTTCATCTTGGCCTTAAGAGTTCTTCAAGACTGAAACGATTGCCCAGTAAAGGAAAAAAATGACCCCCACTGTTCCAAGAGATCAAATCAATTCCATGTTGCAGGAAGAAGTTTCAAACTTTCCTCTTTAGTTAGTCACTCCATTGTAAATTGTAATATCACATTTTACGTGGTGCAAGAATAAAGATGCTCTTAGACATCCATGGATGGTATGCATCGTGTGTAACAAGAGGCTATCCAGTCACAAATAATTTTCATTAACATGATATGGCATGTTAACCATATTTGTGCCAGATTAGCGGGCCTTTGAGGAGGCATCAAAGAAGTTGGTTTGCACTTGTCATGTTAACCAATGGAGTTTGTTTCTAATTTGCACGCCAAACACATAAAGCTTTATGAACTGTGTTTAAAGTCTGACATATCAACAAGCCTGACCTGAAGTGATAGGATTCCGCTAAAGGACACGCATGGACCTATTTAATACACTCGCTGACGATGGAAACACTAAAAAATGGAATAAATTGAGAAACCTGGCATTTTAGTACATCTATCATTTATATTTTCTTTAAAAAAATATGTGGAGATTCATAAAACTGCTAGCCCGTGCAAGGCCACGGGTTGAAAGGCTACTATCGCAAATGGTACGTAGAGACAAAGATATTGTAGGTTTTTTTTTCTGGTGAGGAACAAAGATATTGTAGTTGGGTGCACATATTTGCGAGGAGGTCATGTAGATCCGATTCAGCAAAGGTTGCATCGTAAAGGGAGAGGCTTGTGAGGCAACAAGATATATTTGGATAATTACCGAAGAAATTATGCACACTGTCTGCATGATTTACCATCTCTTCATCACTCAGATCATCATGAAGCCTCTCAACCCCACTTGTGAGATCTATGTATATGGGGGGTTAAATAAGCTGAGAGGCTGGCCCTGGACTAAACCTCGCAAGACGAAATTTACAGGTCTAACTTTATACTTTTTTTTTGAAGGTCAACTTTACATTTTCATCAACCCACACTGTATCACTCATAACACGAAATGCCATCATTTTGTCTCACGAAGATAAAAAAACAGATGAAAACATCTCAAAACGCTTGCACAAACTTCAACGCATGACGAGCAACGGTCGCCTTTCACATTTTCCCTGACCCTGCTTCCCCGGAGACGGGGAGGACCCTCCTGAAGATCCGGAGAAGGCCGCATCTCACCGCCGCCATCTTCTCCTTCCTTGCCGGCTGCGGTGGCCGCCTCTTCTCTTCTACTCCGCGCGGCTGGCTTTGGCTTCTCAGAGCAGCGGCCGCGGCTGCCTCGTACACCATTGCTACCGCTCAGCAGTTAGTTTGTTACCTCAATTTTCTGTCTTGTGTTGCTAGTTCACTGCTTCTGATGTGTGAGCTAGTATTTGTAGGGCAGAGTTGATGCAGGAAGGACCGAGGAAGATGCCCAGGCTTGGCAGCCACGGAAATGGGAGATGCATGGAAGATGCATGGAATCTGTTGAACCATAAGTAAGTTGCCCATCTTTCCCCATCAGCTTAGGCTTTTGGGTGAGTTGGCTGATGCATGCAACTCTAACATGGTATCAGAGCCAGAGGTCTTGAGTTCAAGTCCTGGTGACCGCATATTCCGCTGGCCGCTTCTATTTCTACGTTTGCGCCCACGAGAGCTGCATGTGAGGGAGAGTGTTGAGGTCAAGGTATGCGTGACAGAGATGCCAAAATGTTTACGTGGCGGCTGATACCGCACGTTTCTTTTCACAAAACTAAAGTAGACCTGTGCTTGACTTGTTCTTCTGACGACTAAGGTTCGCGGCATCTACAAAGAAAATCTGGTAGGCAGAGTCAGGGTCCTAGTTTTGCAGAAAATGAAATAAAGAAAATCACCCTTTAATTCTTGTCTGTTCTAAAAAAATTGTGTAGCCAATAGGAGCATCTTTGTACCGCCTAATGGTGCGGCCCGGCTCACGCGATGGCTCGTCCATGTGTGTGATAGGGGTGTTGTACACTCGGCAAGCCCGAAACAGGTCCACGGCAGTTTAACATTTCTGCTCCTCCCAGCGTTTTTCTCATGTGGGTAATATCAGGCCATGACTTTGATTGTGAAGCAAAGCAGGAACCGAAATTGAAATGAAACAAAAAATTAAGTATTTTTCAACAGACTCCATTACCACAAACCAAGAAGTGAATTATACAACTGGTTATTTTTTTTTGAGCCGAACACACAACTGGTTATTACTCTATAATACATTTATTTGCAATTTTGTTAAAACCCAGCATAGAAACAGACCAAGAAAGAAATGAAACCAGAATTGGATTTAACAAACGATCTGTAATTCTCGCAAAAAAAAAAACGATCTGTAAAATCAAATCATTTGACTCAATTAATAACCCGGCGTGCTTTCAGCACATCATGACTGATCACCACCAATTATAAAACATCGGCACAGGCATCTGATGCAGTGTGCCATCAAAAGTAAATGTACAGGGTTTACAGAAGCGTTACATTTTAGTGAACCAACCACACACTTTTGTACAAGCGACCTACACTACTCGACCACAACACGAAATGCCAAAAAAATTACTACATTTTAGTAATCAACCACACACTTTACTACAAGCAACCAACTTGAAATGCATGATGCCCTTCAGTTTTTCTCCGCCCCTGATGCCCCGGAGACGGGGACGACCCGCCTGAAGATCCGGAGAACGCCGCACCCCGCCGCCGCCGCCGCCTTATCCTTCCTCACCGGCTGCGGCTTCCGTTCATGGCGCCTCTCGCCGCCAGCCTTCACTCCTCTGCGCGGCTGGCTTTGGCTCCTCAGAGCAGCGGCCGCGGCTGCCTCGTACACCATTGCTGTCGCGCAGCAGAGCAGAACAGAGGATCAGCTAGTTGGTTGGTTACCTTGATTCGGTGTCGATCTTGTCTTCACTGATCACAGAGCAAGAAGGCGATCAGCTTGTTGGTTCACTGCTGATGCTGCATGTTGTGAGCTATTTGTAGAGCAGAGTTGGTGCAGGAGGCAGGAGGGATCGAGGAAGATGCCCGGGCTTGGCGGCCACGAAACTGGGAGGCGTTGTACTTGTCAGAGAGTTGAATCTTGTTCCTCAAAAAACACTGTTGAATCCTGCATGGAGTCAGGTAGGGGTCAAAGGTTTGCGGGACAGCGATGGGAGAAAGAAATATCTGGCTGCTACCTCACGTTTCACTGGTGTTGAGATGCCTTTTCTATTTCACGAAAAGAAGAAGTAGTAAGGGTGTATTTGGCATGGTTTATTTGGGCTTATGAGTCATTGGTTTATGTATTTTTTGTACTGCGCATGAAGAAATAAGCCAAAATAAGCCCGAATAAGTCACTTTTTTGTGGTTTTTTCTGACAAGTAGATTGTAGACCTGTGCTTGACTTGTTCTGACGCGTGAGGTTCACTAGACGGAGTGAATGAAGGTAACAACAATTGTTCAGAGAACAATCGTTTTTTCCCCCTGAGATGGGGAAAAAAAAGAAAAAAACAATCGTTAATGAGAGAAATAGGAAAAATCTTGGATCGTCCACGTCCCGGCCCGTCTCACACGACAGGTGTAGGAGTTGGTGCAGCCGTGCAGGAGAGGGGTCGAGGAAGGCAGCGTTCGGTGACCCCTCTAAAGTTTTTAGAGGGGTCACATCAAAATGCCGGCACGATTTATGTGTACTAAACAAAGTCAAATTACAAAACTAAGTCCAGGACCCTCCATCTATTTCGCGAGACGAACGTAATGAGGGTAATTAAGCGGCGATTAGACGATGGTTACTGTAGCATTACTGTGTCAAAACATTGATTAATTAGGCTCGTTAGATTCGTCTCGAAAAATAACGCCCGTCTGCAGAAAGGTTTTGTAATTAAATTTTATTTAGTACCCCTAAATAGTAAGATTCTTTTTACTTTAGAGGGGTATAAACTTTAGAGGGTGTTTTAGAGGGGTATCCGGGGCCGAAGATGCCCACGCTTGGTGGCCACGAAACTGGGAGGTGTTGTGATTTGTCAGAGAGTTGAATCCTGCCTGGAGTCAGACGGCAAGGTATTTGTTGTGACAGCGATGGGAGAATATTGGGCTGCTAACCTCATATATTTCACATGTGTTTGACTTGATTTGTTCTGATGACTGGTTCGCAACTTCTTTTTGTGCGGAAAATTATTTTTTTAGGGGATGCGGAAAATTATATAAAAGTCATCCGTTAATGTGAGATTTTTTTGAGATCAATCCGTTAATGTGAGATACCCAGCAAAAAAAGGACAGGAAAGTATTTTTTAGTAACGACAGGAAAATCTTGTGGGGACCTCCTATCCCTAGATCGTCCGACGAAATTCATTCGATCGAACGGCCCACGGCCCGCACAAATCGGCCCATGCCGCGTTCTTCTCCTTCTTCCTCGCACGACCGCCGCGCCGCCGCCCTCGACCGCCGTCCTGGTGCTCGCCCCCACCGCCTCCGCCTCCGCCCCGGCTCCGACGGCGTCCCGCTGCCTCCACCGCCGCCCTCGACCGCCGCCGCACTAACCACTCCGACACGTGACGCCCTCGCCCCTACACCTCCCACCGCCGGCGGCCACCACCGCGGCCGGCGGCGTCCCCGTTGCCTCGTCGCCCCGCCCACATCGCGCCTCCCACCGCCGGTCGGCTGACCGCCGTTTTTCTATGTCCGGAGGGAGGAGGAGGAGAGCTTAGGGTACAAACCCTGCGCAATAAGGGATTCTCCGACGAGGCGCCCCCGCCCCGCCCTCCTCCATCGTGTCCGGCGGCATCCGTGGCCGCCGCCCTCCGCCGCGCTAACCCGGCTTCGCCGGGCTCAGCGGCGGCAGCCATGGCGTCGGGGTGTTCAGAGGAGGAAGAAAGCAGGCGGCCGTCGGATGGATGTGTTGCACGAATCTCAAAGCATCCGATTGAAAGGATCCCTTTGGGCGGGCTACGTATAGGATCCACGAATCTTGTGTCGTGCACGGTCCGGCCCGGCTCATGCAATAGCTCGTATACGGGCCCATGTGTGTAATACAGGTGTTGTACACTCGACAGGCCCAAGAAAGGCCCACGGTAGTTAAAGTGTTCGAGTTTGGAAAACGTACTTTTTCACTCCGCCCCATACACAGGCGGAGGCGGCAACATTTCTGCTCCTCCTAGGTGGCGTTTGGTAATCGAGAAATGAAGACTGGGATAAGGATAGGGAAATAGAGTGAGAAATCTACACCATTCATTCATTCATCATATTAAATCTTAACTATTCATTCTCTCAAGAAACATTTCCCAATCTCTATCCCACCTCTCATTTCCCACTTGCCAAACACCACCCTATCATGCGTGTAACATCAGTCCATGGCATTGATACTGAAGCAAGCAGGAACCACGACTGAAATCAAAAATTGTATTTCGAAAAATGGCTCAGATACCAAAACCAAGAAGGTAATTATACTGTCTGCATTTTAAAAAAAAAATCCTAGTACAGTAATTTCGCAATACTGAACTAAGTCCAGATACTTGGAATGTTACAGTATTACTCATTTCATCGATGTACAAACATTTTAAAACGTGCTTCCCATGAATAAGGACCCAGAATAATATCTCTACTAAAACTTTGCTCCACTTCTTCTCAAGCTCTCCAGAAACCAGCAGTTCGAGCAGAAGGAACACGGCAGAATCCCCGCTCCATCATTCATGCAAGGAATGTTGCTGGCCTGGCATGCCGTTGGTTTCAACGGTCATCGAAACAGACGTGAAGCGATGGTCTATATTTCCGACGTGAAGCCCACCACCAACGCTCACCTGCCATTGCAGACACCAACCTCTCAGACACTTCACAAACTAATCACCATTTTTGTCACAAACATTTCCTAATTTTCCTGTTGCTATCTGTTATCTGCTTGAAATCTGTAAAACGAACAGATGCTTCTTATTGCGTACTGGTGTCATCGATCTCCTCGTCACAAGTAAAAGTATTCCTTTCTGTTTTCACCACAATCACATGGATGTAAAGCTGGTTGCTACTACCAAGTGTACTGTTTCCTTCTTGGCAATCCCATTTTTGGACTTTTAGTTGGCATTTCACACGTCCTTTGATGGGGCCTCAGGTCTAGGATATTGGATCCTGCATGGTGGAGCACTAACCGTGCTGCTGCTCCACGAATATATTACTCATCCTGAGGCGATCTCTGCCTGGAGATCTGAGAAAGAAGCACAGAAGATTCTCCTCTCATTTATTGTCATCTTGCATCGATGTTGACTTCTGAATTTGGTGATCTGCAGACAGAGAAGAATTCACATTACCGTAAAATAGACGGTTCCGGAATCCAGTCGCTGGAGGATAATTCATGTTATCTTGATCGTCCAATGCATGATCCGACGACGGTCCTGATGTACAAGCACAATTCTCAGTAATCAGTAGCCACTTCTCACCTACAGTCAAAAATCTTCTCCAGCAGGTGCAAGTCAATGCTGCACCATTATCTTATTGATCTATTCCATGGCTACAAAAAGATAATGGAAAAGTAGATTAGTACCTCGACATCATGTGCGTCGGCAGATGATTAGTTTAGTGCATCACCTCAAAGGCTCAGCTGTGTCTTCTCCTGACCAGTGGCCTCCATGCACAACAAACTCTCCAAAGCCCTGCCATTAACCAAACCAAGCAAGCCAAGGAAGAAGTTGTAGCTGCAGCTCTCCCTCTCCAGCTTCAGCTCCTGCACATTACAGCAGCAACAAGGCCAGGATCCTGCAAGGAAGCAGAGTTGTGTAAGGAAGAGAGCGCAAACGCCCTGTGCAGATGTGGAAGATGGAAGGGAGCAAGTACAGATCAAAGGGCAATGCGATGGCCAACACCGGCAAGAAGCTCCCCTATGTGCTGCTGTTGCTGCTGGCCTTCGCGGCCGCTGCACTGAGCATCGTCGTCCTGCACAAGGTGCGGGAGCGCCGTGCCTTTGCCGAGATTCTCCAGGAACGTGACCGGCAGCTCATCTCCCTTCGGATCGAGCTACATGTATGGTCCTCCATCACAGCTTTTAACTACTTCAAGTTTTCTGTGCCGCCAATTTTCTTGGATCTAGTTTGTTTCGAGAAACAAAGTAGCAAAGAAGATTAAATAAAAACAGAGTAACCAACCAGTTGCAGTTATTTGTATTTACTAAGTAGCCGGTGAAAGAAAAATGATTCAGTATCGCACATTCACAAATCGCGCTAGAAGAACATCACAATTCTTTTGACAGGTTATATTTGTTCAAATTTTTAAGTCAGTACATAAGTATGCTCTAACTATTAGCATGAACTGGTGCTTTAGCGTCTCATTAATTTTCCTTTCCTGTGGAATAAGGATGCACCTTACATGCTAATTGTTCACCATGGTTACCAACCTAAATAGAGTGTTCAAGATCCTCATGTAAAAACAACAAAATAAACATTGTTGTACAAGTAACACAAGCAAATCAGCAGCACATTTCACAAACATGAACATGCCTTGATCTTCAAGAACATTGAAGTACTGGACTCAATGCTTTCATAGTAAAAATATTTGCAGAAAGATTTTGGCCTAGGAGCATAGAACAAACCGAATAGAGCCCAAAATACTCATTGTCCCAATCAATGCACTAACGCAACACATACAACTTCTTCTATTAACGGAATGACAATGCAGTTCAAGTGTGTTGTTCTAGAACAAAAACACAACACATACAGGGATTTGTCAAATGCTTGGAAATGTCAATTTTAAGTCTGAACCAAACGGAAATAAAAAGTTATGAACTGATAGGCAATAACCTTTTTTTTCACAAAAATATCTGTTGTGGTCTTGTGGATTTAGATAGTGTGAAGAAAATGTGTTAGTAAATGAAATCCATAACCATCTTCCCAAAGAACAAGCCTTCCTTCAGTTTTAACCTAATTTTTGAACCATCTCGTGGCGTAAGTATCTCTTTCGCTTGTCCGCAAAAATCTTGTAGCGTAAGTTACCACCAAGGCACCCTGTATGCAAAAGATATAGAGCTTGAATTTAAAGTTATTTAATCTGCATTGTGCATAAAAAATATTTTTCCATAGCTAATAGATATGTGATTTCTTAATTCACGAAATCTAACTTCAATGTCCTACATTATTATTTTCAGAAAGAGAAGGCATTCAATAAAGAGATGAAGAGGAAGCTGGACGAACTGAAAGGCACGGCATCTTCCCTTAGAACTCAGAAGAGAGACCAGAAAACTAAGCTCAGGGGACTGGAAAGCACAGTCACAAATCTTAAGAACACTCAAAAAGAACTGGAAACAGCTCTCACAGAGAAAGACAGCCGCATCAACCTAATGGAAGAGACAGCCACAAATCTAAAGGAGGCTAAGAAAGAACTGGAGGCATCTCTCAAGGAGAAAGAAAGTCGGATCAAACAAATGGAAGAGAAAGCCACAAACATCAAGAACTCTCAAAAAGAACTGGAAGCAACACTCAGGGAGAAAGATATCCGCATCAAACAATTGGAAGAGAAAGCCACTAAGGTTAACAACACTCAAAAGGAACTGGAAGCTGTTCTCAGGGAGAAAAGCAGCCGCATCAGCCAAATGGAAGCAAAGGCTACTGGTTCAAGCCCTGATCAGATGGCAGCTCTGATGGAAATCCTTCAACAAAAGGAAGCCGAACTCGAAGAGATCAAGACCAAGTTCCAAGGTTACGAGGTAACAAAAAAAACGTATGTGAATGATAAGAGAACTCCTGCGCAAATGAACAATGCAAGTGCAACACCTGACATTGCGGTACCCCAAAAATCTACAAACTCAAGCAGTGCAGTTCCCGTCAAATCTGAAGAAAAAGTCTCTGCCAATATCACTGCTGTGGAAAGTAGTCACCCAAAGAACCAATCTTTAGAAGACAAGAGATCTGCCAAAACCACGGTTTTGGGAAGTAGTCTTCCAAAAGACAGATCTTTAGGAAATAAGAGATCTGCCAATAACACAGTTTTGGGAAGTAGTCTCCCAAAAGACAGATCTTTAGAAGAAAAGAGATCTGCCAATACCACAGTTTTGGGAAGTAGTCTCCCAAAAGACAGATATTTAGAAGAAACGAGACGAGCCAATACAACAGTTGTAGAAAGCACTCGCCCAAAAGGAAAATCTTTAGAAGAACAAAGATCTGCCAGTACCACAGCTGTGGAGAATAGTCCCCCAAAAGACAGATCTTTAGAAGAAATTAAGTTAAAATTCACAACTAACAAGGAAGATGATAGCATACAAGGCAACATAAATGATTTTGATGAATATCTAGATGATATTTATGGAGAAAGTTATTCAAAGAAGTCTGGATCCCCTAAGAAGAACAAGAAGTTTCTGACCAACAATCAGGTAGACAGCGAAGGAGATGAACTGGATGGTTTTGGACAGTTATGGAACTCCCTAGATCAGGACAGTGACCGCGTCCGATATAACAAACTGCTGGAGAAGGAAAATGCTAATGATGCTTCTCAAATCAAGAAGCCCAACATTAGTATGCCAGTAAACAGTGACGACGCCAAACAGAAAAATAAGAAGCAAAAAAAGAAAAAATCTAAGTCCAAGAAGAAGAAGATAGCTGATATTGCCGCTATTAATGTTGGAGGTGAAGATGCTAAACAAAGGGCGTCAGATGCCAAATTGATCCCAAAATGAGTTATTTGAACCTCCTAGATTTTTGGATAATAGACAAGAAGAGCAATGCTACTTTTCGTATGACGAGATACAATGAACAAAATGCAGGCAAATTGGCAGAGGGTGGCTGAGAAAATAGTGTTCAATTCATAGATCATAGCAGCAGCACATAACTTTTTTGTACAATACTAATATGATTATCGGTATTGCTTTATCCAAACTCAATAGTAAATGCTTTCATATTTCATTATCTGTTGAGAGAGCAAACAGTTCTTCACAAAGTATGTGTATCAGTATTCCAATTTTTTTTTACTGTACTGTAAAATCATTCTGCGTCATGTAAAATCGTACAAACAACTATGCTGAGAGCCTGAGATTCCACTAACCCCAGAAGTCCACGACAACAGACATGGTACAGCCAGGCCGTGTTAATCATTACTGCTCCGCGAATTGAAACTAAATCCAGTTAGCAGTTGCTTTGCTTTACATTCATGACTGGATGGGTGCGCGCGACAACTACGACAACAGCTGCAGAACAACGAATGCTGCTTAGTCAAGCCTAATCACGGCAAAATGAAACAGTAAAACACAACAGATAGCATACAACAATCCGATAGAGCAGGTTCAGGAACAAAACCTAGAGAGTTTCTACTTCCAAGATTTGACCATTCCCTCCCAAGAGGTCAATTGACGGGCGCCCCCTTCACCTTCGCCGCCGTCCGCCGCCGAAGAACCGTGGCATTCCGGCCGCCAGCCGCCCCTTTTGGCCTCCTCCTTCAATCCGAGCCTCGTGAATATGAGCCGCACACCAACTTACGATGACGGCTCCGGTACATTTGCCGGCAGCCCCACAGATAGGGCCGCTGATTTTTTTTAGAACTCCCCGAACTTTATTTAATTAATAAGTGTAAGAATTACAAACCCCATCTGATGGTGTCAAAAACCAGACATGCCTTCTAATACTGTTATATATGGAGCTTCTAGCTATGACATGTGCATCTACATTGGAACTTCTCTTCTCACAGACAAACTCCACCGAGACGAAGTCTCTTTTCCTTCTTTTGATCTCTCTCATGATCTGGCCATAGGAACTCAAAGCTTCTCCCTCGATATTATTGATGATTGATAAACAGTCACTAGCAAGTTTGAAGTTCTGCAGTGCCAGGTCAGCTGCAAGATACATACCTTCCCTGCAAGCAAGCGCCTCAACGATCTCTAGGTCCGTCAAGCCCTCTATAATAACAGTTGAAGCACCTAGGAAATTTCCACCATAGTCGCGAGCAACCGCAGCCAAAGCCGCCAGGCTCGTGTTTTTGGATAACGCCGCGTCAACATTGACCTTTGTAAAACCCTGCGTAGGAGGAACCCATCGAGGTATGTTTACCTGGCGTACTTAGCGAATCTCGTGTACCGGCTTACACATCTCTAATTCTTTAATGTATCGATCAACAAAACTATTTGTATAGAGTGGGCTTTGAAATATGCTTTCATGTATCACTTTACGCCGTGAATGTTGAATTGCCCACAACCTGATCACCACCCGGATTAAATCTTCATGTGACATTGTTCTGATCAATTCTGCCAACCAACCTCTAGCATTTTGGACTTGAATTTGACTCAAGTGCTCAGTGATCTCTTCAGGTTCTAATGCACAGACACACCGTGACATATTGCAGTCCCAAGAGCTGAATGCCTCCATGAATCCTTCGTGCCACAGATCCCACAACAACTTGTCGTCGCCATGTTTCAGTGGTGTCGAACATCAGTCGTAGGGATCGAATGTTGAGCAAGCCTCCACAAGAACAACCTAACCTTTGATGGCACTTTAATCTTTCAAAGGTCTGTCCACTCCTTCTGGTCAGCTCTTACATCTGATCTCCCAGACGTATGTTCTATCATGCCTCCCTAGGGTAATCCGTTCAGTAGCATCTGGGCCGCCGCTCGCCCAGTGGCACGTACAAAACATGGAAGGTCCAGAAAATGATGGGTGCGATCGGTCCGGAAAATAGAGGAAGCGTCGGATCCATAGTTTGCAATTTCGGTCAAACTGGTCCGTTTAGCAAAACCGGTCAGTTTTCGCTCAAAATCAACATTATGTATTGTAGCAAAACAGAAAACCAGTCGGTTTTACCGGTTTACCAGACCGGTTTTTTTTTTTTTCCAAGATTGCAAACCTTGATCGGAGCAGGTAGTTGTGGCGTTCTGACGGCTGCAGCTGCCCTATTCCCCAAACTATGCGACAATAAAAACTACTGCTTATACGATAGACAACTATAGGTAAATAGTAATCATCAAGTTCAAAGTACTCTCATTCCTGCATCCCACAAAAGTTAGGAAGCAACCCAATTCGATTGTTTTCGGTCCAATTTATTCTTTTTATATGGTCAGCTTAGTTTTAAGTTAGGTATAAAAGCTAGGTTTTGGTTTAGGGCCTGTTTGTTTGAGTTGTTGCTTTTGAGCTTTTGGAAAAGCTGGCTGTTAGATTTTTAATGTTGACTTTTGTAATATATATTAAGTTTCTCAGCATGCCAAAAGTCAGAAAAGCAGCTCTCAGCAAGCTTTTCAGCTTTTAGTTCATTTCATCAGAAATCAGCTTTTCAGCACTCTAAAAGCTAGGTCAGAAGTTTACTGTTTGTTTCAGCTTTTCAGCTGGAAAAACCAGCTGAAAAGCTGACACAAACAGGCCCTTAGGCTAGCTCTTGGCTTTCGAAGCTGGTCAAATAGGTCACCGCTTTGGATTGAAATGGATAAGCTACCTTGCTTTCCTCCTCGCATATCTATCCGTCGGAACACAAACTTAGATCCTAAGCATCACCACAATGGCATAGAAAAGCACGTTGGGCTGTGTGGCCTTAGTTAAATAGTAGCAACAGCCTGATCTTCTTCTCTATGGCGGAAGCCCATGCTCTAAAGGAAGGTTTGAAATTGGCACAACACATCGGGTGTAATCGCTTTATCATTCAAACAGATTGCATGCAAGTAGCTGAAACAATGAAAGGAGGTGGATACTCAGCGACATCCGCAGCAGCAATTTATGAGGAGTACAGTACCTTATGGAATGGGTTCGATGATGCATCAATTTAGCATTGCAACCGGGAAGCCAATGGTAGCATATGAACTAGCTAGAGAAGGTTTTTCTTCGAAATTAGCTTGTATCTGGGTCGATGAACCCCCTAGTTTTATTTTTGGTGCTCTCATGAACGATGTAACTGTTTTATCTAATCAATAAAGCTAGCCGGATGGCATTCCCTCAAAAAAAAACAGCCTGTTCTTCTGTGTGGATGGAAATAGCATGATGTTTGGGTATTTCTTGGAATACTCACCTATTTGCAAAAATATATCAATATATATAGCATGTTCTTCATCGGTTTTTCAACATTTGATGCTTAGGCTAAATGTGTATATGCTTTGAGACGTAAAAATGACTAAAGTAAGCATGGTAACGAAAAAAAAAAATTAGAATTTACTATGCATTGAAGGAATGTGATATTTCATTCAGGAAAAAAATAAAAATTAGTCCTTGAAAATGTGAAGGTAATTGGAAGTAAACACAATGTTAAAAAATGTTGACTATTTAACATTTGTTTGCGCCTACTGCCATATTGAAATCACTAGAAAGTATATGGGCCATCCAAGCATGGCTTGCTCCAAGCTCACCATCCATTTTTGACGCTCGATGGCCCAATGCGACGTGAAGATTCAGCAACTGTCCACAAAGCTATCTCTAGTTGGCAATGAAAAGGATGAGATTTGGATCTGTTTGTCCCTAGCAGGCCCACCTATAGTTTAATTGTTTAGGGAACCCATATGACATTGCTAGAAGTTCAAAGTAGATCATTAGTATATTTTACACCCATATCTGATAAACCTAATAAAGCATCACATTGTGTCATTAAGGTTTTCAAGCATTTGACAAAAGAAAACTGGTACAAATTTTGCTTTATCTTAATTTCAATTGCCACCTTCTAATTCTTTACCATTCATGATATGTTCTAGAATTTGGTTAGCTCATATGTTCTAGAGAAAATATATTTATCAAAAGATTTTTATATGTCATACATAACAATGACACAATAAATAATTTTGGCCTTTGATATGTTGGTTAGGAAACATTACACTATCTTGCCACTTTCATTTGAATTCTTATGTGTATGCAAATTTTAAAATTTCTAAATAATGGCAGTATTTCTTCTTGAGATGAATATTTGCGACACAAAATGTATCATTGGAATGTAATGTAATAGAATAACATATATTTAGGAACAAATTAAATATGCAACAATGTTGAACTTATCCTTAAAAATGTTGCCTGAGCTACTTAAAATTTTAAGGATTGTATGTCAATGTATCTCCATAAATTTCATTACGAAGCTTACAAGAAAAGACCTTATAGCATTTCGAAGATACTCGTCTAATTAAGTCAAAGAGTAGTCCTAGCTCAAAACAGAGAAGTAATATATAGAGTCCAGGCGTAGTGCCAACTTTGCTCAAACCAATCTAGATCACGTCTTCTATGCTTTGATTTGATGTCTTTCATTTTACTCGAAAGAATATCGAGTGGTTCTTTCCAAAATGGACATATGCCTTTCTACTTTAGTGTTCACCATTCTCTCATTTGCAAGTGTGTATCTATGGTCTTTCGAAAGACAAAACCACCCATGAAGACTCCAAGAGTGCCAACATCATTAAGTGGTAAACAATCATTCTTGACTTAGTGAGGCCGCCTTACGCATCAGAACACAAGTTTGCATATGGTGACATTTTGACTAATTTGTCAAAGATTCGCCATCAACCACGACATGATTTGGGGCCCCTATAAAATCCTCTCAGAGTTTTCCATCGAGCATCTCATCTATGGCGTGGTGAATGTCTACCAACTTGTTATAAGCCTCCATTTCTAACTCTGAAGATCCACAATTAGTGTTAGATGAAATGGACCCCATGCTTCTCAGATTTAATATCGATTTTGCTTTATGAACTTTTGTAATAGCATATCCACCATAATGGTTCAAAAACGACAGAAAATTTATAATTCACTCAAATTCTTTTGATAAGATATAGTTGCACGAACTGTAGTACACATGAGCAAATTAAACTTTTGTTATTCTAATATTATGGCAAAAATCATCCTATATCCAATACATGTTCTATTTAATTACCACCTGGTCCCAACCAAGTAGCTCTAGTTCTCCACTTTCAGCCTCTAGATAAACTACGGGCAAGCTATTAGTTTGTGTGCTCGACCGGTGCCTAAAATGAACAAAGGAAAACCCGTGCCAAACAAGATCATTTCATCTGCTTTTTTGTGTGGATGTATATCCCTGACGCGATTGTAGGTAACACAAAGCATAACAAGAAGGCAGAAAGGAATAAGAAGAATGCATATGGATGAGGGAAGGAAGAAGTGGGTAGAAGAGACATTTTAAGTTGGATGCCATGTTTAAAAATAAAAATAAAAATTTAGGTGGCTTTGAGCCTCTAAACAAGAGCTGAAAATTGCGGACGAGGGATGAGACCAGCCAGATGCCAAACAATAGCACACAATAAACACGATTGTTTTTTATGGGTGAAAAAGGTTGAATCCCTCCGAGACGCGACTATATCAACTGACCTAAATACAGCGTTGAATACCCCCTCTTACAAAAAGCAATCTTCGTTGCACAGCTAACTTTTCCTTTCCTTGATTTTCAATAAACGAGAAGAGCACATTTTGGCATTTTGAAACCTATGCAGTGGCATGGCATGTCAAGGCTTGCAAATCGAAACCATGCCTACAAAATACTAATAAAGCCAATAGCTGTCAGAAACCATGGACGTCGCCGAGAGAAGATCCTTTTAGAAATGAGAATTACTGCTGAGAAGAGCAACAAAGTAGTAAACAATAACGTCACTGCAGATTCAGATAGCATCAAGAAACTACAGTTAATCAGGTAGACAAGCGCTGTAAAGCAGTGTAATGAGAACCCAGAAGCAATTCGCCAAATAACGTCACGCGTTTAACAGCTCACTAATTCAGTCTACTTAACTTTAATTTCACGCACTATCCAGCCCAACGAATTACGTTTGACACCACCAGCAGTCAGGTCCAAAATCCATGCTAGCCACAGACACCGATATCGGTCATCACTTCCTGATGACCGCCCCATACCTCCCGGCAACCTGCACGACAGGCAACCGCACCATGAAAGATCAGAGCAGCTCCGTCGCCACACATGTATACAGCACAAGAACGCGTCTCTGAGAGACCAACTGACGCGACAAGCAAGTGGCAGCTGCGGGGAGATCGATGAAAAATATGCAGAGATACAGTACGGGATGAACTTACCCTAGGGCGGTTTTTCTTGGCCGCGTCGGCATCTTCTTCCTTCGCCGGCGCCCTCTGGAACGAACTCAGGTCCGTCTTCCTCCTCCCAGTGGCGGACGCATGACCATCCGGTGCCGCTCGCCTCTTCCTCCCTGCTCGCTGGCCACCACTCTCCTCCGGATCCTTAGCACACTAACATTACTCAGAGTTGACTTGCAATGGTCGCATCAGAAGAAGAAACAGGGCAGGGATTACGTACGGAACATTCCACAATGTCATCATCTTCAGGTTCATCGAGAGGCCACGGTTCCACGCTAGAGGAGCTCTTCAGCTCCTCGAATGCGCTGAGTGCGCCTGTCAGCAGGTGGTGGGAGCCTGCACTTCCCATGGAAATGGTTTCCTTTCCTTGCGCCTGCACAACAAGAATGTTCGTCTGCTAAAATACTGTAAGATAGTACAACGTGGCTCAAGAAAAGTATGAGGTCATTGTAACACATCACACCTGCATACAGTGATCCAGTTCGTCTTCTGTTCCTTTTTCATCGATATTAGTAGAATCCACCATAGAATTAGTCAGCTTGTTCTGCAAATTCAACCCGACGTTTTGTTAGAACTGGATATAAAACTAGAAATGTTATACGGTTAGGATATTCAGGTATTTGGCTTCCAGAATGTCTCGCTTTATCGATGTTTACCTCCAAGCAGGAGTGAAATGCCATCTTGTCATCCTTTTCGACAAATTCATGCAGCGCGCGGTTCAAGTCGTGTACAGAAAGGACCTGCATTTTCTGGATAAAACATGGATATAAAATTTTGGCGAAGGAGTATCAACTTAAATTTTGCAATTAAATGGCTAACAGAATGATGATGCTCAAAATATAGTAGATTACGACTGTATGACATCGATAGGAACAAAGGGATGTTAAATATACCAAGTTACTCTCTTCAATCAGAGCTTCAATGGTCTGCACGTTGAGCTCACTTGGACCAAGTTCTCCAGAGTTTTCAGCATCTTCTACAATTGACAGAGAGAAGTTCAACAGGTCACATTAATCAACTGGGAATACAACACTCCTTTTGCTGGTCAAGTAATATCGACAAAATGAAATGGTCTCTGTTCAAGAACATGCCAAACGCTGTGTGTCATTGTGTTAAGTAAGAGAGACAACAGAACCATGAAGGACGATAAGATAAATGCAGATGACCTGAAAGTACAGTTCGTTTTATTTGCATCTTTTGTGTTTCCAGTCTTGATATTTAATTTCAATCATTACTTTATGTAACTTTATATTAAAATCCAGAAGTAAAGTTATAAAATTAAGAAAACATATTTTGTGATAAAATAATAATATAGTTTTTATCTGGCCAATCTATATTAAGTGTGTTTATGTAAAATTCAGAAATGTAATCAAGAATAGGAACTCAATACGAGCACCACCCACGACTCATGAATGAATACTCCAACCCCTCTTATAACAGTATAAAACACGTAGTGAAGACATCATTCGAAATAGACACTAATTAATGAATACCTTGCATACTTGGACACCTTTTCCATGATTTTGAAAAGTAAAGGATATCTTGTGGGTTTGCAACCTACAGCAGCAACAGTAGAAAACAGAAACAATCCAAGTTCTAAGTAGCATTAAAAAGGGATCCCACCGCATTGGTAAGTTCTTCCACTACCTTGCCAACATACTTCTGACCAAATTGCTTCGAATTTGTTGTAGAGATCCCAGGGTAGTTCACCTGAATAAGAATTCAATATCTTTCATTTTATAATCTTGGAAAAAGAAAAAGGGATCGAGAGCTTCTGATTACCTTTATTCTAACTAGTGGAAGTTTTGGGTCTGACCCACTTGCTGCTGTTTCCCTACTTTTCACAATAAGTTTGCTTACCTGAAGCAGATCAGCAATCAGTAATCCAAAAATAAGCACGAATTTCTAAAAATAAAATACAATGCAGTGCTAAAAACCAAGACAAAACACAACTGTCCAAAAAAAAAAAATGAAACATTGTTGATGGACCTGGGTAAATATGCCATTCTTGTACTAATTCATTCAGCCTTGGCCATATTTTCAGTAAATTGTCAGAGTTTTTTTTTTTTGGAAAAAACAAGCTATATAGTTGGAAACTTACAACTTCATGCAAATGTGCATAAACAGTTGCTTCATCACTAGGATCTACATCCACCTGATCTTCCAGTACAACCTACATGACATTGGCTGATATGAATTTCACATTACTGACAGCAAGGGTGAATTAAGGAGTGACTTACCTCTGCGTATTCAAAAGGTCTAACAGACTTCAACGGTATTTTGAATGTCCTGTACTGCCTACCCTACTCAAGGAAGCATGATAAATTAGGCAATGACAATATGTTGATGACTAATACAACAATGTAACAGCAATAAGGACCTTGATTTCTAATAAGAGCACATGCTTTGGCTTGGCTTCTGCACCGATCAATGAGGTGGCGATTGTAGAGCCTGGTTGGGTGACGTGGAAACCCATTCCAGGAACTTCCTGTAAAGTAATTGATTGAAGAAACGTGAAGTTAAAATAAATAAAAATACATAAATAGTGAACACTTGACTAAACATGCATGAATTGCAATTTTTGTTTTGTTAAAGAAGGCACATGTCTTGTTACCTGGGGTTCAATGAAGCATTCATGCTCATGTCCCCAAATTACCAAGTCCAGAAAACGTGGTAATAGTTGTTCACTGATACCGTTGTTAGGACTTCCCTTTGTCCTGCCGAAGCAGAAATCAAAACTCTCATCAGAAAGTGTTGCCGTAAAACATAAATTATGAACCGATTGTACAATCAAATTGCACACCTATTCTGATGAAGAACCAAGATGTTGAACCAGTCAGACAGTGGCATATCATCTCGACTTTCAGGTTGCATCCAGTTGACTGCATGAGGTTCCTGAAGAATGCATACATGTAAGCATATTCAGAACTAGAATGTGATAGCTCCACCACCAACAAAATTCTGAAAATTGTACAGATCATAAGAAAGCTGCGTAGTGAACAACTACATGTAACATTTGATTCAGTCTCCCATCCCTAATGTTACCAAGTCCATAGAGGGCAACAGAAGTTTCAGCCTGAAATAATACAGGTTGCAGAATTAGTCTCTAAAAATAATAATAGTTGTCTAGATGAAATTTCATATAGTACAGAAGTACAGTTAGATGTACCTTCTTGATAAGTATAGGGGAGACTGTTATTTTGCCAACCCCAGAGCTTCCAAGATCCATTTTCCCAAAATAATTCAAGAAATTACAAGCTGAAAGAATATCGATTGCAGACATGTAATCCTACAAAGAAGAAAATGGATTATATGGATTAGGCTGTCATAAGAGGGAACACAGAAGAAAACAGAACTCAGAGCTGCACATACAACACCAGTTGGATCATCATGGTTCCCATGGATGGTGAACACAGGCAAGCCAACCTTGTAGTTTGGGTCCTCAAAATTCACTTGGCCAGACCTGAAACTCATAAAATTGTTAAATAGACGAACAGCTCTACCAGAAATTTTCAATTCAGGCTAGCTAGTTAGAGAAATAATAACGTCCAGACGTTCAGACATAATTTGAAGTGATTGGTCGTCTCGCCTGTTCTGGAGGCTGGCTGCTTGGTCACTGACCACCTGAAACTGCACCGGACGGTCATTAAGACAGTAGCGCCTCAGGATCTCTGTTGTTTTCACTAATGTCGAGCACGAAGGCTTGTTCTCGTGGAACAAATCACCACCAAGGAGTATAAAATCGACCTGCAAATCGTGCCTCTCCAACCATACATCAAACTGTTCATAGTTCAAAGTCAAATAACGTGCAATTGTTAAAAGGAGGAAACTATACATGTAGAAAGGTAGACCATGCCTGTAGGTACAATAATGGATTCAGAGATGTATATATTTACAAGTATAAAACATCCTGACAAGTTCATCATGCACCTTGTTTTCCGCAGCCAACGAAAAGATCTCCTCAAAGGTGTCGAAGGAGTCGAATCTGCGCACCTCATCCTTCTCAAGGTAGCCGAGGTGGCAGTCCGTCGCGACAAGTATGCGCAGAGTGCTGCTCCCTTCTGCCCTGGAAAACATCTCGTGCGAAAGCTAAAAATGAGTAACATTAGACCATTTTTGCAGGTATCTGATAGTTTTTTTTTTTTTGCGAGGGCAGGTATCTAAGAGTTGACGACATGCATGAAAGAAGCAAGATGTTTTGATGTTTGATGGACGATGGTTTATAAGTACGCGATATCTACTTTTTGTTGTGCCAGACCATTACTAAGCAAAACTGAGAGGAAACTCATGAGGGGAAAGGAAAAAATACGTCTGCCTTAACTTCTCACTAGCTCATGACACAGATATCATCATCTTTCTCCAAAGTATAATATTGATTTGGTTTGGCATATACGATTTATGAAACAAGTTAGTTGGGTGATTCCTAGAACAACCCAAACAGTTTTGAGAAATGAGAGAAAACACACCTGATAGGAATTTAAGCTTGAACTAGCTTGCCATATTACCAGCATATGCATGAGAATAGAAGTGGATATGAAATTTATTTGTTATGATGCAATTTCTTACGGTGTGAAACAAGCCAGATTCAGAACAAAAAATCCTGGCGTAAATTTAATTTGGTATATGAGACATGAAATTTAATGGCCAAGATAATTACATAGTAGGAAAAGAAGCTCTAAAATACATTCGCTTTTACTGTTTTATTTATCAGAGGAGTTTGATATATATAGCTAGTCATCAATAAATTTGCGAATCTCCAAAAACATATATTTTGTTACCTTTATACGAACTAAACTTTTTTATATGACTGGTGCAATAAGATTGGTCACAACTTAGAAAAATAAAAAGAAAAGACATGGTGACACCCGCAACTTATAATCCTACACAATATGAACACTACTCATGATGATTTCATAAACAGCTAAAAGTTACATGCAACAATCTGATATCCTTTTTACTATGCTTTAATTTGTCAACGAGCAATGTCACATCCCAGAAATTAGAGGCCCACAAATTATGTAATTAAACCCTAAATAAAGTTGGGTTAAGTTTGAATTTTAAATTTGAGCTCTTTTGAATTTTAAATTCATGCATACATGTCATTCATATGCATCCAGGAATTTCTCCGAATTTTCGTGGGAAATTGGTTCGGCCAAAAATTCCCAAAAATTCACCATAGATAGAGTTCGCAGAGAAGTATTTTCTGTGAATTTTTCATAATTTTTGGAGACCTTTAGCTTAGGTAGAAAATTCGTGAAACACTCGGTCAGTTTGAAAAATTCAGAAAATAGTAGAAGACCTAAATGGGCTTGGCCCAACTAACCACGCAAGCGCGCCAACCTGCCTCGGCCCAGTCCAGCTCGCACCAGCCCACGCCGGCCCGCGCCCCCTTTCTTCTTCCTCTGTTCACCCTCGGCGCGACGCGCGCGCCGCGATCCGCGCCGCCGACGCCGCGGACGGCATTCCGCGTGCCCCCTGCCTTCTCCTGCGCGCCCTGCCTCGCCTTGATCACGCGCCGGCCTCGGGAGACGAAAACTATTCGCCGTCGAGCGGTTTCCGTCCACACGCCGCGGCACCGCCTCTCCATTCCCTCCTCTTCTTCCACTGACACAAGTCGCCGATGCATGCCACGCGTGCCACCGATCATCGCGCAGCTTCCGGTTGCCTCGCCCGCGATCCATAGCCCCTCCTTTTCCTCCATTCTCCTTTCGCCACCGCTGCGCCAGAGCGCGTCAGCGCGTTCCCACGGCGAAACCGCCTCTACGCGCTATAAAAGCTCGAGATACTCCTCTAAGTCCTCTCTTTGCTCCTCTACAACCCTCCTGAGTCGTCCTTGGCGAGAGAAGCAGAGCGAGCAAGAAGAATTTTGCTTTTCCCCCAAAATTCGCCGCCGTCGCCATTGCCGGAATTCCAGCTGCTCCGGTGAGCTCCACGTCAAGTTCTTGCACTTTTGACATCCCTGTGTGATGTGGATGCTTACCCCCTTGATCTCTTTCTTTCTTTTTAGGCGAAAGAACCACATCGCCTGTCCCTTCCCTGTTTCGCCGCCACCGTCCGGCTAGCCGTCGCCTCCGACCATTTCCGCCCTCGACAGCTGCTCGGTGAGCCTCCTGGCAACCCATAGATGCTAGAAAGATAGCATGAACTCGTGCCGTTCCTTTCTATCTTGCACTTCGTCGTAGCTCTGCCGCCGCGCCGCCTAGGTCATCATCGCGCGCCGCTACAGTCCACCATCGACGACGAGGTCACCACCGGAGTGTAGGTCTTGACCGTGCGCATCGATTGAGCTAGACCTCGTCGAAGTTCGTTCGCGGAATCGTCGCCGACGAGCCGCACAGTTGCCGTGTTTACTGTGCACGTGCTAATTTGAATTAGATCGTTCCTAAGCCGCCATTTGTCGCGCTACGATTGGCTAGTTTGAGTTTAAGCGTTTTTAGCATGAAAAAGATAGAAAAATAGTGAGGAAAAATTTGGGAAAAGATCTAGAAAAATTCCTTATGTTTATAAGCTTCGTTTTATGTAAAAATATGATATATGTGTTTAGGAAAAATTCATAGTAAAAATAAGCTAGCTTTATGTTTTGCTTAAAAATAAGTATTTAAGGAATTTGCATATGGAGAATAAATAAGATTAGGTTACTTTTTGAATCTATCTCCACTGTAGACACATAATTGATCTTAGGAAAATTTGAAAAGACATAAGTGTAGAATTTCTTTATTTTATAGAAAACCATATGTTTCTTTATAAGAAATTAATGGTAGTTTACTTAATAGATATGCACGCAATCACTGTAGATGAAATACTTGGTTTCCTACTTGTAAGCCACTGATGGTACTATTCTAGTGGAAATAATAATGCTAGGTTTCATTCACTTAGATAGTTTTGTTTGTCACATACACCATAAGTACCTTCTTTAGGAAATTAAGAGAAATAAAAATATTGTCTAGGTGAATATGGCTTCATCAGCCCTAGAGGCATGCTAGGTCGAGAAGATCGATGTGTTAGCTTCACGATCCAGTTAGAAAGAGTTTAATCATTTTTGGACTCAACGTAAACGATGCTGATTTATTTTCCGATATAACTTTGATTTCGCGTAGAATTGTTGTATGACCTCCGAATCGAGTGATTTAAGTTGCGTAAATTATCTAAATTCATGCTTCATGCATACATGCAGAAATATGCATCATTTTCAGTTGGTTTTGAATCTGTATTTATTTGGTATTTATTCGGATATTATTTATTTTAACGTGTAGACGATTTGAACGATGGAGATTATGTAGAAGAACAAGAGTCTGAGGATCCTAACTACGAAGATCAAGAGTTGGAATTAGACCAGCAGCAAGGCAAGCACCCCCTTGATCATCTTGATCCTATGAATGTGATGAAATGCTCTGCATAACGACTAGGAATTAAATGTGCATTGATAGTTTTAATGAAATTAATCCCGGGAAAATATGGTAGCTTTTAACTAAGAACCCTGTGACCCTTAAATTGATTTTTGTAATATTTCCTAGGCTGGGGATTGACATGGTGAACATTTTTATAGGATCACACTATATGCTATGGCTATTAAAATATTGATTTAGTAATTCCTTCCCAAAATTGTATATTGGTTTAAGCACATGCAAAATCCTGAAACTTGAGAATCATATGATTAGATAAGTTTAATTATGAATTTTGAATATCTTTAGATGATGGCGGGTTATGTTATGGTATTTTGATAATATTGTTGAAATTATTGGAGACTTGCCACATCATATAAGGACCGGTACTCTATGACTTGATTTAAGGAATTTTCGTGCGACCATGGGCGCTGGTATGGGACGGTCATGGCTAAGTATTTAATTGAATGTTACCTTGCCTTCTAGAAGTAGGGAATGTATGGATATCTTACCTGATCTGGTATTTATTCAGAGGGACCTCCGTTACTACGGTTTTGGGCTCAAGGTTTACCAATACAATGAATTGTACCCTTTTAATTCCTGCCTAACTATCCATATATGAAGGAGGGGAAATTGTACCTCTGGGAAGTTAGCTGGTAGGTACGGAGGGATTTTTACAATTTAGGGAAGGCAAGTTTAGCAAACAATTATTGAAAACGTCGTGTGTGATACCGATATGCACCCTTCGTGAGTGCATGGTGCTGGCTACACCTTAGACGATCACTCACAACCTATGGGTACAGCGTACAAACTCTGCAGAGTAATCAAATCTATTCGAATAGCCGTGCTTGCGGTCTCAAGCTCCTTAATGATGGAAATTCTGTTTAATGATATGAATATTGTTTATGCCTATTGATAATTGTTTATTTGCTTAAGCTTTTGCATGTTAATGATATCTCATTTATATGGAATATGTATGTGCTTATTCATTTATGCGATCTTATATTATTATGTTACCTTCACTTTAGTAACTTTCATTTAAATTTATTTATTGTATTTACTTAGAAACCCCATTTCCCTCCTTTTGGTAATACTTGCATTTAATCACTTCGTCATACACATAAGTCTTGCTGAGTACCAATATACTCACCCTTGCTAAATATGTTGATCAGAAGAAGAAGATGATTCGTATGAAAATCCGCCGGACATGGGTTTTTATGCATCGAGCTTTGACGAACATTCCGGTGGTTCGGTCTAGGTTCATCTAGGTTGTTTGCCTGTGGAGTCTTGGGCAATAACCACTGGATGCGCTGCGAGTTTCTTTTGGACTTTTATTTGCTTCTTCAGACTTTTATTTAGACGGTCGGCTAGACGTATGTATAATTAAGTTGTTGTTTGAACTTGAGATGTAAAATAAATAAGGTTTTTGTTGTATGTGTATGTTGATATCAATTGCTTACGTGTGTGCTTGCGATTGATTCTGGGACAAGCACGATGAAAACACGTAGTTTCGGGTATATAAATATCCGGGACACCGCAAGCAACAACAATATATGGTTGTATTGCATGCATGAAATGATGACTGTAACCAAAAAAAAAACCGCCAGCAAAATTATTTTTCGTGGAGGTTTTTGGCAAACCTCACTGTAATACATAATTACGGTGATTACTCGCACGAAAAATATTCACTCTCATGAAATTTCGGCTTGCTGGTATAGTGCTAGCTGCATGGATCCTTCTTTTGGTGGAAAACCGTATCCCTCTCCTTCAAAGTAGATTTTCATATGAACTACTGTGATCATGATAATAACACATGCATCTTTGATTTGTCAAGCATGAGCACACAACAACAGACACACACCCAACAAGCACCAACAACAGTTTATGCCCCCCATATACATGATCTGTTAAGATAGGTTCAATAAAATGTGCTGCAAAAATAAACTAGATAAATGTATTGGAAATTGGTGATGAGATCCACCATTTAATAATATAATGCCACATTATGAACATTAATGGTGATTTGGCAAACCGCTGGGAGAGCACATCCTCAAATTTTACTACTCGCTCCGATCTTTTTTTTAATGGACGTTTCTAAGCAAAAATATGCAATGTCAACAAAAGAAGACCGGAACTAGCTAGGGGGCATATTACATGCATGAAATGATGAAATAAAAGTCTGCCTCGTTCTGATTGAGAATAGTATACCACTTCTTCCGATTAGAATCTGACATGAACACTTTGAGTGAAAACTGTAACAAATGCCATGCACGAGTAGATTTATGCACGAGGGGGAAAAGAAGCAAGCGACAGTCGATGGAGCAAATGCTTATTCACCTGTGGATTTCCACCGCTCCGCTCAGCCTTGTCATGACGGCCGGATTCGGTTGCGGGCAGCAAGACGACTGGTGGAGCTTTTTGGCCGCGTCCTCGCCCTCCTGCCCCAGCTCCACCCGCGGGCGGCGGCGACGCTGCACGAGAGCGCGGCGCGGCGGCGCTCGGGGGCTCCCGCTTCTTCGACTCCTGGGACGACGTCGCGCGCTCGCCCTGCGCCTACGCGGGCGTCGTGTGCGCGCCCGATCCCGACGACCCTTCGGCGCCGCTCCGGCCGCACTCGGCACCGGCCTCGACGACTCCCCGGGCCTGGCGAGCACGCTCCCGGCCTCGCTCGCTCGCCAGCCTCGCCGCTCACAGATCTCGTCCTCTACCCGGAGCCGGCAGACAAGACGGCGTGCCCGTGGATCACTCTGGCTCACAGCACCCGATCCGGCTTTCAATTAATGTATCTCGCCGATGGGAGAAGACTGATATAGCCGAGTGGAGTGTCACTGGCTTCCTTTGGAAGACACAGCTCGAGCGAAGTCCTTTTGTTGTAACGTTTACCCTACACCAGCAGGGCTGCATGCAGCAGCCAGCAGGCAGCAGCTGTGCTTGTAGTGTACGAATAGTGCCGGGTAAGTCAATTAGATAGGAAACCCAGTTCGTGAAAAAAAAAACTTCAAAAATTACGGCCCTGTTCGTTGGCTCTAAATTTTAGATGAGAGAGAAAAAATTCTTACCATTTAGGAGTACTAAACAAAGTCTACTTACAAAACTAACTGCAGAATCCCCCATCTAATTCGCGAGACGAATCCAACGAGAGTAATTATGCGGCGATTAGAAGACAGTTACTGTAGCATCACTGTTCCAAAATATATATTAATTAGGCTCATTAGATTCGTCTCGCGAATTAGAGGGGGGGTCGTGACATAGGTTTTGTAATTAGACTTTGTTTAGTACTCCTAAATGGTAAAAACATTTTCTCTCTCATCTAAAAATAATAGGTGACACAAGCACAATATATATATTGTGAAGGAATTGGTTCAAATCTATATAAAAAAGACTTCGTTTTATCTTCTTATTACATCCCAAACAAGTCCTTGCATAGAACAGATCAGGTCAGTCTGTGGACGATTAATTCCAAGCATAGTTAAAAAAAGTTTTAGAAATTTTAATCTTAAGGGTTTATCTTTAGCACCATATATAGTTTCCAACTAAGTCATATTACTAATTAATTAATCAGAACCGTCGTTAAGATGTGGGACCCATTTTGATGCACTGTTACACTGAGAGCCTTTAGTACTGGCGGGCGCCGTCCGCCACTCCGCTTCCCTCACTGTTTCTCTAAATTTCGGGAAAGAAGAGTTACACATGTCCGTGATTCCTAACATGCATTAATTTTGTCAATAGGGTAACGTAAAAGTGTGCTTTGAATTTCTGAACACCATGAAAGTTTAATTTTCTGCTACCTAAAAAAAATACTACCTAGCATTGTGCAGAAAAGAAAGTTCTACATACCAAATTGCCGCGAAAATTAGTGTCCTCATCATAGCACTGGGCACAGAACCCGTTACCCGAATCCCGAACCCGATAAACCCGACCCCGAACCCGAAATACCCGAAAACCGATGACCGAACTAATTTTTCGGATCTGAAGTTTAAAAACCCAAAATTATTTCGGGTTAATCGGGTTTGTGTTTCCGGTACCCGAATATCCCGAACAACCCGAACTTCAGCAGCCCATCTACTCTTAAACTAATTTGAGCCCAGCCCAAAAACTGAAACTCCTACAGCCCACGCTATAGCCCATGAAAGGAAAGGCAAGGCACGTACAGGAGAGCCACCAGGCTGCCCGACACCGCACACGAAAAGTCTCTTCCACGCGCGTCCGCGCGTTCAGTTTCTCGCGCGTCCGCGCGTCCCACTCGCATGCTTCTGCCCACTGCACACCGCTCTTCCTCATGTGTCCTTGTCCCACTGTATACCTGGCTCCCTCCGTGACCACACACACAGCACCTTATCTTCACCTATGTCCCATAGTCTTCTGCTTCACGGGTCCTTTCTCTCTCTCTCTCTTCCCTAATGTTAAGATCCAGCGTCCTCGCTGCTGTTACTCTTTACCGGCAAGCTGCCACCACCGAAGAAACCATCCCCTGCCTACTCTCTTTCCCTCATGTTGTTCTCACGAAGAAGCAAATACCACGCCCACACGCTAGTAGGAAACGGCGAAGGTGGCTCCCGCCATTACTGGAGCCACCAAGGTAGGCGGCGCCGGCGCCTGAGGAGGCTGCATCACTGCATTTTGCCGAATGGATTTTTGTCCTCTTTGCATTTGTTTCTGATTTGATTTTCTAGTTTTTTTTCTTTACTTCAAAACATTTCTTAACTTTTCCTTACACTTTCGATTCAATCTTTTTTTAAACATCTATTGAAAGCTCTATCATAACTTTTGATTTAACGTTTCTCTCTTGAAACTTCTGTTAAGTGTCCTATCAGAACTTTTGATTCAACTTTTTCTTGAAACTTATGTTGAGAGTTCTATCAAAAGTTCAACCTTTTCTTCAAACTTTTAGATCAAAATGTTGGTCAGTGAGGAGGGCAGCACCGCTCTCATCGCCTAATCGGCTGCCCGGCGTCCCTGCTGCGCAGAGGGCCGGCGACTCGACGCACCCGACGCCCGGACGCCCCGGCATCACCACCGCGCGCGCCCCGACGTCCTAGCGTCGATTCGTGGAATTTGCCGGCAAGATCCGGCGTTGCCGCCGCACAGGCACAACACCCCGACGTCCCGGCGTACTGGCGTCGATAACGGCCATGGACACCGCCGGCGGCCAGCTGTTCTCCGTGGACCCCCTGGAGCGCCACGCCGCGCGGGGCCACGGCGTCGTCACCTCCATGGCCGCCGGCAGCGACGTCATCGTCCTCGGCACCTCCCGCGGCTGGCTTGTCCGCCACGACTTCTCCTTCGAGGACGCCCATGGTTAATCTCCTCCCCCCTTCCTCCTCCCTCTCTCTGCAGTCCTCGTCTGACCGCCCGCGCTTACTCTCCTTTCCAGCGGATCTCGACCTCGGAGCAGGCCGCTCCGGCGACCACGCAGTGCACCGGGTGTTCCTGGACCCCGGAGGCAAGCACTGCATCGCCACCGTGGTCCACCAGGGCGGTGCTGAGACGTTCTACCACCACGGCAGGTGGCCGCGCCCCAAGGTGCTCCCCCGCCTCCGCGGCCTCCTGGTCAATGCCGTCGCCTGGAACCGCCAATCAATCACAGAAGGTGATCCGGTGCCGCCTCTTCATCAAATTAAGTATTGAATTGATTGATGCGGTTCATGCTGTTTTGTGCTTCTTGCTGATTGTTCGGTGTCTCTGATTTTGGTGCTGCAGCATCAACCAAGGAGGTGATTCTGGGCACGGAGACCGGGCAGATCTTTGAGATGGCCGTGGATGAGGCTGACAAGAGGGAAAAGTACGTGAAGCCACTCTTCGAGCTCACCGAGCAAAGGGAGGGCATCAAGGGTCTGCAGGTTTGAGTTATCGCCAATCTGTCCTTGGTTCTTCTGTAAGTTCCTTGGAGTGTGCGTGACTGACCAATTGGCTGCGCAGATGGAGACTGCTGTGGTTGGGAATGCCACAAGGTACTATGTGATGGCTGTCACTCCGACACGGCTTTACTCGTTCACCGGCATCGGTTCACTAGAAGTAAGTTTTAGTTCTCAGCTCGACCAGTTCCTCAAAGTCATACATTACATTTCTGTGTCAGTGTCAGTGCTTATGTTGAATGACCTTGCTTAGTACTCAATAACCTCGAATTTACTACCATATACAATATAAACTTCTGTTCTGATTTACACTTTCTTTTTGTTTTAAGAGCAGCATTACATATTACAGATTCCTGCATAAGTTGGTTTTTTTCCCATGTTGGAGCTTGTTTATCCTTTAATAACAACTATACTGTACAGACTGTTTTTGCTAGCTATTCCGATCGTGCCATACACTTTATGGAACTCCCAGGAGAAATACCCAATAGGTAACTGTAACTTTGTGTGATATCTACAGTGCTAAAAAATAAATTAGCTTCGATTTATACAGAGTAATTTTGTGTTTCTGACATTATTGTTCCTTACGTGACACCCAGTGAATTACATTTCTTTATCAAGCAAAGAAGGGCCAAACACTTTGGATGGCTTTCTGGATCTGGAATTTATCATGGTGAACTGAATTTTGGAGGACAACACAGGTGATCAACTGAATTGACGATAAGCTCTTAGTACGTAGGTTGTTCTTTAGTTGGCTAATCCTAGTAGTAAGTTTGACTCAGCTCATTAGCCAAGTAACATACTACATTCCCATGTGTAATTTTCTCAGTTCCCTTTGCGTATATAATGTCAAACTCGTGAACATGGATGAGTAATATAAGCCTTGATTGCCATGATGCTCATCAAAATATATTAGCTCTGACCAGACATTGTGACATGAATTAATTGCCATCAGCGTGTATTTTAGTAGGATGAGAATGAGTACATTATAGAACATGTGCCCGAATTAAAATTTGGCATGGACAAACATTGGCTCTGTTCGCTTGAGCTTTTAATGGCTGTTTTTGGCTGTTATGTTTACTGTAGTGTGTCTTGTGGCTGGCTGTTTTCCAGCAGCAGCCAGCCAAAAATATGACAAGCGAACAGAGCCATTGAATTTGATTGCTGCCTGCTTGCTACTTGAGCTTCTTAGGGTAGTGCTCGAGATTACATTTAAGTGTTGGCAAACAGACTTAGTATCACAGTATCTTGCGAATACTATGACATATACTATCCTTTTCTTATTAATCAAGTTATGGAAGACACCATTTGGTTGACCTTCCGTATTTTCTGTTTTATTCTTTTCTAACTCAGATTAGTTTTACAGCTCTAGTAGTGGAGATGAAAACTTCGTCGAAAATAAGGGTTTCTTTGACTACTCAAAATTGGGAGATTCAGGCATTAAACCTAGGTCGTTTGCATTGTCTGAATTCCATTTTCTGCTTCTGATTGGGGACAAGATTAAGGTAAAATTTAATAAATACTCCTCCCGTTCTTAAATTCTTGTTGCCGTTGACCTTTTGAGTTACATTTGACCGTTCCTCTTATTCTAAAAATTGACTCAAATATGCAAAATTATGAGTTATTTTTAATTTTCTTTAGTGATGAAACGAATCATAACAAGATATATGATAATTTTTAAATTTTTTGAATAAGACGAATGGTCAAATGTAACTCAAAAAGTCAACGGCGACAACAATTTAAAAATGGAGGGAGTATAGCTGTAGACTATTTCTCTGTAATTTATTTTTTTTACACTATTTTATTTTTCCCTGTGTGTTATGTATTTCCTTACAAAGCCAATGCATAACCTTTATTTTGTAGGTTGTGAATAGAATCAGTCAGCGGATAGTGGAGGAACTTGTAGTTGATAATATACCAGAAACCTCAAGAGGGATTATTGGACTTTGTAGTGATGCATCGACAGGACTTTTCTATGCATATGATGAAAGTTCTATATTCCAGGTTTGGGACTAATTTGTTCTTGCTTTGACTCATGTCATCAATGCTACTTGAATTGCATAGCTAATTTTATCAATCGTTTTAGGTTTCCACTTCTGACGAGGGCCGTGACATGTGGCAAGTTTATTTGGATATGAATGATTATGCCGCTGCTTTATCCCATTGTCGTAACCCTTTCCAGAGGGACCAAGTATATCGAGTGCAGGTAAGGTTCATATATGTTTGCTTGCTTAAGAATCCCACATGCTATTTTGTCCTATTATTTATTTCCTCCATCCTATATGATGATAAGCTGGACTTCGTTCTTCTTGTGATGATCATTTATCAATGGCTTCGATCTTGGATCGAAACCTTTTCTTTTGCAGGCTGATGCTGCATTCGCTGCAAAAGAATATTACATAGCAGCTTCCTTCTATGCAAAGGTGACACCCATACAGTTATTTGTGTCCCGTCTTAACTTGTTTTTACTATTTGTGTTGTCCTGTTCACACTGAGACTAATTATTGCTTTGCTTGATTCTAGATGAATTATGTCCTATCATTTGAAGAGATCAGTTTGAAATTTATATCAATAGGTGAGCAGGTAATTTTACTTAAAACTCTCTAAGGAGATATATTATTGCAAGTTTGTGAAAGTGCTTTCTTTCTATGTACTCTTGTCGGTCAATCACAGTTTGATATACTTTCATAGTTATATTAGATCATATTTTGGTGATTTTCACCCTGATGTATTTCTTCTCGTTGTTACATCCATGATTAAGACTGAGTGTTGCTATTTCCATGTTTGGTGATGAGAAATGTAGTACTCCCTCCCTCCCATTTTGATCAGCGTATTAGCAAAGTTAGAAAATCCCAGAATGGTCGTTGGCTTAGTAAACCATCGGTTAGATTGATGGGCAGCAACGACTGGTAATTGATTGCATCGTGTGGTGATTTGCCTCCCTGCCTTGTGAGCTGAACTTCCTCGTGCCGCAATTGGCCGGGCAACTGAGGCACCAGGCTGCCAACTCATCATTAAATGATTAACTGTGGAGTATTTAGTTACGGCAGCTCTTTCTTCATTCCTTGATCACCGTGTCTAGAGCTAATACGTTGATCAAAATGGGAGGGAGGGAGTATTATTAAGGTTGTGTAGTTTACTTACAGAAATATTTCCTACAAGCTTTACATTACTGTATCTTTTTTTTTTTCATGGGCATGTTGGGTAAACCGTCATTGTTATATATTTGTCAGGATGCACTCAGAACTTTCTTATTGAGAAGGATTGATAACCTCACCAAAGATGACAAGATGCAGATTACAATGATCTCAACTTGGGCTACTGAGCTGTACTTGGATAAGGTTCCCGCTGTTGCATTTTTCAGCCTCGTAGACTGTATAGCATCTGTTACATTGTTATTATTTCCTCAGTCTCATTGTTTGTTATTTTCCATGTAATTTTTGTAGATTAATCGCCTCCTGTTGGAAGATAGCACTGCCGCCACTACAAATGCGGTTGCAGAGCCTAACAACTCGGAATATCGTTCTATAGTAAATGAGTTCCGTGCATTTCTTAGTGATAGCAAAGATGTACTGGATGAAGCAACAACAATGAGACTATTGGAGAGGTACGTTGCACTTTTTTCGAGCTTTATGCTTCAGTTGATTTTTTTATTCTCATAACAACATATAAAAACAATAACACTACTTTGGATAAGTCGTGGTTTTATTAATGTTACAGGACTTGAATTTGCAATACGCTCAAATACGAACGAAGACTTAAAAATTTGATTATTCACTTGTGAAAGAATGGGCTATTGTATTCGTAGAAGCCTAAGATAATTTGAAAGTTAATAGTGTCATTTTTGCAATGAGCTCAGAACTTTCGTGTCGTCCACTGTAGTTTTGATCTAAGAACAGCATATTTGAATTTTCAATCACATACTTATATAGCAGCAAAAATGCGGTGAGTTGACTCGGATAAATGTAAAAACATGCCATTTCTTTAGTTTAAATCATTCTTCCATACTTGAATTGCATGAGGTGTATTTTTTCCATATCTTCTGGACCATTGTTGATTTATTGTGCAAGCCCAAGGCCCTGAATTACTGCTCAACTTTTTGCAGCTATGGGAGAGTGGATGAGTTGGTGTACTTTGCTGCGTTGAAAGAACAATATGAAATTGTGGTTCATCATTACATTCAGGTGGGTGTCAGCATCTGTGGCATTTTCTCATCTCCAGAAGGTGCAGCACTACTATTGTTGAACCTATTAGTAGCATAGACTAGCCCCAGTGTTGACAGTTGACGGGTAGACTTAGACGCTTAGATAATGTATGTTTTGCTACTGTTTTAGGCCTACTTGAGTCCAAAAGGAGTCAGAGAGTTGCACAAACCCACTAACTGTTCTAGCAGAAGCAGCTGAAACTGAGTTGAGTTTAGGGCCAATTTCTGGTTGTGGTGCTGGATTGGTAGGGTACGGTTGGGATAGTCTTGCATTATTCTTCCTAGAGATATACCATTGAATCCACTGTTTGCGAAATTGTAATTCTTGAACCAATTATTTTCTTATGTCGATATACAGAAAATGAATTTGTCATGTCATTGTCTCGAATTATTCGCCTATTGTGCGTTTCAACACGTATACTTACTTGAATAGCATTGGTAAAAAAAAAAAAAAAACAGGGAGCACCACTGGTCTTTGTTGTACATCTTTTGTGGAAGTGCTGTTCTGTTGCCTCAGTGAATTGAATTGTTTGGAAATAATCACATAGCATGACACAATTTTATACTTGGGATATGATTCACTGCAACAATGTAGTTTGTACATGTTGACTTCAGCTGAGGTATCTAGATCTAATTCATTTTTCTCAATTTATTGCATCAGCAAGGAGAAGCAAGAAAAGCACTGGAAGTGCTTCAACGGCGCAATGTTCCTGTAGACCTTGTGGTACAGAATTTCTTTACATGTTTTTCAATGATACATTTTAAAACTTATCTGTTGTTACCATATTAAATTTACTTGCCTATTTTCGTGCAGTATAAATTTGCCCCAGATTTAATCATGTTAGATGCTTACGAGACTGTTGAGTCATGGATGATGGCAAGAAACAAGTTGAATCCAGGGAAACTTATACCTGCAATGATGCGTTATGTTAGCGAACCACATGCCAAGTATGATATGGAGACAGTTTATTCTACGTTATTTCCTCCTATTATAACACTATATATGAGTCTTCATTTTTTACACGGTTTTTTCTGCTAAAATTTCTTTTACATGAGGGAATCCTATGGTTCATGTATTTTGAAACATCGTCATCTTATTTTGATTCCGCAGCTGCTTTTGGATGGACGAGAATAGTTCCAATGAACTCGAATCGCACTTTGCGTTTCCAAAACTTTGAATCAAACCATTAAAAATATTTTATGTTTATCCCCTTTGCTCTTAAGCTGTAAGGAGCCTTCAATTTAAAGCGGCTAACATGTTTTTTTGCTAATGTGCTTGATGTAATGAAAACATGTTTGCAACTCTTGCAGGAATGAAACGCATGAGGTTATCAAATACTTAGAGTTTTGTGTGAAAGATCTTGACAATGAGGACTCTGGAGTGCATAATTTGTTGCTATCACTATACGCCAAGAAGGTAATTCTCTTTGAGCTCATGTTGTATACTTGTATACGAAGGAGGAGAATCTCGTGCTGTTCTTACAAACTAGAATACAGTTTGTGGAATTCTTTATCTTAAAATTTACTTTGTTTCTGTTGGATACATTCATGTTGCACTTATGCCAACTTCATTTATTTGTTAGGCAGTAAGTACCCAGATCCATAAGGTTAATTAAATATTTGCCAGACATCTGAACCAAGACTTTTATTTACTCTGGTCTATTCATCTGTAGGAGGATGAGTCCCAGCTTTTGCAATTTCTGGACACTAAGTTTGGCAAAGGACAAACAAATGGCCCTGAATTTTTTTATGATCCCAATTATGCTCTCCGCCTATGTCTTCAAGAGAAGAGAATGCGTGCATGTGTTCGTATATATAGCATGATGTCCATGCATGAGGAAGCTGTGGCACTTGCTTTAAAGGTAAATCTCATTCCTCACTGATTAGCAGCCATTGTGCTATGCATAATGATGATTTATTTGTTCTTATTTCCTGATATTTATATTGTTCTTGCATGTTGTTTGGTCCTCGCTAGGTGGACTTAGAACTTGCAAAGGCAGAAGCAGACAAAGTAGAAGATGATGAAGAGCTTAGGAAGAAACTGTGGCTTAAGGTCGCGAAGCATGTCATTGAGCAAGAGAAAGGAGTCAAGAGGGAGAATATAAAGAAAGCAATAGAGTTCCTTTCAGAGACCAATAACTTATTGAAGATTGAGGATATCTTGCCATTTTTCCCTGACTTCGTATTGATTGATGACTTCAAAGTAAGATAATGAAAAATCTGCATAACTACCTTGTACTGCTCATTTCTTTCGTCATCTCAGAATTCTTATGAATCCATTCCTGTAATCTCTGTTCTACTTTTCTGCCATCTATTTTTTTCTTGCTATAATATGGAACTGTGCTATGAATAGGAGGAGATCTGCAAATCGCTCAAGGACTATAACAGCCAAATTGAGCAGCTAAAACAGGAGATGGATGATGCTACTCGGGGTGCAGACAATATCAGAACTGATATTGGTGCTCTTGCTCAGAGATACACTGTAATTGATCGGGAGCAGGATTGCGGGGTAAGACACTAGTGCTTGAAATATCCAGAATCCTGCTTCTCTTTGCATTTGGTACATGTAAATACTCGTATTGTTTGGATTTACGTGTTTTGAGTTCATCAGAATTCTTTACCATTTCATATGCATGGTTACGTTAATATATGTGCTCAATATCTTGCACTACATTGTGGTGCTAACTCATGTTCCTGGCCTCACAGGTTTGCCGGCGCAAAATATTGACTGTTGGAGGGTTACACCAGGTAGGACGAAGCTATACCTCTGCTGGACACATGGCCCCCTTTTATGTGTTTCCCTGTGGACACGCCTTCCATGCAAATTGTTTGATTGCTCATGTGACTCGTTGCAGTAGCCAAGCGCAAGTAAGTATCTATCAAATTTCGATTGTTTGCTGCTGTATCCAATAATATAGCCAAGCTATATTTGATTTCTTGTACCAATTACTTATGGATGAGTTCCATTATCCTGTAGGCTGAGAGAATATTAGACCTTCAGAAACAGCTTAGCTTGATTGACAGGAAAGCAGCAAAAGACAATGGTGCAAGTGTGAATGGTGAATCCATTATGAGCATGGCCCCAGTTGATAAGGTCTGGTGATATCTGAACTCTCATATCCTTCAGTCTGCACTCTGCAGCCTTTATGCTGATGCAATCAATTATTGTTTTCACAGTTGAGGTCGCAGTTGGATGATGCTGTAGCAAGTGAATGTCCCTTCTGTGGTGATATGATGATCAAAGAGATTTCGCAACCATTCATTCTCCCTGAAGAGTCGGAAGAAAAGGCTTCATGGGAGATCAAACCGCAACCAGTGACTCAGAAGATCCTCCCTATGACCATGTCTATATGATGAGGTGGAATGTGTGTTGAGTTTACATGGTTTGGTGTTTTTTTTACACTTCTTGCCCTAGAAATTTGTTGTGTCATGGTTTTTGACAGCCTTTTCTTGTTGGGTAAATCTGTTTTTGATAATTACCCAGCTTGTGTAAATCATTTGATGGGTTTGTGTACAGGACCGGTCACCCCACTTAGTATCTTTGTATATGGTATATGATGTTATTGTGATTGCATCTTGCAAGAGAGATTTCAGTTCCGTTGAGTGAATCCTGAGTTAGTGAACTGTGATATCCTATCCAAATTGAAGTCTTGTGAGAAAAACTTTTGACGAGGTCAGTGTATAATAGTAAACTTGTGTGAAAAAACTTTTGACGTGAGAACAGCCATTGCCCAATACAAAGTTGGAAAATACTATAGAGCCGACTAGATTAGTACGACTCTTGTTAGACTGCTTTGATCTACGGATAAGTGAATGTGTGCGTTGAAGATTTAATGGCCCTGATCTGACATTTGTTGCAAGTCGGACTAGAGCAGATCTCCTCCTATTCATAGCACAGTTCCATATTATAGCAAGAAAAAAATATCGTTTCTTGAAATCTTGTTGAAAGCAGATGCTACAAATAGCCGAACAGATACTGGCATGTTGTACACATTCAGATTTCAGTCATTAAATCGTGCCACCCCCTTGTTCATGGGTTTTGGTGAAAGATCAGAGATGAGTTATTCCCGCTGTTTCAAAATATATGCAGTTCTGGCTATGTTTCTGAGTATCCATATTCATACAAGATGCTATGAATCTGGACAACATGCTTGTCCAGATACATAGAAGATGTTATGAATCTGACTTAGAGCTAGAATACATTTATTCTGAAACAGAGGGAGTATTATATTCTTTTCGCGGTTTTGGCTTGACTGCTCACACCTGGAATTACTGAATGGTGGTTCCCCGATCTGAATTGCAAAATTTAACCAGGTTTCTTGCGGTGTTAGGCAGGATGTGAAACCCGCATGCCACACAGGGGCGAGGGAATTAGCAACGATGATCATCTTTGAAATTATATTAATTCACAGTTGCATGACCGAGAAAGAAATAGTAAAGACTAAATATGGATTGAAAAGGTTACGACCGGCACCTGGATAAGATGAAGAGACTCTAATAACAGCAAAGTAACTGAAGAACAAGGAAAATGATATATATGCGATGAAAATAGCCTAATTTTAGCAGTTTCCGAGGCACTCCTGCAAGGAGTGAGTGATCACAAATCGCAGCCTCGTCTCATCCATCAGTGGCGCCACTGGCCAGGATTGCCGCCGCTGCCTCGTCTTCCTGCGTATAAACAAGTCACCATTGCGTCCCCCACACGACGCACTCCTCTCCTCTCTTCCATCGCCATTGCCATTGTCCTTCAGCAATGGCTGGCGGCGTGGTGGTGAACGCGGCCGGGGGCAAGACGTACCCCGGCCGCATGACGGCGTTCGTCTTCTTCACCTGCCTGGTGGCCTCCTCGGGCGGCCTCATCTTTGGCTACGACATCGGCATCTCGGGCGGCGTCACCTCCATGGACTCGTTCCTGATGGAGTTCTTCCCGTCGGTGTACGCCAAGGCGCAGGCGAACAAGGACGCGAACCAGTACTGCAAGTTCGACAGCCAGCTGCTCACCCTGTTCACGTCGTCGCTGTACCTGGCGGCGCTGGTGACGTCGTTCGCGGCGGCGTGGGTGACGCGCGTGTCCGGGCGCAAGTGGTCCATGTTCTGCGGCGGCGTCACCTTCCTGGCGGGCTCCGTGCTCAACGGCGCCGCCACCAGCGTGCTGATGCTCATTCTGGGCCGCATCCTGCTCGGCATCGGCGTCGGCTTCGCCAACCAGTCCGTGCCGCTCTACCTGTCGGAGATGGCGCCGGCGAAGCTCCGCGGCATGCTCAACATCGGCTTCCAGCTCATGACCACCATCGGCATCCTCGCCGCCAACCTCATCAACTACGCGACGGTCGGGATCAAGGGCGGCTGGGGCTGGCGCATCGGCCTCGGCCTCGCCGGAGTGCCCGCCGCGGTGATCACGCTCGGCGCGCTCGCCCTCCCCGACACGCCCAACTCCCTCATCTCCCGGGGCTACACCGACGACGCCAAGGCGGTGCTGGTCAAGATCCGCGGCACCGACGACGTGCACGACGAGTACGAAGACATGGTGGCCGCCAGCGAGGAGGCGCGCGCCGTCGAGGACCCGTGGCGCAACATCCTGGAGCCCAAGTACCGGCCGCAGCTCACCATCGCCGTGCTCATCCCCTTCTTCCAGCAGCTCACCGGGATCAACGTGATCATGTTCTACGCGCCGGTCCTGTTCCTCACCATCGGCTTCGCCGGGGACGCGTCGCTCATGTCCGCCGTCATCACGGGGCTCGTCAACATGTTCGCCACCATCGTCTCCATCGTCTCCGTCGACCGCCTCGGACGCCGCGCGCTGTTCCTGCAGGGCGGCACGCAGATGTTCATCTCGCAGATCGTCGTCGGCACGCTCATCGGCCTCCAGTTCGGCACCACCGGCGTCGGCGAGATGTCGCGCTCGTACGCCAGCCTTCTCGTGCTCTTCATCTGCCTCTACGTCGCCGGATTCGCGTGGTCGTGGGGCCCGCTCGGGTGGCTCGTCCCCTCCGAGGTGTTCTCGCTGGAGATCAGGTCGGCCGGGCAGAGCATCGCCGTGTGCGTCAACATGACGCTCACATTCATCATCGGACAGTCCTTCCTCACCATGCTCTGCCACCTCAAGTTCGGGCTCTTCTACTTCTTCGCCGCGTGGATGTTCGTCATGACAATGTTCATCGCGCTCTTCCTGCCGGAGACCAAGGGGGTGGCCATCGAGGAGATGCACCATGTATGGAGCAAGCACTGGTTCTGGGGCAAGTACGTCGCCGGCGGCGAGCCGCACCACAACCGGAGAAGCAGCGTCTAGCACGCTCGAATGCATCACGCGTGTAACTAGTTCATCATCACTCATCAGGGAGGCGGCCACAGGTGCCATGGGCGGGAAGCAGGCAGTGTTTGAATGCTTCATAGACAGACTGATCACCTCCTATGCAGCTGCGGCGGTCACGAAGATATATAGACGGTTTGTTTAGAGACTTTTTCAGAAGTTTGTATGGTCCGGCAGATTTAAGAAGTTTGTAAGAAAACTTAATCTAGGATTAGTCTCTGCAAGGTAAAATCATGTTTGTAGCGGCAACTTTTCTTGACTTTTTTTAGTAGGGAATTCTTGCAAAAAATTGTACTCCATAGTGCCTTTTTCTCCTAGATATACATTTGAAAAGTTACATGTAGGCATTAAGGCATATCGCAGTTTTTAAAGTTAGTAAAAATATTACTGGTACTAGTTACTAACTGATGACATCTTCCTCTACAATACCTTTCCTTTTATTCGCTCTGATAATAACTTACTGGTTCTCCGGCCACCAGCTCCTCCCTCAGGTAATTGTATCTAAATAATATTTGTTCTTTGTTTTTTTTATCGATTTTACTTATGGTATCTTCTATCTATGACACTAGCATAGTTTTATGATTTCAAGTGTGGAGTGACAAATTTCCTTGTGTTTCTATTATCTATGCTGTTTGCCAAAGGCTGCTCCTAGCTACTTATTTTACAGAAGTAGAATAGTGTCCTGAGCACATGTTGTTATTCATATAATTTTATCTTCTATACAGTACCGAGTTATCATAAGTTGGGTGGAGGACATAAGGCTTATCGAAGAATCATTGTCAACATCACGGGGCCATCCCAGGGGGATGCTGAATCGTGGATCATCAACAGCAAATTACGCCAGCAGGGATTGGATAAATTTTTGATATTCTTCGTGTAGCTCATAGCCCTGCAGGAGTATCTTCAAAGCAGTTACTGCAGCTGTCCAGAAAGTCAAGAGCCTCCTTTTTAATTTTTCTTCTTAATCAGGGTGTTCGGTAGGTGGAATTTCAGCCGGAGGCTGCTGCTGCTGCTTCTTTCCTCCTCTCCCTGCTACAGTACTGCTTTCCTCCGCTACAGTGTTTCCTCTCACAAAAAACTGCAACTGCAACTGCATCCTCCAACCGAACACTCCCAATATCACTAGCTGGAAGTTCCACCCTAAGAAGCCTATATACCTCAAGGTACATATTAGCAGTCACGTGTTTGAGGAAAAAGTAAAAATCACACGGTACAAGATTATCCTTAAATTTTGCGAGTTCTAACTATAACAAAATCATTTTTTAAACTAAAAAACAATTGATCTAGTGCTAATGGATCAACATTATTGCATACTGGACCGTTAATGAAGGAAAGGAATGGTTTGTAACAATTTGCCTCTGCATCTTCTAAACTAGACACTGAACCTGCCTTATGAAAAATATCAATATTTTTAATATCGAAAGATCTAAGCCTTGGAGTACACCAACATTCCCTCCCTTGATGTTTCTAGTTAACTGCTTGTGTGTTGTATGTTAAAAACTATTGTGTGTAGCGAGAGAATGATGAGAGAGGAACTAAAAAATATGAATGTTTTTATATAAAGCTGGCAACCCCACCAAACTGTTTTGCTTCAAATAAAAGCAGGGTTAAGGCCTTTGGTCTAAATGTCTGATATTGATCGTTAACATATATAGCTTACTTAACATTCATTCTCAAATTTAGGAGAAAAGTTATAAAAATATTTCTCAAAAAAATCTATCCAAGTAAAAGTGGAACGGCACTGATCCTTGATGACATATCGAACATGTCTTTCTTGGATTACAGTTAAATTAGTTGCAATGGTTGAGTTAATTTAACCACCGCAACTATACTCATGATAAGTCGTAGCTATCCACTAAACAATCTCGTCTTTAATATTGTTTTTTTTAACAATAAAGTATGACCATGTAACTAATCCACTCTATATTTGTCTCTATTCCTGAAACATAGTTGTATACTAGATGAAAATATAATTATTAACACTAGAGCATGCATGCAATCTGTATTTGTAGACAGGCCAGAGTACCGTACGCTCATAAATATCTATTCTCTAAGTATTCACTAATTGCAATATCCAAATTAAGGTTATTCTTTCTCTCGAAGTGGGTATGGATTATCAGGTATTTGAGAAGGACATTGGAAATGAACTAAGACATATTTTGTTTCCCACCTAAATTATATAAGTTGACTATAATCTCAGATATATTTATTTTGATTTTACGGATTACAATGCAGATTATATAATCTGATTAGGGAATAAACTACACAAACGTCATACGACTACACAAAAACAGGGATATGATGATGCATTATAATCTACGGAGACGAAACAGAGAAGCTCTAAACCGTGGAATAAATAAATCGTAGCTGCGCAAGTGACGACCCTTTGTTGTTTGAACTTAGCTATGCAGTTCAAAGATTTTAAATATGTGACTTTAGGATAAAAATTTTAGCACAAATTTGGATTATGAAAATGTTGTCCCAACGTACGGTAAATAACAGGCACTTCGGGCATTAATTGATTTCCTGCCGATTTAGCGATTTCTTGGCGAATAAGCATGATTTCATTTTGGGCGTTTTATTCTTGGCCAGCAAGTTGCAGTCCTGCAGTAACTAAGCCAGCCCTGTGCTACGCTGTATCTGCCAGGTTTCACACGGCCATCATTTTGTTCCCCTGAAACTTGACCACCACCAAAAACGCATTGACCGTGCTTCAGGGTCTTACGGGGAGAGATGAGCCTGGCCTACGTGGGCCGGCTCTGCGCCAGGGCGCTGCAGGCCGCCGTCCGCGCCGAGCAGAAGCAGCCGGGATCCAAGCCGTCAGCCGCGGCCGCCGCCGCTCACCATCAGCCGACGTCCAGGTGGTTCTCCGGCGGAATGTCTGGGACGGTGGCGAGGACAGCGGAGAAGAATGTGAAGAAGGCGATGAGGAGAGCCGAGAAGGACGAGAAACTGATGAATCTCGTCTGTTGGGGACCCAATTAATTAGCCCGGCCTTTCGATCAGTTTTATTTATGTACTGTTTCTGTTACTAGCAGTTTTCAGTAAGCAGGCTCGGTGATTTCAGGTCGACGCGCGCCGAAAATAAGCTGGACCGAAGTGTTTGGCACTCTTGTTCGTAAAACGGATTTGATGTTCATTTAGGCTTGATCGGTGATTTCTCCGTACGTTTTTGAAATTACAAAACAAGAAAGCATATATATATGCAATCAAACCACGAGGAGGAAGAGGAAATGGTTTCGCACTTAACTAATGTTTTTTCACATGATCATCTTGTTTATTTACTCTGATCATCGTACAGTACACTTTGTTGACGGAAGAAAGGCGAGAGATGAGCAGAGAATACTAATCTCAGCTCGTGACGGACGGATCAGCTAGCTAAGCTACGTCATGTGTTGGGCCCCCAGAAGGAGAGGAACATCAGCGCCCGCACCGGCTCCTCCTGCGCCGCCGCCGCCGCGACGCTCACCGGCGCCCGCCGCGCCGAGTCCGCCGCCGCCGGCCTCCTCGCAGCTGCCCGCGCGTTCGACGGCGACGACGGCGAGGAGGAGGGCACGCTTTCCCGCGTGGCCACCACGCGGCTCGTCACGTAGTAGTACCTCAGGCTCATCGCTGGCTGCCCGGCCCGGTGCTCGATCGCTTCCTCGTCGGCCGGCCAGTCCCGTATGATGATAATTAAGTTGCCAGCTAGGTGTGTGTGCCCCGACGCGTGGCTTTATATAGCGGCGGAGGGCGCCGGCTGTTTCCGTTCCGGTGTGCGCGGAGCTCGCGGTTTTGCGCTCACGCCGCCCTTTTCTCCCGGGAAATATCGAAACTGCTGCATGCCACCGCACCGAGTTTTCTGCATGAGATGAAACGGCGGGCAGGCCGCCGATGGTTTTTGCCCCTCCCTCGGTGACGGGGACAGCGGAATGTGGGCTGGGCTTTGCTGCTTTTCGTCGTCGCCATGGCTTTGAGCTCGTCGTCGGCCCCTCGAGCTAACATGTGAAGGGCCCGTTACTTACGAAAAAGAAAAACAAGTTTTTTTTTCAGTTCACTATTTTCAGCCCCCTCCTCCTCCTCGCCTCCGTCGGCTGCGCCTGCGCGCGACCATTGATGGGCTGTTCCTGGGGTGCAGCTGTGTGGGCTGAAAACTGTTTGCAAAACTGGAACATCCCGGCCCAAAACATAAGACTGTAAAATCAGGCACGAAATAACCCTAACCGTTTTTGCTCACGTTTCCGTTTTTCCTTTTCCCGTTTCCACCCGTTACTGCATAAATCCTGGACTGAAACCAGGACAAAGAGAGAGTAACGGTTGCCGGACGGGATCCCATTTTCATCCCTACCTGTGAGCCCGGCGTCTACATGTCACTTTCCTATTGGCACATGACACGACACGACATGACATGTAGGCGCAAGTGCAGGTAGAAAATTTACCGCTAAATGAAGCTATTTCAGTCACATTTTTTTTACTCAGGAGCACTCATTAACCATTAGTACCAAAACATGTCGATTGCTCATTTTCTTAGGGTTATAGACAAATTCTTAATTGGGTGAAACAAATGTCAAATCTCTCTTTAGCTTGTGGATATAACAGTTTAAACCATTGACTAAACAAATTTTGATTAAAGATGTTCTAAGCATGACAAAGACGGTGTCAGGTAAGAGATTGTATCATATTAAACACAGCTTAACGAGATGACACTAGTGATAAAGAAAACAACAAAATGATGTCTTTAATGGAACAGCAATAAAATCACAAAAAGAAACGGTACAAAACTATGATCTAAATTGTTGCAGGTCTGTAACTTGATTACCAGCAAAACAATAGTACTCCTGTGGGGATGTTTGGTTGCTAGGCACACTTTGCCACACTTAATTGTGGTAAATTGTAGCTAGCAACCAAACACCGAACAACCAATATATATAGATATAATCTAGCTTCCTAATACTTCTGAAAAGCGTGGAGAAATCTTGACTTCTATCTGATATATATAAATTACACTTGAAACAGAAAAATATTCTCGTTTTTTGTTTTTTGAGACACAGAAAAATATTCTTGTACGTGTTCCGAACGAAATACTTGCGGTTTCAGCCAGGTAGCCCGCGGAAAGGAAACGCGGCCCACGGCTCCATCCACCACATCACGATCTTTTGGATTTTGGAGCCCGGTCGATCTCGTCTGCCCGCCTCAGTCACGATGAGCGTGAGTTGGTTCCCCTTCTGAAATCGTGCCGCGTTTCCCGGCCTCACCGCCCTCCAATGCCGGCCTCTCAGGCAGACCCTGCAGTGAAATAAGCAGCCACTTCTCGTCGTGCTCGATCGAAGGCGCCTGATCAGTTCTTTGCTAGCTAGCTTAGCCACAACCGGCGATGTCAACCTCCTCCGACGACGATGTCGTCGTGCTCGACGCGGTAGCGGACGCGGACACCGCCATCTCGCCCTACTTCGCCGAAGGCGGCGCCGCCGCCTTGTCGTGGCCCGCGGCGGAGCGGACGCAGTCGACGCTGGGCGGCCAGTGGCCGCTCCGGCGGCTGTTGGACGACTACGGCGTCCCAAAGGAGTACGCTCCCTACCTCGCCAACGGCAACGCGGCGTGCGCGGCGCCGCCGGAGGGCTTCGCCTGCGTGTACGCCGACGCGCTCGACGCCGGCATGCGCGTCCCGCTCCACGACTTCAACGCCGCGCTCCTCGTGCACTACGGCCTCGCGCCGGCGCAGCTCGCGCCCAACGCGTGGCGCTACGTCGCCGCCTTTGTCCTCCTCTGCCAGGACGCCGGCGTCGAGCCGATGCTGTCCGTGTTCCAGCACTTCTTCTCCGTCTGCACGCACAAGGGCGACGCCGCCGGCTGGCACCACTTCAAGCCCTCCCACCACGCCGCCGGCCGCCGCCGCCGCCTCTTCTCCGGTAAGATGTCCAGGACCATGTACGCCGGGTGGAAGTCCAAGTTCTTCTTCCTCCAGGCGCCGCCGGACGCGCCGTGGCCGTGCCCCGTCAAGTGGGGCAAGCCGACACGGGTCGCCGTCCGCAAGCCGGGGCTGACGACCGCCGCCGCGACGGCCGTCGAGAAGCTTCTGGATAGGGTCGGCGAATCGGGCATCGACGTCGCGCAGTTCCTCTCCCGCCGCAGCCCACCCGTCGGCCGCAGAGTCCACCTGAACCTGAGCACGCCGGAGCTGGCGGCGGTTAAGAAGGAGCCAGGGACGACGACGATCGAGCACACGAGGAAGCGCAAGTCGGCCGAACCTGACGGCGCGGCGGCGTCCACGCGGACGACGGGTTCTGCTCGTCGTGCGGAACCGGCGTCCGGCGGTGGGCGCTCCGCCACGGCGACGTTGACCCGGCACTGGCTGGCTCAGATGGTCGGGGCCGAGCTCGACGAGAAGGAGCAGGAGCTGCAGGCGCGCGACGGCGAGGTCGCCCGGCTCAAGACGGAACTGCAGGCGGCGATAGACGCACGCGCGGCCGACGCCGTCCGCCTCGGCGACGAGCTCGACAAGATCAACGACAAACACGCCGCCGAGGTGAGCAAACTCAGGGAGGAGGCGTGCCGTCTCAAGGAGGAGCTGCAGAAGGCGCGATCCGAGGAGCGGGCCGTCAAGACCCTGCACCAGAGGAAGGTGGCGGAGTTGAGGCGGCTCGTCGACGACCTCGCCGCGATACACGAGCTGCGACCCGACGATGACAAGGACGACGGCGGCGATGTGGGACGTCCTCCTCGCGCTCAGTGACTGACTGCGTACTCGATATGCACATGGATACTCGATCTCCTTTTGGGCCAATGTCTGATAGAAAGAAAGTACGATCAGCTGTATTACATTACTGTATTCCAGCTACATTAGCATGTCGCTTTCCTTTTGCGATCCATTCTGTCTGTTCTGCTTGCAAGATGCTGGCATGTTTTCTTAATTCAGTCCAATTGATTATTAATAGGACACAACTAATCAGCTACCGGTAGCTAGATCGGGGCATCTAGCTACCAGTCCAAGTTCGTCCTCCCATTCACTCCGTCGAGAGCCACCTCCATCCCATTACATGAGCGCAGCGCGTGCGGCCACCCAGCACCTGTCTCCTTTGGTGTCGCTGCGCGTTGCAAGAGTCGAGACCCAAAAAGGCAAGAACACCATGGGCCGTGCTATGCGCGAGACGGTGGTCGCTTGCTCCACGAAGCTAGCTACCAGTAGCTAGATAGATTTTTCCTTATTAATATTGATCTCAAATTCTCAATGGTTAAAATCATTTTTATAGGACATATTTGAGTAGGGATTCTGGAAAACTAGATGATTTTAAGTTGTTACATAGAATTTCTGGTTTTCAGGGAAACGAGAGGATGCATGGATTTTAAATTTGACTAGGGATTTTAGGAAAAAACTAGATGATTTTAAGTTGTTACAGAGAATTTTCGGAAAAAAGAGTATCTGGATAAAAAGGTTCATTCCTAAACATCCCTAAGTGTGGTTCATTCTTTTGCGGTTTTGCCTCGAGACATCAGTTGTGTTTCAAAATTATTACTCCATGTATTCGATGTTAAAGATTGGAGCTCCTCTCAAACTTGGTCTCTTTTTTTTTTTTTCAGAATCAGGGAGTACAATCGTTTCGCAGCTGGGAGCAGTTAGGATGGCTCAATTGGATTGCTTGCTTGCGACCGAGGTCTCACAAGTTCACAATGCGGCCTGTGTTCCCATGCCTAATTGCAGTAGCTGCCGTTCATGTTCAGATTCAGAACAGTTTGTGTGTTGTGGCTTCTCTTGTTCAAACTTCTATGGTTGTTGGTGCTTTGTTTTACAGACTGCATAAGCTTGTTGCTTTTAATTCCATTCTGTCTGTTTGAACTTGCAAGATATTTACCTGTCTGTTAAATTGTGCTGTACCGTTTTCTTCATCAATGGGTGGTTGTGTGCTCTGATAGGGTGAACTGTGAACCACTATTAATTCAGTCCAATTGATTGTTATTAGAAATGCTTCCCGATTTGTTGCTTAGGCGTACCTCTTTGCCTCTTGCGTTCTTTAGGATCAGCAGAGTGTTGTTTGTGCATTGAATTTCTCTCGACCTCCGACAATGTTATTGCAAATGATCAAATGAAAATGATAAAATGTCAATGTCTTTAATCCATGCTAATTAACTGTCTAACATGCCACGTGTTTCCGGATAGTTGCTTCCATTCCAAAAGTAGATGAAAATGAACCTTGCCATCCGCAGGATGATCGACCAGGCCGCCGCTTGTGCTCTCTGTTCGTTCTGCTCCTCCGACACCAGGCAGTCTCGCCTTCCGGCCAGTAGTATTTTTAGAGACCGACGGCACGGGCCTCATCAAAGCGTTCGACACCCAAGGAGCTCGCCGTTGGCTAAAAAAAAAAAAAAAACCAAGGAGCTCGCCGGCGACGTGGTATGCGCAGACCGAGTTCTTTGCATGACACGGCGGGCAGGCCGCTGGCAGTTTTGCCCCTCGAATGTGGGCTGGGCTTTGCTGCTTTGAGACGACGATATGCGATGCGGGCCGGCCTTGAGCTGCGAACAACGAATTTTTTTTATTTTTAATCAAATTTTTTAATATATTTTTATTAATAACCGCCCGTTTTCGAAATTTGCAGAACTAGTCGCCTAGTCGCCCGACGAATGGGCGATTAGGCCTTGTCGCCCCATCAGCGGGCGATTAATGCCGTAATCTCCCTTGCTAAGCGCGATTAGGTGTCGGTGGGGCCTAATCGCCCGGAGAGCAGGCGACAAGGGTCTAGTCGCCCATGCAAAGGGCGACAAGGCTACTGTAGCGATTTTTTCATTTTTTGAATTTTTCTGCGTTAACAACTAAGCTTCCCAAAGTCTAAATTAAAAATACTTTTACACATCTAAAGTCAATGGTGATTTTAATGGTGGTGAATAATATGTTGATGCAACCATTTTAACACAGAACAGCCCAAAAGTTGTTGGTAGTTTTAAACTAAAAATCTCTGAATCAGGCTAGCTGTTAAGCGATAATTGAAGCTTTAGACCATCTTAATCTTCTCTAAAATTTTAAAAAAATTACCTAAATGCATTGCATCCTTAGTAGTACCAATATAATTTTTTTTAGCGTTAGGTTCCATATAAAATATTTGAATTATCTGAATTTAATTCGAATTTGAATTTGAATTTGAAGTTACAAATAACCATAATTTAAAATCTAATTTCAAACTATAACTTTCAGTTTGAGTTAAGAGGAGTCAGATTTTGAAATTAGATTTTAAATTATGGTCATTTGTACTTCAAATTCAAATTCAAATTCGAATTAAATTCAGATAATTCAAATATTTTATATGGAACCTAACGCTAAAAAAAAATTATATTGGTACTACTAAGGATACAATGCATTTAGGTAATTTTTTCTTAATTTTTAGAGAAGATTAAGATGGTCTAAAAATTCAATTAGCGCTTAACAGCTAGCCTGATTCAGAGATTTTTAGTTTAAAACTACCAACAACTTTTGGGCTGTTCTGTGTTAAAATGGTTGCATCAACATATTATTCACCACCATTAAAATCACCATTGACTTTAGATGTGTAAAAGTATTTTTAATTTAGACTTTGGGAGGCTTAGTTGTTAACACAGAAAAATTCGAAAAATAAAAAATTCGCTACAGTAGCTTAGTCGCCCTTTGCATGGGCGACTAGGCTCTTGTCGCCTCCTGTCCGGGCGATTAGGCCCCACCGACACCTAATCGCCCTTTGAAAGGAGATTACGGCATAAATCGCCCTCTGATCGGGCGACAAGGACTAATCGCCCATTTGTCGGGCGACTAGGCGACTAGTTCTGCAAATTTCGGAAACGGGCGGTTATTAATAAAAGTATAATAAAAAATTCGATTAAAAATAAAAAAAATTCTGCGAACAACGCCAGTGGGCCTCTCGTAATAAACAATGTGAAGGGCCCGTTTATCGCATGCAGGGAAGATCTATTAGCTAGTTGATCTAGCTTGTCAAAACTTCGTTAGCGAGTGACAATTCTTCAGTCATCCGATAAATAAGATAAGGAACGGGTATGGCCTCTATGGGCAAATTGTTCGCAAAATTTTGGCTAGAGCTTGAGAGTTCCGGAGAACGAAGTTTTCCATGAGTATGAGCGTCGAATGAAGTATGGTCGTCATGTATGGTTTATGATGGAGCTACCAGATGGAATTTGTATCACTCATAATGTTGAATAAAGTATGTGATGATTCTAAAAAAAAAGGAATTTTTTTGCTGCACTGTAAAAGAATCTACTCCCATTTTCATTTCCCCATTTTCAGCCCTTCATTAGTAGGAGTAGTAGTACAGGGCCAAGCGGGGCTTAAGATAGGGCACATGGCATAACCTACAGCTCTTTCTGCTTCTGGATCCTCTAGCATTTGCACAAGATTAATCGGAGCGCAGGGGCTTGAAATCCTCTAGCATTTGCACAAGATTAATCGGAGCGCAGGGACTTGAACAAGGTTTATACAGGCGAGGTTGATTCTGCAGGAGGACAGCACGGTGCCGTAATAACAATCGTATCAACAAAACAGCTCATGCTCTCCTCCATCTCCTGCCGTGTCCACAGACCTGCAAGACATGGCTGAGGTCAAAGCATTTATTTTGCAGGTCAATCTAGGATATATGCTCTCCTCCATCTCCTGCCGTGTCCTCCCGCGTCAATTGTACTAGGGTGCCCCGGCGCGCTACGCCGCGCCCATGAGAAAAAAGCACCTGCTCACGTTTTCAGTCGTTTGAAGTGTAAATACACAAAGCTCGAGAATTTTTTTTGCAAAACTGCCAAAGGATTTGTCTTTACTCAGGGAAAAATTGTTTGGAATGTAAATATAGAGAAGCTAAGGGACGTTTTGGCAAAAATGCCAACCTTAGGCGCGGCCGCACCTGCTCCACAATTTTATCATCTCCTCCTCGTTCACTCCGCCGTTCTGAGCGAAGAGAGCTAAAAGAGCTCCTGCGTTGCTCTTTTCTGGGCCTCTCTCTCTCTCTCTCTCTCTCATCGTTAGCGACGACGGGTCTATCAGCGGCGGCACCATGGCGTAGGGGGCGAGGAGGAGGAAGCAGGGCGCTCATGCGCTGCGATGCAGCGGCCCCCAAGCTCGTTGGTGCAACGATGCGGGGCTCGGGGTGAGGAGGCGGCAGCGCGAGCTCCGGGCTCGGTGGCGCAGCGGAGCAGAGGGGCTTGCTTGCAGCAGCAGGAGGCCGGATTGAGCTTCAAGGTCATTTTCTTTCAAATCGAATTGCTGAATCGGACTAAAATTGTTGTATCAACTTCTCAGCTATCATTTTTTTGAATGATTTGATTCATTTGAATCCTTCCTTTGTATCATTTGGATATTTTGGGTTCGAAATTTGCGGCATGTATTCTTATTTTCGATCTGGTTCTACGATGGAGAAGCATCCTCCTTTCTCTTCGGTCTTTCCGGTCGCCCCGAAACCATGCCCAGCCACCAGTCGATCTTTTGTGCGGCATGGCGGCCCACGGCCCGGCGGCAGCCCACGGCCTGGCGGCGGCAACCGACGTACGGCACCGACGTGGCGGCTGAGGAAGGTGGCCACATCGAGCTTAAAGCGACGCGGCTCCACCGAAAGCGAGCACGTCGTTCACATCACTGGGAGAAGCGGAATCCTTTGCTGTATCAGCTCTTTACTATTCTTTGGTGGATTGGAAGGTCAATCTAGAATAGACATGGCTGAGGTCAAAGCATTTGCACATAGAAACGTGTCCACAGGATTTGATCCACTGCAAGAAGATTCTGCAGTTCCAGGCCTGTATCCATAGGTTCTTGGTCGATGGATCATGTGGCTTTCTCCGGTTTTTCTTTCATTTCTTCGTTTGGCAAAACGAGGTCTTACGTGGTGAATTCGTTCTGTATATCTTTTCACTAATCGACTAATAAATATATGCTGTGCGTTGCGCAATATGCCCATATTGGCCAAACTCGTCCATCCTTTGGAACGAGAAACTTTTTCTAATCCTACATTAACTAATTAAACTGATCAATTCGGCAAAAAAAAAAAAGAACTGATAAAACTGATCATGGTCGAATTCCTGTGAAAATATTGTTTCCGAAGATAGCATCTTTCGTGCAAGTAGTGACACCAGGCATCAACAAGCATATATACATCGACTACACCAAAACAAATTCTAGACCTGCACACCACCAAAGACTGAACGAACACAGCTCACATTCGGGGTGTTCGGTTGGAGGATGCAGTTGCAGTTGCAGTTTCAATAGTGAGAGAGAACACTGTAGCGGAGGATTCGCGCACTGTAGCAAATGCGTTGACTGTAGCAGCAGCAGCAGCAGCAGCCGGCTGTTTTTCCGGCTGCCGAACACGCTGATTGTGGCTTGTGAGACCCGATCAGTCGTAAGCAATCCAATTGACACTGCTCCCATATGCAAAAACGTTTCTGCTTCAAATCACACAGTGGAGTGACAATTTTGAACACAAAAGTCAGGTCAGGCATAAGAAGGAAGAAATCCGTTTTACTCTCTCGAACAGTTCACTATGTTCATATTACCCTCTAAATAAAATGATAGCTCACTTTACTTCCTCAAACAATTCCAATCGGTGCAATATATACTTTTTTAGAGTTTCTCCTCTTTTTTTTTTTGTGTTTCTTGGCCTACAAGTGAAATTTGAACTCAAATTTTGCATTATGCATTCCCAGCAAATACATTTTACTCTCTTTTTTGTTTCAGTACTTGTAGAAATGGTGCAACAATTAAGTACCCTATTCTTCGGCGATGCGCACTCCTCTTCTTCCACCATTGCCTATGCATTCCCAGCAAAACACAGTACAGTACTGCAAAAGCTTGTTTTATTTTGTACCATCCCAACATGATACTGTATTAGGTAAGCCCAGTGTAAGTGTGTATAACAGTCTAAATCCCAACTAAAGTTAGATTTTATCATTTCTATTCTAATCCATGAGATCCAGCATGTTCGGGGTGTTCGGTTGGAGGATGCAGTTGCAGTTGCAATTTGAATAGTGAGAGAGAATACTGTAGCGGAGGAATCTGGCACTGTAGCAGGTGTGAGGAGGTGTAGCAGCAGCTGGCTGATTTTCAGCCAGCCGAACGCGCCCGTTCATCATACATGCCGGTCCCCAACTAATTTCTAATGCTAGCAATCAATTAGACTGAACCAATAGCGACACACACAACCACCACCCATTGATCAAGACAACGGCCCAGCACAATTTTTTACAGACAGGTAATAAAATCAACAAAAGGATGAAATAGGCAGAATGAAAAGGCAACAAGTGAATGCAATCTGTAAAACATAGATTATCGCCTAACTAGCCGAGGGATAAAACTGATTACTTTCTACTATCAGGGATTGCTTGCTTACACCGACGGATGATATCCATGCGTGGATTGGTCACTGATCGTCCGCGGGAGGCTGAGGAGGAAGCCCCAGGTCGCCGTCGTCGTCAGGTAGCAGCTCTTTCTTCAGCTCCGAGAGGTCGACGACGTGCCGGTACATGGCGAGCGCGAGCCGCTTCATGTGGCTCCACCCCGTGAGCTCCCTCTGGTGCCGGGCCTTGACGGCCTGCACCTCGGCTGCGCGCTGGGAATGTGCCTTCTGCAGCTCCGCCGCGAACCGGCTAGCCTCGTCGGCGAGCGCGGCGTTGGCCTTCTGGACCTCCTCCCTGAGTTGGCTCACCTGAGTCGCCTGGGCGGCGTGCGCGGCGTCGGTCAGTTGGAGGTCCTCGACGAGCCGAGCGACGTCGGCCGCGTGCGCGGCTCGCGCCTGGAGCTCCTCGTCGAGCCGTGCGACGTCGGCGGCGTGCGCGTCCCTCGCCGCCCGAAGCTCCTCGTCGAACCGCGCGAGTCAGCCGCGTGCGTGTCCCTCGCCGCCCGGAGCCCGTCGCCGAGCCGGGCGATCTCGGCCGCGTGCGCGTCTGTCGCAGCCCGCATTTCCATTTTGAGCCGCGCGATGTCGCCGTCGCGCGCCTGTAGCTCCTGCTCCTTCTCGTGGAGCTCCGCCTCGACCATCTGCGCCAGCCGGGACAACGTCGGCGTGGCGGAGCGGTCCCCGCCGCCGGCACTGCCTCCCGATCCCGCACGGCGAGCAGGACCCGTCGGCGTCGACATCGCGGCGTCGCATCGAGCGGTGGCAGCAGGCTCGGCCGACTTGCGCTTCCTCGACGGCTCGATCGTCCCTGGCTCCTTCTTCACCGCCGCCAGCGGCGGCGTGCGGCCGACGGGCGGGCTGCGGCGTGAGAGGAACTGCGTGACGTCGATGCCTGAGTCGCCGACCCTGTCCAGAAGCTTCTCAACGGCCGTCGCAGCGGCGGTGGTCAGCCCCGGCTTGCGGACGGCGACCCTGGTCGGCTTGCCCCACTTGACGGGGCACGGCCACGGCGCGTCGAGCGGCGCCTGGAGGAAGAAGAACTTGGACTTCCACCCGGCGTGGCCGCTGCCGGCGTAGTGGGACGGCTTGAAGTGGTGCCAGCCGGCGGCGTCGTCCTTGTGGGTGCAGACGGAGAAGAAGTGCTGGAACACGGAGAGCATGGGGTCGACGCCGGCGTCGCGGCAGAGGAGCACGAAGGCGGCGACGTAGCGCCACGCGTTGGGGGCCAGCTGCGCCGGCGCGAGGCCGTAGTGCCGGAGGAGCGCGGTGTGAAAGTCGTGCAGCGGGACGCGCATGCCGGCGTCGAGCGCATCGGCGTACACGCAGACGGCGCCCGAGCCCTCCGGCGGCGTGCGCGAAGTAGGGCTTGTACTCCTTGGGGATGCCGTGGTCGTCGCACAGCCGCCGGAGCGTCGACGACGCGGACAGCGTCGACTTGGTCCGCTCCGCCGCGGGCCACGAGAAGGCGGTGGCGGCGCCCTCGGCGAAGCAGGGCGAGGTGGCGGTGTCGTCAGGCTCTGTGTCCGCCACCGCGTCGAGCACGAAGAGGGAGGAAGAGGAGGCAGCGGCGGCGGCGGCTGACATCGCGGCAGGCTGGGTGGTGGGCGGCTTGGGTCGAGAACTGCCAGGCAGGAACTTGTACTGCGCCGCGGCAACTTTTCGGGCTCTACTTCACTGCTCTGCTCGGCTTGGCATGCCGGTGACGGTGCGGCCGGGAAACGCGGCGGGATTTGCGACACACTACAACGATCGTGGCCTGTGACGCCGGCGAAGGCGTAGCACGATTCCAAAATCTAAACCGTGCCGTGGCCCGTGGGCCACGGCGCACGATCCTGATAACTGCTTTGCTTTGGTGCCCGCTTGAACTTGGGCGCACATCGGCCACACGGACACGGCCTGCCTAGACCACGATCCGCCTAACTAGCTGAAGAAAAAAAAAACTAGCTGAAGAAGACTTTTTTTTAATCTTTAGCTGAAGAAAACTTGCGCGAGAACGCCGAAGAACAAGCAGAGGTAGCAGCTGATTGGTCAGGTACTGAGGTTTGACCTAGCGGAGTGATGAGAGGAGGGAAAGATCGGTTCAAAGATTTGCATGCATGCATGTGCCTGACATCGATCGATCCCTGTGCTTGACGCCTGTCGTGCCGCATGCATGCCAGGAGGGGAAGGATAGGGAGCACCTCCCGCAGGGCTACGGCTAGAGCTGAGGCTTGAGAAAGCCAATGAATAGTTTATGCGTGGAAGGTGCCTAGACTAGAGCATGGAGCACCGTTTTCTTTAGCAAGTTTAGCATGATTTGGAAGTCGGATCTGCCACATACTCTTATGATTATCAAGTTAACACCCTTGTCAACACTACATTAATCGAGAAAAATTTACAAAGATTACACATCTCTATAATTATAAAAGAAAAGATAGAACAAAATAAAATCCTACAAGATTTTTAGTCTAAAGGTTTTAGATTACCTACCACTAACAATATGAAAACTTAACCTATGATAGCATATAAAATTATAAACTACTATCTATATTAGGGACATAAACGCCATACCCCCAAGAGCCGCGCAATACGGCCCCAACACTCGGCCCAAGCATATCCAAATAGGAAAAATGCATAAAAAATAAATTGATAAAGAATGTGACTAGTATTTTTTGCGTGCAAAGTTTCAAGTTCTGATGTCTTATATATATTGTGATAAAATGCTGAAAATAACTATTTCATCGTTCGTAATGTGTTACCGACGAGATACATAGAATCATAGCATCTCAATCAAAATTGTTTTTGTCAGTGTGTTGAGGACAGTGTGTTGAGGACGGAACCAACATTTCTCAGTACTACACACAATTTTGTCCAAATTCTAATAAACCTTGCTATAGCTTGCCTTGCCTAGCTTGGCAAGAAATTAGATGTTGGTTGTTTGCTTTGTTGTCTCGGTGCTAGAAAAACATTGTATAACGATATATATATACATAAGAATTATTGGAACATTTAGGTCTTTACAACAAGCAGCAGCAATCGCAATCGTTTCGACTACTAAGAGGGTGTTCGTTTTCTTGAGTGCTAAACCTTAGCCATGTCACGTTAAAGAGAATATTAGTATTTAAAAGTATAAGAAAAAAAAAGAGAATCTCTGTTCAAGAATTAACGGTAGAGAATCTCTGTTCAAAAAGAGAAAAAAAACAAGACAAAAACCGGAGATGGTCGGTCCAAGAACAGTAGAGAATCTCTGTTCAAAAAGAAAAAAAAAAACAGCAGAATCATGTGCCCTTCTCTCTCCCGCCCTATGGCTAAGCACGAGGAGTAGACTTGACCTCTGTCACTGTAGCTTGATCTTCCACTGCCAAAAAGGATACGCGGGCGGCAACCATGGATTCTGCTGACAGCAGCTATCGTTTGCATTTCCAGCACGCCACGGCTGCTGCTGATTGGTTGGTTGCCAGCCCACAGGAGCAGCGGCTACACAAACGCGGGGCTACACATGCAATTAATTTTTGACAAATCGCTCGGTGGCCTCGTTTCCTTTTTTTTCGCGAACGTCTCGGCTACCTCGTTCTTGGCTTCGTGCCCTTGTCGCGCACTCGCCACCTCGCCTTACTTCGCCGAGAGCGCCGCGGCCTTGTCGTGGCCCGCGGCGGAGCGGAGCACGTCGACGCTGGCCGGCGGCCAGTGGAATCTCCGGGCGCTGTGCGACGACCACGGCGTCCCCAGGGAGTACACGCCGTCCTTCGCCAGAGACAAGGCGGCCTGCGCGGCGGACTGCCCCGCCGACACCATCTGCGTCTACGTCGACGCGCTCGACGCCGGCATGCGGTTCCCGCTGCACGGCTTCCACGCCGCCCTCCTGCACTACGGCCTCCCGCCGGCGCAGCTCGCGCCCAACGCGTGGCGCTACGTCGCCGCCTTCGTCGTGCTCTGCGAGGACGCCGCCGTCGAGCCCAGGCGGTCCGTGTTCCAGCATTTCGGGCTAGTTTGGTTGATGCCATGAGTAGCATGCCTGACAAAAAGAGGTGCCTGGTGAGGCACGACGCACTTGCCTGACCAGGCAAGCTGAGGACTCAGCTGTTTGGTTGCGACTCCCGTGCCTGAGAAGGAAACGCATAGCTGATATACGTTTTTTCATAAGGGGATACGTTAACATCCTTTGCTCTTCGACCCCTGCTTCGTTCTCATGGACCGCCTCCTAGCGGATCAATCTCCGACGACGATGCGCAGCTAGATGGATGCTAATGACAAATAAAACGGATTCATTAGCAACTGTAGAAAGCACAATGGCCTTCAATTTTGTTTGGTTCATGGTTTGTGTCACGAATTTCATGGATTTGCGCTTGGGCTTCAAAAGGGGAAAAAAGATATTTCATAGATGGAATTCATGGAATTTTGCGGATTTGTAGCAGCAAAAAGCAAGAGAGAAGTAGCAAGTAGAAGCAGGCGTAGCAGCAGCAGCAACAAGAAGCCCGACGCATGCTCGGAAGGTGCTGATACGCGTGATTAGGCTCAGGCACGCTTTGCTCGTCGCAGTGTTTCTCAGGCGTCCATTTTCGAGTGCCTGAGCCTGAGCCCCTGCCTGACTCAGGCGTGAAATGAGGGGAGCAACCAAACACTGACTGGATGAACTCAGGCATGCTCAGGCACAGGCAAATGTTGCTCAGGGTAGCAACCAAACTAGCCCTTCTTCTCGCTCTGCACCCATAAGGGCGACGCCGCGGGATGGCACCACTTGAAGCCCACCTCCGGCATCTCCTCCGATATGGTCACGCGGCGACTCTTCACCGGCAAGGTCTCCACGACCACGTACCTGGGATGGAAGTCCAGGTTCTTCTTCCTCCAGGCGCCGCCCAATGCGCCCTGGCCTTTTTTTTTTAGAGTTCTAGGGCCAAAAACGCCCCAGTCCATCATTGCATTGCAACTCAAGACCAGCGTTACCAGGTTTAAACATGATCCAAAAAACTCTTCCACACACGCACCCATGCGCTCATGCAGGTTCTCCACCTGACACTACAACCCACACACCCATTTCACTCCCGCTTCACCTGATTCAGACATCTTCAGTCCACACGGCTGAGGCGCCTCCATTCATCTTTTTGTCCTCCCCTGACTTGTTCGCCATCATCAGCAGCTCGTCTATCGCAGCCTCTCTGGTCTTCTTGCCACCTCTTCCAAAGTTGATAGATGGCACTCGAACGAAGGACACCACTTCAGAGGACATAGTAAGCTCCATTCTTTGATCATGGGGATGATTCTCCTCCAGGACCTCCTCGTATCCATCCATCTGCCATTCTGGAAACACAAGTGATTTCTAAGCTTCCATAACCCCCAGAGTACAGCTGAGCTAAAAATGTTACACACTAAATGCTTCTTTTCAGATAACCAAAATTTAGCTACCCCTTCAAAATTATCACCTATTCTAAACCCAAAGACCTCAGACAGTTCACTCCAGAGTCTATCAGCTACCACACAATCAAAAAACAAGTGATTTACACTCTCAGATTCACTGCAGAACAAACAAGTTTTGTCTTCTACCTTCCTTCTTTTTGCTAAATTATCTCTGGTCAGAACTTTGTTTTTTGACAGCAACCATAAGAAGATGTGTACTCTCGGGGGTATTCTAATCTTCCACACTGCAGGTGTGAAGATGGGGGTAACACCTCTGAAGTTGACTACTTTATATAGAGATTGGGTGGAATAAACCCCATTTGAAGACCATTGCCAGATCATACCATCCTCTTCACCAGTGAACTCAATAGTTGAGGCCACTTGTACTACTTCCTCCCACAATCTCATTACTCTATCGTCAACACATCTTCTAAATGTACACTTGAGGTTATTACCATCCCACAGCTCAGCTACAGTTCTATTCTTCTCATTTACAATTATATACACCTCCCAGAATTGTATAGCAAGGCTAGAAGAGCCCAGCCAGTTATCTTCCCAAAATTTCACATTCTTACCGTTACCTATCTTCCACCTAAAACCTGCCTTAGCCACTTGAGCTGCCCACAGGACACCTCTCCAAAATTGTGAAGTATTTTCCTTTTTAAAAGCAAACAGATTAGGGGCACCATTCTCATATTTAAAGTCCACTATATCCCTCCATAATTTCCCTTTACTAGAGTTATATCTTTTTATCCAAGATCCTAACAAGCAAATGTTTAAATCTCTTAAATCTGGAACACCCAAACCTCCAAACTCCTTTCTCATTGCCACACTTGGCCAGTTGGCTAAATGATAGCTCCTATGGCCATCTAAATTGTTCCATAAGCAGTGTGCCATATGTGCCCGGTGAAGTGGGGAAAGCCGAGTTGGATGGCCGTCCGGAAGCCGCCGGTGACGACCGACACGAAGAAGGCGATCGCAAAGCTCCTGGACAGGGTGGCGACCTCGGGCTCTGATGTCGCCATGTACCTATCCCGACGCCTGCCCGTCGGCCGCATCATCCCGGCGGTGAAAAGGGAGCCCGGGATCGAGCAGACGAGGAAGCGAAAGTCGCTGGAACGGGAAGAACCTGTCACCCCCGCTCGAAGCGACGCCCAGCCTTCAACGCCGCTGGCCGGTTCTTCTCAGGCAGTGGCAGGGCCGGTTAGCGGCGCCGGCGAGCGCTCCGCCACGGCGACGTTGTCCAGGTTGGCCCAGATGGTCGAGGCGGACCTCCACGAGAAGGAACGGGAGCTGCACGCGCGCAGCTGCGAGGTCGCCCAGCTCAAAGACCAGCTGCGGGCAGCGAGAGAAGAGCATGCGGCCGTCGTCGACGCGGCGAGAGACGCCCGTTCCCGGCTCGGCGAGGAGCTCGACGCGCGCGCGGCCGACGTCGCCCGGCTCAGCGAGGAGCTCGACGCGGCGAAGGATGCTCACGCATCCTACGTCGCTCGGCTCGGCGAGGACCTCCAGAAGATCAACGACAACCACGCCGCCGAGGTGTACCAACTCAGGGAGGAGCTCCGGACGACCAACGCCGCGCACGCCGACGAGGTGTGCGAACTCAAGGAGCAGCTGCAGAAGGCGCGGTCCGAGGTGCAGGCCGTCAGGACCGAGCACCAGAGGGAGCGCATGGAGTCGAGCCATCGCGCGCGGGGCATGTACCGGCACCTCGTCGACCTCGCCACAATGGTGCACGAGATACTACCCGATGTGTCTTGTGAGGATCAGTGACTGACTCTACTCGGTATGCATATGGATGCTCTCCTTTTGGGTAAGCAAACAATCTGTGATAGAAAGTATTCCTGCTTCATATATGAGCCTTTGCTTCTGCGATTCATTCTGTCTGTTCAGCTTGCAAGATACTACTACTCCTTTATGTTTTCCTTTTTAGAAAATGGCATGTTTTCTTGATCGATATACGGTGACAGACTCAAATGGCATCATATCACACTTAATTCACTCCACTCCGATTACTATATTGGTTAATTTTGATCTCAATAATTAGAATCAGTTTTTATACAACAGATTTGAGCAGGCATTTTTGGAAACCTAGATTTTAAGTTGTTACAGAGAATTTCTGGTTTTCGTGTAAGCAACCAATCTCTGACAGGAAGTAATCGGTATTATACTGCTACTTAACGTGTTGCTTTTTTGTTTCATTCAGTCTGTTTCAGCTTGCAACATATTTAGTACCTCTTCCTCGCAAAAAAAATATATATTTAGTACCCCGTATAAGAATTGATCGATGGGTAGTCGTTAGAGTGAAATTGTATCATATATAAGAACTGTCTAATATATTATTAAGTGGTTGTTTTCATAGAAACATATTTCGGTAGGGATATTTGCAAAACTAGGTTTAAGTTACAGAGAATCTCTGGTTTTAGGGGAAACTAGTAAAAATGCACGTGCGCCACGCACGTGTCCGTCCAAATGACATCACTTGGCAGGACTTTATTATACAAAGAAAATAATATGATGTACCGTGTACGTATCATAAAAAAAACACACTTCTCACACATCATATTTCTTTTATTCCTCGTGCTTTGAAGAGCTCTGAAATGAAAACATTAGTTTATTTGAATGCCTAAAAAATATAGGTGCAACCATAATACAATCCCATGCACTACTTGAAAAAGAAAAGATACAGATTTTCTAAGCTTGAGCCACCATAAGAAGAGCATCAAACATAAGATTGTTATAACGTAGCATTTTACTTAATTTGAGGATACTAAACACTTTGCGACCTTGCAAACAGAGATACCCTGTTGAACAAGATATGTACTGAATTGAATTTCATTTCCAACTGAAAAAACATAGATATGGACTAAACTGAACTTCATTTGCAATTGAAAAAAACATAGATATTATTTTGAAACTTCCCTGCTGGCCGTGATCTGAAACATATAAAGACTCTGCTGAGAAATGTAAATTGTTTAGTAATGACGAAGCATATAAAGACTCTGCAAGTCTCAGACGACTCTTTAAATAATGATTATAAACCTATACTTGTAATATAAATCACTGTTTAGATTGCTTATGCTTAGTTAAGGTTCCTCGCAAAAAGGAGAAAAATATAAGCAAAAATTAGAGGGTACAAATATTATCGAAATAATGTGCTGACCTAAATTACAGCAGATAATTTGAAGGATTCATACAAAAATTTCTGTAGTTAAAACCGAAGTGGAAAAAAAGTTCATTACCCAGATGAAATTACAAAAATCCTCTCCTCCTGTCACTTTCCAGGCTTGCTCCTACCTTCTCTGCCCTACGTAGCACATATCGCAACCATTAGTAGACAGGCAACATGAGGTCAGAAAATAACATGAAAAGTTCTGCCTTAATGCCACTGCATTACCTGAATCAGTCGCTTTGACAGCCTTCAACTCAGAACAATAGCATCAGAAATGAAGACTAAACAAAGCTCCAAAAATCGTGCCATGTGATTGCACACCGAGTTAACACTCGGATCCACACCCAAGGACGAACAACACTGATCGAATCCCCATCTACCCAAGAACAAAGAATTCTGGAAGCGGACGAGCAGATTTGGAAGGATTGCACTCACTTGCTTCTCCTGCCCCTTGAGGCTGTTCCGCACCAGCGCGCCGCGCGCCAGACGTGCACCGCCGATGCAGGTCACCCCTGCCGCGCGCCAGACGTGCACAGCCGCCATCGTCGCCGACATCTTGTCTTGCCTCCGCCATCGCTTCTCGCGCCGCCGCCAATGGGTGAGTCATGAGTAGATGGACGCCGACCTCCACGAGATCAGGATCGAGGCGATAGGCATCGCCAAGGAAAGGCAGGTTCAAACATGTCGTTGATTTGGAAGGAGAGCATGAACATCGTGATTTCGGGAAGGAGATCATTAATTCGGGAAGGAGACCACCAGTCATTCCATTCACGGTGGTGGGTGCAGGGGTGGGTAAACTTTTTCTCGAGTGAGATTAGCGTCGGAAACGAGGTCTGAAACGTGTGCAAATTGTGTCCTCGGTGACACTCGGGTGACAATCTGGTGACATAGTGGACCCATATTTTTGATCTAACGGCTGCGATTAGAGGGTGGGATTTAAATCGTTGGTTGATATACAGGTGGGTAACATCTGACAGGGTAAAACCGATTTTCCTCGCAACTGGTTCTTTATTGGTTTAGATTGCTTCTCCTGCCCCTTGAGGCTGTTCCGCACCAGCGCGCCGCGCGCCAGACGTGCACCGCCGATGCAGGTCACCCCTGCCGCGCGCCAGACGTGCACAGTCGCCATCGTCGCCGACATCTTGTCTTGCCTCCGCCATCGCTTCTCGCGCCGCCGCCAATGGGTGAGTCATGAGTAGATGGACGCCGACCTCCACGAGATCAGGATCGAGGCGATAGGCATCGCCAAGGAAAGGCAGGTTCAAACATGTCGTTGATTTGGAAGGAGAGCATGAACATCGTGATTTCGGGAAGGAGATCATTAATTCGGGAAGGAGACCACCAGTCATTCCATTCACGGTGGTGGGTGCAGGGGTGGGTAAACTTTTTCTCGAGTGAGATTAGCGTCGGAAACGAGGTCTGAAACGTGTGCAAATTGTGTCCTCGGTGACACTCGGGTGACAATCTGGTGACATAGTGGACCCATATTTTTGATCTAACGGCTGTGATTAGAGGGTGGGATTTAAATCGTTGGTTGATATACAGGTGGGTAACATCTGACAGGGTAAAACCGATTTTCCTCGCAACTGGTTCTTTATTGGTTTAGATGAGAGTATCCCAACAAAGTTTACAATGTCTACTTTTCACATCTCTAATTAAGTGTGGTTCATTCTTTTGCGGTTTTGCCTCGAGACATTAGTTCCATGCTCAAAACTATTATATTACCTCATTTTTTTTGTTGCGATTACACAGTACAACTCAGACACTCACAACGCACGCACACTCAACCTTATGAACGCACATACGCAAAACCTACCCCTATGAGCATCTTCAAAGACTGAGCCGGCAAATCCTCGAAATTGACGAAGTCACAACTGGCGTCTCGCTGTCGACGGCCACGTCACCTACCGCTGAAAGCACAAAGCCGTTAAATCGTAGAAAATTCGCTCCCATGAAGAGTCGAAACTAGGACCTCAGAGGTGCTACTCGGATGCTTTAACCGCTAGGCCAAGACCCCTTTCACTATATTACCTCAATTTGATTGCTTTGATCCATGTATTCGATGCTAAAGATTGGAACTCCTCTCAAACTTGGTCTCTTTCTTTTTCAGAATCAGGGAGCAGAATCGTTTTGCAGATGGGAGCAGTTAGGATGGAGGATTGCTTGCTTGCGATTGTGGCCTGTGTTCCCATCCTAATTGCAGTAGCTGGAATCCATTCATGTTCGTTCAGGCTTTGGTGTTGTGTTTCTCTTGTTATGCTAGATGTTCATATGCTTGTTGGAGCTTGGTAGTCTTCTGAAGCAGTACTATTGTGGGCTCTTTTGGGAAACAAAAAATTCATAGGAATTTCATTGTAATCACTTTAACTATTGTGTTTGTGTGATTAGGAAAAAGTCCGTGTTCCAAAGGATGGCCAATGTAGCTATTTCGGTTCATTTCAATTGTGCATTTACATACATTACCTGGCCAGAGCACCGGCTATTGATTGATGAAAGCACAAACTATAGCGCCGTCATATAATTTGATTAATATCTTTGCACATACGAGGCTGGGATGTTCGAAAAGAAAAAAACATACGATGCTGGGTGTATGTACATCAGCGTACGTGCACGGTGGAGATCGACGAGTAAAGCATGCATGAGGCTTTGTAGGGCGCCGGAAATGAAAAGGCTGGACTTGTCGCTGGCATGATATGAAATGCACCGAGTTCTTTGCATGATGAAACGGCGAGCCGCGGTGTCTGGGCTGGGCTTTGCTGCTTGAGGTGATAACAGCACAGTTCGGCCTCTCGTAGCAAACAAAGTGGGGAGTGCTTGGTTCACAGCCACAAATCGCCACAACCGAACCTTTGGCAGCCAACGAAAATTACGGCGGTGCTTGGTTCCACGCCGAACGTTATGGCCGCCACACTTTCTCAGTTCATTTCCGCGCCGAAGTCGTGGCGCCCAGATTCCTCGCCGCAAGTTCGGCTGCACCCAACGTTCGGCGTGGTAATTGGAGGCGGGCATCCAAACAGGCCCTCAACGGTAACTTTCTTTTTCAGTTCACCATTTTCAGCTCTTCACCTAGTTCTTGAGCAGGCCACGCGGGGCTTAAGAATGTTTCTTCTGGATTCGCCACCATGTGAACAGCATCAATCGGAGCTTGCAGAAGGTTTCTACGGGCAAAAATGTTGTTTCGTCGTTTCCACACTATACGCAAAATCTACGTACAGGAGCAAGTAGTAATAACAATCGTATATATCGACTGCCGTTCCTGCCGCTTCGCTGTGATTGATGTGCTGCTGCAAGTCCCATCGCCAGGGCGCCATATTTCACGGAATACGGGCCTGTTCGTTGGCTCTAAATTTTAGACGAGAGAGAAAAAATTCTTACTATTTAGAAGTACTAAACAAAGTCTATTTACAAAACTAACTGCAGAACCCCCCATCTAATTCGCGAGACGAATCCAACGAGGGTAATTATACGGCGATTAGAAGACAGTTACGTAGCATCACTGTTCCAAAATATATATTAATTAGGCTTATTAGATTCGTCTCGCGAATTAGAGGGGGGATCGTGACATAGGTTTTGTAATTAGACTTTGTTTAGTACTCCTAAATGGTAAAAACATTTTCTCTCTCATCTAAAAATAATAGGCAACGAACAGGCCCTACGCCATATTTCACGGAATAGACATGGGCATTGGAAGGTCGGTGTTCGTTTCTCGAGACTTAATTTTAGGTCGCCTAAAATTTTATCATTTAAAGGTATTAAATAAAGTCTAATTAAAAAACTAAAACTTTGTACTAATTCACGAGACGAATCTAATAAAGGTAATTAAGACATGATTAGATGATAGTTACTGTAGCATTACTATAGCAAACATAGCTTAATTAGGCTTATTAGATTCGTCTCGCAAATTAACACACATCTGTAAAAAAAAATTATACTTAGACTTATTTAATACGCCTAAATAGTAAAATTAGTTTTGATATGATCTTTAGCCTAAAAACACGAATACCTCTTACATTGCGTCAAGTCTTCTTTGGTCGTCGTGCTGTAGATGGCTGAGGTAGGCAAAGCATTCGCACATAGGGGCAGGAGACAGCGAGAGAGAAAGAGAGGGGTGTCATAGGATTTGATCCACTGCAAGAAGATTCTGCAGTCGATGGACCATGTGGTTTTCTTTCATTTCTTCGTTTGGCAAAACGAGGTTTGATGTGGTGAATTAATAAGCATGTCTTTTTACTACTTCCTCCGTTCTTAAATATAAGGCTTTCTATCATTCAAATACGGAAATAGTCAATGTGTCAAAAGACTATCGTGCCCTTTATTTTTAACTCAACCCATCTCTCCACCAATCCTCTCACTAACCTCAGAGTTTGTCCTATATGTAAAACACCTTATATTTAAAGAAAAATTTCAAACTCCAAAACACCCTACATTAAGAGACAGAGGTAGTAGTATTTTTCTTCCACTAAATATAGGCAGTGCATATGCCCATATTGGCCAAACTCGTCCATCCTTTGGAACACGAGAAACTTTTCCTAATCCCACGTTAACTACACTGATCATGGTTGAATTCCTGTGAAATTGCAGCCTAATGAAGGCTTCAATCGTCCTGTTCAACTACACCACAACACTGTAGCAGATGCTGAAGAAATAACTATAAATAAGAAATAACTGCGAACATATTGCAGCAGGACAAACTGAATATTGTTTCAGAAGATAGCATCTTTCGCACTAGTGTACTCCTACGTGACACCAGGCATCGACAAGCATATAAACATCTACGACACCAAAACAAATTCTGGACACCACCAAAGCCTGAACGAACACAGCTCACATTGTGGCTTGTGAGACAATCAGTCGCAAGCAATCCAATTGAGCCATCCGCCTATCCCTAACTGCTCCCATCTGCAAAAACGTTTCTGCTTCAATACATGGACCGAAACAATCACACAGTAGGGTGATAAATTTGAATACAAAAGTAATGGGCCATGCAAATGAATGGTAAACCTTTTTTTTCTTTGAGCTGCGCAACTAGACAAACTTCCTAAAACTGATGTTAGGCTGACTTCTGAGAAAATTGAACTCTGTTTGGATACGTTATGCCAACTAATCTCACAGAAAATTCTGAAAAAGGACTAGCCATGTGAAATGGTGCAACAAAGTACGCTATTCTTCGGCAATGCGCACACCTTTTCTTCAACTTCTGCTCAAAGGAGATGTATTATGCATTCCCAGGAAAATATACAGTACTAGCAAAAGCTTGTTTTATTTTGCACCATCAAACATGATACTATTAAGTAAACCCAGTGTAAGTATGTAACAGTACAAATCCCAACTATGTATGTTTTTATCATTTCTGGTCCTGGAGATACTAGTCTGTTTTCATCATTTCTAATCCTTGAGATCCAATTTGTTCATCATACATGCAAGTAGTCAACTATAAGTTCTAATAGCAATCAATTAGACTGAATTAATAGTGATACATTTCACCCTATCAGAGCACACAACTAGTCGTTGATGACGAAAACAGCCCAGTATAATTCTGCAGAGGTAATAAAATCAACAAAAGGATGAAACAGGCAGGATGAAAAAGCAACAAGTTAATGCAATATGTAAAACATGGTAATTTTCTACTATCAGAGATTGCTTGCTTACCAAAAGGACGAAATCCATGCATGGATGAGTCACTGATCCTCCGCGGGAGGCTGAGGAGGAAGCCCCAGATCGCCGTCGTCGTCAGGTAGCTGCTCCTGCTTCAGCTCCGAGAGGTCGACGACGTGCCGGTACATGGCGAGCGCGAGCTGCCTCATTTGGCGCAACCCCACGAGCTCCCTCTCGTGCTGGTTCTTGACGGCCTGCAACTCGGCCGCGCGCTCCGACTGCGCCTTCTGCAGCTCCGCCGTGAATCGGCTTGCCTCGTCCTCGCGCGCTGCGTTGGCCTTCTGCAGCTCCTCCCTGAGTTGGCTCACCTCGGCGGCGCGCGTGGCGTCGGCCTGCTGGAGCTTTCCGTCGAGCCGAGCAACGTCGGACGCGTGCGCGTCAGTTGCTGCCCGGAGCTCCTCGCCGAGCCGAGCGATGTCGGCCTCGCGCGCGGCTCTCGCCGCTCGGAGCTCCTCGTCGAGCCGCGCAACGTCGGCCTCGCGCGCGTCCATCGCCGCCCGTAGCCGGGCGACCTCTGCCAAGTGGGCGTCTCTCGCCCCCCGCATTTCCTTCTTGAGCCTGGCGACCTCGCCGTCGCGCGCCTGCAGCTCCTGCTCCTTCTCGTGGAGCTCCGCCTCGACTATCTGCGCCAGCCGGGACAACGTCGCCGTGGCGGAGAGCTCGCCGCTGCCGGCGCTGCACGCCGGTCCCGCACGACGAGCAGAAGCAGAACCCGTCGGCGTGGCCGTCGCGGCGTCGCATCGAGCGGTGACGGGCTCCGCCGACTTGCGCTTCCTCGTATGCTGCTCGACTGTCGTCGTCCCCGGTTCCTTCTTCACTGCCGCCATCTCCGGGGAGAGGTGGTGGACTCTGCGGCCGACGGGCGGGCTGCGGCGGGAGAGGAACTGCGCGACGTCGATGCCGGAGTCCCCCACCCTGTCCAGAAGCTTCTCGACGGCGGCGGAGGCGGCGGCCGTCAGCCCCGGCTTGCGGATGGCGACACGCGTCGGCTTGCCCCACCTGACCGGGCACGGCCACGGCGCGTCCGGCGGCGCCTGGAGGAAGAAGAACCGGGACTTCCACCCCTGGTACCTGGTCTTGGACATCTTCCCGGTGAAGAGGCGGCGATTGCTGCTTCTGTTGGAGTTGTCGAAGGGCTTGAAGTGGTGCCACCCCGCGGCGTCGCCCTTGTGGGTGCAGACGGAGAAGAAGTGCTGGAACACGGAGAGCATGGGGTCGACGCCGGCGTCCCGGCAGAGGAGGACGAACGCGGCGACGTAACGCCACGCGTTGGGCGCGAGCTGCGCCGGCGCTAGGCCGTAGTGGCGGAGCAGGGCCGCGTGGAAGCCGTGCAGCGGGACGCGCATGCCGGCGTCGAGCGCGTCGGCGTACACGCAGATGGTGTCGCCGGGGCAGTCCGCCGCGCAGGCCACGTTGTCGTGGGCGAAGTACGGTTTGTACTCCGTGGGGACGCCGTGGTCGTCGCACAGCCGCCGGAGCGTCGATGTGCCGGACAGCGTCGACTTGGTCCGCTCCGCCGCGGGCCACGAGAAGGCGGCGGCGGCGGCGCCCTCGGCGAAGTAGGGCGAGGTGGCGGTGTCGTCGGGCTCCGCGTCCGCCACCGCGTCGAGCACGACCAGGGAGGAGGAGGCGGCGGTTGACATCGCGCCGGCCGGCAAGGTTGTGGTTGACGGTACAAGGAACTCGGCCGGGCGACACCCGAGTATTTCACTGGCTCTGGGAGGACGACGGTGTGGGCGGTGAGGCCGGAAAACGCGGCCGGATTTGCGAGGAACAGAACAAACTCTGATCGTGAGTGAGGCGGGCAAACTACCGGAATCGAAAATCCAAACGAATCGTCCCGCGCGCACGATCTTTTTACAAACTGCTTTGCTCTCCCGCGTGAACTTTTCGCGCCCGTCCAGCACTAGTGCCTGTGTCGAGCAGTGAAAGAAAACCCAGGAAAACCGGTCGAAAACCAATAAAACAGGTCCGGTTTGCCAGGTTGGCCAGTTTTTGAACTTGAAAGTTTGAAAAATAACAAGACAAAATTGTAAAGGAAAACTGGAACGGAAACTAATCAAGATGGTGTGAAAATATTTTGAAAACATTTGAGATTGCCCGTTAAATTTTTTTTTTGAAACATAAACACGATAGAGAAAAAAAAAGAAATTCACTTTATCTACATACCGTCGTCGTCTCGCAGTCTCCTTCCTCTCCATCATGAGCCCAATCTCCTCCTCCAAGGTTTCCTATTTTTTCACCATTTTCATTTTCTTTATTTTCTGCCTGGTTTTCAACAAAAACGGATTGGTTTACCGAAAACAGCCGGTCCGTTTTCAGTATCTACGGTTCAAATTTTGGAATTTGAACTTCGGGCAGTTTGGTCGGTTCCATCGATATTTCAAACGCTGGGGACGAGGCCACGCACCACCGTACCAGCGGTTCCCCGGCCAAATAGCAAGAGCGCGAAGCGGATGGGACCGAGGCGAAGATGGAGGCGGCAGCTGACATTGCAGTAGCTGCTGCAGCCTGCAGGGCTACGGCTGCAGCGCTACGGGCCTTGTTGACGAAGATCTTTCTACTTTGAACCGGACAGTATTTCTGAGCATGAATACAGCTCGCAAAACAATCACTGACCCTGGAGCGGCCAGTATTTCACCAGCTTCTCACGGGTCCAATCCAAGCTCTTGCACAGTTCCATATTTTGGTCTGGACCCTTTTTTTTTTCTTGATAAAAAATTAGGCACCTGGAAAGTAGGCATGCGAATTTTGGAAAACCTATTTTTTTGCAATAGAAAACTTGCCACCTTGATAAATTTTCAGAGGGCCCCCAAACTTGAGATCTTTCTCACCTGTATAGCCATGTTCAGATAATCCTCTATCTGTGTGTGTTTAGCATACTTCTCCACATTTTATGTTTTTCAGTCCAATGGAGTGCCACTATGGATCTTGCTTGTCTTAATGTTCTTCACTGGAGTATTGTTTAATGTTCTAAAATGATCCATCTTATCACTAAAACTATTTTTTCATTTATTTACAACTTTTACCCACTTTATCCTTGGATAATATGTGGTGCAAACTCAACTCTAAGTGGTGGAAACTAATTTTAAAAATGTACCCAGAAGTTTTCAATATAAATTCTAAAATTTATATTAAGAGATAAAAAATGATAAGTGGAAAAGGAAAAAAAAAGCATACCGTCGTCCTCTTGCACCATGGTTTATCCATTTTTGCATCCTTGTACTTCCCCTCTACACAGATAATTGAGAAATGAGAAGCAGAGATGATAAAAGTATATTAGAAATAGAGAAATATGCATTAGAAAGTGAGTAGTAAGTATTTCGAGAAGCTTGAGCATAAGTTAAGACGGGCCAATCAAAACGTATATTTTTTAGTGATTTATTAGTACAAATAAATGATTCATTTGTGCAAATAACTAGTTGATTAGTTGATTACTATTCGATAAAGCATTTTGCGAAAAGGCGCGCGCGCGTGTGTGGGTGGTGGTGGGGGGGGGGGGGGGGGGGGGGGGGGGGCAAAGCCCCTTTTACATCTATGCTGCCCCTGACCGGCACCCTCCAACCTCGTCCATGCCGTCCCAATCGCTAGAGAAGGCCAAACCACCGACGTGCCCCTAGCTAGCCGAGCTGCTAGGGTGATAAGCCGCGATACTAGAAGTCGCACTCAGCTAGCGAATGCACCACATGTTGGATGCTTCAGTCCATATGAAGTGGTCGCCGCGAGACGGAGGAGGAGGACGCCGCAGTCGTCGTCCCGATCGTCGTCCATATCTCGTTCTGGATGGTCGAGAAGACGCTGTCGTCGACGGCCTCGATTGCATCTCCTTTCGCAAACTTCTTCGGCGGCTATGATGGCCACGACAGCGTTCAAGTCTCCACTGCGTGCTTGGCTCTCCGGTCTCCACTACCTGTTTTCAGCGAACTTGTTGGTTTATCGTGAAAAAGGAGCGGTTTAGTGGCAAAACCGCTTAGTTTACCGGACTCGCTTATTCAAATTTCAAAATTGAATTTAGGTGGTGTTCGGTTCACTTTAGAGGGATATAAAGGGGTCACATCAAAGATGCCGGCAGCATTTATGTGTACTAAACAAAGTCAAATTACAAAACTAAGTTCAGGACCCCCAATCTATTTCGCGAGACGAACGTAATGAGGGTAATTAAGCCCCGATTAGACGATGATTACTGTAGCATTACTGTGTCAAAACATTGATTAATTAGGCTCATTAGATTCTTCTCGAAAAATAACGCCCGTCTGCAGAAAGGTTTTGTAATTAAATTTTATTTTGTACCCCTAAATAGTAAGATTCTCTTTTACTTTAGAGGGGTATAAAGTTTAGAGGGGTTTTAGAGGAGGAACCGAACGCGCCCTTAATCGTTTTATTGAGCGATCGGTTTTCAAACTGATAAACTGCTGGGTTTCGATTTGAACGGTTCTATTACTTCTATAGGTTTTGTAAAACTTGTTCGTAGGTCGTAGCGATGCCGAGCCGCAGCCGTAGCCTGCAGCACCTCTTCCCTACTTCGGGCCTGTTCGTTTCCTCCCCTCTAAATTTTAGACCCGTCATATCAAAAAGAATCTTTACATTTAAATTTTTTTTATTAGTTTAATGACAAAACCTATGTCACGACCCTCCCTCTAAATCACGAGACGAATCTAATGAGCTTAATTAATCTATGTTTTGCTACAGTAATGCTACAGTAATCATCTTCAAATCGCGTCATAATTACTCTCATTAGATTCGTCTCGCGAATTAGACAGGGGTTCTGAAGTTAGTTTTGTGATTTGACTTTTTTTAGTGCTCTTAAATAACAAAATTCTCTTTGATATGACCCCTCTAAAATTTAGCACGACGAAACGAACACCCTCTTCTTCCCTTTTCATTGGCCCCCGCATAAGTGCCATGTCCCCACATTGACGCCTCAGGCAAGCACAGGGATCGATGGATCTCAGGCATTGAGGCATTGAAGCTATTACTTCTGTCCTTTTATATAGGGTATTTTAAGGTTTGAATTTTTCTTTAAATGTAAAGCATTTTAAGGATAAGATAAACTTTATAATTAGTGACAGAGTTGGTGAAGAGATAAGTTAAGATAAAAATAAGAGGTATGTTGGTTTTTTAACATCTTAACTATTCTTGTGTTTAATGCTAGAAAGTCCTATATTCAGAGACAGAAGGAGTAGTATACGTTTCCATAAAGAAAAAGCTAGTATACGCAATCTCTCGTGCTTTCAGTTCAGTCTCATCAGTCATCACTCCGATGGGTCAAATCTTTCAGCTCAGCTCTCAGCTGCTGTCTCGTTCTTTTGCATGCCATTCGAGTACTACTCCTCCCCCTCAAAAAAAAAAAAAATTCGAGTACTACTACTACTACTTTTTCCTATCGCCAGTTCGCCACCTCGCAACCGCCGTCGACCGCAACCTTGCCTGCCGGCCCGAGATGTCAGCCGCTGCCTCATCCTCCCTCGTGGTGCACGACGCGGTCGCGGACGAGCTCGATACCGCCACCCCGGAGCTGGCGAAGGTGAAAAGCGAGCCCGTCGCCGCCGCCGCGGGGACCGAGCAGACGAGGAAGCGCAAGTCGCCGGAACCCGCCACCCCTCGACGCGACGGCGTCGCGGAGACATCATCGCCTCTTTTTCCTGCTGAGGCAGGACCGGCGGCAACCAGCAGCGCCGCCGGCGGCGAGCTGCGGACGTGGTCTCGGGTGGAGCGATTGGTCGAGGTGGAGCTCCACGCGAAGGAGCAGGAGCTGCAGGCGCGCATCGGCGAGGTCGCCCAGCTCAAGGCGGAACTGCGGGCGGCGAGAGACGCGCACGCGGCCGAAGTCGCTCGGCTCGGCGAGGAGCTCCGGGCGACGAGGGAAGAGCACGCGGCCTACGTCGCCCGGATCCACGAGGGGTGCCGGGACACCCTGTCCCACATCGCTGACGTTGAGGCGGCGAATGACGCTCTCATGGCCAACTTCAGCCAACTCAAAGAGTTGCTCCTGAAGGCCAAGGCCTATGCGTACCAACTCTGGGAGGAGCTCAAGAAGGCGCGATCCGAGCACGCGGCGGAGATGCGGGCCGTCAGGTTTGAGCACCGGAGCGAGCTCATCAGCCTCGAGCACCAACGCGCCGTCGCACGCAACGAAGGACTCGTCGCGGGGTTGCGCCACATGAGGCGGCTCGCCGTCGCCAGGTACCCGGACGTCGTCGACCCCACGGAGCTGAAGCACGACCTGCTACCCGACCACGACGACGACGGCGGCGGCGGCGGTGTGGGACTTCCTCCTCAGTCCGCCGCGGATCATTAGTGACTCCTCCATATGCATGGATATCATCGTTGTGTGTAAGCAACCTGTCTCTGAATCTCTGAGATAGAAAGCAAGTATTCAGTGTTACTATTACTACATGCTTTTGCCGATTCATTCTTCTGTCTGTTTCAAATTTTGTGTTCCCAATTCCTTACTTTTTTTGTGTTCATCCTGCAACTTCAGTATTATGTCCGTGTTGTTCATCCTGTTGCCACGAGGCATTCATTACTTTTATGTTCAAATTTATCACCCCGATTTGACTCCTTTGATGATTCCCCCAAAACATTAATTGTAAAAAAATGACTGCTTTGATCCATGTATTTGGATTCTGAAAATTTAACTATTGTAGCACTTGGTCTATTTTTTCAGAGTCAGGAGCAGAAACCTTTTGCAGCTGGGAGCAGTTGAGATTGCCTGCGACTGAGGTCTCACAAGTTTATGATGTGGACTGTGTTCCCATGCTGGTTGCAGTAGCTGCGTCCTGCGTTCTTCTTTTCTTTCTGGCTTTGGGTGGTGTTCAGATCCAGAATTGTTTTGTTGTTGTGGTTCCTGTTGTTCAAACCGCTATGCTAGCTGTTCGTATGCTTGTTAGTGCTTTGTGTCACTTACTACTGAAACGAATGTTGCTAATCTTCTGAAATACTATTAAGGCCTTTACTGGAATTGCAACAATTTCACAGGAATTTCACACTGATTCTGATTGGTTTAATTTTCGTGAATAAGTTTAAATCTAAGTTCAGTAGCTAAAAAGCTGATACTCTCTCAACCATTATTAAATCAGTTTTCTCTTCTATCCCTATTTATTATATGTCACATGTTCTTTTGCCAAAACCTCTTATTAATAATTTGACAGGTATAATGAGACATTTCTGGTGTAAACCACACAACAGCAATAAGCCCCTTTGCCTCAGCCTAGGACAATTTTTTCCTACCAAAAGGTGCTGGAGGTTTAGATACATTATTTATCATGTATTTCCTTACTTTAAAATTGAACTCCCAGTCCAAGATTTCGGTCCATGGGTACCTGTTCTCCAGAAAGAAGACTTGGGAAGTATTTGCTTCTTGAAATTTGTGACCATAAAATATATTCTCCATGCAAGGCCTGTAACAAAGGACTCATTTAAAGAGCAAAGGTCTCTGAAACCAATTTTTCTTTGGAATGATCATTGGTGCCCCATGTGCTAGAATATTTATGATCATATTTTGTTTAATGCTGTCCACTCATATTTACCATCTAATGTTTCTGATTTATGGTTGTACAATCCAAAGAGATGGAACCTTGATCTTTTGAACTCCATTTTCGATGCACAATTTATTAACTCTGTTTTGCAGATTCCTTTACCTCAATTAGGGGAACAAGATTTGCTCATCTAGAAGCCTCATATAACAGGTAAGTGGACAGCACAAAACTCTTATAAAGCTTATCCATGGAAATAAAATTCAAAGAGTGGTAAATGCTGTTAACCTCTCCCCTCAAGCTTATGTTATTAACTTGGTTCGCAAAAGCAAGAAAATCCTACCAAGAGTACAAAGTTTTATCTGGAGGCTCATGACCAAAAACATTGCTTCATCTAACCGTGTTAATAGGAGAGTTAGCAAAGCAAGGTCTCCTCGTGCACGAGAGGTGGTGCTATAGAAAATGATAAACATTTTTTTAAAATAAGTTGTAGTTTGCCAGAGCTGTGTGGTTTTGCCTCTCCGCTAAGTCAGGCTCTTGTGCTCATATTCTCTATTTCATATTCAGCATGCTAAATTCTTCCGAAGATATTGACTTTATTTGTTACATACTTTGATTCATTTGGAAAAGCTAGAAATGATCTCAAATTCCAAAATAAGCAGTTATCTGTTCTTTCTGTCATTTTTCAGGCCAAACATTGAGGAGGAATTGCAGTTTAATTTAACATAAAGCTCTTCCTTATCAGGAGAACAATATTTCTATCTCTAACTGTATTTGCAGGTCTGATGCATTCCTTCACAATAATGAACAGGCTGGGCTTGGAATTTATTTCAGTGGCTCTGAATATCAGTTCTAGTATTGGTCGTTGCATATCCAAGCAAAAACAAACCTAGCAAGATCTGTACATCATGCTGAAGCATTGAGCTTGCTTTCAGGAATTATCATTGCAAAACAGCTGCAGATTAAAAGATGGTTCTTTTCTATCGGACTGCAAGTCCCTTGTTGGTTTTTTTCAGGATGCTCATCATGGTAGACCAAACTAGAGAATGCTACATGCAGTCAAAGATGTGAAGGATTTGCTGAATGATTTACAAGGCTCAGTTCACCATATACCAAGAGAAGAAAAATATCATAGCTGATGTTTTAGCTAGGAGTGCTCTGGATCTGAATATTGAAAATAGAATTTTGAAGTGCTCTAATTTTTAACCGTAGGACGCCCTGCATAGGTCCCTAATAACAGCACAGTTCTGCCTCTCGTAGCAAACAATGTGAAAGACAACTTTCTGTTTGAGTTCACCATTTTCAGCTCTTCACCTAGTTCTCGTACAGCAAACAATGTGAAAGGCAACTTTCATCATAACAGTAGATGCTGAACTGAGCTGAGGTAGGGAATAAGGGAAAGCTGTCTTCACAAAGGGCAGGAGAGAGAGAAAGAGACCAGTGGAAGATCCACTGCAAGAAGATTCTGCAGTTCCAGGCATGTACATGGACCATCCAGCTTTCTTCTGGGTTTTCTTCCATTTCTTCATTTGGCCAAACGAGGTGTGATGTTTTAGATTTGGCAAAAACGTCATCCCGTATGTGTTTTTGCTGTATCTTGCTCGACTAAATATATGTTGTGCGCTGCCCAATATGCCCATATTGGCCGAACTCGGGGATCCTTGGAAACACTGGAGCTTCTCCCTCATCCCGCATGAATCAAACTGATCATAGTTAAATCCCTGTGAAATCGAATTCTAAAAAAGGCATCAATAGTGCTTCTGAAGATTAGCAAAGTTCGTACAGGCATCAACAAGCATACTCCGTAGTACAGAGGCTTGAACGACAAAAACTATACAAAACTAAAACAATTCTAAGACCTGAACACCACCAAAGCAACAGCTACTGAAACCATCATGGGAACACAGCTAACGTTGTGACTTGTGAGACAGTCGCAAGCAAGCAATCCAGCTGAGCCATCCGAACTGCTCCCATCTGCAAAAAAAAAAACGTTTCTGCTTCAAATACATGGACCGAAACAATCACACAGTGGGGTGATAACTTTGAGCACGAAAGTAATGGTCAGGCAAAAGAATGGTAAACCTTTTTTTTTCATTGAGCTATGGAACCTAGACTTTCTAAAATTGATGTTAGGCTAACTTGGGAGAAAAGTAAACTTTGGTTGGATACGCTATGCCAACTGATCTAGCAGTCCGAAACGCCACTGTTTGTAGAAATTCAGTTTGCAGTACTTGTAGAAATGGTGCAACAAATTACCCTATTTTTCGGCGACGCCCAACCCTCTTCTTCAGCCATTGCCTACCTATGCATTCCCAGCAGAACACAGTAATGACAAAAGCTTCTCTTATTTTGTACCATCCAAACATGATACTAGTATTAGGTAAGCCGAGTGTTAAGTGTGTAACAGTCTAAATCCCAACTAAAGTTAGATTTTATCATTTCTATTCTAATCCATGAGATCCAGCATGTTCATCATACATGCCGGTCCACAACTAATTTCTAATACTAGCAATCAATTAGACTTAACTGTAGATCAAGACAACGGCCCAGCACATTCAGAGCACACAACCACCCATTTCTAATACTAATTTGTAATTTCTGAAAGCGACACATTTCACCCTACCAGAGTACACGAGCACCCATTGATCAAGACAACGGCGCAGCACAATTTTACTACAGAGAGGTAACAAAATCAACAAAAGGATGAAACAGGCAGAATGAAAAGGCAACAAGTAAATGTTAGTAATACCGATTAGTAGTACTTTCTACTATCAAGAGATTGCTTGCTTACATTACACCGAAGGATGAGGCGGGATTGGTGACTGATCCTCCGCGGGAGGCTAAGGCGGAAGTCCCAGATCGCCGTCGTCGTTGGTGTAGCGTTACCGTTTTTCACAGGATCGAGTCGGAAATGCTGATGAACAGACACAGATAGTACATCACATAAATAACACAAATTTACATCTTTATGTTATTACAAGTAGTCAAATGATTTAAAACACGTGAGTAGCACAGCGAAAGTCTGAAAATACATCTAAACTCGACGATATATAGACCCACATCGAAGCCCTACGATGTGGATCTGGCGAAGATCAGAGCACCCAAGCGACAGCGGAAGCAAAGACGATACCTGCACAAAAACATAAAGAGCCAAACCCTGAGCAACTAATACTCAGCAAGACTTACCCGTCAACATAGCCAACTACAGCCGACTCCTAATATGCAAAGGCCATAAGAGGTAGGCTGACTCAAACTTGCGAAAGCAGCACTAATTACTGGGTCCTTATTTTCAAGTTTTAGCTCAAGTTTAGTTTTTACCAAGTAGCATGTGTGCAGCTAAAGCTATAACAGGCAAGTAAAGTAAACAACAGTAGTACAGTAAGTAAACAGAGCAATAATCATATATCATCATCATCAACATCATCCGTAAACACACTACGATGTGACTCAGTGAACAAGCGGGGTGCTCATTTCCGAGAGCGGCAGCATCGATGTAATCCTGCAGGAGAAACCTGACCACACGACATATGCGCCCGCGAACAGACCACATATGGCAACCTTTCACAAAGCCCCCGCAGCAGGCGCCGGCTCGTCCCCACGATTGCTAGGCTACTCAATTTACCGGGCCTATAAACACTAGCATGTGAATCAGTACGTTCAAAACTTGCTCAACAGGGCCAACAACGAACGGTCCTTAATCGACATAGACGGGGCTACCACCGTGAAGGCCCAGCCTTCGCAAACCATCCTATACAACAATCCCCGTCCGGTCTCCAACAACCTATAATTCTTCTAGTACAATCCAGAGTGTCATGGTCCTATCTCGCGAGCGGGACCTATCACTCGACTTCTACCGATCACTAGCAAATAAGCATAGCAGCGCTAACGATCGACAAAAGACCAACAAACTATTAACAGGGTAATCAAGGATAATCAGAAAGGGTAAACCTAATGCAGTTCTAAGATTCCAATCAACTCCTATAAACCTAGTGCACAAACAAACTAGACCTCAACCATAGTGATAAAAGAAAAACGAAAACATAGGACAGAATGCACCGGGGCTTGCCTGGCTCAGGAATGACACTAGCAAAGTCAGTGGGGGTGTCAGTCTGCTCCTCCTCCTGCGCCTGCTCCGGCAGCTGAAAGTTCAGGGGTTCTAGAGTCTCCTCGGTCACTATACGTCATGACAAGGAAAATAATGCATGTTGGTGAAGAAAAACACTGGAAGTAATTTATAGTGAAGTTTGGTAATTTGTTGCAATACGGGTTATTTATAACAATCTAAACAATACAACGGATTAAATAAATCATCAGACAACAATTAAGTATTATCTGACAGTGGAAAAATGCTCTGTAAGTGTGTAATCAGATGCTTTACAAACATGCAAGAGTTTGTGATTTATTGATTTACAGAGAAATTAATATGAATTAAACAAGAGTTAACACTTATGCAATTTTCCAGAAAACAGTTAACTGATTTTCAGTTTGACAATTTTGTTGGATAGACCTGGTCACACGGAGTCCAACAAAAATTTATTTTCGATTTTCTACCAAATTTACAAATTTCTGTGCTTTTAGAGGAAATTCCAGAAATTGAGAAAATCGCAGACCACTCAGAACTAAGCCACAGGGAGGGCCACACCAGGGGCGGCACACCAGATCCGGCCCTGGATGAACCAGTTGCTCGGCCATGGCCGCTCGAGCTCGCCGGAGAACGGCGGCAGCACACTGGAACTTGGTCAAATGGCCACTAAAAATCCCCCAAAAAATACGGGTGCTGAGCACGTCGAGTTTCTCACCCATTTGTGGGGGTTGGAGTCGACGGCGACGACCGGAGGATGGCCGGCAACGAGCAGCGGGCACGGCAGTACTTCGGCTAGACGGTGCATGCGAGAAAAAGCACGAGGGAGTAAGCCGACTGGTCCAAGAGATTCACCTAGACTTGAGCAAGGCCGGCTTATAGCTTGTAGTCGAGGGGACTTGCTGGATATAGAAGCTCGTCGACGAGGTGCTCGCAGTTGTGCAACGGGTGGTGGGGAAAACTGTAGTTGCGTCACAGACAGCTGCAGATTGGCGGAACCAATGGGTTAGGGAGGTGCGTGGACATGCTGAGTAGCTCAGGCAGCGAGGAATCGACGAGACACTCACCGGATAGGGAGAAATCGAAGGTGACGGTGGAGCTAGCCCATGGCCGGACCGGAGGAAAACCGGCTCGATGTCGAGCTTCGCGACGGGGATGGGAGATTGGAGGCGGGGAAGCGCACGAGGGGTTGCCGGAGACTTCGTTTTCAGCTTGGCTAAGCCGGTGGGGGCGCTCTACAGCGGCGAGGCGACCAGTGGAGTTTGGTGGCAGCAATGGCAGACTAGGGTTTGGGTTTGAGCGGTGGGCGTGCGAGAAAGAGGAGCGGGGATGGTTTATGGAGAAGGCGGCCGGTCGGAGCGGGGCCGGGGACGCTCGGCACGGCCGGTCGACAGCGGCCACGCGGCGACGCGCCACGGCGACTGCCCAATCGAAGAAGACGACGCGGGCCCGGTCAGTTTTCCCATTTTTCAACGACTTTCCGGTCAACTGATTTTCCCAAACTTGTGCACGCTAAATAAAATACCAAACGTGCACCAAAATTCACGAAACTTGGTCAGGAGATAGCTCAAGATATTCTGAACACGGTGGTATAACATGCACATCTGGATTTTGAATTTATTTCAAACTGTAGCTGGTCAAAGTTGGACACTTTTGAAAGTTTGGTCATTTATTAAAATACCTAAACAGTGCCCAAAAATCCTGAAACAAAATTGATAATTCACTAATGGATCTCTAGTTTGCTCAGGATTTTAGAAAAGAGGGCAGTTGCATTGAAAAAATTGGAGTTACTTCACAAGGATCAAATTTGACCCAAATTTGAAGAAATTAGATTTCATGCTTTCAGATTTGTCGAATTAGAAAGGAAACTTCCAGACCTCCAAAAATTCTGAGAAATTCTGGGAACATGTGATAAATATCCAGCTCCAACTTCTCTTTTGGTCTAGGTAGGTTTAGGCAACAGAATACGAATTAAAATTCGAGGAACAAAAGGATTTGCATAAACTTCTCTGAATTTTTAGAGACACTTCCAGAATTTCAAAAATCATGGAAAATTCTCGAGAATTCTCATTTCAGAATTTCTTGCTGCAGAAATTATTATCTTGGCAAGTTGTTATTGAAATTTTCAACTTTCTTCACAAGCATTGGTTTGGCATTTATTTGAATGCATGATTTCGAATTTGAACTCGATTTGAACTTTACTTGGTTCAGTTGGGTGGTTTGCTGTACCAGTGACACGGGGTGTCACAGTTGGGTAGCTGCTTCTGCTTCTGCTCGCGCAGGTCGATGACGTGCTGGTACATGGCGAGCGCGAGGGGCCGGCTCTGTATTTTCGAAGGCCCTAGGGCGAACACGACGCTGGGGCCCTTAAGGCTGCATTTTTTTTTTGGAAAAACGTCTGCTTGATAAAACAAATAAGAAGCAAAAATAAACCAACTAATAAAATTAACTTCTAACAGGTTCTATAGAATTAACTAAAATAACATTGATTTCTAAATGATTCTCATCAACATTTGTCTTTTCCTATGAGATGAGTGCGGAAAAAATTCATGTTCTCTAGCATTATTGTCCTAATTGTCTTCAGTTAAATTTTTCATGCAACTAGCATTATTCTCTAGCATCAGAGGACCTCATAACTCCTCGGGATTATCATTGGGAGCAAAGTCATTTGAAAAGAACTTACGAAATGGCCCCTTTGCAACTCAATCAATTGATTTTCTTGTTTTCTTTTCTTCCTTTTTGTAGCACCAGACAAATATTTTGTAGGCAAAATTCCTTCCCTAACTTGAATCTTTTTAATTAGAAAGGGAATGCATAGACTAATTAGTAAATTACTACATGAAAATTTCGGCAATTAACAAATTAATAGGCGGGAATTTACCTCAGTTCTTCATCTGAACCGAACAAGAAAACGATGGGATCCATCATCCATGGGATCGTCGTGGGCACTATCGGCTTGCTTGGGCCTACTGGCCTGTTAGCCCTATTGGCTTGGTTGGGCCTCTTATTTATTTAGGCTACACACACATGTTGTAAACACATATGTGCAGAAAATTTGGGGCCCCTACTTGGGCTGGGCCCTAGGCGGTCGCCCTCATCGCCCCAGCCCAGAGCCGGCCGAGGTTCTTTATTTGGATCAACCCTTCGAGCTCCCTCTGGTGCTGGACCTGGACGGCCTGCACCTCGGCCGCGCGCTCGGACTGCACCTTCTGGAGCTCTCCTCCCTGAGCTGGCTCACCTCGGCGGCTTGCGCGGCGTCGGCATGCTGGAGGCGAGCGACGACGTCGGCCGTGTGGGCGTCAGTTGCCGCCCGGAACTCGTCGCCGAGCCGGGCGACGTAGGCGGCGTGCGCGGCTCTCGCCAACCCGAGCTCCTCGGCGGCGCGCGCGACGTCGGCCTCGCGCGCGTCCATCGCCGCCCATAGACAGGCTACCTCGGCCGCGTGCGCGTCTCGCTTCGCCCACATTTTCCTCTTGAGGCGGGCGACCTAGCCGTCGCGCGCCTGCAGCTCCTGCTCCTTCTCGTAGAGCATCGCCTGCAGCTCCTGCTCCCTCTCGTCGAGCGCCGCCTGCAGCATCTGCGCCATCCGCTGGGGCAACGTCGGTGTGGCGGTGGCGGAACGCTCGCCGCCGGAGCGGGGCGAGGTGGCGGTGTCGTCGGGCTCCGCGTCCGCCACCGCGTTGAGGGAGGAGGAGGAGGCGGCGGCGGCGGCTGACATCTCGCCGGCGGCAGGGTTGTGGTCGACGGACGATTGTGGCGCGGGGCGTGGGTGGATCGAACTTGTACTGCGCTTTCCGGGTTCTATTTCACTGCTCGGCTCCGGAGGCTGGGGCTAGTGACGGTGAGGCCGGGAAACGCGCGAGACAGTACAACGATCGTGGCCTGTGACGCCGGCGAAGGCGCGCACCACGATTCCAAATCTCAAATCTAAACCGTGCCGTGGCCTGTGGGCCGCGGCGCACGATCCTGATAACTGCTTGCTTTGGTGCCCGCAACTTGCGCGCACATGGGCCCAAAAGGATACCTGCTGGGCGTGAGAGCTGCCACACACGACGGACAGTCAGGTCGATGCCCAGTGTGGCCCAAAAGGATTGTGCAAAAGGGCAACGGAACATCGGATGATCGGCATTTTCAGGCTGCAATGAGCAGAGTTCACACTTGCCGTCGTCAACAATGTGCTTCTGTAGAAGATTGGTGCGACATTGGATTCTTTCCTGCACAAGGAGCCACATGAAGAACTGAATTCACACGGGGAGGAGACTTGTTTTGCCAGACAAAGTCACTGAATTCACATGCTGGTTCGTTCCCAACCACCAGCAGCTTGCACAGAGGAGCATTGTGGAATTTGTTATCTGCATCAATGAAAGGGCTTATTCTTTTGTCCGACAAGGAAGAGAGAGTCACATCTTGCAGTATCAGTAGGAGCTGCTCACGTTCACCCATAGCTGGACGAGTGAGACGGGGCACAAGGTGTGTGTCGAGGCCTTGGGTAAGCACCGTGCACACGCTTGCGTCCGGTTAATTTGGTTGTGTGACTGAATATGGCCGGAAAAGTTTCAGACAGTCGACCATGGGGTAGTTCCAGAAGGAGGTGGTTCGTCCATCACAAAGCAGCACTGATGTGAGATCATGGTAGGCTGAGACAACATGTGTGAGACCGTCCCAGACTCCCAGTGTTCACCAGCAACCTCGCCCTCCAAGGAAACAATGTCAGCATTTTCCTGTACCCAAGTGGCCCATGCAGATTCACCCGGCGAGTGCAGGCGGTGTACAAGCTTCAGTAGCAGACATCGATTCTGAATATTGAGGCCCCTAACCCCTAGTCCACCATGGTCCTTTGGTTTTGTAACATTTTCCCAGGCCACCAAGCAGTCGCAACCGCTGCATTTGTCCTCGCCGGACCACAGAAAGGTTCGCCGACGAGCGTCAAAAGTGTTCAGAACACCCGGTGGCACCTGGATCACCATCATAATGTACTACGTGATAACACTGTCCAGGACTGCATTGACCAGGATGGAGCGATCGAGCTTGGTGGTTGACGAGCGCGGCTTTCCATCCGGACTCATGGGCAGCGTCGGCCAAATCACGGAGTTGCTCGTGAAGGCCAACGCCGAGGGGCACCAACTCAGGGAGGCGCTCAAGAAGGCGCGGTCCGAGCACGCGGCGGAGATGCGGCCGTCAGGTTCGAGCACCAGAGCGAGCTCATCAGCCTGGAGAACCAACGCGCCGTCGCCAGGTACCCGGACGTCGTCGACCCCACGGAGCTGAAGCACGACCTGCTACCCGACCACGACGACGGCGGCGGCGGCGGCGATGTGGGACTTCCTCCTCAGCCCGCCGCGGATCATCAGTGACTTGCATGGATATCATCGTTTTGTGTAAGCAACCTGTCTCTGAATCTCTGATACAAAGTATTCAGTGTTAGTACTATTACTACATAGAGTATACATGCTTTCTTTTGCCGATTCATTCTTCTGTCTGTTTCACAACTCGTTACGATTTTTATGTTCATGCTGCAACTTCAGTACTCTGTGGTTCCTCCTTTTCCACGAGGCATTCATTATTTTTGTGTTCAAAATTGTATCACCCCATTTTGACTGCTTTGATCCATGTAATTGGGTTCTGAAAATTAAGCTCATCACGCATTTGAACTCTATTTTTTTTACAGAGTCAGGGAGCAGAAACCTTTTGCAGCTGGGAGCAGTTAGGATGGCTCAGTTGGAATTGGATAATGGCTTGCGATTGATGAAGTCTCACAAGTCACAATGTGAGCTGTGTTCCCATGCTCAGTGGCGGAGCTAGCCTCGGACCGTAGGAGGGGCCATTCTTGACAAAGTTTGCAGAATCTTGGCTGCTCTTCATATGTGCACGCGTTGAGAACAGAAATAGAGTGCTAATCTTGATTGATTAGTGGTTAAGTGCATACATAAAATAGAGTTTGCATGAGGGAAGGGGGGGCCAGGGCCCCGGCTGGCCCTGCCCTGGCTCCGCCAGTGCCCATGCTGGTTGCAGTAGCTGCCCTTCTAGTTCGTTCAGGCTTTTGGTGCTGTTAAGTAATCAGTAGTATTAGAGATATTAGGGCCTCCTGAATTCTTTTGATGTTGCAATTCCCGTTGTTCGAGTCTCTATGGTAGTAGCCTAGTACTGGTTTACATGCTTGTTGGTGCTTGCCTACTTGGTGTCACATAACTTGTACGAACGTTGCTAATCTTCTCAAATACTATTGAGGCCTTTGCTGGAATTGCAACAATTTCACAGGAATTTCACACTGATTGGTTTAATTTTCGTGAATAAGTTTAAATCTAAATTCAGTAACTGAAAAGCGGATACTATCTCATTCTGGACGCTCAACTATTACGAAATCAGTTTTCTCTTCTATCTCTATTTATTATGTCACGTGTTCTTTTGCCGAAACCTCTTACTAATAATTTGACAGGTATAATGAGACATTCCTGGTGTAACAATCCGGACAACAGCAATAAGCCCCTTTGCCTCAGCCTAGAACCAATTTTGCCTACCAAAAGGTGCTGGAGGTTTAGATACATTATTTATCATGTATTTCCTTACCTTTAAAATTGAACTCCCAGTCCAAGATTTCGGTCCATGGGTGCCTGTTTTCCAGAAAGAAGACTTGGGAAAGTATTTACTTTTTCAAATTTGGACCCATAACGTATATAGTATTATCCATGCAAGGCCTGTAATAAGAGACTCATTTAAAGAGCAAAGGTCTCTGAAACATTTTTCTGTTTGGAATGATCCTTGGTGCCCCATGTGCTATAATATTTATGATCGTATTTTGATTAATGTTGTCCACTCGTATTTACCATCTAATGTTTCTGATTTATTGTTGTACAATCCAAAGAGATGGAACCTTGATCTTTTGAACTCCATTTTCAATGCACAATTTATTAACTCTGTTTTGCAGATTCCTTTACCTCAATCAGAAGAACAAGATTTTGCTCATCTAGAAGCCTCATATAACAGGTAAGTGGGCAGCACAAAACGCTTATAAGCTTATCTGTGGAAATAAAAATCAAAGAGTGGTAAATGCTGTTAACCTCTCCCCTCAAGCTAAGTATGTCTTTGACTTTGGTTTGCAAAAGCAAGAAAATCCTACCAAGAGTTAAAATGTATATCTGGAGGCTCATGACCAAAACATTGCTTCATCTAAGCGGGTTAATATGAGAGTTAGAAAGGTCTCCTCCTTGTGCACGAGATGTCGTGCTACAGAAAATGATAAACAGTTTTTTAATTGTAGTTTGCCAGAGCTTTTTTAGTTTGCCTCTCCACTAAATCGGGCTCTTGTGCTCATATTCTCTATTTCATACAGCAGCTAAATTCTTCTCAGGATATTGACTTTGTTTGTTACTACTGCATACTTTGATTCATTTGGAAAGCTAGAAATGGTCTCAGATTCCAAAACAACCAGCTATCTGTGAAGGGATGCATTTGAAGATCCAAGCAAAACAAACATAGCAAGCTCTGTATATCATGCTGAAGCATTGAGCATGCTTTCAGGAATTATCATTGCAAAACAGCTGGAGATTAAAAGATGGTTGTTTTCTATCGGACTGCAAGTCCCTTGTTGATTTTTTTCAGGATCCTCATCATGGTACACCAAACTGGAGAATGCTACATGCAGTCAAAGATATGAAGGATTTGCTGAATGATTTACAAATGCCATAGCCGATGTTTTAGCTAGGAGTGCTCTGGATCTGAATATTGAAAATGGAATTTTGAAGTGCTCTAATTTTAACCACATTGAGGGCTGCCCATTCAAATAAAAGCTTATGTAACCTGCGTTCGTGGGCCAAACTGTGTATTGATTAATGTATTTGAATTAAAATGCAAGCCCTTTCGATCAAAATTTCCCGTAAGATTATTTGAGCTTTCGTTGGATGATACTATTTTTTTTTTTCGAAAAGTTCATTCTTGTCTTTGTTCTTGCTGTCTGACTTTCAAAGGAGCCCTCGATTAGCCCAAACTAAGGTCAAAACTAAAAATGACGAGAATATTATCTACCTATAAAATCCATTCTCAGGCTTGGAGCTGTTATTATTTCACTCTAAACTAAACATATAAATATATAATACTTTGTTTTATCATATAAACTAAAACTATAAAATCAATTTCTATAAACTAAAACTATAAAATCAATTTCGAAGTTCAAGCTAATAGGGCCCAATACATAGATAGGGAAAATTACATAGAATGGATACATATTGGCGAAGGACAAGGAAGCTATTAGTATGACTACTAGTAAAACCTGCCACAATCCACTGTGAAGTGAGGTGGCTGGAGAGCAACTCCAGTGAGAATAATGCGTCGTACAGTATTACAAAGGTGAAGCAGTTTATATGTGTTTGTGCATCACATATTTCATAGCGTTGAATCAGAGCTAAGCATGAGAAAAAAATTATTTGAATAACTGCCAGCTATATGAGATATTGCAACGCAAAGACCTTTGAAGGACTGAGTAGGCGACCAGAGAGGAGGTGAATTGGAGCTTATAAAAATTCTTCACAACCTACGTCCCAATTACAACTCTATGGCGCCTCTCTTTCAATCATCACGGTCACACACATCAATTAAAGATGATGTGCTAGGTTAAGAAATGATACAAGCAAATGCGGAAGCAATTTGTCAAAGCACAATCAAAAGAGAGAGCACCAAACTTCGGACCTTGTCGGATGTTTCGGACCTCTCCCGGATGTTCCGGTGAGAAGTTTCTGTAACTTCACGGATATTCCGGTGAGAATTTCATGATGTTCTGACAAGTCACGGATGTTCCGGAGAAAACTTTCTATACTGGGACGGATGTTCCGACAGCTACAGGACAACACACGCAAAACTCAATCGAAAAACTCGAAATCCAATCAAACGACCTCCAAAAATCACGAAATTTGAATCGTAGCTTCACCTTGAGATGGAGAACATCATCCAAAAGGATCCGTACCAACAAGCCCAAAAAATCACCACGGATTTTGGATTCTAGCCAAGAACCTAGGGTATGGATGAACTTGGACGAATTCCACAAATTCGAAGTGCTCGTGAGGGGATTCGATGCAAGATCACTCAAGATATGTTCCTACACGTCCTAGCACCAAATCCATCCAAAAAATCACAATTAAAGATGAACCAAACCATGTGAATCGAAAATCTTCTAGGGGAGGAACTAGAACACTTGAAAATGGGGATTTTCAGGAAAACCGAAATTAAAAGGTGCTCGTAAGGGGAATGAATCAATCCGTGACCAAGATGTCTTCCCACTCCCACATGTCCTAGCACCAAAACCCCCAAGAGAATCCGACCCAAATCGCTGCCAAAATGAAGATGAAAAAATCACCCGAAAATAGCTCCGAAAATACCAAATATAAGAAATTCGGGATTCAAGATGAAGCAAACACTTTGGATGAATTGATACTTTGTATTGTTCAAAGATGCATATGTCAAATCACTCCTTGGCACACCAAAGCCTAGGATGACAACGCTCAACCAAAGAGCCATCTCCTCTTCTCTCCCTTCTCTCTCAAACCCTAGCTCACAAACACAAGTGAGATCAACCTCTGAGTGACAAGAGAGGGCAGGCACCTTATCCTCTTTGGACATTTTCACCTCACTGACGCCGCGACACGGGGATGGATGGATGCCAAGCACTTGTTGAAGGAAGCAATGGCGGAGCCAGGCCCGAGGCGTAGGGTGGGCTGATTGTCAATTGGTCTAGTTTGGGTGGGCCAAAATAAAGAAAAAAAGGCAAAAAGGAAAAAGAAAAACTACTGTAGATGTGCTACAGTGCTAGAATTACTTGTTGGGCTGGATCTCAATGGTAACCTGTCCATGGAAGGAAGCTGCATGCGGTGGATCCTATATGTAGGGCGGGCTATGGTTAAGCTTTGATAGAACAGTGTTTGAGATTTGTGCAACGGCTCAGATTCGCGCAGGTGGAGAAGGGGATGACTGAGAAGCTGCCACGTGTCGCTCTCTGATTGGGGCGGGTGGGAGGTGGGAGAAAAAGAAACGAATTTCAAACTTTAAACGGATTTTTCTCCTAAACCGTAAGTCCGTTTTCGAATTCATTTGAACCTACGTGTTTGTTACAATTAATTCTACAAAATGAGATCCAATATGAATATTTTTTGAATTTTAAAAATTTAAAATTTTTGTCAACATTTTAAATATACTATGTCAACATTTTGTTTATACTATGTCAACATTTTTTTTGTTTGTGGTCAATATTTTTTTAAAATATTGATTTTATTTTAAAAATTGAAATAGAACTACAAAAATGTTGACTCTTCTGTTTCAAAATGTTGACGCTCTGACTTGGGCTAGGCTGCTCAGATTTAGTGGGCTATTGGGCCAATCTATCGTATGTTAACCATAGGACGCCCTGCATATAGGAGGTCCCGCTGCATGCACACAATCCTGAAGCCGAAGCCGATCGATCTCGCTCTCATCACACAGCTGCATGCTCATGAAAATCCTGTTCAAAGGTGGCTCACCTGAGAATGAAAAACTTTCTTTGGTGCTATACAAAATGAATACTTACTCCTTTGCAGATCCGATTCGTGCAAGCTCGTGGTTTGATGGGCTATTAGTTAGCATGCGGAGTGAGAGTTCGTTTTCGTCCGGTGTTGGTGATAGAAAACGATGCTCCATCCACGTCTACCAGCTGTTGCTTGCCTGCAGCAGCTGTTCCCTGCTCCTCCTTTCCTTCAGTCCCGGCATGCATATGCAAAAAAAGGCGCCGGCCTCACTGACGCCGCGACAGGCCGAAAGCACAGGGATGGATGGATGGATGCCAAGCACTTGTTGAAGCTGCATGCACGCACGCAATCTTGAAGCCGATCGATCTTGCTCTCGTCACACAGCTGCATGCGTGCCCTTCTCTCTCTGTTTCTCTCCCTTGCTATTCCTTCCCCAGCTAGCTGCGCCGCATCGTCACCGACCGCCAGTCCACCCACACAGTCCACCCACACAGCCGAGTAGTGAAGTAGAGCCCCAACCCCGCAAGCCGGTGATTGTACATGTCTTTTTAGAGAAATTATGTTTTAATAATATTGTCGGTGATAAAGAACCAACCCGGTCCGTTAGTTAATCATGGATCATTTTTTTCGAAAACACAACTGACAATACAAGACAAGACAAGACAGTTAATAAGAGAGACCATCTATGTCTCTTCTTTTTCCTACCAAGTACTAAGACAAGACAAGACATTTAATATGAAAGACCACACATGTCTCTTCTCTCTCCTATGCATTTTATCCTCACATGTCTCGTAGACCAAGGTGGAAGGTCCTTGCCAAGCAGATGAAGACAAAACAACTCATGCATGCACCCAGAATCTTGTTCAAAGATGGCTCCCCTAGAAGTCAAACAAAGGACAACCAACCACTCTCTAATTAACCAGTAATTTATTAGAGCTCTTATGCTTCTTTCTTCATGTATCCTCTCTTTCAGATCTACAAAATACAGTACAACAAATATCTATGAAAGACAAACCGAAGGATGAAATATACTACTAATAATAATAAAAAGAAACTAAATTTCTTTGGTTTTATACACTTGTATACTCCCTGGCAGATCCGAATCGTGCAAGCGTTTGTTTGTTTTTGTTATGTGGCCCGCATCTTGCTGAAGCTTGCCGTTGCATGTTCCGGTGCTCCCTACTCGCCGTTGCTCCGGTGCTCCTCCCTGCTTATCTCCTTTTCCTTGGGTTCCGGCATGCATGCAAAATCACCTCCTCACTGACGCCGCGACAGGCGGCAAGCACAGGGATCGATGGATGCCACAATTAAGCACTTGTTGAAGAAGCTGCATGCACGCAATCTTGAAGCCGATCGATCTTGCTCTCATCACACAGCCCTTCTCTCTCTGTTTCTCTCCCTTGCGCTATTCCTTCTTCCCCAGCTGCGCCGCATCGTCCGGTGTATACCTCCACGGCTCCACCCACACAAGCCAAGCCAACCCGAGCAGTGAAGTAGAGCCTGAAAGGCTGCCGCTGCGCAAGCACAATTAAGTTCCTCACATACTACCACTGTACACGCACGCGGCCGCCTCTCGCATCCAGCTTCGCCGTCGACTACAACCTTGCCGGCCGGCGATGTCAGCCCCTGTCGCCTCCCGCCCTCGTCGTGCTCGGCGCCGTACGGCCGAGCCCGACACCGCCGCCCCGGAGCTAGCGGCGGCGGCGGAATGGGAGCCCGCCGCCGGGGTGAAGCTGAAGAGGAAGCGCAAGGCAGGAGCGGCGGCAACCGGCGGCGAGCGCTCCGGCATGCAGAAGTGGTCCCAGTTGATGCAAGCAGTCGAGTTGGAGCTCCACGCGGCGGACTTCGCCCGGCTCAGCAACGAGCTTCAGGCGGAGCGAGAGCTGCGTGACCAGGCGCTCGAAAAGATCCGGGAGCTCCAGGCAGCGGGAGACGCCCGTGCGGCTGAGGTCAGCCGACTGGAGCAGGAGCTTCAGGAGACGAGACTCGAGAGAGACCAGTGTTACGAGACCATCGCCGACGGGATCATGAGCGCTATGAGGTTGGAAGCTCTTGAACAGAAGCTTGTCGGCTGCGAGGCCATGGTCGAAGAGTTCCAGGCCAAGGCAACTTCCAACCAGGTTGTGCTCGCCCGGCTCGACGACGACCTCCGGGCGGCGAGACCCGTCGTCGTTCGGCTCGACAAGGAGCTCCTGAAGGCCTACGCCGAGGTGAACCAGCTCCGGGACCGGGAGGAGCTGCAGAAGCTGCGATCCAAGCACGCGGCCGAGATGCGGGCCGTGCGTCAGAGCGAGCTCGTTGTGGTGCCGACTACGAAGAAGCGGAAGTTGCCGGGGCCTGTCAGCTCTGAGAGCGACGGCGAGCCGCTGGGTTCTGATCCCAACGACGAGCGCTCCGCCATTCCGCCGTTGCCCTCCCGGATGGAGCAAATTGTTGTGCTGCATAGCCTGAATCTTAGCGCACGCGGCAAGGAGCTCGGGGCGGTCGTACATGACGCGCGCGCGGCCCCGCACGGCGAGGCGGAGCACGCCGCCGAGGTGTGCCGCCTCAGGGAGGCGCTCCGGAAGGCCGAAGCCGCCGCGCGCATCGCCAGCGCGATTCAGCTGGAGGAGTTGAACTCCGAGCACGCGGCCAAGACGCGGGCCGTCACGATCCAGCACCACAAGGAGATGATGAACCTGGAGATCCGGAGCGGCCGCAACTGGTGGGAGGGATACGTCCAAGGGTCGCGGCAAATGAGGCAGCTCGCGGTCCTCGAGCACCCGGACCTCGTCGGTCTGCTACCCGACGACGACGACGGCGGCCTTCCTCCTCAGCCCGCCGCGGATGTCAGTGACTACTCCGTAAACAAACCCGTCTCTTTAATTAATACTCCTAGAAAGTACTGTGCTATTCAGTATTACTACTACATGTTGCTTATTTCAACTTTTTTTTTTGTTCGTTCACAATTCATGAAGCTGTGTTCATCCTTCTGCTTCATTATATTCTGTCTGGTTCATCCTTTAATTTTGGCCTCATCTTTCCAAACTTAAACTCCTCTCTTCTATTTTTTCAGAGTCAAGGAGAAGAATGGCTCACTTGGATCGCTTGCGACTGATCAACTCACAATTCACAATTTGAGCTGTGTTCCCATGCTGGTTGTAGTAGCCGCCGTTCTGGTTCCTTCAGGCTTTTGGTGGTGTTTTTTAGTATTAGAGATGTTAGGGCCGTCTAGCTAGGTTTGCGCGGTGATTGCTCCATCTCTACATTCAGGTCCAGAATTGTTTTGGTATTGCGGTTATGTTGTTCAAGCCTCCATGCATGCTAGTAGTAGTTTATATGCTTGTTGGTGCTTGGTGACATGTACGAACATTGCTAATCTTCTGAAATACTATTGAGGATTTTGCTGGAACCAAAAAAACTTCACACCAATATTGGTTTACTTGTTGGATTATACTAGGGAAAAGTTATTGTGTTTCAAAGGATGTCTGAGTTCGGCCAAGATAAGCTGCTGCCTGCATCATCTGTTTCACTCTGAAAATTGCTCTGAAGGATCATAGTTTTATGATGATATGCTCAAAGAACATATGGAGCTTCTAGAAAATTTCTCTGAAAGATTATTTGAAGGAAATTGCTCTGAAGATTTCTTTATTTTAGTAAACGCATCTTGGCAGTACATCCAGTTCTTGAGAGTTGAGTAGCTGTCATTCTCCACCAGATTATCTGCACACGCATGCATCCTGTATATTGTTAAAGCACATGTCAACTTTTCCTCAAATTTATTGAAATGTCAATTACTATTATTCCCATCCTGGAACATACGCATACTGGAATGCATGTCCTCTAATTTAATTTACATCTATGTTCTAGTACATGAAAGTCTTCTCCATGGAAGGCTTGCTTGTGACTGGCTGTCGCAACTCGCAAGGTTTAGGCTTGTTCTAGCACAGCAGCACAATCACATGCTATTGTAGATAGGGCGCACTTCGATGTGCCTGATGGTGCAATACCATTCTGAATATTGGGCGGTGAGATGTTGTATTTGTTCTGGATGTTCATGCAACACATGCTATCCTAGCTAGCTGGTGGTAGTAGCATCAGGATGAGTACTTTTACAAGTCCGTATACTAGAGCATCATCACAATTTAGTTGGAGAATATGTCTCCCATAAATTTCCGGAGTTTTACGGTGAAGAAATAATGCTCTCTGCATGGATGACCCAAACTTTCAGTTTATGTTCTAACATAAGGTCAACCATTTCTATTATCAAGTATCAATTATGTAGCTTTTTGTTATGAGAAAGGGGAACAGTAAAATCTTCTCTTAAGATAAAAATCTATCTGTTGTGGCTGTTCTCTTTATGATGCTTTTGTGAATCCACATTGCAGATACCAGTTGTTGCAGGATGTTGGATCGTTGTTGGCCTCATCGTGCGTTGCAGTCGCTTCTTCTTAGCATGTCTGTTTGTTTCGTGCTGGTAGGATGTAACTTAGCTTCAAGTAAAGTGGGAGAATTAGTTGGTAGTGCTTCCAAATCTGAGATGCATTTGGGTACTAGATCTTCACCAGCAATGTAATAATCATTTGATAGTAGCACCATATTGGTAGCCTGTTTGGCATAAAGTCAGGTATTTTGTTGGGTTTTTTATTTTATTTCATGAACCTTGCATATCAGCCTTGGATGTATGTAGTGATGAGACTCAGATTTTCGGTGACATTCTTGTTTTTATGGCTCCTGTTACGAGTATTGTGCCTTCCAGAAATTTACTGATTTTTCGATTTTTTTTTAATTTGTAGAGCACATTTTTCAGTTTACACCATAGTACCTCCTCAAGACCACCGATTCTTTGCATACATGGGATGGGAAAACCGTTTGGACCGACCAGTTATTACAAGCTAATCTGAACCCAGTGATTAGCACCACCACGGCAGTTTAGAGCGCATTGATACAGCTTATAACCCAGGAGCTATACAGCTTATAATCCAGGAGCTGCATCCTTTACCAAAAAGGAGGCAAGCTCAACTCTTCCTGCTGAGTCTTGGCTCAGGTTATTTGGCAAGACTTTTTTTTTTTCAATGTCAAGGGACGCAAGTAACAAAATGTTACTGTAGAACACAACAAACATGAGACATCTGTTCGACAGATGAAAACCAAAATAATTCTCACCAATAGCGTTCGTATACTTGAGCCAATGTATATTTTAAAGGGAAAAAAAAAGGAGGGGCAGCTGCCTCAGTATATTTCTGCTATGAATCTATACAATGTGTACTATACTTGGAATGCTGGACACCACTTATACACGGGTAAATCAATTATAGAAATATCGGTTCATAAGGAAAGAATCACAAAACATCACAGCAAGTGGTCAAACTGCATCCGATTCTCGAGACGTCGAGCTCAGCTTAGGTGAGCTATGTCAATCTCGTCAGGGATCTTGAAGGTATCTGCGGCCCCAAACTTCCTCTTGCCGTCCTCCCACTCGTCCTCGTCCTCTATCTTGCTCTCTTCGCCGTGGCTGCCATGAACCTGCAACGGCGACGAAGGGTCGTTGACGCTCTTGGACCTGCAGGGCTCATTTGCCAGCATGGTGACCTGACCGAGGTGGGAGATCTCCACAATAACTGTGTTGTCGTCCTTCGGGAGAGGCTGCTTCCACGGCTCCCCGTCGACCCTCATGAAGGTGTGATCAGCGGCGCCTTTGTGGAACTCGAAGCGGATGCCATGGGCCTGCACAATAGGATAGTAACATCAGTTTTATGTGGTGGCATGATCAGCCTATTTCAGTGTACTAAACAGCAACAATGGTAGTCCTGTTCCATTTTCAGTTGGAGTTTCTTAGGATGTAAGATGGCAAAGAGGTAGAAGTAGCAGTCAGCTCATACCTGTGCAAGGCGAGTGCCATGTCCGTTAGGAGCCAGCAGTACCAACCCATGCCAGGCATCACGGAAGCCAACAACCTCAATTAGGCCATCATCGACATAAGGTGGAGTGAATTCCCTCTACACATTATCACAAGAGATTCGTGAGGCAATGATTGCAGCTTGCAATCCACGTATCATCAAATGACAGAAATGAAGACATGGAAACTCACATCTGCTGACCTCCACGTGCCAGGTGTGCCCCATGGATTCAATCCTCCAGAAAAACTAGGCAGGTTCAGACAGACGATAGAACGAATGCTGCGAGAGGCACAAATGCTGATATTACAAATCCATCTACTTCCCAAGACAATACGAGATACCGAAGTAACATGTTGTAAGGCATAACAAACAAGAATGGAACAAGGAAAGATTTCTCAAGTGAAAAGCAGAAGACAAGATGCTTATATCTTTAATATCATGCTTGTAGAATAACATCGAGTGTGTAGGACAAAACAACAAATCATGCTCCAACGTAAGTAGAAGGCACTGAAGCTGACCTGTGATGAATGTGAAGTTCCTCCCAGTGACTACAAGCTCTTTTCATGATCTTTACTTTTGCAAGATGAGCAATGTTCCTGAAACCAAGCATTCTAGCTTATCATTTGTTATCAAGAGGAGGAAAGCAGTATATATCATTTGTAATTTTAAAACTGTTGAGAATAAACTGAAGCCATATGACCTCCCAGATAGTGAATTCAAATTGCAGAGGATGGTGGTGACTTGGAGCAAGGAAAAACGCAAAACGAGCTAGCAGATGTAGTTTTTATAAAGAATGCAGAATACCCCCACAGCACATCCAACATAGCATGAAAGTTGGTCATTCCAAAGAAGTTATTTGAAATCAACAAGTTACCTTGAAGATGGATGACTTAGAGAAGCACAAAACCATCCTTGTTTAAGACCAACCTTAGCATATGTACCCTGCATAAATAAAATCCGTTGACAATTCAAAAAGTCCAATATATCCATTCATTTAATCAAGAGAGAAAATATAGTAAGAGAAAAACTAAATGACCTGATTGGTCATCTGGCTCTTGAATTTCTCTGGATTCCTCTTTCGTTCAGAATGAAATCCATAAGACACTTCTGCATCCATCCCTGCAACATGTAAAGTCATGCTCATCATGCTTCACTCTCTGGATTAGTTTCCTCATTACGTGCTTAAGGATTCGCTATAGAAACATAGCATTTTGAAAATGATAAAGAAATGGTAACCGGCCTTGAAGCCTTACCCATACTAAAATAGTTCCAAAATCCTCCACGAAATGTGTGGCAACCTTCCTGAAGTAAACAAGAATTATCAAGGAAATTGAATTAAATCCAGTATCTAGGTGTCATTGGCAGCAATATGCACAAACATTATCTTAAAATAAACATAGATTCGTTAGAGAAAACATAGCAATGGGGAGACAGATCTTACCACATTGAGGGAGTCACTACTAGATACACGATGAAACGCATGCAATGAATGAGGCAACTCTAATGGCGCAATAGGATCACATGGACCTTCTTTTGGAGCTCGCATCCTCAAAAGGATATGCCAACTGAAAAATCAAACTGCACATAAATTGAACTTGCCCAATGCCCATGCATAAGATACGGAAGAATAAGCATGCTTTAAACTGAGGAAGGGCGTAAAAATATAGAGCTGATTGTTCAATTACTTAAGGCACAATCAAATATATCTCAGAAGCAGTGGATAATGAGCAGAACATACTGCAATCTTGCAGCAAATATTAGACATTATTTTCCAAAGAACAAGCAGAAAGCTGTGGTTTGTTTATTACAAACCAGCGCAAGAATGGAACCTAGACAACCCAAAACCAAAATTACTGTATCATATAAGTTAAGTGGCTTTTTTGCCCTTAGTGAAGAATTAAATAAAGAAAGAAAAACTGCCACTGAATTCTATGTTTAAGGCAGTACCTATCGATCTTCATTTCTCTAGCATGCTTCACTAGCCCAAGGAACGATTTTACAGACTCTTGGTCAGTAAAAGGATTCTTCTTTCCCTGCAATGTTGAAGTAAAATAAACTTCAAGTCATTCCTATGTCAGAGGCATGCTAAAGCTCTGATGAGGAAAAATAAGCAAAATTGCATTTACATTATAGGTGATACAGCCCAAAAATTAAAATCAGCTTTCCAAATCCTTTTATACAACTATGACCACCACAGCTTAAACCACAAAAAGGAACACCCAGTTGATCCCATGCAGTGTACTAACAAATATTGTTCAATCAATATAGAGATCTATAAGAACATGGATGAAAGTTGTCTGTATATCACAATGGACTTTCATCAAGTCGGAGAAAATTTATAAATAGCTTCCCTTTCCCCTTTCATGCAGTACATGAAGAACATAAAAACACAACAAAAGTGTGTTTTAGACAAATAGTACTTTACCACGTACCCATCCAAATGAAAATGGAAGGTTATTTCCCGTTCCCAGAGGTACAGTTGCGATTGGAGGTGGGTGGGGAAGCTTAAGATCACTGACAACCCCAAGAAGCCAGCTTGCTGTACCATCACCACCTGCAACCTAGTTGAAATTTGTTTGGTCAAGAAAGGGAAAATGGAAAGGCAGCCACATCAGTCTAGTATAATATGGAAGTGTTTCACTCACAATTAGCCTCAGTGTCCTCCAAATTTGAACAGCGAGAATGTCTCCTTCAATCTTGAGTCTTTCAAGGTTAGCATATAAACGGTGCAACACCTTATCTGGAGCCTCTTCTGAGAGATCAAAAACCTGGAAACAACTAAACCACTCTCATAACAATCCTAGATTCAAAATTCTACAAAATTCCCATGCCCAAGCATTTCCAAAACGACAGAAAAGGTACCTGTGCTTTATTGAGAAGTTCACGATATGATTTGAGCAAACTACTTCCAAGTTGGCCGCCAGATTTAGAGTTGATGAACACTACTACTGGACAGGGTGGAGCATGATCAACCAGTACTTGTTCGGCATCTGGCTTCAGAATGTAATCTGGAATGAAGTACTCCTCCAATGGCCCACATGGCTTAGAAAAAGAACCGACCGCGATTTCTGTCTCCCCTTCCATTCTGCAAAAACATTTTGGGCAATTCTAGTGGGGTCACTCACCAAAACATGATTACAAAAGTATCTGGTGTTTTAGCATCAGTCGTTACCATGAATCTATAACATACCTACAAGAATCCTGACCAATCTTTGGAGCGCATTGAAACCATAGGGAGATTTGTGAATATAACACTCATATCACCATGACATGCGGGATCACTCTGAGTCTTCGCGAGTTAATTTTTATTATTCTGAAATTTCTTCGCGTCAAGAAGCTAAGAATGACATGATTATCTGACCACAGAATTTTCTTCTCCCACAAATTTAGCTTTGCAACCTTATGCAGTGATATGTGCACGAATATTTTCACCTTTTCTCAAAAAGTTATCTTTTTAAGGGAATCTGAAATTCCATTAACGGTGTGTACATCTGGATGCATCAGCATATTGGCACCAAAATATATCAATAATCCTTCAACATGTGGATGTGAGACGAGTAAGTGTTTCTTCCTAACAAAAAACTCGTCTTCTAATCAAACCTTTTTTCTTTTGCGGTGGAATCAAACCTACACTAATACAAGAGAATCAAGACTAGATTCAACGTCCTGAAAGCAGAGGCGGACCTAACGCCAGCAGAGCAGAGAGACCCCTCTCCTCCGAGAGATGAAATTCCCCTCCCAAATCCCAATCCCCACATCATCCCCGATTGGGATGCAGGGATCGACCCATCACCACTACTTCCAGCCTAAATGTCGAGTACAAAAGGAAGGGGGGAAATTTTCTAGAGGATGGGGAAGGAGATCACCTGGGGACGGAGGAGGCGAGCGCCGCCGGAGGGCTGGTCTAAACGGGAAGGGAGGGAGAAAGGAGCAGCGAGGGGAGAGGAACGGGACCCGACCCGGTGTTTCAGCGCGGGAGGAAGAGCGTTGAGACGTTGACCTTTTCTGTTCTCCACGCACGCAGGAGGCATGCCATTTTTTATGGGATATTTGCCATTACAACTTTTCCGTTTTCAAATCTACCGCTACAATTTTCGGTCCAATGTCATTGGAATTTTCCTCAAGTTTAAAATATTCCATTGATATATATATTATATGTGTATTTTACCTGTATTGAACAGAAATGCCCTTCTTCTTCCTTATCATTCCCTTCTCTCCATCTCCATTAGTCATGGTCAGACCAACTCCCGGTGCCATGCCGCCGGCCCCCGCCGCGCTCCCCCTTCACTCCCTCTACCGCTGCCGCCGCCGCCGCCCTTCCCTTTCCCTCATCGTCAACCTCCATCTTCCTATGTTCCATGTGCTCGATGCCACAAGTCAACACAGAGCCTCCATGGCCATGACCCATGACGACGGTTGCAACCGGCACACCATCAGCTCCCTCGTCATCTCCCTCCGCGCCCCGCCTTGCACCACTCCGCCTCACACGCAGCAAAACCAAAAGGCAGCGCCCTGCTCCTAGCAATGTCGTGACACGCTTGCCTGGCCCTGCTGCCCGCGCAGCCTTGGCCTCGCCCACTTCACCGCGGCGAGCGCAAGGAGTTTGGTTGCGAGCGGGCACGCTCCGGACAGCGGTGGGATGGGCGTGCAACGGTGCTGATGGTCCGGACACCGACGAGAGAGGCTCAGGCTTGGTGGCTACCATGGCGGATGGGAAGGAGTTGGGGAGATGTATGCGGTGAAGAAGAAGAATATGGGGCAAAACTGTCCAAAATTGTACATAATGGCATATTTCAAACCTGAGAAAAATTTTAATGGCACTGAGGCGGTTTCGAAAATTGTAGTGGTAGTTTTCAAAACCAGAAAAATTGTAGTGGCAAATTTCCAAATATCTTATTTTTTATTCGTGTGGATGCAGAACCGACAAACACGCCCACCCAACATTTGAGTGCGACGGGTCACTCATTAGTTACCTCCAAAGGAGTACCCAGCTTGATGTGAAAATATTCATTGCAAACCTCATATTCGGTAGAATTAAAATAAAAATCAAAATCTATTTAAAAATTTCAAAAAAAAATAGAAAGTTAGCATACATATAGAGGACATGGTGAAAACATGCACACAAATTTTTAGATATGACAACTTCTATTAAAAATTACAGAAATATAACAAAAATCATGGAAGAAGAAGACAAAAATAGTAATTCATTATTTTTGTATCTTTTAATAGAGTTGAATTTGGCTCTGAAATTTTATGTGCGTGTTTCTCACAACGTCCATTTACATGTATGCCAACTTTTCGAATTTTCAAAAATTTTAAATAATTTTTTGAGTGAGTTTTCACCATTCCACTATATGTGAGATTTGCGCTGAATATTTGACAAGATAATTTACGAGTGGGACAGTAGGAGCAATAGAAAGAAAGAGAACAGAAAAAAACAGTGAATAAGCGAGAAAGAGAAGGCCCACACAAGTTCGGCCCAAAATTAGATGCTACGTTTGGACTACACATGTTTTTCGTTCATATAAAGCCAAACCTAGTCCAACTGTTCTATGGTTGCCAAGGGGAGACCGACAACACCAAGAGGGTCTTCTTTGCTGACAAGAGTAAATGAGCTTATAAACCCTGCTACGGAGAATTGGGATGAGCAATTGGTCAGAGACACATTCTGGCCTGAAGATGCTGAGGTTATTCTGTCAATTCCAATAGGTGGTGATATGGATGATTGGCCGGCCTGGCATTTTGATTCTAAGGGCCAGTTTTCAGTAAAATCGGCATACAAACTTGCTGTTCAGTGTAGGGACAGAACAAGGGGTCGGGATGCATCTTCCTCAACTGCAGCAATTGCAAATGGAATGGAATTCCAGTGGTACAGAATATGGCAAATGAGATGCCCAAAGAAAGTGAATATGTTCCTGTGGCGTTTTGCCCATAACAGTATGCCTGTTAAACGAAATCTGAAGAAAAGGCAAGTTAAGACCGAAAATCTGTGCCCGGTGTGTTATCGCATAGATGAAGATTGTGGCCACTTGTTTTTCAATTGCAAGCATGTAAAGAATGTCTGGAGGGAGCTGGACATGGAACAAATCAGAGGGGACCTGGCCCAGTGTAGGCCGGGGAAGGAAGTCATCCAACGAATTTGGCAGCTGGACACTGAAACTCAGCTGAAAACGGTGATCCTGCTGTGGCGCTGGTGGACTGCTCGCAATAAAGCAAATGCAGGTGAACGTATGCTTAGCAAGAATGAGGTGTGCAGCTCGGTTTACTATCACCTGAAGGAGTTTGAAAAATTAAGCAAGCAAAATAAGAGCAGCAGTACAGCTGCTAGTGTCAAATGGCAGCCACCAACTGAAGAAATCTACAAGCTGAATGTTGATGCCTCTTTCAGAGCAGCACAGGGCAACGGGGGTTGGGGTTTTGTCGCTCGGGATCACACTGGTTCTGTTTTGGACATTGGGGCTGGCAAAATTACAAGAGCCTCGAGTGTTTTACATGCTGAAGCGATTGCTGCCCTGCGAGGTTTGGAGCGAGCAGCGCAGCTGGGAATGAACAGAGTTATTCTGGAGACTGATGCTGCAATTTTGGGTAAGGCTCTCACGTCACAGGCAATGGATAGATGCGCGGAGGGTGACGTGTTCAGGCACATTAGAGATTTCATGGAGTCAAATTTCTGTGTTTGTAAGATCATGGTGTGTCCTAGAGTCTGTAATACGGTCGCCGACTGTATGGCGTCCCATGGTGCGATGGGGGGCATGTGTTTTGGTGCCAGGTACCTTGTTTTGTAACAATCTGTGTCTCCTGCGATATGCCTGGAGCCAGTCGTTGAATGAAAGGGCCGGAAAGTTCCAAAAATAAAAAAACCTAGTCCAAACTCTTCTGATGTTCATGTTTCCCACCTCACATCAGTGTTTGCTTGCTTCTTTTCCTGAAAAATTCATTGTTGCCACCTCTGTACGCACCTACACTTTGCGACCTGCTGTGAATTCATATCGTAAGACTTCCATGTGGATTTTTTTCGTGTAGAAATTTCACAGGTGCTCGACATAAATTTCCGTAATTACAGTGAACAATTTGTTATCGAAACAGAGCACGATCTATCCAAACAAGGAGAATAAACTACTCCTGCCTCTTTCGTGGCCTCCTAGGTTGCAGGCGAGCAAAAAATTATGCTCGGCCTGGCCCCACTCTCCACTCCAAGGAGAACACATCTCAGAAAAGAAAAGAGAGAAACATATGCAGGATATATATCTTGTTCTCTCTCCTGCAAAGATCTTTTTCCAGGTCGCTGAGGGACGTCTCTTCCGGACCACTTGTCTCCCTTCCATAGCAAGGACAGGTAGCTACTAGTAAAGATGTTATTTTCTTAAAAGAAAAAAGAAGTAAAGATGTTGTCACAAATAACAATGATTCCCCTCCTATGCACTCCGTGGCCATTGTCATCCTAGCTTTCTCCTTCCCCTTAGGCTGACTTCAACAAGAAGCTGCAAACCCAAATATGCATATGGAAGAGCACTGTGCATCATGAGAATTGTCTCCAACAGAGTATGCAAAACGGTATGCACTTTGCCCATTGAAGAGAGAGAAGCTGCAAATATACACACCCTCTCTCCTCGAAACGCATCTGCTCGCCGCACCTGCTCCGCGAGCTCCGCGTGCTGCCTCTCTGCGCGCACGCTTCCTGCCCGCTCTGCCGACGCCGCGGGGCCGCGCCGACCTCTTCTTCTTCCACCCAATCGACGACAACCTGAAGCGCGGCGGCGCACGAGCCGTCGCTGAGCTCGAGGAAGGCGAAGGAGCCCTTCCCCTGCTCCCGGTCCGTTCGGACCCAGACGCGCTCCCCACGCCCGCGGAGAGGACGTCGCTGATGCGGGCTCCAGGCCGTGGCGAGGACGTCGCTGACGCCGTTGAGCGCGCGCAGCGGCGCCGGCAAACCGGCCGCAGCCGCCACGAGCTGTATTACGGGCCCACGCGCTTGAGGACTCCATCGATTTCGCTCTTCTCGGCGAGATCCTCTTCCATCACGCCTTCGTACTTCTGGACAAAGAAACAGAACGGAGGAATTTTTGCTTTTGGTGAAGAATTTCTGGGACGAGAACATTGATTCAGAAATTCTCTTGCACGGAAGACAACAACAGATGGACCCCATCGATTTATTCTTACCTTCACCATGGAAATCGAGGATGACATGCTTCGTCATTTTCTTCCACATCGTGCTCTTGCAACGAGAGCACTGGCATTCCTTCCAAGCTAGCCACGGCAGGCCGTCCACACGGACGAGACGACAAGTTAACACCTTGTGCTTGCACGGCATGGCTGCAACGTCCGTATGGCGCGGGAAGCATAGCAACCTCGGGGGCGCCCCGCAGCGGCCCGTTTGCGGTGGCTGTCAGCCCACGACTGCAGCAATGACGGACCCATCCCAGTAGAGGCGTCGACAATGGCGGCTCCAGGCGACGGCATCATCCTAGCGACGCTCGCACGGCGCGGCCCCAGGCGCCTTCATGGTGCGCCCCCAGGCGGTGGCGCTTGCACGGCCCTCACGGAGGTGCGTTAGCGCTGGCGGCGTGGCGCGCGTGGACGCGCACTTCTTCGGCGTCCTCGTCGGCTCCGCGTCCCGGCTCCCGAGCATCAGGGGCCGCCGAGGCCCCTGGGGCTGGACTGCTGCGGCGGCGCGGAGGGGCGCGGGGCCAGCGGCGGCGGGGTCGGGCGCGAGAAGGAGAGCGCGCGGTCGGCGGCGGCGACACGGTCGAGGACAAGGACGAGGAGCTCGTCGGCGAGCGAGTCGAGCGGTGGAGGGGCGGGGGCGGGGGCGGGAGAAGCGGCATCACTTGGACTGGCGGTGGCCTGCCATGGCCATAGGTCGCCATTGGCATGGGCTTCTTGGCGCGCGGGGGCAGGCGACGCGGGAGCGCTGGGATGCGGGCAGAGCAGGTGGGATGGGGAACAATTGCAATCGCTCTGTTGGAGATGGCGTGACGGGGAACGAATGCAAAGCACTGTAGATGCGATGCAATGGGAGGATTGCCTCTGGAAAATGGCTATTGTTGTTGAAGTCAGTCTTAAAACAGTTCAAATGCTTGCTCCAACTGTCCAACGGCTGGCAGCTACGCAATCACAACCTTGTGAAAATTCTTTTGGAATAAGGAACAGGATAAGAAGATCATATTTTCCTTTTATATGCTAGCACGTCTAGGGACCCAGTTAAATACCTTCGAGCGGGCCAAGTTCCTCCTGGTACGCTAGCAATTTTCCCAACAAAGGAATATACCTCTGATCCAGGCCGCCAAATTACTACCTCCAATCGCGAATTGTTGACGTCCACGACCGGAAAATGGACTAAATAAACCTACCAGGCAGTGTCGAAACGTCTTTAATAACTTTTAATACGGAAGTAATATGAAGGAATATATAACTTAGTTTGGCTAGGTGCCTTCTTTGCTAACTAAACGAAAGGGTCTTTTAAAATGATCCAAGGTCAACTAAGCTCCCATCCCCTTGCATGTTCCTAAGTTCCTAATCACTCAAACCTAACACTAAATTACTGATTAAGTGTATCATTTCAAAGCAAACACCAGATCACCGGCATGTGGCGATCACGATGCCTCCGTACTAAACGACACTAGACTATTGGAAGTGCTTCAGTTCGCTACCACTTTCACACTACAAAGCAAGCAAGCGTGCATGTATCTCTCCTGTCTTCTTTTCCCTGATTTTTTAAAAATATTTTGTGGGGAGTGATGTTGATAACGACCTGGGGATAAAGAGATCAGGACGACGAATCTGATGCCTCGCCAGGAGGAAAATATGGATTAGCACAGTATTAAAATCTGCAAGTTGCTGTCACTGACCTGACGAGCTCAACCTTTGCAAGTTTTCAAATGAGGTTACTTCTGAGCTTCTCCTAGCAAGCTGGATCTTTCCGTTTATGAACAGTAATCTGAGCACATAAGCACCCATCCATAGAAGACCCACATCCTAATCCTTTGCACAAAAGGATAATGAATTCAAGATACATGTTGCCATATCCGAGTGCTCTTAGCCAAACTTTAGAGACTGACAAGTGGGCAGCAGAGCATTCTGCTTACTCCAGCTCCCTGCTGGAGTAAGCAATATGTTCAGTTATATTGCATCACAGAACTCACAAAACATAGTGAACAAACAAGAAACAGGGGAGCGGGGCACAAGGGAAGCATTCACACAGTGAAACCACTGAAGAGAATGTCGCTGCAAATGCGACCTATACCATTTTCTCAAGTTAGCAAACACGCCTCATAGTCATACTGTCATAGAGAAACAAAAAAGACGGAAGGAATTTAAACACAAGAAAGTAGCGGGGGCATATACAATCTCCAGACGCCCATCACAATTACAAAGCCTATCATGTTCAGTGTCAGCTACCTGGTAACTCATGAGTGTGCAATTGACGACCGAAAAGATCTAAAGCCTCAATGGAAGTAGTGATCCACATCTCCCCAGTGCTTGGATATGGAAAAAGTGACCTTCTAATGTCATTAGCATCACCATCAATACTGTCGCCTCAAGTTGCCTCAGGTAAAGCTGCATAAAAAATAAGGTATGAGTTGAATCCATTATAAACAACTTTGCTAAAAACAGCATCGAATCGTCTTGTCAAAATTTTTAACCGAAAAGGCACCCCTCAATATTTTTAACTCTTAACTTAAGGCATCCAAGGCTACAAAAATCTCAACGTTTAAATACCACACATTAATAAGAGTTTTTTTTTCTTTGCGTGAATACTCAAGTACTACTACTGGGACATGTGCGCTACACTTGACTCCTCGCACGCTCACCTACCTTCTACATGTCACTATATCCTAAATAGATGAACAAAAAGTTGAAATGTAATGCTTTTAGCATCTAAAGCTAGTTTGCTACCCATCAGCTAGAGCACTACTGGGATTGAAGACCACTCCAAGCATCATATGATGGCGCTATGCAAGGCAAGCAAAGCTCGTTATGATTTAGGCACCTCTTTGTACCAGTACAAACATGATAACAGTAAACCTGAAGCTATGATCAACCCTTCTCTTGAACTTTTACATCAATTCACTTATTCTCTTGAGTTACTACTTGCAAGTTGTTTAGTCATACTGATCTATCATTTCATTCAATTCATAGTTCACATCATTATTGTGAAGATGCATAATTACATCCCATGTTCCCGAGTTGAAATAACTATGTTATTTAATGAATGGTAAAGTGTTCAAAGAGCACATGCCAGGAAATTTTTGAGATGAAGGGCTAACTCACCCATTTCGGCCAATGCCAGCGCTGGAACAATTCCTCGATGGCGTGCTGCTCCCGGACTGTGCTGACCCTGAACTAAGGAAATCCGAGGGCGATCTCTTCCTGTGCCGAGAGGCAAGGAACCGGTCACCATTCCTGGAGGAAGTGGCCTCGTCGTTCCGGCCGCCGTGGACAGCTGAGGTTGAGCACGGGATGTCCTCCTGGAACAAATACAGCAACATTCGCATCAGAATGACTGAAGAATCGTTGAGATGAAAAGCGTCCGATTTGACGAAAAGATCGCAACTTGCAAGATTAGGAGCGGCACAATGCCGTTAGAACCAAATCGAGGAGCCGGGGAATTGAGGAGGTACCTTGGCGCACTCGGCAGCATTTCCGCCGTTGGCGGCGACCTCCCGGCTGCTGCTGGACGTGGAGCTCGCAACGGGCGGCGGCGTGGCCTCCGTCTCCTCCGCCCACGGCACGACCTGGTTCTCCCCCTCCCCTTCCTCATCATCCTCCTCCTCCTCCTCGACGACCACCTCCTCGTCGTCGTCGCCCTCCTCGCCGCCCTCGCCGGCCATCTCCACGTCGCCGCCCACGGCATCCGCGCCGCCGACCACGCCGCCCGGGCCGCAGCCGCGTCGGACGCAGTGGTCGCAGAGGGACGCCGTGGGGCCGAGGCGCGCCCCGGCGGCGCGCCACGGCGTGGGCCGCGCGCACCCGCGGCAGAGCAGCGTGCGCGCGTGGCGCGCCACGAGGAAGTTGGCGCCGTGCACCTGCGCGTCGCAGCCCCAGCAGAGGGTGGCCTCGTCGGCGCCGCAGTACACCCGCGCCGCCGCGCCGCACAGCTCGCAGGCGCTCTTCTCCTTCCCCTCCCCCGCCGCCGGTGCCGCCGCCGCAGACATGATCCTCCCTTTCCTCTGGCTCCTTCTTGGACCTTGCCTAGCCGTCACAAGATTTTCTCCCTCTGGTTTCCTTGGAGTGTTGAGAGAGAGAGAGAGAGAGAGAGACTAGCGAGAGAGATTTCTCGTGTGGTGTGGGGTGCGTGAAGAAGCAAGGGGTGTGATGTGAGGCTGGAACAAGTTTTGGTTGGGTGCGAGAGGTTTTGAGCCTCCAGCCGAGGATCCTCTGCGGATGCGCTTCGCTCGCACTACTGGCCTCGGGGGCCTCCAGCTGGACATTCCTTTTCCATGCTTTCCACTCCGCTCTCCCACGGTCTCACACACTCTCACCTCTTGATCCTGATGCTTTTTTGTTGCAAGGTCTGGTTCTCAGCTGCTATTGACCATCAATTTTGAGAAATATGAATCAGACTGACGGTTGCTTATTTTAGTTTGCTACTCAATTTCATGTTGTTAATGTTAGAAAGTATTTGATGCATTACGATCGATGTTGAAGCAAACGATGAGTTCATGGTTGAGTGTTTAGGGTTTTAAGTTTTCGGAAGGCTTCATGCATTCCAAGAGAGAAGCGACAATGGGGGTGGAGCGATGAGGCGACAGGGGCATCACAAAGCGAAGAGAGAGCGCCTCGGGAGGAGACGAAGGTATGCTGAGGTAGACAGAGGAGTGTGGTGGTCTTGCGCGTCGAAGAGGGAGAACAGTCGGCGGGAGGAAGAAGATAACCGGATGACGCATAATCTAAACCGACAGCTATTGTTGTTGTTGTTTGCGTGTGGAGCAAATTAAAATGTAAATAACTGTAACGACGTGTGTCATACCATGATAATATCGAGGGTTCCTTTTTTTCTCTATATAGCCATTAACATTTACTATCAAGTCGTATTTATTGGTTTTTCAATGTCGGTTTTTCATAGTTTGACCTACAAGGCTAGCTAAAGCAACTAGGAAATGAAACTGAATAAATGACAGCTCAAATAAAATTTCATACACAAAATATGGCTATTGCACAAAATTCTAACTTAAATGACGAAAATGTATATTGATAGCTTAAGATTTTGTTTGAAGGATATATTCAAAGCAACTCCTTTATCTATGGCTCCAGTACTAGAAGTCGGCATGCACTGTTCTGTGATGATCTCAAAATTTGACAAAGTGATTCCTTTCTGTGATAGGGTTGCAAAAATTAAGAAGGTTGTGCCGCGTACGTGCAACGAGTGGCCGTGTTGAATGTGATTGTTCGCCGCACTAGAGATGGTTGAAGGACAAGATGGCTGTCAAAGCATCTATAGTGAGATCACTAACAACGACATCTCAAAGTTAGAAACATAGGGAAAAATCATTTTTTATATGTTTACTTTTTTATTTTTATGAAATGTGCTTTAATTTAACATAAACATATAAAAAAATACAACTTGACGAATTATAGAAAATATATCTTTAGTATAAAAAAATAACTTGAAGAACTGAACAAAAGACTATCTCATGGTGATACCTGCAAGACTACCTCTGTGGACGTAGTTCATATTGCAAGGTTTTTGAATTGATAAAACAAGTTTCACGCATCGTGATACCTGCAAATATCGTGGCTATTGGTTATGTAAAAGAGAATGAGATTATTATCGTGGATACCAGGAAATAGATGTATATAAACTGAAAAGGAAAAAGAAGCCGTTGTGGTTACCAGGGAACTAGCGAGGGGAACGTGAGGCTGTGGATGAGCGGAGTGGCTGTGAAGGAAAGACGGGAGCGGCGAGGGAAGGCCACAAGATCGGGGTGGGGGCCACAGGCTGAGGTGGGTTGGCCCACGTGAAGCCTCCGGATGCGTCCTGCCACCTCGTATTCCTCGTTCCCCACCACCTCACACCTCACACTAGTATCTCACCTGCTAACCCCAGATATTTTTCTTCTCGCTCTTTCTCTCTCCACTAGTCTCCCAGATATTTTTCTTCTCGCTCTTTCTCTCTCCACTAGTCTTTACCTCCTTTCGCTTTCTCTCTCTAGAGTTTCACAAGGCATCATCGCTACGCGTACAAGTCACGCCATCAGTTTTCCCGTAGCAGGTTTTGTAGAAACAAAATAAGCCAAATTTTTGTATGTAAGATTAGTAAGTAGAGTATCAAAAAAGATCCACTCGTTGTAAGCTTTAATTGAAATTTAAAATTCAATCTTTTTTTGGGAAATACCGCAATGCTATGTTATCCACAATTTAGTTAGGGGCCCGTCTATACATTGCCTAGGCATTCTAGAGAATAATAATGCCTGAATTTTTTACCATCAGATCTATCTTTTATGGATAAGTTTTAGTCTCACATGGTAGATAACAAAAATTCAGGCATTTTAAAGGATCCTAGCGCCTGAATTTTATTTACACCATTCATACTCAAGAATTACACCGAAATAATCACTGTAAATATGGTATACAATGAGTGTAACTTTGATATATGTTGGGTGTAACTCACGGTGAGAAAAAATTCAAGTATTTCAGGCCTTAGAAATACCTAAATTTTATTTTCTTGCCCATTCATACATGCAACTTGAGAAGAATATGTAGGAAAGAAAATATGAGCGCTAGAAAGTAACGGATTGCCTGGGCAATTTTTAGCAATCCCCTTTAGTTATGAGTATTGCTATTGATACACATATTAGACAACTTATTTTATGACTTTGTATGATTCTTTTTTTGCGATCGTGAGATCCAACGATTGAAATCACTTGATGGTCTAGTTTAATAATCAAAGGGGGCATAACTTATGGATGTAACATGTGAAGCATTTTTTCTTAGTTATTTATGTGTTGCACAATTTGGTGCCTCCAGCATTTTACATAATTTATTTATGGTCCAGGCTCATCCGCCTCTTGTATAGTGCCATCTCTCTCTGAGATGTATTCGATCTTCCTGATCTGGATTTGCTGAAAGTTGTGGCCACCGACGAGGATGCCTGTCTATTTCATGGTACCGTACGTATGTCACGAGTAAAATTCTTAGTGACTGTACTTTCGTATGTTTTTAATTTCCGTACTTGCAGCAAGGTTGCTTAACTGTTTAAGTAAACAAGTTACTAATTTACAGAGTTTTGGCTGACCCAAACTGTTTCTTTCATTCTCATGAAAATTGCGGGGAAACAAGAAGTATATTGCTTGCAAATGGATGGACTGTCACATCTACATTCATCATATCATGTTATATTTTGACAACAAAATATATCATGTTTAATTTTTCAGCAGCTACACGTTTAAGAGAGTAGGATTAAAAAAAGTTACTTCATCATGGAGCTAGTCATTTTTATAATCAATTAATATCATGACAACAATTGTATTAACTCAAAGGCTTGTATTGTATTAGTAAAAGAGAGTACTAGGAAATTGAAGATTCTGTCAAAAACTCAACAAGCCCCTTTTTCTTACATGAAGGATGTGTTATGTTATTAAATTCTAAGGACTCGATAAACATCACACCACAAAATCCGATGCACAAACTGTTTACCTAATTTGCTACAAATTTTGAACAATTTATTTAGTCATTCTAGCTAGCTTGGATATGCCGCAGATGGCTGGAAAGGTTGATTCACAGGAGAACTATCCATGGGATCACTCTTTTTCATAAAGATATAGATATTCCATGGCAGACACCTTTACTTCTCTCTGCAATAGACCATTTGGCCCACGATCAGATACTAAAATTAGATGTGAGCAGGCAAGGCTCAATGTCATCTTTGAAAAATATCTTTACACCAGCAAGTTTGCTATGCTGATTTTCAGGGGGAGGACCTGCTCCTAGAATCAACGCATATCATTTGAAGTGTAAAGTTGGCATGCCGGAATCCTTTTTGGCATAGCTGATGTCACGATATAAAGAAGTAGCTTTTGTTTCAATTTCTCTTTCTACAACTAATGATAAGTATATGCATGTACCTTATTGAAAGGAGACTGAACAGGAGAAAAGAGGGAGGAAGATTACATCGAGAATCCTTCGGAGGAAATAATATGTGGACTTCAATTGTAGCATAATAATTCACAAAATTAAAGAATAAAAATGAGAAGGATTACAATTTGGAATTATGTAGGACAGTAGGACGACTGATATATTTACAAAAAGACTAACTGCCAATTAGAAGTTACTTTGTCGATACTGATCAAAAGTTAATGTCCTTAACTTCAAACAGGTAGTCATACTACCGGGATTTTAAGTGTCGTCATATGACCAAAATTCGTTTATTGCTTTCACATGGCCATCTGATCTACTCCATCCGTTCTTAAATTGTTGTCGCCATTGATTTTTTCTGTTGCGTTTGACTGTTTGTCTTATTCAAAATATTAGCTCAAATATGCAAATATATAAGTTATGTTTCATTTTTTTAGAGATAAAACACTTCAAAGCAAAATATATGATAATTTAATTTTTTGAATAAAAAAATAGTTAGACATAACTCAAAAAATCAACAACAACATTTAAGAACAGAGAGAGTTGTCATGGAGAGCTCCTTCCTTTTAGGAAAAAAAATATAATTTTTGCAGTAGTAGTATATAGTGTTCGGCACCTTCCTCCTAGCTAGTTGAGCATGGATGTTCCTTTGCACCAAGAGAGCCCCTAGGATTTTCGATTCGGCAATCAAGAATGCGCGATAGTATAATAGTTTTAATAACAAAATATAAATGGTTCATACTACAAAGGGTACACGGCGCAGATTGTTCGTAAGATTACAAGATTTGGCGCAATTAGCAGTTCGCTGTCGAGCCCTTGCTTCTCCTTTCAGATAGCTGCCCTTTATTTATTTTTTTCGGTAAGCGTTTTTGTAGTCGTCGCCGGCCACACGTTTGCGAGAAGCGCGACGGCGTCGCGTCAGACGGAGGCAAAGCACGCCTGCAAGCCGTCGATTCGCATCGCGCGGCCCATGAATTGGTGGCTGTGCGGAATCGCGTGGGCCCCCGTGGTCGATGCCCGGGCCAACCGCGGCCGCACGCTCGCCTGTGAGTCCTGGAGGTGGGCCCTCGCTCTGGCCTGTTTTTTTTTTTTGTCCTTTCCGTCCCGTTCTCATTTGTTCCCTGTCGAGGTAACCAACCGACATTCCCTAAAAAAAAAAAAAAGGTAACCAACCGACCACACCGAGCTGTCCACCGACCGATCGATCGATCGCGGAGCCAAAGGCAAGTTACCGACCGTACAACGAAGTTCCTTTTCTGCACGTATGGGCTCCTTCCGATTTTAAGTCATGTTTCAGCCATATCGCAGCGGTCAGAACGGGGCGAGAAAAAAAAAAAAAGCTACTCCCTTCATTTCAAAAAAAAAAAGCTATTTTATCTTTTTTTTCATGAAGTATCATTCTACTATCGAGTGCGGAAATTAAGGAGAGATTAAAAAAAGTAGAAAGCGCACTGAAAACGATGAGCTGTGAGAGAGAAACCTGCATCGGAAAGTGACAATGATACTTATTTTGGAAAAATTGGATGGTGCTAGAATGACACTTAAAGTGGAAGAGAGAGAGAGTAAATTCTTGTTTTTTAATTCGGACCTTCAACGGACTCCGACAGTAGAGGAGAGGTCGAGGTGCCATCGTCCGCGATGATATGGCACGGACGGTTAGGCCGGCAATTATGATACAAATGTTAACCATTGCATTTGAAAGAGGAGGGTGGCTATGAAATTTTTGAAGAGTAGTATCGTAACCCCTAATTTCCAGATATTCCGAAAGCTCTTTAGAGAAGTTTCCGAAGACTTGTCTTGCACGGCAAGGTTGAGGAGATATGTTCCGATCTCTTTACTATTATAGCAAAAGGTGAAATGTAATCGCGCTAGGACTCTATAGACGGGTTTCTTAGATTATAAATATTGATGTACACCCCCAATGAGGAGGTAACCGACACTTTCCGCAACCCTAGCGCGAAGGCTATCATCATAATCGAGATCTACACGAGACGTAGGGTTTTTATCCTTGAGGAGGCCTGAACCAGTATAAACCCTCTGTATGCTCCTAGATCGATCTCAACTTTCCACGTTGCTCTCACGACCTAAATATCTGTCGAACACCACGTTTAATCGGGCGACGACAAGTAGAAAGGCGGGGAAACAGATGAGCAGGGTGTTGGAGGACGAGAATCATCCAGTTAATCGAGTACCGCTCACCCCTCATCCATTTTTCTTCTTTCTCCCTTTTGAATCTGTCTGTCATTCCTCTTTTGAGCGGTTGTCGTTTCAGCATGTCATTCATGTGCTCTCATGCTCCTCAGCTGTCTCCGCCTGTTTCAGTGCATGAAGATGATAATTTTAGGACGAAACAATTGTCGTATTTTTAAATGGAACATTTGATTTTAAGAGTTATAAAATAGATTAGGTTCAAACAATTGATCTTGATGGCTTGCACAAGGTGTTTGATATTGTGGAACGTCAGGTTTTTCTGATTAAAAAGATGTCGCCGCCATCGGAATAAGAATGGGGAAGAATGATGACCCACGAGCAAGCCGACTAGGTTGAGGTTGTAACGCGTTGGCTTGATCTGTGGGGCACTGGAGTGGAGTACGGATGACTCCGTCCTCCCACACCGGCAACAACGAAGGCCTCATTGTTGGAGGGTGGGTGGTGACGGCTAGTCTGGAGGCATACGACAACGACGGAGTAGCGGTGGCGAGGTTAAGGAGGATGAAGGTGCTCTCTACTCTTACACTTTGCTACATACACTCTTCGTTCTTAAAGTCGCCGTTGATCTTTGAATTACATTGGACCATTCTTATCTAAAATATTAATTCAAATATGCAAACTTATAAGTTATGTTTCAATTTTCTTCAGTGATAAAACAAACCATAACAAAATACACAATAACTTTTTTTTTGAATAAAACGAACGATCAAACATAACTTAAAAAATTAACGATGACAACAATTTTAAAACCGATGAGTATTTATGTGTAGAAGTGTTAAAAAGTAAATAATTCTGCCAAGCCAGTGATTTTTGTTACATAGTTGCAGGATAACCGTAATAAGATCGTGCGGCACGGCAAAGGCACACGGAGAGCTGCCGCGTGCGGGAGGTCCAAAACTCCAAATCCTAGAACCATAATTGTTTGGCATCCAACCAACCCGATGAACAGCGTGTACGTCTGCTGGAACGCGAGGCATGATGGAATGTCGTGTAGCATAAACTTGTCGTAAGAAACACGTGATGACGCGGACCGCTCGCGCGGCCGCAACAGGCAGTCGTTCTCCGCGGCGGCTTGGCGCTGGCCGGCCGATCGATCCACAACAGCGCGCGCGGCAACGGAGAAGTGCGAGACAGCTACGTGCATGGATGGATGGCTGCCGGTTGGGGAGATTTGGATTTGGATTTGGATTGAGAGACGTCCGAGTCAGGAGTAGGACGTACGTGACGTGGATTAACTAATTAATGAGTCAACAAAATAATTTGCGAGTGGCTTGTGCGTCAACGGACAGGACATGCAACCAGCCACAAGCTCCGATCCGAACCTGAGCTGAACATGCATGGTAAGCGATGGAGCCTGTAAACCCAGGACAGCGACGGTAAGCGATGGCCACACGATTACGAGCATTGGTCAAGGGAAGTGAACTTGTCAAGGCAAGTATGTGTGTGTGACCGAGAGAGAGTGAGAGCGAGACTCTGACCAAAGTGGAAAAAGGGAGATATCACTTGATAAAATCACAAGAGAAAAAAAAGGGAAAGAGATTCGCGCGGCGCGGCCGGGAGAGAGAGAGAGAGAGAGAGGGAGAGCAGCTTGTGGCTGTGGAGTGATGGGGGGCGGGGTATGGAGGCCACGTGAAGCGGGCATGGACCGGATTGCTCTGCTCCCCCATGCCGCGTGGGCCCGCCCGCGAGAACTGCTCCGAAAAAGATTCACCACAACCGGTGTGGGCATGTCGCCTGCCTAAGCAACACGCGCCACCACTTGTTTTCTTCTGCCTTTGCTGCTGTGTTTGTGTGGACACGGCGCACGCGTATGATGATGGGCTTCGCCTTGACTTGCCGGGGTGTGACGTGGCACCGGAAGAGGAGGGTGCACGCACGACATCGAGAACAGATTAGCTGGACCTGCCCAGTTTGCTGGACCTGTAATGTACTATTAAGAGACTTTTTTTTCTTCTTCTTCTGAATTTTGTATGAGAAGTCACGAGTATAATAGCAGTGGTCAAGGAGAACCTCACGCGCGTATGTCATCGAACTCTGTAACCCAAACATAAAAAGGAAAAAAAAATCACTCCGATACTACAGGTCTAACTCGACGCAGTGTCTGTACACCGTACACCTTGCGTTTCGCGTCGGTGCTTGGTTGCTTTCCGTCCTCCCTCATTTTCTGCCACGAATGTCGCGTTAGTAGCTGATGCAGACAACAAAAAAGGAACAGAAAAGAAAAGGAAAAACGGCAATACGTACACGACACGGCCCGTGCGATGTACTGACGGGCCGTCCTAATGTAGAGGAGGGCCGCAGGTGTTTGCTGACCATGGATCACAGACAGAAAGGAAAAGAATGAAGCGAGGCTCGGCCCAGTGTCAATAGCTGGAGCCCAACACGTCGCTCGGCCCTGTGTCCCTAACCTTCGAAGAACTCAGCCAAGCCCAATACTCCACACGGACCACCAACAGCAAATACCAGCCCCAGTGCCGCCGGGTTCTCCGTCCGTAACCTTGCTGCAATGCGTTTAACTTTTGATATGTCCGTGCGAGACTAGATAAACGCGTGAGATTCAATCTGATAAAGAGGAGAGAAAGCAGGAACTGACACGTGTCGTTTTTCTATTGGAGCGGATAGGAGAGAGGAGAAAAAAAACCAGTTTTCAAATTTCAAACGTATTTTTCTCCCAAACCATTCGAATCCATTGTTTAGAATTCTACAAAATGAGATCTAATATGAATATTTTTTAAAATGTTTGAAATTCAAATTTTTCATCAATATTTTGAATGTATCATGTCAACATTTTGTTTTCACTGTGTCAATATTTTTATGTGCTATGTCAACGTTTTTGGCGAAAATGTTGACTTTGTTGTTTGAAAATATTGACATAGGTTTACGAAAATATTGAAACTGTTATTTAAAAATGTTGACGGAGGTAAACTAAGTTGCTTTAAGTTAACTAAATTAATGGGCTATTGGGCTGACCTGTAACTTAAATTTGCAAGACAGACCCATGTGCATAGGAGGTCCCGCTGCAATGCTGCTGCCTGCTCCGCCGCCGTGGGTGCAGAGGAGCACCGCCACCATGGCCGTGCCCTCCCGAGTCACACACCCCCCCTCGACGGCGCCGACCTTCCCGCCGGTCCTGGTCCCTCTCGCGGTATCGCCTCTCCTTCGGCAGGTACCCTCCCCTCGTTTTCTATCTGAAATGAGGCAGAAAAGCTGAATGAACCAATCAATCCCCGCTTCCTGAGAAATTAATGATGGTTTTCTGGTCCAGATGCTTTTTTTTTTGGATATCGTGCTGAGCATGTGGATGGTCGCGGTATCGCCTCTCCTTCTGGTCCGGATGCTCAACGCAGCTTCTGCAGGAGTGGAGTAGCATGTGGATGCGCCATCGTTTTCGGTTTCCCCGTTTGCGGTGCTCGTATCATGTATGTGAAACTTGGACCGGCGGTTATTCAGAATTCAGTCTCCATGCGTGGAGACACAGGTTCAAAAAGCGAGGTTTGTCTCTCGTTTCTCTGTGTACAGCAACTTTTTTTTTTGAGGATTTAAAATGCTCCATATTCACTTCGTACTTTCGTATGTCTGAAACATGACATGGTTTTGCCGTCTTATAGGCTTTTAAATTCAATGTGAAAAGCCAGCGCTAAGTCATTCCTATTGTGTTTCTGCAAGCATGTTCAGCAGACTCAAAACGAGCAGGAACCTCTGCATCCTACACATCCTTGAGCAGTAAAAGCCTGAATGAGTTATTGTGTTAGGTGGTACTCTATCAGCTCTGCTTGGCTTCCTGCAACATCAGCAGGTCGGTTCTCCTCCCTTTTCCTTAATTCAGGTCTTTTGTGTGGAAATGATTATATTCTATATCCGCCCTGTCATTAAAAGAGGGATTATACAGTTCACATTTTCTTTCGTCTTGTTTAGCTTTACTATCATATGCCACCCAATTTGTTTTCAACCTTACATGCAAATGGATATTTAAGCTACTGCCCATAAAACAAATATTAGGAGGACTGGTCTCAATCTTGACTCACAAATGCATATGTCTGGAAGCCTGGAAGTTATTGATTCGAAAGTGGAAGGACTTGACCACTTGGTAGTTGTTACCATAGCGAGGGAATACCGGATACCTATAATTTACTTCCAGGAACAAGACTTAAGAGGCATAAACTAGGATTTCCCAGATTTACAGCGTAAATTTCAAATGATCTCCAAGGAATCAGTACATTGCTTCCATGGAATTTGCAATCCAAATAATTTTTTGTGTGGTTTATGACAGGGGAATCGGTTAATAAAGAAAAACATTTGTAGCAGGGATAGTTGCGTTTGCAGCAAAAACACTTGACATTTGGTGTGAGTGCTAATTTTGGAAAAGATCAACCACTCTTTCGCTCCTTACGTTCCAGCTGTCCTGGCAACCTTACCCTCTGATCCCCTTTTATATTGCCACTTCAATGATCCATAACCATTTTTCATTGCACATAGGAAGCCAAGGATGCTAATGGCTTCTGTTCCCATCTACGCCGTTCTTCTGTTTCTTTCTTGTTCATTCAGCTTGATGCATCTCTGTGCATCTAGCAACCGCCTTGTCCCTGGCAAGCCACTCACCCAAAGCCACACTCTTGTGTCTGATGATGGAACCTTCACCCTGGGCTTCTTCTCACCATCCAACTCCACAAAAAAACATTACTACGTTGACATTTGGTACAGCAATATCCCAGAGCACACTGTTGTGTGGGTTGCTAACCGCGCCATGCCAATCACTGATCCATCTGCAATGCTTACCCTGAACAATAGCTCAAACCTTGTCCTGTATGATGGCAGTGGCCACGTTATTTGGAGGTCAAACAACAGCATTATCATCGGTTCTTCACCTGCCACCAGCATCTCTGCAGAAGCCATCCTAGACAATACTGGAAACTTCATCCTCCGATCATTGAGCACCGGCGCCATCCTATGGCAGAGCTTTGACCACCCAACTGACACTCTTCTCCTTGGAATGAATCTCAGGATTAGCCACAAGATGCAGCCGCTGCAAACCCTTGTTTCTTGGAAAAGCCAGGAGGACCCTTCCCCTGGCGCCTTCTCATACGGTGCAGACCCTGAGAACTTACTGCAGCGCTTCATATGGAACGGCAAGAAACCATACCGTCGAAGCCCTGTGTGGACCAGCTATTTCCTTCTGGGGAGCTACATGGACAGTCTCCATTCCACTATTTACATGGCGGTACATCGTGGCACCGATGATGAGGTGTATATGTCGTTCGGCATGCCGGTTGACTCCTCTTCCTCGCTGATCAGAATGAAGATAAACTACTTGGGCAAGGTAAATATACTAAGGTGGGATAGAAACATGTCAGTATGGGAAGCCTTGTACACAGAACCAGCGCATGAGTGCAACGAGTATTCCTACTGTGGTCCTTATGGTTACTGCGACAACAATGGGACCTCCCCAACATGCAAGTGCCTTGATGGTTTTGGGCCGAAGGATGACAAAGGCTGGGTCGATGGCAGGTTTTCTCAGGGATGTATCCGAAAGAAGGCTTTAAGATGCAGCAGTGGAGATGGTTTCTTGAACTTGCCAGGCATGAAGGTCCCTGACCATTTTCTCCACGTTCAGAACAGAAGCTTCGATGAATGTATATCAGAATGTAGGAGCAACTGCGCCTGCATTGCTTATGCTTATGCCAACATGAGCACCAGGGGTATCGATGGGGATGACACGAGGTGCCTAATATGGACTGGGACATTGATTGACATGGAGAAGAGCAGCCAAGGAGGGGAGAACCTCTATCTTCGGATCAACAAATTAAATGGTATGATATTTTTTTTATATATTTCTGCTTATCATGCTAAATACTCCCTTTGGTATCTTTTCTTGTCGTTAGGACAAGCAAACTAGTTCAAATTTGAACTAGTAAAGCTGTCCTAGCGACAATAAAAGAAAAGGAGGGAGTATTAGGCTAAGCAATGGGTAGCATGAGAAATACTCAATGCATGTAGTCTGTGACATGGACGGAGTTTGTTGATTGTCTTTGAATTTTGCAGGTGACAGAAGGAGGACCTACACAGTAAAAATTGTACTGCCAGTCGTGTCAAGTTTTCTGGCATTCATATGCATAGGGTCTATTTGGAGATGTTGGTTCAGAGGTAAATATACATTTCTGTTGGTTTAGAGGTGAAGATACATTTTCTTTATTGTTTTACTCCCAGTGAATAAGTAATTGATGGTATCCACATTCCTGTGAACCTGTCAGGCAAACAAAGAAGCAGGGAGCTCAGCAATAGATTGATGCTAGGCATGGGCAGTACCAATGAACTTGCTGATGGAAACGTAAATTTACCGTTTTTTAGCTTCAGCGAAATTTCCATCACGACGAATAATTTCTCTGAGTCCTCCATACTTGGAAAAGGAGGATTTGGCACTGTTTACAAGGTAATGAAGCTTCTGCTAGTAATTTCATCAGATGAAAATAGTGGAATTTGAAAATTCTGATTCATGAATCCTCTATTTATTCAGGGAACATTGGGAGACAAGGAAATAGCTGTGAAAAGGCTCTCTAAAAGTTCTGGCCAAGGGGTGGTGGAGTTTAAAAATGAAGTATTTCTGATTGCCAAGTTGCAGCACAGAAACTTAGTTAAACTATTGGGTTGCTGCATTCATCGAGATGAGAAATTATTGATTTATGAATACCTTCCGAATAAAAGTTTGGATGCCTTCCTTTTCGGTATGTGCTGCTCATTTCTTTGAAAGTTCAACTATTAAAGATACATACATGTCTGATATCGTATGATTCTATCCTTGACAGATGCTGCAAAAAGATCTCTTCTTGACTGGCCCACAAGGTTCAATATAATCAAAGGTGTCGCTAGAGGCCTTCTTTATCTTCACCAAGATTCAAGATTGAACATAATTCATAGAGATCTCAAAGCAAGCAACGTATTATTGGATGCTGATATGAGACCCAAGATATCTGATTTTGGTACAGCCAGGATTTTTGATGCCGAAGAACAACAATCAAACACCAATCAAGTCGTTGGAACCCTGTGAGTGATTTCATAAATAAGAAATTTCGGAGCAAGCAGTGCACCCTTGTTCTTGAACTAATTAAGTTAAAACCGTATGATTGTTTTTTGATATGGTCCTAACAGTGGCTACATGGCGCCTGAATATGCATTGGAAGGCATCATTTCTGCCAAATCCGATGTCTATAGCTTTGGTGTTTTGCTCTTGGAGATTGTGAGTGGCTTCAAGATCAGCTCGACAGGTCCAATAATAGGTCCAGCCACAGGCCCACCTAACCTTATAGCTTATGTAAGTGTTTTGAAGTTCTAAAAAACTTAGTTAACTCATGAAACTCATGAAATGCAACTCTTGACCAGGCACATGATTGATGGATTGATCGATTGCTGCAGGCATGGAGATTGTGGAAAGACGGAAGCATGAGGGATCTAGTTGATTCGTCAATTGTTGAGAGCTGTTCACCTGATGAAATTTTGCGATGCATTCATATTGGACTCCTGTCGGTACAAGACAATCAAAACGCTCGTCCACTAATGTCGTGGGTAGTATCAAGCTTGGAAAATGAAGCCATAGAGCTCCCTGAGCCAATACAGCCTATGTACTTTGCAAGGAGGGAGTCTGAAAGTATTGGGGCTGGAGAAAATTCTGTGAACGGCATGACCTTCACTACTCTGGTAGGTCGCTAGGAGTCTTCAGTTTTTTTAATACACAAGCTTTTAATACCTTCTCAACTTTATATACAACAAAATCTGATATAGTTCACGAATTCAAGGTGAGGTGTGTCGTAATGATAACATTCACTCTAGTGGACCAAAATATTCAGGAATAGATAAAAAATGCTATAGCAAAATGGGAGCACTGCTTCTATTCTGCTGTCAACATTGTTGATCCTTTCCATGCCATGTATAATGTATCCATTTATGTTTTTATATGTATCATGAACTTGCTGGTTTATGCAACGGATTATAATAACTTTCGCGCAAAGAATATCGCTGATCCTAACGGTGCTGAAGTTAAGTTTGTTAGAAGGGAGGCAAACAATGTGGCGCATTGTTGTGCTAAAATGCCTTCCCTAGTTAATCGTGTGTGTTCCTGGTCTGCTCCATTCCCGGAATGGCTAATGAGGGAAGCGGCCAAGGATTGTAATCCTGTCTTCGTTGCTTAATAAAGCTCTTGTGTTTGCCCTCAAAAAAAAAAAAAAAAACGGTGCTGAAGTTATTTGTGTGCACGCATGGGACTCCATGCAACGCTGATGGGTCACCAAACGTCAGCATAATTTGGTTTCGTAGGTTGTGATGACAAACTTAGTGCTCAGCACAAGTCATCTGGTCGGTTGCCCTTTTGAACTACAAACAACTGCATTTAGTTATAGTTGTTGCACTAAAATCTGGACATTGCCATTGCCTTATTTCAGCTGAATTCTGGCAGGTGTCGTGTGCACAACAGCCACTGAACAACCTGAGCATTTCCTCTGCCAGTTGATCGGGGTAAAGCTCCATTCTTTCAACCTGAAAGCTGCTTCCCACTGGGGTATTTTCATGTTGTAGAATAATTAAAATTGGCTCAAAAAATAATTAAAAACGCAATTCAGGCCTGGCCCCGATCTATTTTGATTGGGTTTTCATTTTGTCCCCAGGTGTGTATATGATTCACTCTGCGATGTGAACGGGTCAGTGGCTCTGTGGCAGCTTGCCAATGTGAGTTCGATCCCTGGGATCAACTCGGGTGTCGCCCCTTTTTCCCTGAAAAAAAAAATCTCCCTCGCTTCTCCCTACTGACAAAGGGCCCAATCCTATTGACCACTTGGTCCATAAACATTGATGTTGCCCTAAGGGTGGGAAGGAGGTTCGAGAGTTTTCTCGGCCTGCGTGAGGTCTTCTGCTTACTAAAAAATGACTGGGGTGACCCCTCGCACGTCTGAGTCTTTTTTATTATTATGATTCCATTCTGGAGCAACATGAAAATGTTCCGACCTGGTTGAGATGGATGCCTGCTGTCAGTGGGCTGGCTCATGCAGCCCATTATCGATTGATCGCCCAACCTATTAGAAAGCGCATTTGCAAGGCCACAAGCAGCCCCTCACATATCCGCCCGAGTTTCAAGACAAAAGAAGAACAAACGTACTGTCAGAGAGGCTCTACTTGATGATCAATGGACGCAAGACATACATGGCGTCTGGAGTGTTGCTGCTCTGGCCGAACTACTTGGTTTGGTCGACCTATTAGAAGAGGTGCAGCTGGTACCCGGAAATCAGGATGTGCACAAGTGGAAGTTCTCAGAATCAGGACAATATTCATCTAAGTCGGCGTATGAGACTTTATTTGTGGGCGCCATCCAATTCCAGCCGTGGCAGCTCATTTGGAGATCCTGGGCGCCCAAGAAGTGCCAATTCTTTCTGTGGTTGGCCGCCCACAATCGTTATTGGACAGCGGATCGTCTTGCAAAGAGAGGCATGCCCCATCCGGAGCGGTGTGTGCTCTGTGATCAGGAAGAGGAAAACATGCAGCACATCTTGATTGGATGTGTCTTTGCTAGGCAGGTTTGGTTCCATTTGTTTGAAAGAGTGGGTTTGTCTCTGCTGGCACCACAAGCTGGGGATTGCTCATTTGAAGAATGGTGGGTGCGAACTGACAAGCTAGCTCCATCAGTTTTCAAAAAGGGAATTAACTCGCTCATAATTCTGGGCGCTTGGATGATTTGGAAGCAACGGAATGATGGAGTCTTCAACGGAACCTCGCCCAATGTGCAGAGGACAATGTCACTCATTGAGGAGGAGATGTGCCTTTGGGGTTTGGCTGGCGCTCGGGAGCTTGCACGGCTCCCTGCAGCAGCGGCAATAGGACTGTAGGTCTTCGTCGTCGGGTGTATGGTCGTTCAAAATCAGCCTGTGGCGCGTATGTAATTTAAAAGCGAGTGGCGTGTGGTGTGTGTTGTACTTTACAACTCTCTCTTCTTAATGAAATGATGCGCAGCTCTCCTGCGTATTCGAGGAAAAAAAAAAGGCCACAAGCAGCCCATTGTTGATTGATCGCCCAACCTACATGCAGCCAATTCGAATTCTGAAATCGCTCCAGGTAGCAGGCATGCAAAACTTTTCGAGAGAGAGAGAGAGAGAGAGAGAGAGAGAGAGAGAGAGAGAGAGAGAGAGAGAGAGAGAGAGAGAGAGAGACGAAAGCATGCGAAAAGAAAAAGAAAGAAAGAAAGAAGGCATCCGAATCAAAGGGGTCATTTTTAAAGATTGGGTGTCGATAGATTAACTCAATTATATGTTGCATATAATTGAACTGGAAGATTTATATTTTATTTTGAAAACTTACTTGTCTATAGTAGGTATGCACTACTATAAATGACTTTAGAGACAGCGTAGAGGAACTATCGATTTTTCAGAAACCAAAATTACAAAAAAGATTTATATGCATCTATTAACCACTGTTCAATAAATTGTTCCCTCTAGAAACCAGAAATAGACATAGAATATCCACCAGAAATAAATATTTGTTGTTGGCATATATAATCAGGGGTGGAAGAAATTATTTACTCAACTAGGTTCATCCACTTGTAAAGTCGCTCTTTCGAGTCGAGCTGTCCCAAGGCTTGATATGGTAACAATTTTAATGGTTTCGACCTGATAATGTCACTTTTTGCACCTGTGCTAAGAAAAGATTTTGATGGTTACAATGCAATTAAGCAGCAGAGACATATTTCAGTTAAGTGATTAAACTAATGCCGTTTTTGCAAGTAAAATAAAGTGACGTTTTCTGATTTAATCATATAGTTAGTAATAGCCACAGATAACATCATGATACAAGCATGGCTTAGTACCAGTTTGTAGTGGTTGTAGAAAAATAAACTAAAGACAAACTTGCAGTTTGTTTAAATCACGTTACAGTCATTTCCTTACAGCAGTTGTTCCTGGCACGCTTGGTCACTTGCCATGTAGTTTTGAGCACATTAATATCTCAAATGTAATATAGATAAAAGAAATTGAGTCAGCCACCAATCTCTATATCACAATGCATCTCAATGCCAAACAGAGTCTAGTTTTTGAGAATATAATGATAACAATTAGCCAAATGATGATGACAATAGATTTAAGGTATAGTCAATACAAAATCAAATGAAGGTGTGGTAGTGCTTGAAGTGAATGAAAATGAATGGTAGATAAAGGATATATAAACTAATAGAAATTACAAAATCTCTATATTACCAATGGAATCTCGAAGAATGATGTAATCAAATTGTTTTTATGTAGTAGTTTGTTATTCTCTAAATATTAATGGGTAATGATGGGAAGGTACCAGGTGCGAGGTTGTCTAAGTCAGGACATGCAAGGCACTCCACTCGCATTGTGGGTTCGAGCCCACGGCGTGAGCACGGGTGGTCATCACCCATTTCATAAAACAAAATTATTGGAACGTTTGATTGGGAAACATGTAGGGCTCTTTGGGAGAGGGCTTCGACTCAGATTTCAGGCTGAAGCTGTTTTACACCAAACGCCAAAAAAATAAAAGGGGGGGGGGGGGGGGGGGGGGGGGGGGGGCTTTGACCAAAAAGCACCTTGAAGTCATTTGCAAAAAGTGAATGATGTCGGAAGCCAAATGAAAGTGGTCTCTCCTAGCTTGCCCACCCATCCGGAACAAGAAAAAATGTTTCCAAGTTTTTGAACAAGAATTTCAGCCAAAGTTGGAATCAATTTTGGAGGAGCCATAACCCTCCCAAACTCGCCCATAAGCATAAAAACATGCATTGGACAACAATATCATATATATTTGCAACCCGCATGTGATGAAACATGCAAGTTGCATTGTCAATTTATTTTCTTTTAATTTTATTATAATTTAACTGATGCGATTTATGTGAGTATTAGGTTCATCGATCCGTTTAATTATCAATGCAAATGATTCCAAAGAATATTCACAAGAAAATTAACGAGTGATCAAATTGAAGTATTAACTTTACGAAAAATTACTCCAGATTTTGTAACAATGTGTGCCGCCTGATTATTCCAGGAGACAATGTATTATCAGTTACAGTTTGCCTGCCAAGTCCGTTTTCCAGCTGACAATTTACTCTCCAATGAATCTGAAGAATGAATCCAAGACTTGAAGAATTCATTCCAAAGATGCATCTAGCTGTACATACATAATTCAGTTATAGAGTTATCTATATGCTCACTATAGCTATAACAGTTGCAAGTTACGATATATATACTCCCTCCATCCATTCTTTATTTTTCTCTACTAGTTATTCTGGACATAGCACATACATGTGAGTTTTTTCTTGCATGAAAAAGGTGCATCTAAATATAATTACTTGAAAGTATACTAATGGCTAATACACTATCATTCTGTGTTGTGCCAATATTGATGCTTTATGTTTCGTAGTAATCAAAGTTAGCTGCATCATTTTTAAGCAGTACCTATTTGAGAATGGAGGGAGTATATTTCAAGCTATATCAGTTTGGAGTTCTATCATAAGTAGGATCTATCTCCTGATGAACAGCTATCGGAAGGCTGCACCAAACGGTGTCCAGAAATCGACCGGAGTCTCACTGGCAACCGCAAAGGTGCTTGATATCGGGACTAAACACAATCCTCGGCCAGTGAGGTCTCCCTTTGCCGCCGCCGCCTCGCCGCCGTCCCTCAAGACCTGGACACAGGAAGGTACATGGTTGCATTCATGGTCAGACAAAGCATGCAGTTTGAGGCTATACTATGGGAACTTTCAGCTATATATACAACAGTAGAGGAGGTACCTTCAAATGGGGCACTTGCTGCCTGTGTTTTAGGTAAGGTGCGCTGAGTGACTACATACACATACAGGCATCCATCAAAAGAATTCTACGTGTATATGATTAAAGGGCCAAAGTTGCAGCTAGATGCGCACTTACACCAACTTGTTCGTGGAGGAACTTGATGTACTCGATGGTTTCGTGGAGCACCGATGCGGTATCCGTCTGCAGCCAAGCATGCCGAGATGGATCGTTTCATTAGTTTTGCAATAGAGTAAAAAAAGTTGTGGCACTTTGCAACCTGAAGTTTCAGCTTCCACTTCCAGAATAACATATATGTAGTGCGTTTTTAAGTGGAGGACCATATTAGCCAAATTAAGATCTCGAACACTAACCTTTCCAAAAGGGGAGACTAGCTGTTGAAGTGCTGTGATTCTGTCACCTAGCTTCTCTTTCCTCACCTGAGACATATAAAATTGAGTCAATGAAGTCTGTGCATAAATGAGTCTACTCTATTGAAACTAACTTACGTGAAAATATCCCTCGCAAAAAAAAAAAACTTACGTGAAAATAAAATCCAAATATATTCATTGTGGCCTAGGTTGTGGAGCAAGCATTTCACCGGGCTTTCAGATATTTTTTTAATAATTAAGCTAATAATCGAGGTTTTTATTAGACAAAGCAAATGGCCAGTTCACTTTCCGTTTTTCATGTTCCTGACGCGACCTGAAGTTTTGAATCCTCACCTTGAAGGTAGGCAGTGGCGATGGCGCCCCAGTTCTCGCTTTCTTGAGCGGCGTTGGATCGGTGTTTGCCTTCCTTGCAATGATGGAGCTAGAGTCTCCGGCTCCTTCTAAGGCACTCTACATACAAGCGGTGTAAAAATAAAGGTCAAAATTAGATCAAATATTTCACCCGGTTGAAAGTTGACAGAGCTTTGTGCTAGATTAGGTGATCGAATAGAAAAAAAAAATTCAATCTCGCTTGAAGATAACTAGCAAAGTGTAAGAATATAAAGACCTTGTTTGCAAGACTTGCGGTCCTAGATTGCCGCAACGATTGTCTGGCTGTCCCTAAGCTTGCTGCCCCCTCCACTGAACCAATCCCAGGGGAAGAGTTCCAAAACGGCGTGTTGTTGCTGAACTGCAAAGCCTCCCTGATGTTTCCAGGCGCATGATTCATCATATGCTGCTGCTGGTACTGCTGGAAACCCGGCAACGGCTTCGCTGCCGCTGCCGGCTCTGTGAGGCTTCTCAGCAGCGAGGAGGACCGAAAACCGCCTGCTGGTGAGGTTGGCGACGAGAGCAGCTCCAGACCAAGGTTGGTCAGAAACTGGTGGTTCTGATCATGGGAGTCTTGTGGCATCATGGGGCTGTTGTTTGACGAGGGGCTCGTCAAGCTTGATGCGTTCATGTGCCCTTGATCATTTCTATACCCATGGAAACCGGATCCATCCCTATAGATCAGACATGGCATATGATCATATGACTTCGTCATGAGTTCTTGTGTTTGATTGATAGAATGAAGTCCAGATATATCCTGAAGATCAATTGCAGAAAGCAGGAATCAGAACTTACAAGTAGTAGGGCTGGCCCCAATCGGCGGCTAAGGCGCCGGCAACCGGCTGCGGCACAGCAACGCCGGCTGGACTGGCCAGGACGCCTGCGGATTCCTGGAACGTTACCGAGCTAACGCCAGTGGCGAAGGAGTTCGAGCCGGGCGACTCCGACGAGGCGGCGTTGCCGGATCTCGTGCTGTTGTTGCCGCCATCAGCCGGACCAGACCAGCCGGCGCTGAACCCGACCGGTAGCTGGTCAGACGAGCACGTCACCGCTGTGTTCCACCAATCACCGCCGTGGTGGCCGTGACTCGTTGTGCCGGTGGCTGCTCCGGCGGCTGCATGGATCATCTCCTGGTGATCTGCCATAGCTCTATCTATATACTGATTGCTCTATCCCTATCTACTAACCGATATGATCTTGCTTTTGGTTGAATTAGCTTGTGATGTGGTTTAGCGAGCGATGGAGGAAAGGGCATGAGACGCAAGTAGGTGGCGAGTAATGAGTGTGGCGTGCTAGCTAGTGCTCTGCTAGCTATTTGGTGTGGTGCGCAAGTAGGGTTGAGCAGCTTGATTAATTTAGTTTTTGAGACAGTGAAAACTGCTGAAATGGTGGCGCGACGTGGATTTATATAAACCGTTGAACTTAAAAGTGGGGAGAAAGGAACACGATCAGGACAATGACCAAGAGAAGAAGAAGAGAATTTAGGTTTTCTGACCAGTGAACACGGGAAGAGGTAAGGTTATCTATCCAAGTCATGGGCGATCGATCTGACCCGACCCGATCTACCGCCACTCATTATCACATGCTATCTTGTGCGCAGTTGGTCTATATATGTATATAGCATGATCAGAAGCTGCTGGGGCCTGGGGACAAGCGACCAGGTGACACATATATGACAGATGAATGGTGATTTGGGTTAATACCTAACGCAATTAGTTACTTTAAGTATGCTGTGGTCCTCTCTAATATAAGCTAAGTATATAGCTAGTAATCAGCATTGCTACCAGTTGGCTAGCTAGGGTTCAGCATCGGAACCTGTTTTCAGGAACGATCTTGAATGACTTAGTGCTAGGTATTTGAAATTGTGATTGACACCAAGTATCCATATTTTAGTTGAAGCATTGCGTATGGACTAACTAATTTCTTGATAGCGTAGCAATATTGTGCTCTGTTCTTAAATTATTGTCGCGATTGACTTTTTGAGTTGCGTACGTTTGTATCCTGCAATGATTCTCCTTTCCGCGCATCACATATTTGTTCACTCACATCCACATAGTATGTTGTATATGTGAGGACACAATATATTTATTTATTAGATATTTTAATATAAAACACAATGCAAATGTAGACGCTTAAATACATATTACTACAGGAAATGGATTCTTTACCGACGGTTCTTGTTTAGGTGGCTAACAATTTTCAATCTCTTTAGTATTTTACACATGTGGCTTACCGTTTTCTAATACAAATTCACATCTTTGATCTTTCCCAAGTTTTGGCAAATTATCCACAATGTCATTACCTACAGTTTGAAATAGCTAATCAAATATATTAAAAACTGTTGGCCACTTCAAAAGAAAAACTGTCAGGAAAGATTTTCATTCTTGTAGTGTATGCATACTCACTCCTATGAGAACCTAGCTAGCAGATCATGAGAAACTGACCGGGTCTCCATTAGCCACACAATTATATGAATCGGCTATTTTTCCAGATCATTTTTTTGGAACGATAATGTGCATACTACTGCTTCCAAAATGTCTATGGCCATAGTCAATTCCCATACCATGTCCTTCACACGCACGAACAATTAATTTCACATGCCATGAAAAAAAAAACAAGTGTACGTACATCGCAGTACATGATGTATCCCTCGCAGCAGGTATAGTAGCTAGTTCGGTCTCATAGTGAATTGTTAGTTTGGAAAAGAAAAAGGAGGTATTTTTAAGGGGCTGTCTATAGCTCACTCGGGTGAACGTTACCCCAGTTTAGCTACTGCATTGTAGTACTACGGTATATATGTACATTGGCCACATACATAAAGTACGTATACTCTAGAACAAATGTGACATCCACTCTACGGATGAAGCTACGTGATGAGCTTGACGACTTTCATTGACGTTAAAACCCCACATCACGCCAGGAGATCTACGTGAAGACGAACGGCGGCCGGGCGTGCGGACCGCTGACCTGACGTCATGCTGACGGGCTGATGCCTCGGCCAGGCAAGGTGGGACCCAGCTGGGAGGTTTGTCTCGTCGTCAGGGCCGCGGGCCCCGCACAGGGACGTCGCACGCGTGCAAAGCAAAGCAGCGCCCTAGCGAACGCGAGCGTGCGTTCGTGCGCGCGCGCTACAGGTACGCAGCCACCCGCACGGCTATCTATATGCTAGACTCTATAGTCACAAAACTAATACTACCTCCGTCCCAGAATATAAGCATTCCAGGATTTGTTGAAAGTCAAACATGTTCAATTTTGACTAACAATATATGCAAAAATATAATATTTTAAATACGAAGAGTTGTATATTACGATAATTGGTATCACGACGAATCTAACAACATCAACTATATATAGTGAAGTGCTATATATTTTTGGGTATTGATGGTCAAAGTTAGTTAAGCTTGACTTTGACCAAACTCTGCAATGCTTATATTCTGGGACGGAGGGAGTATATAAAGGGCATGATAATGGACTCCTGTGAAAACAAGATAATGGCAGATTTGGATTTAGATCTTAACGATTACATATGAAGCGTCGATTTAGTTATTAAGAACATCGTCAATTTGCAAGTGGCCTGGTTCCAGTACGTAGTAGGATTATTCACATTTGCGAGAGTGAAGAATGAGCTTGCAACAAAAGCTCACACATTGGATACAATACTTTTTTTCCAGAATGCTTAGGACTCGTTTGGATTGGAGGAAATTGTTTCCTTTTCTGCGTTTTTTATGAGAAATTGAACCGTTTTCTGTGAAATTCCTGTGTGATTCCTGTGAAATTCCTGCGTTACGAGGCCTTAACGGACACGAGAGAGAGAGAGAGAGAGGGGGTCGTGTTGGTAGGTCAGCGTTGACACGGTGCAAAGCTAGGAATTTCAGGCATGGGTACGCGATCATCATTGCCCCGTGGACCAAATTAGTCAGCGTGATTGAGGATCTTGCTTTTGTTCCATCACCTTTTGGTTTTGCCTTGTTCATCATGACACCTGCCCGGAAGAAACGTTGACTTGCTCGACTGATTGTTTTGGATTCTACTACTAGTGCTATTATCCATGGCGCCTTTAATTTTGATTTTGTAATACCAGCGTCACTCAGAGTCAACGCACTACGACGTCAACTTTGGAAGTTACTTCCAAGGTCACGAAATTCCGCGGTTTCTGAAATTTCAGTCACAGTCGTGCATATGTAGATTTTTGTTACTGGTATGTGGAGGAATGAAAAGGCGTCCTATCACAGTCATTTGTCAATTTTCATCCTCCCTAGCTAGTGTGTGCTGGTGGTGTCAGATTGGAAGAGATCTTTCTCGCCATTGTATCAACTCCAAAACTGGACAAGTAACAATACCAGTGTGTGCTGGTCTTTGTTAACCTCTCCCTCTTTCTTTCATCTACTTCTTCATGTTTCTACTGTACCTATGAGCCTGATATTTTCCTTGTGCTAAGGCAGAAAGGGTTTAGTACCTTGGCATCAACCAGTTCTCTTTTTCTTTGGAAATCAGCCTGTTCACAAACAGACATTGGAGTACATTTCTGCAGACTGGGGAGAAAATTGTTCTGCAATGAACTAAAAATGATTATGCAGACATTGGAGTACATTTCTAGTTGCCGACTGATATTGCCTGATGATTAACATCAAACATTAAACAATCAAGGTCTTGGTCCAAGTAGGTCTTTCCAAGAACAGGAGGAAGCCTGGTTCTTCAGCAACTCCAAGTAGTTGTCTGCATGTGTGGCTTCATCTTCAGCAACAGCTCCAAGTAGGTGTCGAGAGTTCTCTACGCCGATCCAACACAACGCAACATGGAGGCGCAACAATGGCAGCTGTAACTTAAAACCGAAACTGAAAAAAAAAAAAAAGCTGAGCCTTACACTCTCCGTCACAGCTGCTTGTTGTGTGAGTTCATCTTCAGTATAAGTGCCGATTATTCTGCGGTATGTACACAACGCAGAGTACAAATATGCCTACCAGTCAAAAAAAAAAAAAAAAAAACACGCCCGCGGTAACTGAAACTGAAGAGAGAACAACATGCATCAGAGAAAAAAAGTCAGAGCTGATCGAGGAACGTAATCTGAACATTGCTAATTGCAGCTTCCATTGCCGAAACAAAAACGCAATCCAGCACGAAAAGAGACCCAATCGCAGGAGAATTGAACTACCTGTGTAAAGTAGGTAATCAGCAAGAAACAAGTTCGCTAGCTCAAAAAAAAAAAAAAGCAAGAAACAAGTTCGCAGAAACAACACAGATAAAGAAGTAGAAAAGGATTTAGAGCCCGTCAGGGAAATTGTTATCCGAGTAACCAAAAAATGATTATGCAGACATTGAGGTACCCCTTATGCTGTGGAGGAGTGATTTCTTTATGTGCTGCCTATAACAATATAAACATTAGAGATTCATTGGGTCCTTGCCTTGTTCTGAAACCTGAAAATATGTTGCAGAGCTGTTTGTGTATGAGCACTGCTGGCAGAGAAACCAGTTAGCTGAAAGCCAAAAGGAAAAAAAAAAGAAAAAAAAAAGAAGCCTGTCAGACAACCTTTGAACCACCCTGACCAAGCCAAGACTCAGCAGGAACAATCCTCTACAACCATCAGATGGCTCTAATCAGAGCATCCAAGCCGTTAATCACGCTCTGGCCCAAAGGTCATGAAGTCATCAACCAGGCTTGAGAGCTTGCCTCCTTTTTGGTAAAGGATGCAGCGGTATAATCAAAAAAAAAAAAAAAAAGGATGCAGCGGTACGATCCTATAGAACAGATCCTGTTCAAGTAAGGTCGTGCCATACAGCGGCAGTGCTCGGATTATAACTTGTATTAGCTCGCTTTAAACTGCCGAGGTGGTGCTAACTGCTAATCACCGGCTTCAACTAACCTGTCTTCCAAGAAGTGGGCCGGCCCAAACCATTCACCCTGCTACAGATTCTGCAAGCCCATTATGTGCTGTGACCACCGCTACAGCAAGAAATGGCAATTATGCTCAAAATGAATTCTAAGACTGACCGCAACAGGTGACTGTAAACAACCCTGGATTGTAAATTTAGAGGATCCTAGCCCCTGTACACGCTGCAACAACAGCCGCTAAACGGGCCGGCATCTTCCAGGTCGCGCCTCCCCTCCGCCAAATCTGGGGGGCGGCGTCTCGTCCGCCAAATCCCCTCCCCGTCGCAGTGACCACTCCCCGACCGCAGCCAGCCGGGACGACGACGAAGCCGCTGCCGCCCGCGGTCGGTTGGTCGGCCTCAGCCTTCGTCGCCGCCGTGCTAGCCCGCTTCATCCGCAGGGGCCTCGAGCTGCTCTCCGAGCTTGACGACGCCGGCGCCGGCCACCTGCGCCGCCTCGAGGGCCTCCTCCCGTCCGTGTAGCGCGTGCTCGACGCCGCGGACGCCGACGCCGTCGACATCGGTGGCGGCCCCTGCAGGACTTCTTCGACGCCGCCTACGCCGCGGACGACGCCCTCGACGACGTCGAGCTCGCCGCGCTCCATGGCGCGGCGGACGACGGCGACGCGGGGCGCGGAGCCCGAGCACCGCCAGTCCGCCACCACCACCTCCTCCTCCGCGCGGAAGCCGCGCAGCCCGCTCAGGTTCCTGCTCTGCTTCAGCCCGCGAGGAGTTCACTCTCCAGCAGCAGCGCACACGGCAAAGGCTCGAAATCGAAAAGCACGTCGAGCCGGAGAAGAACTACGCCACCATTATCACCGGGAGAACAGAGGAAGCAGAGCAAGACGACGACGAAGACATGCGCTGCTGCTACCTTTGTGCTTGCTTGCTTGGCTGAATGCGCAGGTGTTGTTGCGTGCTTGCTTCTTGGCTGAATGCACTGCTGCTGCCTGTGTAGCTGCTACTGCTTCTTGGCTGGATCTGGGAAGTATCTGTTCACTTCTGTTTTTCCAGAACTGATGTTTCTGTAAATGTCAGTATGTGGCATTAGGGTTTATTTTCCAGTATCTGTTCACATGAATTGATGTTCCAGAATTCAGCATGTGGCATTTGGGTTTATTTCCTCGACAGCATGTGGCATCAGTGAATGTAGTTCACTGAACTACATTCATCCATAGAACTGTTAACTGAACCTGTATGCATTGATCCACAGAACTGAACACTTGTAATTCTGTCAGAATTTTCAGTTTATTTCTGGTACAACAGTGAGGATGAATACACTTGTAACCCTGAATCTGTATTTCTGGTACAACAGAACTGAACCTGTTACTGTCAAATGTCAAAGCAGCCTAAGCAGCACACCAGTGTCATTTTTGTTGAAATTTGCCACGAACAATTCAAAGCACAAGAATTTATGAATTGTTATGTTAGAAGCTTGCCATGAACGTCCTCAGTTTTTGTAAATTCTAGGAATCAATCCACAAACCAGCAGTGTACACATGATTTTCACTGAATACAAATTCTTCATATGTCTGACATTAGCATGACAGAAGATACAAGCATAGCAGATATCAACTTCTGAATAAATTATGTCTGGTACAACAGAGAGAGGTTTGCCTTTTCTATTGCAGTTTGCGAGGTGGAGTAGGAAAACATGAACATTGCAGAGAAGGGCGTGTCACGGCGTGCGTTGCATGAGTTTTTACGGCCAGGAGAAGTTCGTCTTCCTCCAGCCTGGCAATTCCTCTGCCGCGCCGTCCAAAATGTCCGGCAAGGCGGCCAAGACAGCAGGCTGCAGGCGAAGAAACCGTCGGCGCAGCAGCAGCAGCCGAAGCAGCAGAGCAAGAAGAAGGGCAAGGCCGGCGGCGTGACCGAGATGGACATGGCCACCGCGCACAGGCTCTTCTAAGGCAAGCAGCAGCAGCATTGGGAGCAGCGTTGCATGAGCTTTTCAGGGTGGCGGACGAGGGTGGCCTCTAGCCCGGCGCGCACCGCCGCGACGTCCACCGGCGCGCCGAGCAGGGGCACGTCGAGCAGGGGAACAAGGAAGGCGGGAGGGGGCGGCGCCGTAGCAGGGGAACGCCGGAGGCGGCGGTGCCGTAGCAGGGGAACGCCGGAGCAGGGGCGGCGCCGGAGCAGGGCCACGCCGAGCCGGAGCAGGGGCGCGGGAGGCGGCGGCTGCCGGATGGAGGAGCCGATACAGGTTCGCTGCTGCAACGAATTGGATTTTAGAGTCTGGAATCTTTTACAGGAGACTTGGAATATTCTTTTGGAGGTGAAAAAATAGAGTTCACTGCTGCGGTCAGTCTAATCTGGAAGCACAGACGTACAGTGTGCAACTGTGCAAGGTATTAACAAAAGGAAAATATCAATAAAAATATGTGGTGAGTCAGTTAATGGGATTCACGCAAGTTTCTCCAGTATTTGGAACCATGACATGTGTTAGAAATGTGCCACTACAGTTTGAAAGTTGATTCCTGTTTTTTTTAAATGGCGTTTGAGATTTGTTAATATTCTGATTACAATTTGAGCTTTGGTATAACTAGAACCAAGTTTTGAGTCTCATATTTCCAAAACAAAATAGTAATGGTTTCTTTTTATAAAAAAGGGGGTTAATCTTAAACTGCAAGCAAGAATCCAGTTAACCTATTCAAAATCAGCAAACAAATAAATAGTATAGAAAAAAGTTTAACCGACTTCTTCGATGTTTACCTACTGAACTGAATCAACGCAATCATATTGTTTGTGGCAGCAGCACGTGCCACGAGTTGCCACCCCATTTGCTTTACGCGTGAGTGCGTGACCGCATCCAAGAAATATACTAATAATATCCTTCTCCTTATTACTCCTTCCGTTTTTTATATATGACGCCGTTGATTTTTTTGTTGAACTTTGACCAATAATATAGATTTAAATAATTATCATTGGATTCATCATCAAAAGCACTTTAAGATTAACCTATAAACTTAGCTAGTTACGCAAATATTTTGAATAAGACGAATGGTCAAACGTAACCAAAAAAGTCAACGCGTCATATAATTAAAAATGGAGGGAGTATAAAGAAGAAAGGAAAAATGAAAATACAGTGCCCCCTCGTTAACAGTCCCCCTCGTTACCACGCATTCCGGCCCCACATGTCATCCAGTGCCGACCCATCCACATTGGATAACTTAGCAATTAAGCCACCCCACATCTTATCTTCTATCGCCTGGCCTCCTTCTCTTGATTCTTTCCACACAGGATCGTTCCCACTTCCCCCTAAGAAATTCACATATCTCTTATATTCCCAACGCGGTCGCGTTCGCCGCACGAGAAGATGTCCACGTCAGCAAGAAAAATCACCGCCGTTAAAAAAAGATCCGACGGTGACTCTTGGCGAAGTAAAAAGAAAAAATTGCAATCTTCGGTAGATCCGCCCTGGGCCGCCACCGCCGAAGGAGAAGGGGAGCGGCCAGATCCGGCTGCTCCCGGGCCGCCGCCACCGCCGAAGGAGTATGGGACGGCCATATCTGGCCGCCCCCGAGCCGTGCCGCCGCCGCTGCAAAGAAGTCGAGGGACGGAGGCGCGCCGGAGTGCTCGAGGGAGGGAGGCACCGCGCCGCCACGGCTCCGCGCGTTGCGCCGCCGACAGCGGCCGAGCGGCCCACGCGGTCGAGCAGGCACGCGCCGCCGACCGCGGCCGAGCGGCCACGCCATCGCGCCGACACGCCCGCTCGCTCCGAGCCGCAGCACATGCTCGCGGTAGAACAGGGCCGCCGCCCTTGCTTGCGGGCTAGCCGCCCTCGCCGACATGGCGGAGGCCGAGCCGCCTCCGGGATCCCGCCTCGGGCGGCGCCCACTGTAAGCTTCATGACCATTGGAGCTAGGGAAACCCCAAGGTATGAATGTTTTGGTGATAGGATGAGAACCATGAATGTGACTAACACTCTTTGTGAGATCTTATAGGTCACATACAAAGAAAGCTTCGTCCGTTGGTGGTGAACGCCAATACACCATGAACTTATTGACAAGGATGATTGGTTGCCTTCATCTACACAAGAACGGACTTGATGGAGTCGCGGAGAAGACATGGATCAAGGCTAAGGACATGCTAGATCCAAGCGGGTGTTGCTTGGTTAGATGTTAGCTTGAGTCCATAGGAAAAACCGGACTATCAAGAGGGTTCGAGGTGGTTCTCTTAGTACACACTAGTTATAGAGATCATGGGATGCATGGTGAGTCTCTCAGGGGCTAGGGTGGCAGAAGAGAGTTGAAGGAACCAAGAAGATCAAGTGTTGAAGAAGAAGATCAACAAGAAGATCGAAGCTGCGAAGGCAGAAGAGAACGGACAGTACGGTCAAGGAGACCGTACAATACTGTCTACAGAGGAAATCCAGACAGAAGAGCTTAAGTTTCTGGAAGTGGAGAAATAGAGACCGGACAGTTGACCGGACAGTACGGTCCTAGGGACCGGACAGTACGGTCTCTATTGGAAGATCCAGACAGAGAAGCTGAAGTTTCTGGAAGTTGAAGAATGAAGACCGGACAATTGAGAGGATGGTACGGTCATGGAGACCGTACAATACGGTCTTACAGGAGAAGAGCAACAGAGAAGGAGAAGTTTCTGTTGGCTGATGAAGAATGGAGACCGGACAATACGGTCCTAGGGACCGTACAATACGGTCTGGTCTGTGATGATGAACAGCACTCCCCGGACGCCAGTCTGGTAGAGACCGGACAATACGGTCAAATGTAGACCGGACAATGCGGTCCATTGTACGGTCCCTACGCAGACTGGGTACTTTTGGACAATGGCTAGTTTGAGGTTGGAGGCCTATATATAGTCGGTTGTTTACCTCTTTGAGGTGCTCTTGGACCCAGGAAAGAGGGGAGGTGCTGCCAAGAAGCCAAGAGGAAGAAATGTGAAGCACTTGAGAGGGATTTGGAGTGATCCTAGTGCTTGAGAGAGTAGCAAGTTGCATCCTTTGATCTCTAGGCTAGTGTGGGCTTGAGAGAGTCATCTAGGGCTGTTACTCTTGGTCTATGGCAAGGCCTAGACCGGTTAGGCGTCGGTGTTGAGCTGTCCAAGGAGATTGTGGAAGTCAACACAAGTTTGTACACGGTCTTGGAGCTTCCCGTGCGAAAGAAGCATCACTAGTGGAGCGCCCTTTGGCACGCATCAAGTGCGGAGCCTTACCTCCGGAAGAGTACCCGGGATCGAGCCCGGCGGGACGTGCCCGCGACTTCACTCGGAGGGTGAAGTGTGCTCTAGGAGGGATCGCCATCGAGCGGAGGGACGGGGTCGAGACTCCGGCGGGAGTGACCCAACGTGGAGTAGGGGAAGGCGCCATCCTTCCGAGACCACGGGAAAACATCATGAGCATTCTCTATCCCTTCTCCTTTACTACTCGCATTTACTTATTGCACTTCATATGATTGCTTGTAGTACTTGAGTTGCGCTCTTATCTTGCTTGTGTGTTTACCTTGGTACCTACTAGCTTCACTAGGCTTGCTTGATTGCCTTGCTCGTGTGCTTACTTGTTATAGCCTTTCTAATAGCTCTAAGGACTCTACTTAGTGTGCCTAGTATCTTGGTTGCCTTGTCTCTAGTTATCTTGTTCCTTGCCTTGCCTAGCTTAAGTCTTCCGCTTTCTTTCTATCTTGTGCTAGGTTGCTAGTGTGGTGTGATTGTGTTATCTATATGCACTAGCTATATAGGTTAAGGATACTCCTTAGTGTGCTTTACCTTGTTACTAGAACTACTTGCTAGGAGTTGCTTGGGTGTAAGTGTTTGGAAATAGATTCTAGAGTGCACCGATTCACCCCCCCCTCTCGGTCACACGATCCTTACAAGTGGTATCAGAGCCAAGTGCTCATTATTAAGGCTTTACCGCCTTGAGTCGTGACCGGGATTGCGTGTGGGAAAATGGAGTCCACTCATGATGACGTTTCTAACACTTCCATCGCCTCTACCTTGATTGAGCCTTATGATTGTGTGCTTAATGACTTTTCCTACTATCATGTGCGTGATGAGTATGATGAGCTTGTTTTGAATGATAATGAGGATATCACTAACTTCGCATCTCGCTTGTATGTTCTTGCTAGGAAACTCATGTCACGAGGCTATCCATCTATTATGCACAAGCATGTTGTGAAGAAGCTTATCCGATCTCTACCACTCTCGCGGTTTGGTATTCTTGCTTTTGCTCGAGTGGATGAGTTTGTGAACATGCCCTATGATGAGGTGGTTGCTATTCTCTCCTCTCTTGAGGAGGATATCAAGAAGGGCAAGGATATCTCTCATGCAAGTGAAGATCAACACATGAAGCTCAACCTCTACCCCAAGCTCAATCATCATCTCGTGTTGGTGAAGGTTCTTCTTCTCGGGATCAAGAGGATGGATATCTCAAGCTATGTGATGAGTTGGATCACATCTCTATGGAGCCGAATGAAGATCTTGTTGAGTTTGCTCTTCGGATGGATTCTCTCATCAAGAGGATAAATGAGAACAAGCTTTGGATAGTCACTAAGGGTCAAGGTCTTAGAAGGTTTCTTGATGCTCTCCGAAGGACAAGTATGGTGATCACATTGAGTTTGAGAGCTTTGAGCTTGAGTCATATTCAATTGAGCAAGTCATTGAGATCGTTACAAGAAGAAGGGCTCGCTCTTTGCTCTCTAACACATTCAAGACCCCAAGTGATGATGAGGAAAGAAGAAGAAGATGATAGAGTTCCCGTCTTCTATTGTGATGATGACTATTCAAGTGCTAGTGATGATGAGCCGAAGCCTATCAAGGAATATCCCCCGGATGGAGATCTCTTACCTCCTTTCTATGAAGACTACTACAACATGTATGAACCGGGTCTTGCCGGTGGAGCTCACTACCTTCTCCTTGATATGTATGATGAGTTCTACAAGAGAAGAGAAGAGACTTGGCTTGAGTGTTGGAAGAGGCTCCTCATATTGTTTGCAAGAGTCAATTCTTTTGAAGGGAAGGAGAAGGTTAGTGATGAGAGTGCTATACGGATAATGTGTCTCTCCTCCCTTATCATCGGAAGATCTATGTCCTAAATGATATTGGTGATGATATTGATCGGATGCCTCTCAAGGAAGCTATCTTGATTGCCTTATCCTATGAGCATCAAATGTACAACATCCTTGAGTACGCCAATGGAAGTGATGAAGTGGGAAGATTTCAAGCCTATCCTCTTGGGAACCATGTCCTACACTTAGGATATGATCGGAGTGAGTGGAGACACAATGGAGTCACCAAGGCAATGATTGACGCCTTGGATGCATTGGACTTGGATTTTCTAAATGGAGTTCCTATGGCCTACATCAAGAGCAAGCAAGAGGTAAATGATATGTCAATTGATTCTCATGATACTAACACTCCTCTTTGCTTGATGGCTACTTCCAAGGTGAACTACAAGATTGGTGGCAAACATTGGGTGTTGGATAGTGGGTGCACTCAACACATGACCGGTACTTCATCCATCTTCACCAACTTGGAAGAAAATGAAGATCATGACAAGGTCACATTTGGCGACAACTCCAAGCACAAGGTGAGAGGTCTTGGTAAGGTGGCTATCTCAAATGACCTCTCTATCTCTAATGTATTGCTTGTTGAGTCCCTAAACTTCAATCTTCTATCCGTTGCTCAAATATGTGATCTTGGCTTTTCTTGTAACTTTGATGCTAATGGGGTGGTTCTTCATAATGATGCTATGGGTCTCACTATCAAGGGCTTTCGTCATAATAATCTATATGTTGTTGATTTTGAGACTAACATTGTTGCCCCTAGCACTTGTCTCTTCACTAAGTCCGCTCTAGGTTGGCTATGGCATCGGAGGCTTGCTCACATTGGTATGGGTCAACTCAAGCGTGTGATGAAGAACAAGCTAGTGAGAGGAGTCAAGGATGTCACCTTTGAGAAGGACAAGCTATGTAGTGCATGCCAAGCCGGAAAGCAAGTGGCTTCACCTCATCCATCCAAGAATTTCTTGTCAACTTCAAGACCTCTTGAGCTCCTACACATTGATCTCTTCGGGCCTACAACTTATGTGAGCATTGGTGGGAATCTCTATTGCTTGGTGGTAGTGGACGACTACTCAAGATATACTTGGGTATTCTTTCTTGAGAACAAGGCACAAGCAATTGGGATATTCAAGAAGTTTGCTAGAAGAGTACAAAATGAGTATGGGCATCGCATCAAGAAGATTCGGAGTGATAATGGGACGGAGTTCAAAAACTCTATCATTGAAGACTATTGTGATGAGATTGGCATCAAGCATGAGTTCTCGGCTACATACACTCCTCAACAAAATGGTGTTGTTGAGAGGAAGAACAAGACACTTATCACTCTTGCTCGTGCTATGCTTGATGAGTACAACACTCCGGAGAAGTTTTGGGCGGAAGCTATCAACACCGCATGCTATACCTCCAACCGGATCTATCATCACAAGTTGCTAAACAAGACTCCATATGAAGTAATTGTTGGGAGAAGACCGAATGTTGCCTACTTCCGAGTGTTTGGTTGCAAGTGCTACATCTACAAGAAGAGGGAAAGACTTGGCAAGTTCGAGAAGAGGACCGATGTGGGCATTCTTGTCGGCTACTCGGGCTCGGCTAAGGCTTATCGGGTTTACAACACCTCTACCGGCTTTGTTGAAGAAACCTATGATGTGCAATTTGATGAATCTCACGGGTCTCAAGAAGACCCTCCTTCTTCTCATATTGTAGGTGATGAACCCGTGGAGGAAGCTTTGGAGAACATGCCCATTGGTGAAGTTATTCCTCGTGAAGATGAACCTCCGACACCTCCTCCAACAACTTCATCAAAGGACCTTCTACGAGCACATCTCAAGTGAATCCAAGCTCTCCCTCAAGTGAACAACATCAAGCACCTTCAAGTGATCCGCAACAAGCATCTTCGAGTCAAGCTCCATCAAGCGAACCGCAACAAGCGCCATCAAGTCCACCTCATGCATCTACGAGCCAAGCTTCACCGAGAAATCAAGAACAAGCACAATCTACTTCAACTCAAGATGATGGCTCGGGTTCACCTCTTCGACAACAAGACACTCACATCTCAAGGGAGCAAGCCGCAAGAGATGCGCAAGACACTTCGCCGGCTCCTCCTCCTCCTCGACAAGAACCTTCAAGGAAGCACAAACCATTGCTCGGGATCATTCACGTGATCTCATCATTGGGAGTCCTTCTCAAGGGTTAAAGACTAGGAGAATCAATATAAACCTAATTATGTTGATGAAGCTAACATTGTTGAGAACTTCTCTTTTGTCTCTACCCTAGAGCCGAAGACGATCGAGGAAGCCTTGAAAGACCACAAGTGGGTGCTATCCATGCAAGAGGAGCTCAACAATTTCAAGAGGAATGATGTTTGGAAGTTGGTGAAGCGGCCCAAGCGATCCAATGTCATTGGCGCTAAGTGGGTCTTCAAGAACAAGCAAGATGAGAAGGGAGCAATCGTGAGGAACAAGGCAAGACTCGTGGCGAAGGGCTACTCTCAAGTTGAAGGCGTCGATTTTGACGAGACTTTCGCCCCCGTCGCTCGTCTTGAGGCTATAAGAACACTTCTTGCTTATGCTTCTCATTTTGATTTTAAACTTCACCAAATGGATGTGAAAAGTGCATTTCTCAATGGACTAATCAATGAAGAAGTTATGTAGAGCAACCTCCCGGCTTCGAGGACCCCGAGCATCCGGACCATGTGTACAAGCTTAAGAAGGCTCTCTACGGACTCAAACAAGCACCAAGAGCATGGTATGAACGACTTCGAGATCATCTCATCACCAAGGGCTACAAGATCGGTAGTATCGACAACACTCTCTTTACTAAGCATATTGGTGATGATCTCTTTGTTTGTCAAATCTATGTTGATGATATCATCTATGGCTCCACTAACGAAATCTATAATGATGAGTTCCGTGCTCTTATGAAGAAAGAGTTTGAGATGTCCATGATAGGTGAACTTCATGTCTTCCTCGGTTTTCAAGTCAAGCAAATGAAGGAGGGCACGTTCATCTACCAAGAGAAGTACACTCGGGATCTTCTTAAGAGATTCGGCATGGAAGACTCCAAGCCCTACGACACACCTATGGCTACAAGTGTCCCTCTTGATGTGGATGTAAAAGGTATACCGGTGGATCCTAAACTCTATCGCTCTATGATTGGTTCACTTCTTTACCTTACCGCATCTAGACCGGATATCATGTTTAGTGTGTGCCTTTGTGCTCGTTATCAAGCTAACCCCAAGGAGTCCCATATGAGTGCCGTGAAAAGAATTCTTAGGTACATCAAGAGTACTCCTACAATGGGCCTATGGTATCCAAAAGGCTCGGACTTTGGACTTGTTGGCTATGCGGACTCGGATTTCGCCGGATGCAAAGTGAGTAGAAAGAGTACCTCCGGTGGATGCCAATTTCTTGGACAATCACTCATCTCATGGAGTTCCAAGAAACAAAATTGTGTGGCTATCTCTACGGCGGAGGCGGAATATTTGGCGGCCGGTGCTTGTTGTGCTCAACTCCTATACATGAAGCAAACCCTATTGGACTATGGATTATCTTATGGGCAAGTACCTCTCTATTGTGATAGCGAAAGTGCTATCAATATGGCTCTCAACAAGGGTGATCACGGCCATGCCAAGCACATTGAAGTCAAGCATCACTTCATTCGAGATCATGTGGCCAAGAAGGATATTGAATTGATTGGTGTTCGGACTCATGAACAATTGGCGGACATCTTCACCAAGCCACTTGACAAGAAGACCTTTTGTAAGCTCCGGGGAGAACTTAATGTTCTCGACCTCTCCGACTTCACTTGATATCCTTGAGCTTACATATGTATATATGTATATACTTTGCTTGTTTTTGTTTGTGTTGTTGTTTTTGTGTGTTCTTCTTGTTTTGTAGGACCGACGACTAACCTTCTTGAGATAGCAATGAGCATGGGTTAAGCTTGGGATTGGTGGCACTTGGCTCCCGAGGCTTTGAAGAATGGCTCGTTGTGATCAAGCTCATGGAGGGTTCAAACTTGTTGTTGGTAACTTCGCTCTTAGCTTTCTCTTGTTTTACCCTTATAGCATCATGCATTGTACACTTATCATTGCATTTGCATCTTGCATCTTGCATAAGTGTCTCGGCGCCGAGCACCCATCTAGGGGGAGTTGCTTATTCACAATATGAGTATATGACCTCCTATGATGAATTCATAGCAATGCTATATGAGCTTCATGCCCATTGAACCAAGATTTTTGAGCTCCAAGGTTAAATCCACTTGCGCGGCTCAAAGTCTAAGGGTTCATACATTTCCATCATCATCAACTAACCCCTATGTACTTCAAGACAATATTCTTTTGAGAATGTGTGTAGGGAAATTGTTGGGAGATGGAGAATCACGGATCAAGGGGGAGCTTCACGCCAAATCAAGTAACTCATTTTCCCACTCGTCTCATACATTTACACTAACCTTTTCTCCCTTGGAAGATTTCTTTTTGGATGATAGATGCCAAAGGGGGAGAAGAGTTGGGCTTAATGATCGAGCAAGAATATGGGGGGGAGAAGAGTTCGAGCGGAGAAGAATATGGGAAGAAGAGTTCGGACTTACAATGAGTTGGAAGATGTCACCTCAAGGGGGAGTTTGTACAAGAGAAGATCAAGTGATCAAGATGATCGATCTTCACACAATCTTGAGGTGATGAAGAAGAAGCAATGCCGTCTCAAGGGGGAGTGTGCGTGAACGAAGATCAAGTGATCAAGATGATCGATCTTCACACAATCTTGAGATTGGTGCACTTGTCAAGGGGGAGCGGAATTCTACAAAGTAAGTATGAAGGTAAACCCCTTGCAATCTTTGCTTGTCATAGCTCCATGTGCTTTCATTCACTTGTGATATGAGTTTTTGCTCTAACTTGTGACTCCTTTTGAGCTATGACTTGCCTCGACCTAATCAACAAGGTAACTTTCTCTCTATCATATATTTGTTGTTTAGTGTCTTGATCGAGTTGCGCTTTTATCTTGGCTTTTGTCATTACATTCTTTATCTTCTCGATCATTTTTATCATGGTTGTCATCCATCACCAAAAAGGGGGAGATTGTAAGCTTCATGACCATTGGAGCTAGGGAAACCCCAAGGTATGAATGTTTTGGTGATAGGATGAGAACCATGAATGTGACTAACACTCTTTGTGAGATCTTATAGGTCACATACAAAGAAAGCTTCGTCCGTTGGTGGTGAACGCCAATACACCATGAACTTATTGACAAGGATGATTGGTTGCCTTCATCTACACAAGAACGGACTTGATGGAGTCGCGGAGAAGACATGGATCAAGGCTAAGGACATGCTAGATCCAAGCGGGTTGCTTGGTTAGATGTTAGCTTGAGTCCATAGGAAAAACCGGACTATCAAGAGGGTTCGAGGTGGTTCTCTTAGTACACACTAGTTATAGAGATCATGGGATGCATGGTGAGTCTCTCAGGGGCTAGGGTGGCAGAAGAGAGTTGAAGGAACCAAGAAGATCAAGTGTTGAAGAAGAAGATCAACAAGAAGATCGAAGCTGCGAAGGCAGAAGAGACCGGACAGTACGGTCAAGGAGACCGTACAATACGGTCTACAGAGGAAATCCAGACAGAAGAGCTTAAGTTTCTGGAAGTGGAGAAATAGAGACCGGACAGTTGACCGGACAGTACGGTCCTAGGGACCGGACAGTACGGTCTCTATTGGAAGATCCAGACAGAGAAGCTGAAGTTTCTGGAAGTTGAAGAATGAAGACCGGACAATTGAGAGGATGGTACGGTCATGGAGACCGTACAATACGGTCTTACAGGAGAAGAGCAACAGAGAAGGAGAAGTTTCTGTTGGCTGATGAAGAATGGAGACCGGACAATACGGTCCTAGGGACCGTACAATACGGTCTGGTCTGTGATGATGAACAGCACTCCCGGACGCCAGTCTGGTAGAGACCGGACAATACGGTCAAATGTAGACCGGACAATGCGGTCCATTGTACGGTCCCTACGCAGACTGGGTACTTTTGGACAACGGCTAGTTTGAGGTTGGAGGCCTATATATAGTCGGTTGTTTACCTCTTTGAGGTGCTCTTGGACCCAGGAAAGAGGGAGGTGCTGCCAAGAAGCCAAGAGGAAGAATGTGAAGCACTTGAGAGGGATTTGGAGTGATCCTAGTGCTTGAGAGAGTAGCAAGTTGCATCCTTTGATCTCTAGGCTAGTGTGGGCTTGAGAGAGTCATCTAGGGCTGTTACTCTTGGTCTATGGCAAGGCCTAGACCGGTTAGGCGTCGGTGTTGAGCTGTCCAAGGAGATTGTGGAAGTCAACACAAGTTTGTACACGGTCTTGGAGCTTCCCGTGCGAAAGAAGCATCACTAGTGGAGCGCCCTTTGGCACGCATCAAGTGCGGAGCCTTACCTCCGGAAGAGTACCGGGATCGAGCCCGGCGGGACGTGCCCGCGACTTCACTCGGAGGGTGAAGTGTGCTCTAGGAGGGATCGCCATCGAGCGGAGGGACGGGTCGAGACTCCGGCGGGAGTGACCCAACGTGGAGTAGGGGAAGGCGCCATCCTTCCGAGACCACGGGAAAACATCATGAGCATTCTCTATCCCTTCTCCTTTACTACTCGCATTTACTTATTGCACTTCATATGATTGCTTGTAGTACTTGAGTTGTGCTCTTATCTTGCTTGTGTGTTTACCTTGGTACCTACTAGCTTCACTAGGCTTGCTTGATTGCCTTGCTCGTGTGCTTACTTGTTATAGCCTTTCTAATAGCTCTAAGGACTCTACTTAGTGTGCCTAGTATCTTGGTTGCCTTGTCTCTAGTTATCTTGTTCCTTGCCTTGCCTAGCTTAAGTCTTCCGCTTTCTTTCTATCTTGTGCTAGGTTGCTAGTGTGGTGTGATTGTGTTATCTATATGCACTAGCTATATAGGTTAAGGATACTCCTTAGTGTGCTTTACCTTGTTACTAGAACTACTTGCTAGGAGTTGCTTGGGTGTAAGTGTTTGGAAATAGATTCTAGAGTGCACCGATTCACCCCCCCCCTCTCGGTCACACGATCCTTACACCCACCAACCGTGCCGCAAGGGGCTTAAGCCCCGCCGCACCACGCGTGCTTGACCGCAGAAGCACGTCCGGATGGGAGAGATGCAGTAGGGAAGAGTGGGAGACCTCCGCTGAGGAGGGAGAGAGCCTGGCTGAGGGGCGCAATGAGAGGGGAAGACTCCTGGGCAGACTCCATGGCAGGCAGCTGAGAGAGACGAGGGAGAGAGAGCATCTGGTGGATGGTTCAAGAAGACGAGTGAGCACCCGGTTGGATAAGAACTTGGTGGATGTGGTGGAGAGAGGTCCACGTCATTGCCCCTTTCATTTAGTAATATTTCTGTAACAACCAATGCAATTGGCAATTGTGTAAAAAGAACCTCTGTTTTTTTCTTATGTACATCGCTGATCAGTTTGTTGAAAAAGATCTTTGTTGATCAGCATAGCCATACCCGGCATGACATGTTCAAAAAATGAAAGGCACAAAAATATAAATGTAAATCCAGGTACTAATATTTTACAGAAAATACAATTTTACTACTAGGAAAACTGCCATTGGAGCTCAAGGAAGTTCATGTTTGCCTTGATCAATAAAGGAGTTAAAAAATGGTTTTAACAGGTGCAACGCGAGAATTCACATCAATCAACTTTAAGTCGTAAACTAATGGAAACACTACAGTTCTGGAAGCAAAGCAATAAAGATAAATAAATAAAGTCACATCTTAATTTAGGACTCCATTAGCATTAAAAGGTAATTAATTAATTTTTGAAATTATAACTTAAAAACTAATTATTAATTTACTTCAAAAAGATCAAGCAGATAAAAAGATAAGTAAATAATTTTACCTACTAATTTAACAGTAACAAGGGAATTAATAAAAACTTAAATCTAATTATTTCAATTACCACAACTAATTGGTTGAAACTTGAAACCCTGATCATTATCTTAAGTAACAATTAGGATCTATATTTTAAAAATTATGAATGTCCCTTTTTCTGATATTGGAAGGGCAGAAATAGCTCTACACAGGTTTAGTTCAAAAGGATCGAGCAGATCAAAAGATAAGTAAATAAATTCACCTGTTAATTTAACAGTAGTAATTAGTTTTAAGCAATAATTTCAACAATTAATTAATTAACTTCTAATGTTAATGGAGTCCTAATTTAAGATGTCACTTTATTTATTATCTTTTTATCTGCTCGATCGTTTGAGGTAAATTAATTAGTTACTTTCGAACTTAACATTGGCATGTCATTCATCACTTGTTGATGACGTAACTGAGTAAACTAAGGACCGCCTATAAGGCTAACTGGGTCTGCAAAGAAAATTGTATCTGTATTGCGATAGAGTATGCATTTGCTTTTTACCGTGCATAGACTGATTTAGATGCATTTTTCTTTTGTATGGCTATTATATTGGATCTTCCACATATATATTTGCATTATTAGAATACTTGAAGAACTTTTTTAGTAACTTCAACCAATTTTGACACTGAAGGAGCAGATGGATAAAATGCTCTATTATTTGATAAATATATACTCTATTATTTGATAAATGCTGTACTCACTTACATTTGTTTCATATAATTTGAAGTAATGCTCAAGCCACAAGCAATTTCTCCCTTGGGTTTTGAAACAAGTGTAATGTTTGAATTTTGAATAAGATAGATTTATGTTCTCACAAATGAATTTGGAAGTGGTGCAAACTGTGCAGCGATAATACATACTTACATCATGCCAAAATAATGCCATAGTAGCAATTTCACTTCTTAAAATATCTAGGCATTAAAATATGTTGCACAAAGACCCAACATAATGTAATCCCTGTATAATAATATTTGCATTTGATATACAGTTTCTATTTTCAATTATTTTAAACATTCTACTCGAATTGTTAAATTTAATTAACGGGCAATTAAGTGCGGCAATGCCGCACCATTTTTCTAGTAATATCCTCAAAACAATTTTCCGTCACAAGTCTAGCCCTCTCCAAACACTCTTTCTTGTATCCATCGCCACAGAAACACCTTATCTGTGCTACTGAAACAATTACAAGGTTCCTTCTGCAAATTATCCCACACATATAGGAACAGAGAGCTTGGGAGAAGCGAGACGTCATCGAGGCGAAGGGGGAAAGAGGAGAGGAAGCGACTGCGCGGCCATGGGTGGAGGCGTCATGCGCACGGCCGCGAAGGTCGGGATCGCTGGGGGCGCCGCTGCGGCGGCAGCGGCGAAGGGCGGTCGCTTCCGCCACGGCGCGCCCGCGTTTGCCACCGCGCCCAGCGCTGCGGAGGCGGCGCCTTTGGTCTCCGCCGCGGCCGGCGAGGTTCCCTCGGCGGCGGCCGCCGGAGGGCAGTGGTCCTCCTGGGAGGTGGACGACTGGGAGTTCGCTGACTGGAGGGACGACGCTGCCGCGGTTGCGGTGGTGGAGGAGACGGCGGCCGTGAAGCCGAGGCTGGTCTTCGCGCCACCGTCGAGGGAGGAGGCCGAGGAGGCCACCACCGAGCTCAGGGACGCCATAGAGAGGTGAAAGATCGCGCCTCTTGTAGTCAATTTGTCGAATTGGTTGGAAAGTTCAGGTATTTAGGGGAATCAGTTGGTCGGGATTCCGATTTCTGGGCTATTTGTCTCGATTGTAGGGAAGCCACTGGATATTTTTGCGAGCTGTTCGTCCTGGCATGCTTGGCTGAAATGATTTTCTACAGTATTCGGATGTAGTTCGTTTCTTGTAGGGTTAGGTTTTGGGATTCGGTCCCCCAATTTGGAGAAGAAACCCAGACATCACTTCAGCACAACAAACTGATTGAAAAGATGATTGAGTGTCCGGAATTTTTTTTATTTTTTTATTTTTTTTTATTTTTTTTTTATTTTTTTTTTTTTTTTTTTGCGGTGGAAGAGTGTCCGGTAATTAGCTCATCGAATTAGATAGTAGTTGACTAGAACACTTGCATGCCGTTGGCGCAACTTCATGTCCCACTCAATTCGTGGTTGTGCACTGGCCACTTCCAAATGGGCCATAAAACCCTTGGCATCTTTGATACTCATATCTGGCATAATGATTTGAGTGATTTATACAATTTGATATCTCTGACATATTATCTTATCCCCAACAATCTGTTGCATCTTTTGCCACATTTGGTTCGTACGCATTCCCTCTGTTCTAACGAAGTAACATGTTGCAGGGGTTATTTTAATGAAGCTCCAGTAGATGTCGTTAAGGGACAAGATAAAGAGCTTAACAAACTGGCAGCTGATGCATTAATTCCTGCGATGCCAGGACATGTGGTTCAAGCTTTTACATTGTTGAAATCAAGTCCAGAAGCTCAGGTTTGTAACTGTATTCTTCCGCTGCTGTTGCGATTAATCTCTTTCAGCTGTTGTGATGCCTTTTAACAAATTGCGGTTTTAACTGAGGGGGAAATTAGTTGTTTGGTACCATTCAAATATAATTCATTTATAGAAAATCATCATAGAATGCTTCCATTCATATAATGTCACCCAATTCATTGAAATAGTTAGCATAATACCGAATGCATTGCTAATGATTTGTTGTGTTACTCTATCTGCTGTAGGTATAGACTTGGAAGAAATTAGTCGTTGCTGGTTTATTTTATCTTTTTATGTTATTGCTACAATTTTATTGGTTGTCTGCAGTCTAATGTTTGGGGGTTCTATATGCAGTCTTTCCTTTTCAGTAAATAGTACTCTCTCTGGACCTTCTTTGACATTTCAGACAATAAAAATGATCTGCAGTTAGCTGTGTTTCAGGAAATATTACTCTCTCTGGTCACGTTTCTTTGTCATTTCAGACAAGAAAAATAACTGGCAGTTAGCTATACATATCTGTCTGAAACGTCAAATGATAATGACAGGATATAGTATATCAGATGATTTATCTTTGTTGAGGCGATGTACCACTTTGATTGACTCGTTTCTGTATCATCTGTTCTGTTTATCTCACTAAAACAGTTTATGTTGACTCTCGATTTGTAGAGTGTTGTTGCCTCCCTTGCATCAGATAGAAATGTGTGGGATGCTGTGATGAAGAATGACAGGGTTATGGAATTCTACAGGACCCACCAAACAAGTATGCTTTTCATACTTCTTTAGCCACAAATAGACATTGTAATTTATCATTTTTAGCTAACTGTGTGACAACTAATATTTTATGTGCTGTGATACAGCTCTAGTTCAGACATTCCCTGAGGACGCCGCCACAGCAGAGTCGCCAGAGGAATTCGAGGATTCATCCCTTGGGGAACAGCTTACCGGCTCACCTTTCATGGACTTCGTGGATAATGCGACGAAGACTGTGAGGGAGTTAGTCAACAATATAACCCACTTCTTCCAAGACATGTTCCGGAACACAGAAGAAGCCCAGGCCGGAGCCAACTCGTCTGCTGAGAAGGGCCCTTCTCTCACAGAGATGGCTGTAGGTGGATCCTTCATGGCTCTGACCATAGCAGTCATCCTAGTTGTTCTGTTCAAGAGGGCATGATTAGGCCATGCCCTTGAGCATCTATTGTACTTTAAATCCGTCGAAAATTACTCAGGTCTTTGGTATGGCTATGAACTACGGATGTAATGTACAGTTTGTGTCTTTTGTATTGGATCAGCTATGACAACTCGTGGAAACAGCACAATAAATATGCCCTATCGTGTTACTACTTGTTTTGGTCAGGATTTGTTATGGTTTGTGTATTCTACTTTGCTGGCGTGTGAATGTGTTCATAGTGATAAATAAGGATGCTCTGATGGAAACAGCACAATAAATATGGCCTATCGTGTTACTTGTTTGTTGCAGCATGCAGACGCTCAGGAGTGAGATAAAGCAGGAAATGATTGCAATCCTGACTAAAAAATAGTTAACAAAAAAAAAACTAGTCTGTCAGACAACCTCTGGGCCACCCTGATCGGACCTTAGACCCGACAAGAACGATCCTCTACAGCCGTTGGACAACTCTCATCAGAGAATCCTAGCAGTTAATCACGCTCTGACCCAGAGGTCATGGAGTCATCAGCCAGACTTGAAAGCTTGCCTCCTTATTGGTAAAGGATGATGCGGTACGATCCTATAGAACAGATCCTGTCCTGTTCAAGTAAGGTCGTGCCACACCGAGCCCGGACCAGCATTATATCTAGTGCTTGCTTTCTGCTAGAGGCCGAGGTGGTACTAAGCTTCAGCGCAAAATGCTCTGCTGCAACGGCTGTCAGAGAGAGCGTAGGCCTTCAAACACATTCTTGTGGTCACGACCCATTGGATCAAAGACCATTCGAGAAGTGGATCACCTACAAATGATCCTAATGGTGCTTACTAATAATGGATCACCTGGAGTTCTCTTAACAATTATCGCACAAATACTCAGCTGAGAAAAAGGAAGTCTCACCATCAGCCGTCAACTTCGGTAATCATATCATGTCCCGGGAACTTCGCAACCACAGGTATGAAATTTTAAGCAAAAAGAAGATAAAATGTGCCAATACAACTCATAATCTCACTAGTGCGGTATAAGACTCTAGAACTCAGTTACAACGCCTATTGTTTTATTCATTCATTCCTGCAAAATTGTATTGTGCGTTCTTCGGTTTACACATTTCATTTTTGTGAAGTTATATAACAGATACAGCTTGGTGAAATAACGGGTGAGCCACTAAAGTTACAACTCTCTTTATGCTATGTGGAGCATAGAATCGGTAAGCTGTTAGCAAGCTCTACGGGTGCACTTTTGCTTATGTCTCAAGATACTCGATGTCACCCTCACCGAGGAACGTCTTCCCTCTATTTGTGTTGCCAGATCTGCGCTCGGTTGGCGGTGCCCCACGCTGTGGAAAAAATGTTCGTTTACCAAACTTGGTGTGTGATGATATGATGGTAACAGAATGAAAGATAGTGGATTGTGCAATACCTTCCGCAGGACAAACGCGAGGTAGAGATAGGAAACCTCCCACTCATCCTGTGACAGTGTACCTGCATCATGCTCGGTGTTAAGGTGGGGGCAAAGTGACAGTATCGAAGTGCAACCAATCTACAAGGTTCTGGGTGAAATTACTTTGGTCCTGCCTTCCATCACCAAGGGCACCCAGCCTCCGCATGAGTTCAGTAAACTCTGGTCTTTGCAAGTACTCATGTACAAATTCGTGAAAATTCTTCACAAGGACCAGCTCAAGACCATACTGCAAGACATTGGCAACAATATGTAATAATCTCCAAGCATCGATTAGCATGGCAAACATGTAAAAAGGAGTCAATATCATAAAGCGAGAGATCATGCAATCAACTTGATGGAAAGAACAAAAAAAACATGTCTTGCAACAATGTTTTTTAGAAATAAGTAAAAGAAGTAACTGTTGTAGTAGGCAGCATCGACTCTTAAACACTGGCGAAAGCAAAAGAACAATTCAATACCTCCTCTGCCAGTAATTTGAAGAGATGGAATGGAACAACCCATTCTGGGCAATCAACAGCATCCTGCACATTGCAGAAGAAACTTGTTACAATACAATTTTGTACACATAATTTATAAACATTAAGAAACTCTAAAGAGGCAACTCGGAACTGCAGAAACTGCTTGAGTAAAGCACTCAAGCTAGACTATCAATAACATTCAAGTTCATACAAGTTTTTTTTGGAGCAAATTTCTTATATGCCATCGAAAATTATACTCTTCTATTATTTTCCATCGGAATTTTGCACTTCTCTTATTTGCCATCGGATCAAAATTCACTTCTCTTATCTGCCACTCCCATCACTTTAGCTCATAGAAATTTTTGATCCTGTCACAACAGTGTTCAAGCTACAATACAAAAATAGGTTTGTCTCAATGTGTACTTTATGCCAAAAAAAAGGTTTCAAAATTTTCGGATGAAAATTTGAGTAATTCTGAGTAAGAACAAAAGACTTCCTCTAATTTTCATCCGAAATTTTTGAATTTTTCTTCGCATATAGTATACACCAAGACTAATCCATTTTGCTACTGCAACATAGATAATACAGCGACGAGAGCACAATAATCTGACAACCAAAGTGATTGGAGTGGCAGATAAGACAAGTTAATTTTGATCTGATGGCAAATAAGAGAAGACTATAATTTTTTGTGAGCAAAGATAGTTTGAAACACAATCAACTAAAGGAATATGAGGTATAAATTAAGGAAAAACTGGTTCCAGAATTACCTCCAAGTGAAACTTGTACTTGATACCAAAAGGTCTGGATGCAGGGAATTTCTACGTCATCATCAGAACAAATACATGGACGGGTTAGCAACAAAATTAAAAGAACAATATTCATTATATAAATAGTTTAGCAGAATTTACCTTTTCTGCATACTCTTCACCAAAGCTAATCCAATAAACACTGTTTCCAAATTCCAGTCCTTCAGCTGAGCAAAGAAAGGGTTTTCTACTTATCTACATCTGACAGAAGCACCATGCAAAGTCAATCAAAATAAGATGGAAGATTTTAACAGCATACCTTCTCGAAGCCTTTTGATAATGACATTAGCATCAGGCATTGTCCCAACAAAAGTGCCTCCGGGCCGAAGCAAAGCAGACACATTTGCCAGGGCTTGTCTAGCACGTGCTTCAGTTGACCATGAATAATGCAAAGCAAACTGAAATAGAGATGAATTCCAATTAGGACTTGTGTGATAAAAAGGAAAAGTTTGTTCAGACTTCAGAAAGGATCCCTATGACCTTACTCAATTAGACAGCTAGTGTTTAGAAGCTTGGAATATTTGAAGGTGCATTACCAATAAAACAGAACATTATAGCAAGCATAGTCACATTTCTCTGTGAGGAACATATCACCTTGTTTATTTATTGGCAGAATAATGATACTAGACGTGGTGCCATCCTCTAATAGACAAATAGTTGCAGTCATTTTGATTAGAGGTTCAACAAATACAAAGCTGCACTGGCAATTAAGAAAGGATGCAGTAGAACCCATACAACAATAAAAATAGTCTAGGAAGAATAAAGTCTCAACGGCTACAAGTACAAATAGTCTAGATTGGTGGCTCACCTGGCAGCTACATATGTCAAATGGAGCATCCTCGTGTAAATATTCATCCAAACGAGCCTAAGGAACAATGAAAAGAAATGGATCGGTCTTTGTAATTAATTCTCATTTGAATCGTTATAACCATTTGACTTAGAGCCTTAAGATCAAAAGCAAATGTATAGGGCACAAAACACCCGGCTTGGAAATTTCAAGAATAAAACAATATTATCTTTTCAGTAAAAGTGTATAAATATGTCCAAAGGGCAATATATCTATGCAAACATATGCTTGTCCAAAGGGTAATATACCTATGCAAACATATGCTTACATATCATTTGACATAATTACATTACAGAAATTAAGAAAATGACATGTTTAGGCTGCGGTTAGTTTGAAAGCAAAAAAGCAGACCACCTATTCAGGAATTTGACTTAATCCTTAATGGCTGTCTAAGTAACTTTTGCTCTGTCCCTTACCTCATAACAATCAGTACAAATAAGTCGAGCAGGAAAACTGAACTTCTTCCTTCGTTGTTGATCTGTGTCGCCATTGTAGCGAGTCATGCAATCTTTTATCTGAAAGTGTAATGCCATTACATGTCGATGTTCCAAATTGATGCGATTGCATCAAAATATGCTGAAGAATTTACAACAGGTAGTATGCACTATTTATCCATTATGGAGACCTATAAAAGGCAGAGGGGGGAGAGAGAGAGAGAGAGAGAGAGAGCACCAAAAAGGAAAATGAAGCTTCCGACGCAAATAATGATAAAACTTGAGATGCAAAATATTAAATATGCATAGGGGCTGTTTGCTTCACGCCCTGTCAGGCAATTGGCATGCCAGGCAGACATTCCAGGCGTTCGATTTTGAGTGCCTGTGGCTGTGATGCACTGCCTGGTCCAGGCAGCAACCAAACAGCCCCATAGTACGTATTACTGGCACCATAGAGCATAAATGCCTTGGTGTGATATGAAACTAACCGAGCCTTCGGCGATATCAACCCCTACATAGTATCCAACCTTGGCCTTATCCCACTTTATCAAATCACCTCCCTGCATTACACAAACAGATCATGACAGCTCAAGAACGCTACCTTCAATTGCAAGAACAGCTGCGGTTTTCTCACAATTCACGACCACTTACCTTCCCGCAAGCAAGATCAAGCACGCAGTCGCCCGGTTTTGCGTGCAGCTGGATCAGAACACTCTTTATCTGCGGAAAGAGAAGGTCAGATGTTAGCAACGGCAAGCACCACAGACCGCCTCGTTTCGTCATGGATTTGATTTCAGGCACGGGTGTGCTCGGCAGCGAATCGAGACTGACCCAGTTGTTGAGCTTCTTGAGGTGGATGATTGGGCTGTTCTCCCGCTCCTCGAGGGTCTGATTGGACCGCGCGCTGTAGTGGTCAGCCACCCGCCGCGCGCTGTTCCGCTCGTCCGAGTACCCCTGCTGAGGGCCATACCCGCCTGTCACACAAAGGCCAAAGCCCCAATCAAACCCTAGTTAGCCACACCCACTCAGCTGCCGCACCCCACGCCTCACCCGGACCCTCGGCGAGGGCGGGGTCGGCGGGGAAGGAGGAGGAAGAGGGGGCGGCGGGGGTACCTGCGCCGTACTGGCGCTTGGGCGCGAAGCCGTATGCGGAGGAGGAGGGGTCGTCGCGGGGCCGCTTGTTCATCCTGCCGCCGCCGGCCGGTCGCCGCAGCGCTCGATTCGATTCGGGTTGTGCGGGCGTGTGGGGAAGGAAAGAGGAGGAAATCGTGAGGAGTGGCCGGGCCGGGCGGGGGTGTTGAGCGTTTGAGGCCCGGTGAGGCGAGCGCGAGTCTGACGTGTCCCGGCCTTATGCTAATGTAATTTTGTGACAGTCCTATCTCCCCAAGTTAAAGACATTGGTTTTGATCTAGTACTCCCATTTTGAGTTGATTATAAAAGGGTAGTAGAAGTTTGGAAAATATTGCATAACAGGACTTTCTTGATTCGTATAGATGATGTAGATATGTAGACTTAACACGAGCTTATACATGGAAGAGGTAATGCGATTTCATCACGTCTGACAGTTCATAATTCCAAAGACTAACAATTTTTTTCTCACTTCAAACAAATAACATTGTGATTTTGTGACTGCCTGAGGTTTATCACATCTTAACTATCTTAAAATAACCTTTTTACATCCATAATACCTTGATTTCCTCACCTGATTAGGTCCCTTGTTTGAATCTCCGACTCAAGTTGCAATTACGACTAATTATTATTTCGCTAATAGGCTACATGACCATCAACGCCACGACACCTATGGTGACCTCGTCAATCTCGAGACTTGTCGATCCAATTTCTCGGAGGCGTTCATAAGGGTAGGGTTTGCATGCGTCTGTTTAAGTGATCGTGCATTCTTCTGAAGTTACTTCTTGTTGAGAAGAAGAAGGAAACCAGTTACAATAATCTGAATATTTCGAATCTCTCTTTTTAAAAAACTTTTTTGATCCTTCAAAGTTTTAGATATATATATATAGAAGAACATCTCCCATTTTTTGTACTAAGAAAGAAAGTTCTAATATACTCCAAGGGGAATGAGATTTGAAATTCATGCATTATTTAACATGTATGCTACAAGATTCATGCATTTCCTTACATTTAGGGTAACAAAAATTGCTTAAAATATGTTTTCACTACATGACTCAAATAAAAAGATCAGTTCCGCCATAACTCCACCTTTTCTTGAGCTGCTGAGATTCTGTCAAACAGAGGTTTATAGCAAGAAAGTCCGGCTCTCACATTCTTTTACAAGCATGCAATACTATAATAACATTTCCTTCCCAACAAATTTGTTGTCTAACGAAAAGAATGGTGATTCTACCAATAACAAATAGATTTGTAAGCTACGTGTGATCATACACATCATGTACCCATGTTTAATTTCGTGTACCCCGTAATAGTAGGATGCGTAAAGATGTCAAATTAATTAACCCCAAGTAAAAGTCTTTGAGGTTCGAACACTTCCCTTGAATTGCAACATAATCATGTCTCGCACATGAGGGAAGTGTTAGGAATACAGTGAAAATGCGTATAGCCTAATGATTACAAGAGCCTAGTACCTCAGGTCCTAGGTTTGACTCTTTGTGAGAGTGAATTTTCTGGGATTCAACGGTGTTGTGCTTTTAGCGGTAGGCGACATGGCCGTCGATAGTGAGGCAACATTGGTGACTTCAATGCGTTAACACAACAAAACTAGTAGCAGAAGAGGTTAGCTCTCAAGAAAACAACATCACTATGATTTCTCGCTTTCCAACCTTATCATATATGCACCATCGAAGTTGTCAAATCTACTTACGACAAACTCGGTTAGTTTCAACTATTTGAGTAGACAATACATCGATTTCATTTTACAAAGAATACCATATCCAATCCATATAATAGCATTCATCACGAAGATAATATCACAATATAATCATTTCAAAAAAAATACGAGAATATTTTTTTCCCAACTTTTATTTCGTGTTTTCACAAAAAATATCATATCTACAAATCACATCATGATAGTAGGTGAACTTTGACCATATTGATAATGCAACAATTATTTATTTACATTTTAAAATTATTATCAAGCAAACCACAAATTCACGATATATACTTTTTTTTTGCGAAAAATTCACGAGATATACTTAGCTCACCAAGGGTCCTTTTTTATATCCAAGATATTTTATTCTATAAATCAAATTTTCGTCCTCATTCTTTTGAACCTTTCCAAACAATTAACAATTATATATTAGATGTCACATAGATAAGCTAAGGATTTTATTGGAAAAACAGGAGCAATTGGGTGGGAAAATTGCATTTTCACAACATGAAGAAATTATCATAAAAATGCCAGGACTTACATTCTTTAACAAGGATACTATTAGCATCACCGTTTTTCACCACCTTTTGACTTTCCAAGGAAAGTAGTGTAAAATTAGGGTTACTAAGCATCTTTGAAACACATTTTTAGCTATTAAGTAAAATGCTAGGTTTGCTCAAGTAAAATGTATCATAGGCTCTATCTCTTTTTACTCCATATTCCATCCTGATAGAAGCATATCGCATAACAAGACAACTTATTTATAATTTATTAGAACAAATATAAAGCTTAACACAACAAAATCACGTATCGCTCCTCCAATTCGTAAGTACCAAATTTAATTCCAACAAATCCATGCTACCTGGCCATGAATTCTACATACTGCATGGCATTAACTCACATGTACCTTCTAAAAGCGCCATCCTCATTTTGTAGATGTGGCGATTCCAATAGTAAAATGCATCATTCTCAGTCTTTTTTTTTGAAAACCTCAACCATGCCCTTTTGTATTTTCGAATACATTTCTATCTTTCTCACAAACAGGTATGCTAAAGACAAAATTGAAAATACAAGAGTAGAATGGGCGGAAAGTTGTAATACGATCAAATGAAAAAATTATAGTAAAATACCAATTCTTATATCGATTAACCAGGAGATACTTGTGACCTCGCCACCATCCTTATTGTATTTCATCATAGAAACTTGCTTATTAATGCCAAACAAAGTTAGCAAGCGACTCATAGATAATATTGCAATAACTCATATAGTTTATAGCTATTAAGTAAAATGCTAAATTTACTCGAGTAAAATGCATCACGTACCTTGTTTGTTGCTCCATATTCCATGATCATACAAAATAAAATAATGCATAGAATTTTTTTTATTCACTGCCATGAAGCCTCTTGCATAACATGGTGACTCCTTATCGTTTTTATTAAAAATAGATATCAGCAAAATAACTTAATACCATCAAACCATACATCGCTCCTCTACTACGTAACTACCACATTTAATGGCGAAAAATCCATGCTAGTGGCTACGAATCCTATAGATCGTATTCCTTCTAAAGGCACCACCTTCATTTAACAATTGTGGCAAATCCATCCATTAAAAATTCATCGTTATCAATCCTACTGTTTTCTCAAAACCTCAACATTGTCCTTTTGAATGTAACAACTTCACTGGTTTCCAATCTAACATCCTAGTAAAAAACAAAATACTTCTTTTGCCTGAAAAATGTAAAAATTCATCTGTTTGACTAACATAAAATCCTTTTTAACTTTTAATATTAATATAAAAAATATTGAAGCAAATAACATAAAAATCATTTTCCCAGATTCATCACAAAACTTATTATCATAATATAATACACAAAATATTTTTTTTCTAATTTATTGTATAGATTTTTGCGCGTAATTTATTGTATAGATACTCTCGATCAAATTTGTAAATATTTATGATAAAGGAAGTAGCAATGCGCGGAAACTTTTTATTCACTAGCGTAGAATATATCACAAAACAAGGCAACTTATTGACCGTATTGCAAAACAGACAACACTACAATAAATTAGTGTCGTCAAACCAAATGTCGCTCCTCTACTCCATGACAATTCCGTAGTAGACGGCAATGGCTGCACTATCTTATGATTTGCAGAATAAATCCATGCTAAGCGGTCGCGAATCCTATGGATTGCGCCGCATTAACTCAAGAACGGAGTATATCTTATGAGAAACACCATTTTGCAGCCACGACGAATCCGTCCCAGAGCAAAATGCATCGGTTTCGGTCCTATTCTTTTCCTAAGACCTCAACCCTATCATATCGAAAACATTACCATTTTGTCACACACAAACATTTAGAGCACCATGCAAGCACACATAGGAGGTTCCCAAAAATGGCTATAACAAGCACTCATTTGGGAATACGGCGCCGGTCGGAGGTCTAATCTGGAAAAGCGTTACTGGTAAAAGGGCCCATTAAAAAGACGGCCCTCCCCCCTCCTCCGGGAGAGAAGAGGGAGATAGACTGCGTCCGTCCCCGTCTTCGTCTCCCCCCATAAGAGCGAAGCCGCGGAGGAGGCTTTACGAACAAACCAGCCATTAAGCCAACACCCACACACAAACCCAGGCGGGAGCCAACGCCCGCGCCCGCCAAGGCGACGACGCGAGAGAGCGGAGGCTCCAGTCCCGGGAAGCTTCCGGGGCCCACGCGGGAGTGCGCGGGGGAACGGAGCTCGCCGCCGGAGAGAGGGAGCCGTCGCCGCCGCGGATCTCCCGATCTGAGGCGCCGCGCGCCAATTCCCCGCAGGTACGCGCGCCGATCCAGGGCGGCTTCGGCCCGGTGGGGCTCGCCCCCGCCAATTCGGGTTCCTCCCCATTGCGTTTGATTCGTTTCCGCTGAAATACTGATGCTTTGCCTGCTTGGAATTAGGGTTTTGCGGCGCCGGAGACGGAGATGAGCGTGGAGAGCCCCGGAGAAGCCGCCTGGTGCTAAGTTTTTGACTCGCGCCCTGGGGCGGACGGAGGACGACGACGGCCCCCGGCAGCTTCCTAGGTTTTCCATGGGAGATGGGGGAGTCGCGTGCGCCGTTCGTGCAGTGGAGGGCTTCGGTTCCGGCGCCCTCGTGAAGAGAGGAGGAGGAGAAGCGATGCCGGACAAGGGGGAGAGGGGGCACGGCCACCACCACCAGCACCGGAAGAGCCACCACCTGGCGTCAGCTGTCGAGCTGGAGGAGGGCGAGCTGCTCAATGGGGAACCTGACACCAACGGGTTGCCCGAGAGGAGCATGCCGCCCAAGAAGTGGCGCAAGGTGCTGGTGGCCTCGACCGCTGCTCCAGAGGTGGAGCCTGGGGAGATTGTGGCCGCGCAGGCAGTGCCGTCAAGGAAGGCATGGAGGAACGGGGAGCTTGGGAGGGGTGACTCTGTTCCAGAGAAGCAGAGGAAGGACCAGTCAGGGAAGACTGGGAGGAAGTCAAGCAAGGACGAGGTGGAGCCAGGGGAGATTACTCCACTGGACAAAAAGCAGGACGGTAAGTCCCAACGGGGCGATGATCATAGCAGGAGGCCAAGTTCATCTTCCCAGAAAGGTTCCCTGCGCGATTCCGATGAAGAGCCTGGTGAAATTAAGCCAGACAGCAGCAGCAGTGGCAGCGTGAGGAAGAGCAGAGCAGCAGAGCCTCAGGGCATCAAGCAGCAAGCTGACACTTCTGATCAATCAGGATCAAAAAGTCGCAGGAAGGGAGAAGGGAAGAGTTCGTCAGCTGGGAGACATTTTCTTGGAAGAAACCGTGAGGCGTCGCCGTCAATATGGGATCGGCATGATAGGCGCGAAAGGAGCCCGGGTATCTTGGGCCGTTTTCCTCATGATCGTATTCGTCATGAAAGGCATGACAGGAGCCCCGGCCGTTTCGACCGCTCCCCACGGGAGCGTGCTCGCCATTATGATAGCAGAGATCGGAGTCCATATATTTCACCCCGGCATAGACCTCGCCAGTTTCACTACAGGGACAACACGCCAAGTCGTGTTGATAATTCCCCTCGTGGGAGAGCCCATCATGAGGATTTTAGAGACCGAAGCCCGCTTCGTCATGACAGATCACCATCTGAACGTTATAGGTCCACCGACGCTCATGAAGCAACCAAGAAGAGCAGAAGTGCCAAGCTTGAAACCAACAACCCAGAGAAACCACAGCTCAAAAGTAAATCAGCAAAGCAATCTTCAAAGACCAAGAGTGGCAGCAATGGGAAGGCTGAGGAGAAAATCTCCAAGGAAAATGCAACTGAGAGCACTCAGCACACTGAGCTGCCTCCGCCACCCCATTACCACCGCCACCGCCGCCGCCGCCTCCTCCACCGCCGCCTTTACCACCTGTCGTGCCTCCTCCCCTTCCCCCACCACCTGAACCTGAGCTGAATGGGGTTCTTGAAGAAGATGCTTGTATGGAAGAAGACATGGATATCTGTGACACCCCACCTCACCCGACTATCTCAGCTGAGCCCATTGAACCCACCGAACCCATTAGTGATATGGGAAGGTGGTTTTACCTTGACCAGTTCGGTATTGAGCAAGGACCTTCCAAGCTTGTTGAGTTGAAGAAGCTGATGGACGATGGATATCTTCTTTCTGATCACCTGATAAAACATGCTGACAGCGACCGATGGGTGACTGTTGAGAATGCTGCTTCACCATTGGTTCCATCTGATTTCCCTTCTATGTATTCGGAATCTTCAGCACATCTGGTTAGTACACCCGAAGCACCAGGAAATTTGCTTGATGAAGCTCCAGAGGAGGCATCTAACTTGGCATCAGGTGCTGAGAATGATGAAATGGAGGAAGCTTCTGCAGAGTATGAGGAAGATTTCTACATTGATGATAGGGTTGAAGCACTGATGGAAGGATCAATTTTGGTTCATGGTCAGGAGCTTGAGATTCTTGGAGGTAAAATGATTTCTTTGCCTTTTCAAAATAAGATCCCCCCCTCTTTCTGGTGCCAGTGGGCCGGCCGGCTGGCCTTGGGTTCTCCCCTTCGTCGTTTTTTTTCCTTCTGAATCCTTTTGGGTTCCATATTTTCAGGGCTGTGAAGCCCTTGAGCTTTTTTGGTTTTTCATGGAGGTAGCAATGCCTCCTGTAGGGACTTGCAGTTTGCCCCCCAACCTTGACCCGACGAGATGTTTTATGGTCTGTTTGCCGGGCCCGGAGTTTGGGTTGTGTTGGTCCATAAGATTTCTTGGTCTTGTTTTGGATACCGTTTTCGGTTGCAAAGTCTAATGATCCCGACCTTGGATTTTCTGAGAATCTTAGTTGCATATTCTGTTTTGCACACACACCCTTGGGTAATTCTTTTTTTAATCTGATGTCCTTGAAGAAGTGGCTATTTCCTCAGCTGTCCTTTGCTCTATATCTGAATTGTTGATATGGATTTATTTTGGAAGACCTATTTACGTTTTTTTGAAGATGGATCCTTTTATATTTTTAAAAACAGGATTCTGAAGCTTTGAGTGCGCAATTTTGAAAGTAACACTTTTGAGGGGTGTAAATGCAAATATATAACTTCAACATTCCATATAACTCCCTCAATTTTTTCTTGATGTCGTTAGGACATCCATAGTAGTACAAACTTGCACTAATCTATATGTCCTAACGATATCAAATAAAATACAGGGTAGTAGAAAATTTTGTTGTCCTTCTGTTCTTTGGTTTTATTTTTACTGCAGGGAAGCTATGCTGTCAACAGTTACAGCTCGTGGTTATACTAATGCTGGTGCCTTTTGCCATTTCGAAATTGCAGAGCTTTTGAATGCAGATTTTAAGCCTGTTGACTGGGAAAGATGGAGTCACCCTGAAGGTACTGGATCAGTTCTGTTTTCATTTGGCCTTAGGATCAGTGGTGTATATTTCCTTATGTTAGGCAGATGGCATTCAACTTCTAGATGCTGATAGGACCTCAAAAAAAAAATAAATAGATGCTGACATTGTTTCTGCTTTTCTTATTTAATTATTTACTATTTCCTCAACAAGTATATAACAACAACAAAGCCTTTTTATCTCAAGGAAGTCGGGTAGGCATTTCCTCAACAAGTATGAAAAGAGAAATTGTTTCCAAAAAAAAAACTGTTTTCTTCTGGTATTTTTTTCTTGACATTTCTTTAGTTGCCTGTACTGTGTTATTATCTGACATTCTGTTAGTTTGTGTTATGTCAGATTTTTCTAGATACCAGGTGCATCCTGAAGGAGATGATAGAATCAATAGAGGCACAGAGTTGTTATTCAACAGGCCTGCAGATACTTATGGCTTTGGTTCTGTTGAGAGGAACAGCTTTCTCCATCACACGGAATCCAGTGAATGGTTTTCTGGGAGATGGTCTTGCAAAGGTGGTGACTGGAAGAGAAACGATGAATTGAGCCAAGATAAGCCGTTCAGGAAAAAGCTTGTTCTGAATGAAGGTTTTCCTCTTTGTCAAATGCCAAAAGGTAGCCATGAGGATCCTCGTCGGCACTGCAAGGATGAACTTTACTACCCTGTACGTACTAAAAAGCTTGATCTACCATTGTGGGCGTTCTCATCAACTGAAGAGGATACCGACAGTGTTAATGATGCTAGTAAAACTGTTGTTATGCCTGGGAGGCCAGCTCAGATTAGACAGCCCCCTAGGGGAGTAAAGGGAACAATGCTTCCAGTGGTTAGGATAAATGCTCGTGTTGTTAAGGACCAATCGTCCGTTGAACCCCGGACAAAACACAGAGGAGCTGAGCGGACACTTTCTAGATCGGCACGCTCCCATTCAATTGGGACTGATAGGAATTCTGTCCATGAAGGATCGTCACATTCCAAGAAGCATCATGAACATGATTCACAAGGTTTGCACAAGTCCAAGTCTGTTCCGGACATTCCAAAGGATCATGTATGCACTATTGAAGAGTTGTCAGTCAATCGGGGCGATTGGTACTACCTGGATGGCACTGGGCATGAGCTTGGTCCATTTTCCTACTCTGAATTGCAAGAATTGGTTAAAAAGGGCACTATAATTGAAAATAGCAGTGTATTCCGTAAGAGTGATAACACATGGCTTCCAGTTATGGATTTGAAATCTGACTGTGCTGTTCGTAGTGTGGCACGAAGTTCAAATTCTACCTCTGATCCTATGCCTACGGACCAATACAACATTGGTATGAACCAGGGATCTGGTAGCTTCCATGAGTTGCACCCCCAGTTTGTGGGTTATACGCGTGGTAAATTACATGAGCTAGTCATGAAATATTTCAAGAGCAGGGAACTTACGTTAGCTATAAATGAGGTCTTGGATCCATGGATTTCAGCAAAGCAGCCGAAAAAGGAAATAGACACATACTTTTCACACAATTTAGCTTCTAGGAGTTTCCTGTCAGGTACTGCGTCACATCTTGCCCAACGTTCTTATTTTCCTTATTTCTGCTCTATAATTTAGCATATCTTGATGTATTCGAAACACTAATTCTGTCCAGTATCACTGAACTGATTTAATTCCTTTCAGATAAACGTTGCATACCCTTTCCCATAATTTTCTTATCTCTGTGTTCTTTCTTCCTAGTTTCATATGGCATGTATATTGGTGGACCTTCTTAACATTGTTTTTGGCTCGTTGCAGAAGACGGTGGGTCTGCAAAAAGGGCAAAGTTGCTGCCTGATCAAAATGATGAAGATAATGTATCAGATGACATTCTTGCCAGTCAGAAAGAGGACATCTGTTTTGAGGAGTTATGCCATGGGGCTGCTTCTGCGGATGACAACTCTGTGGATCGTGGGGCAGAAAATGAACATTGGGGTCTACTAAACAGTCATGTCTTAGCGAGAATCTTCCATTTTCTAAGGACAGACGTGAAATCACTTATTTCTTCTGCAGTCACCTGTAGGAGCTGGCACACTGCATCTAAGTATTACATGAGCATGTGTAGATTCGTTGATCTGTCTTCTGTTGGCCCTCTTTGCACCGATCCTGTGTTTCGTGGTATTATGGTATGTCTTACGCATCTTTTTGAACTCTGAGATGTTACTTTTGTTATCTTTCTAGCTTTTTACTCAAAATCATATATTTTTCTTTCAGGCTGGTTATGAGAAACAAAACATTCGGACTCTCATTTTAACTGGGTGTTCGAATCTTAGCTCGCTTGCTCTTGGGAGAGTACTTGAGCAGCTTCCCCACATATCTTATGTGAACATTCAAGGTTGCAGTCATCTAGGAGATCTGAAACACACATTTCATGATGTAAAATGGATCAGTAGCTCTTTGAATCCTGATGAGTCGTACCAGAAAATGAAAAGTGTGAAGCAGATTGGCGATGGAAACAACTATCCGTCGAAACTTGCGAGGAGCTTGACCAATCAGCTGGGTGGTTCTGACGAACTTGATGGCTATTTTGCCGATATTTCAAATAGGGAGAATGCTAATCTTTCATTTGGACAAGGTTTCTATAAACGGTCAAAATTGCTTGATGCTAGAAAGTCCTCTGCGGTTTTATCAAGGGATGCACAAATGAGACGTTTGATGCAGAGGCAGGCGGAGAACAGTTACAGGAAGATGGAAGAGTTTATCATCAACAGGCTCAGAGAAATCATGAAGGGTAACAGATTCGAGTTTTTCATCCCAAAGGTACCATCACTATCAATAATTCCTTTGGCTGGTTCTTCTGATGTTCACTTCAAATAGAATATACTTAAGCTCGTACCAATATTTTTTTACAGGTTGCAAAAATTGAAGGTCGGTTAAAAAATGGTTATTACGCTCGCCATGGTTTTAGTACCATCAAACATGATATCCGTGCTATGTGCCAAGATGCGCTGAGGTAAAATGACTTAATCTAACTGAGTTGAAGGTTTCCAGAAGCTTTCTGATGTTGCATTTTTCTAACATTTTTTATATACTACCTCAGATATAAAGATGGCGGCGATTTGGGAGACATAAAGCAAATTGTTGTCTCCTTCATCCAGCTAGCAAAGAGACTAGGGAACCCATCATATATTTCTGAGAGAAATGGGGCGGCAATGCAGAAGGACAGCTTGGACATTAGTCAGTATTCTTCAGATGCAAAACTCAAAAAGAAACAAAATAAATCAAGGGGAGCAAATCCTGTTGCTTCTGGAGCGGATAATTCATCTCGTGCATTTGATCGTGAAATTAAGAGAAGCCTATCTAAATTAAAGAAAAGGGATGTTGATTCTGGGAGTGAAACATCTGATGATGATGATGGCTACTCTGAAGGTGATGAAACTGAGAGTGAAACTACTGTTTCTGATACAGAGAGTGACTTCGATGTGAATTCTGGAGCATGGGATTTGAAGGGAAACGGTTTGAAGTTACTTGAACTCGGTGAATCTGTGACCGACGATCGTATATTGGGTGCCCGCATGACAAAAGCGAGCCTTGTTCCTCCAGTTACTCGGAAGTACGAAGTTATCGAGGAGTACCTTATTGTAGCAGATGAGCAGGAAGTAAAACGAAAAATGAGGGTTGCGTTACCCGATGACTATTCTGAGAAGTTGCTCTCGCAAAAGAATGGAACTGAAAACTTGGAACTCCCAGAGGTTAAGGACTACCAACCTCGAAAAGTACCTGGGAATGAAATTCTCGAGCAAGAGGTATATGGCATAGACCCATACACACATAACCTTCTGTGTGACCTAATGCCTGCTGATCTTGATTGGTCCCTTGCTGACAAGCATATCTTTATTGAGGAGGTATTGCTGCTAAATTACATGTTTATCTTTTCATTTTAGTTCATGTGCTGGTCTCAAGCTTTGAACTTACTCGAACTATTCTCAATGCAGTTGCTTCTGAACACCTTGAATAAGCAAGTTCGGGATTTCACTGGTACGGGAAATACCCCAATGGTTTACCCTCTTAAACCTGTCATTGAGGACATCCAAAAGTCCGCAGAGGAGAGTGGTGACAGACGAACTTCAAAGATGTGCCTGGGAATGCTAAGAGCCATGAAGAACCGTCCTGAACATAACTGTGTCGCTTATAGAAAGGCATGCCTTCAGCAATAACTTTAACCATAATTGCTTCTGTAAAAAAACCCATAATTGCAGCATTTTCTTGCGTTTTGGCGTGTTCCTTTTTAACGTACTTGCTGCATCCACTTTCAGGGTCTTGGAGTTGTTTGCAACAAAAAGGGTGGATTTGGTGCAGATGACTTTGTTGTTGAGTTCTTTGGAGAGGTATGCTTTAATACATTCACCCTAGAACGAAATGTGACAGTGCAGAGTTATGAATATGTCGACTTGTAACCATTTCAGGTTTACCCTTCTTGGAGATGGTATGAAAAACAAGATGGTATTAAACATATACAAAATAACAGCCAAGATCAAGCTCCTGAGTTTTACAACATTATGCTGGAAAGACCAAAGGTATTGAATCTTTAATTTGAATTGGATTTTACATGTGCCTGATTTCCTTTCAACTCCTTACCTCATATTATTGATTGTTTGGCTTTGTCATGATTAAAGGGAGATCGCGACGGATATGACTTGGTATTTGTTGATGCAATGCACAAGGCCAACTATGCGAGTAGAATCTGCCACTCCTGTAACCCGAACTGTGAAGCAAAGTAGGCTTCTTTAAGCTTCCGATTCCACCTTGTGATGGTTTACTGTTTCAGTAGTTCTGCAATTTTATTGTTAGTACTTGTACCATGGTACAAATGAATGATTGGCGCAAAAACTAGGTTATTAAGTCAATAACATTAATAGATATGCATTCCCTAAAAAAAATGATACATGCAGCATTCTAACTTCAGTCTTTTGCAAATGAAAGTTTACTATATATTTTGCCAGCTGCTTTCTGGTGCCCCTCTAAATTCATTTTGTTGAATTCTGTGCATGATCAATAGACTTAATACATATGTTTTTTTTTAAAGATTCTTTACACTCCTTAATCTTCCAATGTTATGTGATGGATTGTGTATGCAACTTTAGAATGAATGATCAATATGATTTTTCTGTTTGTGCTTGTCCAATTTCATTCTATTTATTCAATTCAGTGCTATTATGAGTTTCCATGTATCAAGTTGCTCTGACAACCTCAGGATATTTTTGATTGTTTGTGTTAGCCATGCTAGTCAATTTGGGCAACAACCTGAGGATAGTTTGATTTGTTGTGTTATCCATACGAGTCAAATTGATAGTCAACCCATGTGTGTTGTACCATGTTTAACATGTTTGATACGTTTAAGCTGTTTCTTAAACCAATATGCACTAACAAATGTTTGTTGAATATAAAAAAATCCAGAGTGACAGCTGTGGATGGTAAATACCAGATTGGAATATACACTCTTCGACCAATTGCAGAAGGCGAGGAAATCACTTTTGATTACAACTCTGTAACGGAAGTGAGCACCATTACTTGTTCCTTAAGAAGTTACATATTAAATTTCTCTATCTTATGTTTACATAATTATGTTGCTAGAGTAAAGAAGAGCACGAAGCATCGGTCTGCCTCTGCGGGAGTCAGATATGCCGGGGCAGCTATTTAAATTTTTCTGGTGAAGGCGCTTTCGAGAAGGTAAGTTACACTTTTGAAAGCAGTCATGAGGACTACAGTTTAGGATGTAATGTGTGTGGTACCAAACACGGATTGATCATTTGCATCTTTTTTTTTTTTGATATTTCACACCTAACAATTTCTTCATGAATCAGGTTTTAATGGAGTTCCATGGTGTGCTCGATCGGCATAGTCTTCTGTTACAGGCTTGCGAAGCAAACTCTGTCTCTCAACAGGACTTAATTGACTTGGGTAGAGCTGGTCTTGGTACCTGTTTGCTTGCTGGTTTGCCTGGATGGCTTGTTGCTTACACAGCCCATCTGGTAATTGTAATTTGCCATCTTTTGTTTAGTTTCTGTTCTGATGTTGTAGTCATTCTAGCTAGGTCCTCACATCAGTGTTTATTTTAAAACAAAGGTGCGGTTTATATACCTCGAGAGACAGAAACTTCCCGATGAGATCTTAAAGCACAATGTGGAAGAAAAGCGCCAGTTCCTTATAGAAATAAACATGGAGTCCGAGAAAAATGATGCTGAGGTTCAGGTATGTATGCTGATGGCTTGTTTAGGCCTCTTGGTTTATGGTTTATGTGAATCTTGACAGTTTTGTCGTTACTCTTAGGCCGAGGGAGTATTGAACTCAAGATTACAGAATATAGTACATACACTTGACAAGGTGAATATTTATGTTTCAAGCTTGAGCTTGTTTAGTGGTACCTAAATACATATCATTCTCAGATCAAAAAGGAAAATCATTGGCTGATCTTTATTGGCTTCTGTTCCATTGTTATCTTTCAGGTGAGATATGTTATGAGATGCATATTTGGGGAGGCTAAAAATGCTCCTCCTCCTCTGGTGAGACTGACTGGAAAGAATCTAGTATCTGCCATCTGGAAAGATGATAACTCAGTGGTTGCCGAACTCCTCCAATCTATGGAACCTCATGTTGAGGAAGAGGTATTTAGTGACCTCAAGGCCAAAATTCGTGCTCACGATCCATCAGATTCTGAAGACGTTGAGGCAGCTATCCGGAATTCTCTGCTATGGTAAATTTAGAACTTGTTCAGTGTTAACTATATTTGCAATATGACTCTTGCCCTCTCTAATTGTTTGCAAATGTGGAATCATACCTCCCTTCAATACAGGTTGCGTGATGAGCTGCGTACTCTTTCATGCACATACAAGTGTCGCCATGATGCTGCTGCAGATTTGATTCACATGTATGCTTACACAAAGTGTTTCTTCAGAGTTCGGGTAAGTGAAATCTTACTGCTAATTGCCAAAGTGAATTGTTGTGACTATCTTATCAACTCTTTCGAACTAACTCGAGCATGGCCATCCACAGGATTACAAGACAGTTAGGTCTCCACCAGTTCATATCAGTCCACTTGATTTAGGTCCCAAATATGCTGATAAATTGGGACCAGGCTTCCAGGAGTACTGCAAGACGTACCCGGAAAATTACTGCTTAGCCCAGCTTATCTATTGGTATAGCCAGAATGCAGAACCCGAATCTAGATTGACAAGAGCTAGAAAAGGTTGCATGTCATTACCAGATGTCTCCTCCTTCTATGTGAAGTCTGTAAAGTCAGCACAAGACCGTGTCTATGGCAACAGGACTGTGAGATTCATGTTATCGCGCATGGTATGTTCTACTTTAGCAATTGTGGTTACTAGATTACAAGTATTTTGCGTGTATAATTTTGGAATTTCTAGAAAAATTAGGTTATGATATAATTTTTTTATCATTTTGACCAGATAATGAGTGTCAGACTGCATTACCATTATTTTCTGCATCATTTTATGGTAGTTTGCACAACTTTATGTGCACTGGATATTTTTCCATCAGACAAAAATATGATATTTATATTTTGTTCTTATTTTGCTCTTCATTTATAGCATTCTAGAATGAGTGCGCACTTTTTACCAAATTTGGGCTACTCTAGAGAATTTTAGAGGCTTCCTAGATAATTACCTTCTAATTTATTTCCTGTATTGCTGTATCTTACTTTGTGTAACTATGCACATTATGGGTACTTTGCAGATAAACTCATTTGTGATCTAGGATGTGTATTTCGTAATTTACATCCCTGTAATTACTTTACCTCTTAAAAGTTGAAAAATGTGAAATGACTCTGCATCTCCATAGTAGCTACTCAACATTTCATTAATGATATATATTTGTCCATGCATCATAACTTTCTTGACCATGATCGTGCATTGGTTGTATGTAGTATCTTTAGTATTCAGCTGACTAATTTCAGTGTAAAAAGCTACAATTTTCCTTTTTTATTCTCTTGTGTATTGAAATTTTGTATGGTTAACTGCAGGAAAAACAGGCACAGCGACCATGGCCTAAGGACAGAATATGGGTGTTCAAGAGCGACCCAAGATTCTTTGGCAGTCCGATGATGGATGCCGCGTTGAATAGTTCTCCCCTTGATAAGGAGATGGTGCACTGGCTCAAGACGAGACCAAACGTTTTCCTAGGCTAGTAAAGGATTGTAGGTAGAGAGGAAATGGTTTCTCCCTTTGGAGGATTTAGTCTACAGGATTCTTTTTTCTACTCACACCTTTGCTACCCGATCATGGGGAGTTAGCCTTTAGATAGCAGGGTAACAATCTCACCACCTCCATTTGTACAGTCCCCCCTTCTTTAGCTTCCCTGTAGAGATGTATTCCATTAATAACTGATAGATCAATCATTGATTTAATGTAGCGCTTTTTCCTCATAGGATTGACCCCTCCCTTTTCATGTAAATGGTGAACAATTGCAATCTTGAATTCAGTTATGGGCCGCAGATTGTTGGCAATGTTAATGTTTGTGGTTTATTCGGGTTGTTTTTCTCAATAAAAGGTTAGGAGCTAGGAATGCCAAAGGAAATTACATGTGTGAATTTACCTGATGAGACATTGTGCATGAGTTGTGATAGGTGTTTATACATACTGATGTCTCTGTTGCTCTGAGTTGGTGCGTGTGATGCCTCCTGATCAACTCCCACTTTGTGTTTGTGCTTGATGTGGAAACGAGTCGCAGTGTACAATCAAGTTGTAACTAAAGCGTTTATGATACTACTATGAAATGCTTTTTAGAATCTATATCTTGGAATGTTAATGGCAAGTTTTTTTTTAATGTATGAGTATATTGGAAGCTGATCCTCACTGTGCGAGTTTCTTTTGGGCACCGTTTAGAATGCAGGAATTTCACAAGAAGAAACAGTTCAATTCCCGCAGGAATGAGGAAGAAATCTTCCACTCCAAACGGGGTCTTAACTCTCGGCTTTTGCCGACTGCACATTGTTTCTCATGCTCTTTTTATTTTCGGAATGTTGGTTTTTATGCTACTGTCCCCCACTGCCGTCAATTTGTGTAGCATCCTTATGTGGCAAAAGGGGAGAAAATGATCTTATGCAAACAAACTAGCTACGCAATGCTTTGAGTGATCTTTTTAGTTTTCAAGGAAGAAAACACTGTACAAAGACTAGCGAAAGCGGAAGAACCTGAAAGCTATGATAAGACTGAGCTATACAGAAAGGAGGAAGGGAAAACAAAATAAAGAGTTAATTTCATAAAACCACAACTACTTATTCTTTTGTTGCAAGAAACCACAACTATTTGGTCTCTTGTTGCAAGAAACTACAACTTTTAAAAGATGACGCGTCATCTTTTGCACAAAACCACAACTTTTAGTTTCGGTTCCACATGTCATCGACAAAAAAGTGTATAGAGCCAATAGACAAGACAAGTAGGCATAGGACACAAACTTGTGGTTTTGTGCAACAAGTGGTGCAAATAGTTGTGGTTTTCTGAAACTGGTTTCGAAAGTTATGGTTTCTTGCAACAAAGGACGAAATAGTTGTGGTTTTGTGAAAATAACTCGAAAATAAATAACAACAGATTATACGATCTAACCAAGTACTGCAAATCCAACGGTGAGGCTATTTTGATTACCATGGTAGAAAGAGGGTTTATCAGAACCTGAAAACTGACGCTTATGGTAGAAAGAGGATTTATCAGATAAATTTGGAGTCAGCCTTTCCTGATTAGCGTCAACATACGCATGTGGGCATATTTTGTTCAGACCTAATCTCTCGGTTGTTTACGAACCATTTTGCATTGCGGTTGCCTATGGAGTACTTTTGGGATTTTCTTGGCATCACAGCAGAACCTATGTTCACCAGGAGCTCAAAGAAAAACAAGGATAACCGTCTTACAGTTTGGGATTGACCGAGTTTCATTGTGGGATATCTGACCAACATCCAAGCACGAATCCTAAAGTTTGGCTGTGTCCTCTCTTCACCTGAGGGACTGAGCCCCATGGGCAGTCGTGACCTTGAGTACAAGTAGCTTTCATCTCACATGCTGATGAGCATCTTAAATTGGATGGCTAGGTGCTTGCCAGCATCGGGGCCAGCAATTCAGTTGGGTTTATTCCCTCCTATTATTATTTTTAGTTTCTGTTAATCTTGGGGCTGATGTTCATGCAGGGATCGCCATCCAAAACTCATGGCCAGAGCTCGCCCGCCATTTGCTTTTTTCGATACTGCATGCATAACCACATCTTTCAAGACTCACTACACACATGTGCTCCAAAAGAAGCAATACTTAATGCACATAAAGTTTGAAAAAGCAGGCTTTCAGGTTAAGCATTCGAAGTTCCGCTCACTCTATTACTGAATTCTGTTTATTTGGTGGAAAAGTTCATATTTTACTCCAAACTCAATTAAATTTGTCAAGTTACACGGTGGCTCTGGCTAGTGGTGTGAAATTGTGGTAGAGAAATAACACAACTGTTGTGTTTGGGGTAAAGGTGAAGCAAAACCAAATGAACGAGAGCCATCAGTTCAAACATGCCAAATAAGGAATGTTTAACTCTCACCACATACTTGATCACTAGAAGCATGTCAGGAAGCACCTCTAGTCCTCAAAGCTAGGGGACGAGCGGCTGGTTGATCTTCCACGGTCGCCATACAGTTTATTCCATGCGTGTCACCCTGCACCATATCTCAAGCAAAACTTTGCAGATCCTTCCACTTGAGGTAGCTGAATTTGAAGAACATTCTTTCATGCTCAGCCGAAATTCTCTAGTGAAAGATGATGCTGTGCACCTTTTTGGTTTCGCATTGGTCCTGAAATATATGTTTCTCGAAATGAGTATTCCTCCCATAAATGGAAGTTAGAAGTTCGATCCTCACTATTTTTCACACTCTTACAGAGGTCCATTAGGACATATATCTTGCATTGGCTGTTCAAAGAAAAAGACAGCAACCAAAATTTTCATAGATGGTTATTTCAGTTGTATATTGGATTGGATGGTTTGGAAAGATTGGAAAAGAGTCTATATATTTCGACAAAATACTTGTCAAACATTAGGATGAGATAGTATGTCATGCATACTTTCGTTGGTATTGGGCAAATTATTGTGAGATAGGGAGCTGCATGTGGTCGGGAGCAGCTTGGAGATGCTTGCATGTGATGGATGTCTTTGGACTACTCTGTTGCTTTGCTTCTGTTGCAAAAACTCTTTTAAACTTCCCTTTCACACTTTTTAGGTAGTATAGCTCGGGCGCATTCTGGTTCTTGTCCTCGTTACTCCCTCTGTCCAAAACATAATGACATTTTAGCTTTTTCTTAAGCCAAACTATCTCAAGTTTGATCAAATTTATTGACAATAATATAAATATTTGTGACATTAAATGGACATACAATGAAAATATATTTCGTGATGAACACAATGATACCTACTATTTAATACCACAAATATTGATACTTTTTTCGATAAATGTTTGGTCAAACTTAAAATGATTTGATTTAGCACAAAGCTAGAATGCCATGACTTTTTATGAAGGCGGTATAGTAAATGAGTTAAATGCCCCATTTGAAAAAAAAAAGCATCTTAGATAAGAGCATTAAATGTAACAAACAAAGAGACTAAACCCAATTTGTTAATTATCGATTTTGAATTGAATAAAGTGATGGTTGCCTCAAGAAAGGAAAGCTATAGGGTACAAAATACTCTATACCCATAGATATCACCTATTATGGCATTTTAATAAGGATGACAAAATGTAACCGTTGATGTTGTTTAGGTGCGTGGTTCATCGCTTTTTAGGAGGCATAAAATTGGTGCATGATTTTTCTAATTATAAATTGATAAAAAATGTGTGTTTTTGAGGAACACTACGATGGGAGGGTGACTGACTTGAATTTTTGTCATTTATATAAAAAAAACATTACACTTGTTCATTGCACCAGACAAAATACCGTGTACTATCTGATTATATCAACGATAGTTGCTCAGTTGTGTAGCATAACTTCCATCAGAGTCGCTCTAGGTGCCCGCACAACCCGAAGGTGCACATCGTCACATTGACACAATCTGTGAGAAAACTGCAATAAGGTTTTTGCGAATTATTTTCTTTTATCTCCTTATTTGCTTTTAGGCATTGAGCGTATGAAGAGATGACTTGTGCCTTTCCATGTTATAACAAAGAGGTTGGAACCTAAAAGTACTTCTGATGGCAAACAAATTTGGTGATATTTCCATTTAGCAATAAAGACACCTACATTACTACTTTAACATGTATGAGGCCATTCAAAATGCTGAAAGTTCAAGCATAAGTATCCTCTGACAAAATCTGTTTTAGACCGGGTGGAGCAACCGTCAAGCTTGCCGAAAGTCATCTTTTTGTTTCTCTGATTTTACCAGCTGCCAAAATACCAGTAGCGTGGTCCGGCTATACGCTAGCTGGACTCTAGTTTTAGGAGGCTTCCGTTTTTGTTTGCCTGATCATCAATTTATTCTTCTTTTGTGCGTGTCATCCTTGCGCAGGGTTACTGATCTTCTCTATATCGTTCCAACTTTATCAAATGTCTCCAAAGAGACTCACTGATCAATTTTAGTGCATTATTCTTGGGTTTTCACCTTTTTTGTTGTTGTCTTTTTACCCAACAAGGGATCCCCCTACTATTTTTAATTAATTTTCAGAAAAAAAGTTATGTACATTAGTATACAAGACTGTAAGCCCAAAAAAAGACCCTCCTCACATCAACATATATAACCAATACTGGTAAAGACATATATATTTTTGTAGATAATGGAACAAAGGTTCCAGCCGCTACATCCTGTGGGGATATACAAAGCTGTTGAGTTCATTAGAGCACTCAGGCGGTAAGGATATATTTAGCCTGGCCCTCGTAGCTTTTTAGTTCTTCCTTGAAATGCTGCTTCCTTCGGTGAAGAGAAAGAACACCATCGAAAACGATACTATTACGCTGACACCGAATTGACCAATCCGCCAAAACAAGAATCTGAAATTCTTAGATCGAAATCTGTCTACAGTCCAGTAGCATGGCGCACTTGGCTCCAATCTTTCCACTGAACCCGAATCAATCTCCAACGCCTCGTTTTTTCACTTTTTCGTTGGCACAAGTTTATTAGAATCGGAAGTAATTTAGTAGATAAAAGAGATTAGTTGCTGCACGTTCCAAACATTACCAATTTCTTCTGTCTTTTGAGAGACATAACAATCAGTACACGGATTTAGTTAATCCGTCCAAGACAAAATTCACACCGTTTCTCATATAACCAAAAAAAAAAAAACTGAAAAGGAAGTACTACAAACTCACGCACTCACCCGCTCACTCAATACGCGCGAAGTGCCGTTAGCAACACGATTCAAGGAGGGCGATGCATGGTATGAGGATCAAGATTCACGAACTCAGATGGATGTTTTAACAAGCTGAAGCACGAGTGACGAACTGATGATCATGCTTGGCCGACAGGGCGGCCGGCGTCGCGGCGGCTCGCCGCCGGGCTCGTCTGGCACGCCCCCAAGGCGACGCCGCGGAGCGCGGCGGCCGCCTGCGCCGCCGCGTTGGCGCGCTCGACCTTGCCCTGCAGCCGCGCCGGGTTGGTGAGCACCCACCCGAGCACGCGGACGCGGTTGAGCACGGCCAGCGCCTCGCCGTCCGGCAGCGACTCGCAGATGGTCACGGCCACCACGGCGCCGGCGGGCACCGCGCGCTCCGCCGCCTCCAGCCCCGCGAACGAGCTCACCTTCTCGTAGTTCATGGCTGGCTCTTGCTTTGTGCAATGTTGCATTTGACTGCTGCTACCATGCCCTGCTATTTATAGGCCTCGGAAGGGATCTTGAAGGCGGCTGGGGCGAGTTCTTTAGCAAGGCTTTGTGCTTTTCCGTCGTTTTCTTGTACCTCCTCCTTGTGTTTTCTCTGCCTAATTGTGAAAATAATACTACTAGCTATCTCTAACTATACAGGAGAGGATCAGAGGAGTATCTTGTCAATCCGTATCTTTTTATAGGACTTCACAATAGTCGTATGAGTATTTGCATAGTCAAATTGAACAAATATAGCAGCTAGCTAGAACTAAACGCTAGCATCATCTTGGGATGGAGAAAAGGTGTGGCCCACGAAGACCCTACCTTTTCGACATCCATAACTTATCTCCTGGGATGGAGAACTCACCTAATCACATATACTTTTAGATGATATATATATCTTTTCATGATAGAGACACAACTACACACAGTGACCACACTGACATAGGACAACCCATCACACTTTCTCGCCGCTCAACAGTCAAGTGTTCATACTCGATCTATTTCACATCAAGCAATCCTTCGTCATGTGTGGGACCGTCATCTTCTTATTTCTTTGCGAGCATGTGCAACGTGTCATCTTCCTATTACATCTAAAAAACATGATGTAAATCTTATCACTATTACAATCCGTCTAAGAGTCCGTTTGGTTCTTTGAATTAGGCCTCAAAATTCGGCATTGAAATTGGTCTCACTCAAATTCCATTGTTTGGATTGCCCAGGAATTGGAATTAACATTGAGGCCCGATTTAATGTAGATTTGGGAACAACCACAGTGAAGCCCTCCTAATACCAAGCCTGGACTCTCTGATTTGCGATGAAATCAGCTATAACTCTTACGGCCTCACGACGCCATGATGAAAAAAAAAAAAACCGACGACGACTGGCCAACTCCCACGGCCTCAAGCGGAGGGCCTTTTTCCCTAAGTCTGGCAAGGAGACAACTTCCAAGATCTCTCATTGGCTACCACCACTTTTCAAAAACGACGACATCGTTAAGGTCTCATGATGCCTCCTCCTTCTCCAAGTCAGGCTCCATCTTAGAGATCTTCGGACGTCACCCTTTCTTCCCTAAATCCGACAACTTCATCGAGATCTCCCAGCGTCGCCTCCTTCTTTCCCTAGTCAGGCCACTTCGCTAAGATGTCTCGGTGCTGCCTTCTTCTCCCCAAGTGCGAAGACACGTTTCTTCCTCAAATCTAGCGACATTCATGACCATTCAACGCCGATGGCCACCATGGATGCCATTGTATCTTTGCTCTAAAAAATAAAAAACCATGGCTGCCGCTATGAGCCTCGTGGATGCGCGCCTTGAAGAGCTTCTGAGAACCAATGACAATTTCTTTGTGGATTTGGATTTGAGCTCCAATTCAATTCTCTCATCTCAATTATGTGAATCAAACATAACCTAATTGGTGATTGAGAATGAATTTGAGGTAAACAATGTTAAAAAAATGGAGAAGTAATTTTTTTCGCAACCAAAACCAAAATGCGCACCTGCCTGTAGCCATGGGGTCGGTCGGTGATTGAGACTGACTGGCAATCTGGCACTGCCATTTCGCTCTGCCCCCCTCGCCCAAGTCGAAACCCACGGAGACTTGCCCCCTCGCCTCGTCGTCTCCGACCGCGTCGTCGCCGCCGGATCCTCCGCCGCAGCGCCGCGCCTCGCCTCCCTCGGGAGCGGAGATCCACCCAGCCCATCCGGGCGCGGGTCGGGTCCCTTCTCCTCTCGCCGGTGAGTCCTCCTTCCTCAGCCCTTCATCAAGCCCCCAAAATCTGCTCCCGCCCCTCCCCGTTGCTGCGGCGGATTCGTCTGCCGCGCGGTGCCCTACCGGCTAATCCAATCTGTCGGTACGCCTGCGGCTCGATTCGATTAGGGTTTCTCTTCTTCCGCGCGGAAGATCGGCATTGGTTGCCTCCGTAGAGGTCGATCGCTGGGGGCAATCCAGGTCTCCGGTTGCTGTTTATTTTCCAGAAGAAATGGGGATTTCGTGCCGTGCTTGAGATAGTGGATTGGCTGGCTGATCCCGTCGAGCTGTGGGGCTCCTGCTGCGAGATTCGATGTGGATGGTTTCCGCTGATCATGGAATGGCCTGTGTTGTGGGATCCAGGATTTCTCTCTCATATATATGTAATATCACTGGCCGCACAAGCTAGATGTTGAAGCAAGTAACGAATGTAGCGTAAGAAAGCTTTCTTTATGGTAATTTGTAAAAACGCAGCCGTTGCTCGGTACCGTTGGCGTACAAGGAAGGAGAGTTCACAAAAAATGTCCACGCGAGTAAAATAGCATCCAAGTCTTGAATTGCGTATAAGTACTGTAATAGGATGCCTTAAAGGAAACTGCTACTCGTGTCGAAGCTGGCCTGCTGTTCCCGCCAACCATGGTGGGCGTTGGCTGACTAACCATGATAGACGGATTGCATTGATCCTGCCTCCTTGTCAGCATAGCATTTTTGTCAACCCATAATTCCATTCCGTTACCTTGTTTAGAGCTATAGTGCTTGCAGAAGCGTTCTAGTGAATGTGGTCCTCCTAACTTTTGTCATATAATTTTTGGCGATTATTTCTTCCTCATTGTTTTGGTCTTGTATGGATTATAAGCTTACACCGTTTCAACTGCTTGCAGGTTAACTGCCACTGTGAGGATAACTTAAATAATTGCAAGTAGATATATGTGGCATGCGTTATCTGTTTAGCTTGCCAGTTATCCGCAGAAGATAGGAAGGGGGTTCAAACCGTTGGTTTGTATGTAGTTTATCATCTGAAAGAACAACAGAGTCCTGAGAAGACATACACAGCGCACCAGCTGGCAATATGAATAACGATATCATTGACTTGAGTTCGGACAGTGATGCTGACATTGACTTGGAGGAGCCAATTGGTGGTGTTGATCAGCAGCCTGGTCCTTCGAAAGCTAGACAAAATGGTGAAGGGCATCCTAATGGGTTTCGGGATGAGGATTGGCTGACGAGCACTCCTTCCTCGTCCTCATCTAGGCCTGCTGAAAATAGTAATGATCAATACAGGAATTTGCCACCCTCCTTTACAAATGGTAGATTTGCCAAGAGTTCCCGTGACGCATTTGGTTTGGGGGAAAGGATGCAGCCCCATTCAAGTTCTTACATGGGTATGCGTCATGATTCTTCAAGGGGTGTACCTGCTTCTAACGGAGCTAATAGCGTAGGGGAACAGCACAAGAAATTTACAACAGATGCGGATGAGAATAGCAAGAGGGTCCTTCCATTATATTTGTCAAAGAATGGCAACACAGCAAAATCCGTCCATCCAAATGTTGCAAGTGAGACACGCAAGCTTCCGCCACTTTTTGCACATAGAAATTCAGAAAGTTTGGGTGAAAAGCGATTGACAACAGATATTACCAATGGAAATTTGCATCCTTCATCGTCAAGGATGGCAGGCCAAAATTTGTATGTGAATAACACCCAGAAAGAGGGGGATGATGGTGCGTACAGCTAGCTTCAATGATTCTTGTTTGATAGTTTACATATATGAGAAACCGGTACATGTTCTTTGTAGGATAATTAACGTTTTTCCTGTTTAAAATTTGTAGATGATGTTATGATATATGGAGGTTCCAGTTCACACCGGGTACTACCTTCATCTTTTGGAGCAAACAATTCTAACAGCGAAGGTGTTAATGGCATTGATGCACAAGGTCGCCTGAATCCAGAAAATAGATTTTTGGATTCTGATGAGAGAGCCGTATATCAAGAAGCCCTCCTGGTATGGCATCTTTGGTCTATTTGAGATGTGTATGTTCATACCATCTAACAGATGCTTAATCCGGTGGAAATTTTTATACGACAGATTATAGCCTTTGTGCTTTGTGAAATAGAAGTACATAATTGGCAATTTCTATGTGATATAATAATTTCTGACTTGATTTGATCTACTATAGGTAGTTTCCCACTTCACCAAAAGAATATCCTGTAAAGAGATTCCATTTGATGATGGCTGAGAGAATCACATTTTGTTAACTTCTCATGTGCGATTATTGTTTAAATTACATCTTTCACATAAAAAAAAAACACACATCCAACCTGTTGATTGTGAAAACGATTATAGATACAAATGTGTCCTTCCTTTTGATTTGTTGGTCTTTGCTGCGTGCTAGAAAAGCAATTATGGAATGTCTAGCTTAATTTTTTTTAGAAAACTCAGATTATATTTATTTACCAAATTTTCTCTCATGCGGCTCCCATATTTTGTGCTCATTGAAAAAGGAACAGTATCTCCGTTGCTTCATGGTTTAGAAGAGTAGCTTACCAAACATCCAATAGTTGAAAGCGGTTCTACCGGCCATAATTGTTCTTTTATCATAGTCCTATGCAGGTAGATCCAGAACATGTTTTTTTCATCTGTTTTCTAATAGAAAAGAATCACAACAATCTTACAAATCTGCTACCTTTATTTTGACGGATTCCGTCACATTTCAAAACATACGTGCCAATTATGAGTCAGGGCGGATATTTGCACTTTTGTAGCATTCTTGTTATTTGATTTTTGTGACAATTTGCTTTGCTCAATCTAGGATATATTTACTCGATAGGACTTATACACTTAGGTGATCTAGGTAAACCTTGTTTACCTATCACCCATCAGTTTGTTTTGACATTGTGAATGACATTGCCTTTCAAAATATGTCATGCAGAATATTAGTCGGGAAAAGGGGGAAGATAATGTGCCTGAGGGTGTGCTAACAGTACCTCTGCTTAGGCATCAGGTACGTAGAATTTTGTAAAATTCTTTAATACATGTAAAGTTTCCTCTATACTGGACATCATGTTCCTTGCGTTTAATGCTTGATAGAGAATGGCATTAGCTTGGATGGTTTCAAAGGAAAATAGCTCGCATTGTGCAGGTGGAATTCTTGCAGATGATCAGGTTGTTCCTGATATCCGAACTTCTTTGCAAGCACCTTTTTCTACCATATTTCTAACAGTCAAGCAGTTATTCTGTAACAGGGCCTTGGGAAGACAGTGTCTACAATTGCTCTTATACAAAAGCAGAGGATTGAGCAGTCTAAATTCATGTCTGTTGATTCAGATCATTTGAAATCTGAAGCACTGAACCTTGATGAAGATGATGAGGGGGAACAAACTGTGAATGATGAATCCAAAGACCTAGGGGCTAGTTCATCGGCAGCAGCTTCTGGCACTTGCAGTGTTGAACCATGTCTTGATCAACCAAATAATGTTCCAGATAATATGTCTGGAAGCAAAGTTGAGCGCAAGAAGAAAGCTAAAGCATGTACATCATCTGCATCCACCATGCGGTCCATGACAAGGCCAGCTGCAGGTACCCTAGTAGTATGCCCAGCTAGTGTTATGAAGCAGTGGGCTAACGAATTGGCTGACAAGGTTAGTGAAAGTGCTAAGTTGTCTGTTTTAGTCTACCATGGTGGTTCGAGAACAAAAGATCCAAGTGAACTGGCAAAATATGATGTTGTTGTGACTACATACACAATTGTGACCAATGAAGTGCCTAAACAGAATGCTGATGATGACGCAGATCAAAAGAATGGTGAAGAAACTTCTGCTGGTAATAAAAGAAAACCACCATCGAATGCACAGAGCAAGGGTAAGAAAAAGAAGAAGAAACTTAAGGCCTCAGACATTGACCTTGACAGCGGTCCAATTGCAAGGGTGCGATGGTTTAGGGTCGTGCTTGACGAAGCTCAGACAATAAAAAATTTCCGAACTCAAGTGGCTAAAGCCTGTTGTGGACTAAGAGCAAAAAAGAGATGGTGCTTATCAGGAACACCTATTCAAAATGCAATTGATGATTTGTACAGCTATTTCCGTTTCTTGAAATATGATCCATATTCCACGTATAGCTCATTTTGTACAATGATAAAGCACCCGATTGCTAGAAATGCAATTCATGGCTATAAGAAACTTCAAACTGTTTTGAAGATAGTTCTCCTGCGGCGCACTAAAGGTGATAAAAAAATTAAAATTGTTCATTACAAGTACATATCTATGATTTTGTTTCTTCATTATGTATGTTAATTTAGTCCATCTCATGGCACACAGTGCAATTCTTACTACAGCTCTTAGTATTGTTTTGCTATAGAAACATTAAAATAGGTTTATTTAAATTAATCAAGCTGTGTGTGATTATACCTGTCTTGTTGTTAAGAATTCAGCATCACATGTGTTTCCCTGAAAGTTTGTATAGTGACCCATCCTAAAAACCCAAATGGTTAGGTAAAATAGTAGAAAGTTATATTGTTCCTTGTGTATTTAAGTATTGTAGAGCTGAACTTTGCTTGCTATTTTATTAAACATCGTTTTCTTATCAGCTTTTCTATGTTCACTATGTAATGTTAGAATTCCTTTCTTTGAGTGTATGCATACTTGGTTTTACCTTAAGATATGTTTAAAATCTTTATTGATGATAGAATGATACTTTTTTTCATGTAGAAACTCTGATTAATGGAGAACCAATCATAAACTTACCTCCAAAGACAATTAATCTGGAAAAGGTAGATTTCTCACAAGAGGAGCGGTCTTTTTATTTGACGCTGGAAGAACGTTCTCGACAGCAGTTCAAGGTGGTTACTTCTTCAAGTTGAACTTGCTTTGTCTTGTTAATTTCTTATGCTGTGCTTTTTTGCTGTTTTCTGGTGTCAAATCTTGTTGCCTTTTCTTTTTCCTGTAGCAATTATATGTGGAATAGTGATGCCATATACTATAGTTATTATTTGAGATATCTTTTTGCCAGATTTTCGTTTTTACTCTCAGAATTGTCCTTAGAATCTAAAGATGTAAAGTCTATATGGTTCTCACTTTTAGTTCAGCGGTTCCTTTTGGCAATTGGAAATCTTGAACGTGAAATGTAATAATGTATGTATGATTGTTGTCTGCGCATTTCAGGTTTATGCTGCTGCTGGGACACTCAAACAAAACTATGCCAACATCCTTCTAATGTTGTTGCGGCTTAGGCAGGCTTGTGATCACCCTCTTCTTGTGAAGGGCAACGAGTCAGAACATGGAGGCGATGGTTCTATAGAAATGGCAAAGCAACTCCCTAAGGAAGTGGTAATAGATTTGCTTGCGAAGCTGGAACTAGGGTCGGCGATTTGTACTGTGTGCACTGTAAGCAATATAACTCTCCCTCCCTCCCTCCCTCCCTCCACCATGACTCAGAGGCTACTATATAAGTGATTAATTAGATTTATTGGGTCTTCAGTGGCGTGTTCCCTTGTAAATAATTAGAAACATTTTTCTGTGTCCCCAAAATGTGGATGTGGCCCCACCTAAATTTGGATATATATTCTTGTTCACTTTACGAAAATATATACTACTTAAATAAAGCAGGCATGTAATAATACACAATGAACTCGATGATGTTTAAGTTTAGATCTACATATCAGGTTACTCTCGGTTTCTTATGAATCTTATATGCCAAGCTCTCATCCAACATCTGGAAAGCACTACCTCTGTTCTTAAATGTAATTTGAAGTAGGTTAGCTGTCCTACACATCATATACCTGGTTTCAGTGGCGTCGCCTACAGTGCGGACACCTAGGGAGTTGTGACTTGTGAGGGTAGTCTGGTGGGTCGCCATGGAGGTTTAGTTAGGCTACAATTCCTAAGGCGCTGAGAGGGGTTTGGTTGCCATGGGGTGCCACAACAACAGAACGGAGGGAGTATGTGCCGTTGGACTCAAATATGAGTTTGCATCAGATATGCCTGCCTCCTTTCATGTTGTGAGGTGCAGGGACACGCACTATTAATAAGAATCGTAGCTAGCTGACCACTTGAACTGGCCTAAAACGTGCATATTTATACGAAAGAAACACTGTCTGGGATAATACTCTGGTGTCCTGGTTCCAGGTCTAAAGTTTCCTAGGACAGTTGGGCCAGTTTGCACCCACTTTTGCCAATATAGTTCTTTCCTTCATTTATCCGATTGACATGCATGAGTCCACGATCACTGCCTTCATTAAACTTCTCTTTCCTATGTTTTATGCTTTTATTAGAAATTTACTGTAACTAACATAAACATCGTTTTGCCTTATTAATGCCTGCAACCAAATTACATGTTTTGCAGGACCCACCTGAGGATGCCATTGTGACGATTTGTGGTCATGTTTTCTGCTATCAATGTGTACATGAGCGGATAACGACTGATGAGAATATGTGTCCTGCCCCTAATTGCAATAAAACATTAAGCCTTGAATCATTATTTTCATCAGGAGCATTAAGGATTTGCATCTCTGGCAAATCCAGTTCTGCAAAAGCAAGTTGCTCGTCAGCAGATGATGAGTCATCTTCAATCAGCCAAAGCAGCTTCATCTCCTCCAAGATTCAAGCAGCCATTGATATACTGAATAGAATCATTAACACAGATGCCCTTACTGACAGTGATATTATGGAATCAAATCAAAGTCGAGTAGCCCCAGTGAAAGCCATTGTCTTCTCCCAGTGGACTGGCATGCTTGATTTGCTAGAGCTTTCACTGAATACCAATCTTATACAGTACCGGAGACTTGATGGGACGATGTCACTCAACTTAAGAGATAAAGCAGTGAAGGATTTTAACACCGACCCAGAGGTCCTTGTTTGTTTTCACCCCGTACAATTTCCAGACATCCACTGGTATCTATAGTGAATAATACCTTTTTGCTTCTGCAGGTTAGAGTTATGATTATGTCACTGAAAGCAGGTAATCTTGGTCTCAACATGGTTGCTGCTTGCCATGTCATTCTCCTTGATCTTTGGTGGAACCCTTATGCTGAGGACCAGGCAGTTGATAGAGCACACAGAATTGGGCAGACTCGTCCTGTTTCTGTTTCTCGCTTAACCGTTAAAGATACAGTAGAAGATCGTATTTTAGCTCTGCAGGTAACACATTTTTTCTTGACTTTCACTATCAATTCATGCTTTTACTTTTCAAAATATGGATTATGCGTCTAGTGTTTATTTTTTTGGGAACATGAGAATAATACCATACACAAGTATTGCCACATCTGTTATTTAATCATGTAACCACTTGATGCTTTTTTGGCTCATGAGAAAATCATGCTCGAATAATGCTGTTATCAGTCGTATAGTACAATGTGATGCGAAGATAATAGGGCAATAATTGTTTGTATAGCTCTAAATCAGGCAGTGTATGAGAGAGAACGGAGCAATTTCCCCAGGTTTATTGCATCAGCGTCTTTTACTAAACTGCTTGATTTGGTGACCTTATAAACTTGTCCCATAAACTTTTGGCTATGATATATACTTGTCATATCATGAAATCAACCATACTAATTACTAATTGTTGATAAACTTCATAGTCATTTTGCTTATGGATCAGTTTCCCGCCTTTGTTGACAGGAGGAGAAGCGGGCCATGGTTAACTCTGCTTTTGGCGAAGATAAATCTGGTGGCCATGCAACCCGGCTCACTATGGAAGACCTGCGGTACCTGTTTAGGATATGATTGGGAGCATCCTTCCACCTCAAACGGGACCGAAGCGATGCGAACAACAGACTTCATTTTGTACGTTGTATTCTTATTGCCTGAGGCGAATGTGACAGCTATGTACCCTCATGAGTATGTTGGAGCTGAGGTTCTGAGGGTTTGCCTCTCCCCCCATCGTGCCCCGCCACAGCTCCGGTTTTGTCATGCTCTGGTTGACTGCTAGAAATGTAATTTAGGGCTAGCTTAGCCTGTGTAACTACCATCCCGTAGCTTGTAGGAAGAGAATTGGCCAAAAAAGAAAAAAAAAGGCTTGTAGGAAGAGATTTATGGTGTTCTGTGCTCTTGTTCCGACCATGTAACAATTCTGGAGATCATCCTGGTGTTTGGTGTATATATCCTATATTATTGCTATGCGAGTACATTGTGCTGTGCTGTGGGTTCAGATCCTCTGCATTCTTTCTTTCCACTGCAGATAACATTTTGGCCGATGCTGCTCATGTATCGTGTATTCGTGTGGGTACCGTCTGCCGGTGCTGACTGTTCTAATTTCTGTGTATACTCCCCACTCCCTGGGCTGGCGCGAGACATTTTTGGAAGCAGCCATGTGTGTCAGTTCTGGAATGCTGGTCGGGTCCCACATGTCAGTGCCCTTGCTTTGACGGGGTACCGCCGCGTGTCCTCGTCGCCTTTATAAAGCCGGCTCCTCTAGTCCTCTCTCCTCTCCACCACCGCCTGCCTTTAGAAATTTGAATTTCATTTTCCTCGCTTCGCTTCCACAGTTCCACCAGCAGGCAGCCATGAGGAAGGCGAGACCAGCCGCCTCCAAGCCCCGGGCCAGGGCCAAGCCCAAGGCGAAGCCCAGCCCCGTCTCCCTCGTCTCCGGCTCCTCCTCGCCGTCCGCCGGCACCGCGTCCCCCGCCGACGACCTCAGCTTCCTCTCCCCCTCTTCCTCGCCGGTGGCGAAGCCCAGGACCAGGACTTCCCCCCTCGCCGCCTCCCCCGCCTTCTCCGCGCCCGCGGGCATGTCCACCGTCGGGGACCTGCGGAGCCTTGCCGCGTCCCACCTCGACTTCCTCAAGCGCCGCCTCGACGCGCTCCACGGCGCCTCCGTCCGGGACCTCGAGGCCTCCCACTCCCGCATCGCCAAGCGCGTCAAGGTGATTTCACGTTTCCGACTCCTCCATCCCGTACCTCCTCGCTTGGTCCCTTCCTTGGCGCGATGAGTTCTCCATGCGCGAACGTGGTGTGATCTGCTCCCGCCGTTCTCCGTGCTGTGTGCAGATGCAGACGCAGGGCTGCCTGCAGTTGGCGGAGGAGGCGGACAAGGAGCACAAGAAGTTGGCCGATAAGATCAACGAGCGCGCTGAGGTGGTGAAGGTACATACCCTGACCCCGATCGTTGGGTTTCCTGTTCGTCGTGGCTCTAATCAATCTCAATCCGGTTACTGTTCAACTGCTAACTTTGTCCAATGTCCGTTAAATTCTGAATTTCTGGTGATTTCCTTGAATCGCAGACCTCCTACAAGAAGTTTGTGGCTGAGGTGCAGGCTTCTACGTCTCGTGGTACTTGGGATGAAGAGACATACTCTGAATTTTACTTTGATTCGTGTTTTTTTTTTATCTAGCTACCGTGTTCTGACTTTGTTGGTGGTGCCTAGTGTGCAAGGTGACTGTTCCCGATATGGCCAAGTCCGCGGAGAGAGCTATTGATGGATTGCGCAGCCGCTACAACATCTCGGCTACACCAGCTTAGTTGGCAGTTCAGGCTGTGTTCAGAAGTACGTCATCTTTTCTCAACTTGTTGTTGTACTCTGTTATGAATCTCCATGATTACTGAGTGTTGAAAGGAGTAGTGTGTGCCATAAAGAACGATTACCGATTAACAGTCCATAAGTCTCTTAAGGATAAGTTTGTGTAGTCTGATGATATGCTTTACCTACTTGATGAAACAATTTGGGCATTGCAGAAAGGGACATGCATTGCAGAAAGGGACATGCATCGGCCAAAAAGTTCTCTGCAATGCCCAAGAGCACGAACTATATGGTTCATATATGCAATGATTGTTGAATTTACAACGTATGGAGTGATACATCATATGTTAGTAATACTCCCTCCGTCCTTAAATAATGACCTTTAGGACAAGAAATCTAGTGCAGTTTGAATTAGTTCCTTAGTTTTGGCTCCCTGTTAATCCTTCTCAAGCTTGAATCTTACCTGAATCAGAAGTAATATATGTTGACAGGGGAATTTACATATTTTTTTCATTAACTCTGCAGTGTAAGTACATAATTTAGAGAATGAGTAGTTGCTTCAAACAATGTATGAATGAATGTGTATGCCATGCTTTCAAAAGTGTCAGCACGATAACACTAAAATCAAATTACATATATCAAGGACCTGTTAATGTATTGTAATGAAAATTTTTGGTGTCCTGCTCCTTCTATCAGCTGAATTAATTGTCTGTAGTTCTTTCCATATTAAATTCCTAGGAGTTCCAAGTGCCTGAACAGTTGGTACCAAACAGGTATATCAAAAGAATTTGTCTGCATTGGTGCCTTTCTTTCAGAATTGCGTGTGCAATTTCTCCCAGATCAGAGTGCTAGTTTTATCAGAACTTTGACAACTAGTTTTACATGGTGTGCGCCATTCCAGTTTATTATCTTGTTTTTCTTATTATTCACATTTGTCGTTCTGTCTATTATCTGGCTGATTCTTATTATCTGCATTTCTTTGTGTACCAGGCGTTGTTGGCTACATCAACTAGGTTCAGGTGCTCTTGGGCATTGCAGAAAGGGACATGCATATTTTTACAGTACAGTTAAATATGCATCATATAGTTCTTTGCTACAGACTTCACTTCCAGCAATGTTGAACAATCAGAACATACTATGCTTGAAATTGTTTCTGCTTTTGTTGCATTACTTGTGCAGCATGTTGTTGCTACTGCGGTATATATAGCTCCGAGCCTCTGAGGTTGACAACATTTGAGAATTGACTTAGTTTGCTGATGATAATTGAATGGTTTGCTGTATGCAAATAGTTTATAATGAATCCAACACTTTGTTCGATCTAGACAGAAGAAATTTTGTCGTACGCTAGTCAGTTGATTCCATTGATGAATTTACACTCATGTCTTCAGACTTGGGATGGGATAGTCTACTACCTGGGGTTTGGCAGGACGAATTGCGAGGCGAGAGTTGGCTGAGACTGAGTCAAGAGTTTACATGTCGGGAAAATATCAGTGCAAACCACCTATTCGGTGTTTTTCGAGAGGGTTTTCACGATTCCACCGAATAGGTAAATATGAAAGCGGCGCGGGCCGCGCCGCTTTCCCGCTGGGCCAGCCCGCGCCGCGAGCCCGCATAACGCCGCAAGTCAGCCCGCAAAAGGGGAGCGGCTCAACTAGGGTAGCCCGCTTCAACCCGCGGCGCCGCAACAGCCCGCAAGAAGCCGCGGCGGCGTGGGGATGGCGAGCGACCCCCGCCGGGATCTCCTGGCGCCTTCGCCGCTTCCGGCCGCCGGCGAGTCGGACCGTTCCGTCGACGTCACTGTTCGAGCCGCCGCTAATGCCGCCGTCATCCGTGAGCCCACAGGCGCCTCTTGTCCTCTGCCGAACCTACTTCCACCGTCGCGCCCGCCACCGTCGTCCGCCGGCACCAGTTCTACCCCAAGTCTTCCTCCTGCGGACTCCATCGCTGGTGCTGCTAAGGTGATTTCTCGGTTTCCTCGTTCCAACTCTAATTCTATGGAGCTGTTGCCGGTTCCATCGATCTGACTTGGTAGCGTAGGGGGAGCAGTTCTGAATTGCAAGCACCAAGGATCACTAGTGCACTCCAGAACTGTCCAGTTCTGATCCTTGGCGATTCTAACTGCAGTACAACACGTTTTTGCATGTGTTGGAGAATAATATGCTGCCTTTGTTCTCGGATCGATGATATGTGAGAAGCCTCTGCAAGTGACTTGGCTGCCAATAGTTAAGCAAAACTCGTTTGTTCCCTGCGCTCAACACATTAATTTTACGAGAATCTGCAACCCAAGTGTCTATGATGTATTCTGTATAGCAAGGTTACCTAAAATAATAAGTCATCCTGGTAACAAAGTAATTGACTGGTGTTTATTTTCCTAGTAGTTCTATAATCTCTTGTGTATGTAGCCAATCAGCTGTCAGCAGAAGCTGATGTGTTCATTTGCTTCTGCAGGTCGGGCCGAAGAAAAAAACAGCAAAGAAGTTTATGTCGCCAGCAGTGACAATGGCGATAAAGTCTCCAGGGATAAAAATGATGTTGTCTCCAATACTCGGCTCCCCATCTGCGACAAGAAACTCTCCAAAACTTAGCAGTCCGAACAACAAGCGTCCCAGCTCCAGCAGTAGTAAGTGTATCTGCCGCTAATTTCACCATTATGCTTCCATGCTACTGCTTTTTTTTTGTTGTCACTGGTTTTTATCCTAAAACATGCTTTCCTTTCCATTGATTAGGGCCATTGCACAAAAATAAAAGACGCAAACTTAAATCTGGAATATGGACAGATTTTGAGCCCATTTATGATGGTCAGACTCTAGTGGAAGCTCAATGTATTCATTGCAATAGGATTTTCAAAGTAGATCGAACTGTTGGTACAAGTGCTTGCCTTAGGCACATGACTAGCTGTGATGGCAAAACAAGGTTAGACCAAATGATCAATCAACTAAAAAATACTAGTTCAAGTGATGATTCGTTCAAAGATTGGAGGTTTGATCAGGAAAAAGCTCGAGATGAATTGGTAAAACTTATTGTGCAGCATGCGTTGCCATTTAGTCTTGTTGAGTACCCGAAGTTTAGATCATTTGTTGCTAGTTTGAATCCTTGGTTCAAGCCAATTTCTCGAATCACAATCAGATCATATTGCATGGATTCATTTGAGGAAGCAAAGGCAGTCTTAAGAGAGAGCTTAAGCGGATATAAGTATAGAGTGTCTCTCACTGCTGACTTGTGGACATCAAACCAGACCCTCGGTTATCTATGTGTTACTCTTCATTGCATAGATGATAAATGGACTCTTTTTAAGAGAATCAACAAGTTTTCTCTAGTGGAAACCCCTCATGATGGTAAAGCGATGTTTAATGCAATGTTGGATACTCTGCATGAGTGGGGCTTAGAGGATAAGCTTTTCTCAATCACATTGGACAATTCAACCGTTAATGACTCCTTTGTGAAGAACCTGCGTGACAACTTAGTATCAAAGGGTTTGCTATTTCGGAAAGGAAAACTTTTTCATTGTAGATGTGCAGCCCATGTCCTTAATCTGGTGGTACAAGAAGGATTGAGTGTCATAAGTTCTGCTGTCAGTAAAATCTGAGATAGTGTCAAATATGTTAAGAGCTCTCAATCCCGAAAGGAAAGATTTGAGAAAATGGTCAAGAAAGCTGGCATATCTTCTAAGAAGCGCCCCCCTCTAGATATTGTAACTCGTTGGAATTCAACGTTTTGCATGCTTGATGCAGCTTATCAATATAAAAGAGCATTTGAATCTTTGGGTCGAGAGGACTCTCAATATGTCAATGAGCCTATAGACGAGGAGTGGAAATTGTCAAAGAAGATCTGTGAAATTCTGGAGACATTCTGCAGTGCAACAAAAGTGGTCTCAGGTTCAAATTATCCAACTTCAAGTTGCTACTTTCACCAATATTGGGAGGTGAAGAAGCTACTAGAAGACAATGACGATAGCACTCTAGATGACATTGCTGGTAACATAGCTGGAGATGAAGACGATGACGATGGCATTGTTACTGATGCCACTCCGTGATCAAGTCTGGTAACATAGCTGGAGATAAATTTACATTTCAGGTAATATTTATTGTTGGTAACATAAATGGAGATAATTGTATACTCACATTGTTGCTCCCTCCAGTCCTGACCATATAACATGTTCTGATTCTGTTATCCATATAAGCATCAATTGTTCTGTTTCTTACTCTACTCTGACCAGCATTTGTTTCTCTTTATTAAAAGTTCCTAAATTGTTTTTTGTGCAATCTGCAGAGCACTCACAACCTGAATCTTTTTGGCTACTGATGCCACTCCGTGATCAAGCCTGGACTGAAGTTATATATTCCAAATGCTAATTGAAAGCAGCCTTGATACAGAAGTAGAGTGATAGGACAACTAGATCAGATACTTGTTCGGCACAGACCTGTAACCAATCTGATTCGAATTTTGATTTGATACAATCTATGGTTACTGTAATAAAAATATGCATTTAGGATCTGTAATGCCTTCGTTTGAGTGTTTTTGATTTTTCAGATTTTTTTCAGATTTTTTCCGAATTTTTAGAGCTCTTATATGGCCTAGTACTGTCTAATTTGCCTGTACGAATGCGTCTGATGTTTGAGGAAGCAAGCGGGCTGGCGGTGCCGCAACTTGCCGCAACTTGCTTGGCGGCGTTGGCGGGCTCGCCGCAACAGCCCGCGTCAGCTTTGCGGCTGTTGCGGCGGCGGGGCGGGCAGCCGCAGCCCATCCCGCTTTCATGCTTACGAATAGGTGGTTTGCTCTGAATATTTCCCCATCATGCAGTCCCTTTCTGGCATTCAACACCTTCAGAAGTTGAAGGAGCTTGAGCTCAATGGTGGCGACGGTGACCTCGATCCAGAGAGACAAGCCATTAAAGAGCATCCCAATCATCCTGTGCTGAAGCCCGAAGCACAACCGACATGATGAAACTTCACTGTGGATGCTGCTGCTTCATGAGTACTCGACTCCACTGCATGCTTCAGTATATTTTTCTTTTAAAAACAATTCTCGAATAATGATGCGGCTGAAGTTCTTTCCGTATTTCAGCAGGATGTGTCGTTGGTTGCGGTTCATTTTTTCTTTGCATTCGTAATTGCCGTGCTCCTTGGACTTTGATTATAATGAAACTATTTGTGTATGTTTGATTCGCACAGACTCATCAGCGCTGTAATGTTCCTCCTCTGTTATAAATATTTGTTCACCTATGTAGTATGAACGAACCCTCTTGTGTAATATTTATTTGTTCAACTATGTATGCAGCTTTGTGTTGCTTTCCTTTGTTTGGTCAGGTTCATCCATTTCATCTATTCATGATTGCTCGGTCTGAAAGTAAATTATTATCGTAATTCTATTGGAGCTTCAGAATGAAGCTAGCTCTACGTTGGTTCGTTCATCTCTCCACATTCAATGTTGAATCGCCGCGCCACAGCCATTGCGGGGCGACTCGCGAGCAAGAGATGGCCTTCCTGCGAGCCAGAGAGGTCTTCTCACCTTTCTCTAGTGGAGGCCCATAGCTACCGCCTTGTTCCATCTGTAAAAGCCCAGGTCAGTAAATGGGTCGGGTTCTGCACAACTGCATGACGCGGTGCTTACCAGAACCCATCTAAGCCCAGACGAAGAACTGGGTCGGGTTCCCTGCGAGCTCACCCACCCACCCACGGATCCGTCCAGCTCCATGCCCTAACCCTGCCCAAATTCCCCTCCCCGCCGCTGTTCGCCGGAATTGTCCGTCCCGATCCGCTGCCTCCCCCGATTCCCTCTGATTCGGAGCTACCCGGCTGGTCCGCGCGTCCATTTCTCGGAGGATTTTTCGAGTTTCAGGAGGGGGAGGAGCAGTAAGTGATGCAATTTGTTTCCGGTGTAGCTCGAGGGTACAGATTTGGCGCCGAGTGTTGCTCATAGCTTAGGATTGCTATAACGCGTTGTAGTTTATTTCGTCGAGTTGAGAGCTTAGAGGATAGTTGAAGTGCCTTACTGAATTAGTCACTACCGTGTCAGTTGTAGTTGTCTGTGCGTGTAAATTACAGCATGATGTTGTAGGTTTATATGGGAAGTTGGGAACTAGGGGTGATCTGCGACTCACTTGGAGCTTTCTTGTCCATGTCGTCCTTAACTTCTGCAGTATTTCTGTTTGTGCAAACTGTGTCTCCTGGCATTTCTTTTTGATTGTTCTGTATTTAGGTAGTGATGCCTGTTTGTGCCAAATTTGATATAGTGGTAAATGAAATTTTCTCCTATTTCATTGAGTGTTCATTTTTAACCCTTTCAATATGCAGTGCAACCACACGCTCTCAAGGAAATTAACCGTGCCATATATTGTTACTGCAGTTATGGATCACTTGGACGAGCATGATGGTGATGATATGCAAACAGAGGTAGCTTCTGATGGAGGTGATGGTGTCTCTAGATTCAGAAGTAAGAAGAGGTCGAAGGTGTGGGATGAGTACAAGCCCATCTTTGTCAACGGAGGGATTCAGAGCGCGGAGTGCCGCTACTGCCATATTCTCATGAGTTGCAAAGGTGCTGATGGGCACTCCAATGGAACAAGCCATTTGTGGCGGCACCAAAAGATTTGTCGAGGAAAAGATGGATTGGGTCTGGGCCAGCAGCAACAGGATACGGACTTTCCATATGGTATGCTATAGTAACCGTGTAACACTTTAGTAAGAGGCTAGATGCTCAATTAGTATAGTGTAGAGGCCAGAATCAATTAGCATAACATAGTAAGTCCAAGTTTTTTTTTTTTAAAAAAAAACTTGTTTGTTTATATTACTCGTGTGTTTAGCAACATCTGTTCTTGTGTCATTTGAGAAATCAAGAATTTAGCTTTTATAATGTTATAACTTGCAGCTCTTTAACCCCTACTTTAATGTTGTCGAAGATATAAGTAGTTCATGCTACCTTAGTCTGTTCGCATTCCAAAAATATTGTTAAATGTAATCTGTATACCAAGATGCTATGCAGCTCATGGTTTGTTTACTGTCCTTATGTCAGAAATGTTGCTTTTTCCATGTTTGATGGTGTAAATTTAGGTCTTCTATATATCTTTTTATATTTTGCACATATTCTGACTGGACAAATCAAACTTTATGCATTAGTGGTGAATGACGTTGAACCAGTGGACGTAATTCTTCCAGATTCATTTGATGACATCAACTTGGTAACTCATAGTGAGAACAGCAAATTCAGGTCAAAAGTATGGAAGGATTTTACACCATTTTATGTTGACGGGAAAATCCAGGGTGCTGACTGTCTCCACTGCAACAAGCGTCTCAGTGCAGATAAAGGTAGAAGCCATTTGAACCGACATACACTGACTTGTCCGGCACGAGGTGGAACCAGCTTAAATCACCAGAAGAGTGCATTCCAGTCCAGTGTACCAAATTTCAAGTCTAGGCTTCAAGATGAGCTTTCACCTGCCTTGACAAATGGTAGGGTTCAGATTGCAGAATATGCTAGCAAGTTCCTAAAGGGCAATAACTCTTGTCAGACAACCCCAGCAGACCATCACATTCTAGCGTTACCAGCAATGGATAAGAGTAACCCTACTGAACAAGATACCTCACCAGCTCAGGCTCCTTCGGATTTAAGGATGAAATTTGACAAAGAAGCATCTTATCACCAGCTTACTAGAATGATCGTTTTGCATGGCTATCCCTTATCTATTGTCGAGCATGATGAAATGAGAAGGTTTGCAAAGAGCCTAAACCCAGCATTTAACATGGCTTCAAGCATTGATATAGAAGAGTACTCGACCCTTTTGTTTCAGAAAGAAAAGGCTGACCTTAAGGAGAAAATTGCGTTATCATCCCATCGGATTTCCTTATCAGCAAGTATTTGGGCTCCTCAAGGAGCAGAGCTCTCAGTGAAGTATCTCTGTTTGGCAGCGCATTTTATTGATTCAGACTGGAAACTTCAAAGGAGAATCATCAAATTTGGTGTGTTTTGGTCCTCTCCTACAAATCTGGAAAGGATGATCCATCATAAGGAGGCTTGTTTACTAGATTCTGAGGATGGGACATTCAATGTTATATGGGAAGCTATAAGAGATTGGAATCTTGATCAGAAGCATTTCAGCTTGACTTCTGTCTGCGAAGTTAGAAACGAGGATAGTACCTCCAAGCTGATGGACTTGCTCAGCCAACAGAAATGCCTTCCTATTAGAATTGAGCTATACAATATTGCTTGTGTGGATGATGTTCTTAATAACATTCTTTCAAAAGGGCGGCCAATGCTTAATCTTGTTGGTGATATATTAGACAGATTTATTGGAACACATATATCCTCGTCGCTGACCCGGCAGCAACTTTTAGACACTGTTGCAAATATAGGATTGAAGTGCCCCCAGGAAGATGCAAAATGGTGGCACAAAATTTACTTCAGACTTGAAGTTCTTCTGCATTTCAAGAAGGTATTTTCCTCTGAAGAATTGTTATCTGCGGAAGATACTAAAATTACAGAATCGGCTTGCAAGATATTGAGGGCTTTCCATCGCGCTGTTGAAGTAATGTCTGGTCCTGTTTGCCCCACGGCAAATGTATACTTCAATGAACTATGGAAAGTTAGGACGGTGCTGCAAGAAGAAGCATCCACTGATCACACTGAACTTGCTGCCATGGTCTGGGTAATGCAGCAATCGTTCAATGAGTATTGGCAAAATTCATATGTGTGGTTGTCAATACCTGTTGTTCTTGATCCAAGATTCAAAATTACTTTTATCGAGTTCCGTCTAAGGCGGGCATTTGGCACTGATGCAGCAAAGTATGTATCTGCTGTAAGCGATACAATCAGGGAGCTTTTTCAGGAATATTGTGGTCCTGTTGATAAGGCTGCTGTTGACACGTCAAATCATGAAGCTCGTGATGTTGAAGTTGACATATTTGACAGTGATTCGTTGGAGGATTGGGATGAACATCTTAATGCGCAGACAAGGAGCCAACTTTTGACAGAACTTGACAACTACCTCGAAGATGGCCTTGTTCCGAGGAAGGATGATTTTGATATTCTGAACTGGTGGAAGAGTAATTCTACGAAGTATCCAACACTGTCAGTTATGGCTCGTGATGTCTTGGCAATACCAGCTTCTGCTGTTCATTGTGAGGCGGCGTTAAGCAGTGAGGGACCAGTGATTCATAAGCAATGGAGCACATTAAATATCAAGACAATTGAGGCTCTCGTGTGTATCCAAGATTGGATTTAATGAAACGGTAAAATCTTCTCTTTTTTTTTTTCTTTTCTTTTTTGGGTTTCCTTATAGTTGCTGATTTCAGTTCGATAATGCAATGATACGCAGCTCTCCTGCGTATTCGAGAAAAAAAATATCAGTTTGATAAGCGTATGTTTATTTTCCATTAGCTTATATTTGTCATCTTAGTTCTCAATATGCACATGGAACATTACCATACACCTGCTTACCATATTTTATTAGATATAGAGTTTGTTGGAATTTTACTGTCACAGCATCCATTCTTTCTTACTAGATAGTACTGAAATTGAACAGCAGTAAATCAATAAGATCAGCAGTACCTCAGGAACCTAAAAGTGTACATGAATTTGTCTAATATGCACGTAGTGCAGCTAGTTACAAATAAGTGTTGAGGGGAAGTATGAAAGTTTTTTCATAGAACTCACAATGCGAATACTAGTGATGCAATTTACCGTTATATTTTCTGCCGTATATGAATATTAATTTATAACTCTTTAACCGCTTGTAATGTGTTGAATTGATACATTTTGCAGTTAGATGAACTATGTTCACCAGTGCTCTCTTGGGGTAATGTTCTAACTTGAGAGGTTTCCATAATTATTTTGCAGGCCTTTTATCATGTTGAAGCCAACAATCAACATTGATTATGCCAATTATCAGCAGAAGGTTTACATGCAGTACATACGCATGGTGCTTCTAACCTAGGAATCTAGGATGATATAACAAAGATTACATTGCCCATTTAGGCTTGGTGTATCAGACATTTTTGCGGCATCCATAATATCCAAGTACTTCTGCTCTTTTGCTCCAGATCTGTATATCACTAGCCATATAGCCTCAAGTAGTGGAAGCTAAAAGTCGATGTGTTCAGATTGTTTACATGTATTGAGCATTGTTGTTTTTCCTGTATTAGGATTTAGGTCTCGGGCGCTGATTGCATGTACAGTGCGACATATATGCTGCTGTTTTTAACCTGATTAGGAATTCTTTTATGGAAGTCCATAGGAAACCATTTTGATGCTCAGCTTGTGTTGGGTGCTGGGCATGGTGATTGCTCTGAAATCTTTGGCTGACTCTGGGACGGTAACTGGTACACCCATATGACTGCTCCTTTGATATTATGAACTCTGAAGGAGAGAAGGGCTACTTGATGGCACGATTCACTATGTAACTCTATGTTCTTTGTTGGCAGCGGTGTGACCTAGTAGAGAATGGAGTTAGAGCAACTCCTAGAGTTCCCAAAAAAATTGCTCCAAAAAAACTGCTATTGGGAGCTTCCAATAATTATTGGAAGCAAAGAAAAAATCCGTCCACCAACAGTTCCCAATACTCAGTTTCCAATATATTAAAAATCATCATTTTAGCCTTATTTCCGTATCTAGCCCACCTGCGCATCTGGTCCAACTCGGCCTTCCGGTCCATGATCATCTCTCTCCCGTTTTTTATTTTTTATTTTTTGGCTGAACCATCTCGCTCCCGTTCGTTTGTTGCTGCCGATCGCATCTAGCTGAGTTGAGCCTGTACGTGAAGACGAACGAGCTCGTCCGGATTGTGTACGTGAAGGCAAGCAACAGCAGCAGATCGAGCTAGGATTGCACGGCGGCGGCACCGCATGGAGGAAGTTGCAAGGGGCAGGGCTCGGGAGGAGGAGGAGGTCAGGCGAGGTGGCGGATGTGACGCCGCGGTCAAGCGATCGACCTGCTTCAGGTCGCGGCGACAGTGACAATTGCAGCCGTGATTTGGAACTGCGGACGCGGGAGGACAGGAGGAAGGGGAAGAGAATTGCTGCCCGCGGGAGATAGTAGGCGCCGAAGATTGCGGGAGGAGGGATTGGGAGTGCGAGGCAGGGGCGGAAAGAAGGCAAGCAAACCCATCCGGATTGGAAGCGCGAAAAAATTGGGAACGCCATTGGGAGTCTGTTGGAGTGCCAGTTTTTCCACTTAGTTCCCAAAATCAAGTTTTGGGAGTGTGTATTGGGAACTCTTGAAGATGCTGTTTTTTTTTTTTTGAGGAACTCTTGAAGATGCTGTTAGGCTTGCAATTTGTCAGAGCCAGCGGCAGCTTGCCTCAGTTTCACCTCAAAACATATATCTATTTGGCCCAACGTGCAGAGATGGCGACTTGGGCTGTCCATGCTGGCTCGATTATTTCTCCTGGGTCGGCCTTATTAGCCCATTTACAGCCCACACTAACTCCAGACCTCACTCCCTACCTACCAACCTGCACCTGATAGGTGCCAGCTAGCTGCTGCTCTTCTGCTCCTGCTCCTCCCTAACTCGCATTTAACCAGCGAAAAGCCCCTCCCCTTCCCTGTCCTCCGCTGCTTCCACAGTTGAATTTTCGGAGGAGCAGGAACGAGTAAGTTATGCAACTCCATTGCTGTTTTGATCTTTAGCTTTTACGGAATGAACACCTCTCCGAGCGTTGTTTTTGTGCCAAGAATGGATGGGTACTAGTGCTTGTAGTTTGATTCGGGTTTCCGGTTTCTGTGAGTTGGGAGCATTTTGTGGTGATGGTGGGTATGGGGTAGTGGTTGTCTGCGTGTCATGGGATCGATTCCCATTTCCCAGTACCAGCAGGATGGGCTGGGATTAGTAGAAAAATGGAGTCTTCAACAAAACCCTGCTGTACGAAGAAAAAATGTCCTATTAAATAAGGGGGAAATGAAGTTGGATCGGACCTTATCTTTCCTTTTAAGGAAATTGGCGTTTCTTGGTGGGATTTTTTTTTTGTTTGAGGGCTTTCTTGTTGGGACTTCAGTCTGTAGGTGATGAGCTTGGTTGCCTGATGATGTGTCCAGCTTTCTGTTAAGAGCAGAGTCATTTTCGCATGATGTGAACTGTGAAGCATTTATTTATTCCCTCTTTTTTTGTTGGTGTTTATTTATTCACTCTGGAGTTAAGGTTTAAAGTTTCATCAAGAAAGTTGATTGTGACGTTCCGTTATCTGCAGCTATGGATCATCAGTTGGACGGTCAGGGCACTCATGATGTGCAAGCAGGGATATCTACTGATGGCAACTCGGGATTCAAAGATAAGAAACCTAAGACCTGGGACGGGTACAAGACTGTTAGTGTCAACGGGGTGGTCGAGGAAGTGGAATGCTGCTACTGCCATGTTCGCTTGAGTTGCAAAGGTTGTCATTTGAGGCAAAAACACCGTGAAAGTTGTCAAGCGAAGGAGGATCCGGATTTGAGCCAGAAGACATACCCTCTTATTGGTACGCTCTAGTTACTGAGTAGCTCTTCAGGAAGAGGACATTTTTTTTCTTACTAACAAGGTAGCACTGTGGAGTGTATAATATATATGCACAATGTTTTCTAGGTTGCATAACAAGCTAGCACTTATGTTTTTTATAAGGTTCACTAAATCGAGGATATTATGTGGAAATTACTAGTATTTTTCTCTTTGTTCACAACTAGCGTGGGACACAATTAATTTTATTACTCTATCTGTTTAGCAATATGCCAATATCGGTTCTTTTTTCCATGGGTCGACGAGTTAAAAACGTTGCCATTACAATGCTTCAATTCACTATCCATACTTTAGTGTCGAGAAAGAGAAGAAAATGTTGATACTTAGTTGGTCTGTGTACATAGTTTTCTTGCAGAAATTTTTGCGAAAGGGAGGGGTGTACTGTAGATTAAGTTATTGGGTCAGTAAAAAGTGCTTTATGTAAGAAATGTTGTTGTTTGCTGTTACTTCACAGTTTTTCTGACTGAATTACTCAAATGTTATGCATTCTTCTGGTGAATAAAATAGATCCGTTGGACCAGATTCGTCATGATTCACTTGATGACATAAACATGGTAAATCTGTCAAAAAAAAGAAGGCACAAAAAAATTGTGTCAAATGTATGGAAGGATTTTGTACCAATCTATATTGAAGGGAGGCTCCAAGCTGCGGACTGTGTCCATTGCCACAAAAGACTCTGTGTAAATGGTACAAGCCATTTGAGGCGACACACTCCGGGTTGTTTAGCACGGGGTGGAACTAACATAAGTCATGCAAGGAGAGACAAGAACAATTCCTCAAATACTTCATCTGATCTGCAGAGGAGTCAACAAGAGCCTGATTTCTTGTCCCAGTCCAGTGTACCAAGTTTGAAGTCGAGGCTTCAAGATGAGCTTTCACCTGCCTTAAGAAACGGTAAGCTTCAGACTGCAGAATATGCTCGCGAGTTCCTCAAGGGCAGCTGTAGTGATGGAACCCATATGTACCAACACATGCTATCTTCACCACCTTCAGATAAGATGGAACCTATGGAACAAAATACCTCGTCAGCTCAGACTACTCTGGATATAAGCAGGAAATTTGACCAAGAAGCATCATATCAAGAGTTAACTAGAATGATTATTTTGCATGGCTATCCCCTGTCAATTGTTGAGCATGAAGGCATGAGAGGTTTTGCAAAGAGCCTCAATCCAGAGTTTAATATGGCTTCAAGCATTGATATAGAAAAGTATTCAACTAGTTTGTTTGAGAAAGAAAAGGCTGACCTTAAAAGGAAAATTGCTCTTTCATCCCATCGGGTATCCTTGTCAGTATGTTTGTGGACTCCTCATGGATCTGAGGCCTCAATGAAGTATCTCTGCTTGTCAGTGCATTTTATTGATTCAGACTGGAAACTTCAAAGGAGAATCATCAAATTTGATGTGTTTCGGTCCTCAGCCAGTAATTTAGATAGGATGGTACACTTGAAGGAGGCATGTGTACTAGATTCTGTGGGTGGGCCATTTAATGTGATATGGGGAGCTTTAAGAGATTGGAATCTTGATCAGAAGCTTCTCAGCTTGACATCTGTTGGTGAAATTAGAACCGATGAAGGTACCTCAAAGCTGGAGGACTTTCTCATCCGAAGGAAATGCCTTCCGATTGGAGGTAAGTTATACACCATTGCTTGTGTGGATGATGTACTTAACGGCATGGTTTCAGAAGAGCAACCAGTGCTTCATCTTGTTGGTGATATCCTAGGCAAATTTATTCAGGAACAAATGTCCTCATCGCTGACTCAGCAGCAACTTAAAGAAATTGTTACACATATTGCATTGAAATGTCCCAAAGAAGATGCAAAATGGTGGCATAAAATTTACTTTGGACTTGAAGTTCTTTTGTGTTTTAAGAAGGCATTCCCCTCTGGAGAACTGTTATCTGCAAAAGACACTAAAACCGTCGAGTCTGTTTGCAAGATATTGAGGGCCTTTTATCAAGCTGTTGAAGTCATGTCTGGCCACGTTTGTCTGACAGCAAATATGTACTTCCATTTAATATGGAAAGTTAGGACAGCTTTGCAAGAAGAAGCACATACGGATCACACTGAACTTGCTAGCAAGGTCTGGGAGATGCAGCGAGCGTTCAATGAGTATTGGCAAAACTCATTTCTCTGGTTGTCAATACCTGTTGTTCTTGATCCTAGATTCAAGTTCAGTTTTGTTGAGTTCCGTCTAAGGAGAGCTTTTGGCACTTATGCACCCTATTTTGTATCTTCTGTACGTGATACAGTTCAGGAGCTATTTCTTGAATATTGCGGTTCCCAGGAGAAGCCGAGTGCTGACACATCCAATCTTAAAGCTTGTGATGGTCAAGAGGGTGGATTATATAGGGATTCATTGGAAGATTGGGATGAGCATCATACTAGGAGCCAAAGATTAACAGAACTTAACAACTACCTTAATGATAGCCTTATTTCGAGGAAAGACGATTTTGATATTCTGAACTGGTGGATGACTAATTCTAGAAAGTATCCAACCCTCTCAGTGATGGCACGTGACATCCTGGCAATGCCTGCTTCTGCCCTTCATTGTGAGACAGCGTTAGGAAAAGATGGACCAGTGATCAATAAGCAATGGAGTTCGTTAAATATCAAAACCATTGAGGCTCTCGTATGTACCCGAGATTGGATCAAATAAAACGGTAAAAATCTTCACTTTTATTGTTCTGTTTGTGTTCCTTAGTTGACTACAGCGGTTTCGAAAAGGAAGCACACACATCTTGTTTCTCGATGAATTATTTGCATTGCAGTGCACAATAAATGTTTCCTTATCACTTGTGGCTTCATGATACTTTTATTAGCATTACAACAAATAGCAATTTGACTGCCACAGCTTTAGTTCTTACATAGTAGATAATTTCCGAAAAATAAATAGCAATGTTCTATAGGATTCACTGTAACATAGATGGGGAGCTCTCTACTAATAGTTATATGATACTGAAACTGCTTTCCCTTATTGTCGGCATGCATTTTATGGTTTCTTCCTCTGTACTTAGACTACTAGTTATATTCCTCATAGGTACAATGACTTGAGACGTAGGTTATTGTAACTGTGATGCAATTTGCTTATGATATATTTTCTGCTGTACATAAATGAAATTATGTGTAATCTTTATTCTTGTTGAGAATTAGTGTTGTACTATGGCTCCTTGGCATCATGACTATACTGATCATATGAGCAATATATTCTTTAATTTGTATTGTACTGAATTGAAATATTTCGTAGTTCATTGAATTTACCCTAACCAATGCTCTCTGGGTAACGTTTTAATCTGGGTGGCTCCTGTCAACAATTTGCAGGCAATATGTCCACGCTGCAGCCATGCTTCGATCAGCAGAAGGCTGTAAGCAGCTGTCCATGGTGCTTCGATCTAACCTAGGAATTTAGGATGGTTTGGCATACTACACTCCCTTTTGGCTTGATGTGTCAGGCATCTTGCAACAGCATTTCTGCTATTTTCTCCAGATGTATATATCCTTAGTCAGGCACACTTCGGCCATTTAGTGTATCACATAACTTATGCTAAGTGTAAGGTGCCACTGATGCTGTGTCATATCCTGTTAGGAAATATTTTATGACGGCCATAGAAAGCTGCTTGCTGGTCAATTTATTGATGTTGCGAATTCCTGTTGTGGGTGTGCCTTCGGGAACGTACCAGTTATCCCTTGCATGGCCCTCCGGTGTCAGTGGGACATCGTTAGGCCTGTGGAAATCACCAGGGATTGGTGCAATAGCTAGCAGCCCGCAATCTTGGGAATTGGTTTTCCTGTGTCTCGTACAAGCTATGGTTGATGGTACAGGAATTGTTTCTGGGTCTGATCATCATGTTCCCTTGCTGCTGCTGTGTTAGCTATGCTTTTTTTTTTTTTTGAGGCCGGCGACTGTGTTAGCTATGCTAGGACTGTGGAGCTGACCGTGGTTCTTTCGGTCAACCGCAGCAGAGAGCGCGGCCTACGCGCAGCCGCGCAGGCAGTTTGTCATGTTTTGTTAGACTTTCGCTTGGCCCGCTTCGCTTCTAGTTTTTCTCGATGAGAAGTGAAAGCGGCTTGTTGGGCCGTGCACTGCCATCGAAGGAATGGCCCCATTAGCCTATCGGAAGCCAATGCCAGGCCCACGTCGAGAACTGGGCCGGTCGGGCTGCATGCGAGTTCACCCCTCACCAACCCAACCCACTTATCCATCTGCTCTCCAATCAGCAGATTCTTGTCCATGTTGTGATCAAGGTCTGCGCCCTTTTTTCCCCCAGTTTGTGCTAGTTGTGCTCCTGTTGCTTGTGTCTTGGGTGTTTTACCTGTTGGTGAGGTTGCTTGACATGTCCAGCTTTATGTAAGGATTGTTGCCATATCTTGCCAATGACATTGCAGTTTAACCAAGTCTGATCTCGAAAGTTGATTCTGCATTCATTGTTAGATCTAATTCATCTAGATCAGAACAAAACGACTTAGGGCTAACAGGATCATCTAGCCAATATCAGATCATAACTAGCAAACTAATCTAATGCGGAATTAGGGTTTAGGTTCGGTGTTTACCAGCGGCAGTGGTATCCATGACGCTAGGTGGTGCAGAGGTGACGGCGAGGGCTTGGTCACGCTCAGGGATGTAGCGTAGTTTCTCCTTTAGCGTCTTCTGGCGATTCCCCTCGGGGCGGTAGCGAGTTTGCCCTACAACAGGGCGGCGGACTCGTGCTTCCGAGCCTTCCAGCGCTGCTAAGCGATCGGTGGTGGAACTAGGTCAACTAGGCGACCTTGGGAGGCGTGAGAGCCTCCCCTTATATAGAGGGCGCTGTAGACTCGGGGCCGAGCCCGTATTGGGCTTAGTTTCTGCCTTCCGATCATGGCAGTAGTGGGCTTTAGGGTTAAGGCCCAAAACCGAGTGGATCAGGTTAGGCAAAGCCTCCCCCTCTCCCTCTGTTCGGTTGTTGACCGAGGTCAACATAAAACTAACATTCTCCCCCTTGACCGAATGGTCAACAACTTAAACTTAACTTACTCTTAACTTAAACTAAATCCCTCCTCAGTAAACCAGCAAGCACTAGACCAATGCGTCGACAGCAGCCCACGGCACACTGGGACAGCATTACCCATAGCCTCCACTAGAAAACCTTGTCAGGACTCTTACTCTTATTTGGGGAAGATTAACGGCCCTTAAACCAGGACCTTATCAAAGCTATCCACCAGACCCATATAAAGGACATGTCTCTCAAAGAGGTGTGGTGGTAAACCTTTCGTAAGCGGATCCGCAATATTTAACTCAGTACTTATATGCTTAATATCAATTACGCGGTCCCGGTTTCTTTCTTTCACGATAAGATACTCTTTCTTTCACGATAAGATACTTGAGGTCGATGTGCTTAGAAGCACTACTTAATTTCTCGTTAGCGCAAAAGAAAACTGCGGCTTGATTGTCGCAGTGCATTGTGATAGGTCTCGAGATACTATCAACAATCTTTAATCCCGGAATAAAATTCTTAAGCCAATTTGCCTGTCCCGAGGCATCGTAACATGACACGAATTCAGCTTGCATCGTGGATGCAGCAGTTACAGATTGCTTAGCACTCTTCCATGAAATTGCTCCCCCCGCTAGCATATAAACGTATCCAGAAGTGGATCTTAACTCATCTTTATCACCAGCGAAGTCGGCATCCGTGTAACATTCGACCTGAAGGTCGTTTGTCCTCTTGTATGTGAGCATGTAATCCTTAGTGCCTTGGCAATATCTTAATGCCTTCTTAACAGCCACCCAGTGAGCCCATCCTGGGTTAGACTGATATCTACTAAAAACTCCGGTTGCAAATGCCAAGTCTGGACGCATACAGACCTGATCATACATCAAGCTACCAATAGCTGATGCATAGGCAACATTCTCCATTCTTTTCTTTTCTAAATCATTCTTAGGGCACTGACCTTTATGAAGCTTATCGCTTTTTGGAATGGGACAGGAGATGTATTACACTTATCCATCTTACACCTTTTAAGCATTTTCTCAATGTATGCTTTTTGAGATAACCCTAGTATTCCTTTGGCTCTATCTCGGTGTATCTCAATGCCAAGTACATACGAGGCTTCACCTAGATCCTTCATGTCAAAATGAGATGACAAGAAGTTCTTAGTCTCATGCAACATGTTCTTATCGTTGCAGGCTAATAGTATGTCATCAACATACAACACTAGGATTATTAATTTTCCACCCTTGGATTTGATATAGATACAAGGATCCACATCATTGCTCTTAAATCCAAATCTCTTAATTGCCTCATCAAACTTAAAGTTCCACATTCTGGCCGCTTGCTTAAGGCCATAAATGGATTTCCTTAATCTGCATCCCATATGTTCCTTACCCTTAATGGTAAAACCTTCCGGCTGAACCATGTAAATAGTCTCATCTAAATTTCCATTGAGGAACGCAGTCTTAACATCCATCTGGTGTAGCTCCATATCAAAATGAGCCACAATTGCCATGATTATTCTGAGAGAATCTTTGGAAGACACAGGAGAGAAGGTTTCATTATAATCGACCCCTTCCTTCGGCGTAAACCCTTTAGCAACGAGTCTTGCTTTGAACCTTTCGACCTTCCTTTTAGAGTCACGTTTTGTCTTGTAAACCCACTTACAGCCTACTGGTTTGACTCCATCGGGAATTTCTACTAAGTCCCATACTTGATTAGAACTCATAGACTTAATCTCTTCTTCCATGGCTTCGATCCATTTAGTGGTATTCTCACTCTGAACTGCCTCCTTAAAGTTGGCCGGGTCATTAATCTTTCCGACATCATACAAGTCTTCACTCAAGTATGTCTCACAAATGTCAGAAATAGCCGGTCTCCTTTGCCTGCTTGACCTTCTTACTTCTGGTTCATTCACAGCAGGTTCAGGGACAGGTTGAGGTTGTACTAATGGCGCATCTTGCGCATGTACCTCTGCTGCTGGTGCCTGGTGCCCAACGTCTGGTGCCGAGACCTCAATTTCTGGCGCCTGCATCTCTGGCGCCTGAACTGCTGGCGCCTGAGTTACAGTGGGTGCCACTGTGTTGCTTATCTGGGGTGGCGATATGAATTGAAACACCGACGTGGGTGATTGAAAATCCGGATCGGGAAGCTCAACCCGCAGTTCTTCTAAACCTATGTCCCTCTTCGGGAAATTACCACCGATATCTGAGTTTCAAGAAACACCGCCTATCTGGTCTCAACGAACTTAGTAAAGCGACCAGGACAGTAGAAACGGTATCCTTTTGACTTATCAGGATATCCAATAAAGTGACAACTCACTGTCTTAGAATCTAATTTCTTTTGCTGAGGATCAAATAGCTTAGTCTCAGCGGGATAGCCCCATACTCTTAAATAATTAAGTGACGGTTTCCTCCCATTCCACAGCTCAAAAGGTGTCTTGGGAACTGACTTAGATGGAACCCGTTTAAGTATGTGGGCAGCTGTCTTTAATGCTTCCATCCACAGCTCAACAGGTAAACTAGAATGACTGAGCATGCTTCTTACTATGTCCATTAATGTGCGATTACGCCGCTCAGCCACTCCGTTTTGCTGTGGTTCCCCTGGCATGGAGTATTGCGTTCTAATGCCATTTTCTTCTAAATACTTAGCGAACGGCCCCTTAACTTGACCATATTGAGCATGTTTCCCGTAGTATTCTCCACCCCTGTCTGACCGCACAATCTTAATTGAGGTGTTGTGCTGTTTCTCAACTTCCTGTCTATATATCTTAAATATCTCTAGCGCATCGGAACGCTTTCTTATGGGGTAGATATGTCCATAGCGGGAATAATCATCGGTAAAGGTGATAAAAGAATCATAGCCATCCACCGAAGTCACCGAGAGAGGGCCACAGATATCTGTGTGAATTATTTCTAACACGCCCGTACTCCTAGTAGCTCCTTTCTTAATTGTCTTAGCATATTTTCCCTTAATGCAGTCGATGCACTGCTCTAAATTGAAGAAGTCTAATTTCTCTATTATTTCGTCCTTAATGAGACGCTCAATTCTCCCCCTCGAAATGTGGCCAAGGCGACAATGCCACAATTTCGAAGAGGTCTCATTATCACGCTTACGCTTAAGTGAAGTAACATTCATCACAGAATCATTAAGAGAGAGCATATAAAGCATGCCTTGCCGACTAGCAAGACCGACATTAATCTCATTAAACTTGATCACACATTGTTTGTTGCCAAACTCACACACGTCCCGAATCATCTAATGCTGAAACTGAAATTAAATTTCTCTTTAAACTAGGAACATAAAGGACATCATCTAAACGAAGCTGGAAGCCTCCAGGCAGCTCTAAGTCGAAGCTTCCAACGCCTTCAACTTCAACGACCGTCCCATCAGCCACTCTTAGGCTTCGCTCCCCCTTTCTTATAGTTCGGATCGAACGGAATACCTGTAATGAATTAGAAATATGCACGGTGGCACCTGAGTCAATCCACCAAGTGTTAGGGGAAAAATCTGCTAAGAATAACTCATCAATGAAAGAAACAACATCAAACTTAATATTACCTTGTTGCTTCAACCATTCCTTAAAGCCTGGACAAGCTTTCTGAAGGTGCTTAGGCGAGTCGCAGAAGGAGCACGACATCTTGCCACCCTTAGACTGGTGGTTCTTGAACTTGTTGTTGTTCTTCTTGGAAGCAAAGTTCTTGTTCCCTTTGTTCTTATGCTTCTTCTGGCCTTGCTTGCTTCTGCTAGCCTCATGCTGATTCTTAGGAGTGGAGTTGAGACTAAGGTTGCCAACCATGTTCACGACATCCTTCATCTTCTCAGTCTTACTACGCTCTTCTTCTTCAACACAATAGCTGATTAATTCACTGATGGACCAAACGGTCTTATTGGTGTTGTAGTTGATCTTGAAGGTATTGAATGTAGATGGCAAAGACGTCATGATGAAATGAACAAGAAAACCGTCAGAGATCTTCATCTCCTTAAGCCTGTGAGCCATGTCACACATACCCAGGATGTGCTCCCTTATGCCAGTCTGTCCAGTGTACTGAGAGGACACTAACTTCATGATGAGTGTACTAGCATAGGTCTTAGAGGAGCTCTTAAAGTTCTCCTCAATCTTAGCGAGGAACTCCTTGGCAGTGTAGTCAACCCCTTCTGAATTCTTAATAGGAATGGCACCCTTGATGCCAGGGCTGATGGTGCCACTCATAACCATGAGAGCCATGCGGTTGGACTTTTCCCACTTCTCATAAGCAGGAGTAGCAGCTTGATCAGCAGCAGGAGCAGCGGGCTTCTCCTCCCTTAGTGCCACATCCAGATCGTTCCATGCCAAGCATGTGTGTGACCTTTCCCTTCCAGTTCGGGAAGTTTGCTCCATTGAGGTTCTCAATGTTGCTAAGGTAGGAAGCAGCAGCATTGACGTTCGTCACTGAAAATAAGAGAAAACTGAGTTTAGTAAAATATACAATGAAATGCAAAAATAAGTGCATGATAATAACCCTATGGTGGTCTGATTAAAATCGCACAATAAATTTCAATTTGCATCACTGGTGGGGAAAACAAACGAAATTCATCTTAAAATACTCATGATCAATCAACGGTGGTCAGAAATAATCACAAGTTTACTCTAAATAAACTTCACGGTGGATCCATTTAAATAGAGGCATCTTAAAGTATATTGGTGGATTTAAACTTAAATTTAACGTAATACACCAACATAAGAAATTAGCTTACTGAGAACTTAGCTTAAAACAATAATTAACAGGCAAAATACTTGAACATAATGCTTAAAACTTAAAGGAAATTAATAAAATGCTTAAATTAGCGTGCGCAGGCCAAAATCCAAAATTTCAGCCCAACCTGACGTGCACGGCCCAGCCCAACGCGCGCGCACCCGCGCGCGCACGAACTTTGGCGCAGCCCAGCTCGCGGCGCAAAAGCCGCGCAGGCCGCGTGGAGGCTATCGGACCGGAGGCCTGAAAACCTGCGACCGGGCCGCCAAGTCGGCCCGACGCCCTCGCCCGCGCGCTGTTTAAGCAGCCCAGCCCAACCACGGCTGTTGCGCGGACGGCTCAGATCGAGCGGGGAGGAGATCTGACGGCTGAGGTTCGCGAACTCGGCATAAAACACCGGAGCGAAACCCTAGCACCTCACTCCTCACTCCCGCTCCCTCTCTCGCCACACTCCGCTCCTTCTCTGCTTTGCTCTCCGCATCGGCGCGCTGGAGCACGTCGTCCCGCCTCGACCGGCCGCCGCAGCGCCACGGGGAGAGGCTCGCCGACGCACGCGTGCGAGAGATCACGCGCGGCGCCGTCGAGTCCCTCCACCGCGGTGCACGCAAAGGCAGCCGGTGGCGTGGATCTTAGGCGGGGAGCACATCGGCGCTTGGAAGCACACGACGGCGAGGAGAACGGCGACGGCAACGACGACCCGGAGGCCGACGTGCACGTGCCAGGAGCTCGCGCGGCAGATCTGACGCTGCGCGGTCCGGATCTGAGGCGCGGGGACGGCGTCACGGCGGAGATGGAGGCAAGCACGGCGACGACGACCCGGAGGCCGTGTGCGTGCCGGCTTCCCGCGCGGCGAATCTTATGCCGCGCGGGCCGGTCCTGATACCGGCGAGGCACACGCACGGCGAGCTGATGCCGTGGGGCCTCGTCGGCGACCGGGGCGAGAGGGAGGGTGCCGCCGTCGCGCGCCTGATCTGATGCGCGGCGTGGATGGCGGCGAGCAGAGAGGTAAGTCTCCGCTCACTTAGGGTTAGGGTTAGGGTTAGGGTTAGGGTTTAGTGAGTGCGTGTGTGATCAACCCTAGAGCCCCGATTAGGTTAACTTAATTGCGTGACATGGCAAGATTAGCAAATTAAATACCCGAAACCCTAACTTACTTAACTGCTTAAATTACAACTAAAACTTGAACTAATTAACTTAAAAGCTTACGGTAAAGACTAAAACATGACTGAAACTGAAACAAATTAGACTAAAGACATGATGAATTCTTACTGCACAAACATTAATCTAACTGAAACTTAAACATGAATTAAGAACTTAGTGCGCAGATCTAAACAGAGCTTAATAAGAACTAAAACTTGACTAATCTTAACTGAATTACCTCTGTCTAGGGCTAGATCATACAAGTACACTTAAAACATGATGAGATCTAGCAATTTAACCGAACCTCTAACTGAAAACTAGAGGATCTAATCGACTAGATTAGGCTAACTGATACCAACTGTTAGATCTAATTCATCTAGATCAGAACAAAACGACTTAGGGCTAACAGGATCATCTAGCCAATATCAGATCATAACTAGCAAACTAATCTAATGCGGAATTAGGGTTTAGGTTCGGTGTTTACCAGCGACAGTGGTGTCCATGACGCTAGGTGGTGCAGAGGTGACGGTGAGGGCTTGGTCACGCTCAAGGATGTAGCGTAGTTTCTCCTTGAGCATCTTCTGGCGATTCCCCTCGGGGCGGTAGCGAGTTTGCCCTACAACAGGGCGGCGGACTCGTGCTTCCGAGCCTTCCAGCGCTGCTAAGCGATCGGTGGTGGAATTAGGTCAACTAGGCGACCTTGGGAGGCGTGAGAGCCTCCCCTTATATGGAGGGCGCTGTAGACTCGGAGCCGAGCCCGTATTGAGCTTAGTTTCTGCCTTCCGATCATGGCAGTAGTGGGCTTTAGGGTTAAGGCCCAAAACCAAGTGGATCAGGTTAGGCAAAGCCTCCCCCTCTCCCTCTGTTCGGTTGTTGACCGAGGTCAACATAAAACTAACATTCGCCTTACTGTTATTTGCAGGAATGGATCTCTTGGATGAGCATGACAGTGGTGAACTGGTGATACGCAAGAAGGGGGAGCTTCCGAATTCCGATGGGGTTTTTTTTTGACGGTCCGAATTCCGATGGTGACTCCAGATTCAGACATAAGAAATCTGTAAGGCGTGGGCCAGTTTTTGTAAACGGGGTGATGAGGGCAGGATGCCGCTGCTGCCATGTTCATGTCAGTTGCAAAGGTGGCCATTTCAGTCAAAACTACAAATATTGTAAAGCAAAAGAGGGGCAGCAGCCACAAGACGTTTACCTTCGAGGCTTCGATACGATATGCTTCAGTTACTATTAAAGTGGATACTAACCAAGACGCCAAATCTTAGTGTAAAAATCTACTAATCATAATGATTTGTTTATTTTACAGTTTTCCATCAAGCTAGGCTAAAATTATTAGAACTGGAGTTGTAAATAAATTAAGGACCTTTTGTTGAGTTGTTTTTTGTTTGCTATTTAAACTAATAAACTAAAATATCTATTATCTTAGTATTTGAAGAGAAAAAGAAGCCACCACGTTCGCTCTCAAGGCCTAGAAATTCCCACGTTAATCGGAAAAAAGAGAAAGATGTGAACCTTTGGATTTTATGAAGATTGAACGGCCAGATTTAAACTAGATTAAGCATCGCAAGTATAGAATTCGAAACACTAATGATAGCACCCACGTTCATTTTCAAGAGTCTTGAACAACTAAAAGTAGTAGTCGTATATAGAAACAAGAGATCAATCTATTCACGTATGTAGTCTCAAAAAGAAAAATTCACGTTACGGACGATGGGGCAAGTCCGGTGTTTATGGACGAATACTCGAGCGGCAGCGCAACGCTCAATCCGGCACCCCAATGGGATAGTAGATTCTACAATGGTTGCGGTGCCGTCGACAGTTCGCGACCTCCGCGTCTACGACTTGCCGGCGCAGCACGCGGGGCTGAAGAAGTACAACTGCAAGCCATCTCCGGCGTCTTTGCAGGGGACGCGGGCGGGAGTGCCGTCGCAGACCAGATCGTGCGGCCGGGGGGAGCAGACGTCGGCGTTGTGGAAGATGCGGGCGTTGGTGTGGTCGCTGATCTTGCCGCTGTTGATCTTGGCGCGGAGGTAGCGGTCGACGAGGTTGGCGTTACCCTGGTGAAGTGGTCCTCTGCGGCGATGGTCATCTCCGTCGATCGGGCCGAGAGGACGATCAATCAACTCAAGCCCTGGTAGGGCTCGCCTCCCTTGATCGGTGAAAGAAAGGTTGAGAAAGATGCAGCGATGGTGATCCCGGGCGTCCTTTGCTGCATTCAGTGCTTACGAACATGGAACATCCAACTGATTCTTTAACGACACGCACAGCATGAGGATCGGAGCAAGAAGGACGGCGTTTCCGTGAAGCGGAGAGTGCAAAAGTGAACAGCGACGACCTCAGATATATACTCTGTAGTACAATTTGCTCAGTATCGGCCACGACATTTGCGGATTCAGCAGAGGGTTTGTTGTTCGAGGGAAGATGGGCTCATTATGCATGTATCGGGTGTGGAAATAGTCCGAGCAGCATAGCAGAAAACGAGAGTCATTGATGCCGTGATACGTCATGAGTTTCTGCAAGAAGGCACTCCATTGCCAAGTGCACGACGCTCTTCATATCATGTCACTCGATGAGGACGAAACGACCGGCAACAAAGATATCAATCAGAAGCGCAGGGCGCACACAATGACAAGCGTATAAGCAAGCTCGGCAACGAGAATCCTAGCGCAGTCGCTAGCGAATTACTGGAGCCGCCGAACATTGATCACATCGACAAGATAGAGACTAGAGTCGGCTGCTCTAGCTCCATACGTCCAGGTGACATGAATCCATTGGAGGAATGAAATTGTATTCGTTTACTTGGGTGAACAGAGTCGGTTGTATAATTGTATTCGTTTACTATAGGTAACTCAAGAAGCAGGCAACATGTGTCGTTTAATTGGGTTTGATTTGGAGTGCTGAACACCATTATACAAGCTGCTGAGATATCCCAACTTCTTCATCTTGCTGGTGGCTTGGCACGACAGGAAATCGTACTACGGTACGTGTTTATTTAAACATCCTCTAAATCACTCAGTTTTCTTTTTTTGTGGAAACTAAATTGCTTAGTTTATGACCACATAAACCGATTTTTAAAGAGATATTGAATACATTTCTTATACATGTTGTGAGCCTAGAGGGCCTTATCAGCAAAAATATGTAGTGCAAATTCAACTCTAGATGCAATCAAGGAAACCATTTAAAAAAAAATCATGTCTAGAAGCTTAAAAAAATCTGGAAATTTGCATCTATGTACATACAATGTAGAGGCACATGCATGCAAAGTTGCAAGTCCAAATACGGTTTAAGAGATACAAAAGGACAAATCATGTGCAAGAGGACAAAAATTACAATGCATTATGTCCTTTTCTGCTCTTACATCATGAAATTGTCATTTTCGTACATCTTAAAGTAAGAAGTATCATCTGGTGAAACTTTGCATTTATGTATCTCTATATCTCATCTACAAAAATAAACACTTTTAGAAATATATTTTTTCACAATGGTTCTCAGGATTATATGTAGAGTTAGGTTTGCGCCACATATTTTTTACGGGATGTCATGCAAGTACATGATAGCCGGATGAAGCATCAGAGGAGAATGATATTCAAGGATGAGAACAAACATAGGTTCAGATTATCAAAAGGATAGACAAAGGTAAACTTTCTCCTCGAGGACAATACACTAGCATAGAGTACATAAGCTCCCACTGTCCCACATCTCTTTTATAAAACATATATATGGAGTATATAGAAAAAAATGTGTGAGAGATGATGTCGACAACCATCAAACCATCTTTGATATCCACCAAACAGTTGGGGAGGAGAAGGTGGAGAAAGGGACAAACAATAGGCTCAGGCGACGACGGGACTATAGAGTGATGTGATTGCCATGGTAGGTGCGTTGAAATGTACACAAAGAAACTCAAGAAATGATGATAATAATATCATGACGAGTCTAGCCGCGCAATATGCGCGGGTTGTCTTACTAGTTTTAATCTATTTTACAAACTCAAGCTCCTGAGAGCTAGAGGGCCATGCTAAACAGGCCCATGGTAGTTGAAAGTAACAGCAGGCAAACCCCAACTGCGTTGCAGCTGGACGCTCAATTCAGTATGCCTAAAGCTCTGTAGCATTCGACGCTGTCCCGGATGGTTTCAACAATAGGCCTGAAGCTCCACCCAAGCTTCTCTGTGTTATATGTGATGTTGTCTTCCACTTCCACAAAGCTGCAAACTGTTGCATGAGAGAAGAATTAAGCTGCGCCCTGGATCAATTAGAACTTAAGGAACAGAGGACATGGGCAACAAGTATTCAGTGGTGTGACTTCAAACGGAAGTCTCTAGCTGTGAATTAGTGACTAAGTGGTATATTATCAGCAGAAACTGTGTACATTTTTATTTTTCATAGTAACAAACATTTGCATACTTTATAAAATCCAGATGCGCATAGCTTACAGGATGCACAGAATAAAACGAGCAATAACATAGGCAGAGGGACAGATAGAATTGCTTTGCTGAGAACCACATACCTATGGGGGTAGTGTTAGTATCAAAGTCAATGATGACATTGGGCACTACTTCCAAACTAAGAAGGGGCTAAGGCAAGGAGACCCAATGTCACCTGTTTTGTTCAACATCGCTGCTGATATGCTAGCCATTCTCATCAAGAGAGCTAAGGATGATGGACAAATCACTGGGGTTATTCCTCACTTAGTTGAGGAAGGATTATCAATTCTCCAATATGCCGCGACACCATTATTTTTATGGATCACGACATAGAATAGGCTAAAAACATGAAACTCATCCAGAGTGCGTTTGAGCAAATGTCGGGTCTTAAAATCAATTTCCATAAAAGCGAGATATTTTGCTATGGTGAAGCAAAAACAAACGAAGACCTCTATACGGAGTTATTCGGATGCGAACCAGGAGAGTATCCATTTAGATACCTTGGGATTCCAATGCATCATAGAAAACTCCGAAATAGCGACTGGAAAATTATTGAAGAAAGATTTGAACGGAAGCTAAGCTGTTGGATGGCTAAACACCTGTCTTATGGAGGTCGTTTGACGCTAATCAACTCTGTGCTAAGTTGTCTTCCAATGTTCATGATGTTTTTCTTTGAAATACCAAAGGAAGTCCTTACTAAATTAGATTTTTATAGGTCCCGATTTTACTGGCAGGGTGGTACAGATAAGAAAAAGTACCGGTTGGCCAAATGGGACCTACTATGCCGCCAGAAAGACCAAGGAGGACTGGGTATCATAAATCTGGAAATCCAAAACAGATGCTTACTTAGTAAGTGGCTGTTTAAACTCTTAAATGAGGATGGGCAGTGGCAGACCCTAATCAGAGACAAATATCTGGGGTCAAAGACACTTGCGCAGGTTAGTCATAGACAATCTGATTCTCATTTCTGGAGTGGACTTCTTAAGGTAAAAGAAACCTTTCTATCTTGTGTGTCACTCAAGACCAACGATGGTTCCCAAACTAGGTTTTGGGATGACGCATGGAGAGGTGATAGACCATTCACACTAGTACAAAAAGAGCCTAATATGACAGTGCAAAATTTACAACAGTGGCGGACACCCTTCGTTCTGTCGCTGCAGGCTTCGCGCGAGGTACTGTAGCAGCTAGTAGTGGCGGACGGGCTGACATCATCGCAGCTACAGGACTCGGAGCACTCAGAAGTGGCGGACGTAGTGACGTCATCAGCTTCCGCCACCGAATAGAGGCCATCAGTGGCGTGCGTAATGACGTCAGATACGGCCGTCACTGCAAAGGCGACCAGTAATGGCGGCCGTGCTGACGTCATAAAAAAACTAGTGGCGGGCATGCGCACTTCAGCCCAATCTACCGCGTTAGTATATAACCAACACTTAGGTCATTTTCCCATCTCCTCTCTCAGCCCCCTGCCTCCTCTCTTCTCCAGACGCCGCCGCCGCCTCCTCTCCTCTCCACGCGCCGCCTCCCCTCTGCGCGCCGCCACCGCCTCCCCTCCCCTCCCCTCCATGAGCCGTGGTGGCCTCCTCTCCCCTCCCCTCCCCTCCACGCCGCCGGATCCAAGGCTGGTGCGGTCAGATCTGGGCGAGCTGCTCCCAGATCCAGGGGCTCCAAGCTCGATTGGCGCGGTGGGCAAGGAGGCTCCGGGCAGGGCAAGGTAGCGGCTCCGACGGTGCGGCGAAGGGGGGCTCCGAGCGGGCGGCGCAGCGGCTCCCGGGGCGAGGACGGCGGCCATGGGGCGGCGCGGATCCGATGCAAGGCGACGGCGATGGGGCTGCGCGGCGGCTCCACTTCGTCTTCACGCGACGGCGGCTCCACTTCGTCTCCCGGCGGCTCCACGACGCGGCAGCTCCTCGACGTCGAGCGGGCTCCACGGAGTGCATCTGAGGTGCGCGACTCCTTCTACCCTCTCTACTTCGTCCATGATTGCTAGGCCAGTGGTTCTAGTCGAATCTTCTCTCGTCTGATCTACTTTTCGTATCGTGAGGTGTTGGCGATTGATTTGATAGGAAGGGTTCAAGCCTAGATGCCTACATGCCCTGATCTTGTGCCCTTACTCGAGCTGGTGCCGCCCGTCTGCTTGCTTGTTGCCGCCGCTACTGCTTATTGCTGCTGCTACTCTGCTACTTGAGTGCTGCTGTTTGCTATTGAAATAAACACAAGTCTGAACTTAGAAGTAATTTAAAAGAAAACTCATTGTTTGCGTGCTACTGTTTGCTATTGATTCATTTCCTTTACAATTCAGAAAAGATTTTGATGCAGTACCTTTGAACTGCAGTGAGTTTGGATGGGAGATCAGTGGTGGCTATCTAGAATCTAGATGCATTTTTCTTACTGAAGTACTGCATCCACTGAGACAGTTTGCAATTTGTTCGAAAGACAGTTTTACTGCTTTGTGTCTTTGAGGGCGAGCGCATGTGTCTTTGACAAAATGTTCAGTCTCTTGACATCTTATGTTTTGCACATGTGAATCGCTCAATACTTCTGTTCTGACTTCACTTTGGTTTTTATGTTCTTGTACACTATCAATTCCAGTTATTTGTTGGCCTGATTTGCTTTCTTTTTCTCCATCTGCAGGTTTGAGTCCTGGGAGATCAGTGGTGGCTAATCATCAATTGGTCAATTGTTCAAAAGCTTAGGGTCCTAATATTCTTTCATATGTATAGGTTTTTATTAGTAGCTGCAGTTCCAAAGAATGATCAATTGTTGTACCAGCCTGATTAGTCAGTAATGATCAATAGTAGTTGTGAATATCAAGTGCTCCACTTTGTTTGCTTAGCACCTGTTCTCTCTTCTTTTCTCTGCTCTCTGCTTTGTTGTTGAGGATGAACACAAGCAGAGAGGAGAAGAAGCAGAGATAACAGGCATTTTTTTTATTTTGGAAAAGCTTGTTGTAGTGGCGGGCAGGCATGATGTCAGCATGCCCGCCACTGTTGGGTGCATCTTTACTGGCGGGCGCTGATGTCATACCATCCGCCACTGATGTGGTGGTGACGGTGGCGGACGGGATGACGTCATCCCGTCCGCCACTGATTCTCTATATCAGTGACGGACGGTCTGTGCGCCACCGCTCTGGACAGGCTTGCAGTGGCGGAAGCTCGGTGACGCATGCTTTGACCGCCACTGCTGGCCCAAAAAGCCCGCCACTGAAGGCCCTTTTTGTACTAGTGTCAGTGAGTTATTCCCTAACTTATATCAAGTGGCTTACAATCCTCACGACTCAGTAGAGGTAGTCTTTTCAAGCAGCCCCTTGAACCTCTCCTTTCGGAGAGCTCTAGTAGGGATCAAATTCACTGAATACACCAACATGGTAGCTATGCTGGATGGTTTCAATATAGTAGAGGAAAGGGACACGGTCACTTGAAAATTGCATCAGAGTGGACGGTTCACCACCCGCTCAATGTACCAAGTTATGATAAACCAGGATATTCCTTTTCATCACAAATACATATGGAAACTAAAAATCCCTCTAAAAATCAAAATTTTCCTTTGGTACCTACATCGTGGGGTCATATTAACAACATATTAACAAAGGATAACTTAGCAAAAAGAAATTGGAAAGGAAGTCACAAATGTTGCTATTGTAATTGCAACGAGACCATACAACACCTATTTTTTGATTGTTATCATGCTAAGAATATTTGGAGAGTGGTTAGAATAGCTACAGGTCTGGAGCCTCCAAATTCCATCTCTCATATGCTTGGTAACTGGCCATCATGGGCTAGTCAAAAAGAGAGAAAAATCATTCTATGCGGGGCAGCAGCTTTATGTTGGGCCATATGGCGTTCAAGGAATGATATTTGCTTTAACAATGTAAAATATACATCGTTCATGCAGGCTACATTCAGAGGGGCCTATTGGATGCGATTTTGGGCGTTGTTGCATCCGGAAGAATCCCAGGAGCAATTTCGAAAAGTGAGTGCAGCTATGGAGGTCGCTGCGCTGGAACTGTTTGCAAGCCATGGATGGAACTTCCACACCAGATTACATCCCCCATGAATCAAAGTAGCGTTTTTTGAGTTGCGTTAAGACCAGTCAGTGGACTGAGTATTGTATTAAAAACAAAAATAAGGCTGTGTGCACTTTGCAGAGGCCGGGAATGAAAGTTTCCATTATCTAAAAAAAAAACTCTGGATCAACGTATCTGCAGAGGCCGGGAATGAAAGTTTCCATTATCTAAAAAAAAACTCTGGATCAACGTATCCGGGTGTACCAACCAGTGTATTTGTGGATACATGGGTGTAGATGTCATAATTAAAAGCCCTCGACAAGCCGAAATCGGCGACCTTGGCCTCCATTTTTCCGTTCAGTAGGATGTTAGTTGTCTTCACGTCTCTGTGAATGAGAGGTGGGTTGCAGCCCTTGGGTAGACATTCCAATCCTGCAAAACGAAAACTTCAATGCCAAATTCGACTTAGTTCACTGAAGTTTATAAACTCATACCTTGTGATGATTCCAATGCGATTTGGAGCCTCTGTCTCCAAGTTAAATGTTTTCCTGCAAACAGAACAACAATATGAGAGAAATTCGGATCAACAGAGACAATTTAAATGGTGTACAGACAATATAACATTATGAGAGCAGCTTTTAAAGTATCGTTGTGACCCATGTTCAAGTTGCCGTGCTGGAGTGCAAAATGACATGCTTACCTGTGATGTGCTCCTGGAGGCTGCCTTCTGACATATACTCGTATACAAGTGCCATGTACTCTCCTCGCAAAAAAAAAAAAAAAAAAGTGCCATGTACTCCCCATCTTTACAATATCCAACCATGGAGACGAGATTCTTGTGATGAATCCGCGTTAAGATCTGAGCCTAAACAGACAAGATCCAAACATGTGAAACTCCAACGCATTACAACTTTTGTGGTGCCAATTTTATCAAGAAACATCAGAATTTTTTGTCTGAAGAAATTCTTACCTCCGTGAGGAATTCCTTGACACCCTGGTTGGATGACTCGGACCGCAACTTGACTGCCACCTGAGTGCCATCCTCCAAGAAGCCATCGTAGACATAACCGAAGCCGCCCCGGCCTATCGCGTGCTGGAAGTTGTTCGTGATCCTCTGCGGCTCCTTATACGTGAACCGCCGGTTCTCAAGCCGCAGGGAACTGTGCATGTCACCTGTTGGCACATGGCTCATCGACGTCTCATTCCGGGGCCTCACACAGTTGTGCAACCGTCCTAAATGGCATATATGTACGAAACATCAATTATTTGCTCACGATGGGGAAGGGAAATAGCTAGAACATACGACTGGTGTGTCTTACCTTGCTTTCTTCGCCTTAGCAAGAAAAAGAGTATTGCCACTGATACTAACACCAAAACCAGAGCCACAGGGACAACGACATAGATGGGTAGCATGCTCTTCACTTTGGGCGTCGTACATGAATCGCCATCGGCGCAGAGGTTGGGATTATTGCCATATCTGCAAACAGATTGATTGGGCAATGATTACTTTAATCAAGTGTTAAGCAGCAATGCACATCATTTCTGCTTGAACCAGATGCACTTTAGATTTAAGGACCCAGCTTGAATCTTTCTGAGAAGTCCAGGGGGAATCGATCCACTGAGGTTGTTACCAGTCAAATCTCTGAAACAAATGAAATCCTATTCATGTGAGTCAACCTAATGCATAGGAACCTTTTTTGAAAAATGGATTTCCGCGAAAGCGAAGTGCAAACATTCAGATTTCAGAACGTGATAAACTAGCAGACTTACAGAGCTTTAAGTGAAGATAACTGTGACAGGGCGTCAGGTATTGAGCCTGTCAGGTTGTTGTATGACAGATCCCTGCAGGACAGGAAGCATCTTTAATAGGCATCCGAGTGAATTGATGTATATGTATTCTCTATTAAAGAAAAAAAGAACGCGAATGGTCAGCTCAAGTCAAGCACTTAAGCTTCTGCCTTTGCCGCTAAGTTAGCCGTACGAACGGAGTCTCTTTCCTTCTTTTTGGCTTTCCGTAGATCGTCGACCCGGTGTCCCATCCCATCACAACCCTTGAGCTCAACTTTTTTTTTTTTTTTTTTTTGCTCGGTGCCAGCCACATCATATAAAGTGTAATGTAAGATGAAGGCAAGCAGCAGCAGAGCAAGAGGAGCAGAGCTTGAAGAAGTTAATAAAGGAAGCTAACTGGCGATCCTCCATGGGAAACATCCTCAGGCGCTTGTTCAAGAGTGAGGAAGAAGACCATGCCGATTATTACCTCCCAATCTCCAGCTCCGGCACCTCGCCCTTCACCAACGCACTCCCGGCCAGGAACACATGCCCCTTCTGCAGCATCGCCAAGCCGCTACCTTCCGCCGCAACCCTGCCGCCTCCACGCGCCACCCGCCATGGCGACGACGACGACACCATGGTCAGGCGGGCCGCCTATGCGGAGGAGGTGAAGAGGGCCGGAAACGAACGGTACAACAAGGGCTGCTTCGAGGAGGCGTTGAGGTTCTATGACTGCGCGCTGGTCATGTGCCCGGACAACGCCGCTTGTCGGGGCAACCGCGCTGCCGCGCTGACTGGCCTCTGCCGCTTCGGTGAGGCCATCAAGGACTACGAGGAGGCGCTCCGGATCGATCCGTCGTACGGCCGCGCACACCTGCGCCTCACATCCTTGCATATCAGGTCCGTGAGCATGAATTGGTTGTTTTTTTTTCCTCTCCATTTAAAGGAATTAAACCTTTAAGGCTGTGAGGCTGAAAGGCAGCTTCTTTTGCAGCACGGACGCTGATTTGCTCCGACGATCAAGTACCCTCGAATCTAAAATTTGATCATTTTAGTAGAGCTTACAAAGCAGTCGTGGGGGAAGGATCTGTTTGTTTCCACCCAGATTATATAATCTGGGTCATATAATCTATATGCTGAAACAAACAGATATCAGATTATGGCCAGATTATAGCAATTCACAGGCCAAATTATCATAATCCAATAAGCTGCTATCCCCCAGCTTATAGATTATATAAGCTGGATTATATAATCTGGGTGAGAAACAAACAGGCCCTATGTTGAAAATACTTAGATTCAGTACAAAACCACCATAAGGGCGATATGCCTACAGCTCTGAGCTTCATGCTGAAGCTCATGTGTTTGTAAAATAGATTAAAATATTTTATATTTTTATTTTAAATCTAAAAAGGGTCTCATGCTCCAAGAATTTCTGAAGCTAGGTATGAGCTGCTCCAAGAACTCCACAAATTTTCTGGAGTTGGCTTCCAACTTATTCCAGCTCCAAACACACCCAAAATAGTAACTCCAATTTACTTGTTTTAGTTTTCTTTTTCCTGATTTAGTAATTGCTCAACATCTTAAATTCATCATTGGTCCTATGTGGCACGGGTTCGCTTACCGGATTAAGTGGTGCTTAAGCTCTTCATTCATGCAGGCTAGGACACATCGAGGATGCTTTGAAGCATCTCTCCCTCGCGTCGTCTTAGCCTGATCCCCTGGAGTTGCATAAACTGCAAACAGTGGAGAAGCATTTGGGGAGGCTTGTGGATGCACGGAAGGCCAGGGAGTGGAAGATTGTACTAAGGGAAAGTGACGCTGCTATTGCTTCTGGAGCTGACTCCTCTGCTCTGGTAGGATTCCCAGATTTCATCCTTCAACAAACTTGATATTGATTAGCCTTATCTTTTTGTAAAACATACTCCGTTCTAAATTTGTTGTCGTTGTTAACTTTTTGATTTATGTTTGACCATTCCTCTTATTCATTTTTTTAAATTAACATATATTTTGTTATGATTTATTTTATTACTAGATACATTAAATCATAATTTATAATTTAACATATTTGAGCTAATATTTTGAATAAGACAAATGATCAAAGGTAACTCAAAAAAGTTAATAGTCACAACAATATAAGAATGAAGGAAGTATCTTATTCATATTTGCAGCTCTTGGCCGCTAAAGCAGAAGCCCTTCTTCCACTCAATCTGCTAGAGGAAGCTGATTCGGCTATCTCAAGTGCCTCCAAGTTGGACTATCCATTTTCGTGCTCCTCACACACCAAGTTCTGTGGGTTCCTTGCTAATGCATACATCTTTTATGTACATGCCCAAGTTGACATGGCATTGGGAAGGTAATTTGCACTCCCTCCCTGAAGCAAATTATTGTAGTCATTCCCTTCAAAACAAAAGAAGCAAACTGTAGTCAGAAAATACTGTCACAACCCTACTAAAGGTACTTCGACATCGCAGGTACATGAATGTTACCCTGCTATATCTTGATGTCTATACTTGACACTCGCATGCATTTTGCAGGTTTGACGATGCTGTCTCCTCCATAGATAAGGCCAGGATAAAAGATCCGGGAAACACTCAATTGATAATTATGCATAACAAAGTGAAAGCTGTGGCTAGAGCACGATCCCTAGGGAATGAGCTCTTCTACTCCGGAAAATTTTCAGAAGCTTGCCTAGCTTATGGTGAAGGCCTCAAGCATCATCCCACAAATAAAGTCATGTACTGCAACAGGGCAGCTTGCTGGTTCAAGCTAGAGCAGTGGGAGAAGTCTGTTGAGGATTGCAATGAAGCTCTCAAGATTTACCCTAACTATACCAAGGCTTTGCTCAGGCGTGCAGCTTGCTATGGCAAGGTGGCATATATATTTTTTTTCCTTGATCTTATCTTTTCTTCCTTGACCTAGAGCTTGCAAAACTAACAAGTTATAGCATTTATTGCGTTTTTGCTGGTTAGATGGAGCGATGGGCAGAAATTCCCACCGCGCTGCCCCAATACCCCATTAACTTGGTAAAACTTTTTCTTCCCCTCTTTGTCTTCTACTGTATTAGGGATGACAGTTTGGGTTGTGGGTCTGGGCCACCCGCGGCTTTTAGACTGCAGTTGTTGCCTGTTGGTGGTCTTACTTCCAGGTGTCGCCATTTATAATTTATTAAAATGTTAAATCCTTGGCAACGTATTTAATTTAGGGCTCCGTAAGCCAAAAGCGATATTTACAGTAACATTATACCTGAGATCTCCAGATCAGAAGGTAAAAGTAGTAGAATCTGTGCATGCCTTGCTAATAACAACGGAAATGTACAAGGTCATCGGTGAATTGTGTAGGTCGCATGACGTCGCATGCGTCAATTCAATGTAGGTGACAAATATCATGAATTTTACAGCCTTTTTACCTTCCCATGATTCTTTCTTTCTCTCGACCTTCCCATGACAAAGGGAGATTCCTTATCAAAAAGAAACTCATGAATTATTCCGTGATGAAATTTGGTTGGATAATCTTTCAAACCTCTTGGACCAATCCGTTGTTACTGAGATTAGATCATCTTGTACGATTATTTTGCTTGAATGTGTTCATGTGCATGATCAGATATTTTCGGTAGGCTGGTGGTCCAAATACCGGAAACCTACAAAGGAGTAGTGAAGTATGTGCGAACGAAGCGCTGGCTTATCGATGCCGATGCGAGTGAGTTGCTGATCCTTGTTGCTTTGTCAGATAGCTGCAAGAAATTTCTTTCTGTTCCATTGATTCAGTTCTGATTCAGTTCTGTTTTCTCTTTGGTGACAGTAAGACTCATTTTATTATTGTGTTGATAGCACCGAGGACATCGATGAATCATCTGCTGAGGGGCTCTGTGGCGCGGTGAGCTACGCGAAGGCCAATGCAATGTTGATTCAGGTCCCAGTGTTAGGAACAACGAAAAAATTCTGGCGATTATCTGATAAAGCACTCAGGATCAGCAGGAAACTAGCATTGATACTGAAGAGCCACCACACAGTATGCAAGTACCTTACTGCTCCTTTGCAGGTGTCTAATGTTTGGATCAGCAGTACTGGGATTGTCAAGCTAAGGGGCATCAGTTTCACCAGTAAACACTTCAGCATCGAGCGTGTGCGAGATGATTACAAGCACCTCTCTAGGGTCTTACTAGCGTTGATTAGTATCTCAGGTGGGGATTTCACCAAATTGCCTCCAGACTATAAGGAATTCGTCATGCTCTTGACGAGGAACACTTTGACAGTGCAAGATGAATTCTTAATTGTAAACAATTCTGCACTACTTCCCATGAAAAACCGGTAATTTTTTATTCGGATTAATTGTTTCTATGGCCACAAGATAATTTTATTATGAGTACATTTCATCAAACTACATTATTTGTGACCTTATATAAAAAAATATAAATTTTGGTACCATTTTTTGTAAAAAAATACAACAATTCAGACACATTATATCATAGAACTATGACTTTTATGTTTGGCCCCACATGTCAGACACACAGTAAGAGAGATTGATTGTGAGACTGACAGGTGGAACAAGATATAAAAGTTATAGTTTCCTAAAATAGAAGGCTAAAATAGTTGTAGTTCTGAAATGCACATCAAAAGTATACTTTTATGATGAAGTATCATAAATAGTTGTAGTTTTCTGAAATTTACTTTTTATTATTTGTGTTTTTATCTATATTCACAGCACCGAGGTCTTCCTGATGTTATGCGACAAAATTAACAAAAACCTTGGTAAAACGAAGGACGGCCAAGTGAAGAAGAGGAGGATACTTTCTAAGCTCCCTTACGAGAAGGACTGGTTGGATACTGCCATTGCAAACACACAAATCAATCAGTGGGTTGTCAATGTCCAAAACAAATACGAAAGGACTCAGCACGATCAGCTGCGTCTAAATAGAAATGTGAGAAGCCACATGCATGACTATAGCGACGATGACATCGAGGAAATCTTATATTGTGAATGGCCAGAGCTACTCATGGAAATGGTGAAGGCGTTGCACGCGGAAGGTGAGCTCGAATGCACTGACATTCAAAACAAGTTCGGCTAGCTGTACTGCTGCAAAAAGATAGATCCTGTTGTATTTCATACGGTTGTTGTTTAGCTACTGCTAGTGTAGTATGTACACTGTGAATATTTGGCTAGTAGCTTTGTTCAGATATCTCAGTCTTAAGGTAAAGCTTGATCAGCTTTACAATACTTCCATCGTAAAAGGTTTATTGTCCAGTTACAATGGAGTTCTTGTTGGCACTCGTATCTATCAAGTATTAAAGGTGCGTTTGATCAAGGATGCCTGTCATTCATCTTTGGAACTGTTACTTCGTAGATCAATTTCATTTAAGAAGTTTTCTCTTAGAGCGAGACCTGGCAATCAATATGTGCATGATAACTGGCTGAATACTACTCTTTTACTTTGTTCTGGTAGGCTTGTTCGTTTGAAAAATAAATAAATAAAAAAGGATCTTATGGGAGGATGGTAAACCAATGTAGTTGTTCTACACTTTGGAAACACATGTAATTGTTCTGAGAAAATTCATACTGTCCGAGTTCATACTTATTTCTGTACATGAACATATTTCAGTGTTCCTTGATGACATAGAATCACCAAGAACTTAAAAGTGATGACAGGAACACTACATAAACAACAACAATTTTCTGTTGTGCAGTAAATATTAGGAGACCTGCAGAACTGGCCTATCAGCAGAAACTATGTTCCTCGTGTTGAACTAAACACAAGTTCTGCTTGATGACCATCAGTAAACGTACAATGCGACAAGCAGAGTTGGGGACGCCCAGTTCATCCGTTGCAGAAAGGGTGTCTGCCCTGCACATTGGCTTCCAGCTCCTGATGGTCCATGCGTGGGCAAGTTCATAGCGCAATGGCAAATGCTTGCCTGCTTCTTCAGATTCAGACTTGCAAACGGGCTCAGGGCCACTTCATGTTGCTGTGAATCACCTGAATGTCTCGCCAGAATTAACGATAGAAAGACAAATATCTCGTGTCATGCCTATTCGAGGTTTCTCGTATACGCTGGTGCGCTCGCCGCCGCGGCGCTGAATCATCTGGCTTTGGCTCGGTCCACCCGGCCTGGGCCTCGGAACTCTGCCATGGCGCCGAGTGAGTGGCACTGGCACATGCCCTGTCTAACGACATCTCGAGAACTTGTGGCTTGGGGAGAGGATATTGGGACGAGGCTCGCGATTCGGGCGGCGGCGGACGGGCGGCCGGAGGACGAGCCGACGGCTCTCGATGGGGAAGACGGAGAGGTTACTGAAGAAGCCGGACACTTTGACAAGGCCAGGGGGTTTATTGCAAAATATCGGGATCGTGATTATTAAGTGTGATCTCAAAATTTACACTTACCCTCCTAATTTAGATCGCGATTAACAGTCGCGATCCAAACAGGGGGTTATATGCAAATGTCTCTGCCGGTGGCGGCATGAATCCGGCCACACAGCTCAATCTGAAAGCGGAGCGGGCCTGCCTGCTTTCCTGCTAGGCCCGCCCCACTAAAAACGACATTGCGGCCATAGCGGCAGCCTGCTCAATTGTTGGCGGCACGAAGTGGGCGCGCCACTGGGCCCGCTGGGCTTTGCGAACGTGACCACAATAGCCCGCAAACAGTCGCTTCGCCCGCATAACCTGCTCCAGCCTCCACTCGAGCACCCCGCGCCGCCACCCTGGTACCGCCGCGCCGGCCGCCATGGTCTTGCTGTGCCGCGGCTCGACGACAACGGCAAGGACCTCCCCCGCGTACAAAGGACCCAGCACACCTCACACCATCCCCTGCAAGCGAACAAGGTCGGCACGCCGGACGCCGCCCCTTCCGCCGTCCGCGCCGCCGCCCTCGTCAACGCAGACGACGACCTACGACAGGCGACAGCGGCGCAGCGCACTGTCCCGTAAGCGACGCCGTTGCCTGCCCATTGCCCACACCACGCGCGCCACACCATCAGGGCATCAGGGCACTATTTCTGCCCGCTGTCGTGTTTCTACTCAATTCGAGCACATATCTTCATTACTCTTTTTGTTTCATGTCCGATGGTTGGGTCAAGTTGTTGTTTCAATGTTTGATGCATGAAGCTTGGTGATGTTTTTCTTGTTTGATTAATAATTTAATTTGAATGTGCAATCTGTATTCTGTAGCCGATGAAAGTTCTTCAGATATACATGTGCATTAGTGGTTGCTTGGCCACGAGAATTTTTCAGAATACATGCATTAGTGGATGGATGCGTGAACATTCTAAGATCGATCATAATGCGTGAACATTCAGGCGTCCTGACCGCAGCAGCAAGCACCGTGCAGGCTCTGGCCAAGCGGGCTACGCGGACACTTGCGATGCCCGTGAAACCACGAACCAAACGTCCACTAAACCCACCGGACTGGACAGCGTTTGCGGATTAGTGAGCTACCATTAATCCCGCCGAGTTATTTAGCGGACAAAGCGGCAGCTGGCGAGCAGCCCACTGCCCTGCCCCACTTTCAGGCTGACACACAGCGAAGCCCCGCCGCCGCTCACGTTCGTCAGGCTTACGTGCTCGTCCCCATGCCCGCGGCACGCAGTCTTAGCTCGCGCGGAGGATGTGCCGCGTCGTCGCCGGCGACGGCAGGGTGTCGTGGCCCGATGCCCAGATTCGGCGGCCGACGATGCTGCCTGCGCGGAGGTTACGCTCTGGGGCGCCACCGCGTTCTGGGCGTCGTCCTTCTTCCCGGAGGTCTTTGATCCCATGACGCTTTCACTAGACACGGGTTATGACCAATGCCATCAGGTGTTCATCCAATTGCGGTTGGACTGGTTCGTGATCATGAGGGTAAGGTCTTGCTCTCCTCTGGCAGGGTGCTGTTTAAGTGTGGGGATGCGGAGGAAGCCGAACTGTTGGCCTGCAAGGAAGCTCTACACTTGGCGATGCAATGGCTACCTACGCCTCTAGTCCTGGAATCGGATTGCCTTGCGGTGGTGAAGACCTTGAAATCCACGATGGAAGATAGGTCGCGTCTTGCGCCGGTCGTGGCGGAAGTGAAGATGCTCGTCGGTGAGCTCAAGGAAATCGAGATTGCACACTGTCATCGCAGTCAGAATAGGGTTGCACACACTCTAGCGTCGTACGCGTGTGATAACAATACGTGTGCGGTATGGCTTGGCCACATACCAGATATAGCATCCGAACTTTGTGATGCCGATTGTAACCCTGTTATGACTTAATGAAATCTCGTTTTTCCCTCGCAAAAAAAAAAAAAATTGCGGTTGGACTGGTTGGATACCGACATCACAACTGCACAGATCAATCACTGGGTTGCTAATGTTCAGAAGCAATACCAAAGGACTCAGCTCGACCAGCTGCGACTTGCGATTCAACAGACGACAACAATGAGGAGATCCTGTACTGTGAATGACCAGAGTTGCTAATGCAAATGGTGAATATGTTGCACGTTGAAGGTGAGCTGACGTTCAAAACAAGTTCGGCTAGCTGTCCTTCTGCAAAACAGGTATACATCTTGTATTACATTTAGCTACTGGTACTATTCACTCCCTCCGGATTTTTATTGTTGACCTTAGGACATGATTGCTAGTTCAATTTTTAACTAATCATCTTGTCTGAACGTCAACAAAAAAATCGGAGGGAGTACATTGTGAATTATTAGGTTTGTTGCTTTGTTCAGTTATCTCAGTCTGAAGGTAAATCTCGATCAGCTTTACAAAATTACTATTGTAAAAGGTTTAGTGTCCAGTTACAAGGGAATTGTTGTCGGTACTTTGAATATATTAAGTGTGCATCGATCAGTGATGCCAGTCATTTTTGTTTTATATAATTAAGGATGCAAGTCACTGATCCATTGAAGTTGTAACTGCTACTTCATAGATAAATTTATTTAAGAGCAAGACCTGGTAACCAGTCTTCGCATGATAACTGGCTGAATACTCCTTTACTCTGTTTCAGTGTGAAATAAATAAATAAAAAGGGATCTTATGGGAGAGTGGTAAACCAATGTAGTTGTTCTACACTTCGAAAAAAATGTACTTGTTCTAAGAAAATTCATATTGTCATTGCAAAATTCCAAGTTCATGTTGATGACAAGCTTCCAAGTTCATGCTATTCAAAACGGAGGGAGTGTGTAGGATGAAACATATTTTTGCAAATAATAATTTAATTCTAAAATTAACTCTAAAATACTAGCTAGTTGTTTGAAAGATTGTTAATATTATTTTGGACTGTAAAAGTCCTCTAGATTATAGTTGGATGGTGGTCACCCTTCATTTAAAATGTGTCTCCACTAATTACTCTAGTTTCATAAGCTTGTTGGTGGTTGTTTCCATCAAACAATTTTTGCAAGCTTCCAAGTTCATGCTATTCAAAACGGAGGGAGTATGTGTAGGATGAAACATTTTTTGCAAATAATATTTTATTTCTAAAATTATCCCTAAAATACTAGCTAGTTCTTTTAAAAGATTGTTGATTATTATTCCGGACGGTAAAAGTCCTCTAAATTTTAGTTAGATGGTGGTCACTCTTCATTTAAAATGTTCTCTTCACTAATTACTCTATTTTCATAAGCTTGTTGGTAATTGTTTCCATAAAACAGACAAAGCTTTTTTGTGTTCAAAAAAAGATCATTTCCTTCAAACCATTCAGTAGAAACTTCATAATCACGTGTTGTATCAGTATTGGTAACTCAAACTGTATAGAAACTAAATATGCATGACGGACTTGTAGAAATTGAACGAGCTCATGTGGAATTTCTGCAAATTAATTTAGTATTTGAAACTTCAAAATTACTATTTCCCCTAGAGGACCTGAATGGTCAACTCAAGTCAAGCATAGTAGCGTACGGCCTCCTTTTCTTTCTCCTCCACTTCCTGGAGGTTTCCCTTCCCTCATCAATCATCATCAACTCCCTCGCTTTAGCTCGCCAGATAAAGAAGTGCAGAAATAGACAAGAAGCCGCATAGAGTGAAGGAAGAGGAAGAAGAGCTTGAACAAGGTTGGGAAAGCAGGGATCCTCCATGGGAAACGTCCTCAGGTGCTTCAAGGGAGAGGACGACCATGCCGGCGGTGACCACTACCCCTATTACCGGCCAACCTCCAGGCCCCACTACCAGCCGCCGCCCTACAGTCATGGTCAACCTTCAGTCGCTCCTCCTCGGTCTCACCAGCAGGCTCTAGGCCCCCATGGCGTCACGGCAGCCACTGTCGGCGTCCCTCCTCAGGATCAGTACATCATCAACTTCAATTCCACATCCATGGTAACATATAGTGTTCGTTCCTTCCATTTTTCCTTTGTGTCTGTACTGTGCCTGTGCTTCTTTAGACACTGCAGATTTCAGCTTTTCATGCTTCTAGTTCAAAGTTTTGCTATTTAATTTGTAAAATATTGAACCATGGTCCAATCTGTTGTTATTGAGGCCAGAGTAACATGTTCAGTTTCGTGGGCATGATTGAGTATTTTCGACAGGCTGCTGGTCCAAATTTGGGACACCTGCAGGGGAGCACAGAGGTACATGGCAATACAGTGATAGCTCCCCAGGATCAATGCAAGTGAGTTGTTGATCCCTGTTGTATATAATCATGAGAAATTTCCCCTCTGATCCATGAATTCATTTTGTTATTTGTTTCTATCCTTCACAGCACGGAGGACATCGACGAGTCCTCTGCCGAGGGGCTTTGTGATGCGGAGAGCTATGCCAAGGCCAATGAAATGCTAATCCAGGTCCAGGTATCAGGAACAACGAAAACATTCTGGCGATTATCTGACGAAGCAACCAGGATCAGCAGAAAACTTGCATTGATACTCAAGAGCCAGCACTCGGTGGGCAAGTACCTTGCTGCTCCTCTGCAGCTGTCCAATGTCTGGATCAGCAGTTCCGGGAGTGTCAAGCTAAGGGGGGCACGTTTCAGTAGTAAACGCTTCAGCTTCAAGCGTGTGCGAGATGACTACAAGGATCTCTCCAGGGTCCTGCATTCGTTGATTCGGATCTCTGGTGGCGATATCACCAAATTTCCTCCGGATTACAAGGAATTCCTCACCATTTTGGTGAGCAACACCCTTGCGACGAAAGATGAGTTCTTGATCGTCAACAATCCTGCATTGCTGCCCATGTCAAACCGGTAATAATAAGCATTTTTTTCAAAATTTTAAAATGTCTGTATTTGTGGCCACAAACTCATTTTTGCTTATTATGCTGACAGCACAGAGGTCTTCCTGATGCTATACGATAGAATCGTCACATACTTTGGCCATACCAAGGCCGGCAAAGCAAAGAGGAAGAAGATACTATCTAAGCTCCCTTACAAGAACGACTGGCTGGACACTGCCGTTGCAAATACAAAGATCAATCAGTGGGTTGTCAATTGCCATAAACAATACCAAAGGACTCAGCTCGATCTGATGCGGCTCAACAGAAATGTGAGAAGCCACTTGCGTGAGTACAACGACGACAACATTGAGGAAATCTTGTACTATGAATGGCCAATGCTGCTCATGGACATGGTGAAGATGTTACACATGGAAGATGAGCTGCAACGCACTGACATTCAAAACAAGTTCGGCTAGTTGTAGTTCTACTTGAATTGATCTATCTGGTATATGAGTGTGAGTGGGTCAGAAGATCTCTCCTGTCCTTGTATTTTGTTTTTCTCTTATCCTTGTGTGTGTGTGTGTGTGTGTGTGTGTGTTTCGTTCATCTTTCTTTCCTTTTTTTTTCAGGTACTTAAGATCCAAAAAGTAACATATTTGTGAAAAATCCATGAAACCTTTTGTAACACTCTCGAAAGCACAGGTGCATTGCAGTCGTGTACAAATTGAACGGAATCATGTGAAATTTCTACAAATTAAATTACTTGAAAATTACCTAGTTCCCAACTAGAGCTGAATGGTAAACTGAAGCCAAGCTTTTGCGCGGCCTTTCTTGCCGGGTTCTGTAGAGTCTGCGGATGAAGGTCACGGTCTAGTCTCCTTTTCTTTCCTCTCCACTTGCAGGAGGTTGGGTCCCATGGAACCTTTCTTTCACCTTTCCCTTCACTCGGCAGCCCAACAAGTGCAGAAGAAGGCAAGCAGCATCACAAAGAGTGAGTGAGTGACCAAAGAAGAGGCTGAAGTATCTTCAGTGCTGCTAGGGATCCTCCATGGGAAACGCCCTCAGGTGCTTCGAGAGCGAAGAACACCATGCCGACGGTGATCACTACCCTTACTACCGTAGCTCAACCTCCGGGCCCTGCCTCGTGTTGCAGTCCGGAATTGATGATCAGCCCGCGACCGCTATGCCGCCAGATCATTGGAAGGTCCTAGGTCCCTATGGCGTCATGGCGGACACCGCCGGCGTCGCCGCCCATGATCACCACATCCTCAACTTCAAATCCACATCCATGGTAACGCACACTGTTCTAGTAGTGTTCTTCCTTTTTCCTTTCCCGTTGTGACGCTGCTTGTTTAGACACCGCAGACTGGAGCTGTTGGTGCTTTTACTTCCAAATGTATAGCCATTTCATTTTGCAAAATGCTGAATCCTTGAAAACGTATTTAGCTCCACAAGAAGTGTCACTGAAGCTGAAATTTTACCTTATCCGGATAAAAGATTTTGATCATTTTTTAGTAGTCAAATCCATGTGTTCTAGAAATCTTTCTCTACTTTAGGCCTGAAGTATGAGGAAGAGGAACCTCTAAGTCTAAGCCTGTGACCTTCGCAAGGTAAGAGATATTCTTAGAAGAGAAAAAAATGTCAAGAGATCATTTCTGGAAAATAAACTCATGAAGGTCCATAAAAGCTCCATAGTACAGAAGTAATATTCTGCATTGAAATTGCGTTTCTTTTCAAACCCCATGGTCCAATCAGTTGTTACTCTGACCAGAAAGCAGTTCGCGCAATCTTTTTGCTTGAATGTGTTTAGCTTCATTTTCCTGATTGAATATTTTCGACAGGATACTGTTCCAAGGTTCAGACGTCTTCAGGGGAGCAGTGAGGTACTTGTCAAGAGAGTGGTAGCTCCTCGCCATCGATGCAAGTGAGTTGCTGATCCTGCTGCTGTTTCAGATAACTTCCTGTTCCATTAAAAAAAATTTCTTTTTAATTTGTTTCCATCGTTTATAGCACTGATGAGGACATCGACGAGTCGTCAGCCAAGGGGCTATGTGACGCGGCGAGCTACGTCAAGGCCAATGCAATGCTAATCCAGGTCCCGGTGTTAGGAACATCAAAAAAATTCTGGCGATTATCTGACAAAGCAACTAGAATCAGCAGAAAACTTGCATTGATACTGTGGAGCCACCACTCAGTTGGCAAGTACCTCGCTGCTCCTCTGGAGGTGTCCAATGTCTGGATCAGCAGTGCTGGGAGTGTAAAGCTCAGAGGGGTACGTTTCACCGGTAAACGCTTCAGCATTGAGCGTTTCCAGGATGACTACAAGCACCTGTCTAGGGTCCTGCAAGAGCTCATAGTTATCTCAGGTGGAAATATCGCCAAATTGCCTCCAGACTACAAGGAATTCCTCGCGCTTTTGACGAGCGATACCATTACCATGGAAGATGAGTTCTTCATCGTAAACAATCCTGCACTGCTGCCCATGTCGAACCGGTAAGTTTTCGATTTCCAGTTTTTTACTGTATTTGGTTGTGACTACAAACTCAGTTTCCTTGTTGTGTTCCAGCACTGAGGTCTTCCTGATGCTATACGACAGAATTGTCACATACCTTAGCCGTACAAAGGCCAGAAGAGCAAAGAAGAATAGGATACTCTCTAAGCTCCCCTACAAGAACAACTGGTTAGATACTGCCATTGCAAACGAGCAAATCAATCAGTGGGTTAGCGAAGTCAAAAAACCGTACAAGAGGACTCAGCTCGACCAGCTGCGGCTCAACAGAAATGTGAGAAGCCATTTGCATCAGTACAATGACGAGAACATTGAGGAAATATTGTACTGTGAATGGCCAGAGCTGCTCATGGATATGGCGAAGATGTTACACATCGAAGGTGAGCTGCAAGGCACTCACATTCAAAACAAGTTCGGCTAATTGTCCAGCCTGACTGCCTGAGGAAATGCACCTTGCTAGTTGTCCTACTGCACGTAAAACAGATGTATTCTGCATATACTGCAGTTGTTGATCTTCTGTTCTTTTTTAGTGTGTACATATGACATGCTACTTGGTGGTTAACTTGAAGGTAAAGTTGGGTCAGCTTTACAAAACCATGCTGTAAAAGGCTAGAATAAGCCGGGCTAAAAACTCTAAAATTCTGCACATCCCCATTTCTAGCGCAACTGTGTCCATAATATTTGATTTTCTGTACCATTCAATTTTGCATTAGAAGTGTGTCAGTGACATAGGTTAGGGAAATTTGTGTAACACTTTTCTACTTGAATGCTCCCCCACATCCTATTAACGTATTGCCCAAAAAAATTGCATCTTCTTTTTCAATAACACAACATATAGAAAGTAGATTTGATATTTTTTTTAATATTATTGAGACCTGAAGGACTCAGACGAAATATCACATCATCCAGGAAGCACTACTTAAATGGTAGGGACCTCTTTCAAAAGCTTTTCTAGTGTTGATGGATTATACAACGATTCATGCATTTGGTGCACCTAATCATACCAAGTTGCTATATCTTTTCAACCAGAAATAATTGACAGTGTTTATCTGAGTGTTAAGAGCATATGTGTTGAATTTTCGCTCTGCAGTGTGTTAACAAAATTTTATGGGGAAAAATGCTGCATGGTTCAATCTCACAACTGTTATGGTTATTCTGGAAATAAGTAATAATGGCAAATGGTTTGGGTGCAGTGGGAGAGTGGCAAGAGTTGCAAGCTGAAAACTGTTGGCAGCACAGAACCCTGAGAAAACCATGGAATTAAAGAAGATGGCAGAATAATGTAAGACATGATGCCATTAGGGTCAATTAATGGAGAGCTAGAATTTGGTTGCAGCTCTCAAATGTTCTGATAGCTATGCATGCCCGAACAGTTAGCTGCCAATGAATATATTGTGGTGGAATTGTCAGAAATGCTTTATGAGGTTCGAACCTGAGATGAATTGTTGTCAGCATGTATCTAGTGTTCACAACAGGAGGCCTGGTGATCTATTGTTGCCAGTACCAAGGCCGAATTTCTCAAGCACCAACATCTGAAAGTGACATACCTGTAGAATCTTCTTACGTTGTTATGACTGGCATTAGTTGCAAGAGAAAGATAATTTAGAACAGGTTGACAGGTCATATTATCAGTCTAGTAGTTGACAGCTTTGAGGTGAAGTAGCACAATTTGCCTAGAATTGCAATTGGTACATGTAAAACACAAGACCAGACCAGCTAATAACACTATTATTTCCTTTCAGCAGAAACAATTGAACGGAAAGACAAAACCGGTGAACGTAGGATCACAGTTAACCATCCGAGTTGATAAAAACACAACTGCCTCTTGTTTAATAATAAGATAACAAGTTTATAAAAACTTCTTTTAAATATATATGGATGTATATCCAACTTTGATGATACAGTCAGTTGATCAGCACGATAATAAACAAAGGTTTGAGGCAGAAAAAAAACAGTTAATATCCATCTTTGAATACAGGTAGTGTCGTTATACAACAATAGAACAATGTGCACTCCATTAATAGTGAATTCATGAAGAGTGATTAGAGAAAACTAATATTGAACAAATGATCATGTTATTACAGACATAGCATCCCAGCCCATGGAAGGAGGTAGCTCGATCGGAAATGAAACTAAAATAGCTAGTACTAATAGCAGCAGAAATACAATGTGGAAACTGAGCAATTAAAGAGGTTCTATATACTCTATGTCATCTGTGGTAGGGTTCGTCGACCTGGGTGTGCGGGACATGCCGGTGTGCACGGCAAACGCCCAAAGCACGGTGATGAGCTCAACTCCTTCCGCCAGGATGTCTGCATGGGCCTTCACATGTTCCTCGTCGTCGCTTGACGACGCCGTGGAAAGGATGAGCTCCGTCCACACCTCAGCTAATAGCGCCCATAGCTTGTCTTCTCCGTTGTCATCAGGGGGTAGCTCTTGTAGTATCTTCGCCAGCGCGGCGCCATCCCGCGCAACTTTGTTTGGACCAGTCGTCGTCATCATCATCGAATCCACAGCCTTTAGTAATTTTGTGATCCGTGCCCTTTGGGATGATAAGTAGTAACCCAATAAGAGCATCTCCAGCAAGGCCCCTACTTGGGCCCCTACTCTATTATTTAGGAGCTTGAGCAAAAAAAACCAACTCCAGCAAGGACCCTACTTGGGCTCTCATTTTGCATGCCCTCTCAAACTCCATCTCCAAGCCCCCAATCCTGGGGTCCTCCCATCCTCCCTCTCATTCGTGGGTCCCACCATTTTTCTTTTCTTTTTCTTTTTTTCTCTTCTTTTTTCCTTTTTTCTCTCTCCTCCCTCCTCCTCCCGCACGCACACGCCCGATCTCGCCGTCCGGCGCTCTCCACGCGACGGGCCGCCCGCGCCCGGCGGCCGTCGCCCGGCCACGCCTCGCCGACCTCGCTGCCTGCGCCTCCCCGCCCTCGCCCCCTCACCTCCATCGCGGGTCACGCCGTCTCTCGCCCGCCGCCGGCCCCTTTGCGCCGCCTGTCGTCGCCCCGAGCCGGGCTCCTCGCCGCCCTCGCCGGCGGCCGTCCTCGCCTGGTCGGCGCCACCGTCCGCAGCTCCTCCAGGTTTCGCCTCCGTTCAGGTCCAATCAGCGGCGTCCTCTGTCCAGGTCCAGAGATGCCGATGGTCCACTGCTCCTCACATCGTCCTGCCGGTGTCTGCTGGTCCCAACCTCACGGATCCGGGGTCTGCTGCTCTCACCACGCGCCGCCGGGTCCGTGCTCTCCACGTCGCGCATCCTGTAGGTAAAAGTCGATTCCGCATGCAAAGCTTGGAGTTTGAACTCTTGTGATGCAAGTGTCATAAACAAATCAAGCAGAGAGCCATCATTGATAGGATTTTTTCAATTGTGAGACCGATCAGAGCTGCTATGCTGGAGCAATGAACAACCAAGATTTATGCTTTAACTAATCAAGCAGAGAGCCATCATTGATAGGATTTTTTCAATTGTGAGACCGATCAGAGCTGCTATGCTGGAGCAATGAACAACCAAGAAAGTTAGTGCAGGGAGATGAGCTGCAGCTGTTGTTCAACTGAAACATCTCGCTGGAGTCCTGGAGAAAGTGATGCAGAGCCTGAAACTGATGCAGAATCTTAGCGATGTGCAGGTTGCCTCTGAAATTAGTTTGGAAAAATGCTGATAGAAAAATGTATGTTGATCATGGCTATTTGCCCAGAAGAATGTTAGAAAAATCCTTTAGTTCTTTAGTTCTTTAGTTATCAGTTCATGTGTTATCAGTAGCAGTATGTGTTATCAGTAGCACAGTTTCCCTGTTCCTGTTTGTGAAATGGTATCATATTTCTCTCAAGGAACCATGACTGTTGTCAAATTCATAATTGTTCAGTTCAATTTGAAATGTGGATCTGTACAACAAAATTCAAAATCTCTACCAATATCTATATGTGTCTTGAGGGGTATTATTGTTTTTAAAAGCAGAAACTCTTCTTTCAGTTGATCCCATGTATGGACCAGCAACTATGAACTGATAGTTGGCAGTTATCATGTGTGGACCAACCAAGCCTGATACTTGTGAAACTTCAAAAGTGTGTATATTTGGACTGCTGAAGATTTTTGTTTTGGGGAGCAACTTGTTTCCCAAAGAAATGTTATCTCAGCACAATAAATTAAACAGTTCTAGGAACAGAGTGGAGTTGTTATTCACAGGTGATCTGGAGTTTTTATTCACAGCCAACTCTGTGCAACATTCACTCATGATACCTTATCCTGTCATTTGCAAGCAGCTGCCCTGGCTTAATTGTCAGATTGATCTTCTTTGTTCCTCGAGTGGAATTGTTTCAGTTTCACAAAAGAATTAACAATACGAATTGATGATTTGATAAATTCAAATCAATAGATTGTACATGGTGAGCTTTTTATGGTGAACTGTACATGGTGAGCTTTTTACAACATCAGTAGCACATACAAGGATATTATATTAGAAGCTTTCTCAAATGACGGCAGTACATATTAGAAGCTTTCTAAAGCCTTAAAGCTAAACAAACTAAAGCTATACAATGATACAACAACACTTTTATTTCAAGAAAATAGACTAACTAACTAGAACTGTGGATTGCCCATAAGTGCTCTACGAGGTCATCGCGGAGTCGCTCATGTGACGACTTATCCTCAATCTCCTGGTGTATCTTCAGGAAGTTCTGCAACACGAATGGATCACGGTGTTCGTAGTCCTTTGGTTGCAACACCGGAATACCATTGCGCTCTTGGTGATAGTTGAAATCCTCCTCCTCTTCTCGCTCATCCTCAATTATCATGTTATGCAACAGTACACATGCTTGCATTATGTACCAAAGTTGTTCCTTACTCCACAATCTTGCAGGACCCCGCACCATAGCAAAACGAGCCTGGAGCACCCCGAATGCTCTTTCAACATCTTTCCTTGCTGATTCTTGTGCTCCTGTGAAGTTAATTTTCTTGTTGCCCTGTGGATTTCTGAAAGCTTTGACGAATGTTGCCCAAGCTGGATATATCCCGTCGGCTAGATAGTACCCCATGGTGTACTTGTTTCCGTTGACCATGTATTCCACTTGAGGTGCTGTCCCAGAAGTCAGACTCTGGAAAAGTGGAGACCGACGCAAGACATTCACGTCATTCAGAGAACCCGGGAGGCCGAAGAAAGAATGCCAGATCCATAAATCTTGAGATGCCACAGCCTCAAGGATCATGGTAGGCCCGTCCTTATGCCCTGTGTATGCACCTCTCCAAGCTGTTGGGCACTTATCCCATTTCTAGTGCATGCAATCAATAGAGCCAAGCATGCCTGGGAAGCCTCTTGCACTATTAACTGCCATCAACCTGGCAGTGTCTTGGGCATTGGGGGCCCTCAAGTATTCTTCACCGAAGACTTCGACAACAGCTTGCACAAAATGATTCAAGCACTCAATGATGGTGCTCTCTCCCATCCTCACGTAGTCATCCAATGAATCAGCCGACATACCGTAGGCAAGCATCCGAACGGCAGCAACGACCTTCTGAATAGGAGAGGCACCAAGAACTCCAGCGGCATTCGGCTTCTGACGGAAGTAGTCATCATGAGCCTCCACTTTGCTCACAATCCGCAGAAAGAGAGACTTGGACATCCGAAATCTCCTTCGGAAATGCTTGTCACTGTACACACATTGGTCGGCGAAGTAGTCCCGATAGATGCGATCATGACCACTCAAAATATCCCGTGGCAAGTTGTGGCGACCGGGCAGTGATCCACGAAACTTCTTCTTGCGCTTGCTTCTTCTCGAGCCCTCACGAAGACCGGCAAGGATCAAGATGTCGTCAACATCGGAATCGTCCTCTTCGTCTTCATCCCACAGTCGAAGAGGTCTACTTTTAGGACTTGACATCTGCCATAGGAACAATAGTTCAGCCAATTATAACATGGAAAATAAACAACGCTTGATTCAGAAAATTGCTTGATGCCTACAGACAAATTAAACAAGTTCAAACTGAATGAGCCAATATTTTTCAGTGTTGTATAGCTTCTATCAGTGCCATGTCAGTTTTACGACAGTAACCTAGTTTAGAAGTGAAAGAAGAAAGTTTCAGAAACTATGTGTGACCTGCAACTGCAAGTATGTAAGAGCTCAATTCAGAAAAAAGAGTATCTAACAGCTGCAATTGCTGTCGTAAACAATACCATTGCACAATTCAGTACTATAATCTTATTCTTTGTCTGACAATTCAGTATGACACTTTCCCTCAAAAAAAAAATTCAGTATGACAGTTTCTCATTGCTTTGTTTGCTAACGAAATGGTGTTACATTATGATACATTCTTTAGAATAGTTATCCTACATTTAGTTTGATGATACATTCTTCTTGATCTGAACTCTCTTCAATCAACCGTTCAAGTAAGGCACTTTTCGAAAGTAAAGGGAACTGCAAGAGATAGATATGGTCAGGGAGAAAAACAGTCAACCAACAGGCAATGCTCTGAAAAGTTTCTGACTGTCATACTGAGTTTTTGACTGACCATGGCGGAAAGCTCTGAAACAGGCAATGCCATGCTCAATGGAGGAGAAGGAGGAGAAGGAGGAGAAGAGCCTTGGGGCTCAGGTGCGTCGAGCATAGCACTGTCATAGATTTGTCTTGCCTAACTAGAACAGCGCGCCCTGTACGTATATATGCAAACCGGACGCACAGAGAAGGAGGAGAAGATCCGGACCTGAGCTCAGGTGCGTCGTCCACAGCCACCTGGAGCAGGCGGACGGTGTCGCGGGCGGCCGGCGTCGCGGGCGTCGGGTGCGTCGTCCAGCTTGGGGTGGGCAGGCGGAGGGCGTCGCAGGCGGGCGGCGTCGCGGGCGTCGGGTGCGTCGTCCAGCTCGGGGTGGGCAGGCGGAGGGCGTCGCAGGCGGGCGGCGTCGCGGGCGTCGCAGGCAGGCGGCGTCGCGGGCGTCGCAGGCGGGCGGTGTCGCGGGCGGGCGGCGTCGCGGCGGGCGGCGGCGCGATGAGCAGGCGGGCGGCGTCGGGAAGGAGATGGATCGAGGAATTTTTTTAATCTGACTGATGGGTCCCACATAAAATAGGGTCTTTGGGCCACAACTGCTGGAGTTGAAGCAAGTTTTTGGGCCCTTATTTTTCCATGCCGGCCTGTAAAATAGAAGTAGGGGCTTTGATTTAAGGGCCCTTGCTGGAGATGCTCTAACCCAAGCATGTTCCTCAACTCCTCCTTCACATCTTGAAAGACGAGCTCTGTTTTTGCCCGTCTGTCAGGTAGTAGCTCCGGGTGAATTACCACCAAGTAAGCACAATATCTGGACAAACTAACTGCCACCTTAGCCGGCTCCATTTGATCCGCCATACTCCTAGAAGGGGCACGGATCAGCTCCAATATGCTGGTGGCAACGTGCCATGTGAGAATGACCTCGGCAACGCTATCACTCTCGCAAGATTGTGGGAGGATACCGGGATCATTGAGGCCATACCGCTGCAGAACTTGCTTGACATTATTGTAAGAAGAGGCGGTTGCACCGTACTGGTCATTTTCCTTAATGTTACGAAAGATGGCTTTCGCCAAATGTGATTTCACCGGCACAGTCTTTGTTGGCTTAAAAGACAGTGAAATCAGTGATACGGGTGCCCCATGGTGATTCAATATAGAAAACTGCTTCAGCCTAATGTCGGTGTACCTGTCACGAGTCGGTCTCCGTAGGTAGTATGAGATACTTGCAAGGAGTCCAGGAATGATGCTGGACCGCCGGCGTGACCTGAATTCGGTCACATAGTTGCACAACTTTGATATCACAAACCAGTTGGAGCGGAGGACAATCACGAACTCACGAATCTCCTCAACGAAGAAGATGATGAACAGAAGAACAGCGATGGAGCTGAGGTACCCATCTGCAGTGACTTCCCCCACCAGCTTCTCTTCTCCCATCACGATGTACTTGCACGTCTTCAACAAATCTTCTTCGCCCTCAGCATAATTGTGTGCTTGTCGGGGTACGAGCGTTTGAGCCATGTAGGACGTGATAAGCCAAGACTTGTCGGGTACGAGCGTTTCTCGACCTCGGTGAAGACGACTCTCTGCACCAGTTTGGTTGGTGGCACAGAGGATCCATAGGACGCTGAACACCGCCCTCCGCCCGACGCTCTTGATGTTGAAGAAGATGAGGCTTCCCAGCCAAACAACACGGCCAGCTCGCTGGATGATGCTGGAGTAGGGCTCCCGCGCGCGGATCTTGTCCACCTTCTTGCGGAGGAGCTCCACAAGAAGCATCCATGTTAGAATGACCCTTGCCCTCACCGACAGGTCATCAACAATTGCCTTCTTCGTGTGTTCCGCCGCGTCCTTGGCCTCGGAGAAGAGGTAGGACATGACGGGGAGGAAGAGGGCCAGCGCCGATGAGAGCAAGAGATGGTATTTGGGGTTGCGGGTGTCGGTCATCACGAGCACGACAAGGACGAACATGATCACAGGGCCCAACTCCATGCCCAGCTGCTCTTGGCTCTTGCTGGCGTTGTAGGATGCAGTGAGGTTGCCAATCTGCAACATCATGTCTTGTGTGCAGTGCTTATTCATGAAGTGGGACGACATGGCACCTATAGCTCTAGCTACCTGAATAATGTTCTTGCACTTGGGGCTGCCACCTTGCACGTCCATATAGAGACCGCGAATATCACATCTCGCGTGCATGCCAAGTCATTCTTGTTTTATTTCGGTGATGAATGGCATCCGAGGCACTTTTGCTTTATTTTTTACTATTTGACTGGGTACACATTTCCATTACTCAACAAGGAAGCACATATCCACCAAAGTGCTATCCCCTGGGAATACAACTTTTGCTTTGTTGGGTTTGATGAGATTTACTTTTGCTTTTGATAGTGCAGAGATGACGATCCATCGAATTGAACAAAGGGATGTCGCCGATCATTTGGCAGGTGAGGTGCACTTTATCTCACTACTACCAAAATCATTCCATACATTCTTTTTCTTTCTTTAGAATATTATTTACCTAGGACCAAAGCAGCAGTTTCTTTTAACAGCTGCTGTAAGTTTCACGTTCCCACCATATATTTGTTTCAACTCAAAGGGAAAGGACAGTGGAGAGAGCTGCTTTAACAAGTTAAGGACTACGATGTAATCTCCAAGATAGCTCCAAAATTCTTCTTTCATTAGACTAAACTACTATTATTTTAGTAAGTTTTTTAATATTGTTTATTTTATAAGGCACGGTTGTAATTTAATAATAAATTTCTCTACTGCATACAAAATAATAATAATAATAATAATAATACAAATATTCTTAACAATATACTAATCTGATGTACCACTTGTGTATCACTAAACTCAGCTCGTACATTGTTATACTAATTGTTAAGTCAAAAGTTCTAGAGTTCGAACCTTGGAATGCACAGGTGTCAATAAGTATCCGGTGCTCAGTAGAAGGCAAAATCACAGAAAGTAACACCTGAAAAGGCAACATATATCTGCGGAGACGTCACAATCATAAACAGTAAATGGCATTAGTTTCAGGATAAAGGTAATCTAAAACAAGAAAAATAATCACAATGACCAGAGTGGCTTGGCTGTTGATAGCCTTGAGGAAAACAAGAGGAGTCAATGTAGCAATTTTGTTTTGCTGAAATTGCTGTGGTAGCAAATAAAGCATGAGAGAAGTCGAATATTATTGATTCCTTTCAGAATTTGAACGTAAAAAGAATCTAAAATACTGATCTGCCTTATATTATGCCTGTGCTATCCCCCAAAAGAAACAACTGTATCTGACCACAATTTTTACCTCAAAGTGAAAACGGAGATGCTTGCAACTCTCCATCCTGCTGTAAACTGGGACAGAATTGTCATTCCTGTTTCTACCAATAGTCGCTGCAAGAGCAATGACCATCTTTAAAGCAATGGAATCGATTGTTATCTCGAATAATAATTTCACGCTGGGTTATTCTGGATATGAGCTTGAATTTTTGTGACTCTAATGGTCTCCCCTGTTCCAGTAGTGAGTAGGCTGAATGCAATGGCAATCTTCTCGCTGTGATGCACCAGTGTGCTCTCCTTCTCCTCATCTTCAATATCAAACATCACCACCTCAGTAGTCGGTTTATAACCCATGGCCTTCATTTCCATGCCCAACTCATCCAGCTTTGCGAAAATTTGTTCAGAGAGGGGATGTGACTTGTCTCCGACATGGAACTCGTGGACCTTACCATTGTACTCAACCCAACTACATGCAGGCACCTTCTCTACACCCTTGTTCTTCATATCCAACCTGAGTTTTGCCGCATCCTCCCATCTGCCACTGTTTGAGTATATGTTAGAGAGCATAACATAGTTCCCAGAATTCCACGGCTCCAGTCAGATGAGCTGCTTCAAGACATGTTCAGCAAGTTCAGCATCACGGTGGATCTTGCAACCACCAAGAAGTGCGCCCCATACAACAGCATTTGGCTGCATCGGCATATCTTCGATCAACTGGCGAGCCTCGTGCAGCAGGCCCGCACGACTGAGCAGGTCTACCATAATGCCATAGTGCTCAATCCTGGGACTTATATGGTACAGTTGAGTCATGTTATGAAAATACCGCCGACCATCTTGTACAAGGCCAGTATGCGTACAGCTGCAGAGCAGTCCAATGAAGGTGTTGTCATTCAGTGTGATGCACATCTTCTTCATCTGACCGACCAGCGCAACGCAATCTTACCATGGCCAGTCATGCAGAGCCCCAGGATCATCGCATTCCAAACAATGATATCTCTCTTCCTCATCTGCTGGAACACAGTCCACGCCTCACCCGTGCACCCACATTTGGCTTGCATATCAATCAGCGCAGTCCCCAGAACCGGGTTGTCAAGAAACTCATCCCATTCCAATGTCCCAACCACCCGTCTTCCCAAATCCAGTGCACCCAACCTTGTGCAAGCCGAGAGCACGCCAACCACCGTGTAACAATCCGGCTTCATTCCCTCGGCCTGCAATGCGAAGAACAAATCCAGAGCTTGTTAAGGGAGGCCGTTAGAAGCATATCCCCCGATCATGGCACCCCAAGCCACTGTGTCTCTGTTGGGCATCTTGTCGAACACCTGCCTAGCCTTCTCCATCTCCCCGCACTTGATGTACAAATCCATCGCAGCAGTGGAAACAAACATGCTGCCTGCGAGTCCCTCCTTCTCTGCAGCCTTCCACATTGCCTCCCCAGTAACCAAATCTGTGACACGAGCGCACGCAGTCAGCACTTTCACGCCAGTGAAGCTATCCGGGCGCATGCCACTGGCAAACGCGTCCCTTGCAACGCCAACGGCTTCCTGGACCCACCCCGCGTCCATGTACGCGGTGATGAGCGCGGTCCAAGAGACGGTGCTGGGCTGGGCCATTTCGTCGAACACCCACTGGGCGTCGTGCAAGTGGCCGCATTTTGCGTACAGGTTGAGGAGGGAGGTGAGGACGTGGGGATTGGAGTGGGAGGGTAGCTTGAGGGAGCGGGCGTGGAGCTGCACGCCGGCATGGAGTGAGTTGGGCAGGCGAGACGCGGCCTTGAGCGCTAAGGGGAAGGTGAGGTGGGAGGGGTTCCGGAGGAGGCAGTGCAGGCGGAGGGCGTGGAGGTGCAGGCCCGAGGAGGAGAGGGCGCGGAGGAGGAGCGTGGGCAGGTCGGTGTCGTGGAGATCGAGGCGGAGGATGCGGCCGTGGAGGAGCTTGAGCGTGAGCGGGGAGAGGGGACTGCCGGCGACGAGGAGTCAGCGCACCGTGGCGGCGCCGCCCCACATAAAAGAAAGCGCGGGAAGCAAAATGTTTGTGATTTTTTTTTTAATTACACAGTACAACTCAGACACTCACAACGCACACGCACACTCACCCCTATGAACACACGTACGCAAACCCTACCCCTATGAGCATCTTCGAAGACTGAGCCGGCAAATCCAGAGATACGAAGTCACCACTGGCGCCTCGCTGTCGACGGGAGCGTCGCCTACCACTGAAAGCACAAATGCCGTTAAATCCTTGAAAATTCGCTCCCACGGGGAGTCGAACCCAGGACCTGAGAGGTGTTACTCGGATGCCTTAACCACTAGGCCAAGACCCCTTTCACGCAAAATGTTTGTGATGACTTAGAGCATCTCCAGCAAGGGCCCTTAGAGCATCTCCAGCAAGGCCCCTAGTTGGGCCCCTACTCTATTATTTAGGAGCTTGAGTAAAAAAATCAACTCCAGCAAGGACTCTACTTGGGCTCTCATTTTGCATGCCCTCTCAAACTCCATCTCCAAGCCCCCAATCCTGGGGTCCTCATATCCTCCCTCTCATTCGTAGGTCCCATCATTTTTCTTTTCTTTTTCTTTTTTTTCTCTTCTCCCTCCTCCTCCCGCACGCCATCTTCTTGGATCTCGTCGCCTCCACCCGCCTCCACGCGCCGGCCGAGCCACGCCGCCCGCCTCCCGCGCCTGGCCGGGCCACGCCGCCCGCCTCCCGCACGAAGTCGACGCCGCCCGCGGCTCCCTGCCCCGCCGCGCGAAGTCGACGCCTCCCGCGCCCGGCCGGGCCACGCCGTCCGCCTCCCGCAGCCCCGGCGCGGCGGCGTAGAGCGCCACCGGCAGGAGCTCCCCCACGTCGCACCTCCACGTCGCCAGCAGGAGCTCCCCCTCGGTCTCCACCACCAGCAAATCGACGCCGTCCCCCGCAGCCTCGGGCCTCCACGCGCCGGGCCTCCACGCCGCCGGGACTCCTCGCCTCTGGGCCTCCTCGCGCCGGCCAGGCCACCCCTCGCCACCCTGCCCCGACGACATCGGTCCTCACCAGCAGCTGCCCGGCGCCCGCCGGCCTCCCCTCGGTCTCCACCAAGACAGCTGCCACCGCCAGCTCTCGCTGCCGAGCGCCCGATGCCGTCGACCGACAACGTCGCTGAGGTATATGCCGACCGACTGCATGTTGTATTGTGATTTGCAAATTGCAACCTGGTCAAAATTCCCAGTGATTTTAGGGCTATGCTAGTATGCTCAAGAGAACATCATGTAATTCCCTGTGAGAACATCATGTAATACTCTGACAAGTTTAATAGTGAGAAATCTGTCACTCTCTCAAAGTGCCTGCAGTTCATATTGTCCACAGTTTACTGGTGATATCAGTGAAACACCAGGACATCAACATCTTTGTCTCTAGTTACTATAAAACACCAGAAAATTCACAACTCAACTGATTTATGTAGTAGTACATTTCTTGGACTGAAAGTTGTTCCTTTCAAAACTCAATTTACATGTGTTGTATACGTTCCACTTTTGGTCGAAACCATATTCAATCAAACAAATTGAGTGCGAGAGACCATCAAATTTTCTGGACACCATCAAATTTAAAGAGGACTTCAAAACAGTTTACAGTCTTGCTTTTGAAATTTACAGTCTTATCACACATTGCTGCATCTCAACAGAATGTGCTGTAATTAAACCTTCAATCAATTTACAGTCTTGCTTCTGAAATTGGCCTTCAATCAAACCTTCAATCAAAGTACCTTCAATCGATCGAGGATGCTGGGCCGCGGCCGTGCACGCCAGAGGCCTTGTTGCCGCGGCCTTTCTGCTCCCTCGCGCGGCCTGAGCGGCGGTGGCACGGCCGGAGCAGAGCAGGCCGGGCGGCGGGCAGGGCAGGGGCAGGCGCAGGCGGCGAGCTTCAGGCGGGCAGGGCAGGGGCAGGCGGCGAGCTTCAGGCGGGCAGGGCAGGGGCAGGCGGCGAGCTTCAGGCGGGCAGGGCAGGGGAGCAGGAGGCGGGCAGGTGGCGAGCAGGAGGCGGGCAGGGCAGGCGCGGGTGGCGTCGCGCCGACGGGGAAGGAGACGGGATCCGATTTTGCTCTGACTAGTGGGTTCCACACTAAAATAGGGTCTTGGGCCACAAACTGCTGGAGTTGGAGTCACATTTTAAGCCCTTATTTTTGCAGGCCGGCCCCCAAAGTGAGAGTAGGGGCCTTATTTTGAGGGCCATTGCTGGAGATGCTCTTAAATCAAGGCCCCTATTTGCATTTTACAGGCCGGCATGGAAAAATAGAGGCCCAAAAACTTGCTTCAACTCCAGCAGTTGTGGCCCAAAGACCCAATTTCGTGTAGGACCCATCAGTCAGATTTAAAAAAAAAACAGATCGAGCTGTCTCCTTCCCAGCGTTCGCTGCGCCGCCGCCACGCGCCCGTCGCGACGCCGCGCTCTGCTCCGGCGCCCGCCACGCCCTACTCCAATCCCTTCACGGCCGTGCCCGCCGCGCTCTGCTCTGGCGCCGCCACGCCCTGCTCCGACAACGACGGAGTTCGACCGAGCAATCAAGCAAGAAATCAGAAGCGGAGCAAGCTCGTAGCGGCGAAGGTTTAATTTTTTTCCTCGTCCAATTTCTGTGCCCCGTCAGTACTCTTGAATTTGATCCCTTGCTGTTAACTTGATGCGGCTGCTGTGCCAAGTGCTCTCGCCGCACAATTTTACTCATTGTTTTGGCAATTACGAATACGATTAATCTAAGCACCGTTCCCAGGGTTTCGTTTCTCCAAATATTATCACATAGAAACTAGTATCACTCTTGAGACTTTCAGTGCTCCGTTCTACTCGCCTCGTTGTGCCTATTGGAATCCAACAGTAATTTTTTTTCTTGAAACACTGAAGAACGGTAATGGATTCAAATTTCCTCCTACTTGCATGTAGAACAATTACTGTTGGGAGCTGATATAGGCATAATCTTCTCTATCTACTGTATTTAATTTTTACTGCTAGTCTGCTCGGCTGTTCCATGTTACAAGGCTGCAGCTATTCACAGAACAGAAATTAGTGAATTAATATAATTAACACAAAAATGATGGCAGGAAACACAAGAGAATATTAAGATAGTGAACACTTGCTTAAATAACAGACCACTGATCAGTTAACTAGCTTAAACTGTAGTTGCTTGCTTGCTGATCAGTGAACACTAGCTTAAATAACAGATCAGTTGCTTGCTGATCAGTGAACACTAGCTTAAACTTAGTTGCTGCTACTTCTAACTGAAACTGTTAACTGAAACTGTAGTTGCTGCTCACACTGCTCCTACCATGGCAAAGGGGTAAAGGACACTAATCACATTGAGTTTTACACATTACATGGAGCAGAGTTTTACACATCAGGTTAACACAAGATGGGCTGAACCATCAATATGTATCATCTCTCGACTGAATACTGAGATAGCAATAAATCAAACACCCACTTTTCCTGGCACTACAGCAACTGATATATTAATCAGTTACTCCTCTCCACCTGATAGTATATATTAATCAGTGACTCACTGATATATTGACTACTTCTATCAGGTTTCAGAATGAGGTATTGACAACATCTGAATGCCAGCATTGTCAAGCATTGTCAGTGATCACACATTGTCAAGCATTTGAATCAAATTCATGAAGAAAAATACAGTTTAATCCCTTCATGAAATCCACTGAACTCTACACTACTTGCTGAAATATTGGTTTAAGCTCTGTTGGTCAAGTACTCATGCAGTCTGGCTTGGCTAGTAAAATGTACACTGCAGTGCATAAACCAACTGCCAGTTAACCAAAAGCACCTGAATTATGCAAATGAAAATCAATTAACCCAAAGCACCTGAATTATGCAACTAACAGGAACAACTGATCTCTGAACAGGACACTACTGAATTCCTGATCACTGTAAACAACTGATCACTGTAAACAAATTGATGATTTCATTCAGTTAACAGGAACTTAAACAATGGTTCAAAAACTGATCACTGTAAAATTGATGATTTCATTCAGTTCACTGTAAAAAATATGAATGCCATAGACAAATCTGAATGCCATAGCCAAATTACACATGTATCATGATGGTCCTTCAGAACAATTTCTTTCTCGTGCACAAACAACTACACACTCGAGACACATGATCAATGACAATTCTCACACACACCTCTTCACATCTCATCTCATGGTGTCCCAAGCACGGCAAGAGCCACCCCTGCCTCGCAGCAGCAGCAGCGGCGGCATCTCCAAGCTCGCGATGTCGTCGGGGCAGGGTGGCGAGGCGTGGCCCGGCCGGCGCGAGGAGGCCCGGCGGCGAGGAGTCCCGGCGGCGTGGAGGCCCGGGGCTGCGGGAGGCGGACGGCATCGATTTGCTGGCGGGGGAGCTCCTGCTGGCGAGGTGGACCGAGGGGGAGCTCCTGCTGGCGGAGACCCCCGGGCAGGCGGTGCCGGTGGCGCTCTACGCCGCCGCGCCGGGGCTGCGGGAGGCGGGACGGTGACGGCAGGGCAGGGGAGCCGCAGGCGACGTGCGGGAGGGGGGCGGCGTGGCCCGGCTGGGCGCGGGAGGCGGGCGGCGTGGCCCGGCCGGCGCGTGGAGGCTGGTGGAGGCGGCGAGATCCAAGAAGATGGCGTGCGGGAGGAGGGAGAAGAGAGAAAAAAAAGAAAAAGAAAAGAAAAATGGTGGGACCCACGAATGAGAGGGAGGATAGGAGGACCCCAGGAGTGGGGGCTTGGAGATAGAGTTTGAGAGGGCATGCAAAATGAGAGCCTAAGTAGGGTCCTTGCTGGAGTTGGTTTTTTTGCTCAAACTCTCAAATGAAGGAGTAGGGGCCCAAATAGAGGCCTTGCTGGAGATGCTCTTAGAGCAACTCCAGCCGGGGGCCTCAAACTGAAGCCCCTACTTGCCATATGCGAGCCGGCCTGCAATTTTAGAGGCTCAGAAAAAAGTTTCAACTCCAGCGGTAGCCCTGTTCTCGAGCCCCTACAAGTGTGGGCCCCATGCGTCAGCCTCCTCCCAACCTTCTTCCTCTCCTACCACAAGAGCACTGCAGCCGACCGGGACCGACGTAGTGGAGGGCGCCGGCGAAGCCACGGCGGGCCGTAGGTCGAACCGCGGCGGAGGAAGGAGACCGGACCATGGCGGAGAGCAAGCTGGACCGTCGTGGGCGTGGATACAGCGGCCCCGACGGCGTCGGAAGCAGGTCCCGGCGCCAACGGCGGGGGGAGAGGTGACGCTCGGATCCGAGCGTCCGGCGGCACGGGGAGGCTGGTCCGGCGTCCGGCGGCGTGGGGAAGCGGGTCCTGCGTCCGGCTGCGGGGAAGGCTCGGCGGTTCGATGCAGCCCGCCGGCACCGTGACCGCGACGGATAGGGGGAGGCCGACCCCGCGCGCAGCATGACGTCCGCGATGTCGGGTGTCGGCGGTGTCCGGCGAGCGGCGCCACCCCGCGGATCAGCAGGTGCCAGAACTCCTCGAGCCGCACCATCGCGGCCTGCAGCGCCGCCTCCGCGCGCGGTGGCCTGCCGGCGCGGCCAGCGTGCTCCCCTGCGGCCCTGCGGTGGCATGCATCGCGGCCAGGCGGCGGTCGGTCAGCATCGAGCTGCGCGCGGGGATGGTGCCTGTGGACGCGTAGAGCTTGGCGGAGCAGCATGCAGAGCCTTCGTGGACGCGCAGAACAGGGCTGTGCGACTTGGGGGAGCTCTTCGCCGCCGGAGGCATGGCGCGTGGAGGAGGCGAGGGCGGCGCTCGCGGCCTCCCGGTACAGCGGCCTAGCGAGCATCGGTGCTCGGAGCAGGTAGGAGGCAGGGGCGGAGGGGAGAGACCGAGGTGGCGGCGCTCCGTTTCGTCCAGAGGAGAAGAAATGGGAACAGAGGAAAAAACAAAAAAAATAAAGAAAAAAATGTGGGACCTAGTTTTGGGACGAGAGATTGGAGGCCCCTAAGATTGGGGGCTTGAGATGGGAGTTTGGGAGGGCATGCAAAATGCATGCCAAAATAGGAGCCCTGCTGGAGTATATTTTTTTGTCCAAGCTCCCAAAATTTAGAATAGGGGCTTGAGTAGGGGCTTCCACTGGAGATGCTCTTAGTCGTACAAGAACGGCAACGTTGGATTTCCTTTCCTCAAAAAAAAATTTGATATTTGGAAGCAATAGACAAACTTTGTAAATTTTGATTTTTTTTATTACGATTGTACCATCACCGGGACCGGTGGTGCATCAACGGTAACAACACACTCAACGACGACATTGTTGCCGACAGTCAATGGCGCGACACAACCTTCCCTCTAGCCATCTCATGCCTTCTTTTCTGTGCAACTTCGACAAGCAAAGTCAGCAGGGCTTCACAGACCTGCGATGTGTCGGCTTGATCTCCAGGCTCGTCTTTCAGTGAGGAATACACCATCCATGCATGGTCTAGCTTCCGCTCTGGCCGGACCACTACTGACCCGGGAACTTCAGCATCCTTCCTTGTCACCAGACCATCACTCTTCTCACCATACCTTGCCACCAGCAGTTGTGAGCATGCCGCCATTGCAGCTGAAAGTGGCATTACAACTGGGATTCTGGTGGAATTGCCACTGGCAGCAATTGGAAGCTCAAAGTGAGCAACGTGAGACAGAGCTGTAAGCACACTGGGAGTGATGCTTGCCTCCGTGTGGAATGATACAATTGGAACCTCCTGGGGTAATGGATGCTGCCGCAGGAATTCTTTCCTCCTCTCATGACTTAGATCTTCTAAAGCCTGCAGATCACCCTGAAAACAAGACGCATAACAAAGTCAATCACATTGTTCATTTTGTTGTCCACTGTGCAACCCGACTAATGCTTGCCAACGATCAAGACAAATACCTTAAGGACTTTGGATACCAAGATTTCCATGATTTTACGTAACCTCACGTAGTCACCAAGCTGCCCTTCACGAAGGATATCTGAAGCAACTGGGCTTCCCCCATATGGACTCTGGGCTAATACCAAACCTGCAACCTTGTCCTTCAGTTCTGGCCAGTAGAGGGACAGGGCTGCAGCTGCATCTACACCACCCTTGCTATGACCAAGAAGAAGCACACGCTTCCTTGCTCCCCAGTATATTTCTTCTATGTATTCCTTTATCTCTCTCGCATTTTTACTAACTGAAGACTGTGGCATGGTTTTATTAGTCTAGGAGAAACATAAATGCAACGAGGGAAGTACAATTTAGTATATGAAGTACCTCACTATGAATTTTGGCGATGTGGCAAGCCAGACCCATCTTGGAGAAGTATGATTTTGTTTTAACAAAATATAGTGGCCCATGGTTACTAAACAAACCTAAGCAAAGAAAAAACCAATGCCATCATGAAAGTTAGGGCATTCACCGTTCATATTACGAGTACTGGCAAACTAACCTGGAACCAACAAATAGACCATCGAATCAGGTAGTTTGTGCTCATTTTTTCTGAATTTGATTGGAATCACAACATGAGATAAAATTATGTTACATAAACCACTAGAAGCAATTTTTTATATTATATAGTTTTATCCTGTGCTTTAATTGGTCTAACCTCACAGAGTCCAGAATCTCCAAGAACCGGGTTGTCCCGTCCTCAGTTGTGGGTAAGCTTTTATCCTTCTGAAGCCAGCCGATATCATCTGCTGAACCACGAACTGTTTTCCGAGCACGCTCTACAAGGCTGCACACAAGAAGTCAAAGATAATTCATATCAGCAGAGTTCAGAACAGCATCTTAAGAAAGGCTACATCTCCTCATGTCAATTTTCCTGTCCCAGTTATAATCTACATATGGCATGAATTTTTAACTCATTAATTTCAACGTAACTCCTCGGCACATCATATTTCCTGGTAAATGTTATGAAAAGTTAAACTTTGACTATATGCGTTATTAGTCCTAAACGCATAGGGTAGGGTTCATATGAATGAGAAAAATAAAACATATACTGGAAGCAATCAGTACCCTCGAAACAGTGAAGTTCCATTCTGGAAAACACTTGAAGGCACCATTTGTCCTGCGTTTTCTTGAGGAGAGTTTCCGCTAGAACCTGCCTGGCCAAGGGATGGGCCAGCACCAGCAAACTCTATCAAAGATGTCTGAACAGAAGAGCTGCCAGAAGCTGATGGAGGTGGCAGTGTTACTAATTCTTGGTCCTCCTCAGTTATACCTGCATTGGGATATAAAGACAATGGAGTAGTTGAATTGGAAGTACTATAAAGGTTCACTTTACTTATGCATTTTAGATAAGGGAATAACTTTGGTAAAGTAAGGAAAGGAACTAACCAACATAAGCAGGTATGGGGAGGCACTGGGTGAGATATGAGGCTGTCTGGGCAAGATAAGATGCAGCTTGGTTTAAAGCTGGGACAGAGGGGAACAATTGTGAATCTTCAACCCTGTCGGCTAAATCATAAACCTGTATTTTCATAAAGTACTTGTCAAGAAAAAATAAATAACCAAAGAACCTGAAGTATGACCACAGTTTTATGTTGCCTAATTTGGATTGTCATATATAAAATCAATTGCATCACTATATGAATTTTTTCTTACATAAGGATGGGCACATTTGAACTGTTTATAAAATCACAAAATTAAGTGATGTCAATATGACAGGTCTAATAACACAAGTTGATAGGACTAACAGCACTAAGTCACCAAAGCTTTTAAATGCTTAAAATTTCCAACATGGAGGACATTAGTGTCAAGGATATTGGGTAAACACAGCAGTCTGCTGTGACCAATTGAAACCAATTGACTAAAAAGGGAAAGGCCGTGGCACATACCAAGACACAATTTTTTTTTTTTTTGCTAGTACAAGGAATTCAGTTCAGAATAATAACAGGACAAAACAGAAATATATATACCGCTGCTGAAGTAGATGGCCCCCCCTGCGTTGAAGATGATTCCTTCATGTTTTGTGTGGTTCCACAAAGAGGAGAAATCTGGTAGCAGAGAACCCACTTAGTCAGGATAGCGAAAGTGCAGGCAATCAATAAATCAATAAAGAGACAATTGCTTGTGTGACCCTGTTTTTGAGCTCAATATCATGTTTGACCCTGTTTTTTTAGGGTTTCACGGTTGACCCTGTTTTTTGATAACAAGTTGCATGATTGACCCTATTTTTTGAAAAAAACAGGGTCAACCATGAAACAAATAGGGTCAGTTTTGCAACTCGTTTCTAAAAAATAGGGTCAACCGTGAAACCCTAAAAAAACAGGGTCAAACGTGATATTGAGCTAAAAAACAGGGTCAGTTTTGCAAATGCCCCATCAATAAATCCTGATAAGTAACATGAAAGGAATGTGCAATTGCTAGCGAGAAATTAGAAAGATAGAGCACATGAATGGAAGAATTGAGAAAGCAACCAAAGTGAATAGCTTGTCATCAGGTCATTTATCCTTTAGAAGCAAAGGAAGCATAGATGCACAAGTAACAAGTGCTACTCTTATCTTATCATCAAGAAGGAAAGGATAAGATGCATCACCAGGCACCAAAGGCAAATAACTTAGACATGTATTCCTTTCTTTCTTGTTATCAAGATTTTTTTTGAGAAAATTCTTGTTATTAAGATTGAATCAAAATCAAGCAGCTAATAGCGCGTCTGCCATGACATTAATAAAACATCTGGATCAATAGGACATTTTTTCTCTCTCTCTAAAACAGCCTACCACCCTAATATAATAATACGGAGAAGAAAAACAAAATATCTCAACTATATTCCACAGCGGAAAGGAATGCTCCCTTAGGGAAAGAACCAGAGCACCTTAGAACGATTCGAGTTCTGGTAAGTGCATCTGTCTGTTCCCGTGGAATCGAATCACGAGGGCACATCGAACAATCTCAGCGAAATGACAAGGGGAAGAATCATAGCAACATAAAATCGGCGGGCTACTTACTCAGAATCAACGAAGAAAGAGTCGTGGATGCCACACCGTTTACAAGTCCTGCTATTCTTCCTGGTTGAGTTTGAGACGACGATTTCGTCTTCTTCCAGCAGCTTTCTTCGATTTCTTCCCCTTGCTTCCAAGTTCCAACCGACCACCGACGTCGATGTCTCGAATGCTCTAGTCGTTAAATGGGCCAGCACGGCCCGTGGTACTGCAACCGGACCGGGCCAGGTGACGTAGGGGCTTTCACAAAACTTTCCCCTACCATATAGGTCGCTCTACATGTAGAATTTCCCTGATGTGAAATGCTTCATCACTATAGTCAGAGTTATCAAGGATTGTGCTATTAATGTGGGTTACTGACATTACAGGATTCAAAAAGTGGCATACCGTTTCCAGCAATGCTAAAAAAAATATATTAAAATAGCGCATCACAACAGTTTGTACTGCTGTACAACGTAAACAAAAATGTTAAGCAAAGTTAGGTCCCTCTTGGCCTCTTCCAGCGTAAATTGTTTCAATAGAGGGACTCAATAATTATCGGCTCAATCCGTCTCATAATCAAACATTACATTCAGCTTGCATCAACTATCGCAGTCACTCACAGTTTCCTACAACCTACATTCATCTTCGTCGACCTCTACTTCTTCCTTCTCATACTCCGAGTCAGAACTTTCCCCATCCCCAAACGGATCACCACCACTGCTATCATCACCCTCATCCTCATCCTCCGATGGCTCTTCAGGATAATCGAACAGCGGATTATCTTCAGCTGCATTTTCAAGATGGAGGAGTTAAGCTAATTTACGTAACAAATGGTCGAAGCAATTAATTTACAACTTTACAAGTAGGCAGATTCCACAATTACCATTTGAATCATCTGTATCATATGGATAGTCATCATCGTAGCATTCATCTTCTTCGTCGTCAACTTGTAACCTAATCAATAGAAAACTGCTTAGGAAACATTCACAGATAAGAATGGAACCGAATCAACACACATGAATTTAATTTACCGAGGATAAGAAGCTGCTGATGCATCCTCCATATTCGTATCATCCATCTCCTTGAGAGTGTATATGTCATAAACTTCTGAATCTACCAATCAGCAAAAAAAATAATCGTCAAATTAGAGCTGGAGCAGAACTGCTCATCATTATGGCAGTAATACTTGTAGCCATTAGTTAGTTACTCAGTGCCAGGAATTGCTTCAGAAATAACTATTTAGTCTTACAAATTCAAGTAAAAAATTAGTAACCTAACCCTGGCACTTGGGCCTTGACATGTGCAGCTGAACCTCAGCGATGATCATATCTAGAAGAGCATCTAAAGTTTCTACAAGAAGTAGATTCAGTACTACAGAATTTTAAGAGCATCTAAAGGCAAGACATTTACAAACCTTCTGATGGTGATGGCGCCAATGAAATAATATCCGATTCAATTTCTTCAGCAGCTGATGGCAAGTACTCCCGTATAAGCGGAAGAAAGTTGCATAAAACAGCACCCTCTTCAAAAGTGATAGTCCTGCAGGGAATACAGAAAATATGCAACATTACAACTGTTATTAATTCAGAAAAGTCTGTTAAGTAATATATCAAGACTTACTCTGTTCTGCCGGATGCTTTCTCCGTCGTGATCTAATTGGACTCAGCATCATAAAGATGGCATATTTCTCTCAATGATTCATCAGCTTCATTCTTATCTCCTTTCCGACTTCTCCATATTTGTGCAAAGCGAGCATTTCTTCCAAGATCCTATATATGGAATATGAACAAACCAATTCATAGCATGTAATAAACACCATAACATGTAACTTTCTTGCCGAAACTGAAACCAATGCAAACATGGCCTAAGTAGCACTCTCTTGGAATCCTAATACATAGTCTAATAGAAACTCCTGGGGTCCTCACATAGATAAAGTGGATTAACTCTGTACAAATTGGTCCATGAAAAAACCACATTGTAAAATAATCCATATTAGACTAAGCATATCCAGTCACAACTATCAAACATGCCGCTTCATGTGAATGCCATGACCACACTACTCAACATGCCCAAGAATTGTCTATCAAAACACATGCTCAGTACACCATGAAATCTTTAATTTAGCCTGCATATGTTGTAGATGTACCTCGGAATACTTAGCTTGCCATATGAATGTGGCAATGAGATGTTCCCAAGGTCCAACTCCCGACCAATAAGAACAGTTGGCATGCACCACAGGTATACTAGATTAGTTAACCTGATTGTTCCCGTAGTGTTATGTGTTGGAGAGGAATAATGCTTGTGTATTCCTCCAACCCTAATGGGTGGGTATATATAGCAATGTACATGGGCCTCTAGTTGGGCCTCTCACAAGGCCACACATACAAGGCCATATGGGCCACATACACCTATACATCATATACACCAACACCCCTCCGCAGTCTGAACTTACCGGAGCAGCGGAGTTCAAAACTGGACACGAAAGAAACACACAAGTGTACACACCCCCCCGCAGTCACAACTAGCCACTGACTATGTTGAGACTGGACCGAAACTCCGAGAAGGTCGAGGAGGGGAGCCCCTTGGTGAAGATATCCGCAAACTGGGAGGTGGTCGGGACATGGAGGACCCGAACGTGTCCCAGCGCCACCCGGTCCCGAAAAAAGTGCAGATCGATCTCCACATGCTTCGTCCGCTGATGCTGAACCGGGTTGGAGGAGAGGTACACGGCGCTGACGTTGTCGCAGTACGCAAGGGTGCTCTTGGCGAGCGGGCTGTGGAGCTCCGCCAAGAGCTGTCGAAGCCACGACGCCTCAGCCACGCCGTTAGCGACAGCCCAGTACTCCGCCTCTGCACTGGAGCGGGAGACAACCGACTGCCGCTTTGACGACCAGGAGACAAGGTTGCCGCCGAGAAAGACAGCGTAGCCTGAGGTGGAGCGACGAGTGTTCGGACAGCCAGCCCAGTCAGCGTCAGTGTAGACGACAAGCTCAGTGGTGGGAGACCGGTGGAGAGCCAGGCCGTAGTCAAGTGTGCCACGGATATAGCGCAGGAGCCGCTTCAGAGCGGCGAGGTGTGACTCACGTGGATCATGCATGCAGACCTGCTGTATAGCATATGTGATGTCCGGCCTGGTGAAGGTGAGGTACTGCAAGGCATAGTCACCGCGAACCCGGTTCGACGGGGACGGGGGACGGGTTCGCGGAACGAGGGACGAAGGCTGAGGAAAAATAGGTACGAAAGGGGGTATACCTCTCCGGGGCGTTTTTATTGGACGTGGGACGCGAACCCGATGATTTGGGTTCGCCGAACCCAGTTCGAAACGCGGAGTCGAGGGTCGCTTACTTAATACTAAAAAATTGCCTAATCGATTCTTTTCCATTACCTGTATTCATGACGAAATCACAGATTTGCCTAAATCGATTATTTTCCATTTTTTTACCTGTATTCATGATGAAATCTCGGAGACATGGAGGGAAATCTCCCGCTACAGTTAGCAAAAATATTGTTTATGGAAAAGTTAAAAGTAGTACGTGGGCTCCACAGGGTAACTTCCCATCGTCTTTCACGCATCTCTGTTTTGCCGAATAGAAAAATCCACCGTTTCCGCATCAATCAGTTTCAGACTTTCCGCTGCCGGCCATCAATCCTCCAGAGAACATCGCCGCCGGCGGCTGGCCGGCCGGCCAGCGCCTGTGCCATCAACGGATCTACAACGGCCGGCCAGCGCCTGTGCCATCAACGGATCTACAACGACGTAGCGCCTTGACTTCTCCGCAGAGTGGCCGCCTTTCTCCGCATCCGTCGAGCCAGAAGCCGGCAGGAGCGGCGGCGTAGGAGGAGCGGCGGCGTAGGAGGAGCGACAGGTTTCTCTCTCATGGCGCGAGGCAGTCGAAGTCGAGCTCCTCCATCAGGTAAACCTGCTCCTCGTCCCCTCCTTATCCTTGTGCCGTTAGGATCGCGATTCCATTCCGGCCAGATCGCGTCATGCAAGAACGGGGGACGCGAACCACACGAATCGGGGTCACCGAATCCTTTCGACCCCGACTCCAACTTAGGGACGGCGAATCGGATTCGCGGTTCGGGGCCATCGAACCCGAATCTGGTGACTATGCTGCAAGGTACCAGCAAGACTCCGGTAAACAGTCGGGTCAGCAACAGGATCTCCCAAGTCTGCAGATAGCTTCCCCTGAGTGTCGATAGGAGTGGAACACGGCTTGCAGTAAGTCATCCCTGCCTGCTCCAGAATATCAACAGCATACTGTCGCTGGTGGAGGAAGAGGCCAGAAGAGCGAGGCTCCACAGTGACACCCAAGAAGTGATGGAGCACACCTAAGTCCTTCATGGCAAACTCCCGCTGAAGAGACTGGATGATGTTCTGGAGCAAAGTCTGACTGGACGCTGTGAGGATGATGTCGTCGACATACAGCAGCAGATAAGCAGTCTCAGTGCCACGGCGGTAGACAAACAGTGAAGTATCCGACTTGCACTCAGTGAATCCTCGGGAGACCATGAACGAGGCAAACCGAGAGTACCAAGCCCGAGGAGCCTGCTTCAGACCATAAAGGGACTTGTTGAGGCGGCACACCATGTCGGAACGACTGGAATCCATAAACCCCACTGGCTTGCTGCAGTAGACTGTCTCAGATAAGGTGCTGTGGAGGAACGCGTTCTTCACATCGAGCTGATGCACAGACCAGTACTGAGAGAGAGCAATCGAGAGCACTGTGCGAACCGTGGCCGGCTTCACCACCGGGCTGAAAGTCTCATCATAGTCCACACCAGGCCGCTGAGTGAAACCCCGAAGAACCCAGCGAGCCTTGTAACTGTCCAGAGAGCCATCAGCGACGCTTATGCATTCAGATCCACTTGCCTGTCACCACATTGCAACCAGACGGACGCGGCACGAGGTCCCACGTCTGGTTGGCAAGAAGAGCTGTGTACTCCCCTCCATCGCCTGACGCCAGTGAGGATCCGCCAGGGCGTCACGAACAGAGGAGGGTAGCGGAGAGACCCCCGGCTCGACCACCGTGGCGGAGAGAGTCGGAGGAGGTAGTCTGCTTGTTTCAGATATCTAGTCTTCTATTTGTTTAATTGGGCTCCCAATTTAACTTGGCTAACGGTATCGTTTATTACTGTATCAGACTAAAAGGGACGATGCAACCACTGTCATACAAAGAGAAGAGTGGGCAAAGTCAAGACAAGATGTGGAGAAGCATTTCAGGAAGCTCCGGTACTTTGACTACTCGAATTGGTTCTAGCGAAATGTTTGTTAGATTTGTTGTATGAAGGGAAAAAAATGCCCGCAATTTTGCTGTATATGCTGCTGATTACATTAGAGTAGAGGGAGCAATCACGGTGTGATCACCTGAGGAATGCCATCTGAAGTAGATAGATTGTGTGCACCATTAGCTGTAGCATAAATGTACCAAAAACTGACCTTCTGCTGAATCTGGAACTTTATGAATGTGTCGTTTTGGTTACAATGTCTGCAGACTCTCATAGTTGCTTTTTTTGAGTACGTAGTTATGAACTTAGTTGGCTGCTTGGACGTGTTTGATTATTTGCCAAACTTGTCGGAAAGCAAACTTTGAAAACACAATATGCTGAACTATGCATCTGCGTTTGCCAAACCTGAAAAGGGAGAAAACAAAAAGACTCTTAAACAAAACAAGAGAGCAGCAATTGACAGATATTATAGCTGGTAAAAAAGAAATAAAAGACTTCCAAACCAACAAAAAATGTAGGGGGTGTTCCGAGAATCAAACTCGGGACCTCTCGCACCCGAAGCGAGAATCATACCACTAGACCAAACACCCGGCGTGTTTACAAATTCAGATTTTTCCTAATTAACTGTTTCTTTAGATCATGAAACAGCCTATTTACATACCAATGCATTTGTACGAATGTTTCTCGAAATTGTTCAGTACTAGTGAAAATTCCTTTTACAATCTTAGACGCTTAATTGCTCCTTGTTCTTAGAACAGCAGAAGTACAAGTAAAATTCAGCATGTTACAACAAATTAGCATTCAAGGTGGCAACATGTCATCGATATTTTGGGCATATGCATTTCAATAATTCAAAAGAGACATGCCTCTATGGGAAGTAAGAATTAAGGAACCCGTCCGTGAGAGGCATCTTGGCACCATGCACAGCTCAGCCCCCACGAGAGCTTGTATGTATACCACTCTTCCCGCCAAAACGTGCAAGAACAAGACCATGCATGCATCTTTATTCCCTTCCTCATCTAGCTTGCTGTTGGAACCTAGCTAGCTTTACTCATGGCAGCATGCATGAGCCCGAAGAAGACGCGCGCGTTATGTTTGCGTCACCACACAAGCATCCTAGCATGCAAACTCCACTCCCATCCATATCTTAACTGTTCAGCAGTCTATCTTCTTAATCATCACGTATCCTGGATGAACCACAGACAAACCCTGCATAGTTGTACTTTTATTCTGCCTTATCCATCCATTCTTTCTCACCTGACATGAATTTTTCTACATCGGTTTTACTTTTACCCAAGATTGAGATCACTCATCTCATATACTACTACATGAGTCATGCACTGGTTTGACGCGCTTTGTATCTCTGTTTTGAGAACAATAAGTGAGTGGATGTGTTGAACTATGTTGATGTCGCTATTTAGCTTGCTAATTAACTTCTTTTGAAAGCTACCCGTTTGGGCGATTGAAACCGTGTTGACGCACCTGGTTCACGAAAAACAAATGTGTGACTCATACTATATAGCTTCACCACCATTGGTTAAGAAAAAAAAAAGAGATATATCTACCTTGGACACAATGTACCTTCATATATGCACTCATTTAATCCACTACACAACTCAACCTAAATCTCCATGTTTGTGTTTGCAACTAAAGGATCATCAGTGATGTGACAGTCAAGTAATTGTACGCCCAACATAATTACCAGCATAAAATAAAGTTACTACTATCTTGTGCGAAACAAATCAAAAACTATAATAAGAACAAGAAAAATAAAGTAGGGCATAACCTTTGTCTTAGGATACTCCCAGCAAAGCACTGTTTCTCATGTGCATCCCAATGATCAGTATAGAATACAATACTCTCGACTGATCTATATAAAGCCCATGTATATATATAACCATAGGAGTTATTATAGCTCCTGAATTCGAAACATGCTCTAGCTAATTTCTCTATGTGTGTGGAGAGAAAGAGAGAGAGCTGGAGATAGGTAGAAGATGTCACGAAAGGGGAAGAAAGTTGCTGCTTTAGAAGAGAAACTCCAGCTTTTGCGCTCGGTTACGAAGTCGAATGCGGTCAGCAATGCTCACTTTTTTCCCTAAATTTTGTATATTTAATCGTGAGATGTCATTTCAGTTCGCTGGAAATTCATTTAGACTTTGTCAGTGCTATATTCATATGTCTGAATGAAACAGGCAGTAAATTAAGGTTAAAGGCATGTGTTTACCATGTCAGGACGAAAAAGCTTGTATATTCATATATCCATCATCATCCGTTTTCTAACTGCAAACGTGCAGGGAAACAATACGTCGATCTTGGTAGATGCATCGAAGTACATGAGGGAGCTCAAGGTTGACAAAGCAGCAGCTGCCTCCTCCAAAGCTGATAGTAATATGCAGGTGAGCGTATCATCGGTGGATTTGGTGGATAGCAAGAACAGCAACAGCAGAGCACGAGGAGGATTCCGGAATCTCCGGATCAACGTATGTCGATGGAGAGGACTCGCCCGGGGCTGCTGGTATCGGTGCTGGAGGCCTTGGAGGAGATCGGCCTCGACGTCCTTGACGCCGACGTCTCCTGCGCCGACGACGCACCCTTCCATCTCCAAGCCCTTGGCGGATCAGGTCACCAGCAGGGAACAACCATCAATGAGCAAATGGTTCGGCAGACAGTGTTGCAAGCCATCAACAAATGCATGGATCATGACGAAGAAGACGGTGCCTAAATGTGAGTCATAAGCATTAGATACAGGAACAAATCAGTTAACCTGTAAACAAAGTTTGAAATAAATCAATAAATCATCGTGCTGCACAATGATGCGTAGTGTCCCGCCAGACAAAACAATGAGCTATGCTACTGTATACATGTACCGCGATAGCTATCTAGTTGCTGTCGAGTTCTTGTTGTTAGCCAGCAGCAGTGCTCTTGTGATGTCAACACAGAGGCTGGCATTCCTGAGGGCGAAGTCGTGGTACTCGGGCGAGAACACCACCTGCTCCGCGTGCTCCACCACCGTGTCCATGGCGCGCTTCTTCAGCACAGCGCTGCCGCTCAGCTCGGCCACCTCCAGCGTTCTCAGCGCGTTAGACAAATCCACGCGCGCCGCCAGCCGCGCCTCGCAGGCCCGCCGCAGGAACGGCACGTCGTACTTGTCGCCGGCGACCAGCAGCGCGTGCAGGTGGTGTTCGTCCTTATCGTCTGCTTGTTGGGGAATGGTGAAGAGGCCAGTCAGTAAAACTCACCGTCTCTTCGTTATTCAACATCTTTCTCCTTGCTCGCCTGTGCGGTTGCAGATTCCAGGTTCCACGGACGGGAACGCGAAGAGGATTGCCACCACGGAGAGTTGTGGCGAAACACCAGACCGTAACGCGAAGTGCCAAGCGCGGATGGCGAAGCACCAGACCGTAACGCGAAGGGCCAAGCGCGGATGGCGGAGTCCTGAAGCCGCAGCGAAGAAGCAGATAACAAAGGGCTCTTCATGTGGGTCCCTTCGCGGATGGGTCCCACCTCCAGAGGTCTTAGGGTTAGCCATTCGGGAAGTGTTGTAATTTGACTGTTATGCCCTTTTGACAATTCTGTACATAGGGTTTGTTGTACGAACTAGCGAGACCGAGGGTATTTACGTTAACAAGGGCGTAACAGTCGAACGGGACTATAAATAGCGGCCCTAGAACTCCTGTAAGGGGGTCGATTCCTGTTGAGTGGTACCAAGGTACTGTTATGTGAATCTTCCTAGAAATGCATTTCCCTTCGCATTAATTGTCTTTCTTCTTCGCATTTACTTTCTTATATTAGGTTGTAGTAGTGATGTGTCTAGCGAAGCAGTTTTATGATTCTTGTTTGGAATTGTCCTGCGAGGATATCCCAACAATTGGCGCCCACCGTTGTGTTTTGGCCGAAGATCATCTCATAATGCCACCCAAGAAGCTAAAGCCTGCTGCCGCTCCAAAAGCACCCAAGGGGGCTCCGTCTTCGGCTTCGCGGCAGCTTACTGTCATTCCAAAGTCTTCAATGTCAGAGGCAGCAAATTTAGCTGGTCCCTCTGCGCCGAATGTCACCAATCAGCAACTCCCTCTTGAGCATGCAAGAGCTACGGAGAGAACAGAAGAAGACACCAATAGTCAAGAAATCTTAGTTGAAGATGCCACTGAAGAATCACCGGATGATGAGGACCCAGAGAGCTCTCCGCGTGTTAACCAGCATACAACTGTTAACCGTACTGGGCACACTGCTCCCATTTCTAGTAACACCCAAGAACCCGCTACTGCTCAGGCAGTGGGATCTTCGCAAGAGCCGCGAGGCCGAGTAAATTCCCTCGAAGAAGCGGAACTTCGGGAATTATTGGCTCTCGAGCATGAGTTGCGAAGACTAAAGGAAGCAAGACTAAAAGCAGCTGAACAAGATCAGCGCAGATCAAGAATCTTGCAACAAATTGCACAAGCTAAACAATCAGTCGCAGCACTGCAACGCGAAATACATGATCTCTGCGCTGATGATCAGCATCATTCGGGTCATCAACAGCAGTTTACTCCTCGTGGCCCTTCGCTTATTTCTCTCAAGTTCGACAAGAACTCTCCGCTGTCAGAGGGAATTCAACTAACTCCGTGGCCGCAATCTTATAAGCCTATTCCTCTGCCAAAGTATAATGGTCGATCTGACCCAAGACAATTTCTCATGAGTTATGAAGCCGCCATATCTTCAGCAGGAGGCGATGATATTGTATTGGCGAAGACATTTGTCACCGCTATTGAAGGACAAGCTTTAGACTGGTATTTCACTCTCAAACCATCTTTGGTATATTCATGGGAGAACCTCAGAGATAAATTGCTGCAAAATTTCCAAGGTTTCTTCCGCAAAACTGTAACCGCCCTTGATCTGAGGTCTTGTATTCAAGGAGACAAAGAGCCACTACAGGATTATTTCCGGAGATTTGTAGAGCTGAAATCTCAAGCATCTGGCGTCGAAGATAACGTGGCCATAGAAGCAGCACTCTTGGGCCTTCGCGCCGGACCATGTGCCACTCACTTCGCAATGAACTACCCTTCTACCATCCAAGAGCTCTACTCAGACTTGGAAAAATACTGCAGAGCAGATAATGATTATAGGCGAAGAGTCGCAACACAGAATGGTCAAAAACAGAACAAGCGAAGCCAGTCAGATGGTGGCAAGCAAGATTGGAGTAACAATAGAAAGCAAAACAAGCAAGCATCTCAACCTCAGTACATAAACCAAATAGACTCTCAAGAAAAGCCCGAAGAGCCTCAGCATTCCAGCGGAAATAGAGGTGGAAGGACTGAGCGAGGAAGAGGCAGAGGAAGAGGAAAGAATCAGGAGCCTAGAAAGCCATACTGTATATTTCATGGTCTCGACAAGGGGCACACTTCCAAGGAATGTCCAGAGACTAAAGAAACTTTTGATAGAATCAAAGCAAAAGAGCAGCCGCCTAACCAAATGAAGATGGTTAACCACACTTCAAATCAAGTCCAATGGCCCAGCCAGCCAATATACCCTCACTTTCAACCACAATACTACCCTTCACCCCTCCCAGTTCAAAACAATTACGGCATCCCTCCCTAACAGGATGCACACCACCATCACCAAATACCCCACTATCAACCCACACTACAAGAAAAAACTCCTGTAGAGACGCTTTATTAATAGGTTAGATACGTATATTGCGCCTCTATCAAGACGTAGAGACGTTTTCACAAAGCGTGTCCGAGACGTCTTCGCGCGGGCCGTGTCAGAGTTCAGTAGATACGATTTTTGAAAGCGTGTCTACAAAGATTTCGACGCTCCATAGAGACATTATTCAACGTACCTACATATATAGCTATGTTTTCATAGATACAATACAATACGTATCTATTGAAGTAGACACGTTTCATAGTGATGAATTCCTGTGTGTTAAGAAATGTAGACACATTCTATGTCGTCTTTATATATACGCGTCAAAAAATAATGTAGACACCCATTGGTTTATTCACGCCATTAGTAGGAGTTGAACCTGAGACCTCTTTGTTTCATGCAAGCTCCTCTAACCATCTCATCTCTCAAACAATTCTGAATAAATTTGGACATGTATTCTTTTCTACTCATTTGTTCTAAGTGTTTCAACATCTCTAGAATCATTGATAGCGTGTCAACACTGTCTCTAGATGAAGCTAGATACGATGAAAGCGTGTCTAATATCATATTATCTTTATATGTTCTTTATGACGTGTCAAGAAGCGTCTTTGCATGAGACTAGATATGATCAAAACATGTCAAAATGTCGTATCAATTTGAGACATTCTCAATAGCATGTCAAGAATCGTCTTTGAGGAGCTAATGATGGTTGAAAGCATATCTAATATCGTGTCATTGTGAGATGTTATCAAAAGCATGTCAAGAAGCGTGTTTACGATGCGTAGTAACAATTCAAAGCGTGTCTAAAATTGTATCACTTTAAGAAGTTTAAAAAGCATGTCAAAAAACATGCTTATTTTGTTACCCACGTTAAAGCGTATCTAATAACATGTCAAATTGACACGATCTCATTATCGTGGTAAACAACATCTTTAGGTGCTGATGTAGTGATGTTTATAAAAGCGCATCTATAAGAGCGTGCTTAGAAGCCATTTTTCTTGTAGTGCCAGTCACGTAAATCACATACCAAAAATGCTACCACCCCCACCTACTCCTAGCCACGCAGCTCGCGAAGAGTTACCTCCTCCAGCGCCTTTAATACCAAAGAGTGAGAACCAAACTCAGAACAATTCAAGTGCCAACCCTTTCCCGGCATACGGAGTTATCCTATCGATTACTGGAGGCTCTTCGCTTGAGTTCGAAAGCAAAAAGCAGCGAAGAGATCACTTCCGCGCTGTAAACACCATTTCCAATGTAGCACCTATTCACAAAACCAAATGGTCTCATATACCAATAACCTTCACCGACGAGGACCTCTCCCATTGCGACCTAAGATGTCACCCGCATAATGATGCAATGGTCATAGAAACTAATGTCTATGGCTGGATAATCACCAAAATACTGGTCGACAATGGAGCTTCTTCGGACATCCTATTTGCAAGTACCTTCGACCAACTTAAGCTCGACAGAAATCTTCTGGAACCCTCCGAGACTCCGCTCTATGGTTTCGAAGGCAAAAGAATCATCCCACTAGGGAAAATTACCCTGCCAGTTTCGTTCGGAGATATGTCTAACCCAAGAACCGAGCATAGTACCTTTGATGTGGTAGAGATGAATTATCCATACAACGCCATCTTCGGCAGAGGAGTAATCAACACTTTTGACATCATCCTTCGCAATTCTTTCCTTGTCATGAAGATGCCTGCACCGAAGGGTGTTATCACGGTCTTTGGGAATCAACAGGAAGCCAGAAATATTGAGAAGGGCATTGCCCCAGGCCAGAAGAATGTCTATGTCCTCTCCGATAAACCAGACAACCAACAGATTGCATCAACCTCTTACGACAAAGATCACGACAAAGATGAGAAGTCCATCCGCGAAGATTGTGAAACCAAGAGGGTATTGCTAGACCCAGCAGTGCAAGATTAATATGTTACAATCGGCAGCAATTTGCTGAAGAATGAAGAAGAAGAACTTGTTAATCTTCTCAAGAAGAACAAGGATGTCTTCGCTTGGTCATCTCATGATCTCCAAGGAGTCAACAGAGAAAAAATTGAACACAAGCTGAATATTGACAAGTCAATAAAACCAAAGAAACAAAAGTTAAGAAAAATGAGCGAAGATCGAGTGGAAGCGGTCAAGGCCGAAGTCCAGCGTCTTCTAGACGCAAGAGTTATAAGAGAAGTGAAATATCCCACATGGCTGGCCAACACAGTTCCTGTGAAGAAAAAGAATGGCAAGTGGAGAATGTGTGTTGATTTCACCGACCTCAACAAGGCATGTCCTAAGGATGATTTCCCACTCCCAAGAATTGATACAATAGTGGATGCTGCAGCGGGAGCGGAGCTCCTTTCCTTGTTGGACTGTTTCTCCGGTTACCATCAAATCTGGATGAGAAAGTCGGACGAAGAAAAAACAAGCTTTATAACACCTTTCGGCACTTTCTGTTTTGTAAGAATGCCTGAAGGCCTCAAGAATGCAGGACCAACTTTCTGCAGAATGACAAGGGCAGTTCTCGAAGATCAGTTGGGCAAGAATGTACTAGCTTGTCGATGACATTGTTGTAAAGAGCAACAAGCGCGAAGATCATGGTGCAGATCTAGCTCAAACCTTCGCCAATCTCAGAAAAGCAAATGTAAAGCTCAATCCAGAAAAGTGTGTCTTCGGAATTGACAAGGGAAAGGTGTTGGGATGTTTGGTATCAATCAAAGGAATCCAAGCTAACCCAGATAAAGTCGAAGCATTGCTCAACATGAGAGAACCGACAAGTATTAAAGATGTCCAGAAACTTACTGGCAGAATAGCAGCCCTCAACAGATTCATTTCAAGATCAGCGGAGAAAAGTCTCCCGTTCTTCCAAATGCTTCGCAGCAACAGCAAATTTGAGTGGGGCGAAGAACAAAGAAGAGCATTCTCACAACTCAAGTCTTATCTGAGAGAAATGACAAGCTTTGCTTGCCCTCAGCCCAAGGAAGCACTGTTATTATATGTGGCTGTTTCTCATTCGGCTGTCAGTGCCGCTCTAGTTCAAGAGCAATCTCAGCAGTCGAAGACTGGGAAACCTGTGAAAGTGCAAAGGCCAGTATACTTCGTGTCTGAAGCTTTAAGTGGTTCTAAAGTCTTTTATTCAGAACTCGAAAAGATAGCATATGCAGTAGTCATGGCAGCCAGGAAGCTAAGGCACTACTTCGAGGCTCATACCATTCGGGTCCTAACAAACCAACCACTCTTCGATATGTTCAGAAATCGAGAAGCATCTGGTAGAATTTCTAAGTGGGCCTTGGAATTGTCAGAACATGTTATTGACTTCGAGAAGCGAAGCGCTGTAAACTCTCAAGTCTTGGCTGACTTCATAGCAGATTGGACAGAACCATCTTCATACACTGAAGGGCTAGTCTTCGAGCAACCTTGGGAAATCTTTTGCGATGGGGCTTGGTGTCATTTAGGAGCTGGGGCTTCGGCAATTCTGGTATCTCCTTCGGGTATCAAACTCAGATACGCCGTAAGGTTGGAGTTCAGTAAAGAAACCGACAAGTGCACCAACAACATTGCAGAATATGAAGCATTGTTGTTAGCTCTTCGGAAGTTGAAATCATTAGGCGTTCTTACCTTCGTCGTGAAAACAGATTCCAAAGTCCTCAAGGGTCGTGTCGACAAGTCATACGTGGCCAGGGACACGGAACTAATCAAATACCTTGAACTGGTGCGAAGCATGGAGAAGCACTTTCGTGGATTCTCTTGCACCCATTTGGACCGAAGTGAAAATGCAGAAGCAGACGCACTGGCCAAGGCACGGCAAGAAAAGAAACACTGCCCCCAAATGTATTCTTTGAAACTCTGTTTAGCCCTTCGATCAAGACAACAGAAAAAGAAGCCAAAATCATTAACGCAATCTACAGCGAAGACTGGAGAGCCCCAATTATGGCATATCTCCGCAATTTCTATGAGCCCGAAAACGAGGCCAAAGATAAAAGAATGAGAGCCAGGGCAAGAAACAATACAATCATCAACGATCAGTTGTATCGAAGAGGAATTGTAAGCCCGCTCCTTGAATGCATCAGCAGAGAACAAGGAAAAATCATTCTGAGGGAAATACATGAAGGGATTTGTGGTTCTCATCGAGGAGTAACATCTATTGCTGCAAAGGCTCTTCGCCAAAGTTTTTTCTGGCCCACAGCAACCATTGATGCCCAAGAAATAGTGAAGAAATGCGAAGCGTGTCAAAAGTTTTCGCACAAAGAACGAAGTCCAGCACAACTTTCAAAGCTGATTCAACCATCTTGGCCCTTGCAGCGATGGGGGATCGATTTGGTAGGCCCATTACCCACCGCCCAAGGAAATTATACTCACGCGGTGGTAGCCCTCGATTACTTCACCAAGTGGATAGAAGCTAAGCCAATAGTGAGCATCTCCGCTGGAACCGTCAAAAAATTTTTCTGGCAGAACATCATCTGCAGGTTCGGAGGGCCCATGGAAATAACTGTCGACAATGGCAAACAGTTTGAGAATTATGATTTCAAGGAATATTGTTATAGCCTAGGAGTCAAAGCGCACTTCGCTTCAGTGTACCACCCTCAAACAAATGGGGCTGTTGAAAATGCAAACAAGCAGATTTTCGAAGGCATCAAGAGGTGCCTGCTCGATCAAAAGAAAGGCAAATGGGCAGATGAACTGCCGAAGATAGTGTGGGCGCATAACACCACAACCTCAAGAGCAACAAAATTTACACCGTTCAAATTGCTGTTCGGCGAAGAAGCTATGACTCCAGAAGAGGTCAAGCACCACAGCCCCAGGGTCGAAGCCGGTAACCCAAATCTCGAAGACCAAGTCATCCATAAGGACATGGTCGAGATTTCCAGGCTCGAAGCAGCCCACAACTTGGAAAAATATCAAGAGAAAACAAGAAAATGGAGGGACCAAAAGGTAGTCCACAGGCATTTCGCAATTGGTGACCTCGTGTTACTTCGAAGTCCAAGAACTGAGAGCCTCGGTAAACTTGAGCCCAAGTGGCAAGGGCCGTATATCGTGGTCAAAACTAACAACCCAGGTTCATATCGACTGGCAGACGGCGAAGGCAACGACCTCCCTCATTCCTGGAATGTTGATAACCTCAAGAAGTACTTCGCTTAAAAGTGTGTAAGGGTCTTCGCAAAAATATAAGCGATCACCCCTTTTCCAGCTATGAGTAGTTAAATTTTATCTTTCTCTTCGTTTTTAGAGATTTCGAGGCTCATACTCTTTTCCTCACAGGGGAACCCCATCTTGGGGGTGAGGTTTTTAACGAGGTGAGACCTTCATGTAACCCTTTGCAATCATAATGCAAGTACTTCCCCAGAAAATCGCGAAGAGTCTTATGTCGATGCAAACTAACATAATAAGTTTTCAGCATCAACGATTGTATAAACAAAGCATGTAAACCTTCGAGCTTCGCAATTTAAGCGCAGCTCTCCGGCTTATCAAACGTAACAAGAGTTACGAAAAAGCATGTAAACCTTCGAGCTTCGCAATTCAAGCGCAGCTCTCCGGCTTATCAAACGTAACAAGAGTTACGAAAAAGCATGTAAACCTTCGAGCTTCGCAATTCAAGCGCAGCTCTCCGGCTTATCAAACGTAACAAGAGTTACGAAGTCAGATCGGCGAAATGCCTAGCCCAAGTGGCAAAATTCTTACTTTACAAGAAACGAAACCTTTACGGGTAAAAACACCCCATGTGCGCGAAAAGCAGCACCAATCGCCTAAGGGCAAAGACGCAATGACAAGTCAAATATACAGGGAACCTATCGCGTAGAGAGACTATCAGATATTCTCTCCGACCGTTCATCGTGCGCAAGCAGTAAAAGCGCACGAAAAAGAACAAGTCAGCACAATCTCTACTCGAGTACACTGCGAATAACTAAAAAGCCGAAGAGTTCATCGCCAACAAAGCAATAATAGAGCGCGCCCGACCCAACTCTATTTCCTCTTATAAATAGAGCAAACTCACAGCGCCTCCTGAGGCACCAAAAAACAGACATGGAACCTTCAAAGAGTCCAGCGCAGAGACGCATGGAGAAGTACTTAGAATCAATGGAAAAGCTGAGCCAGCAATCACAAGGTTCCTCCAGCAATAGCCAAGCACCTACACCACTGCCGCAAGCCGATCAACCACCAAACCTCAACCGGGGCTTCGCCCTTGTGCAATATCAGCAACCAGAACCACTCCAAATTATCCCGCAAGAAACTCTAGCTCTCCCAGAATTCATCGATCTGGAGGACCCGTTTACCAGGTACTTGCCAAATAATAATGCAGCGCTAAGAGTGAGAAACGGTGGAGTGGCGAGCCGTACAAGGAGTCGCTCTCGCGGGAGGCAGTAAGTTTTCTTCGCCCACTCCCATAACGAGCTCGTTCCTCGCACCAAAGTGTAAACACAGCTCCTATAGCGAGCACGTTCTTCGCGTCGTTTTGTATCAAAAACACAATGTACCCGCACTAATAAATAAACTGCCTGTGCTTTCGCTATCGCGTGCATTCTTCATCCCAGTGAGGGGAGTTTTTCCGAAGCGGAAAACGTCTTCGCGACAATCTCGCACCTCGACCCTCGATTGCCAGGGGGGAGGGGAGTTTTTCCGAAGTGGAAAATGTCTTCGCGGCAATCTCGCACCTCGACCCTCGATTGCCAGGGGGGAGGGGGGTTTTTCCGAAGTGGAAAATGTCTTCGCGACAATCTCGCACCTCGACCCTCGATTGCCAGGGGAGAGGGGAGTTTTTCCGAAGTGGAAAATGTCTTCGCGACAATCTCGCACCTCGACCTTCGATTGCCAGGGGGGAGGGGAGTTTTTCCGAAGTGGAAAACATCTTCGCGTTTCCGAAGAAGGAATTATTAAGTACCAACGTTTGCATAAATAAAACTTAAGGAAATGCTCCGGTAACAAAACAAACCTCTTCGTGCCCCACAAATTAATCAAGAGCATGAAGTCAAAGCTCCATGTACACGTTATCGTAACGACGATCCTTACAAGGAACGTCAAAAACCCAAGGAAACGAAGACACTGGCTCATCCTTACAAGGAACGTCAAAAACCCAAGGAAACGAAGACACTGGCTCATCATCCACAATTTCTTCCTTCGGAATCAGAAGAAAGGGTCGCTCTTCGCTGACCTTGCGGGTCTTGAAAACACGAGCAATCTCCGCGCGGCATTCGAAGTATTCTTACAGGACATACGTCCAAAAACGGCCAGCGAAGTTTCACCAAATCTTCGGCGAAAAGCCACGAAGCTACCACGAGTAGCACAAAGGTTGCCATTGCGATAACAAAGAGGTTCAAAAGCAGGCTCCTCTCCGGAGACCTGCACATAGTGCATTACATCAAGACCCTGAATTCGATACAAGCCATAACGTCCCGGGCCAAATGTGAAACATCTCTAGACCTCGCCACTGCGCCTGGCCTCTTCGCCGTTTTTCCCATCGGAAGGCATGCTAGCTTTCGCTTTCTTCGGAGCGGCGGCATCCTCGCTAGCCGAAGCCGCGCGCTTGCTCGGAGCATTGCTTGGCGGAGCTTGCTCTTTGTCCGCCTGAGGACCTCCAGCAGCCTTCGTTCCAAAACAAAATGGTCACAACAATGAGAGAAGAAAAATCGAAAAGAACTAGAAAACGCAAAATCGTTACCGCCGCAATTTCCTCGGCAGCCTTCTGGCGCGAAGCCTCGGCGCCAACCGGACCCCAGTAGTACTTGAGGAAGCGTTTAACAACGACCCGCACTTTGTCGTTGCTGGTCGAAGCATTGGCGGCCGCGAAGTCAGCAGGTTTGAATCCGGACTTCCCCAGCTCGACGAAGTGGGCACACTTCTTCTTGTCCAGTAGATCCAACAGCGCGAAGAGGCCGGTTCGGAGGGCTTGATCCCCAGAGTTGCGAAAAGCTCCCGGGAGCAGTTTCATTTCTTGGTCCAGCCACGCGAAGAAAAGCGATGGCGATATGCGATTGTTGGTTGGTGTTGGTCGTATCTACGCACCCACTTATATACCGCAAGAGCACGGTGTACAGTTGTAGTCTTTTTCCCCTAGAAGAGTATTCCAAGGTTTAATCGAACCACAGAGACCAATGGGAATTAAGCAGAATCATCAGTAAAAGAGTTAGCCAGGCTTTCTAGTGAGCGTGAGCGTGAGTTTTGGAAAAACAGGGGGCCGTGCCGGTCGGCACGAAGGCTAAGTTGACCGAAGTGTTGTCCGAACAGCCTAGGAAACCTGATTAGATCATGGGGTAAGTTAGCCAAGTCTGCTAGTTGAGATCGTAACCAAAAAGCTTAATCAAATAGCATCATAAACGGAATTACTCAATTATTGATAACCGAAGATCGGTAGGTCGAAGCCCCTTTCCGGAATGCCCTGTCACGACCAATTCGCCTTAGTCGGTGACCTCTTCCTACTCTACACATCATCTCAAGGATCATCGCGTATGCATTAGCGGCTGTGGAGGTACAGAGACAACGTGCAATTATGGCGCATTACAAGATCCCAATACTACCTTAACCACAATGGAGATAGTGAGAGATTGAACCTCTCACCTCTTATTGCCATCACAATTAAGATAACATCTAATACTTAGTCGTCACTAAGCGTAGGAACAAGTGCATGTAAAGACCATAAAATCCAGGCAATCAATAATCAAAACCATTCATCCACATATTCAACCATACTTCGATAATACATAGTGCAAGATACATCACCATCTAGTAGGCCTACCTTGATGGATCACCTCTTTAGCACCGATGGTTCTTGATCAACAACTAGAGAACATGAAGAACGGGGCAAAGCCCCGGTGGCTCTAAACTTACTAGCTGTGTTGTCCCTCTGGCGGCGGATCCCGAAACCCTAGGGCCTTTACAAGTTTATATAGGGCTGTACATCAGAAAGAAAGAGGATCTCGGGAAAAGAGTCCTCGTGCCGATCGGCACAGGGGTCGTGCCGATCGGCACACCTCGTGTCCAGCTCGGTTTCCTCCCTAAGTCGGTTCCGAAGTCCTAGGTAGCTTCCATGTGGGCCTTCCAATCAGTTTTCTTCGAGATCAAGTCTTGTATTGCTCTTTCAAATCTTCGAGTATCTTTTATCTCTTCGTGACGAATATCTCCCAAGATTGGTTCGGATAACTTCCTTCTAGAATAAACTGAATGGTGGGCCAGCTTCGGTGGCCTTGGAGTCCACTGTGCCGGTCGGCACAGGGCTGTGCCGATCGGCACAGTGGGCCTTTTCTGCTGGTTCTCTTCTCTTCAGGTCCAGATCAGCCTCAATGTCCATAATGTCGTCCTTTTCATCTGTTTCTGCAATAAAGCTCCAGAACAACATATATACAAATATGGTGCTATTATCAAGGGTTAATGGCCTATAATGATGACATTTATGCTCTAAACAAGGCGCAGTTGGCATATAAAATGGTATGCCAGAAATCACCAACAGTTGGCAGCGGAAAGGCCTTACCACCAACCTGGGACAGCGCCTCTGACAGCTGGTGAAAGGCGTGGACAGCGCCCTCGTCAAACATCTTCGCGAAGTCCTCGAGCTGTCGAGTCACCTCAACATTCTTCTCTTCCGTGGCTTTAAGCTTCTCTGCGTGCGCGAGCTCGACTTTTTCTAGAGATGCCTTCATTTCAGCTATCTCTTTTTCCTTAGCGGCCAAGTTAGTCTTGGCCTGCTCAAACTCGGCACGGGTCCCCTCCCACAGAGCCTTCTCCCGACGAAGACGCTCGAGTTCAGCGGAAGAGTCTCCGCTGACACCGCCAGTAACAACCTTAGTGCGAAGAGCCTTGGAGGTGGCGTAAACCTGCAAAACATACGCATCGAAAAGTGTCAGTACAAGCAAACTTAAATAGTAAAAAACTTCAAGATACAGTAACAAGGTGTTTACCACCGAAACCTGGCGTTCCAGTGTGTCAGCAAGCTCAGCCGCAGGCGCTTCGCTGAGAGCACGCCCCAAACCTGCGAAGACAAAAAGAAACGAAGTCTAAATATCTTCGCACAAGCTAGAACAAACACTAATGTGAACGGAAAGCAAAAGACCCGCAAGAGACCTTCGGAGTTAAACTCAACGTCCCCACACATCATCCCAAATATCAGACGGCTGATCTCGTCACCAGGAGCGTTAGATGATATAGCATCACTAGAGCTACAACTGCTAGATTCATCAGAACTGCTACTAGTGCCTTCGCTAGACCCGCTGCTAGAGGATGTAACATCATCCCTAATTCCTTGCAGAACGCGGTCAAGCCCATCATCATCGACCGTAAAGGCGTCGACGTCGCGGTTGCTCTCCGCAGAGGCACCCCTTCTGTTCCCCACAGAGTCATCGCTTATGAGCTCATCGGAGTCATCCAGGTTAACAACCGGGACCCCCGATGGAGCGACGAAGGTTTTAGCCCCAGTTTCCAAGCCTTGATCAGCGCTATCAGACAAAACCTCGTCGGAGCCGGTCAAGTCGAGAATCGGAGGGACCATCGGGCGCACAGTACCAAACCCTTCGCCAATCATAGTAACACCAACAGGAACTACAGCCTCTTCGCACTGCACTGTAGGAAAGCTGGTTGAGCCCTCCAAAGCATCAGAAATCCGAAGGGAACTCCCTTTCCGACCAGCGGCCCTTTTCCTCTTCCGCCTCTCCGCTTGTATGGTCACCATTTTTTCAACAGCGGATGAAGAGACCTTCCGCACAGTCTTCCGCGGAGGAACCTTTTCAGTGTTTTCCTCCTCTTCGTATTCTGGAGGCTCAATGGCGTTCCTCCATCCCTCAAGTTCAACAAAGCAAGTTGTCCTAAAAACCTTTTCACCAGGCTTCTTGCGGACCCGTCTGATCGGGCCAACCTTGCGCCCATAGTACTTCACTTTCAAAAAGTCAAAGATCCGATTGAGGCGGTCCTTAACCAAAAGTTTCCTATCGCACAAATCAGCCTCCTCTTCAGTGTAAGGACCGCAAAGAATCTCCGCGGCCTCTTCAACAACCTTAACGAATTGTGCATCAGACAAATCATCAGGCTTCTTCACCACGTCTTCAGCGAAGAGCGGGCTCTCAAATTCAATTTTGCCCACCTTCTCCGTTTTATGCCTCCTGGGGTGCCAGCCGCTGCGAAGAGGCCAAATGCGGGCAGCGATAAATTCTTCAACTACGCTTCGCGAACTCAGCACCCTGCACACATTTTTGAAAGCAACGCAGGCTTTCTGAAACCCCTCGCTGTCCTCGTAACCGGGAGAAAAGACCGGGTCGGCATCACGTATGGTGCTCCCTAGCGGGTAAAAAGTTTCTCCTTCATCATCCTTCGCCGAGGGAACTGACACGTAGAACCAGAATCTCATCCAGTCGTCAGGCCACTTGTTCCGATTAGCAGTCGCAAGGCTAACCGTCTTGATCTTCGATTTCTTAGAGAACTCACGAGGTTTAAACGAACATATCCCATACTGGGAGTGGAACACATCGTCGTTGAAGTAAACCTTCTTGTTTTGCAAATGCAAGAGGAAAAATCGGCAAAACGCATCAGGGTGAAGCCGACCTTTGTGAGTACGCACAGCCCATATGAACTTAGCCAGTTGCACGAAGGCGTTAGGCGTCAGCTGGTGCATCTCTACGTTGTATCGGAATAAGATAGCTCCGAGGAAGTTCCATGTCGGCTGGCGAAACCCTGCCTCATAAAAATCACGAAACACAACCGCCTCATTTGGCTCCGGAGTCGGAACCTCTTCGCCTTTAGGCGCACGCGCGGTTCCCTCTTCAAAGTATCCAAGCTTCGCGTACTGTTCAAGCACGCGATCTGTGACAAGTGAGCGCCCAAGGCGAAGTGTCTTCGGCGGCAGAAAAGGTTTCCTAAGCGGAGCTCCACCTTTTAGCCGAGTCCTCTCCCTATCAGACAGCTCCGCTGTATCAGGGGCAGCGTCTTTAGAGCAACCCTCTTCGGCAACGCGGCTCTTCGTCCCGAGCTCAGCCGCAGAATCTAAATAAGCAATGAAATCAGCATTCTCTCCAAAATGGTTACCTCCGACGGCAGGCGGAGTGGCAGTAGGAGCAGTATCGGCGGTAATCATACCAGCCGCGGCATCTTTTTCCAAATCACCCTCCGCAGCAGGGTTAGGTGGAGTCGCTTCGCGTTCACCATGCGAAGGAGAGTCCGGTATCTTCTCCGAGCTATCGCTCAGGAGAGATCGTGACTCCGCCGCTGGCGAACCTGACGGAGCCTTCGCCGAGACATCTTCGCTCGCCATTTCGTCAATGAGGCGTGCAGTTTGCCTGATCCTAGACATGGAAAGCTAATAAACCATCAAGCAGCGAAGAGCAATTCCCCTCGTGGGAGGCGACAAAAATAAAAGTGCAGCGAAGAACAAAAACTGTGTACATAAGAAACATACAAAAAGTCAAACTCCGAAGAGAGCAGGCAATGTGTAAGCAATTTCCCGGCGAAGAGGTTTGAAAACTCCAGCAGGATGGCGTGAAATGAGCTCGGCCCCCCCGTCCTTTTATAGGGGGGTGAAAACGCGTGCATTTACTGCGCGTGGATTACCGTGCCCAGCGGTTAAAACAGGAATAACGGTTATGACGATCGAATAATGGCCGGCACAACCTCTTCGCTTATCTCACCCGTGCAACCATTGCGGCTCAACTTCGAGAGGGGAGTTTTTCCGACTAGCCTCCTCGCATTCTTCGACGGTTGTCCGGGTCGAGGGTTCGGCTCATCGAAGTTGAACCTCGCCCACGAGGGGCTTGTGTTGGGGAATGGCGAAGAGGCCAGTCAGTAAAACTCACCGTCTCTTCGTTATTCAACATCTTTCTCCTTGCTCGCCTGTGCGGTTGCAGATTCCAGGTTCCACGGACGGGAACGCGAAGAGGATTCGCCACCACGGAGAGTTGTGGCGAAGCACCAGACCGTAACGCGAAGTGCCAAGCGCGGATGGCGAAGCACCAGACCGTAACGCGAAGGGCCAAGCGCGGATGGCGGAGTCCTGAAGCCGCAGCGAAGAAGCAGATAACAAAGGGCTCTTCGTGTGGGTCCCTTCGCGGATGGGTCCCACCTCCAGAGGTCTTAGGGTTAGCCATTCGGGAAGTGTTGTAATTTGACTGTTATGCCCTTTTGACAATTCTGTACATAGGGTTTGCTGTACGAACTAGCGAGACCGAGGGTATTTACGTCAACAAGGGCGTAACAGTCGAACGGGACTATAAATAGCGGCCCTAGAACTCCTGTAGGGGGGTCGATTCCTGTTGAGTGGTACCAAGGTACTGTTATGTGAATCTTCCTAGAAATGCATTTCCCTTCGCATTAATTGTCTTTCTTCTTCGCATTTACTTTCTTATATTAGGTTGTAGTAGTGATTTGTCTAGCGAAGCAGTTTTATGATTCTTGTTTGGAATTGTCCTGCGAGGATATCCCAACACTGCTAATTCCAAAGATCCGGTGTAGAGGAAGGCGAGGAAGAGGGCGAGCTCGTCGTGGGAGAGCTCGGGGAGGGCGGTGGAGTCGCCGGCGGGGGCCTTGTTGCAGCGATCGTCGGAGGACAGCACGTCACGGAGCACCTCCGACCGCGCGGCCTGCAACAAACATCAGTTGGGCTTGATTTGAGCTATACATTTAGTTGAGGCCCATCATTTATTTGTCAACTCTAGGCCCATTAACAGTTATAAAGCCAAGAAGAAAAGGCTCACCAGGATGGCTCTGTGGGCCGGGATTGGGGGCCCATTACCAGGTTTGACGAGGATATCGGTGTGGATTCCCTCCTTCCACTCCAGCGCGAAGCCGTGTTCGAGGTAGGCGGCTCTCTGGTTGATCGCCTCCGCCCCGTCTCTCATCTCTTGCAGCTGCTCCCATGCATCTCTCATCCCCTGCATTCCATGCAAACAAAGGGATTATTTAGCAATTCGAAATCATTTTAATTACATCTCTCCGGATCATAGTACTACTAGAGTCGTTTTCCGTATGGCATATAAAAATGACGATCAAGGACAAAGCTATTCATCGTTGAACAGTTTCCAGCTCAACAGGGAAATCCTAATACAGCAGCAGCAGCAATGCAGTACATGTAACATAAATAAACATGTTGAAACAAGCTATAAACGTCCAGAAACATCCACATCACGTTTACCATTTCTTCAACTTCAAGAATGCAACTGCGACTGAGACAACCGGCCAACTACTAACCGCAAATGATGTGTTGCCTTGCAATGATCACTGAACAAAGTCTGGACGAATACAATTCAAAAACGAATTCATTGCAGGCTGAAACCAATCGAACGAAATTCAAAGTGGAAGCGTACACGTCATACAGCATCTAAATGGTCAAAATAGCAAGGAAGAACAGAGTTGTCAGGAGAGAACACTTGCCTTGGGCGAGCGGTTTGGCTTCATTGACCCGTGGGACTCGGCAGCAGAACCATGGCCACGATCATCTTCATGCTTATCGCCGTTGTTGAGCAAGGCGATGATGGCCTTGGCACCTTCATGGCATGGAGCGCAGATGGCGTTCCTTGGGAGCCTGTACATGGTGGCCATGGGGCTGCAGATGCAACAATCCATGGACCATGGCTCCACTCTGGGTCTCTGTCACCCTCCCTCCTAGCTAGCCTTCTTCTCCCTTTGGCTATTGCAATGATACTAACTACAAGGCAACAAGCTGTTTGCCATTGTTTTTGTGTTGGGTGAGGGTATAAAAACGAATGGAGAGAAAGGAAAGAAGGAAGATGGCGTGCTGCCATTTATTTTCTAAGACAACTATCCGGTGGTTGCTAACTGAGATAATCAGAGGAACTCAATTTCTGCTGCCCTCTCTCAAGCTTGATTGTGATAATTGCGTGACTCATGAATATTCATCAGTAGTAGGTTCACAGACACCTTCTCGTTTGTTTGAGTACATTGACTAAACTGTCCTTGGCTGGTCTGTAGTACATTTTCAAACGGAATGACTAACAAAACAATAGTAGGCACCAAGAAATTAGTTAGCAGTAGAACAACCAATCATGCACCATGTTAATTACAGGGAGCAGAAACAATGCACCATATAACATGCTTATTTAATTAAGTACTATTCAAATAAGGTTTTGTGAGGATGTATGGATGTAAATGTGCACAATTAAGTTTTATGTCCTTCATTCTTACAGATATGAGCGATTCTGCAGAAAGCTCTAAAACAAGATTAGCATTATCAATGCTGTTCTGTATAGCATGTTTTATTTTAAGCAGGCATATAAGATAAATTCCGGTACTATAATTCTTATTATTTAGTCTACATTAATTGTAGTCAACATTACTGTATTTTGTTTACAGTATTCCTTCAAGTAATGACATAGTTGATGGTGTCAAGCCCATTGACAACTATATTGTTATGTTATGAAAGAAGGGTCCCAGGATCAAGTCATTTTAATGCTTTAAGTAAATAGCTAGCAACATGACTACTTGAGGGTCTTATCTCCTATCCTATTTTTCGCGAAATTTAGTACGGATTTGGTGATTAACCTGAAATATGATTCTGGATGAGGCCGAATAAGTAAACTCCCAAAATAAGTTAATAAGTGTTCTATCAAGATGCTGTAGTTGACTTTAGTTAATGTTGTCCCAGTATGCTGTTACGCTGCTGATGACCCATTCGCTAGGTTCTGCTATGGTATTGGGTGTGAACATAATGCGAACATGAGTTTAAGTATAAGATTAATTTTGTTCCATTAAGTGGGAGATTATTGATCCATGTGTATCCACCTGCACGTAATCAATAAATTCTATATTATAAAGAATAAGCTATTGACCTTCGGTCAAGGGGGAGAATGTTGGATTTAATTATTGACCTCGTTCAACATCTTTTATGGACCATTAAGGCCCAGTTCGAATCCTAATTTAACCCCTGTTAGTTGCCTTGATCGGGAGGCAAAACTAAGCCCATCTAAGGGCCCGGCCCCAAGGCTACAGCTCTATATAACTAAAAGGAGACCCCTAGGATTTCTTATCAACTTGTTAATCACGAGTTCAGCCGCCAGGTTAACCCTAACCTTGGCTTTACCGATCCCTAAGAGAGCTGGAAGGTGTGGAAGCTCGGTGCCTTCTAATCTACATCGACATCTGCTGTTCTTCTACATTACATCGAGTTCGTCATCTTCTACTTGATCTGCATCAACTGCAGATCCAATTCATGGCGAATCTAAGCTAAGGTAGGTTAAGCTTCATCAATTCAGTGCTAATCTAATGTATCTAGGTGTGCTCTACATCTGACTAGATGATCCTGTTAAGTTTAAGATCGAATTGATCTAACAACTTGATCAGCTTAATCCTGATAACATGGATGGATCCGGGAATACAGAACAATGAAATAGAAAACTGCAGTTCTGACAGATGAAAATGGAGGAGAAACAAAGATAGTACACATAGCACATCCAGTTTCTTGCTCCAGCGATAGAGATATGCAATGCTGTCCCCTGAAAGCACACTACAACCTGTTTTGACAGGGAAATGCACCACCATTTTCTGATAAATATCTTCTTGTCTTCTCCGGCTCCTTGAAGGGACCAGAAAAACCATGGGCGCCTCTCCCTCTCTCGTACGCTACCAGCCAGAGCCGAACGGATGGATTCATGGATAATAGAGTAAACTAAACGAAACACATGGGCCCGTCTGAATTAGCTGGACAGATTAGGACTAATCCGCCACGTCACGCACGCTCAATTATTCACCTAATTTATTTGTGAACGACCTTATCCTCTTCTTCATACCCCAACAAGGCAACACTGAACTTGTGAGCGCAGGTTAATTTACCAGCTCCATCGCTCGTTCTCGTTGCCGTCGGCGTCCGTGGCCGCCGGCAGCTGGGAGTAGAAGTCGTAGTCCAGATCCGCTTCCCTGTTCTTCTTGCCGGAGTTGATCTTGCCGCTGTAGTAGTGGTGCGCTAGTGCTGCTCCGCCGAGGACGGCGAGCGTGAGCGCCTGCGCGTGCATCCTGGCGTGGATCAGGCGCAGGCTCGTCGCCCTCTGCGGCGTCCTCCGCCGGCTGTACGCCACCGACGCGCCAATCGCAGTAGCCCACAAGCCTCCTGTGATCATGTGGCACGAAGGAGAAGATCACTAGAACTGATGGTAAACCGAGGAGCAATGAATTAAAGACGACAAGTTCGATCAGATGAGCCGGCGGCATCGATGGACTGAAACGGGGTTAATTACTCACGTACCGATGGTGGCGAGCTTGTGTTCCTCCACCCAGGACTGCACCGACGAGCTCATCCTCTCCATCGTTGACTCCATCTTTCTTCTCAACAAGAACAGAAACAATTGCTGAATGCTTGGTGTGGTGGAGCTGAAAGTTGAAACTGACGGGGACTGCAAAGCAAAGCGATGAGTGGAATCGGGAGGTAGGTTTGGTGCCGTTCTTATAGCTGAGCTCACGAGTGGAGTGTGCCCACTGGTTTGTCAGAAAAAAACGGAGAGCTGTCTCGAGGCTAGCTAGTAATAAACCACAACTAACATACAAAATGTTTAGTAGATACACAGTAGTTATAATTATGTTTTCCTTTCCTTTGCAACCAACTGATAAAATTTACTAAATTCATCCACGAATATGCCTCAAACAACTAGGCTTCCATCAAAAGCCAATTGATCAATATATTTTTTATGAGGATATTAAACTAGCTATGTCTAGAACTGCTTGTGTCCCTTCAAAAAAAATTAACAGAAAAAGAAAATAAACATAGTGTGTATGTGATATTATAGATCTTGACATCTTTGAGTACTACCCTTTCATTTATAATTTGTGTGCAACAATAATCGATGTGGTTTTGAGCCATTTGTGGAAAATTTCAAGTGGGTGTGTTGTGATAGCTAGTTTTCTAATGAGGAATATGTGGTTTCAGCTGACTACACATACGATGTGTAGTGTGGAAGTAGATCGGGCGTCAATGCCATGCGAGTTTGGTTTGTATCATGGATCCTCATATTACTACTCCGATGTTTGGTTTACCATGAATGTCTGTGTGCATCACTAATGCAAGTCGCTCCTTGTAGAGTTTTGCTGCCAATTCTTGAGGGACTAATCCCATTCTTCAGAAATGAAGACCAGAAGACGGCATGCTAGACCCAAGTGTGATTTGATCTTCAAACTAAATTAACATGTCCTAAAGTGCCTTTGACATCTTTAATTGAGATTTGTTTCCTAAAGTGCTAGACCACAAAATCACTTTTTTTGCATTGATTTGTTTCACAAAACTACACATTTTAGACATCTAGTGTCCACGTGTTTGTAGGAAGGAGATGACTAAATATATAGTTCTATGATAAAATTGAATTTAAATCTGTAGTTTTATAAAACTTACCTTTAAATCTGTAATTTTAATGTAATATTGTCAATAAAAAACATGTATTGTTAAGTTTATTCTTTCTGGTTATTAATTTTCAGTGTAAGCGACTTGTCCATCAACAACAAGGTGTCTCTGATAAGCTGACCAGTTCTCCATATATATCTGCCTAATTGATGAGATAAACTGTATACATTATATGTTCAAAATAAAAGGTTTTAACAATGAACATTGCACATCTAGACATATAATCCCTCACACAAAACCTTACTGTTTGACAAGACGACAAGGCGACAATGAGCAATACACAAACACAATGACAATACATATATATGCTTCTTAGAAGTAAGCTTGGTGCGGACATCAGGTGATTAACACGTACATGAGATATGACGACACAACAAAGTAAAGCAGCGCAACTGAGCATTACATGCCCGTTGATGATTCATATATCGATATTATACTTATATATCTATTATATTTCCTCCCTGTCATCGGTCGACACGGTCAGCATGCATGCCAGGTCTAGACGAGGGAGAAGGCCGGCGTGGCGAGGTTGAGTATGCCACCGATGAGCCCACCGACAATCTGACCGATGAGGCCAATGATCCCGCCAAGGTCGAGGCCGCCGCCGCTCCCGGTGGTGGCGCTGAGGAGCTTGAGGGGCGCCGTCAACGTCCCCGTGACGCCGGCCAGGGACGCATCGCAAGCGGCCAGCGGGGTGGTCACCACCACCTTGCACTGGTTGCCCAGCAGGACGGTGAGCAACTCCGTGGGGACGTTGGCCAGGTCCATGAGGAAGGATCCGGTGCCGTCAGCCGTCGCGCCGGTCACCACCTTGCCGCTGCACACCAGTTGCAGACCAGCGTCTGGCCGAAACAAGGGGCACGTATAAATATCGGTATATAGCCTATATACTTACGCAGGAAATGCTAATTTCAGGCGAAAGTAGCGAGGAGATCGATATGTTCTTACTTGGGAACGGCGCCACCTTACTCACGTCGATGGTGCTCCCGGCGCTGCACGGCACCACGCCGGAGATACGGACGTTGGTGGTGGCGCTCGCACTCGCAGCCGCCACCGCACCATGCGGCACCAAGGCAACTGCGGCGACGACAGCGAGGAGAGCGGCGAGGACAAGGCTCTTCTTCGGCGCCATTGCTGCTGTGTGTTTCTGTTGTGCCGCTCTCTCTTTGCTCGTGGTAGAGTAGTGAGAGGTGAGGCTGTGTGTGTGCTGCTGATGGAGTTGTGGTTCGTGCCGCTGCATGGATCCGCTACTTATAGGCGTTTCTGAAAGAGATAAGGCAAAATTTGCTCATGGACACTCTTCAAGTTGGTCTTTGCTAGTGGACACTACTCAAGTTTGGTTTTGACACTATAGAATGGTGGCAATTAGCCCATGGACACTAAAGACAATCGAATATGACTTTTCTTACATAGAGGAGAGAGAGTACTTTACAGTAACCATATTGTTTGTTAATTATATTGACCATATTAAATATTATTTAAAAATTGTTCATGTTTTCTAAGAAGAATTAATTATTTCTCTGAATATTATTAATTATATTGTGACATACTATTCATCACGCTACCAACTTTACATTCAGTTTCCAAAATATAAATGCAATTTTTTGAAAGTAATTAATATTTTGTAAAAATATTTATAATTTTAGAAGAAATATTTAATAACATACGTGTCATATATAACCAACAAGAAATATAGTTTGTATTAAAAGTTGCTCTAAAGGCAATATAGTCATTTGCAAATTCTTCTCTCTCCTCCATGTTAGAAAACTCATATTCTATTGTCTTGAGTGTGTATGGGCTAATTACCACCATTCTATAGTGTTCATGAGCAAAACCAAACTTGAATAGTGTCCACTAACAAATACCAACATTGAAGAGTGTCCATGAGCAAATTGTGCCAAGAGATAAAGGTAGTGCAGCCGGCTCCCAAACCTGTCGTTAAAATTTGCACTGCGCGTGAACAGTGATTGAACTAGATTACTGTTCACCTTAGTTCAAAAGAGGACAAACGGTTCGGCAGACGGTTTGCCGAACCCGTCGTTGAACACCCCTAAGTGCAGGGTTTGGCGTGGGGTCACTCGCATTCGGTGGGGCAGGACTGGGCGCAATTGCGATGGGCGTGCAGGCGTGTTGGTTGATGATAGTGGTGCTGGCTGCGTGACGCGTTGGCTTGTGGGGCGTGGCGCGCAGGAGCCGGGCTGGGCGTGCGCGCGAGTGCGTGGCCTGGCGCTGGCGGTGGACCGGTGGATGCGGTGGACCGGTAGGAGCGAGCCTGGTCAGCGCGATCGATCGCGCTGCAGAGAGGACGCCTGTTTCGTGTGGCGCATCGGTCATCGCGCCGGGGGCCCCACTGGCAGCAGCCTGAGTTTATAGTGGAACCAACTCACTTGGATTCGAGTTCGTCCATACTCATGACGTGTGTGTTGTATGTACCGTTGTTTATTCTTCCAGTGAGAACGGACACTTTCATCATGTATGTAGATGCAATGTGTCCAAGATCGAATTGCTTATCATTAGAGCCAAAACCTACCATCATTTGATGTAGCAACCTTCTTCGAACTTGAATTCAAACAATGAGCGCACGTGGTGAGTCCTTCCCTATATTTCGAAAGTATTTGCATGGACATGAAGTGCATATTTTGTGTTCTGAAGGACAAATTCCCGTGCATTTTTTTAGATAACGTGCATTTTTTTAGATGACGTAAATATATTCGACCTTTTGCAACTTGTGCATACAGCCCTGAATACCCGTGTTTGCGTCTGTGTTTCATAAAGTTCACCCATTTGCAGATTTATTTTTAAAATACAGTTCTTTGTGGATGTGTACAGGAAACCTATTATTTCGAGACCCACGTACCATACATATAGACCATCATTAATACAGTATCAATTTCGGCCAATCTTATATTTACTAATTGGAGGCTTCTTTCGGTGCCTCCACGTTAATCGGATAAAAATCCTAGAAATTACCACAAAAAAGCAAAACATCTATCCGTCGAATTGGATGCTCGACAAACTACAACCATTGATCAAGAGTTACAAGCTCACGTTTTCCTGCCAACGTTTTTCTCCCCCACCTTACCCTAGCCGCCCTAGCACCGATGCCCCTTCGTCTTTCCAGGCGCCCTCCTCGCATCTTCCTCTCCGCCGCCCTCTTCACCTCTCTCCGTTGTTCCTCCAAGCATTCTCAAGCAAACAGCAGGTCTTCTGGCACCCACACCTTGGAGGGAAGAGGGAAGAACTTCCATGAAAGAGTACGCCCGTCTCCAGTCCTGAACTTGACGAAGTGGCGACCACTGATTCGATCTACCAGCACTGAAAATCCACGCCGCGACTTCGGTCTCCAATCTGTCTTCCACCAATTCCGAGTGGCATCGTGTACATGATTTGAAACTGCCGTCATCGTCGTGTTCACTGCGAGTCTGCGATAGATAGTTTCATCTGTTCTTGCGTGGGAGGTCAAGGGCAGCAGCAGAAGAAAGTTCGTGCAGCTAGGATATGCGTGTATTCAAGAAACGCAATACAGGGCAGTACTTACATGCAGATGGTCATCCACCCTCACTCTGCTCCAGAAGGTCAGCCAGATGCGAGGTGACAGGTGGACAGTCAACAAGAATTGAACCTCCAATCTCTTACTTTCGGCCATCATGTATCACCTTCATCGGTAAACATACATGGGCTGTTGCTAACTGCCCGCATAACCTCTGCAACCAAGGTATTCTGCCCAACATTTTTGATTTCTGGGCTTTTGATGTTCTGACTTTAAAAGCTTTCTCAATCTTGGCATGGGGGGGCAAGAAAAGGTTTGAAAGACTCATGGATACTGCAGGGTATTGCATTCAAACGGAGCCAGTCAGGTTCAATGCACTATTTGGTCATCAACATATAGTATCTAATTATCTATGATTCACAAAAGTAAACAACATATTTTTGATTATTTCTCGAGTTGGCATATTATTGCTTGCAAGTTGCTCTTACCGTTGATCAGGTTGGACATACATTAAAAGCATGTGGATGCAGCGTTCCAATAAGTAAATTAGATCTGAGAGCTACAATCTTTCTTTTAAAATAAGACATGATTTATGTGTACATGGTTATCTACATACAGTCAATCGATGAATTAGAGAGAGCTGGAGGCATACCTAATCCATTTATTTTTTTAAGTTGTTCGTCAGTTCTTTGAGTGAATTTACACGTTATGGATTCAGCGTTTTCTACAAAAGCTCGGTTTTGCTTCTATCGTACTATTTTAATTTTTTTACTTACTGTGACATGTATTTCTTCCTATTAAAATTAAGTTAATCGAGTTTCTATTCTTCCCTGAGAAATTCATTTTATGCAGTTAGACATACAGACGGAATAATTTGTAAATAAAAGTCATCATGAGATATTTCAAATCTTTATTTTGCCGCTTTCTTGGAAAACTCTACGAACTTTTTTGTCCAATCAATTTATATGGTTCCTCACATGTTGAAAGGTTCCTTTGTTTTAATTCTAAGGAAGGATTTTTCTTCTAATATATCTACTATGTGTTGGGCCATAGCATATTATTAACCCTTTTCAATTATTTTCTCATTGTCTTACCTCATTTTTTTTACTACTGCCCCAAATGAAGAGGTCTCAGTAGATTGTCAAATGCTTACTTATATGTACTTTACAATTACAAAGATAAAGATAAAGCATTAAGGTACATTTAAAGATAAGCATTGTGATACTTCCAGACGCAATCTACTTATATGTACTTTAATTTTTCAAAGATATGTTTGCACATTAGGTGAGATCTATGTGTTTTCTTTCTTTTTTATTTCTCACTACTATGTTTAAATGAGGCACTTTTATATTGTTGAATAATATAGCTTTTCGAATTTCGAATAATAAAACACTTGCTATTTCTTCAGGTTTCTTTTTCTTTGCCCTATGTGGTGAGTTGTTTTTTCTGATAATACCTATTTGGTTAAAGTATTTTATAATCCCTATGAGTATATCTTCTATTATTAGCGTATGTCCTTTTTGCCCCCACAACCCAAGAAAAAATAAAGAGTATAGGTCCATTTTCGCACATTGCAGTTCAGGTTATTACTCTCCTGCCTTTTTTCTAAAAAAATCTAAGTTGATGCAGGGATGTTTCGACACAGTGGATGAAAGGACGGCACATTATCTAGACCAAATTGTAGGCAACCCCTGCTCTTGGTCACTCTTATTTACTTTTTATTCAAATAAACATTCCTGCTTCAAATGACATATTTTTCCAAAATAATATTTGTCCATTGTCGTTACATTATGATGTTTCAAATAATATTTTTGGAAAAGGCATGCCAAGAAAATGCTATATGTTTAACATTTCGATAAATATGAATTGTGACACGTGTATTATGTAGTCTGCATTAACGATGCAACTGATTTCAATGAGGACATATACCAGACATGGTATCCTCAGTAAATAGCTAGGCATGTAATAAAATCATGTGCATGTGACTAAATTATACATAAGTGATAAATATCATAAAAATCATGTGTATCAATTCCAAAATCAGTGAAATCTGCATCAACAGCCAACTCTGAATTGCATTGCTTTCTACAAGGCATTTTATAAGTCCATTTGCAACACTTCGATTTTGAACTTACAGTCAAGTTTAATCCTTGAAATCCATGAATTTGGCATTCACAATGGAAGCATGTTCTATATGAAAGTAGTAACCCTATGATAATATAGTGTCTATTGTGCATCAGAATACTACTTACTCCAGTTAAATTTTAAAAATATAATAGTGTTATATTGGCAACACTTCGAATGGAGTAGAATGAAATAATAATCAGGGGGGTCAATGGGATGTAACACTTCAGGGCATCTAAAAGTTCACGAAGAAAGGGTGAATTAATGAATTAGAATTACTAAATTTGATGATTTTGTTAAGAGGTAGTATAATTTAGTTATTTGTAACACATGAAACATTGTTGACAAGATCAAAATATGATTAAAAAAATTGAAATATTGGCATTGATTGACGTAGCCATGCCTCACATATTTCTAGCCCGTGCGAATGCACGGGTTGAAAGGCTAGTCTAGTAAAATTTGTAGTGGAGGGACCCATTTTCTTCTATAGAAATCCTTCACCTCTACGCCATATAGCATTGAAACTTCAAAGGACTTGCCGAGTACCATTGGATTGCATTGGCTCGGTTAAAGTTCTTCAACCACCACACCAAATTTTGCTGGCATCTTGGCACGAGTTAATGCAGATCTAAAGGCAACAATCTTAATTGGGCACTTTTGCTTACCATGGCTACAGTTGCCATTCTAGCACGGACCGGGACAATGTAAGCCTAGATCATCTCAGATCGCCATTACAAGGGTAAAAAAAAAAAAGAGAGATCCAACCTAGGAGGAGCTAGGTGGAATTTCATTAAGGAGAAGAAACGACCAAGAAATAGGCACCCAAATTCGAGATAGTGGGGGCTCGAACTTGAGTAGTTAGGGGTGCACATTTCCACTTCCTCCACCACCTAGCCAACCGGGACAAGTCCGGTTCCTCCATTACAAGGGTAGTGAAGAGGACACTCACTAGCTGTCGTGTGATGAGTAATGTGCACATTATAGTGTCTTGCTTCATTCGTGTATGGTAATAATAATTACTCGGCCGCATTCTAGATGGATCGTCCACGAAATAGGTGGCACACAATCCAAGTCTGCGTGCAGTGCAGCAGCGTATTGGATCAAAAAGTCCGAATGCAAACGAAGCAAGATCATGCACGCATTATCAGATGGTACAGTCACAGTCCTGGCTGCAGTGCATGCTCAACCACCGGTCCGTGCTCTGCAATGCACCAGCCCAGCTGACCCCATGAGTTCACATGCACGCAGTAGATAGCCACCCTCCAAATTACTGAACTGAACCTTCTATTTATACCCTGCCACTCACACCTCCTTGCTCCATCCCAAGCATCGCACTCCACAAGCCAGCAGTAACAGCCTCATCATCATCAGAGTTCAGTGTTCGAGACCAAGAAACAATAAATGGCTCGCCTCGCCGTTGTTTCCCTGTGCGTCCTGGCAGCGGTGCTGGTGGCGGCCGAGACAGCCTCCGCCGCGATCAGCTGCAGCGACGTGACGTCGTCCATTGCGCCGTGCCTCGGGTACGCCATGGGCAGCTCCTCCTCCCCGTCGGCGCAGTGCTGCAGCGGGGTCAAGTCCCTCAACAGCAGGGCGTCGTCCAAGGCGGACCGCCAGGCGGCGTGCAGCTGCCTCAAGAACATGGCCGGCAGGTTCAGGGGCGTCAGCATGGGCAACGTCGCCAACATCCCAGGCAAGTGCGGCGTCAGCATCAGCATGCCCATCAACGCCAACGTCGACTGCTCCAAGTAAGTACTCCTATTCCTATCCTACACAGTAGGGTTCAAATTCCTTTCCGAAATCTGTTTAATTTGCGGCAACTCCACTCATACCGTATTGATGATCTTGATCTAGTAGCTGGATCTTGTTTTAATGAACTGTATGTTCACCATGCTGCAGGGTTAACTGAGAAGGTTGTAGCTGTGTTGTTGGCCATCGATCAGAGTCTATGTACCACCTCGTTGCAGCTGATTGATGGATGGTGTGCACGTGCCTTCTACTACGCAAGTTTAAATTCATCTTTAGTGCGTGGTGATTTGTGTTGAGAGTCTCTGTTTTCATGTGCCCCCTGTTGCTTCCAAGGGTTGCTTCGTTCTGTTACTTTGTATCAGGAATAAAAAGACAACCCTCTTGAATGCTTTTGTGTATTCATCTAACTTTCGTGTGGTGTCATGCATTTTTTATTCATGATATATTTTACTTTTCAAAAATAAATTAAAATGCTGTTTTTAGGAAGTCGAGAGGGGAGGCCCCTGCCTAAGATTTTCATTGATTAAAAGCAGGACATGCAGTTCGCGAGAATACAACACAAGCAATAATAAATTAAAATGTTGTATTCCTAGCATCATCAATTGAAAAGAAATGTTGCTCTAGCGTAATCACTTAATATAAAATCAGAGGAAGTATGAGTGAACGGCGCAGCAGGAGAATGTCGACGGACACATCAGTTTATTAGTAGCTAGACAGCTCCTTATGGTGTGCTAGTTGCAAATTGTGCGAATTGCATGACAAACGAGTAAACACATTATTGTGCACAATCGCTGCCTTCTGCTAAGGGTGAACCTAGATGTGAATTGGATTATTCTTGACTTATGGTCCAATGACCTTCACTAAGCCTACAGTTGAGCATCGTATGAAACGACTAGCCTCACAACACGGCCGCTAATTAAAGTGTCTCCAAAGGGAGGACTAAGAGCCAGCATATATTGTTTTATATTACAATGAACCAAGAGAGAGATTACTGCTAGCTCTTATTTTAGAGTCTGTCTATAAACAAAAAGAGAGAATGTCACGTGGATCCTTCACATATCTTAAGTATGTACAGTAAGAGATAGCAACTAGCCATTGGTCACGCTCTAAGGCACGTCGAGCTGTCCCAATCGTGCTTTAGCATGCTTTGGGCCTTGGGTTCAGTCGGCGGCATAGCCCGTATTGGTCCGAGTTGTGTCGTACTAGCCCGACTGCCCGACGGCACAACTATGAGAGATTATGTTAAGCATACTGATTTTATGAGAGGATGCTGACGGGACAAAAATATGCATATGGTTCGAGATGAGTCGGTGAAAAGTCTCCACTCTTATGGAAAATATGCATGTTTCCTCAAAGATTTCAAAATTCTAGAGAGTTTTATTTGACAAGATTTGTTAATTTTTAGTCGATTGAAATTTAAGGAAACTTTATACTAGCCACCGACTATCAGTCGCTAAAACTCGTGCACAAACAGTTGGACGCTAATTCGAGATGCATCGATGCACCATCAGCCGGTAAATCTCGCATTTTTTGCCGTGTGCCTAAGCCACTTAAGCCCACGGCAAAGGCTTTGCCGTGGGTAACACACCGCAAAGGCCCCATGGCAAAATTTGGCCGGCAAAGGGCCTTTGCCGTGTGCCATCCATCGAGCACACGGCAAAGCTTTGCCGTGGGCCGTTCTCCCCCACGGTAAAGGTCGACGGAGGGGAGACGGCGTGTCGACGGATGGCACACGGCAAAGGGTTGAAGCTTTGCCGTGTGCCATGGTCCTGGCACACGGTAAAGGTGAACAGGCACAATAAAAAAAAACAGGATCAGCAAGATAATATGATGCATAGTTCTTAGCACAAGAAGCTTTGCTTAACCAAAGTTAGGGAAGCTACAACACTAAGCCACCCTATGAGCTTTGATCAACTACCCACTGGAAGTCAGAGAACCAATATAAACCTGCAACAGTTCAGGCAAAAGGTCAAAAGGGGGCACAACTCAAATGGACAGCAACAATTTAGTCAAGAACCTCTTAGCAAAACATATCAGGTACCCAGATTCTGTATCTAGTAGATTCATCAGAATAACACAGCATTCAGTTTCTGTAGTTGGCCAAAAAACAGAAGATAGTAGCAAACCATTTAAAGAAGCTAACTTACCCAGGCACTTCAGGCAGAGACATCTAAGTAAAACAAAGGAGTTGACACTTTCCCTGGGTAGCAGATTTATAACAATATAAAGACGCTTAAATAGTTATTTCAGCCTAACCCAAACTGAGAGCACACATTGATCCTAACCCAAGTGTACAATGCATTTATCTAAAAACATAAGGCAGTAGCAAGGCATATAAAAAAACTCCGACACCACATGGCAGTAAGAAGAAGGAAACTCAAATGGAGAGCAACAATTTAGTCAAGAACCTCTTAGCAAAACAAAGCAGATACCCAGATTCTCTAGCTAGTACATTCATCGCAATAACACAACGTTGCCAGCAGGAGTGCAGGACAGTTCAGTTGCCGTGGCGAAATGGTGTTAGCTAACTGATGGTAAATTTTATGGAATGCTGGTTTATTTTGTACGAAGAAGGAGCAAGTTATCCCAAAATGTAATTTGCATCAGTTAGTACAAGTGAGGACATCAAGTACAGTACACTGTCGTAGTTGATGCATCTTAACTGAACACTGTGATCGGAAATCATCAGTTACACCACTTCAACTGCCAACAACCTGAAGGCGACCGCCATCGATGATCATCTGCCAATTGCCACACGCACCGATCTGCTATTTAAACCCCTCGTAGCTACCTCCTGTTCTCCCCACACACTACACTGCACTACTACACTAGCTGATCATCACTTGCTGCTCACCGCATAGAGCTCAGTGAGGCTCCTAGGTCCTAGCTAGCTAGTGTAGTTAACGTGAACGATGGCTCTGAAGAACAAGCAGGTGGCCCTGGTGGTGGCCTTGGCCGTGGTGGCGGCGCTGGTGGTGGCGTCGTCGGAGGCGGCGATCACCTGCGGTCAGGTGGGGTCCAGCCTCGCCCCGTGCATCCCGTACGCGACGGGCAGGTCGAAGGCGCTGCCGTCGTCGTGCTGCAGCGGCGTGCGCAGCCTGAACGGCGCGGCGCGCACCAGCAGCGACAGGCAGGCGGCGTGCCGGTGCCTCAAGAGCCTGGCCAACACCGTCAAGAGCGTCAACATGGGCCTCGTCGCCGGCATCCCCGGCAAGTGCGGCGTCTCCGTGCCGTTCCCCATCAGCATGTCCACCGACTGCAACAAGTACGCTATTATATCTTCATCTAGTATATATTTTTGCATATCATCGACCGTTCTCACATAACACATGTGTTTCATATTTACTGAACAAATATGTCTGTTGGGTTGGTGCTTGCAGGATCAGCTAGATCAATCAATCCTACAGGATAGTACGTTCTACTGGATGGAGCTACGAAGACCTATAACCACCAGAAAACTGAAATAAAGCTGTGGCAGCACCGTCGTCTCGATCCGTATATAGTAGTACTCCATCTCTGTATCACCTTGTACTCTTTGTTGTTTCGAGTGAAGCTTGTACTCTTGTGCGACCATATATATATGTACGCGTGGTGTGACCTGTTTCTCTATTGCATTAAGCGGTTTTTACCTATACTTATTATTCGGATACTAATCGTACCTCTTGCAACATTTTATTTGTCTGTGTGCACAACAAATTAAGAACCGAATCAACCTTGGGAGTTACTGAACTTATACGGCCTCATTTATCAGGCATCAGTATGGGCCTTACCTCAAACAGGTTGAATTAATGTCACACAGAACATTTGCTCAATATCTATATACTTATAGGGGGTGGAATTGATGGTCATATGAGCTCCAACCTGTTGACACCAAATTTTGGCCTAGGGCCCATTGACAGTGAGTAGCAGGATGCGCGCCGGGTTGAGAAGATTGTGTACGAAGATGGTAGCCCACAGGCGGTCATGAAGACGGAGAAAATCATGAAGACGTGCGTGTGTGGGTTTATGAGTCCTGTTTTAATTCTTTTTCTAGATCTAGAAAACTTGGCCTGATCGTGGGCGAGTCGGACTCTTGCCACGGGTGTATAAATATAAACCCAGGTGCTTGTAATACAAACAACCAATCAATACAATCAACTTTTCGGCGCATCGTCACAATTTCTCGACGAGATCTCCGTCGACATCGGCGTCCATCGGGGCTCCGGTCTCGGCTTGGATTTCGTCAGGTAAGCGCATCGATCTTCGTTATGTCGACTTGTCTATGATTAAGATTGATGTGGCTGTTAGTTATCCGGTAATTTAGATCAATCTAGGGTTTACATCATGCATCGACTACATGGAATTGTTTAAGACCTGGTCCAATTCTTTGTTACGGTTAGTCGACTTGTCCTAGCCGCGACCTTGTTTGCCGATTGCTGATGTCGATTTCCTGTTTGATCTAGTTATTCGAGTCACGGTTAAGGTGCTTAATCGATTAGATCTGCTCTTAGTGATTGGGTAGGCAGTTGACTTGTCCTGTCTGCTTCGCTTAGTTGACGTGTCCTCGGCGAAACAGTTGCTAAGAGTTAAATTTAATTTATTGAGTATCTGGGACTGGTAGTTGCCGATTATACTTGTACCTGTCGATCGTGTAGAACAGTTTGACGTGTCCTGTTCCACTTCACTTAGTTGACGTGTCCTCGGTGAAGCGATTGTCAGAATATGGGTATAATTAGTGACTATTGGCTTAATCGTTCTTTCGGGGTGTTTAGCCGATTGTTTACCACGTTCAGATCTATGCTTGCATGCCTTTATTTATTATTGTTCCTGTTCAAGTATAGGCCTGAACCCCTTTTGTCGATGTCGTTTTGCTTTACCATGATGCTTGCCGATAGATCTTGCCGATGGCATGCTTTGCCGATTGCCGATTCTGATGCATGCTTTGCTTTATTTATCGCGCGAGTATTTATTGTTGCGACATGTCGATTCGTTTCTAGCCGACAGCCGGGTGCTTATTTTATTATCTTTTATTCACTAACATCGGCTGCGGTTACGCATCGGCCTGTCCGGGGCCGATAGTCCGGTAATTTTACACGCTTTTCTTGTCTTTGTCGATTTGCAGGGAAAATCGACTGGCACGCTCTGGAATTCACCGCGTTCCAAGTTTTGGTCCTGAACAGAGTTAAGCAAATCTCTCAGGCCACGTGTGCGAGCGGTAGAACACACATTTTACCGTCAACACACTTTTTGGCACGCCCGGTGGGACCGATCAAGTTTTCAAGAGTCAGATGGCGTTCGTTCAAGCTGTTGCTGATGATGGTACTTTGCTCGTTGATACAAAGGGCCAGAAGATCATGATTCCTGCACCAGTTGTTCGAGATGACAAAGACTCTTCTGAGATAACTGGCAACAATGAGTTGAACGCTTGGGAGAAGATGTCTTTGGATCAGAAGAAGCATTATCAGAGTTATCTGTACGGGTGTCAGATTAAATACTTCGACACAATCAAGATGACTCGTGGCAAGATTACATCAGTGTCAGCTCCACCAACAGTGCTAAGTGCAGAAGAATTGGCTGCATTGAAAGTTGAGAAGTTGCCAGATCGAGCTTTGGTGGAAGAAGTTGTGAATGCTGCAGTTCACAATGCATTCATCAACCATTCAGGGGTACTTGTTAACACTTTGTACAACATGCTCAAGGCACTTGCTGATGGAATGGGCCATCATTTACTATACCAACTACTACGCCAGCACGTCCTGCACATCCTGGTGGTCAACCCGCAGCTCAAGAAGAGACAAGTGCTGCTGGTCAGCAAAGGCAACCATATGGCATGCCACCAGAGCTGTGGTCTCTAAGTGCTCAAGCTTTGGCTGTAGGGACTGCTCGGGTATCGGCGCCAAATCTTATTGATGCGCCGATGTCCACGCAGAAGGAAGCAGGTGGTACGTCTACTGAGCCAAGGATTGGTCAAACTCCTCAGACGAGATATCATTTGGCTCCCAATGTCATTCCTGCACTGTTCAACCAGGAGATACCGCAAGGCTATCATAGAGTGGCAGATTACAGTGAGCACTACAACAGGGAACAACCTGTTCAGACTCAATCACAGTTACAACAGCCAACCCAATTGGCTGGGGGGCAAGGACAGAATACATCAGAAGACATAGTCGCCAGGTTGGCTGAAGTCATGAAGGAGCAGTTTGATCTCAAGCCCAAGGAGCAGAGCTTTATGTATCGACGTCCATATCCAGAGTGGATGGAACAAGTTGCTCTGCCACATCGATACAAGCTGCCAGAATTCTGCAAGTTTTCTGGGCAAGACAATGTGTCTACAGTGGAGCACATTAGCCGATATTTGGCACAGTTGGGAGAGGCATCGGCACAAGATGCATTGAAGGTCCGTTTGTTTCCTCTGTCGTTATCTGGATCGGCATTCTCATGGTTCACCTCCCTCCCTGCGGGATCCGTGCGGAATTGGGCCGATTTGGAAAAGAAATTCCACTCTTATTTCTTCACTGGCATGGCAGAGTTGAGCATATCAGATTTGACGGCTGTTCGTCAGAAGGCTGGGGAGTCAGTTGCCAATTTTGTCCAGAGATTCAGAATCATCCGTGGCAGGTGCTATAACCTGAATCTGACGGATCGGCAAATGGCTGAGATTGCTTACCAGGGTTTGCTGCCTCAGATTAGAGACAAGTTTGCGCCTCAGGAAGTCGATGGCTTAGCGCAGCTCTTTCAGAAGGCATCGATTCATGAAGGGCGTGTCCAGAACACACGTGGCAGACAGTTTCAGGCGGCTTATGCTGATTACTCTTCTGATTCTGATGATGAAGCTGAAGTTGCTCTTGCTGAGTGGACCAGGAATAAGAAGACTGTTCTTTGCCCGTGGGTCAAGCAGAAGGCAGAAGAAAAGAAATATGACTTCGACATCAATAAAGCCGACAAGATATTCGATCTGCTGTTACAAGAGAAGCTTATTCAACTCCCACCTAATCACACATTGCCTTCAGCTGAGGAGTTGAAGAAGATCAAGTGGTGCAAGTGGCATAATACTCCCTCTCATCACACCAATGAGTGCAAGGTGTTTAGACAACAGATCCAATCGGCAATTGAGAGTGATCGCATCAAATTCTCTGGTCAGAAGCCGATGAAGATTGATGGACATCCTTTTCCAGTTAATATGATTGGTGGATCTGCCAGATTGATCGGCAAGTACTCAAGGAAGAGAGAGAGGGAAGACAGGAGGACTAGTGATGATGACTTCGATCCGCACTGGAACTGCCCCTTTTTCCAGTATTGTTGGGAGCAAGGTATGAAGCTGCCACCAATTGAAGGTTGTCCAGGTTGTAGTAGGAGATCTGGAGATTTGTACAGAGAAGTTGGTACTTCAAGCCGGGTTCCTATAAGGAGACAGCATGATCGCTTTGAAGGGAGGCTGACACCAAGGGTTTCTGTACAAGAAAGGCTTGGACCTGTTAATCAAGTTGAAGATTATGAAGAAGATTATCAGGGTGAGTTCACAGAAGAAGGCCAATGGTGTCCGAGTGGTATTTTCACCAAGACTCAGAAGAGAAGAGTACAGAGGGCACGTTGCCGGGAGCTGAACAGGGAAGTGAACCAGAAGGATGATCATGACAAGGGGCCCAAGTCAAAAAAGGTATGGAGACCAAAAGTCAAATCTCAAGTACATGAAGTTGAAGCTCCTGTCAATATGGTATTTATGCTGCCGCGAGAATTTAGTTCTTTGGATATTAATGAATCGGAAGAAGAAGCTTCTGCCGAATTGTTATTGGGTCCACAGCAAGCAGTGTTCGAGAAGCCGTCTGGTGTTGATCATCTCCATCTGAGGGCCTTGTACCTTAATGGTTTCGTCAATGGCAATCCAATGAGCAAGATGATGGTCGATGGTGGTGCTGCTGTCAATGTTTTGCCGATGGTGACATACAAGAAGATCGGTAAACTGCCTGAAGAGCTGACCAAGACCAACATGACATTGAGGGATTACGGAGGCAGGAGCTCTGAGGTTAAAGGAGTCACAAATGTCGAAGTTACTGTTGGAAGCAAGACCTTGCCGACAACGTTTTTCGTGATTGAAGGCAAGGGATCATACGCCGTACTGCTGGGTAGGGATTGGATTCATGCTAATTGCTGTATCCCGTCCACGATGCATCAGCTCCTTATCCAGTGGATCGGCGACGAGGTGGAAACTATTCAGGCTGATAGATCGGTGAGTGCGGCAACTACAGACTTCTTGCCGACAATGGTTGAAAGCTTGCCGTGCATATCAGGGACTTACTGGGAAGGTGAAGCATTGGATATTACCGATGAGGGTGTTTGCATCTCAGAAGGATCGGCAACACCACGGTTGTTATAGCAATTACCGGACCTGGACACCGATCGGCCGATGGAAGCTGAGAAAGAAACAATCGACAATCAGCTGATCGATGAAAGAGAAGAAGGAAAGCTTGGTCATGGTTTCGTATCAGCCGATGAGTTAGAAGAAGTTGACATTGGAAATGGTGACAAGCCTCGGCCGACGTTTATTAGTAAGAAGATTTGTAAAGAGTTTGGAGAGAAGTTGATAGCATTATTGAAGGAATATAAAGATTGTTTTGCTTGGGATTATTCCGAGATGCCTGGTCTCAGTCGAGATATTGTTGAACACCGATTGCCTATTAAGCCTGGGTATCGGCCGTTTAAACAATATAATCGGAGGATTGATCCAAAGATTTATGATGCTGTCAAGGAAGAAATTACAAAGTTATATGATGCCAAGTTTATCCGACCATGCCGATATGCAGAATGGGTGTCCAGTATTGTCCCAGTGATCAAGAAAAACGGGAAGATGCGGGTGTGCATTGATTTCAGAGATTTGAACAAGGCTACACCCAAAGATGAGTACCCGATGCCGATAGCAGATGTACTGATCGATGCTGCTGCTGGACACAAGATTTTGAGCTTCATGGATGGAAATGCAGGATATAATCAGATTTTTATGGCTGAAGAAGATATTATGAAGACTGCATTCAGGTGTCCAGGAGCTTTGGGATTGTTTGAATGGGTTGTGATGACCTTTGGGTTGAAAAATGCTGGTGCTACATATCAAAGAGCAATGAATTTCATCTATCATGATCTGATTGGCCGATTAGTGGAGATTTATATTGATGATGTGATGGTAAAGTCTAAAATAGTTGAAGGTCATATTGCCGATTTGCGGCAGGTGCTGGAGAGGACCAGAAAGTATGGCTTGAAGATGAATCCGCATAAGTGTGCTTTTGGTGTTTCGGCAGGACAATTTCTGGGCTTTATTGTTCATGAAAGAGGAATTGAAATTGGTCCCAAGAGCATGGAGTCGATCAAGAAAATTCAACCTCCTACCAGTAAAAAAGAATTGCAGTCTCTGATTGGCAAAATCAATTTTGTGAGAAGATTTATTTCTAATCTTTCTGGGAAGATTGATGCTTTTACTCCATTGTTGAAGTTAAAAGCAGATCAAGAGTTTCGATGGGAAGCCCAACATCATAAGGCGCTTGATGATGTCAAGGAATATTTAATCTCACCACCTGTGTTGATGCCACCTAAGCCAGGTATTCCTTTCAAGTTATATTTGTCTGCCGACGATAAGTGTATTGGTTCGGCATTGACACAAGTACAAGATGGCGATGAGAGGATTATCTTTTATCTCAGTCGAAGATTGGTGGATGCAGAGACAAGATATTCTGAGATTGAAAGGTTATGTTTATGCCTTTATTTCTCTTGCACAAAATTGAGACATTATTTGTTATCCGAAGAATGCACTATTGTTTGCCGATCCGATGTAGTCAAATATATTTTGTTCGCTCCAGTATTAAAAGGTAGGCTTGGGAAGTGGATGTTAGCAATTGCGGAATTTGATCTTAAATATGAGTCTGCTAAAGCTGTGAAGGCCCAGGTATTTGCTGATTTGATAGTTCAGCATGGGGGGCATGATGAAAGTGTGGTGGAGCCAGTTCTATGGCGCTTATTGTTTGACGGGTCGATTTGCAAAAATGGATGTGGTATCGGCATTGTCATTGTCACACCAAAAGGGTCCAGGTTTGAATTTTCATTCACAGTAGAAGCTCATACTAATAATCAAGTGGAATATGAGGCTGTGTTGAAAGGACTGCAACTGTTGAAGGAAGCCAATGCCGATTTTGTTGAAGTCGTTGGGGATTCTTTGCTGATTGTGGGGCAATTGAATGGTGAATATGAATGCAAAGATGAAGTGCTTCGGGATTATTATCAGAAGTGTCAAGATCTAATGAAGAACTTCAAGCATATCACATTCAGTCATATTCCTCGACAAATGAATTCTGAAGCTAATGACTTGGCTCAGCATGCATCTGGGTATCGGCTTATTATAGGTTCTGTCGATAATGAAGCCGATGTCGATCTGCAAGATTGGAGGGTTGAGATAGTAAATTATTTGAAGGATCCAACCCAGAAAACGTCCAGAGAGTTACGGTACAAGGCAATAAAATATGTGTTAGTTGATAATCAGCTTTATTATAGGACGTTGGAAGGGATTCTGTTGAAGTGTCTGAATGCCGATGAAGCCAAGAAGATGCTGATGGAGGTTCATGATGGGATTTGTGGGACTCATCAGTCAGCATACAAGATGAAATGGTTGATCAGAAGAGGTGGATATTTCTGGCCTACCATGCTCGAGGATTGTTTTGAATATTATAAGGGCTGTTAGGATTGTCAGAGGTATGGATCGATTCAAAGAGCTCCAGCATCGGCAATGAATCCTATTGTCAAGCCGTGGCCGTTCAGAGGATGGGGAATCAACATGATTGGTGAGATTAATCCTTCTTCCAGTAAGGGGCATAAATATATACTGGCGGCTACAGATTATTTCACCAAGTGGGTTGAAGCAGCACCTTACAGAAGTGTGGCTTCGAGGGATGTGATTGCTTTTGTTAAAGAGCACATAATCTACAGATTTGGTATCCCTCAGACTATCACTATAGATCAAGGTTCTATTTTTATTTCTGAAAAATTCAGAGATTTTGCCAATGATATGGGTATTAAATTATTAAATTCATCACCATATTATGCCCAAGCAAATGGTCAGGCTGAAGCTTCAAATAAATCCTTGATCAAGTTGATTAAGCGCAAGATTAGTGATCAACCGAGAAGGTGGCATACTTCATTGGCCGATTCATTATGGGCATATCGGATGTCTCGTCATGGGTCAGTACAAATAACACCATATCAGTTGGTGTATGGGCATGAAGCTGTTTTGCCATGGGAAGTTACTGTCGGGTCAAGAAGAGTCGATTTGCAAAATCAATTGACAGCAGAGCAGTACCATGATCTCATGATGGATGAATTAGAAGATGTCAATCAGCAGCGGTTGATTGCGTTGAAGAAAATTCAAGATAATAAAGCACGGGTGGCTCGGTATTATAATAAGAAGGTGGTGACTAAGCAATTTGATGAGGGAGATCTCGTTTGGAAAGTCAAGTTGCCGATTGGTGTGCGAGATAATCGTTTTGGCAAGTGGTCACCTAATTGGGAAGGTCCTTATATAATTAGCCGATGCGTGCCCGGTAATGCTTACATCTTGAAGGAATTGGATGGAGAAGAATTTAGCCGAGCGCTTAATGGAAAATAGTTAAAGAAATATTATCCCAGCATTTGGGTGGGCTCTTAAAAGTGTTCGGTTAAATTTTCAGTTAAGCCGATGTTGAGAGCGTCGCCTTTGAGATGGCCGATGTCGATGGTATCGCCCTTAGGAAAATATATGCAGAAAAAACAAAGGAAGACAATGAAGTTCTTATAGTTTACAAGCTATTACATCATACATGGGAATACAAAATTCTTGCGCCAAGAATACACACTGCGGGCTCTGCCAACTATAGTAGGAGATGGAAGATTCTCCCTTTACCGAATGTTGGAGTATCCGCCGGGTGTTGGCGCAGGGTAGGATGGGTCAATGCTCACGGCATCAGGAGAGGAGCAAATTCATGGACCCCATCACGTCGAAGAAGATGTTATCCCTGAGAAGGAACCTTGTCTGACGAAGAACATGTGTTCTTCCTCGTAGTCTGAAGAGGAGCCGCCGTTCTTGGGATCTAGCTCAAGAGGGATAGCGTCGGTTGGAAGAGATTGGAAGAGATATGGAAGGAAGGCTGAAGGTCAGAGTAAAGATGTGAGAAAACAAGAAAGGTTTGTGATGGCTATCTTGCATATTAGGATGCATTGGTCAGGCTTTGTGAAAGGGATTTTTCTTGCTGGCCATTGTGTTGATGATTCTGGTGAAGGGAGCCAGTCCTTTTATAGGCCAAGATGCGGAAGGAGATAAGATCATGGAATAGTGAAAGACCTATTGCAAATTAAAGCAATTGGTACGAATTGTCTGCCGGAGAGGTGCACGCCATGTGAAGACAAAGGTACAGTTCATTATGTCAGATGCACAGTTTTCACGTGAAGAGTCATCTAGAAGTTTGCAGGCGTGAATAATGAAAAGCAATCCGGCGCATGGAAATTCCATACCCCGGCTTGGGGGGGCATGTGTTGACACCAAATTTTGGCCTAGGGCCCATTGACAGTGAGTAGCAGGATGCGCGCCGGGTTGAGAAGATTGTGTACGAAGATTGTAGCCCACAGGCGGTCATGAAGACGGAGAAAATCATGAAGACGTGCGTGTGTGGGTTTATGAGTCCTGTTTTAATTTTTTTTCTAGATTTAGAAAACTTGGCCTGATCGTGGGCGAGTCGGACTCTTGCCTCGGGTGTATAAATATAAACCCAGGTGCTTGTAATACAAACAACCAATCAATACAATCAACTTTTCGGCGCATCGCCACAATTTCTCGACGAGATCTCCGTCGACATCGGCGTCCATCGGGGCTCCGGTCTCGGCTTGGATTTCGTCAGGTAAGCGCATCGATCTTCGTTATGTCGACTTGTCTATGATTAAGATTGATGTGGCTGCTAGTTATCCGGTAATTTAGATCAATCTAGGGTTTACATCATGCATCGACTACATGGAATTGTTTAAGACCTGGTCCAATTCTTTGTTACGGTTAGTCGACTTGTCCTAGCCGCGACCTTGTTTGCCGATTGCTGATGTCGATTTCCTGTTTGATCTAGTTATTCGAGTCACGGTTAAGGTGCTTAATCGATTAGATCTGCTCTTAGTGATTGGGTAGGCAGTTTGACTTGTCCTGTCTGCTTCGCTTAGTTGACGTGTCCTCGGCGAAACAGTTGCTAAGAGTTAAATTTAATTTATTGAGTATCTGGGACTGGTAGTTGCCGATTATACTTGTACCTGTCGATCGTGTAGAACAGTTTGACGTGTCCTGTTCTACTTCACTTAGTTGACGTGTCCTCGGTGAAGCGATCTTCAGAATATGTGTATAATTAGTGACTATTGGTTTAATCGTTCTTTCGGGGTGTTTAGCCGATTGTTTACCACGTTCAGATCTATGCTTGCATGCCTTTATTTATTATTGTTCCTGTTCAAGTATAGGCCTGAACCCCTTTTGTCGATGTTGTTTTGCTTTACCATGATGCTTGCCGATAGATCTTGCCGATGGCATGCTTTGCCGATTGCCGATTCTGATGCATGCTTTGCTTTATTTATCGCGCGAGTATTTATTGTTGCGACATGTCGATTCGTTTCTAGCCGACAGCCGGGTGCTTATTTTATTATCTTTTATTCACTAACATCGGCTGCGGTTACGCATCGGCCTGTCCGGGGCCGATAGTCCGGGAATTTTACACGCTTTTCTTGTCTTTGTCGATTTGCAGGGAAAATCGACTGGCACGCTCCGGAATTCACCGCGTTCCAAGTTTTGGTCATGAACAGAGTTAAGCAAATCTCTCAGGCCACGTGTGCGAGCGGTAGAACACACATTTTACCGTCAACACAACCCCACCTAGCCAATCACATGTGAACATATCACCCTCAAATAGCATTTTCACATTGAGCTCCTAATTGAAGATTGTTTGATCGCTGATCATTCATTGGATAGACCGAAAGTGAATATCACACAAAAGTAAACTCATGACGAAACATTAGCAAATTGCAAAGCAACAAAAAAAGAATTAAACTTAGATGAAACTTTAATTAGACCGCCAACTTCTTAAGAGACGACACTACATATTTGATATGAAGTAGAAAATATCACATGTCGTACTTTATGTCCCTACTATTTCAAAAATGTTTTTTCATTAGTTTATATTTCAACATATTTACATTGTTCATTACTGGTATTTGTCTAAACGAGCGCAGCAGGGCGCGCTATACTTCCTAGTATATACATACTCCACCAACTTTTGATAGTCTACAAATAATTGAAGCCACTTGGAAGTCACTGGATTGACACTATAAGTACCCACAACAGTCATGCCACCACATATTTCTGTGAACTATGTATTGGTGAATATGCCACCGTTTTGAAGATTGAAGGCGCTAACCTCTGCATACTCTGGACATGGGTGGCCAACTTCGCAGCTCAACGAGAACCACCCAACGAGTCTAAGCTCCTCAGGTTCACGTTCACCGCCTAGAAAAACATGCTGCCATTCCTGAAATTCGTTGAACATTGCAGCATTAGCACTTGTCTCTTTCCTCTTTCTGGACAGTTCTCACATGTCCCCTTTCCTTTTCTTCTTCTTGCTCATGCCCTCCATCTTTCCCGTGCCACTATCATCCCTAGTCATCAAAACTTCACCATAAGCCGCATAAGGTACTTGTACTGCATTGATCTTCCTCCTCTGTTCTAGACACAATTAACAGAGCCACAATAATGTTCCCAATTTTGATTGGTTACTTGCTCTAAGTTACACTCGTGACCAAGTGCTCATATATAGAACGGTGGCAATGATTGAGCACAAAAGGATTAGAGAAGTCTGTATCTGTCCAAAATATGAGAGAATTTCTTGCAAGCCACTAAAAAGTTCAGAATCCCTGATTCGCCATGAGAAAACATGTGATCGCTTTGGCACCACCAGAACGAAATTTTCAACCCTTATGTGCCATTGCCGTCACCAGCGATAGCTTATTGATTGAGTTGCAAACAAAAGTTGCTAAGCATCAAATGCGTTGTTGCAACTTGGAACACGGTGCATCAGGTGTAGTGATAAAGACAGACGATAGCAGGAGCAGGAAAGTGGTCACAACTGCTTCCATATTTTTCTTGGATGTTTGAGGTAATAAAAAGAAAATTGTTTTTAGTTTCTCATTTTGAAATCTATTATGTATGTGTTTGAATTGTTGACCATATATGTTATAGGTTTTCCCTGTAAACTGATCTAATATTTCCATTTCATCTTCTATCTGTAGGGAAATTTGAACTTCTAATTACAGTAGGTGCGATCCTGATTATAGTGCATATATCTTTACTCCTTATTATTTTCCTTCCGAGTCCACTCCCATGCGTCGTGCGTCTCCTACTCTCAAAAATTTCGGCGCCGACAGGTGGGGCCCACCTCAAACACGCGACGCCCCCCACCCCGATGGAAAAGAAAAAAAAACGCATCGGCTCCCTCGCTCGCTCGCTCGACGGCGACGTGTCGCTCGACGGCGCCATGGCTGCTCGCGCCGCCGTCCCTCCTCGCTGTGCCCGTCCCACTCCTCCACCTGCCCTCTCGCTAACGCTCAGATTGCTCCCCAGCCGCCGCGGCCACCCTAGGGTTAGGGTTCGCGTCGCGCGGCCGCGCATGTCGCCGGGCGCAATGCGGAGGGCACATGCGGCAGGAGAAATAAGAGAAGCGGTTGCTTCAGGGGCTGCGTGGGTGGAGATGAGGGACGGGTTGAAGGAGAGGTTGGCGTTGGGGAGAGCGCCAAGAAAGGGGAGCGGGAGGACGAGGAGGAGGCGTGGGCCAACGTGGAGGAGAAGAACGCGAGGCGCGGGGACGAGTCCGGCCAGTGGTGCCCGACGTGGAAGGCGACGGTGAAGGCGAGCACGGTGGCGCGGAGGAGGTGCGGGCCAGCATGGCGGCTGGCCTGTAAGGTCCGCTTCTATCTAATCTGATTGCTTCTGAATTCTGATAGCTGGAGTCCTATACTACTGTACTTGTGATTTCGGTGTGAGAGCCGTGTGAAGCGAACTATGCTTTTTTTTTTACCACTGAACTTCTGCTATGCCTGATCGTGATGTCCCATCCCAGTGATGGTGATCTTTCCAGTTGGATTACATGTCAGTGATCGTTATCGTCTGACTGTTCTAATGGAGAAAGATGACGAGACTATGAGAGGGATGTATCATCCATTGACTAATTTTATTTGAATCCTTTAGCTAGGAAACCAGAACTTCATATTGAACATATAATTGGTGTCCTTTCCAGTTCATGATGGAGCTGCAGGGGTTCAAGACGGTGGATGGTGAGGATCCGCCAAGAATCCTCCACTTCAATCCCCGCCTCCATGGCGACTGGAGCGTCAAGCCGGTGATCGAACAGAATACCTGCTACCGTATGCAGTGGGGCACTTCACTCTCCGCTGCGAGGGCTGGTATTCAAGCATAGCCCAGCTCGGACCCTTCATGCAATCTGCGGTAGGCTGTTGAATCAAGGTGAGAGATAATTATTATTTGTCTTGCTCAAATTCAGTAGTTCATTGGTTCTGTTTCTTTATATAAGGTCTGTCTTTGTAATAATAATAATAAAAAAGCAGTCGCTGGTTCATGCTCTTGCGACCCTGATGTGCAGAAATAATGAAAATATCAAGCATATGCATGCTTTCACACCTGTTGGGGATAGCCATATATGTACCATATGCTAGGACCCCATTTTATGTATAAAAGAGGCCATTATGTAGGTCCGGGGCCCATTTGTAAGGTTTAAAGACTTCTTTGTAGTATCTAGAGACCTATTTGTAAAGTCTGAGGACTTATCTGTAATATTTATCCCCACCAATGGAATAAATGAGAAGAGGCATCCCACCTCCCCCCTATAAATAGAGCCCAAGGGCTTGGGGGAGGGGACTCTTGGCCATTGCCTCACTTGCTCTTCCCTCTCTACATATTCCCTCTCTCTATGTTCGGAGGTGCAAACCCCAACATTGGCGCCCACCGTGCTCGGCACGAAATTTTTTCTTTTTGAGAGAGCGGAGTGGCAGAGAAGAATCAGGTTGCTTCGGCATTGGCATCGCCCCACCAAAGCCGTCGCATTTTACCAAGGCTCGCTGTCATTTTCGGCATCGATTTCTTGGCTGCAGCCATTTTTCTGGCTTGGGATCGCCGCCATTTTCGGCATCGATTTCTTGTCTGCCACTATTTTTCTGGCTTAGGCTCGCCGCCATTTTCGGCATCGATTTCTTGTCTGCCGCCATTTTTCTGGCTTAGGCTCGCCGTCATTTTCGGCATCGATTTCTTGCTGCCGCCATTTTTCTGGCTTAGGCTCGCTGTCATTTTCGGCATCGATTTCTTGGCTGCCGCCATTTTTCTGGCTTAGGATCGCCGCCATTTACGGCATCGATTTCTTGTCTGCCGCCATTTTTCTGGCTTAGGCTCGCCGCCATTTTCGGCATCGATTTCTTGTCTGCCGCCATTTTTCTGGCTTAGGCTCGCCGCTATTTTCGGCATCGATTTCTCGTCTGCCGCCATTTTTCTGGCTTAGGCTCGCCGTCATTTTCGGCATCGATTTCTTGGCTGCCGCCATTTTTCTGGCTTAGGCTCGCCGCCATTTTCGGCATCGATTTCTTGCTGCCGCTATTTTTCTGGCTTAGGCTCGCCGCCATTTTCGGCATGGATTTCTTGTCTGCCGCCATTTTTCTGGCTTAGGCTTGCCGTCATTTTTTCGGCATCTATTTTTGTCTGCCGCCATTTTTCTGGCTTAGACTCGTCGTCATTTTCAGCATCGATTTCTTGCTCCTGCCATTTCTCTGGCTTAGGCTTGCCGTCATTTTTTCGGCATCTATTTTTGTCTGTCGCCATTTTTTGGCCTAGGCTTGCCGTCATTTCTGGCATCAATTTTTGCCTGTCGCATTTTACCAAAGCCGTCGCATTTTATTAAAGCCGCCGCATTTTACCAAGGCCGCCGCATTTTATGAGAGACTTCAGCACATTTCACTGCTTGTTACCACCTTTGGCGAGGGGCTCGCCACCAACTTCGCATTTTATCAAGTCCAAGCTGCCGCTATTGGCCTCATGCTCACCGAAGAGGGTGTCCAAAGTGACAAGAGTTTTTCCGTCTCGGCCCCTGCCGCTTATTATGATGCTAGTGTGAGAGAAAAGCGACAGCACCCAGGCCTAAGGAGCACGAAGAATGCCGACACCCTTCAAGAATGGCGAAGGTCAAAATTACAGGAACATGCTCCATCTTGTATTAGATGATCTCAAGTGGTCATATATTTTATAAGGGCAACATTTTTGAAGAATCGGTATTAACTGGAAGGGCTCCACTTCTCCATTTTCTATCTCTAGTAATCTACGGAGAGGAGATTCTTGGTTTATGATCCGACAATGGCTATTACCTGCTTTTTCTCTACTAACTCTAAAAGTAGAAGAAGACTATCGACTTATTGGTTTTCAATGAAAGTTATCATTGTATTGATTCTCGATGAAGCTTTTCATCTCATTGGTATTCACCCAAGGTCATTCAGCTCATTGATCACGACATGGTCACACCTTCTCGGTTTTTCATATCCATTTGACCTCTGCAAATGGCGAAGGTCTATGAATATCTCAGCAAAAGCATTGGCTTCGTGCAAGAGAAGGCCGGCACAGTTGTCTCAGTTACAAGGTCCCAAGAAAGAATTTTCCTTTGGAGCACATACACTGTGGTAGTTCTGGACTTCGGCTTTTGCTAGCTGCGTCGGCTTTATTGTTTAACTTATTCCATCTGCAGAAACAGTTAACAAACAAAGTGCCGGGTATCTCACCATGGGTAAAAAGCCTTACCATTCTCTTTTTCCTTAGTCTTCAGCTACTACTGTTTATTTTTCTCGAATCATGGACATAGACCCCAAAACTGTTCGTCTTTCCATTCATATTGCACACCTTTAAGGTTTTGGTTGCTCTTTTATATTCATCACCTCCCTTGAATCAGTTTATCTCCCTAATTTCTAATTATTTTGAGATACAAGAGAAAGCTGCCGCCTTTCCTTTTGCCATAACGCACCAAGTGAAGTCACGGTCCTCTTCTTCCGGCAATACATTGCTCAGTTTAGCTCGTCTCCTGGTATCTTTGCAATAAAAAATGATTTCTTCTAATCACTTTTCTTCTAATGACGAAGGTGATGGATGTCCATGCATGCACCGCGTATGTGCGAGACAATCGCATCGGTTTTGCTAGTTGCTTTTCGGCATTATTGTTGAATACTTTTATCTCCGAAACTGGTCCACTAACAAAGAAGTCCGGTGTGCCGCATTTTCTTTGGCCTTTGTTTGCTTCGCTGCCGCAGTTACGGGGTGCCGCATTTTCTTTGGCTACTGATTGCTTCGCTGCCGCATTTACGGCGTGCCGTTTTATTCTCTATCGACTCCATTTAGCAAAGGCCGTCCCTGCCAAGGTTTTTTCCCTGAACAGCGTTATAGGCCTCGGCATTTCTCGCCTCCTTGAAAAAAAAAATGTGTAAGGCCAAGTCTACATGCAAGTCCCTTTCGCATTTTGCATACCAGTTCATCAAAAGCGGCAAGGCTTGGCCCCATGCATAAGCACTCCGCATTTTTTAGTGTACCACACCGAAGGACCTCGGTTTCCGAAGCTTTTCATCATGTCACTTTCTCCAACAGAGGCCAGCTACAATCTGCTTCGGCTTTTTCACTGGAAGCTTTTTATCTTCGGAGTTAGTCCATAAGCAAAGGGCCTGGGTATCTCACCTCGGACATAATACATCACTTTTATCCGCATCGTCTTCAACTACTAATGTTTATCTTTCCTTTGTCATGGGTTTAGACCCCAAGACTTTCGTCTTTTCATTCATACTGTCTACCTTTAAGGTTTCATTCAACCCTCTAATCATGTCACCTTCATATTAATGAATTTATTTTTTGCAAGAACAAAAAGATCTTTTGACAGGTTTTGGTTGCTCATTTCTACCCCTCTGCTGAACTAGTATATCTCCGGGACATCTAATCATTCTATTCTTATGATGGTTTCTATCCAATATATGTCGGATTGGCTCAAGGCACCTTCACTTGTATATAAAAAAGGGAGAAGCAAAAGCCTCGGCATTTCATGGTTAGCGTTGGGATTATTCTATTTATTCTCTGTCATGATCTCTTATGGGAGCGAAGTGGCTAGTTATCTGGTTGGGAAATCAAGGTCATCTCAGCAATTTTATTAGCGAAGTCCAAACACTAATAGCGAAAGACACTCTTTTGTGGGTGTGCTATTTCTCATACAGATAAACATAAAGCGAAGGCCATGTTTATCTCCATTAGATAATATTATATTACTCAGTCAGGCTACCTTCAATCTGCCCTTGCGACTGTTGCTTCTCTAAATGCGAAGGTCAAGTGTGCGCACACCTTCGCCTTTTGGCTTTCTTGTGCCCTTGTACATTTTGGCTTTGCCCAGTATTTTGCATGTCTCTTTGCAGACAAAAGCTATTTGTCATTTTACCTTCGTCATTCCTCTCTGCTGTTGCAAAACTAAAGGTAACATCAACATGCCTGTTTCGTCATACTAGTTCTTCTCTAGAACAGAGCGAAGCTAGCTTTCACCCATAAAGAACTTCAGAAAAAATATAATTGTTTAACGTTCGCATTATTAAAGCTAGCGCCTACCCTGGTGTATCTTGCCAAGTTTGGAACCGAAGATTAGCGGAGCTAACTGCTATTAGCTTCGCATTTTTTGTGAATAGCGAAGCTCTTTCAAAAGCTGCCGCTATTTATTTGTTCTTTCTTTTAACCTACCAGGTGATAACATAAAGACAATACTTCGTTATCTTCGCTGCATGCACACTATTGTGCGTTATACAGTAAATCTATAGTGAGACCTTATTCCTCAAGGATATGTTTGCATCGCATATGCTAGCCTATGGGTTTGTTTTTCACTGCATAAACTATTTGTCACATATGTACGCTTATCTTGATCACAATTAATATCTCATGACACAACCCGTCACCTTCGCATAAAAGGAAAACATCAGCATTTGCTGAGAGATCTTGGTGCAACTAAGGTTGCTCTCTCCTAAGTAAAAACGAAGAGACTTCTGTTTTCTAGCACAAACACTATTTGTCTAAGACACTCATATTTTCTTACATGCAGGATACTCAACACTGTAAGTATCTCCTCCCTCCCTTTAAGCTAACCCTTTTTATCCAAGACTTCCGCCTTTTGAGCACAGGCATGTCGGGTTTCTACCCTCTATCTCAAAGTCAAGAATTGGTGCACAAGATATTAGATCTCTTCAAATACTTCTTCATTGTATTGGAACGTTCTCAAATAATGAATGGATTGGTTCCTGGCCCTCATCACCTATCTTAGCTTTATTAGCGAAGGCCACTTTTTACGGACATGCGTTGAAGCTAGTAATCATAGAAACAGCCACATGTTGATACTGGACAGATACAAAGGAAATGTCGGCAGCTATGCTTTCTCCAATTATATCATGGATGATCTCAAGTGATCAAGAATTTTCAAGGAAATGTCGGCAGCTATGCTTTCTCCAATTATATCACCGATGATCTTAAGTGAAGATCGAGACTTTACAAGGAAATGTCGGCAGCTATGTTTTCTCCATTTCTTATCATTGATGAACTCAAGTGCGGATCAAGATTTTCTAAAGAAATGTCGATGCCTATGCCTTCTTCATTCTATATCATTGATGATCTCTGGGAAACCCCAAAATCAACGGGTGAGATGGTTAACAGACTGAAACCTTTGTAACCCAAGCAATGCAATAATGCTACTCCCCCCACAAAAAGAAAGTCTCTCGTCTTTCTGACTGTCGATGCGACCTTTGGAGAAAACGTCGCCACATCGACACTGGGTTCAAACCCAAGGGCCAAAGCCACTCAAAGGGAGCAAAATTTTTTGCACCCTTCTCCCAGGCTTCTTTCTCTCATCAAGCACTTAGAGAAATCAAGCCCCAAGGGGCTCAACACTCACTCTTTCTCACTAAACAGAGAAAAGAGCGATTTATCAAATGCCCAAGGGCTTATCGTCCCCTTTTTTCACAAAGGAAAAAGGTCGACCCATGTTTAACCCCCAAGGGGGCCTAGTGTCGATTTTCGAAAGGAAAAATTGACCAACAAAATCACAGCCCCAAGGGGCTCAGTGCCGCCATTTCTCAAAAAAGCAACAAATTTACTTTTTTCCAAAACCTTGGAATTCCACTTTTCTAACCCTCGTTCCTTTTTGGCGAGTTTCTTCTCCTAAAAGCAATTCAACGAATTCACACCTTCAGATACAAGGTGCACTTTTGCTTATTTTTTCAGGCCTTTCAGTATCAGGTTTGGCTTCATAAAATATTGCCTTCGCCATTTTCTCGGCTCAAAGGCCTTGCCGTCATTTCTGGCATCGATTGTTTCCCGTCACCATTTTTTGGCTCAACGGGCTTGCCGTCATTTCCGGCATCCATTTTTTGCCTTCGCCATTTTCTTGGCTCAAAGGGCGTGCCGTCATTTTCGGCTTCCATTTTTTGCCTTCGCCATTTTCAAGGCTCAATGGGCTTGCCGTCATTTCCGGCATCAATTTTTCCCGTCGCCATTTTTCGGCTCAACAGGCGTGCCGTCATTTTCGGCATCGACTTTCCGCTGTCGCCATTTTTTGGCTCAACGGGCTTGCCGACATTTCCGGCATCAATTTTTTGCCTACGCCATTTTCAAGGCTTAAAGGGCGTGCCGTCATTTTCGGCTTCTATTTTTTGCCTTCGCCATTTTCAAGGCTTAAAGGGCGTGCCGTCATTTTCGGCTTCCATTTTTCGCCTTCACCATTTTTTTTCGGCTCAAGGGGCTCGTCAAAATCTCCGGCTTTGATTATTTGCCGCCGTCATTTTTTGCCGTCGCCATTTTTTCGGCTCGAGATCTTCGCTGTCAAATTCAGCACTGAATTTGCCATCGGTTCTTCGGCTCAAGGGCTTCGCTGTTAAAGTCAGCACTGAATTCGCCTCCGCCAATTTTCCGGCTCAAGGGGCTCGCCAAAATCTTCGGCTCCGATTTTTGCTTCCGCTATTTCTTCGGCTCGTCGTCATTTTTAACATCGACTTTTTGCCTTCTCCATTTTGCAATATCAAGCAGCTTGGGACCCTCCTCTCACGAACACCAGCCAAGAGGGGCTAGGGGTGGTACCGGAGAATCAAATCACCCAAAAATGGCAGAGTCTTGCCTGATGCACGTGATAGAAGACTTCGAGGCATGGCGTCCACCTTTGTCCACAACTACTTCAACTACTTCGTCTACATCAACACTTGCATCAAGTTTGCCAAGTAAAGATTTCTTATGAAGCTATTGGCGCGAGGAAGGTCGTCATAAAAGCCGAAGCTCTCATCGCGTGAAGCTACAAAATGCAGAAGTCTAGAGTCAACACATGTATAAACCCAAGTGTGTGCGTGCTCTTTTCTCCATACCCTTTTTTCCCACCGGGTTTTTGGGATGGAGTTTTTAGTGAGGCGCACATGGGTTGGTTGCTAAGGACAATCCTTAGAACCAAAGACTAAGTTGTAATTGGCCTCTTTGAATAGAATCAGCTATTAGGTTTTGTTGTGCCAGCCAAGACCAAATAGCTGAGGGGCTACTGTTGGGGATAGCCATATATGTACCATATGCTAGGACCCCATTTTATGTATAAAAGAGGCCATTATGTAGGTCCGGGGCCCATTTGTAAGGTCTAAGGACTTCTTTGTAGTATCTAGGGACCTATTTGTAAAGTCTGAGGACTTATCTGTAATATTTATCCCCACCAATGGAATAAATGAGAAGAGGCATCCCACCTCCCCCCTATAAATAGAGCCCAAGGGCTTGGGGGAGGGGACTCTTGGCCATTGCCTCACTTGCTCTTCCCTCTCTACATATTCCCTCTCTCTATGTTCGGAGGTGCAAACCCCAACAACACCTTGGAGTCAGAGGGAATGAGAGGCTGCCAATTTCAACTCTAAATCATATGCAGCCATAGCCCCGGGTGCCTAACTTTTGTGGAGATGGCTTTGGACCATGGAATGAGACGCATCATTAGGTATTTGTAATGGCTATATAATTATTATGCCATTTTCAGTTCATCCATTTACTTGCTAGCGCTGCATTGTGCCATTGTATACCATCAGTTCTATGGGCAAATATGGGATACTACGTATGGGGATATATGAAACTGAATCTGAATCACGGTTTGCCTGTAGAACGACACCCTGGAGACAACCAGACGCCATTCAGGTGATCCTTTCTAATTCTAGCAGGTTTACAAGTGCTCCCTGTACATTGTGCTCTGGTAAACATGGGGAGAACAAATGCAGTTTGCCGTGCTTGACGATGGTTCTCTAAACAACGACGCTACTGTAATAAAATGGTTCTCTGAAAACTGCCAGGTTTCAGGGATGGAAGAATAGTTGTGTGCTGATTGCTCTATTAGCAATACAACACAGATATCTAGAACAGTTGTCTACACAGAGTACATGTTCAGATCAGTTCATATTACTCAAAGTATAGATATTACTTTAAGCAGCAGTTCATTCTTTGCTAGGAGTTAACTGCATACTGCATGAAGGTTCATGTAGACATAGGAAGTGATCAAGTGATGGCTTGTATTAGTATTTCCAAGCTCTCACAATTGATTATTGTTTAAGCACTGATAAGATCATGTTATGATGCCTGACGATGCTTGCATATATACATGGCATATTAAATAGGCAACGTATCCTATGAGAACCAGGTTCGTGTGAGAACTATGAGAACTCCAATCTGAGCCACATGATATTGATCTAATGGGGCACATGAATTCACGTGGGAGGGGGATTGCAAATCACCGCCCACTTAATCATACTTTTGCAAATTCCCCCTCCCACCTCTCCCTATGCGCTCCCTTTGGATCAAGATCTTGTGGTCCAGATTGGAGTTCTCATAGTTCTCACACGAACCTGGTTCTCATAGGATACGTTGCCTATTAAATATGTCAATTGCCAAAATCTGAACTTGTGATGCCTTAAAATGTTGATACCGACAGGGTGCTACTAATTTTCATGAGAGAAGATTGATATCCTCTTCGCCTTAAACCTCAACTTCTACTCTTTTTTGTATCTGAGACGAAGTACAGTATTTAGAACTGCATGGGTGTCTGACAAGTGATAGAGGTTTTGTAATATATTATTCTGATTCAAGCTGCAATGCTGTACTGAATTAAAGAGGTATTTACTGAATAAGATTACACTGTTGTCTTTAAATATCAGAGCTTGGTATGCATTCAGTGTGGTTGCCTTCAACCATGCATGTAATATACTAACCGTTGCATATTAATGTCCCTTGAAACTCTCTACAAGTGCACAGCCATCTTAGGAATGAATATTGTTTACATTAGATTTTTTTTTGTTCAATAGCATATATGCTTCTCCTTCAGAACATGAAAACAATTCACCTAGGCTATGGTGCTGTTTTTTTTTTCGTTTTTCATATTATTTATATTTGATCAAACCAATTCACCTGGGCTATGGTGCTGTTATAAACTTACTAATTAATTCCCTGATGGCTGAATTGTTGCTGGATTAGCATGTAACAACTACAAATGTCTCTTGCGAGTATATTTGACATACTAACTCAAGAAACTCCAGGTAAGAAAAGCCCCTTCCTTCTCCCTGAGGCCTGATACGTAACTATTTTTTGAATGATTACTGCATTTTCGCAATTATTTTTCTTCCATTGGTGTTGGCTTAGAAATAGTGTTCTAATTGCTGCAGTTTTGTGCCTATCTTTATTATGAATTAGTCTTCCATTGATGGTGCCTTAAAAACAGTGTTCGATGAATTAGTCTTCCATCGGTCCTGCAATAGTGTTCTATGAGTCATTAGTACATCGTTGTTGTCCCATAAATAGTATTCCTGGTCTAAGTTGAAGTGAGATATATATGAATTAGTTCAGAAACTATTTTTTTTCAAAATATATGGTATATATAAGTATTCTAAAAAAATTATTTTTCTTCATATATAGTGAAATTGACAGGAAGTGACTGTTATGCTTAATTCTATTTCTTTTGCACAGATGGTGTACCACTCAAGCATTGTGCTCTAAGCAATGTCGTCAACTTGGACATCAAAGCCTTCATTGGTTGCATGCTACAAATTGTGCTCTCAGTGTCAACTAGGACACTGAAGGCTCCATGGGTTGTATGCTACAAATTGGACACAAATGCGCTCGAGATTTTTTAGAAACGGGAATAGATTGATATTCCAGCCTCTGCATCAAAATGATGCATATAGCTACAATTATTACAAAGAAAGATGCTTCATTCTAAATTGCACGTAGGCCAGGAAAAAGAAGCAAAAAGGAAAAGAAGACTCTACTGCTGAGCAACCACCTAATTAACAACCATAATTTCCTTTGTCGCTGAGAATGATTCGACGCGTCGGCACCCTTTCATCATCATACTCCTCGTACGCATCACATTAGGGACTTGAACAGTTTTACCGTATCCCTAAACATTGTTTTATCCAAGGTGTTTGTCGATGTTAGCACCATAAATCGCATCTCATCTCATCATCCTGCACAATTCGCCGCGGCCGCCCAATCCACCACTGGATCAAAAAACATCTCCAGCCCACATGACCTTCAAGACCCGCCTAACACATTCTTCGTGTCATACCTTCTGCATCGATGAGTCCAAGCTCCGGCATTTCCCGCTTAGCTGCCACCATCAAAACTCGTCTAACCCCAAGCAAATCCAATTCACTGATATCATATATATGCCACTGCCACACCACATGAGACTCTAATGGGGATCCTCGATAAGAAAGTGTAGTGACAATCACCAGCACAAAAATGGATCATATATGAAGAGATCAAGTCTGGTAGCATGTCGATAAGCGACGTAATGCTTAAAGCTCCAACCATTGTGCCAGCTGTACAGCCTCCAGCACCGACGTTGAGACTTGAGAGCATGTTACTGCAGATGGTGATTAAGGAAAAAGCTTTGCACACACCCGGCGAGACCGCTCCTTGCGCTCGAGATGGAGTCAATGAAGGAAGAATCCACGCTGGAGCAGCTTTTGGCTTGAGAGAAGAATCTCTATGAGGAGGTTAAGGTAATTTTATTCTTCTGTCAATGGTGAATTCAACATTGGTAGTTGTCATTTGTAATAATGTTTAATGCTGTGCAACACACAAATTGAGAAGTTGGTTCGCTGTCAAAGAAATTATTAGATGTCTTCTCCATTTCTTGTTGAAAATTGGTTAAATTATTCAGCTTGGCTCCGCTTGAGATGGTCCAACTATATTACCTTGATGACAGACTCTAGAAACTCCGGAGCAGCAGTGTAAGCTTAGTTTCTCTGTATAACGCTCATTTGTGCAGTAGCCATAATTAATTGATTGAGCTAACTTCTTCCCTATTATCCACCCGTGTAGTGCATTTGATCAATGAAATACATGTGTTGCTAGATAAGATGCGCAAGGTCTGTATCCTGTTTTGCCCCATGGAAATCTGCTTGCACGAGCATCATTCACTTATTTTAGAAATGAAGCCACGGTTTCAAAATCATTCTCTTATTTCCATATGTAATAGTTGGAGCTGTTTTATACTTTCTCGCTGATTATTCATTAACATTGCTTTATGTAAGGCCTTTTTGTGACACTGGAGGAAAAAACCTACAACTTGGCTTTTGGATTAAAACTGATTTGAGCTCTGTGTTTGGAGTTAAAAATTAATGAACGGGAAGTCTATTTCATAAGATTTCTATGAATTATTACGAGCTTTAACTGTTCTCATAAAATTCTGGATGAATTACCAAAATTCTGGAAATGAATTATCCACGGTGTCTTTCTTGTGGAATTGGAAGTTTTTTCATGGGTCACTTTTTTACATTTACTTGAAAGGTTTGAATTCAATTTGTTTTAAAGCTGAGGTTGATTAAATTTATTTGTATTTTTTCACCAGCCCGTAGCAACGCACGTGCACTTTTGCTAGTATAATATAATTTTCTTAAAGCTAGAATAATTTTTTATATCAAAGTGAGAACATTTTTGTTATTGAGCAGAAGATATGTTTATTATGAATAATAAGATTAATAGAGAATGTAAAGATTTAGATCACTGTGGATTCATATTCAACAGTTGAAAAATTGAGGAGTGGAAGTGTCGTCGGCTTGCATTTGAAGTGTGATAATCAAGTTTCCAATACTGGTAGCAATTAAAACTATTTTTTAAAAAAGAAACTCATTGTAAAGTATACTATTCTTGTATATTGCAATTCAGAAAACTTAAAAGGTGTCTTGTGAATTCAAAAGGTTCCGGTTCAAACCATTATGCTTTGTGAACGTGGGACTTAAATAAATGCCTACCTACGTATGCTCCATACCACACATGCATCCTTATGAACCTATAAACTCGAACTGCGAAACAAAATGTATCCAGCATCAAATCATCGTTTCTCCTGTTTTCTCAAATAAAATTGCATTGAGTTATTGATGAAGACAGATGACATCATGAGCAGGAAAGTGGCCCCAACTGCTTCTATATTTTGTTGGATGTTTGAGGTAAGAAAACTCTGTTTTCTTGTAGTGAAAATGATGATTGTTGGAGGAGGCATGTTTTTAACTCTCAATAACTTTTTGGAAACTCCCTAAATCAATGTTTGGGTACTATTTTCTTTATATACTTCATCCGTCTATAAATATAAGGATTTGGAGACTTTCAGCTAACTCGTTTGACCACTCGTCTTATTCAAAAAAATTATACAATTATTATTAATTTCATTATGACGTGTTTTATCACTAAATATACTTTAAGTATGGCTTATTTGTTTTTGTATTTTCACAACTTTTTTAAATAAGACGAGTGGTCAAACGAATTGGCTGAAAGTCAACGAATGCTTATATTTATGGACGGAGGAAGTAACTGTTGGGAGAGAGAGAGAGAGAGAGAGAGAGATGAGTAGAAATCAGCAGTATGACAGTAGGCTTGGCGTGTAGACGCTGAAGTGGACGCATTTCTTCATCTCCATCACATCAAGGAACGTATTAGTTTTGGGGTCGTACGTCCGCAGCACTGTCATAATTTTGTAACCCAACGTATCATATCGATAACCCAGCACGGCCAGCCTCCCGTCGTCCAGCTCCCACAAGGGCTGATGAAGGCCGTCGCCGTGACGGACGACGGCATAGCGGCGGCACCAGGTGATGTCGTCCTCGCAGCGGAACCACAGGTCCATGGTGTCGTTGTCCCTGTTATAATGAACCAAGACGAGGTGGTCGTTGAGTGCCGTGAGACGGAACAGGGTATTGCCGAAAGACGACCTGGGTGATGAGTATTTCTCTTCCCCGGAGCTGCTCAACGGTCCTGCGAAGACCGTCGGCGACCACTGTTCGGAGGCGAGGTCCAAGGATGCGATGCCGTCTAGCATGTTGTTGAAGCCGTGGTGGTAGCACTTTGGGAGCGCCTCGGAAGGATACACCAACAAGTAGACGATCCCTCCGACAACGGCCGCGCCTCCGCCCGTATGGATGGCGGCCGGTGGCGTCTGCATCTCCCTCCAATATTCACCATGCGTCGACGACGTGTTGATGGTGGCGACGCGGCACAGCTGTTGGCGGAAGTCGGGCAAGTTGCGGATGAGCAGCGCCTTGTGCTCCCCCGAGGAAGCCCGGCCAAGAAACAGCGAGTACGGATGCCGCTCGCCGCCTTCTTGGAGGCGGACGGGGACGTCGGACACGGCGCCGGATTCCAGGTCGACCACGCGAACTTGCTCGAAGCAGAGGCGGCGTTGTCCCTGCAGCTTGCGATCTGGCAGCAAGGCGATGGCGGCGAGGTGGTGGTGCGTGCGCAGAGTGGCGAAGAGGCCCCACGACCCCGCCGGCATCCGTCGTCTCGTCTTGTTGCCCGCGGACATGTCCATCACGATCAACTCCACCGTCGTATCGTCGTCGTCGCCGGTGACGGCCACGGTGAGAAGTGGGGCCTTGTGCCGGGACGCGTGGGCGGCAGCGAAGGCCGGGTCTGATGAGAGCATGGATCGCCACGCGCGGCAGACGGCGCGGAAGCTGCAGAGCGGCCTGGCCGGGACGCGCACCAGGATCTCGCGCACCATGTCGGATGGAAGCAGTACGCCGCCATCGTCGCCGGTGTGATCCCGCGCCGGGCTGATCGGCCTTGGGGACGCCATTGTCTGTCTATCTGCGGGGCAGAGCGAACGAGATTGTGGATTGTTGTGGCGATCGACACGATGACTAGTCGTCGTGTCTGAGACGGACACGATCGATCGAGACGTTAATCGTCAGCAATGGCAATTCTATCTTACGTTCGTGTTGGAGTTGGAGACCGGCCGGCCACAATTGTCTCTGCCCCCGAGTCCCAGACAGGCAGGTTATCACAACACAAAAGGTTGAGCTTACCACGCGTTAAGTCTCTGTCTGTCTCGCGCGCGTTTAATAGATAGATGATGTTAATTCCCTTTAGCTAGTAGCAAAAGTGTTGTTTACATATAGTACTAATATATTTTTCGAGTTACATAGTACTACCTCCGTCCCAGAATATAAGCATTTCTAGCTTTGGTCAAAGTCAATCGTTTCAAACTTTGACTATGAATAACATAAAAATTATAATGTTTGATCAAATATAAATTATATTTTTTGATTTGTTATGAAACCAATTATCATAATTTGTAGCTCTTCATATTGGAATTAATTTATTTTTATAGATATTGGCAGTCAAAATTGAGAGGAATTGACTTTGACCAAATCTAAAAATGCTTATATTGTGGGACGGAGGGAGTACTAATCTAATCGTCCACTTCCGCCAGCCGTATATTGGGTAAGTAAGCACAAATTCTTCAGTCTCGTTGCTGACTGAATCTAAAAACTACTTCAGTTTCGTCCCTGACTGAATCTAAAAAATACAGCACTTTTCATTAGAGATTTACCCAGAAACTATATTTAAAAAAATTGCACTTGTTTTTTTATGGCATGTCCTCTAGTATAACTCAAGCTCTGACCAAAAAGCAAGTGAAGAACGTCGACTTCGGTATGTGACAGGAACAAGAAAAGAAATCTTCTTGACGCCACCCTGGCCGGGACATGAAGTGTGTGCGCCATTTCTTTTTGGGTCGGTTTATTAATTAGTCTTTTAAAAGGTCGTGAATGTAACATGTAACGGTGTGTGATGTGTGTTGTAACTGGCCTCTAGTTCTTTTCTTCTTAATTTAAGAAAGCGCAATTCTTTTGTGTATTTGAGAAAAAAATTGCAAGCACCATAAAAATCAATTTTTTACTGTTTGACATATAAAACAATTAGTATCAATTTTGGGCGGATATCCTATCTTCATCCAGTAGCCATTGTTCTCATGCACAAGATTGATTTTCAGTCGCCCAAAATTAGCACAACCCTTTTATTTTTCTCATGCACGAGAGTAACAAGGACAAGTAGGGTCTCTCTCACACATACAAGTTCCCGGTAGGCCCCCCTCTCTCTCACACAAACAAGACACGGAAGTTCTCCGGACCCCAGTTATTTTAACTAAAGCTCGCTTTCATGCATCTCAGAGGCTAGTGATGGGGATGCATCCATCATCGCTCAAATGCCACGAAGCGAGATGGTGATAGTAGCGATCGCTGCGATGAAGACAGTGTAGAAGGCGAAGCAGACTGCCGGATTCGCAGCGCTGGTGATGATTCCCATGGCAGCCGAAGAGGCGGCGAGGGTCGCCATGGCCGACGGATCGATCTGCCGGGCGAACACCGCCGCCTTGGCAGTGAGCCAGCTGCCGAATTGTGCCAACTTGTGTCCCCACAGGCCCTGAAATGTACCAGCTGGAATCAGTGCCATGGATTCTTCAAGCTGCAGGTCCTCGGTATGCCCCGGGAGCATGGCTTGGACCAGGTTGCGGTCGAGCGGGATCGGCTTGTACTGATCCTTGAAGAACATGTTCATGAAGCCCTGCAAGCATGACACGAAAGAAACCACCGTGAGTTGCAAAAGAATTTTGCAATCTGATATCAAAGAAATTGACGGAGATCGATCGATCTCACCTGCACCGTGAAGGAGGCGGGCGGCGTGACGCAGAGCGCGTCGAGCAGCGCCGTGGCGGTGACCACGCTGGGTTCGTGCACGAACATGCCTGAATTGAAATACGGTGGGTCGAGCTCGGCGGCGTAGAAGTGGCCCTTCTCCAGCTCAAACAGCTCGTCGATGTTCTCGAGCACCTGGCCACCCGCGTCAAGGTACACCATCCTCTCGTACTCCACAAACTACAACAGTAATATAATGCAGCAACAATTAACATCGTCAAGAAGACACAAGCACACATGCACGAACGATGAGCGGAGGACGGAATAGCTAGTTAACTGTCGGAACGGAGGAAAAAAATGGAGCATCCGTTGGATTGATTCAGCGTGGTTAATTACCTCCCAGACGCGGAGCTTGGAGCAGTTTACGACGTCGTAGCGCGACGCCACGGCCAACTGATCATGGTCCTGGTTCCCGGAGGGGTAGTACACGGGCTCGACCTCGCGGACGACGCAGCCCTCGGAGACGAGGACACGGCGGTGGGACGCCGGCACGCTGGGCAGCACGGCCACCACCAGCGGGTACGCTGCAGCGACCTTGCGGAGGCCCTCGGCCAGCCCCACGACGGCCTCCAAGCTCGCCCCGTCGTCTTCAAACGCCAGGAGCGTGGCGTACGCCCTTGTCACGGCGGGCTCCGCCCCCGGCATCCCGCTCGCCGGAGCGGCTATTTTCCCGGCCAGCTCGGAGGCCATCACGCTCGTCGGAGAAGGTTTATTTGAGTTTTGGCCGGGCTAGCTAGCTAGGTGGGGACCGGATTCAAAGTCTGTGCTGATGAGCTTGTCTGCCTTGGTGCCTTTGTGCGTGGCGGTGTGCTGATGAGCTTGTCTGCCTGGGCACCGATATCTCGGCGAGGGCGTTCAGATTACATACTAGAAAGATGGCGCGGATTTACCGCGCCTGATGGCCCTCATCAATTTTTTTCCTTTTTTTTTGAAGCAATAGGCAGGAAGGTGAATATGGAGCTAGGTAACGACAGTTTGCTAGCTCTGAAGCATATGTCTTCCAGAACTATGTTGAGGAAAGAGTCTGTTAACCAGCTGGCAATGTTTGTGTCATGTTCACTTCAAATCCCTGCTGTAGTCAAGTCAATTCCCTGTTGGTCAATTCTGAAATAGTCCAAGGTGCATTACCAGCTAACTTAATCTGTCAAGGGGACAAATATCTAATTAGGGACAGTGCTCTCCAATTTATGAATGTGCTAAAGCCATTATTGATGGAATTTCTACTTCTGGATGGTTTTAGTATAAGCCTACGGGATTTTAATGTTAGCAATGCTCTATTAGAAGAAGCACAAATAAACATTAAGAAACAGTCCCTTATCCTTGAATAGTCAATATGCTCCAAAACTCAGTTTGTGGAAATGCGAGTTGAGAACAATTTGAAGAGAGTCAAACAACAAATTTTAGATTTTATCGCAAATTGTTCCAATCTTGGATCTTGGATTATTGATTGATCCCAAAAAGGACTCTGCTATGTCAAAGGTGGTTCAGCAGGTTGGTTTTGTTGGCTTGCAGCTTCATCATGAGGGGAAGTTGTACTAAAACCGCCTCGTAGAGGACTGCTTTATGAATTTTGTGAATAAACACCCATCCTTTGGAAATGAGCATCCTCCAGAGGCTTATGGTCTTGTGAGAAGTTCATATTTTCATGGTCTCAATCCTTACGAGGAGCTGGTACATGCTATATCCACAAGAGAAGCTATTGTCCGCTCCTCAAGAGGGTTGACAGAACCTGGAACTTTGTTTAAGAATTTAATAGCCATCTTGCAGGATGACTATGTTTTTAAAAGCCAATAAGATACTATTGAGTTTCAAGTGTATATACGAATGCTATATTTATGATTTGAGGGGTAAAAAAAAAGGCCAAGGTGATTGATTTGAAACCCTAATTCCATAGTTCGTGGAATTTGTTATTTGGATTAGCACAAATTTTAGAGCGCTATGGGTGATATTTTGCGTTGATGGGCAGATGGTTATAAAATATTATAATTCTCAAATGGACATATACATGTTTGATTGTAAGGCGCCAGAAAATAAAAGTGGACGAACCAAATCATAGTAAATATATATGGCGAATAATGCAAATTTATTTAAAGTTATAGGTCATGTTATTTAGTAGAAATAATTTATAATTTATATAATAGATATGGACGCAATCACTATTAATAAAACATATGTATGTAATCATTTTCACCATAGACCTTACAAGTTACTTTGCATAAGAGAAAGTAAATAATAAATAATTTATTTAGGTGAATATGGGCGTTATAACACTAAGGGCATATCTCATGATAAATAACCTCTGTAAAGTAATTTGAGTAGCTAGTTAACCGTTCTTCTTTTTAGTTTAGCAATAAAAGTAGCATTAGTGTAATTTCTTCGTGAACTCGAATATTATAGTTATTGTTATAGATTTCATTGAATAGTTAATTTGAATTTCTTGGTTTTTATCCGGATCACTCTACGATTAATCATTGTTGTAGATTTTATTGGATCCTGAATCCGTATCTTTTTTTCCTGTAGTGGTTGATATTTTGGAAATCTGAAATTGCGAATACAATATGGTTTTTATATGATTTTAATAATTATTGAGAGGTCCTTGAATTGTGATAAGCAATGTTGGTCAGCAAATAAAATTATTATGCCGATAAATATGGTCATTTAGTTTGTAATTATATCTTCCTATTGGTTCTAATTTAATTAGAAAAGTAAGAAGTAACAATTCATAATAAGGTCCTCGTTGGTATTGTTTATTCAGAGATATCAGTGAATATTTATGTGAATTTTATCATAATTTTGCAGCAATTTTCACCAATCTACAACAAATAAATGCATATGAATGATGCAAATAGGAAAAGGGCAAAATTCAAATTTATTTAGAGATAAAAATTTACTCAAACATGCTTATGAAAAATTTGAAAAGTAAAACCAAAACTGTATTGTGCGATTTTGTTTGCGGCCCAAAAATTCGAGATTAGGTGAATTTGGCCCGGCCCAGCTGCGCTAAAAGTTTAGGAATAAAGGCAAATGGATTTGCGCTGCGGGCCGGAAGAAAGTAGCCTTAAATGGGCCGGCCCGGCCCGGCGGCGGGTTCGATCGCGACCGCCTCAATCTCGTCCGCTGAGAATATAAAAGCGTGTAAAAATCGCGGCCCTTCCGAACCCTAGTTCATTTCTTCTCTCCCTCTCTTCTCCGGCTTTCGCTCCCTCTGCTCTCCTCTCCTCTCCTCTTCACGCAGGCCGGCTCGTACCGAGGGCCGGAACAGCTTCGCAGCGCCGCCTGCGGGGCCCCTCGCGGGCGCGTGCGCTCCCATCAAGTAGACCGCGCCGCCGTCGAGCGGCCTTGCCGGCGGCGGCTTCGCCCGCGGCGCGACTAGGAGCGGCCGGCGGCCACGACCTCCTCTTCTCATTCGACGACGCGTACAAGGGGGCGGCATGTCCGGCGAGACGCGGCCCCGGCGAGCGCCTCCTCCTCGGCCGGATGCAGATCTGGCGGTGACGCCCGCTTCTCGACTGGATCTGGCGTCCACGCCTCCTCCTTGGCCGGATAAACCTGGTGCGCGAAGGTGACGGGTCCTCGTCGTCGATGAGGTAGGGTTAGGGTTAGGGTTTCCTTTTCTTTTTTTTTTTGCGCCGGCTGACGCGGCTGCGGTGAATCTCACACTCCGTTCTCTCCTCCTCTATCTCTCTGTCCCCGACAGTATTTTTTTTTTAATTTTGGCTCCCTCATATGCCGGCAGGTGTGCTCTGTGGTGGTCGTCGCCAATAGATCGGGTCGCCGGCGGCCAGATCTGGTGGCCCGCGAGGTCGCCGGAGCTGTACGGCGGCTGGAGACGGTGGCGGCTGCGGGCCCCACACGATGGAGGGGCCAAGGCTAGGTGGCCGATGGGGGAGGCCATGGTGGTGACGGAGGCGGCGGCTTCAAGACGGCGACGGCCTCGGGCGCGGTGGTGGCCCGGAGACGGCGACGGGAGGGCCGAGGCCGGAGGACCTCGGAAGCCGACGGATCTGTCTAGATTCGTCGATTTTTTTTATTTTATTTTTTTTACACCGCCGGATTTTCCATCGACGGCTGACGTTTTCTTGCCGACGTGGACATCTCCACCGTGCGAGAACGCGACCGCGTTGGGATATAGAGAGATACTCGGAAGCTTCCCCGCAACAGCCCCCAATCGCGTCCGGGACAGAAAGATGATGATCGACAACACTTTGTTCATTGGATTCCCGGAAGAAGAAGACGCCCAAGCCTTTCAGCATATCCTACTGTTAAGTTAGTACATACTGCATATACATATGGGAGGAAAAGGAAACATTATCCTTCTCCAAATCTAGGGTCTTTGAACTCGAAATTGTCAATGTTGAACTCATTTGTTCCTTACAATGTTTATAGGGCATAAAAGAATGGACAGGTTGTAAATTGGATTTACATTTATTTCAAACATGAGCCCTATACAAATGAAATATTATTTTGCAATTAGCAAAAAGTTAAAGGACCCATTCTCCCGTGTACCTCAAAATAGTCCATTTGGGTAATTCCGACAAGAAGCACCAATAGAAATACCGGTTTAGTTTAAGGCACATTCTAACCAGACTTTGCTTATTTTCCTTCCCTTTTTTCTGTTACCCTTGAGGAACCTTGACTGGTGTGTGTGATCTGCACGTCTCTGTATTCCACTGCTGTTTTGTTTGGTGTTGCCGGGTGTATCTCTCTCAATAGTCTATTTGCGTAAGTCCCACCACTAGTACCAAAAGAAAACTGTACCGGTTTAGTTTAAGGCTGACATTCTAACCAGAGTTTGCTTATTTTCTTTACCTTTTTTCTGTTACCCTTGAGGAACCTTGACTGGTGTGTGTGATCTGCACGTCTCTGTAGTCCACTGCTGTTGTTTGGTGTTGCCGGTCTCAATAGTCTATTAATTTGCGTAAGTCCCACAACTAGTACCAAAAGAAAAACTGTACTGGTTTAGTTTAAGGATGACATTCGATCAGCATTTGTTTATTTTCCTTCTTTCTTTCGTATTATACTTAAGCGGGACCTTTCCTGCTGATCTGCATGTGACTTATCCAAGTAGACTATTGAGAGATACACAAGAGAAAGTCACATGCATGTGACTGTGGTCTAATGTTGCTACTTGCATGGTGCATCTCTCAATAGTCTATTTGGTAAGTACCCGCAAGTGGCGCCAATAGAGATATAGTTTAAGGCTGACATTCTGATCAAACTTCGTTTATCTTTTCAGTTACATTTGAGGGACCTTCCTTGGTGATGTGCATGTGACTGTGATATACTGCTGTCGCTTGGTGCTGCCTGATGTGCATATTTCGATAGTCTATTTGCGTAAGCCCCACAAGCACTATTACTTGACTGCTTAAGCTGTATCGCCTATGCATGTTACTTTGCATCGGATCGCTTTATGATCTGCCTCATTGTCTTCATGCAACACCAGTTTTACTATATATCTTCTGCAGGGGCTTATTATGATAGCGAGGAGGCAGCTGCTCGAGCATATGACATCGTAGCTCTCAGAGTCTTAGTGTCTTCATACAACACGTTTTTAAATTGTTGTTGCCATTGACTTTTTGAGATACGTTTGATCAATCGTCTTATTCATAAACATTTATCCACAAACTGCACAAGTCAAGAAATCTATAATATACTAACTATTTTACATATCGATTTCTCTATCTCCTGTTGTTTTCCTACAATCATCGAAGTGTGTACTTCATGTCGTAGTATGTCCCATTCCTGCTTCATCAAATTTCAGAAGTGCATCTGAATATGTTTCAGGCTATTCCTAACTTCAATGCCGGCATGTTCGTGTACGAACCCAGCGTGCCGACCGCCGAGGCGCTGCTCACACGTTCCCCCGCCTCCTTTCCGGAGGAGCAGACGCGCGACCATGCATGCATGGCTGCCTCTTGGGCTGCCGTCGGAGTGGTCACCAGCGTAACGCAACCAACCCGGGCCCCGGCGATCTGCCTCATGCATGTTTTTACAGTAACACGTCCTAGTAATCTGTCCATGTTGCAACAAACACTATACTATAACTAGAAGGTCAGTTTGGATGACCAACTAACTGTTAGTGGAGAAATAAATAAACAACCAAAGTGAAAGCAGGGTAGGTACATATGGGAGGGGTCATTAGGCTTTAAAAACCACAAATATTACACATATTGCTTAGAAAATCAGGCAGACATCCTATCAAATAAAATGGAAAACAAGATATACCGTACCAAAATGATATTACTACTACAAACTACTGATCTAAGAACAATTTATCGGAGGTCATTGATAAACCCAATTTTCAGTAATATCTTTTAAAAAAATGAAAAATAAACTTGAAAATCGAAGGCCACAGAAATCATGGTGTTTCCTAATTGTTGACATAGCATAAAACAATCATCAATTATTGACGAACAACTTATCTTCGTCTAATATGGCTATTGTTCCGATTTGAAGCAAATATTGAATTTTTGAGTTAAAGCAAAGATTGATTTCAGTCACCCAAAATTAGCACAACTCTTTTTTTTTTTCTCATGCACGAGTAACAAGGACAAGAAAGGTCTCTCTCACACGTACAAGTTCTCGGTAGGCCCCTCACACACACACAAGACGCGTACTGTACGGAAGTTGCCCGGACCCCAATTATTTGAACTAAAGCTCGCTTTCATGTGTCTCAGAGGGCAGTGCATGATGGGGATGCATCAATCATCGCTCACATAGTCACATGCCACGAAGCGAGATGGTGACAGTAGCGATGGCCGCGATGAAGACAGTGTAGCAGCCGAAGCAGATTGCCGGATTCGCAGCGCTGGCGATGATTCCCCCAGCAGCCACCGAAGAGGCGGCGAGTGTTGCCATGGCCGATGGATCGATCTGCCCGGCGAACACCGCCGCCTTGGCCGTGAGCCAGCGGCCGAACTGTGGCAACTTGTCTCCCCACGGGCGCTTGGAGTAGCGTGACGACGCCATGGCGAACTGGGCCTGCAGGTTCCCGGGCGGCGGGTACACGTGCAGAACCTCGCGGACGACGACGCTGCCCAGCTGGGAGACGAGGAGGACGTCGCGGTCGTAGGGCGGAACGGCAACCACCAGCTGGTACGCCGCGCCGACCTTGCGCGGGCCCTCGGCCAGCCGCGCGACGGCTGGGTTCACGCTCTCCCCGTCGACGCTCGCTCTCAAAATCGACGCTCGATGGCGCCCGTAGCTGCAATGCAATGCGTGGTCGATGTGGTGGTGGGTCGTGGAAGGAATGGGAGGAGAGGGGCCCATATTTATAGCTAGGCGGCGGGAGGGAGGAGATAGAGTGGCCAGGCGTGGAGCTGCGGACGCCAAGGAGGATTTCGCCGCGCGAGTTTTGGGATTCGAGTCCAGAGTCCGGACGCCAAGGCAACTAGGCAAGTCAGGAGGATCTCGCTGGCGCTGCGCGAGTTTTGGTAATTCAAGTGGCCTGGCCCCACGAGTCAGCCTGAGAGAAGGCCGCCTCCTGGCTCAACAAGTCGCGATCGGATGACGCTAGCTTAGCTGCTGCTAATTAACACAACAGGAGGAACCTTCCGCGCGACGCTACCGGAACCGGACGACAAGAAGAACAAACGTCACCTTTTTGCTTCGCATTGACGGAAGACATAAAAAACTGTAGCACCGAGCAGAGAACAACTGGGGTAGTAGAGTACTTTTTAAAGTTACAAATTGGAAGAGAAAAGAACCCAAACTACCAAATGATTACTAATCTCTTGTCGCCCCCATCCGCGCGTGGATCGTGGTTCATCTCATCATCCAGACCTATCCATTCACATAGCTAGCCCATCGAGGTCGCGGGAGGCATATATTGTTTTTGCAGGTCCATCGTAGAACTAGCTGGACCTCGATGGACATAACATATAACTATATGGTGAAAGCAGGAGGCTTACCTCTTCTGACATCGATCGTTTTTACTTACGTGCATCGTCCGTAAATCTACGCGTGGCCGTTCGTCATAGGTTGCGTCATTCTGTGCGCGAGAAGCCGTCCACCGCCTTGCAATTGGCCTGCGCGGTCAAACCGCCTCAAACAGATGATGTGTATCCTATTTTGCAAGAATATCGACGTCGGGGAACCACGGGAGGAATTTTTCTGGAGCAGTGATATTCTTGTGTGTAGGAGGTTGGCTCTGCAGTGTATCCTATTTTGGGAGAGGAGCCAGATAAAAAAAATTGAACTTTGGGGGACCGCTGGTTGATTTCCATCCATTTTCATGTAGACGTCCCCAAACTTGCAAAAAATCTAGCAGGACCATCGGTGCATAACTCCTTGCAAGTTGACGGAATAGATGAAACCTGAGTCCATGCTGAACAGGAGTAAAAAATTTAGAAGTTTTTTATATTCTATTTATATTTTGAAGTCTCGATGTAAAGAGTATGAACTTCTTCAAATTTTAATACAAGAATGCAAATTGAAATTGAACAAGAAAATTCTGAGATAGAAGAATACGGCAAGGGAGTCAGCAAATGTTAAAGTTACATTGAAATTGAACAACAGGGCTTCCTTGCAAGTGGAGAAATCTTGATTTTTACATAGTCTGACGACATGTAATATAAATTAGCCACGTAATATCATTCTAAAGGTCCGAACATAATCAATATTATTAGACTCATTTTCTTGCTCTTTTTACCTCGAACGTAATAGAATAGACAAGAATGCAAATTAAATATTTTTTTTGTGATATATGGGTATTTGAAGCTCTAAAGCTATAAACTGAGAGCACAATTTTGTGATTAGCAAGAAGGACCCTGCCTAATCTTCTTTGGGCACATAGGTACGTACCCGAGCTGAATTCCAGGCCGTCCTAGAAAATTGAAATCATGCAGTCTCTGATTCCTCTAATTTAGAACCAGTTGCTTTCATAAAATCTGGTCCGAGCCGAATTCTCAATATTTGTTTCGCCGTCATCTATCACCATCTCGCACCCCAGGGAAAGCTATGCTGGAAAGGAGGTTGCCTCTTGGTCAGCAAGAAAAACAATAGAACGCCCGAAAGAAAAAAAAAAGAAACACTAGAAAACAATAATTCTCAGTAGTCTTGCCAAGAGTCATTCACGTGGCTCTGGTAATGCGCGCTAGCCGTTAGGGTCTCATCAGAGCTTCGTGCCGTCGGATGGAGCCGTGAGGAGGAAGAAAAACAACTACGGGCGTCTGATGCCCTGATTCGGATGGTGGAAAAAGTGAGTGATGGGGCCCAGGATAAATGCTGAGTGTTCCGTTGACAAAGCCTTTTAGAATTTTTCGCGACCATTCTTCTTCCTGGCGATTTCACAGTCTGGTTGGATCAGCGTTTTCAAAACCGATGAAAACTGGTCGGTTATCGCGGTAACCGAACTTATCAGTCCGGTTCGGTTTCATCGGACGTCCGGTTATCGGTAAAAACCGAACCTGTGCACGGTAGCATATTCAGTTACCGGTCGGTTTTGTCAGTAACCGGTCCGGTTTCATCAGTTTCCGTTTTTTTCCGGTTTTTTCAAGATTTCAATCCTTGGGTTGGATTGACGACAATGGATTTGGAAAACTCGACGGGCAGACTACTGCAAGAGCATCATGTGGCGACAGCTTGAATAGTAAGTACGACGTAGTACATCGATCCCTCCTTCCTCGTCAGACAGGTATGCTACGGATATTGTTCTTCCTGTGTAACTACTCTTCAGTGCATCGGCGTTGTCATGATGCTTGCGCGAGGGACGAAACCGGCGTCGTGGCTGGCCTTCCGCGGCAAGGCCGTACGTGTGCGTCATCCTATGATTGTTTTCCTCATGGAAACCACGTTAGCTTGATGTCCATTTTCTTAACTGTCGCCGTCAAGCGGCTGGGTTCATCCAATTCCATCTCACCGTCGCCTATGAAACGAGAAGGCGACTATTAATTGTAAACGCTGTCTCTTCCATGATTTGGTTCGTAACGGAGTAGTAAACATTGAGGTCACAGGTCACTTCAATTCAAGTACACAGTAATTGAGATATATCCATCTCCATCGTAGAAGTGGTACTGCCGGCAGATTGCTGATCAGATTGACAGAACACCATCGATTCAATTCAAAAACCACGCCCGATAGTATAAACGCACCAGATTATTCTTCAAGAACTCTCAGGTTGATCAGGCCGAGCCCGAGCAGGAGCAGAGCAAACATGCTGAGGCACCACAGCCGCCGGGCCTGTGGCCGCCGTGATGGCAGAGGAAGCCAGCATCATTCCGACGACGGCAAGGCTGCGCCTGTCACGTCCCGTGTTTTTGCCTCCATTTGAAATCTACTAAAAATTTGAATTTTTTGAATTTTAAAAACAAATTAAAAACAAGTGCGTGTTTAAGTTAGTCAAACCACCAAAATTTTTAAAATTTTTCTTTTTGGAAAACTTGCACAAAACTCATCATATGCACTTTTGAGATTTTATTGGATTTATTTTGTGTGTTTGTTTGTTTTTCCTTTTGGCTCGAGTTTGAAATTCATTCAAATTCAAATCCTTCAAATCCAGAGAAAATGTCAAATCTTTCGTCCTTTTCGGGCCTCCCTCTCTTCTTTCCCTGGCCGGCCCATCTCCTCTCCCTCCTCCCTCTCTCCCTTCCCGGGCCGCGCCCCTCACTCCTGGCCCAGCCGCCTCCCTTTCCCTCCTCTCATTCCTCTCTGGACCGCGTCCGTTCCCCCGGCCCAGCCAACCCCGCACAGCCCGCCAGGCCCACGCCGCGTCGTCGTCTTCCTCCCCTCGACCCGTCGCGTCGACGCGACCGCCGGCGCAAATCCCGGCCTCTCCCATCCCGCGCTGCCTCCCCACCGCCTCTGTCCCATCCCGGCCACAGGAGCACCACGTGAAGAATGCGTCGCTCCCCACCGCCCTTCTCCCCTCCGTCCCGTCCTATCAGTCGCTCCTTTACTTGACGCACCCGTCAAGTCCGACGAGCGCGCCGCCTTGCTGGCGCCACCGCCTCCGAGCTTCCGTGTCGCGCGCGCCAAGTCGGCGACGCCGCACCGCCTCTCGCCGCCTACAAATAGATCTCGAGCTCCTCTCTCCGAATCATTCCCCATTTCTTCCCCTTTCTTCCCACTCTCTCTCCGGCAAGCTCTCCGACGGGACTTCCCCGCTCCTCGGAGCTCCTCGGCCCTCCCTGGACGCACGGTGAGCCTCGCCATTCCCCTCTCACTCTCTCTCACCCTCTCTTCCTCTCTTTCCCACTCGCGCGCACCTCCCCCGCCGGAGCACCACCGCCTCCGCCATGCCCTTCTCGTCGCCAGCGCCTTCTCGTCCGCGCCCGGCCCCGTGGGGTAGCTCGCTAGCCTCGCCGTGCCCCCACGCACCTCGCGCGCCCTTCCTCTCCCCTCCCCGTGCATGCGCGCAGCCTTTACCCTTGCTCGCCGGAGCGCCGCCCCACTCCGGCGACGTCGCGCCGCCGTTCTCGTCTTTCTCCACGTCAACATCAAGCAGCCCGCGGTTCCCCGTCGCGCGTAGAGCCTAGCCATCCGAACCTCGTCGCCCCTCCGCCTTCCTAACCGCCGCCGGCGACGCTTCCGGCGAAGCGCCGCCACGCACGACGCCCCGGTCCACCGTGGACCGGTGGACCACCGCCCAGTCCCGATCCACCGATCCTATGGACCGATTCCACAGTTTTCCAATTCAAAAATAATTCCAAAAACCCAGAAAATCCCGTGGCCCTGTCTTTTTGCAGTTAAGCCCCTTACCTTTCAAACAATTATGTTTTCGTCCTGTATTTTTACAAAGTCCCTATACTTTTCTGTAATTACATTTACTGTCTTTTTACACTGAGGCCCCTAAACTTTTCCAAAATTACAGATAGGTCCCTGTTGACTTTCTGTTTTACCAATAAGCCCTCATAATATTTCTATTCTTGCAAATAAGCCCTTTAACCTTCAAACCTTCATATCTTTTTCGTTTTAACTCTGTTTCGAGCGATTCTTGCACTCACGCGTTCGTATAAACGCGTAGTACCTTTTGGTACTAGTTTTGAAGCTCTGGAATACTTCCTTGAGCTATCAACCCTCTAAATTCCTATCCTTTTTCAATAAAACCCCGTCACGATAAATCTTATAATCGTGACTCCGCACGTCGTGCACGTTTATTCAAACCCCTGTGCTGCACCTAAGTAATTTCAGCACACTGTGCCGCCTCGACATAGTGCATTTTGGCACTATCCTTGGAACCCCGCACACTGACTCACATGTCAATCTCTTACACATGCTGCAAATGCTAAGTCCACACAGAACGTGCACACACATTTCTATTCCCAGCAATTCCCAATATCTGAAAAATCTCAGAAAATTCCTAAAAATACTTTACACCCTTCTAAACATTTTCCAACCCTTGATCACTCCAGATTAATTAGGATTATGGCAATGCCTTATTAAGTTGGCTTAATCCTGATTAATTTCCTTTCCCAAAAATTGAATAATCGATATCTCCTCCGTTTCAACTCTGATTTTGGCTATTCTTTCTCCAAAATTCATCTAAAATCATCCTCTGTTCATTGCCACCAGATCCAATCTAACCTTGGTCTCTATTTGGTTTTATTTGATTTATTGCTTGTTCATTGCTTGAGCGGTAGATTTATTTTCTTTTATCGCTAGATAATCAAGTCTTTGAAGAAGAGCCCGAGGATTTGGAATACGAGGACTTAGAAGAAGAAGACTTTTGTGAAGGCAAGTCTAACTCCCTTTGATCATGTTGATCCTATGTTTGCAAAATATCCTATTTAGAGTTGTTTACAAATAAATGTGCATGGTATTTAAATGGATTTAAATGCTAGAAGATCCTATGCAATAATTGTTTGCCATGCCTGGACTTGAATATATCCTGATTCCTTGTTAACTCTAGGAACCAACATCATTAAATTCCTTAATGATATGTTGGATTGCTTTGCCGCTTAGGACTTTCACTATATGTGTTTAATTAATACTGCTCACATGATTTTCGTGTAAATGCGTGAGTCTTGGTGGTGTGTGTAAATGTGAAATTGGGTGGATTAATGATAAGTGCAACCCATAGTGGGGGGATGTTTTGGCGGGAGCAGGCGAGGTAGTCCTCAGTGGGGAGGATATCTCTGGGACGCTATGCCTCGGGGAGGATAGCTATTGGAGTGCCTGCTTCGGTCATATAAGGACTGGTTCTTGTGCCGCCTTTGCCTAGCACTATACGCACAGCCACAAGTCCAGTATGGGATGGAGATTGGAACCACCCCTACAGTTTGTTGGCGGTCGTTAAACCATGTTTTGACCGCCACCCTACCGGTAAATAAATAGATAACACCAAGATTTTGTGCATAGTAGTTAGGATTAATACTACTCCATAGGTTTTGGTGAATATTTGGATGCAGGAGTGAATAATGGAGAAAAGTGGGCCCAGTGGGCCGGGCGGCCCCACCTGGTGGCCACAGGCCCCAGGCTTTCTCCAGTGGGCTGGAAAATAATCTTCAACGCACAATTCAAGCCTAGCTCGGCAGGATTCCACCGACATTCTAGAAGGTGGGCCATTTGGGCCTTTACTTGGCCCTCAATCCAATTCTGCCGACCCCAGCAAGGAACCGACCTTCAGACCGCCTTCAGGGAGTGATCTGAAGCGTCCAGGAGCAAGACGGTGGCCAACCGACCGAAGGGACGGCCGGCCGGCCACCCCCCTAGGCCGGCCGGCCGACTTTGTCGCCGCCGCCTCTCCAAAGTCGGCCAGGGTGCTTCCACCGCCTTCACAAGCTATAAATTGGACCCCTCGGCCTCCGAATCAATTCGCACCATCACACTTCATCCAAGTGTTCATTAGTTTAGTTGAGTAGTAGCTTTGGGAGTTAGAGTAGAGTAGAGTAGAGTGAGAGCTCTCTCGGGCTTCCGGAGTATTCTCGGAGTTCGGTATAGTTCTTTGTATCCTTACTCTTTCGAGATATTATTTTATTTATTATATAATTAGTTTTTATCTTTGTTTATTTCTTTTAGTAGTTCTTTTCTATTTAGTTTATTTATTCGTTAAGTAAGTGCTCGTAGAAGTCTTGTTGTGGGATTCGTGATTGTTGGAATAGCGAGTACGAGAGAGTGCCGTCGTCGGAGATGACGTCGTGTGAAATCTGTGCTTGTTCATTCTTAGATAGGACTGCTCCGTTGATCAAGAGTAGATCCTCTAGGCGGGTTGTAAGCATGGCGCTTAGAACTTGGCCTATGCACGTTGGCACCCAGCCCCACGGAGGATGGTAGCCGCGAGTGTATGTGACAGCTGCACCGGTCTCTGTAATCCACCACGTCCGGGTTGGACTCAGCAGGGTCTTAATTATAGCATACGGTTCCCTAGGTTTGAACTAGCTTCATCGGTTAACCTAGCATGTGTGTGCCCCGAAACGACATGACTTATATGTGTATGAGCTTAGCTAGAGTAAATAATCTTTGTAGACTTGACTGCTAGAAAAGTAAATAATAGATAAACATACAGGTAGCCTCAACTCTATCTCGTTGCTCTCCCAAATGTATACTACGATTTATTTTATTACCTTGGATTTGAGGATGTGTGTGCCACCCATATCTATCATGCCTATTTTACCCCCGTCTCAAGTATAGTTGATACATTATTTCTTTCTCCAAATTATCCAATGTATAGCTATTATTCAGCTTTCTTTTGCTCTACTTCCCTGCGGAAATATAAATACGATAACCCTGGAATACTCCAAGGTGAAATGCTACAATGGTGATCCGTGCGCTTGCGGAATTAATGAATTTAATTTTATCGCATAAGAACCGCCAACAAGCATTTCTGGCGCCGTTGCCGGGGAAGTAGCAGCTAGGAACTGAATAAATGCATTGAAGTTTGTGAGAAGAATAATTATCACTTACTTTTGCGGGCTTACCCTTGTCCTGGTTTTTCTTCTTGTGGAAATTTGAAACAGGACTGTGCATGACTGGTTTCGACCTACCAGAAAACTTCCACTCAGATCCCGAACAGTTCTTGAGAAGGGTGAGGGCCAGGCTTACCCCTCCTCCCACCCACGCTCAATCGAAAGTTCTGGCTCTTGAAGGATCCCTTCCGACGATTGTCGATCACCCTCCACCTTCATCAACGAACAACAACATGGGTGATCCGATCGAGAAGACGATCAATGACTTCTCCGCGCCGACTACGGAGAACATCCGCGTGGGTCCCAACCCGCGCATCACCAACAAGGACTGTGAGCTCAAGCCAGCCTTAATCAACATGATCTTGGCTAGTCCTTTCTGTGGGAAGCCGTCGGAGGATGCAAATGCTCACCTCCAAAGGTTCCTGATGACGTGCAACACTTTCGTCATAAAGGATGCACCTCAGGACGTCATCCGACTACAGCTTTTCCCATTCTCTCTGTTGGGGAAGGCTCTCCAGTGGTTCTACGCGAACCAAGAGTCCCTCGACACGTGGACGGCATGCTCCAATGCCTTCCTCGCCAAGTTCTTCCCGCCGGGCAAGACGACTGCCCTGCGGAACAAGATATCGGGCTTCCAACAGCTCGCAGATTGGTCGACCGCGGAAGCCTGGGACAGGATGCAGGAGTACGTTCTCTCATGCCCACACCATGGCATGGAAGGATGGCTCCTCATACAGAGTTTCTACCACGGTTTGAGGCCGTCCGCTCGAGAGCACCTCGACGCCGCAGCAGGCGGCTCCTTCTTCTCCCTTAGCGTGAAGAACGCTAAGAAGTTGATTGAGAAGGTGGCGGCTAACCAGACTCATGGTGAACGCCAAGCGGCGAGCACCAAGACCCGTGGAGTGCACCAAGTGGAGACGATGGACATGCTCGCCATCAAGCTCGATCAGCTACTCCGCAAGGTGGAGTCTCCGCAGGACCTGCAAGTTGCGGATTCCCGCATGACATGTGAGGAATGCGGCAACGTTGGGCATATGGGCATCAATTGCCCGAATACGAGAGAGGAATGCAATTTCCTCAACAATGGCAATGGGTACCTCTCCCAGAACAACTACGGCTGGAATTCCAGGCCGACCCCTCCTTCAACAAGAATCAGGGAGGTAACAATGGTAATCTTTCCCGGTATGAGCCCTCTATCAAGGATCTAGTTCTCGGCCAGGTCAAGATCAATGATAGCATTAGTAAGAAATTTCTTACTACCGACAAGGCTTTAGAGAGCATAGATGCCAAACTAGAGTCGTTCAGCACTGCTCTGCAGAATCAGCTAAGCCATAACAAGATGCTAGAAACACAAATTGCGCAAATAGCTTCAGCTGTGCAGTCTCCTCGTGCGGGTAAACTTCCTGGGCAACCAGAAGTTAATCCCAAGGAGAGTGTGAATGCAATAACCATCAGGTGTGAAGAAAGCGACTTGGATTCCGCACTCCCCAAGGATGTGATCAGAAAAGATCCCGGATGGCCAACCATTCCGTGTTTGGTCAACGACCGTTGTTTCGCTCGGGCACTATGTGACTTAGGGGCGAGCGTGAGCATCATGCCGAAGGCGATGTACGATGGGTTAAACCATCCATTATCTCCAACGACCATGAAGCTCCAGCTTGCAGACGGGTCACTACGCCTGCCCTTGGGGATTGTCGAAGAAGTTCCCGTGCAGATCAGAAATCTCTTCGTCCCCGTTGACTTTGTTGTGCTGGATATGGAAGTAGATGACAAGGCTCCTCTCATCCTTGGGAGGCCGTTCTTGAGCACCACCAACGCCAACATCGACGTGGGGGCAGGAGAGATCCACTTGGATTTCAACGGCAGGGAAGAAACGTTCAACTTCAAGCCTAAAGTTGAGCAATGCAAGCAAGTACGGGTCATATATGGAAAGGACCCAAGGAGAGTGGAGAAGATTGAGATTACTCCACCCATGCCACAGCCAGACAAGCTCATTGCATATATGAGAGACTATCTGGAAAGAGAGAATGCAAGAAGGCTAGCAAAATATTGGAGGACTCCAAGGAGAATGCCTCAGCCGCCTAACACATCTCAAGCCCCTCTTACTCCTCCGCAAGAAGGAGTAGGCGAGTCACAATCGCCCAAGAAGAGGAGAGCAAGGCGCTCAAGAAAGAAGAAGGTAGCTACGGTATCAACCGATGAGAGTACAACAAAGGCGCCTATTAAAGAAAAGGTCGCCGCCACCAACACAAAGAAGACAACCAAGGTGTGGCGGAAGAAAGAAGGAACCTCTACCTCGCCAGATTCTCCAGCGAGCGAGGTCCAAACGAGTTAAAGACATGGAGAACGTCTAGCTCAAAGACGTAAAAATGAGAGCCCTCCGATTGGGGAGGCCATCCCAATCGTTATCCTAACTAGGCCTAGCACTTGTTTTTCTTTCATAAATCATAAAAACAAAATAAAATTTGAAAAAAAATTTTAAAAACAACAAAAAAAAAAGGAATTCCTGGTGATGCCCATTAGGGCTAGCCACTTGTTTCATCCTCGCTCTTTTTTGCAGGTCAAGAAGGAGGAGGAAGAGCCTGAATCAAGTTTAAGTCTTACAAAGACTCAAGCTTGGGGAGGGCCCCCAGGTGAGAAGGAGTTCAATACAAGCTCGAGTCTTGCAAAGACTCAAGCTTGGGGAGGACCCCCAGGTAAGTATTCCTAATTTTCTTAATAAATAAATAAACTCCCTGTTTCGAATAAATGCTAGAATCTTGGTGTTATGCTACACTTAAGGGAAATGATGATCGAGTTACAAATTAGCTTCCCATGTGTCGCATAGATGCAACCTCTACTCCTGACATATGTGTTATTTTTACTTAAGCATGATCACATCATGAGTCTTGCTTATTTCCGTGGGTTGCATTTGTTACACCAAGTCTGAGCATTGTGGATTGTGACATGGCATGATTAGGACTTGTTGCAATTTCTTAGTATGGTTTCATCCAGAGATGTTTTTCTTGAATTGCTGCAAATACCTAAAACCCTTCTATTTTGGCACACTTCTCTTAGTGTGAGGATTTACTTACCTACCAGAGCCATATCATAATATTCGAAACAGCCCCACTCATAGCCATTTGTTTATGTATTGAGTTTTGTTAAGGTTTGATGTACTCTTGAAACTAAGCACTCCTAATTTTGGTCATAATTCCTTCGCGTGTGTTTTCGAAAATTTCTCTCCACCAAATAAAAAGGGGAATGTATGGATAAATCAACCAAACATTTTTCTCAGAGTTTGCAAAACTTTTGGTCCATTCAAAATGCTCAAGAATATTTCAAAACGTTTCATTGAACCATTCAAAATTTATGGCCCCTTGCACCATGGAGTAGTAAATAAAAAAAAAACTCTCCATGGTTGCATGATAAAAGTCAATGGCTATATGGTTCTTATCATAAACATCTTGAGCAAAATAAAAGACCAATGTTTTTCAAAACACCCTTCCATAAGTGTGAGTTCATTTTCTCCCCCTCCATCACATCATTTCCTATGACCAAAAATAAATGGAGTTGCTATGTTGATTGAGACTCATTCTTTAGCTTTACAATATATGCATGACATTTATGCATTCCTTACCAAGCTCCACATATAAAGCCTCATTTGGTAGAAGGTAGGACGAGTGAAGCTTGTAGGAATAGAACTCACATCGGAGTGGTAAGAGAAGTGCCACCCAAAACGAAGGAGAATTTTTGCACCTTGCAGCACATAAAAACTCTGGATGCATACCTGCTAGAATTGTGTACTTGTCCGAAAATGCCGTTCTAGTCTTCAATGCTGCATGACAAGGTGTGACATATAAGCCCCACGAATTTTGCAACACTCATGAATATTTTGTGTTCTCGTAAACTTACCACTGTTTAGGGAGTATGTTGTTGCATCTTTATTACCCATGGGGCGCTTCTTTGTAACTCCTGATCCGCCGGTACCCTGAGTTGAGTTTGCTCGGGACGAGCAAAGTTTAAGCTTGGGGAGGTTGTTGGCGGTCGTTAAACCATGTTTTGACCGCCACCCCACCGGTAAATAAATATATAACACCAAGATTTTGTGCATAGTAGTTAGGAATAATACTACTCCACAGGTTTTGGTGAATATTTGGATGCAGGAGTGAATAATAGAGAAAAGTGGGCCCAGTCAGGGAAATTCCCTGGCCGGCCGGCCCCACCATAGGCCGGCCGGCCCCACCTGGTGGCCACAGGCCCCAGGCTTTCTCCAGTGGGCTGGAAAATAATCTTCAACGCACAATTCAAGCCCAGCTCGGCAGGATTCCACCGACATTCTAGAAGGTGGGCCATTTGGGCCTTTACTTGGCCCTCAATCCAATTCTGCCGACCCCAGCAAGGAACCGACCTTCAGACCGCCTTCAGGGAGTGATCTGAAGCGTCCAGGAGCAAGACGGTGGCCAACCGACCGAAGGGACGGCCGGCCGGCCACCCCCCTAGGCCGGCCGGCCGACTTTGTCGCCGCCGCCTCTCCAAAGTCGGTCAGGGTGCTTCTACCCGCCTTCACAAGCTATAAATTGGACCCCTCGGCCTCCGAATCAATTCGCACCAACACACTTCATCCGAGTGTTCATTAGTTTAGTTGAGTAGTAGCTTTGGGAGTTAGAGTAGAGTAGAGTAGAGTGAGAGCTCTCTCGGGCTTCCGGAGTATTCTCGGAGTTCGGTATAGTTCTTTGTATCCTTACTCTTTTGAGATATTATTTTATTTATTATATAATTAGTTTTATCTTTGTTTATTTCTTTTAGTAGTTCTTTTCTATTTAGTTTATTTATTCGTTAAGTAAGTGCTCGTAGAAGTCTTGTTGTGGGATTCGTGATTGTTGGAATAGCGAGTACGAGAGAGTGCCGTCGTCGGAGATGACGTCGTGTGAAATCTGTGCTTGTTCATTCTTAGATAGGACTGCTCCGTTGATCAAGAGTAGATCCTCTAGGCGGGTTGTAAGCATGGCGCTTAGAACTTGGCCTATGCACGTTTGGCACCCAGCCCCACGGAGGATGGTAGCCGCGAGTGTATGTGACAGCTGCACCGGTCTCTGTAATCCACCACGTCCGGGTTGGACTCAGCAGGGTTATAGCATACGGTTCCCTAGGTTTGAACTAGCTTCATCGGTTAACCTAGCACGTGTGTGCCCCGAAACGACATGACTTATATGTGTATGAGCTTAGCTAGAGCAAATAATCTTTGTAGACTTGACTGCTAGAAAAGTAAATAATAGATAAACATACAGGTAGCCTCAACTCTATCTCGTTGCTCTCCCAAATGTATACTACGATTTATTTTATTACCTTGGATTTGAGGATGTGTGTGCCACCCATATCTATCATGCCTATCTTACCCCCGTCTCAAGTATAGTTGATACATTATTTCTTTCTCCAAATTATCCAATGCATAGCTATTATTCAGCTTTCTTTTGCTCTACTTCCCTGCGGAAATATAAATACGATAACCCTGGAATACTCCAAGGTGAAATGCTACAATGGTGATCCGTGCGCTTGCGGAATTAATGAATTTAATTTTATCGCATAAGAACCGCCAACACAGTTGTCACCCGGTACCCACTCGGTTTGCGGAGTAAGCGGGAGCCAGGAGCAGACTCGGTGCCGGTTGGAGACTCCTTTGAGCCATGACTATTCATGTACCTGGTACCGAGGTCCGGTCGGAGACTCATTTTGAGCCATGCGTAAATCATGGACCCCTGGTTTGGCCCGTGGGTGGATGCCGCGGAGATACTGGAAGGTACGGGACCTTTAGTAGCAAAGTTCAAGCCGGGAAACCGGTGGAGGACTGATCTACCTTGTGGGGAAATTTGTGCCCTCTCGGCCGAGGTTATGAATCTTTCCGGAAAGCCGTGTTCCACGGTATTGGACAACGCGAAAGCAAAGACCACACTCGATTAGACTTCCTGTGTGAGTTATCCTTGGCGTGTTTTCGGAATACACCGGTTTGGAGCCGTGTGCTGGTTGTCGGCCTGTGATAAAACTTGAGGCACTGGCGGGATGGACAGTAACTCCCCCAGGGCCGCCCAACCCCACTAATCTCTACAGATACTTGATTAGATTGCGAACTGCTTTGTTTTCAAAACAACCTTGCATAAACTTGGCTTTCTTGCCTCGTTGATATAAACCACAAGCCTATCCTTTGACGAACTCCTTTGCATAACTTACCCCCTCGTGTTAGGCTTGCTGAGTACCTTAAGTACTCACTCTTGCTTCAATCATTCAGAAGGTGAGCCAGAGTTTGAAGCTGTTGAAGATGAAGATTAGGGTTCAGCCTGCACGCAAGTCTGCCTGTTGGAGTGGTGCCATTCCGTCTTCCGCTGGAGTAGTTGTTAGTGTGGCTGCTATGCCAGCCTGTCGGTGTGTTGTCTGTTCTTGTAGTCAGGCCGCTGGCCTTTGTTGTAAGACCTTTTGTATAACAAAAGGGCTTGTATGAGACTTGGTAATATTATAAAAGGGTATGAGACTGTGATGTCATTCTGTGAAAGCGTCGTATCAGCGTCTGATCCAGGGACTGATACGGTAAGCGCTAGTGCTCCAGAAATGGGGTACGACAGCGCCGCAGAAACGCGCACGTCGCACCCGCTAGCTAGCACCGCGGCGCCGAACCGATGATGAGTGTCGTCGGGTAATCGGCCCTACGAAAAACGCCGTGAGCTATGAAGTTCATGCCGGCGAGAACGCCAAAGAGGCTGAGGAGCAAGCCGCAGCCGCTGAAGCTGACGCCCGAGCTGACAGCCAGCGAGAGGATGGCGAAGCCGGTGGCAAAAGAAGGTCATTCTGCTTCCCTGGATCTGGATGGTCATCGGCGGGGTCCCCTGCAGCTCGGCAGAACCAACCTCGCCACGCCGGGGTCTCACGGACTGGGTAGAATACAAATCGCCCCCGCGTCGCTCCCGAGCGGGCGACTCGGGAGGCGACCCAACCCTAGGCCGCCGCCACCTTCCCTCCCCCACCTCCGCCGTGCCGTCGCCGGAGCGAGCCGCCGGAACAACCCGCACGGCTCGCCGTGATGGCGGCGGCATGGCTCTGAAAGCTGCGCACGCGTGGGACGGGCGTTGGGCGCGGGCCGTCTCGTGCGCTGGTGGCGGCGGCGGCGACCTGCAGGGCGGCGGTTGGTCGGCGCCGCGACTGCGGCGGATGGGTGCGGCAGCGCCACAGTGGTGGCAGCTGGTCAGCTTGTGGCCGGCAGGAGCGGATCCGCCGGCGCGGAGGCCGGATGGGGTCGGCGTTGGTGGTGATTGGTGGTGGTCTTGGCGCCACCGGGACCGGATCTGGGCTCGCCGTCGTCGGATCCGTGGTCTGTATGGCCGGATCTGGTGTCGTCGGCGGCGGATCTGGCTTGGGCCCGACACGACGGTTGGGCGCTGCAGCAGTGCGCAGCACGGTGGGAGGGGGTGGCGCGGCTGCTGTGTGCTTGTGGGCCGACGGCGCAGTCAAGGTTGGTGGTGTGGTGCTGTGCGCGTGGACAGCCAGGACGGCGCTGCGGCGCGCGAGCTGGTGTCCATGGCGACGCGCGAGCTGGTGGCCAGGGTGGAGTGGTCACAGTGCGCGTCGGAGACCCTCGTGACGCGAAGAACACGCCGGCATGCGTGTGGACGGTGAAGATGGTTGTACCAGGGTCTTCGCGGTGGCCGTCGTTGTGGTCATGGCGACGGTGGTGGTGCTGCTGCGGTTGGCTGGTGAGGGTGGCATACTGTTGTTGCTGGGCATGCTGCCGGTGTGGTGTCTAGCGGTCATGATGGGGCGGGGAGGCTCTTGGCTCCGGGGGCAACCTTGCCTGGCAACTTGCCGGTGCCGGTAATGGCGTCGTCGCTGGACGTCGCTTTCCTCGTTGGAGGCATTGCTGAGGGTCGTTGCTTTCCCAACCCTGAAGTTCTCTCTGGGCGAAATCCCAGATCCGACCTATCGGATCAGGTGACGATGGTGCTCTCGGCACCATTTCCTTCTTGAAGGCGTTACCTTTGAGTAGATCTTCACTGCTAGTCGAGCGCCGACGCTGCTGTCCGGCTGTTTGGAGGCAACGATGACACCATTCATGGTGAAGTCGGCGTGTCCTTATGGCAGCAACAACTTTGGTGTCACAGGACGAGGCCTCTTCTCATAATGCTTCTTTCATGGTGGATTTTGTCTGACGATCATGCTTAGGGAAGTCGGAGCTGCTGGATCGTGTGTGCGATGAGCTTGGCGACGATGACTTGCGGCGGGATCTTTAGGCGGAATCTTGCTTGTGTTTGGGAGTGTGTTTTGAGGGGAGGCTGAGGTCTGTTCATGCTTTCGACAGACTCCGTCTCTTGTTCAGTTGTTGGGAGAGTTTTCTCTGTAGCTTAGTTTTGTAGGTTCTTAGGAGTAATTGTATGGTTTGGCCTCGTTTCCCTTAATATGAGGCACCTTCTTCTTATTTATATATACGCCGGGACACACATTGTGTTCCGGGTCTTTCGGAAAAAAAAAACCTCACCACGCCGAGGCGCGTTGTTCATACGGGATCCCCGGCCCAACCTCGCATTGCTGCCGGTTTCAACCCAAAAACCATTTCCAGCTTTAGTTCGGTTCTAAAATGTCAGATTCAAATGGTTTTCAGCCCGGCCATGGGCTAGAATTGGGTTTAGCATTGCAACTGATTTCAAACCCAAATGGTTCGGTTTGGGCTTAACGTTGCAACTAGTTTAGTTTGGGTTGGGATCGGGCTGGGGATTTCGGCCGGGCTAGTTGATTTGGCTGTGTGATCTGAATTTCTGATCTGCCATTGGGCCCGTTGCATGCTGTCGACAATACCAAATTGGCCCTTCCCTTCTACCTGCCCGTCGGCCTCTCAAAGCAGCCCATAGGTCTCTTAATGAATTGTCTCTTCATACGGTACTTAAAAAAAAAATCTTGATGGTTGACGGCAGCGGCATGTACAGGCACAGTGGCCCCCGAACGCGACTTGACTAGCTAGACTGGCACCTGGGCCCGGCGTCGTGCCAGTGTCATGGAAACGACCGTGTGAATGTTCCACGCACCGAACCGGGGCACGGGTACGGAGGAACGTGAAGGGTTCTCTGCGTGACACAGCATTGGACGTGACGCGCCACCACATCATCATCGCTCGTTCGTTCTTAGCAGCCTGGGCCGGAAGCTGACCCACCGCACAGGTGCCTGCATGCCTGTCATCCACCGTGTCACGATCATCCGTTCGTTCACTCTCCCACTCATGTGCACCATGCGCCGCGTTCAAAAAAAAAAAAGTCTAGTCTTGTCTCTTTTGGCCCACCACAGAGGAAGCAGCTGATGGATGATGAAACAGACTGAAAAGCACAAGAACGATTACTTCTAGAGGAAGAGGAAGAGACGAGACTGACGTGAGCGGCAGCTCATGGCGTGATAGTAGACCGCTGGGCTGGTGGCGCCGTTAATTACCAAAAACCCCCCAACGCGGATCCTCTGACGTGCTGCACGTGTAACGTGACCGCTGACGCGTGGAGCCAGGCTCACGAGTCAGTGACCGTGGTGCACGTTAACTGGACCCCTCTCCCTCCCTCTTTTTTTTTTTGTTTTCTTTTAACACGCCAAACCATCCACTTGAATCACCAAGACTGGTCTGGAACCACACCCCAGAATAATCAATAATGACGTGGGAAAGAAAGTGCATGTGCATGTGCATGGGCCGCAGGTCGGATGAGCATCCACACCGGGGAACAAAACGAATTTGAATAAACAAGCACTTGCTCCAGGGGTTCTCTTCGTGACTACTAATAAAATCAGGCGACTACTGAATGGTTCAGCTGCTTGCTAGCCACACATATCATTTGACCAAGACAATAAGACTCCAATCCTTGTGCATGATGATGCATGAGACATAACTAAAAATTGTCAGGATCGATCCAACTATCAGGCATAAGTCACTGATGACTGGACTTCTTTACATCACAAGTCAGGTGGAAACAAAGCCGAAGGAAGTACACTAATTGTCTGACAAGGACACCTTTTTCTGCCTTTTGTCCCTTCTGGTTAGGAAGGGGGGACAAAATTCTGTTTGTGACACTTCATCGAATCGAACAGCAAACGAATCTCTCTTTTTATTATTATTATTATTTGCCCTCTCCATATTCGATCCAACGGAAAGCGGATAATAATATTCTCAAGTCTTTGACGTCTGCCTTCCTAGTTCGGGTCACTGATCCGCTGTGCACTGTATACTATCTAATCTATGCACGCGACGTATTCTGCAACATTTAGTTATTCCCAGGAAGAAAACGAAGGAACCAAGAAAGAGAGGAAACCTTTAAAGGCTCAACAAACAGAAGATGACGGTCCCAGGTAGGCCAACTGCAGCAAACTAATTTCAGCCCTCCATTTACATAACATGCCACTTGCATCTGATGGCTCCAGTCTCTCTCAAAAAAAGAAAAAAAAAACATGCCACTTGCATCCCAAGCGCCTTCTACAGCTGCAGCTGCGGCGCGGGCGTTTCGCACCATCACGTTGCTGCCCAAATGGACGCAGGCGGCCAACACAAAATGGCGCGACGCGGTGAAGGCCATCTAGCTAACTAATCGATGAACCGCTGATGACAGTGCTGGTATTGAGATGCAGATAAAATAAGCCAATATGGTCGCCAAAATCACAGCTGTGCCCTGTCTGGGGATTAATCACCCCTTTGGGCTGTAGTAACGTACGCGCAGGCCGTGGTCTGGTAGTGGCCGAGAACCGAGATTCCTCGTCCACGTCGCGCGCTGGCACGAGCAATGAGCTTCGCGCGGGACCGGGAGCGGGGCCTGCCTGTTTTCCCACTGGAGCGCAGCAGATCATCCCGTCGAACGTACATGGCCCCACGCGAAAAATGGAACGGTCAGTGAGTGTTAAGTTCCGTGCAAACTTCTTTAAATAAACACCAATTTAAGAATAAATTTTGACAACAGTCTGTTTACAAGTTCGATCAATAGTTTTCTGAAAAGTTTCATTCTCACCAACTTTCGAGGCAACGTTTCTAAAAATTTTTGTCTCAAAAAGTTTTAATGCAACGTTTCTAGAAACTTTTGTCTCAAAAAGTTTCAGTGCAACTTTTCTAGATACTTTTGACTCAAAAAATTGTATCAGAACTTTTTTATCTAAACTTTTTCTCCACTGGGCCCACCCATATGCGCGTCAGGAGCAGCATGAGCGTGTGTTGCAGGCATCAGCAATACGTTACAAGAGTAACCACGTGGGCGTGGGCCTCATGAACAAATGCAACGCGGTCTGCCGTTGCTGTCCGATGCTGGTGCGCGCGCAACCGTGCGAGCGCGCGCGCGCATTAGCTACGCCCGCCGAGACCCGAGAACTCTGGCTCTGTGTTTATTTGGGCGCGCGGGCCAAACGCACACCCACGAGTCAAAGTGCACCGTTCTCGGAAAGAGACAGGTGAATAGGTGATGACGACGTACCTATAAATACCCCCCACCAAACCCAAACTCCCCCACACGAACAAGCTCTCCTTGTTCTCCCTGCTCCAAACCATCAAATCAGCAAGAGCCTCTCCTCTCCTTCTGTTCTGTTCAAGCTTTGTCCGTCGGTCGGTCGCTGATTCCCCAGCCCATTCGATCGACCATGACGAAGCTCGCCCCCGAGGCGGACGCCGTGGTATCCGCGGCGCGGCATTTCTCGTTCTCGCCGCCGAGGACGAGGACGGCGGCGGCCGGCGGCGACTCGTGCCGGAAGATGGCGGCGCAGATCGACCTCGGCGCCGCCGTAATGGGGTCGTGGCTGGACTCCATGAAGGCCTCCTCGCCGCGGCACCGGCTGATGGCGCCTTTGCCCGGCGGCGTCGGCGGCGACCCGGAGCACGACGACTGGATGGTACGTGTACAGACATGGCGGCCACCGGCCAAGACCGAGGAAAAAGAAAAAGAAAAGTCTTTTTGTTGTTGCTTTCTTCCTTGAAGCGGCGCGTGGACAAGTAGTGAGTTGTGAGGTTGTTTGTTTCGCAGGAGCGTCACCCGTCGGCATTGGGGCGGTTCGAGGCGCTGGCGGCGGCGGCCAAGGGGAAGCAGATCGCCGTCGAGCTGCCAACGGCGGCGTCGCAGAACAACATGACGAGCCCGGTGCTGATAGATCAGGTGCTGGCGAGCTGCGACATCCGCGTGAGGCTGCAAACGGGGGACAACATCGCCCTCGCACGGGCGATTGCGTACGAGTGTGGCATACTTAGATCTGATGAAAGGTACGCGATGCGCGCGCGCTCTCTCTCCCTGTCTCTCTCGATCTGTGCCAATATATGCAATATTATTATTCAACAACGAACTGATCTCAAACGAAACTAAACTAGGTACTACGAGTTGCCGCCCAGCTCCTCCCATGTGACCTCGGCGGAGGAACCGATGGAGTCGCCGGTCAGGGAGGAGGAGATCAACCCCCAGGACAGGCCGGACGCCGAGTTCAAGCGCGTGTCCAAGATCATCGGCGTCGTATGCGTGTTTGTGGCATCTTTGTTGTTCCCCATGTTCCAAATCTTTCCCAAGCCGCACGATGCCGGCGCGCTGTACGGTGTGGCCGTCACGTTCATGGTCGTCGGTCAACTTACCAGCCTGATCCTGCTGATCCATTTGGTCGTAGTGAGGTCCGCCGCGGCAGTGACCGTCCAGATGCAGAAGGTGGCCATGGTGGTCGCGCTCGGCTGCGTGTTCGGGGCCTTCACGCTGCACGCGTGCTTGGTGCTGCTCCCACCTGCGGCACCCTTCAACTTCTCTTGGCTCCCCCTCCTCATGGGTGTCATAGCCGCTGCGTCGTTGCTGTGCGGATTACTAGCGTGGCGCAGGTGGTGGTGTCGCCGGGGCGTCAAGGACGGTGACACTGCTGCTGCTGCTGCTTCTGTCGCCCGTGTACCTAATGTTTGACCCCAGTTCTGGTGTGAGTTTGTGTCGAACCTGATCAACTGGTTCCTACGTGTACAGAAGCTGTTATTAGCATGCGCTAAGCCCGGCCATTTTCTTTTATTTTCTTCTCTAGAGGTGCCCGTGTACTCGCGCAGCCAGCGATGCCACGGTAGCAGAAAATTTTTTGACCGTGCGATTCTTATCGCGAGCGAGTGCATTGTGCGGGATTTTACTTCCACACGGTGAGAAAACGAGATTATACTTGCTGATGAAGTGTCATGAGTCCCCCTTTGGTCTTCTGGCCCGTCGTCCAACGCTCCCACTTCAAGCGTGGTACGAGAGTGGTTGGAGAGCCATAATTGCACCGACGCGCTTCTCTCCTCTCTCTTCCTCCTCCCAGCTCCCAAGAACCCTATCCCGCCGCACCTTCCCTTCCCCACCGCAAGCAGCAAGAGATGCCCACCTGGGTCACCGTGATGCGGCAGGCGGCGCGGCTTGGTGGTCGCGGGCAGCACGGCGCGGCGCGGTGTCACTTGGCGGGCGGCGTGCCTTGGAGATGGCCGCGGCGGAGGTCTGCGGCGGCGGCGGCGGCCGAGGGCGCGGCTCGTGATACACTTGTAACAAATTGTTCCACGTGTACAACTTATTTGTTCTGGCTATGTAACGAATTGTTTCACGTGTACAATTTATTTGTTCTACCTTTGTAATAAATTATTTTAAAGAGTGCGAAGCTATGTTAGACTCTATTTTTAGAGCGAGATAATTATTTTTGTAAAAAACAATTTGTTATCTCAGTGCTTTCCATGTTCCAGATCACTGTTGATCATATTCCAAGAAATGTGAAGCTATGTTCCACGCTCATTCTAGAGTGAGATAAGTATTTTGTAATAAAAATATTTTGTTCCATCTCACTGCTTTTCATGTTCCAACATAGTTGCAATATTGTTCTTGATACATGAACTCGTGTTCAAAATTATTATATAGTCTCTTGGTTCAGTATGGAAAAAAAAATAATTTCAATGCGCACACCACCAGTCAGCGACGAAGACAGTTCGTTCTGCGCTCTCAGCTAATCGGAAACAAAAGGTGGGCCCATTACCCACGTCACGCGCCCGCGTTTGATTGGTTGGCGAGACGACCGTGATCGGTTCCTGGCGCCTACGCGTGGGTTTACGTAGAGTCGATTCTGGCGCATGCATGCGCTCCAAACGCTACTCACATAACGACGATGCGCTCAAAGGCTACTCACATAAGAGCAAGCCCAACGGTGGAGCCAACCATTTGTCTTGTAGCCAAGTAAAAAAACAAAGCAAACAACAAACTTGTCTCAACATTTATTCTCGGACCCACCTGCAGTCCCACTATTTGCCACAATCTGACCAGGCGACCGGCGCTTCTCTTTCTTACTTTTTTCCTGCAAAACCTGACATTGCTTGGCTACACGCCCTCCGTTGGGCTTGTTCTAACGCGTGTGTATGCCAAGTCTCGGCCAATCTGCAGATCGATTCTGTCATCAGACCCCAATAGAAGGTTCTAGCGTGGGGTTCCCCTCCTTCTGCCTCCCCATCAGTAAGATATATACTCCTGCCAGACTACCAGTGAAACCACCTACCTGAGAGCATGCCGCCGTCAGGAGCCATCCTCGACAATTCGTCCGGGGACATCGAGATGGCCAACCACCGTGTACGGCCGGTGAAGCGCCGCCGGACTTGTCCAAGCGTCGCCGGGCAACCCAATCCTCAAGTGCAAGTAAGTGTAACGCCGCGCCCTGCCACTTTAATTGATTCTCGTATATTTTCAGATCCTAGGCTGCTTGCTAGCTATAGCTCGCGGTCATGAGTGAATTCAGCTAGAAAATCGTTCCATTTTTTGAACAGTTAAGTCGTTTCATTCACGCATGGTCTAGTTCTTGGTCTACGTACGCTTCATGACAAACGATTTGGGTAACTGGAACCGCAGGATCCGAACCTAGAATTAGCCCTCGAATCAACCGCGATCTGTTCGACCGTAGCTAGGGTCGAATCGATTCCGTTTCATGCAGCAACCCAGCTTATATCGCCGCCGCCCTGCTCCTCGGAACCGCCGCCTTGGGGTCCACAAGCAACCCAGCTTGTCGATCCCGCAGCAGAAACCCGTCGTGGCGTGGAGGTGCGGCGAGGCGCCGTTGCGGCAGGATCGACGGTGGGCTGTGTCGTCGTCTGTCGAGGTGCGGCGAGGTGCCGGTCACGTCCAGCACGCGGCGAACGTGATATCCTTGCGTGCGCGCGGTTGGGTCGTGTGTTAATGACCCTTCCTGGGGATGTATTGTGTGATTCACATAGGCTTTGACCCTTCCTGGGTGATTCACAGGTTTTTAGTGGGTAGGCTGCACCTGCAGAGAGAATAGTGAGCACTATTCACCGGCCGGCGGCGCTTGGCTTCCGTTGCCAGCCGTCGACGTCGCCACGCATGTACAGATCTAAAATGACCCCTCTCTCTCCCTTTTTTTTTTTGACATGTAAAGATCCATGAGGGTGGTGTGGGCCGTGCAGTGCTGCTTTTTCCACGGCACAGTAATTGAAATATTTTTTGTTAACACGATATACGCGAAGTGAAAAAGGACAACAAAAGTCAAAGGGCAGCTAGTATGGAACCTTCATAACTTATACAGATATAATATATCAATAATCCATATGCGATGAAAGCATAACTATAACTTTAGCATTGGCATTATAAATTTATGACAGTCCTTAGCACAAGAGCTCACGTAATTCTTCTATCAGAGAGAATAACGAGAACGATAAGATCTCATTTTATCTCTTTCTTCCTTTGTTCTATACATTATTGTGTACCACTTTTCGATTGTTACATCTAATATTGACTTTGATGTACTGTAAAATTGATTAAAATTATACCTTTTGTCTTCGTAATAAGCAGCCTGCTAGTGGCACTGGCGCCCCAACAGGGCATCTCGAGAAGCATCTCAAAGAACGTTACGTCAACTACTCTCTTAAGATCATCCCGTTCTTGTTGAACATGTTCGGAGCCGCGTGCTTGACTTATAAATCAGTACAATTCTCCAATGCAATCAAAATCTCCTTCATGATCATTTTGGTCGCCTCCACCATTGCCGTGCTAGCCTTCTACGGCCTTGCAACCTTCACCAAAATGATAATAGTGAAGCAGGCCAGCGTGTTTGCCTACCTCATATGGTTGCTTCTGGCATTCGTGTCATACCTCCTCCTTCTCTCGTTCTACAAAGACTATGGCTATGCTATCATCATCGTCCTCGTTTTGGCTGCTGATGCCTTACCCGTCGAACACATTACACATATGGCAGTGTGCAGTCAGGCTCAGGCAACAATGGATCAACCACGGCGATATCGAATCAGGGGTTCAAGGTACTCTCACTAATAACGAAGCTAATGAAGTTGCCAGCACCCATGACGAAGACAATGAAATTTTCGACCACATACAGGGCCTATCATTTAGTATTGTAACCTGTGGCAGCTTCCTCAACACAGGCGTTCTACTATGGGCCAGCATAGGATCGGGGCATGACATGGTAGGGCGAGTCTGTGCAGGCGGGTATTCTATCTACTTTACTATTGTTGTCGGCCTCTACCTGATGATGGTCACAACGTTAAGAACAGTGACGCTCACTGGCCGTGTCGCACACCTGACCATCCTGCTGATGGTCCTAGTGGTGATCACGATGATCACAGGCGTGGTCAATTTGTTTTCTGACGGGCAGAGCAACGATAACTCATCTGGTTCCTCTCCCGGATTCAAGTCTCAGACTTAGCACGAGTGATGCACATTTACAGCTATTTATTCTTCTAGTGCGAGGTGACGTCTCAATCAACAGCGAGGCGTCCGTGGTGACTTTGTGAATCTCAAGATCAGCCGGCCCAATCTCTTGGAGGCGCTCATACAGGCAAGGGTCACATGTGTGCGTTCATAAAAACAAATACTTGTGCGTGTTTGTAAGTGTTTGAGTTTATCAATGAAGGTTATGTTTGAATTTCTTACTGTAATGAGCTGCTCTTTCAAATGTAACTATTAATGTGTGGCCGCACTATCCGGCACGAGTACATATGTTTTATTCGGACTTTATATATTCCACTGAGTTGGGTTCCAGAGTCCCGGTTTTTGTTCTGTTTTGTTCAGTACTGCCAGGGCATGTGTGATTTTCATGGTGTCGTCTCAAATTATCCTGTAACCTTAATTATCTGCGACTAGATCTGTTCAGCGCGCGCGCGCGCCCGGTTGCCGATTCACGCGGCCGCGTCCGTTCGCGGAGACGCGTTTCCCATCATCTCATCCCATGGCTGCTGGCACGACACGACAAAGGCCGGGCTAGTGGCATGCTGTTGCTTTCCCCCCATAAATATATAAGCCACAGCTTCAATGATCGGTTAAATATAACCCAGTGGAAAGAATAACAAGCAGATGATTTGATAATGGCAACGTATCATATGAGAACCAGGTTCGTGTGAGAACTATGAGAACTTCAATCTGGGCCACAAGATCTTGATCCAAGGGGGGCGTATAGGGAGAGGTGGGAGGGGGAATTTGCAAAAGTATGATTAAGTGGGTGGTGATTTTGCAAATCCCCCCTCCCACCTGAATTCATGTACCCCATTGGATCAAAATCATGTGGCTCAGATTAGAGTTCTCATAGTTCTCACACGAATCTGGCAACGTATCCTATGAGAACCAGATTCGTGTGAGAACTATAAGAACTCCAATCTGGGCCACAAGATCTTGATCCAAGGGGGGCGTATAGGGAGAGGTGGGAGGGGGAATTTGCAAAAGTATGATTAAGTGGGTGGTGATTTTGCAAATCCCCCCTCCCACCTGAATTCATGTACCCCATTGGATCAAAATCATGTGGCTCAGATTAGAGTTCTCATAGTTCTCACACGAATCTGGTTCTCATAGGATACGTTGCCTTTGATAATCCAGTGTAAAATCGAGTGCTCTCATTTGACTTGGGGAAATCGAGTAAGTACTCTTTAGTACTAGTGGAAAGAACTACTGGTATGATTTGACTCGTGGAAATTTGCGGCACGCTCCCCGGCCATAGCCTCTCACGTTGCAGGGCGACTACGGTGCGCGGGCGCGCCTGCATGCTTTGCCTTTGATCACGAAACAGGAAACGCCGGCGCCGGCGGTGGTACATCATCATTCGGAGGGTGTTTGTCTTGCACGACGAGACGAGGCAACCAGGTTCAGAGGAACGTTTCGCGGCCGTTTCTGGCCGTCGCGTGCGCCAGGGCCGTCTCTGAGTTTTTGAAGCCCCGGTGCGAAATTAAATAGGGCCCTAAAAAAAAGAAAATGGAGCACTAAAATATAGAAATTTACATGGTCACAATATATTTGTAGTGAATTACAACTTCAATACTGTTATGGTCGGGCAGCAGTACCAGCGCGGCTACAAACGTCAACGTGGCTAAGAAGACATCACGTGCGGCTCAAGGATTTGTTTGAGGCTTCGTCAGTTAGGATTCTTCAGATTTTGTTAGTGTATTCAAGTAAGATTGTTAGGAGTTTGTTTAGCGTCGGTTATTATTAGCTTGGGCTATAAATAGCCGGCATTGTAATCAGGATTGTTTTAAGCAAGGAATAAGAAGCCTCTTTGCCTCTTGCTCTTGCGTTCACGCCATCTCTTTCACCGTGCGCCACCACGGCTCCGATTCGCCAGCGAGGCCGCAAGCCACGTCCGGCGGTCTCGCATCCTTACTTCCTCATCCCGGCGCCCCAACCTGGTATCAGAGATGCCGAGTTCCGACGATGGGAAGAGCGGCGCTACGCCGCAGGAAAAAGCCATCGACAACCTCACAAAGCTGGTAACGGACTTGACCACCAAGCTTGGCGACGTCACGCTTCAGCTCTCCGGCATGTCCTCGCGCCTCTCCGACGTCGGGCAACGCGCGCCTCTGCCATCCCTTCCGGTCTCCATGCCCTACGGCATGCCGCTCTCCTACGGCCTGCCGTCGCCCTCCTTCTCGCTTCCACTGCCGGCCGCAACAGCCGGCAGTGCGCCACCACCATCAACCATTCCATCCGTCACATACACTCACCCACACACCAACCCGCCTACTGCCCATTCATCAGATCAATTTCCCATCATCACCATCGCCCATCCCATCTGCTGCTCTCCACGCACCACCGCCCTTTGTCCACCATGAGACTCCAGCCGCTGTGTTCCCCACACATGCCGCCGCCGTGCCACGTTACCACAAGCTCGAGTTCCCCTCTTTTGATGGCAAGGATGATCCCCTCGGCTGGCTTAACAGATGCGCTCAGTTCTTCCGAGGACAGCGCACGCAAGAGGGGGACAAAGTGTGGTTGGCATCGTACCACCTCACGGGCGTCGCACAACATTGGTATTACATGCTGGAACGCGACCACGGCGCTCCGACGTGGGAACGTTTCAAAGAGCTGTGCAACCTGCGCTTTGGACCAGCCTTGCGTAGCAATCCCCTGGGTGAACTTGCTCGCCTCCAGTTCCAGTCAACCGTCGAGGAGTATCAAGAGCGCTTCATGGCGCTCCTGTGCCATGCTGATCATCTGCAACCGACGCAGCAAGTGCAGCTCTTCACCGCTGGGCTGCCAGAGTGCATCCGCGTCGACGTCGAGCTCCACGATCCAAAGGACCTGCAACAGGCCATGAGCCTGGCGCGGGCCTACGAGCGCCGCGATGCACCGATCAATTCGGCGCCGACGTCAACCCGCTCAGCGCCATGCACGGCGCCGCGTCCCGCATCTCTTAATATCCCAACGTGGTCGCGTTCGTGGGTCATGGATATATCCACGTCGGCCCGTTAACAACGACCGTCCGATACAGCGAGCTAAGGATACAAACCGTTGGATGCAATCGGGCTGGGTCTTTGCCCGGTTAGCTGGTACCCGAAACTCGCGAACTCTCCCGGCTCCCCCTCTCGCTCCCGTTTCCAGCCGAACCTCAGCACTGCCGTCGCCGCCGTCGGTCCGCCGCCTTCATCCACTCCCTCCCTTCCTCCTCTCCCAAGCATGACATGCTCGTTGGTAAACTTCGGGAGTGGATCGACACTAGAGACAAGCCGTCGTCTTCCCCATTGACTCCGCCACCCACGATCTGCACCGTGGCAGCGCCGGCGACACCAAATCAGGTGACACCAGCTCTCCACAGTCCCTACGGAGAACGGCTTGGTGACGGTGCCATGCCAGGACGAGCTCACGAGCCTGCTCCAATCACGCGATCACGCCGTATTTCTGTCGTGTGAGACAGCGCCATGTTGGTGGGAGGGAGCGATGGGGATGTGGCGCGGTAATCAGCGTCAAAAAGGAAGGCCACTCACCGCCGCGCTCTGCGCGACGCCTCGCTTGCCCTGTTCCCCGCCGACGCGGACCTAGGAATCTGCAGGTCGCTAGCCAGCATTGGTCGCGTGCCCCAGGCTGAAGGCTCGGACGTCTTAAGCACAAAGGTAAATTTCGTTCCTCCAATCTTCATCTGCAAATTTCTGCTATAGAATGAACTTAATAATTAATTCAAAGCTAGGTATGCGTTCTCCATTTTCTTCACTTCCCGTCAGTTTGTTTCCTATTCAATTTGAGTTCGTTCTAACTGTTAAGGAAATTTTCAAACTTGAGTGTGCCAAACTAAAAACTCAATATTATTAAAATTTTGGCTCAATCACTAACTTTTTTGAGTTGTTGTATAACGAAGTTGAAGTAGAATTTGGGCTAGATGAGTGTTTAAAATTTTACATGACTAATGTGCACATGTACCAAATCGCAATACGCAGCATGGAGCTAAAGGATGGTGAAGGAGGAAGCAGTATTACAGTCTGATTAGGCTAAGCGCTTGGTCGGTAGTTGGACAAAATAACAAGGTAGCTGAGTTTTTCGGTGGGTAACATGGTCTTCGATGCAGGCTGTACAGCTCCTCACCTCTCAACAAGTATTGATTGCACACAAACATCGCTCATAATTCTAACCTCATAATCGTCGTGGACAAGTCATACACCTTGCGCAAGTAATTTTTCAGTCACTCAAGGTTCATCCAGTTTTACGTGCTATACAATTCGAACTTTAGTGATGTTGATTTTTAATGAACCAAAATGAGTAAACTTCCAATAAGAACTAATGTAATACCTCCGACCTCTCCGGCAACATTATTACTGCTACATACTTCAGCAATTTTTGGTGAATCCAGCTTCAGGACACACAATACATTATTTTGTGGGTAACTAAATTATGTTACACAACCGTAATGCGAAAGGCATTAGATTGTTCTCTAGCTTATAAATTTAATTTATCACTTCAACACTTTCATTATAAACTCTTTTCTGTTATCAATCAAATTGACACAAACAAAAGTTCATTCTTTTTAACAGTTTTTTTTTCCTCAATGATTTTTATTAGTCCCATATTTATGTAAATAATTTTGTTTCCTGAAGCATAATCTTCTTGCAGTCACATGGATCCCTTCCTCTTTTGCAGTTCTGATTATGAACTAAAGCCAGGGATAAGAATGGGAGCCCGTATGAATTCTTTTGCAACTTCGATCGATGTGGAACAACAAAGGTTGACGCGACTAATAATCTGAAACATTCAGCAAATTATTTTCTTTGGTCATTGAACTGTTCATTTTTGGATTCCAATCTTATTGTTATCACTTTTAGTTCTATACGTTTCAGAAATTATCTATTGTCCCATACATTCTGTGATAACTGTTGTTGCATTAAATTTGCCAAAAAAAAGGAAAAATCCAATACCCTGTTCTGATGATTGCCTTCACTAAAGTTTAGCGGATTCAACTGAACAATAACAAACAAATATTTATCCATTCAAATGTTGAGTTGATTCAAATACCGCAGCGGATGGTTTTTTAGTGTAAGGTTTTATCTTACATTTGCAAAAGTGTCATATTGATAATTCTTTTGAGATAATTATCTAATATGAAGCTCTTCCAAATATTTCAATCTTGTGTTTAACAAGATTTAGTGTGATATTATCTTCAAATATGCACCATACAACATAGATGTGATGGTGGACATGCATGATTTGTGCTTAAAATTTTGGAAAGTGAAGCACTTGAAGTATTAATGAACAAACTAATTGTAAAGACCGGAATGAAACTATAAAGGTGTGGTTGTTTGGTGAATTCTCTCATGATACGAGACAAAATGGGTAAGAGTGCCTTTCCCTCCAGTCTAAATTATAATCTTAGATGCCTATTACTATGGTTAATAAGTACGGAGTAGATCTAACATGATGATCATAGGTGCATTTGCGTTTCTACCATCGATTTGACAACCAATTGTGATTCTGATCTCGAATCTGCAATATTTTACCATGACTTTTTGAACTGAAGAAAGCTTCTACCATGGTTCTGTTAGCAGCCCATTGACGGTGTTAACTATCAGGCAAAAGCTGCATGTAGTTGTGCGGGCAAAAGAAGAAATCAATACAATGAAAATGCCACTACTAACCATCACTAATCAAGAACCGAAGATCAGTGTTGATGCCACAGTCCCATTTTGAGTAGCACAAACATCTTTTGTTTCTGTTTCATTTCTTTGGTGCTTCTTTGTTGTCTCTTATTTTTGTATTGTGGACTGGCAGGGCAGCATAAGCTGCCTGTTTGTGCTTGTACCTTTTTGATTGGTACTCTGTTTTCTATTCTCCTATAATGAAATGGCAGAGCACCTGCCGCTATTCCCTTAAAAAACATGTTACAATAATGTGTGTATAAATCGATCTGCCATTTGTCTTATTTCAGGATCATTAATATGTCACCATGATTCCAATAGCAACAGTGCAAGCAAAATCTGGTTATTACATAGTAAAACTTTTCATGCCTAAGTTCACTGCTTGAGGCAAATAATGATTGGCTAATGTTCTGACTACATGTTAAATTATTAGATGCTAGACATTTCATATGTTATACTTCAATAATTAACTTTGTGACTACTAATATTTCTAGCTTATTCGATGCTAGACATTATAAATCCTGGATTAATGCTCATGCTTCCATATGATTATTGCAGCTTGCTGGCACATCAATATGTTGAAGTAGTTGCATACCACTGGGCTATCAACATAATGCTAAGTTGGCCCAATTTAGCATTATGTTGATATCGTTGGAATAAATTTAAGTGACACTGGTCTCTCTGTAATGATTTGCTATGTGAAGAGGAAGAGCTCTCAATGATCGTTGCTGGGACTTTAACCTGACTTTTTTTGTTCTGCTTCAGCATCCAAAAATAACGCAAAATATCAATTACTGGTAATGCAAGGGAGTTCGCCTTCAGGCCCTTCACTTATGGTGGAAACTATGTCCAGAGCTGGACTATACAGTTTTAATCGTGCTTGGTAGAAGACTTGATGCATGTGATCAATATTTCTCATGCAATGATTAGATTAACTTCCCTGCAAGCGAAAGGAATGGGTCGTGACAAATTATTTTTTTAAAAAAATTAATGTAAAGCTTCAACTCTTATATATATTGTTAAAAAAAAAATCTTCAGTGGGAACAAAGCGCAACAATATCTGCTTATATTCGCGGTATAAGGGACGAGGCGCGCCAATGGCGCGCTATTTTCTAGTCACTACTGCCAGCCTCGCCACGGCCCGCGCAGCCGGCGGCGCCCACTACGACGACCGGGGCTTTGGCTTCCACACCCTCGATACCGTTCCGGCGGAGATGTCGGAACGGCGGAAGCAAGGCCTATGCTACAACTGCGACGAGCAGTACGTGCGTGGCCACAAATGCAAGCGCCTCTTCTACCTCGAGGTTACGGACTACGACGACGACGCCGAGGAGACGGCGGCCACCGAGGAGACTGACTCACCGGTGGTCTCCTACATGCACTAACGGGGATAGGTGCTGAGGACACCATGAAGTTGTACGTCGCCATCAACGGCCACAAGCTCTTGACACTCCTGGATTCCGGCTCCACATACAATTTCTTCAACTTCGGGGTGGCACGAGAGCTACGCTTGCTCACAGGGCCCAGCCCCGGCAAGCACGTCACGGTGGCGAATGGGGACAAGGTCTCTTGTGCCGGTGTCTGCCGCGACGTCGCCATGCGCATCGGCAAGGAAGACTTCATCATCAGCGGCTACGGCATCTCATTGGGGAGCTACGACCTCGTTCTCGGCGTCCAATTCCTTCGCACCCTCGGGCCCATCTTGTGGGATTTCGACGACCTGTGCATGGCCTTCTGGCGCGGCGGCGCCCGCGTCCTGTGGAAAGGCCTCGGATCCCGGCGCTACGACATCACGGAGCCGTCGCTTTGCGCCATCCGTACCGAGCCGCGCTCCATGATGGAGCGGCTCCTGGAGGACTTCGACGACCTGTTCGCTGAGCCAACCGGCTTGCCACCAGTGCGCTCTCGCGATCACCGCATCCACCTCATCCCACGCACGGCGCCAGTGTCGGTGCGGCCGTACCGGTACCCACAGCTACAGAAAGACGAACTAGAGCGGCAATGTGCCGCCATGCTCGAGCAAGGCATCATCAGGCCATCAAGCTCCGCATTCTCGGCCCCTGTACTCCTCGTCAAGAAGCAGGACAACTCATGGCGCTTCTGCGTAGATTATCGCGCACTGAACGGGCACACAGTCAAGGATAAGTACCCCATTCCGGTCGTCGACGAGCTCCTCGACGAGCTCCACGGGGCTCAGTTCTTCACCAAGCTGGACTTGCGTTCGGGCTACCACCAGGTCCGCGTCCACCCCGCGGACGTGGAGAAAACAGCGTTCCGCACACACCACGGCCACTTCGAGTTTCTCGTCATGCCATTCGGGCTCACGAACGCGCCGGCGACATTCCAAGGACTGATGAACGACATCCTCCGGCCTTTCCTGCGACGGTTCGTCCTTGTATTTTTTGATGACATCTTGATATATAGCCCGTCTTGGTCGGAACACCTGCAGAACGTCAAGGCCGTCTTCGAGCTGCTGCGCGCCAACACGCTCTTCCTCAAGCGCCCCAAGTGCACGTTCGGGGCACGAACGGTCTCCTACCTCAGCCACATCATCTCCACGGACGGCACCGCCATGGACGGTGACAAGGTGCACGCGGTCTCCACATGGCCAACACCACGCTCAGCACGAGGACTGCGTGGATTCTTGGGGCTTGCGGGGTACTACCGCAAGTTCATCCAAGACTATGGCGCCATTGCGGCACCCCTCACCAAGCTCCTTAAGAAAGAAGGCTTCACATGGGGCGAGGACGCGGCGAACGCCTTCCAGGCACTCAAGGACGCGTTGTCGTCGGCCCCGGTGCTGCAACTTCCGGCCTTCGACAAGCCATTCACGGTGGACTGCGATGCCTCGGGCTCTGGTTTCGGCGCCGTCCTACACCAAGGCGCCGGGGCTGTGGCATTCTTCAGCAGGCCCTTCGCCGCCCGGCATGCCAAGCTGGCCGCCTACGAGCGCGAACTTATCGGCCTAGTTCAGGCCGTTCGCCATTGGAGGCCTTATCTGTGGGGCCGCCGGTTCGTCGTTCGCACCGACCACTACGCCCTCAAGTTTATGTTGGACCAGCGACTCTCCACTATACCTCAGCACCAGTGGGTCAGCAAACTCTTCGGCTTCGATTTCACCGTTGAGTACCGGCCGGGGCGCCTGAACACGGTCGCGGATGCTCTGTCTCGCCGCGACGCGGACGAGGGCGCCGTCATGGCCATCTCTAGCCCCACCTTCCAGCTCTACGACGACATTCGCCGGGAGGTGGGGGCTAACCCCGACATGCAACAGCTTCACGCCAAGGTCTTGGCGGGCGAGCTCGGCGCGCCATGGCACGTGGAGGACGGCCTCATCCTCCATGGACGCCAGGTGTTCCTTTGTCACATCCCAAAATTTTAAATTTTGGTTTGTGAATAAATTTCACTAAATTTTGAAATTTTTGGAATAGTTTAAAACTTTTCTTGTAGTATTTGAATGTTATCACATTTGTTAGGCAAAGGAAAATATTTTCTAAACTATAATAATTAATATAGGTTATAATAAGGTGTTTGTTGCATTCATGCTGCTAGAAATGCATTTAGGATTTTATTGTGTGCCAAAAATGAATTTAAAATCGTATAGGAGTTTGATTTGGAAAAGGTTTCGAAAATAGAATGAGAAAACGAAAATAGAAAAGAAAAATTCTTCTTCCAGTCGTTTGGGCCGATTCTAGGCCGGCCCATTCTTCTTTTCTTTTTCCTTTCCTCTTTTTCTTTCTTTTTCCTTGGCCCGGTCTGTTTTCTCTCCCGGCCCACTCCTTCTCTCCCCGCGGCCCAGCAAGGCCCAGCCCGTTTTCTCTTCTTCCTTCCCCCGCCGTGTCCGGCTGGGACACCGTCGCCATCGCCGAGCCGTCTCCGCCCCGGTCTCTCCCTCCCTTCCTTGCTCCCCAAGCCGGCCGCCCCTATAAAACCGCCCCCGGCCGCCTCTATTCTCCTCGTCCCACGCCGCCGCATCGCCCCCGCGCCCAAACCCTAGCTGGCGCCGCCGTCCACCATAGTCGGCGCATTGGAGCTCGACGTCGCGCCGAACGAAGCCGCCCCGGACGACGCCGACTGGACGCCGAGAACCGCCGTGCTGCGCCGCCCCTCTTCCACCTGATCTCGACGAGAACCGAAGCTCCACGCCGCCGTACGTCGCCGTCGAAGTCCTGCCGTCACCCGTCACCGTCGACCGCCGATCTCCGGACCTCGCCGACTCCGCACGACCTTTCTGGTGAGGACGCCATGTCGCTCCCGTGCTTCCACGATCTTCGCGACGAGTTTTCGGCCACGCATGCGCCGCGTCGCATCAACGCCGGCGAGCCGCCGCCGTACTCCGGCGACCGGTCCATCATGGACCGGTGGACCATGGCCTCAGCCCAGTCCATGGATCTCATGGACCCGGTTCACAGTTTCTTTTTATTTTAAAATACCTTTCCAGATTTATTTAAATCAATTCAAGTTCCAGAGAAAGGCAGTTTTACAGTTAGGCCCTCAGGTTTTTACAAAATTATGTTTAGGTCCTGACTTTTTACAGAAAACCCTAAGTTTTTATAAATTATGTTTTAGTCCTTAACTTTTACACTTTAGTCCCTAAACTTTTTCATATTTACAAATAAGTCCTCAAACCTTTCTGTAATTACAAATTAACCCTTAAACGTTTCTGTTTTTCTGTTTTAATCCCTAAAACTTCAAACTAGCATAACTTTTTACTCATAACTCCGTTTTTAGCGATTCTTGCGCTCACGTGATCGTAGGAACGAGTACTATCTTTTGGTACTGTTTTTGATCTAGTTTAGTACTGTTTGGTGTACTGTTTCTTATTTTGTTTGTTTGTGTGCTTCTCCTTTGGACGTGTTAAATAGGAGACGAGTTCGTGAACTTCCAAGATCAAGAGTTTGAGGTCGTCACTGAGCAGCAAGAGGAAGGCAAGTGTCCTTGACCATTTTGATCCCATGTTTGAAATGTTTTGTTTGCAAACATGCATGCTTGTTTAATATTGAATCCCATGAGTCTATACCATGTTCCATATTATTCCTTGTCGCCCAATGAGTGCTTTGTCTATGTGTTGGTAGTAAATGCTTAGCCATGCTTTTGGAGTCATACACCTAATCTAAATTAATTTTGACTAATGGTTTACTTCAACCTAATAAAATGATGATAATCATTTTAGCAACATGGAACTTAGGACTGGTGGTTTGCTCAGTGGGCACCAGTGGTTGTTTGTTGTGACAATGATGGAATGCTTAGTGTGCATCATTGACTGGTGGGATGCTTAGTGTGCACCAGAGTTTGTTTTTGCTTAGGCTGGTGGAATGCTTAGTGTGCACCAGTGTTTGTTCGTGCTTTAGGCTGGTGGAATGCTTAGTGTGCACCAGAGTGTCCAGTGGTTTGCTTAGTGTGCACTGGAGGGCTGATGGAATGCTCGGTGTGCATCAGTCTGGAATAGTGGCGTTGTGAGAATTATTAGTTGATAGTGGTTTGCTTTGTGAGCACTATGTTTGATGATCTTTTATGGTTTATTTATTTTGTTTGCTTGTATCATAACACCTAAAAGTATAGGTTACTTTTAAAATGTGTTTAAGTATAACTTGGCATTTGAGCAAATAAACCAATGTATAGCCTTTCTTCATTAATGCCTTGCATGTCATATTTTTCCCACACTTGCGGAGTACGATATGTACTCACACTTGCTATCTTCCCCATAAACATGAAATGCTGCTCAGAAGATGGAGGTGAATTCTTCTATGACGGAGAATATGGTGACTACATCTAGCTTGTGGAACCCCCGGTCGACGTCCCTGTGGAGTGATGGAGTTTAGAAGTCTTCCGCTAGCGTTATCGAGTCTTCGAGTCGTTTGAGAACTTTGAGTCATTTGCTTAAGTAAGGGTGTAATACTTAAATATGCACTGTTCTTGATTATTCACTTGAGTCACTACATGTATGAGACTTGATCCTGGCATACATGTGCGGTTATATAAAAACCGGGTGTGACATCCTTGCTGCGTCGTCACTCACCGCTCGTGACCACGGTGTTGCAACTGGCGCACGATACAAGTCATGAGGGCATCCAGAAGACGCTGGTGCGCTTGCGCGCGGATTTCTACGTCCCACATGATCGAGCCGTGGTGCGTGATTTCGTCAAGGCCTGCCCGACCTGCCAACGCAACAAGACGGAAACTCTGCACCCGGCGGGATTGCTGCAGCCATTGGAGGTGCCGTCCCAGGTCTGGACCGATATTTCCATGGATTTCGTCGAGGGGCTGCCCAAAGTTCATGGCAAGTCGGTTATTCTCACGGTGGTGGATCGCTTCTCGAAGTATGCTCACTTCATCGCCCTCAGTCACCCGTACACAGCAGCTTCGGTGGCCAAGGCGTTCTTCGACGGCATTGTTCGTCTACATGGGTTTCCTTCCTCCATTGTGAGCGATCGTGACCCGGTGTTCACGAGCCATGTATGGCGTGATCTGTTCAAGTTGGCTGGGGTTCGCCTGCACATGAGTACGGCGTTCCATCCTCAATCCGACGGCCAGTCCGAGATCGTCAACAAATCCATTGCCATGTACTTAAGGTGCATCACCGGAGATCGGCCGCGAGCCTGGGTGGATTGGTTGCCGTGGGCGGAGTATTGTTACAACACGGCCTTCCACTCTGCCTTGCGAACCTCGCCATTCCGGGTGGTTTACGGCCGAGAGCCGCCGGCGCTGGTTCCGTTCGAAGCTGGCGCGGCACGCACGGCCACGGTGGACTCCATGTGTCGCGACCGCGACGCGTTCTTGGCAGATGTGCGAGACCGGCTTCTTCAGGCTCAGCAGCTCGCCAGGAAGTACTACGACGCTAACCACCGCGAGTTGCAGTTTGTCGTGGGTGATTGGGTCTGGCTTCGTCTACTGCATAGCCAGGCCCGGTCGCTCGTCGGCAGGGGCAGCGGCAAGCTGGGGCCACGCTACGCAGGTCCGTATCAGGTAAAGGAGAAGATTGGCTCTGTGGCCTATCGTCTCCAACTTCCAGCGGGTGCTCGTCTTCACGATGTCTTCCATGTTGGCCTGCTCAAGCCTTTCCGTGGTGATGCTCCAGCCGCTCCTCCTGACTTGCCGCCGATCGAGAATGGGCGTGCCTTACCAGTGCCAGAGCGTGCGCTGCGTTCCGAGCTGCGCCGCGGTGTGTGGCATGTGTTGATTCAGTGGGCCGGAATGGATGAAGCAAACGCAACTTGGGAGGCTGCTGGTGAGTTCAAACGTGCCTACCCTGAGTTTCAGCTCGAGGACGAGCTGTTTCCGGAGGGGGGGAGAGATGTTATGGTCGGGCAGCAGTACCAGCGGCGCAACAAACGTCAACGTGGCTAAGAAGACATCACGTGCGGCATAAGGATTTGTTTGAGGCTTCGTCAGTTAGGATTCTTCAGATTTTGTTAGCGTATTCAAGTAAGATTGTTAGGAGTTTGTTTAGCGTCGGTTAGTATTAGCTTGGGCTATAAATAGCCAGCATTGTAATCAGGATTGTTTAAGCAAGGAATAAGAAGCCTCTTTGCCTCTTGCTCTTGCGTTCACGCCATCTCTTTCACCGTGCGCCACCACGGCTCCGATTCGCCGGCGAGGCCGCAAGCCACGTCCGGCGGTCTCGCATCCTTACTTCCTCCGATCCCGGCGCCCTAACAAATACATGCTATTTTCACAAATACTTTTCTGAATGTTTTACTGAAAGAGTAAAAGTTGTACTGCAAGGTTAGCATCTCCATGGCCTTGATCACCTTGACTCTAAATCTCATCAATACTATTAGCTTCTGAAGTTTGATTTTCGGAATTAAAGAGGGAGACAGTGGAACAGCTGTCGCATATTTAGTTCCATCGATCGCTGATGAAGTTTATCCGATCGATTGGAATGCGGTGGCCGCCCGTGTGCGTCGAATGAAGGTGATTTTGCGTCAAAGGTCGAAGACGCACGCCACAGATTGAGGACCTGGGCGTCCCGTCGCTCGCACGCCCTTCCTTACGCCTTGCACGTCGCTTTGAGCAGCCTGTGAAGCTGACCCACCGCACCGTGTCACGAATGACGATCGATCATCCGTTCGTTCCAAGGAGAAGACTTTACTTGTCGCTTCCGGCCGGGGAGCTTGTCACACCACAAGTGGAAGCAGCTGCCGATCGATGACAGAGTACTGACAAGTACGTACTACTGTTAATGCATCCGTTCGCGGAGACCGGACAGCAACCGAACAAGCAAGCAAATCTGGCGACGCGACAAGTCTGCTGCATCGGCCGGCACATCGGAGACTACTGCGCTAGCATGGGAAGAGTTTCCTTTTCTTCACGATGAAACTAAACCCGTACACTTGCGCACGCAAACGCACTTACTTCCACGATCGAGTGACGAAATTGGGCAAGTCCAATCCACGGGCCTGTCCACGTCGTGCACGAAATTAACACTCATCCGGCCCGGCGAACGTCGGCGCGTCCACCATGATCACGTACCACTCCATCTCGTGGAACGCCGCGGCGATCGAGGTCCGGCTGCGCCACGCACGACTAAGCATGCAGGATCACCATGTCATTGTCATCAGCTAGTGATTTCCATTGGATTATTCAACCTATCTTTGAAGCTGACAAGCTTTTTGAAAAAGCAATGTGGTCTGGTTTGGCACGGAGCGCGGCGCCCAGCTTGCAAGTTGCAATTAATTGTGACGTTGCAAGGTTTATGAAAAAAGGCCCTTTTACATTCTCTAGCTAGTATCATCGTAAGAGCAAGTATAGTGAAGTGCATTTAGTGGGCGAAATGAGTGACCACGTCACTCGAATCTGAGGTGGAAGAGAGAGAATGTTGGAGAGAGAACCAGGCGGGCGACTCGCTCGTCGCTCACTTGAAGCAGCAGAACCGAGATAGAATGCCTCTCCCAGCCTGCTGTATGCGCCTGAGCAGTGCCTCCTTTTATCCCATTGGTTACCAGAACATGCAAGCATTAATTTTCCTAGCCAACCTCTACGCCAGTCTATTATATGCATTGGCTTTCTCCAAGGCTCAAAGTGACATGGCCCTCGCGTTCCGCCAGTGGCCGGCGAAATCAATATCTTTGCTCTAACATGTTTGATTCATAACTTTATAGCCTCTAGCCTCAAACAATTTTATCTGGAAACAAACTGCAGATGCAGTTTATAATTAACTTTCAATCGTATGAATGAAACCATGCGGCAGAATATATAATTGTGATAGCCCAACATGCTTCGCCGAATTAATTAATCAATCTTGGTCGATCGATCGAGCAGGAGCAGCAGGTGACATCCGTTGGCGGAGAGCAAGTGGACGAGCAATTAAGCAACCAGGTGACATCTATCTATTATCTTAGTATTTGAAGGTCCAACGGAGCCACTACGTTCGGTCTCGAGGCCACGAAATTACCACGTTAATCAGAAAAAAAACAAAAACATAGACCGTTGGATTTTATGATAATCTAACGGCCACAATTTAGGCATTAATTATATCAATCTCAAATGCTACACGACATCCAGATTGAAGGAAATAATAAAAAATAAAAGAGTCTATACCACAATCCATATTTAATGTTACGGTATGGGCAGGGAATACAATGCAATATTAGGAGAACGTAATGGATACGATAACTACGAAGAAAAGACAAGACATCAGGTCTCCGCTCCATCGGCACCAGATAATGCTCACCATGACGAATTTCATGAATCGCGATTATCATCAAGCCACCCCGCCAGCCGCGCAACCCGCCCTTGACTGCCATGGCGGGCGAGCCGGCGAGCTCCGCTTGGCTTCTCGCAACATGCATGGGAGGCGAGCTCCACTTTGGTTATCGCGGCATGGCCAGCAATCTCGGCCCGACGAGCCCTGACATCCTGGCGAGGACGCATGGCCTGCGGGGAGAACAGGAGCCACAGAAGCGCGGAGGGCCAACGGGGTCGATCTCTGCACGCCCTGAGCTCCATGGTTGTGTGCCCCGAGCTCCAGGCTGCTACGCCTTGAGCTCCGCCGCCTTCTCCCGCACGAGCCCGGCACAGCGTCCAGCTCCACCTCCTCCCGTAGCCACGCGTCATGTAAGCCAGCTATGGCGTGGGGATGATGAGATCAGACTGCTGAAGGATTGCCGGAATCTGGAGATAGCCGCCAGTGGTCGCTGCCGCGACGAGATTAGCTACCAGTAGTCAGTAGAGACTAATTTGAGGGTGTCTCCCTGGCGACAGGGAAGCAACACGCGAAAATATTCGATATAGGATCCAGACACCGCTGAGCTGTTTCAGCCGTGAAGCAATGCATGGTGGCCAAAAAGACCAATGCAAAGCTTCGGCTGCCGGAAGTCATGTGCTTCTTCAATGCAGCCAAATCGAACGAGAGAACGTGCATCAGCCTGGATTTTACTCAACCTGGAGGAGATAGGAGGGAGGGAAAGGTGACGAAGATTAATGTGTTCCAGCTAGGAGTGGAGGTGAAGTCGTCAAGGTGTCAGGGAAAGAATTGCAAGGTCGCGGAGACAGATTGGTTGGTAAGAAAATTGCAGTTTCCTTATTCCCTCTTAGTCCTTTCTGTATTCAAGCAAGTTGTCTACCGTAGGAGCTGAGCAAGAAAATGCCATGGTGACAAAGCAACAAGCAACCGTCACAAGAAAATTCCATCGAGGTCATGAGCATGCATGGTTGTTGAGAGGAACTGTGGGAGAACTTATGCAACTTGCAAATTTCTTTTATCCTGTGATGTTGTACGGTGCGAGCTAGAGGAGGGAACAAACAAGTGTGGGTACTTTCCAGTCACTCACTTCAGATTGCAAATATTTTATAGCCCATTTAATTAAGCATACGTACGTCAATATTAATGCGCGATCTCTTAGAGAAGACCTATTGTAGAGGGTAAAAAATAATCTGTATATACCAAAATAATAAGCAACATATGGGTACCACGATTGAAAAAAATGTCAAACAATTTCATGGAAAGTTAATAAGGTATTGTTTGATTTGTCAAGACTGGCAACACAGTTACAAAAGCAGATAGAGAGCCACTTTTGGCTTTCTTGCATCGGCAAGAAAAAATATCTTACATTTTTTTACAAAAAAAATGTTACTTAATGAAAAGGATTGTCTGGCAAGGTATACTACCTATAATTTCTTTTGTTGAGGGTTGGGGAACTCCCAATATAGAAACAAAGGTATGAAGGAGTACATTTTTATAGGAGAATCAACAATATTACACAGATCATTGCAATTAGCGAAAGTGTCTAACTTATAGTAGAACGAACGAAATGTATGGTGATGATGGCCAATGAGTACTTTGAAGGGAAAAATTTTAAATAAGCCTCCGCATTCGCTCTCGAGGCCAATAAATTACCACGTTAAGTAGAAAAAAAAGATGTACAGCGTTGATTTTTATAAATCTTGAATGGTCTAGATTAAGCAAATTAAAGACTCCATGGAGCAAATATGAAATAAATATCTTGATTTGGAATAAAATAATAAAACTTTTCTTAATTTGGTATATTACGATACACGCAAATCCGACATGGAAATGTTGGTTGGTTAGGGGTGAAGGATATATAGCCCTGACAAAGGAAAATAGAGAAGGGAAACAAATCATGTAATGCCCAATAAGGAAAACAGTGAAGGGGCAAAAGGAAGCAAGATAGAACAAGAAGTGTTCAAATGGTCTTTTGTACAATGCAATAAAACATAAGAAAAGTGTCTATCTACAGGTAGAAATAGAGTGGCAACATTGGCAAACTCAATCAGCAGCCAAACTTGAATGCCCACGAAGTCACCATGGGCGCCTACCTGTTGACGCGAACGCCGCCTCCCACCGAAAGAATAATTGTCGTAAATGTATAACAATCATACCAAGCCTGGGATTTGAATTTGAGTTAATGTCAGAAAATTGCAAGTATAAATGTCACATTACTGATCTAGCCGCGCTATTAGCGCGGGCCATCTTGCTAGTTTATTGAGATACTGAGATGCGGGGCCATTTATTACTTTAGAGTTGATATGAACTCTATGTTTCCTCTTAGATGACGTGGAGAGTCAACGCCGCCTCTACCTTGGGGATGTTCTTAGAATTCCTGCGCTCGTTGGAGAATGATATAAACCTAGTCGTACGTGCCTGCCGCTACCTATAGCTAGCTAGACGTGTGCGGCGGCGACGGCGTGCTGGGCCTGCTGGCGTATGTTTTCCGGAGCTGCAGGTGAGATCGATCGCCGTTGATATTATGCTCGATTAATTAATTCCACACGGCCTTCTCAGTTCGCTGGCAAATTCCTAGAACCAGCCCCTGCGTGTGGGTGTGGCGTGTGCTCACGGTGCTTGGTGTGTGCCATGGGTTTTATTTGCAGGACTTCCTGAACACGTTCTTCAGGGACCAGTACAAGCCGATCCCGCACCACCTTGTCCGTGCCATGCTCCTGGAGCATCCCAAGGAGCAGCTTGAGAAAATCAGGCACACATCCTATCAAATAAAATGGAAAACAAGATGCCATACCAAAATGACATTACTACTACAAACTACTGATCCCAGAACAAATTATCGGAGGTCACTGATAAACCTATTTTTGGGAATATCTTTAAAATGAATTAAAAATCAACTTGAAAATTGAAGGCCACATAAATCATTTTGTTTCCTAACCGCTTGACATATAAAACAATCATCATTTACTGGCGGACATCTTATCTTCTTCCAATAAAGCAAGAATGATTTTTTTTTTTGCGAGAGAAAGCAAAGAATGATTGTTCCGGGTTAAAGCACAGATTGATTTTTAGTCGCCCAAAATTAGCACAACCCATTATTTTTCTCATGCACCAGTAACATGGATGACGAAGGTCTCTCTCGTACATATAATTAAGAGCGTCTCAAAAGGTAGAGTCAGCATAAGAGATTATTGTGTTTTTAAATTAATTACACTACGGGGAAACCGGCTATTTGTGGTTGTGATTTCTGTCTTATTAGCGACTATTTGTGGTTGTGAACAAACTTGTGGAATATTTGTGAACTTGTGGATTATTGGTGGACTTGTAGACTATATGTGGACTATTTGTGGACTATCGAGGATGTGGTTGTGAATTGGATGTGGTTGTGATGCTTGTTAAGTATATTAACTGCATGTGTGATTGTGAATTGGGTGGCGCAGAGAGGGCCACGTCGCTCGATTCCGGAGAGTTCCGAGGCGGTCGGTCTTGTGGCGCGAGAGGCATGAGGCGTGGGCGCGGCTCGCGGTGCTGGACGCGTGCGCACGCGAGGAAAGCTGGGTCGCGGCGCAGCTGACGTAGAAGGGAGGAAGAAGAAAGGGAAATAGATGTGGGCTGGCTGAGCGCGAGCTGGGCTGAAGTTGGGCTTCAGCGATTTGGTTTGTTGGTCCAACGAAGAGAAAGAGAGGCGGGCCAAGAAGGCTGGGCTGCGGCAGGCTAAGACTAATAAGGGTCCAAGACTAATAAGTGTTGAAGGAAATCCTTTTGAAATTTTTCAGACATTTAGATTAAGGATTTGAACATAATTTGATTTGAGAACTGGACTGAAATTTGATCCAAGATTTGAGGCACAGATTTCTACCGAGAACTTTAGTAACATCACAGAAATTTTTCACAAGAAAATTTTGCGACCAACATTTCGATTTGTGCTAAATTTATCCAAAATTCAAGGTATTGATTTCTGGGATGTTGCAAAGAGGCTGTTTCCCGTAGTGTTAGTGACTGGCTCCACATTTTATTCATGCACGAGTAACAAGGACAAGTAAGGTCTCGCTCACACATTATTCAACTAAAGCTCGCTTTCATGCATCTCAGAGGACAGTGATGGGGATGCATCGCTCACATGCCACGAAGCGAGATGGTGACAACAGCGATGGCTGCGATGAAGACAGTGAAGAAGCCGAAGCAGACTGCCGGATTCGCGGCACCGGTGATCACTTCCACGGCAGCCGAAGAGGCGGCGAGGGTCGCCATGGCCGACGGATTGATCTGGAGGCGCCGGGCGAACGCGCCGCCTTGGCCGTAAGCCAGCGGCCGAACTGTGGTGGCAGCTTCTCTCCCCACGGGCGCTGAAATGTACCAGGGATCAGTAACATGGATTCTTCAAGCTGCAGGTCCTCGGTATGCCCCGGGAGCATGGCTTGGACCAGGCCGCGGTCGAGCGGGATCGGCTTGTACTGGTCCTTGAAGAACACGTTCATGAAGCCCTGCAAGCATGACACGAAAGAAACCACCGTGAGTTGCGAACACAGAATTTTGCTATCTGATATCAAAAGAAATTGACGGGTGGCGTGACGCAGAGCGCGTCGAGCAGCGCCGTGGCGGTGACCAAGCTGGGTTCGTGCACGAACATGCCTGAGTTGAAATACGGTGGGTCGAGCTCGGCGGCGTAGAAGTGGCCCTTCTCCAGCTCAAACAGCTCGTCGATGTTCTCGAGCACACGGGTGCCCGCGTCAAGGTACACCATCCTCTCGTACTCCACAAACTACAACAGTATAAATGCAGCAACAATTAACATCGTCAAGACATGAAAACACGCTCGCGCACGCATGTTCCCAACAACAACATCGTCAAGAAGACACACAAGCACACATGCACGAACGATGAGCGGAGGACGGAATAGCTAGTTAACTGTCGGAACGGAGGAAAAATTGGAGCACCCGTTGGATTGATTCAGCGTGGTTAATTACCTCCCAGACGCGGAGCTTGGAGCAGTTCACGACGTAGCGCGACGCCACGGCAAACAGATCATGGTCCTGGTTCCCGGAGGGGTACACGGGCTCGACCTCGCGGACGACGCAGCCCTCGGAGACGAGGACACGGCGGTGGGACGCCGGCACGCCGCGCAGCACGGCCACCACCAGCGGGTACGCCGCGGCGACCTTGCGGAGGCCCTCGGCCAGCCCCACGACGGCCTCCAAGCTCGCCCCGTCGTCGTCAAACGCCAGGAGAGTGGCATACGCCCTTGTCACGGCGGGCTCTGCCGCCGGCATCCCGCTCGCGGGAGCGGCTATTTTTCCGGCCAGCTCGGAGGCCATCCCGCTCGTCGGAGAAGGTTTATTTGAGTTTTGGCCGGCCTAGCTAGCTTGGTGGGGACCGGATTCAAAGTCTGTGCTGATGAGCTTGTCTGCCTTGGTGCCTTTGTGCGTGGCGGTGTGCTTAACTAGGTGCTGGGCACCGATATCGCGGACGGGGCGTTCAGATTACATATACTCGGAAGCTTCCCCGCAACAGCCTCGACAACACTTTGTTCATTGGATTCCCGGAAGAAGAAGACGCCCAAGCCGTTCAGCATATCCTACTGTTAAGTTAGTACATACTCTATATACATATGGGAGGAATCCTTCTCCAAATCTAGGGTCTTTGAACTCAAAATTGTCAATGTTGAACTCCTTTGTTCCTTACAATGTTTATAGGGCATAAAAGAATAGACAGTTTGTAAATTGGATTTACATTTATTTCAAACATGAGCCCTATACAAATGAAAAATATTATTTTGCAATTAGCAAAAGGTTAAAAGGACCCATTCTCCCCGTGTATGTCAGACCCCATTTCTGGAATCCGATGCGCATCTTGTATCAGTCCCTGGATCAGTAGCTGATACGCACAAGAGCACAAAAATGATAATCAAAAGCATACTTTGGATAAAGTAAATATATACCATACCTGATTGAGGACCTTTAGCGGTGGCACGACAAGGATCCTAAACCATCCAAGTCTTTCCGACCGACTAAGGGTACAGCAGACAGCGGAAACTATGGCCCAAAACCACAAGCAGACTTGAGAAGTAGAAACGAAAACCACAACGTCGTCGTCTTCTACGAAATCTTCTCGTACTAAACCAACGATTTGCAAACTTATGAGTACATAAGGTACTCAGCAAGCCCTACACTACACAAGGGTATAAATATATGCATATTTGGTCTTAGCAAGGAAATAGGCTGTATGGTTCATTTGCAACAAGCATATTTTATGCAATGGTTATCAAAGCAATCCAAGGAATAGGCAAAACAGAGAGATAATTATCAATATTTTAGTTGGTTGGCCCTGGGGAGTACAAAGCATTCCCGCCAGTTCCTAACATTTATTTGGGCCCTCTGACCTCAATGGTCATACCGACCCGGCATCCATGCCAACAATTCCAAAACACGGGTTGACTACAACCCACTCACACTCCAAGGAACAGAAAAGGTGGCTAATCTCCACGTGCGCAAAACCAGTAATGTGCCATATACCGTGGCAACGTCCATCCGGATGAATTTTACACTCTGCAGAGGTTGTACATCTTTACCCACGAGCCACGCACCCTTGGCGAGGGGGTACGTAACGCCTATCCATCTTCTCCGAGTATCCTCACAAATCCACCACGGAATCACACTCAGGGGTCTGTGACATGAAATGTCACACCACGGCACAACGCATCTGTAATATATGCGTCGCGCTCCTGTACGAAGTAGCAGGATCCTGTAACACATACCAGGACAGGCGGCATTCCCGAGACTAACCACGGGTTCCCGAGACTGACCGCGGGTTCCGCAACCGGACCACGGGTACGTTTCCCGGGTCTGTTTCCTGAGCTTCCGTTACCTCTACTGGCCTCCAGATGGAAAATGTGAGAGCACCAAGAAGGTAGGATAAGTCCTGCCCATCCAGGTTCCGTGGTTTGTACGGAAATCATTAGGTTTACGGGCGAGAGAACCGGTCCTTATGTGGCCGGGCAAGCACCATGTCCCACACTAGGGGTCTATCACACCATCATCACTTCACTTGTGGCCTTGCCCGCAGTCCAACCCATCCCAGCACCGTCACCATCATCATCACCTAACACAGTTGTGCTATTCCCACCCCAATTATTACACACACCACCAAACTCATTACACATTTGTAAACATATATGTGAGTAGAGTGTGGTAATGTAGAAACATTGCGAGGGGTCCTAAGCATTCTAGTAGCAAGGTAAGCATGCCGTCATGGAAATGACGGAGCTGTCCTAGGGTTATCAAGGTGACAGGTAAACAATGGTAAACAAGGATTCAGATATCAATGCCTAAGTAACAGACATCAATATCAACAAGCAAGTAGGACCATAACAACACAATCAGTAAAATAACGAGTAATGCATAGTACGAGAACAGGCCATATAGGTGCATTGCGAAACAATAGGTTCAATCATGATCAAGGAGAAGTAGAGCTTGCCTGACAAACGCTTTCCTAATCTTCAAGTTCTGGGTCTTCACTCTTCAGGTTCTTCTGCCGATGTTGAGGTCTTCAAGTCCTTTTTGAAGCTTGCGTCTTCGACTTGTTCTTGAGTTTGGATTCTTCGGCTCTTTCTCAAAGCTCGAGTCTTCGGGATCTTCTTTGGATTCTTCTGGCTTTTCCTCGATACTTGCGTAAGCTAGCGCATAAAAACATACCGTATAAACAAACTATCGCAAAAGACATAAAGATCGAAAAGAGCCAATAAGATCTAATTAACTCCAGTAAGAAGCGATAAAACTCCAAGAGAATTACCATGTTTATGCAATGCACATTTATTCATGAACGATTATTTATTACAAGTTATATTCATGGCCTTATAAGGGCCATATTCACCTAGACAAACTATTAATTACCTAATTTCTCTTAAAAGAAGCAAGGGTGCAACCTTATGGTGAGGATGATGAGACGCATATGCTTTATTGATGGTGAATGCGTGCATATCTATTATATAAACTCTAAGTTATTTCTATTAAAGAGCATGGGTGGTTTGAGGAGAGGATGTGCGAGTGCAGATGCGTATATAAATCTAAGCATGCATGCATGATATGAATGCACAGTTACAATTGAGATAGCAATAAGCAACAACTTCAATAAAATCCAATGAAAGATCAAATATAAATAAGATCGGTAAATTAATAAGGTTAGGTTTTGGTCGGTGACTGAGCTAGGGTAGGGTTGAAGCTGGGTTGTGATAAAAGGGATTACTATGATTTGATGTGGAACGATACTGCAAGATTGGTTAGGTTCAGCATTAAAAGATGAAGGAACATTTGTGCTAAACGAGATCAGCGGCAAATGAATTGCCGAGATAAGTCTACATCAAAGGAAAGAGGAATTTGGGCATTGATGGCTTGTAGATACACTCTATGGCTTCAAGAACAGTACCATGAGGTACTTCGCGTTTCTACGAACGCGTGAGCGCGAGAATCGCCCAAACGAAGTTCCGGATAAGAAGTTATGATAGTTTAAAGATCTAGGGGCTTATTTGTAATTACCAAAAAGGTTCTAGGGACTTATCTGAGTAAACAGAAAAGTTCTAGGGACCTATTTGTAATTACAAAAATGTTTAGGGGCCTCGGTGTGAAAAGTTAGGAGCGAAAAGGTAATTACAGAAAAGTATAGGGACTTTTCTGTAAAAAGACAGGACCAAAACAGAATTATTAAAAGATCAAGGGCTTATCTGCAAAAGTACAGGGCCTGGGAATTTCTGAGAATTTTGGATTTATTTTCCTATTGAAAAAGCTGTGGACTGGGTCCACGGGTTCGTGGACCGCACAGGGACCGTGGTCCACCGGTCCACGGTGGGCCGGGGTCGCTGGAACAGGGCCAGGCGCTGCGGCAGCTTGCCGGAAAGCTCGCCGGCGGCGGCTAGGAGGGTGGAGGGGCGGCGAGAGCATGTCGCGGGGGTAGAGCGCGCGAATGCGGAGTCGGGCGAGGCACACGTCGTCGACGGCGCGCGGTGGAGCGACAGCAATAGCTCGCCGGAGTTGGCGGTGGCGGCGGCGCGCGAGGAAATGCGTCGCGGGAGTGAAATTTCTCGAGTGCGTGATGCCGTGCGGGTGCGCGTGGGTGTGTTGAGGGTTTTGCCGAGCTCGGCTTGGCCGGGGTGTGCCACGGCGGCCGGCGACGGGAGAGAAAGCGGCGGCGACGGGAGAGAAAGCGGCGGCGACGCGGGAGCTCGTTCGCGAGGGAAGGGAGGAGAAGGAGTAGCGCAAGAGAGAGAGGATAAGAAGGCGAGCTCACCGTGGGAGCTTGTTGTCGACGGGAAGTGGCGGAGGCCTGTCGGCGACGGTGAGGGCGGCTCGCGACAGTCGCGCTCACCGGGGAGTGTGCTCCTGCGCTCTCAGAGCTGCGCGGAGGGGCGCGGGCGAGGCGGAGGGTTGTGGCCGAGCTAACGGGCGACGAAGGAGGGCGAGAGAGATTTTCGCGGCGGCAAATCGAGTGGCGGCCAGCGTTGAGAAAGAAATGGGGAAAAGCTTCGATTGAAGCTGGAGAGCGGCCGATAGAGGCAGATAAGGCCGGGGAAAAGCTGAGGATAAGGTCGCGCTTCGGTTTTATAGCAGAAGGGAGGAAGAGAGAGACCGAGCGAGGGCGGCAGCTCGGTGAAGCTTCTCTCCTTCACCGGCGGTGAGGCGACTAGAAATTAATAGCGGCGCTGAGAAGATAAGGAAGGGGGATGCATGTGCGGGAGAGATAGAGAGACTCTTATATCCAAAGTTTCCATAGTCAGTAACCATTCCGAGATATATACTTAATCCATCAGAAGAATTTTTCATTCTTATTATCCCAAAGGTGGGGGCTCCTACCCCACTTAAAATCCTTGACCTCGGTTTACTTTTGTCGATTTCCAACTTGTTTAAACATGCAGAACTTACTTAACCATTTAACTGCATGATTCACTTATCATAACACTCACTTATTAACTGCATAGACATGGCCAGTTCATATCCACTCAAAATCCACATTACAGGCTTCTCTGGTGTTGGCGTCATTGAAACGACTCTTTTCCAAAGGTCAAATTATTCAGCAGGTGTCTGTGGTCTTGATATCTCCTTTAGGGTTACTCGGATCTGACTCTTCAGAGTTGGCTCAACACATAAGGTGCTTTACCGGCTTGATTCGGCGATGTAAAGATTACTCATACCTTCGCTTTCGTAACTTACTGACTATTGCAGCAAACCTTGCGACTGATACATATGCCATTATATTGGCCTTTCCAGGGAATTTAATCCTTTCCTGTTGTTCCAAGTGTGGCCATTTTATTTCCAGATTATCCTCAAAGGTAAACCCACCTTTGTCAAGCTTCGGAGTTAAATAACATTTCCATTATGGTAACTTGATGTCTGTTCTTAACCGAAATTTTGACAAAACACAAATTCCATAAAACCGAGTTTCTTATCCGTTTTGGATATAACACTTTATTGATATTCCACATACAGAGTACTGAAGATTACTTATATTACAGTACTCTTACATCACTCTTACATAAGGTTCTCCAATTCACAAAGTCCAACTCATAGCTCTGTGGATTTGCGCTTCAACGAGGTTGTCACTCGTTGTCTCCATGCGTGATAGTTCCGGGGCAATTTGCTGCGAGGTGCCCACGAATTTGGCACAGGTAGCACTTCCGATGTCTCCATGATGCCTTATTTCTCTGTGGTTTGCCTTCACTGCTTTTTCCCTGAGTACTCTGCCTCTTAAAACCAGAAGATTTCACGCGTAGCATGTTCTTTTTCTTTTTGTTGTTCTTCTTACCCTTGTTCTTTCGATTTTCTTGTTTTTGGGGAGGTTCCCATTCACTTTTCTCTTTCAGCTCACATGACTGGATCTCCTGACTTCTACCATTTTCTTGATCCATCAATGCTTCTTCGAGTAGAATGGCTCGATTCATCAGTGTGTTGAAATCCGAATAGATATGAGCGACCAGATGTACCCTTAGGTTATGGTTAAGACCTTTTCGGAAACGATCTTGCTTCTTCTTATCAGTGTTGACCTCATCTGGTGCATACCGGGCCAACTTCATAAATTTCTTGATGTATTCATTCACTGACATAGATTCCTGTTTAAGGGTATGGAATTCATCTGCTTTCATGTCCATGATTGCTGTGGGAACATGGTATTCACGAAAAGCTTGCTGGAAATCATTCCAGTTAATGGCATCGGATTCTGCTGCTACTTCACGGTAATTGTCCCACCATTCTCCAGCTACACCAACGAGCTGATGTGTTGCTAACATCACTTTTTCTTGATCATTGGCATTGATAACATTAAGCTTCTTATTGATATTCCTGAGCCAATCGTCAGCTGCTAATGGGTCATCTTCTGTGCTGTCGTAGACAGGTGGCCTGAGTTTGACAAATTCCGTTATCTTGGGAACTGATTCCAGGATTGTTCTGTTGTTCTCGAGAAATGAACTCCAAGAGTTGAGTCTGCTTGGCCATTATTTCCGTGAGATTGACCTGTGGAGGCGGTGCCTGAGGCATCTCATTAGAGTCCTGGTTGCTGTTGTTGATCTCTTGGTTGTCTTCTTCTTCGTGTGGCGAGTATACTCATGTTCTTCACTATGATCTGCAGAAAGTCTTCTACTGCTTGCTTGAGGTCGTTGGCGAGTTTGAACTCGGACTGTCTTCTTTGGCGGCATCCTGTTTCCATCAGCGGAGATTTAGGCAGGGTTAGGGAAGGGTTTTGGCTTTAAGCTGTTGATAAACTGCTATTCTTGTTGTGATTAGGTTTATTAAGAGCACACAATCATAGAAAAGAAGGAACAAGAAATTCAACAAAAAGTCGAATCACACAAACAACTAGTTTTTATTTGTTGTGGTTTCATGTGTAAGCGTGCTACGAACAAAATTTAAGACTGCAAAGAGGATCAACTATCGATTGCTTCAAACAATCATAACTCGATCATTAGTCCATGACCCAATAGATGTCGAGGGATCACATGACTTGATCGGTTAAAGAAAAACCATTATTCACACTCTCATGTTGAAGTGGCTTGATGTCACTCGAGCACAGTTCATCACACGACCATGGTGTTCCATAGGGCGATGAACTTCTCATTTTCCCAATTCAACACCTGTTAGGGCGTGATTTACTACTTCATTCCACATTTTCTGATGATAAACACTGACACCTTTATTACTCATAGCCATATTTACAATTCTAGCACCATTCCATTTGGCAGGATTACAAAGTGTCCTACTTGTAGTAGGGACAACTGGCTATCTAGTGCCCTGATTCCTTACAAGAGAAACAGCTTCTTGGACGTTTGTTGGTGTTGCTCGGGGTTGCCTTTTCATAAACCTTTGATGATAGACCTGTGTTGCTTGGTAACTGACCTATGTCTGTTGCTGGGTGGAGAGTAGGTTCTTCTGCGGAACATGCAGCAGGCATGGGTACATTGGCTTCTTAAGATCTTTTGATGCATTCTGATCAAAACCTTGCACAACAAACTTTCTCTTCTTGCTGCAACTCTCTTGTATGTCTCTCAGTTGTAGTAACTTTGTGTGGTTGGTGATCATTTCACTCATCTTCATCATTGACTCTTCTAGGTTACTCAACCTTTCGAGTATACTTGTGATGGTAGGAGATAACATCAGGGATGTGTCATTCATGTTATCCCATACTCCTTGTTCTTGACACCTTTCTTGTACCAGGGATTGAATTTCTCTAGGTGGTGTTGCCACTTGAGGTACGTCATTCTTAGTGCTGGTTTCTGCAACTCTTACTTCATTGATTACTGTGTAGAAGGGGCAGTTGGCAATCTTATGTCTAGGGTTGCGGCAACGTTGACATTGCTCTTTTGTTTAGGAATCATATCCGGTTTGCGAGAAACCTGGTATAATTCCTTATCCACTTCTATAGTCACGTATTCTTGGTTGTCCATTGGCTTGAACACTCCTGTACAAAGACGTCTTTAGATGAGATTCTTCAAGTCGGCGAGGAGGAAACAAAGGAGTTTTAACAGAGAGGAAAGCACAAAGAAATATTTTCGTAACTAGTTTTGAAAATAATCATTTTCGAACGCGACAAATCCTAAGTTTTCGCTCTACGGTCAAGTATAGCTCTGATACCACTCTGTCAGACCCAATTTCTGGAATCCGATGTGCATCTTGTATCAGTCCCTGGATCAGTAGCTGATACGCACAAGAGCACAGAAATGATAATCAAAGCATACTTCGGATAAAGTAAATATATACATACCTGATTGAGGACCTTTAGCGGTGGCACGACAAGGATCCTAAACCATCCAAGTCTTTCCGACCGACTAAGGGTACAGCAGACAGCGGAAACTATGGCCCAAAGCCACAAGCAGACTTGAGAAGCAGAAACGAAAACCACAACGTCGTCGTCTTCTACGAAGTCTTCTCCTACTAAACCAACGATTGCAAACTTATGAGTACATAAGGTACTCAGCAAGCCCTACACTACACAAGGGTATAAATATATGCATATTTGGTCTTAGCAAGGAAATAGGCTGTATGGTTCATTTGCAGCAAGCATATTTTATGCAATGGTTATCAAAGCAGTCCAAGGAATAGGCAAAACAGAGAGATAATTATCAATATTTTAGTTGGTTGGCCCTGGGGGAGTACAAAGCATTCCCGCCAGTTCCTAACTTTTAGTTGGGCCCTCTGACCTCAATGGTCATACCGACCCGGCATCCATGCCAACACTTCCAAAACACGGGTTGACTACAACCCACTCACCCTCCAAGGAACAGAAAAGGTGGCTAATCTCCACGTGCGCAAAACCAGTAATGTGCCATATACCGTGGCAACGTCCATCCGGATGAATTTTACACTCTGCAGAGGTTGTACATCTTTACTCACGAGCCACGCACCCTTGGTGAGGGGGTACGTAACGCCTATCCATCTTCTCCGAGTACCCTCACAAATCCACCACGGAATCACACTCAGGGGTCTGTGACATGAAATGTCACACTACGGCACAACGCATCTGTAATATATGCGTCGCGCTCCTGTACGAAGTAGTAGGATCCTGTAACACATACCAGGACAGGCGGCATTCCCGAGACTAACCACGGGTTCCCGAGACTGACCGCGGGTTCCGCAACCGGACCATGGGTATGTTTCCCGGGTCTGTTTCCTGAGCTTCCGTTACCTCTACTAGCCTCCAGATGGAAAATGTGAGAGCACCAAGAAGGTAGGATAAGTCCTGCCCATCCAGGTTCCGTGGTTTGTACGGAAATCATTAGGTTTACGGGCGAGAGAACCGGTCCTTATGTGGCCGGGCAAGCACCATGTCCCACACTAGGGGTCTATCACACCATCATCACTTCACTAGTGGCCTTGCCCGCAGTCCAACCCATCCCAGCACCGTCACCATCATCATCACCTAACACAGTTGTGCTATTCCCACCCCAATTATTACACACACCACCAAACTCATTACACATTTGTAAACATATATGTGAGTAGAGTGTGGCAATGTAGAAACATTGCGAGGGGTCCTAAGCATTCTAGTAGCAAGGTAAGCATGCCGTCATGGAAATGACGGAGCTGTCCTAGGGTTATCAAGGTGACAGGTAAACAATGGTAAACAAGGATTCAGATATCAATGCCTAAGTAACAGACATCAATATCAACAAGCAAGTAGGACCATAACTACACAATCAGTAAAATAACAAGTAATGCATAGTACGAGAACAGGCCATATAGGTGCATTGCGAAACAGTAGGTTCAATCATGATCAAGGAGAAGTAGAGCTTGCCTGACAAACGCTTTCCTAATCTTCGAGTTCTGGGTCTTTACTCTTCAGGTTCTTCTGCCGATGTTGAGGTCTTCAAGTCCTTTCTTGAAGCTTGCGTCTTTGACTTGTTCTTGAGTTTGGATTCTTCGGCTCTTTCTCAAAGCTCGAGTTTTGGGATCTTCTTTGAATTCTTCTGCCTTTTCCTCGATACTTGCGTAAGCTAGCGCATAAGAACATACCGTATAAACAAACTATCGCAAAAGACATAAAGATCGAAAAGAGCCAATAAGATCTAATTAACTCCAGTAAGAAGCGATAAAACTCCAAGAGAATGACCATGTTTATGCAATGCACGTTTATTCATGAACGATTATTTATTACAAGTTATATTCATGGCCTTATAAGGGCCATATTCACCTAGACAAACTATTAATTACCTAATTTCTCTTAAAAGAAGCAAGGGTGCAACCTTATGGTGAGGATAATGAGACGCATATCCTTTATTGATGGTGAATGCGTGCATATCTATTATATAAACTCTAAGTTATTTCTATTAAAGTGCATGGGTGGTTTGAGGAGAGGATGTGCGAGTGCAGAAGCGTATATAAATCTAAGCATGCATGCATGATATGAATGCACAGTTACAATTGAGATAGCAATAAGCAACAACTTCAATAAAATCCAATGAAAGATCAAATATAAATAAGATCGGTAAATTAATAAGGTTAGGTTTTGGTCGGTGACTGAGCTAGGTTAGGGTTGAAGCTGGGTTGTGATAAAAGGGATTACTATGATTTGATGTGGAACGATACTGCAAGATTGGTTAGGTTCAGCATTAAAAGATGAAGGAACATTTGTGCTAAACGAGATCAGCGGCAAATGAATTGCCGAGATAAGTCTACATCAAAGGAAAGAGGAATTTGGGCATTGATGGCTTGTAGATACACTCTATGGCTTCAAGAACAGTACCATGAGGTACTTCGCGTTTCTACGAACGCGTGAGCGCGAGAATCGCCCAAAACGAAGTTCCGGATAAGAAGTTATGATAGTTTAAAGATCTAGGGGCTTATTTGTAATTACCAAAAAGGTTCTAGGGACTTATCTGAGTAAACAGAAAAGTTCTAGGGACCTATTTGTAATTACAAAAATGTTTAGGGGCCTCGGTGTGAAAAGTTAGGAGCGAAAAGGTAATTACAGAAAAGTATAGGGACTTTTCTGTAAAAAGACAGGACCAAAACAGAATTATTAAAAAGATCAAGGGCTTATCTGCAAAAGTACAGGGCCTGGGAATTTCTGAGAATTTTGGATTTATTTTCCTATTGAAAAAGCTGTGGACTGGGTCCACGGGTTCGTGGACCGCACAGGGACCGTGGTCCACCGGTCCACGGTGGGCCGGGGTCGCTGGAACAGGGCCAGGCGCTGCGGCAGCTTGCCGGAAAGCTCGCCGGCGGCGGCTAGGAGGGTGGAGGGGCGGCGAGAGCATGTCGCGGGGGTAGAGCGCGCGAATGCGGAGTCGGGCGAGGCACACGTCGTCGACGGCGCGCGGTGGAGCGACAGCAATAGCTCGCCGGAGTTGGCGGTGGCGGCGGCGCGCGAGGAAATGCGTCGCGGGAGTGAAATTTCTCGAGTGCGTGATGCCGTGCGGGTGCGCGTGGGTGTGTTGAGGGTTTTGCCGAGCTCGGCTTGGCCGGGGGTGTGCCACGGCGGCCGGCGGCGGGAGAGAAAGCGGCGGCGACGAGGGAGCTCGACGCGGGAGCTCGTTCGCGAGGGAAGGGAGGAGAAGGAGTAGCGCAAGAGAGAGAGGATAAGAAGGCGAGCTCACCGTGGGAGCTTGTTGTCGACGGGAAGTGGCGGAGGCCTGTCGGCGACGGTGAGGGCGGCTCGCGACAGTCGCGCTCACCGGGGAGCGTGCTCCTGCGCTCTCAGAGCTGCGCGGAGGGGCGCGGGCGAGGCGGAGGGTTGTGGCCGAGCTAACGGGCGACGAAGGAGGGCGAGAGAGAGTTTCGCGGCGGCAAATCGAGTGGCGGCCAGCGTTGAGAAAGAAATGGGGAAAAGCTTCGATTGAAGCTGGAGAGCGGCCGATAGAGGCAGATAAGGCTGGGGAAAAGCTGAGGATAAGGTCGCGCTTCGGTTTTATAGCAGAAGGGAGGGAGAGAGAGACCGAGCGAGGGCGGCAGCTCGGTGAAGCTTCTCTCCTTCACCGGCGGTGAGGCGACTAGAAATTAATAGCGGCGCTGAGAAGATAAGGAAGGGGGGATGCATGTGCGGGAGAGATAGAGATGAGGGAGCTAACGTCGGCAGTGACGTCGGCGGCATGGGCGGCGGCGGCGACGCGTGGCGGCGAGGGCGACGACCGGCGCTGCGGCTTGACCGGAAGGAAGAAGACGGCGTGGTAGCTGGGCTGGGCCAGTCTGCGATGGGCCAAAGCGGGCCGAGGAGAAAGGGAGGAGAAGACCCGCGGCGGGGAAAAAGAGAAAGAGAGAAAAGAAAATGGCTGGCGGGCTGGGCCAGAGGAGAGGAATGAGGTTTTGGCCCAGGGGAGGTTTAGGAAATGTTTAGGTTTAACAAATATGGCTCAAATTTGAAATGGGTTTCAAATTTGAGAAGGGAATGAAAAGCACCAACACAAAAATCAAAATAAAACTCGAAGAATGCAAATGGTGATATTTTGTGCAAGTTTAAATTGAAAAGTTTTAAATTCAAAGTGAATTCGATAAACTTGGCACACATTTATTTTATTTGTTGTAAAATTCAAAAAGGTTCAAATTTTCAGTGGATTTTTAAATGGAACAAACACTCGAGCACAAGTTTTATATTCCAAAAGTTCATATTAGAACTAGGTTTGAATTATTATTGCGGATTTTATTTTAAAAAAATTCATGGCAAGGTAAGAATTGGACAAAAATTTAAATTTACACTGATTTTTATTCCTTTTGTTTTTCTTTGAAAATTTGGGATGTTACAGTGTACCTCAAAATAATCCATTTGGGTAATTCCGACAAGAAGCACCAACAGAAATACCGGTTTAGTTTAAGGCTGACATTCCAACCAGACTTTGCTTATTTTCCTTCCCTTTTTTCTGTTACCCTTGGGGGACCTGACTGGTGATCTGCACGTATCTGTGTTAGAGTATATTTGGTAGGTTAGATTATGTATTTAGGACTGCCATATGTATCACCGGAGGTGTCTTACCCTCCAAGTCTTGTACTCTCATATATACTAGCTGAGAGACTCAATATATGCAAATCAATCCACGCGTTATACAACAATCTATTCCTCTTATATGGTATCACGAGAGGGTTATGATCCTGTGATCTAACTCTAAACGCTTCCGCACCGCGCTCCCCTGGAGAGATCAATCTCCACGATCTCTGCCGGGGGCAGCGCTTTGTTTCGCGTCGGATTCTATCGATCCGGCTGCCTTCGTCGCTTTAGTTCGTCGTCAAGCACTGCAGATCGGTGTCTCTATATTCGTCTCGGTCGTCGTAGGAACGACCGCCGCCAGGCAAGATCTGGCGCGTTATCAACAGCCGCCACCATGGGGAGCCATGCCGCCACGTACATCGTCGGAAGTCACTTCGCCTACCACCAGGGGTCTCGCATCGCCAGTACACGGTCTTCTCGCGCCGCCAGCCACGTTGCTAAGGCGAAGTCGCGAGCCAACGTCCGGCCAAAACACGGCCGCGCTGCCTCTGTGCGGCTGTGCGCCGGGCCGGGGACCCACTGCGTCCATGCGACGGAGCGCTCTCTCAGGATCGTCTCCAGGACCCGACGTGCAGCTTGACTCGTCGGCCTCTTTCTCTTCCTCGGTTCACCACGAATTGGAGATGAGGAAAAGGCCAAAGGCTACGGTAACACAAAGGTGTAAACAGAGATGTCTTTTGCAGCTGCTTGTTAGTTTTTTTTCTTTTTACTCGGTCACTTACCGAGATTGCGTCGCCCTGCCGTCCGTCGACGCTCGAACGTCGACACTTCCGACAACGAGGTTGTCGTTGCGCCAACGCCGGCCCGTGGTCAAGCCATCTTTATCGGGATCGCCGCCTACCTAGCGGTGGTGCCACTCATGCTGCTAGTCCTCCTCATCACGCTGGCTCACGGTCTGAGTCGCGACGTCCACCACTACGTCCAGGACATCACCACTGCAGATGTTGCTGACAGGTTGATATAAGTGCGCTCGTTGATACGTCCGAGCGCACGCGCCTTCGCCGTCGTGCCGCATCGTCCAGTGAGATCTGCGGCTGGACACTGCTGACTATGTGTACTTGTCCGCCTATGTTGATGCTTCGGACCAGCGCCCTCCTACACGGCTATGACCACGTCCACCTCGACCTCGGCTATTTCGGCATTAAAAGGCTATCATCTGCATGAGGTACTCGCCGGTTTTCTCTCCAGTCACAGCATCTGCAATACGACGCTGTGACTACAGGGGGATGTTAGAGTATATTTTGTAGGTTAGATTATGTATCTAGGACTGCCATATGTATCCCCGGAGGTGCCGTGCCCTCCAAGTCATGTACTCTCATATATACTGGCCGAGAGGCTCAATGCAAATCAATCCACGCGTTATACAACAATCTATTCCTCTTACACTCTGTAGTCCACTGCTGTTGTTTGGTGTTGCCGGGTGTATCTCTCTCAATAGTCTATTTGCGTAAGTCCCACCACTAGTACCAAAAGAAAAACTGTACTTGTTTAGTTTTAAGGCTGACATTCTAATCAGCATTTGTTTATTTTCCTTCTTTGTTCCGTATTATACTTAAGGAGGACCTTGCCTGGTGATCTGCATGTGACTTATCCAAATAAACTATTGAGAGATACACAAGAGAAAGTCACATGCATGTGACTGTGGTCTAATGTTGCTACTTGGTGCATCTCTAATAGTCTATATGGGTAAGTCCCACAAGTGGCGCCAATAGAGATATAGTTTAAGGCTGACATTCTGATCAAACTTCGTTTATCTTTTCAGTTACAAGGGACCTTCCTTGGTGATGTGCATGTGACTGTGAGATACTGCTGATCGCTTGGTGCTGCCTGATGTGCATATTTCGATAGTCTATTTGCGTAAGCCCCACAAGCACTATTACTTGACTGCTTAAGCTGTATCGCCTATGCATGTTACTTTGCATCGGATCGCTTTATGTTCTGCCTCATTGTCTTCATGCAACACCAGTTTCACTATATATCTTCTGCATGGGCTTATTATGATAGCGAGGAGGCAGCTGCTCGAGCATATGACATCGTAGCTCTCGGAGTCTTAGTGTCTTCATACAACACGTTTTTAAATTGTTGTTGCCATTGACTTTTGAGATACGTTTGATCAATCGTCTTATTCATAAACATTTATCCACAAACTGCACAAGTCAAGAAATCTATAATATACTAACTATTTTACATATCGATTTCTCTATCTCCGGTTGTTTTCCTACAATCATCGAAGTGTGTACTTCATGTCGTAGTATGTCCCATTCCTGCTTCATCAAATTTCAGAAGTGCATCTGAATATGTTTCAGGCTATTCCTAACTTCAATGCCGGCATGTTCGTGTACGAACCCAGCGTGCCGACCGCCGAGGCGCTGCTCACACGTTCCCCCGCCTCCTTTCCGGAGGAGCAGACGCGCGACCATGCATGCATGGCTGCCTCTTGGGCTGCCGTCGGAGTGGTCACCAGCGTAACGCAACCAACCCGGGCCCCGGCGATCTGCCTCATGCATGTTTTTACAGTAACACGTCCTAGTAATCTGTCCATGTTGCAACAAACACTATACTATAACTAGAAGGTCAGTTTGGATGACCAACTAACTGTTAGTGGAGAAATAAATAAACAACCAAAGTGAAAGCAGGGTAGGTACATATGGGAGGGGTCATTAGGCTTTAAAAACCACAAATATTACACATATTGCTTAGAAAATCAGGCAGACATCCTATCAAATAAAATGGAAAACAAGATATACCGTACCAAAATGATATTACTACTACAAACTACTGATCTAAGAACAATTTATCGGAGGTCATTGATAAACCCAATTTTCAGTAATATCTTTTAAAAAAATGAAAAATAAACTTGAAAATCGAAGGCCACAGAAATCATGGTGTTTCCTAATTGTTGACATAGCATAAAACAATCATCAATTATTGACGAACAACTTATCTTCGTCTAATATGGCTATTGTTCCGATTTGAAGCAAATATTGAATTTTTGAGTTAAAGCAAAGATTGATTTCAGTCACCCAAAATTAGCACAACTCTTTTTTTTTTTCTCATGCACGAGTAACAAGGACAAGAAAGGTCTCTCTCACACGTACAAGTTCTCGGTAGGCCCCTCACACACACACAAGACGCGTACTGTACGGAAGTTGCCCGGACCCCAATTATTTGAACTAAAGCTCGCTTTCATGTGTCTCAGAGGGCAGTGCATGATGGGGATGCATCAATCATCGCTCACATAGTCACATGCCACGAAGCGAGATGGTGACAGTAGCGATGGCCGCGATGAAGACAGTGTAGCAGCCGAAGCAGATTGCCGGATTCGCAGCGCTGGCGATGATTCCCCCAGCAGCCACCGAAGAGGCGGCGAGTGTTGCCATGGCCGATGGATCGATCTGCCCGGCGAACACCGCCGCCTTGGCCGTGAGCCAGCGGCCGAACTGTGGCAACTTGTCTCCCCACGGGCGCTTGGAGTAGCGTGACGACGCCATGGCGAACTGGGCCTGCAGGTTCCCGGGCGGCGGGTACACGTGCAGAACCTCGCGGACGACGACGCTGCCCAGCTGGGAGACGAGGAGGACGTCGCGGTCGTAGGGCGGAACGGCAACCACCAGCTGGTACGCCGCGCCGACCTTGCGCGGGCCCTCGGCCAGCCGCGCGACGGCTGGGTTCACGCTCTCCCCGTCGACGCTCGCTCTCAAAATCGACGCTCGATGGCGCCCGTAGCTGCAATGCAATGCGTGGTCGATGTGGTGGTGGGTCGTGGAAGGAATGGGAGGAGAGGGGCCCATATTTATAGCTAGGCGGCGGGAGGGAGGAGATAGAGTGGCCAGGCGTGGAGCTGCGGACGCCAAGGAGGATTTCGCCGCGCGAGTTTTGGGATTCGAGTCCAGAGTCCGGACGCCAAGGCAACTAGGCAAGTCAGGAGGATCTCGCTGGCGCTGCGCGAGTTTTGGTAATTCAAGTGGCCTGGCCCCACGAGTCAGCCTGAGAGAAGGCCGCCTCCTGGCTCAACAAGTCGCGATCGGATGACGCTAGCTTAGCTGCTGCTAATTAACACAACAGGAGGAACCTTCCGCGCGACGCTACCGGAACCGGACGACAAGAAGAACAAACGTCACCTTTTTGCTTCGCATTGACGGAAGACATAAAAAACTGTAGCACCGAGCAGAGAACAACTGGGGTAGTAGAGTACTTTTTAAAGTTACAAATTGGAAGAGAAAAGAACCCAAACTACCAAATGATTACTAATCTCTTGTCGCCCCCATCCGCGCGTGGATCGTGGTTCATCTCATCATCCAGACCTATCCATTCACATAGCTAGCCCATCGAGGTCGCGGGAGGCATATATTGTTTTTGCAGGTCCATCGTAGAACTAGCTGGACCTCGATGGACATAACATATAACTATATGGTGAAAGCAGGAGGCTTACCTCTTCTGACATCGATCGTTTTTACTTACGTGCATCGTCCGTAAATCTACGCGTGGCCGTTCGTCATAGGTTGCGTCATTCTGTGCGCGAGAAGCCGTCCACCGCCTTGCAATTGGCCTGCGCGGTCAAACCGCCTCAAACAGATGATGTGTATCCTATTTTGCAAGAATATCGACGTCGGGGAACCACGGGAGGAATTTTTCTGGAGCAGTGATATTCTTGTGTGTAGGAGGTTGGCTCTGCAGTGTATCCTATTTTGGGAGAGGAGCCAGATAAAAAAAATTGAACTTTGGGCCGGGGACCGCTGGTTGATTTCCATCCATTTTCATGTAGACGTCCCCAAACTTGCAAAAAATCTAGCAGGACCATCGGTGCATAACTCCTTGCAAGTTGACGGAATAGATGAAACCTGAGTCCATGCTGAACAGGAGTAAAAAATTTAGAAGTTTTTTATATTCTATTTATATTTTGAAGTCTCGATGTAAAGAGTATGAACTTCTTCAAATTTTAATACAAGAATGCAAATTGAAATTGAACAAGAAAATTCTGAGATAGAAGAATACGGCAAGGGAGTCAGCAAATGTTAAAGTTACATTGAAATTGAACAACAGGGCTTCCTTGCAAGTGGAGAAATCTTGATTTTTACATAGTCTGACGACATGTAATATAAATTAGCCACGTAATATCATTCTAAAGGTCCGAACATAATCAATATTATTAGACTCATTTTCTTGCTCTTTTTACCTCGAACGTAATAGAATAGACAAGAATGCAAATTAAATATTTTTTTTGTGATATATGGGTATTTGAAGCTCTAAAGCTATAAACTGAGAGCACAATTTTGTGATTAGCAAGAAGGACCCTGCCTAATCTTCTTTGGGCACATAGGTACGTACCCGAGCTGAATTCCAGGCCGTCCTAGAAAATTGAAATCATGCAGTCTCTGATTCCTCTAATTTAGAACCAGTTGCTTTCATAAATTCTGGTGCCCAGCCGAATTCTCAATATTTGTTTCGCCGTCATCTATCACCATCTCGCACCCCAGGGAAAGCTATGCTAGAAAGGAGGTTGCCTCTTGGTCAGCAAGAAAAACAATAGAACGCCCGAAAGAAAAAAAAAAGAAACACTAGAAAACAATAATTCTCAGTAGTCTTGCCAAGAGTCATTCACGTGGCTCCGGTAATGCGCGCTAGCCGTTAGGGTCTCATCAGAGCTTCGTGCCGTCGGATGGAGCCGTGAGGAGGAAGAAAAACAACTACGGGCGTCTGATGCCCTGATTCGGATGGTGGAAAAAGTGAGTGATGGGGCCCAGGATAAATATATGCCGAGTGTTCCGTTGACAAAGCCTTTTAGAATTTTTCGGGACCATTCTTCTTCCTGGCGATTTCACAGTCTGGTTCGATTGACGACGATGGATTTGGAAAACTCGACGGGCAGACTACTGCAAGAGCATCACGTGGCGACAGCTTGAATAGTAAGTACGACGTAGTACATCGATCCCTCCTTCCTCGTCAGACAGGTATGCTACGGATATTGTTCTTCCTGTGTAACTACTCTTCAGTGCATCGGCGTTGTCATGATGCTTGCGCGAGGGACGAAACCGGCGTCGTGGCTGGCCTTCCGCGGCAAGGCCGTACGTGTGTGTCATCGGATGATTGCTTCCTCATGGATTGGAAACCACGTTAGCTTGATGTCCATTTTCTTGGCTGTCGACGCCGTCAATCGGCTGGGTTCATCCACTTGAGGACATCACCATGTCAGATACGACCAAGACCCCTCCGCTGGACATGCACGGTCCGACCACAAGAGCTAGAGAACGACAACCAGGTTTATCGGTGAACTCGTTTCTATTGTCTTTTATATATGGTTTTGAGAATAAGATGCTACCTAATGAATTAATTATTGTTAGAAACCATGGAGATGATGAGAAGGCAGCTACATAGGTGCTTGGGGACGTGGTGGGCCAGCAAGGGACTGCAAGTCAAGTGGGAGGCCCAATTCAAGTCGGTTTAGAGTTCGTTTCGGACTCCAGGACCAATCCATACTAAAACGGTCGCCCAGGACGCATACGACCTCGGATTTGGACGTTCTTTATATGGATGGAAAGCTAAGAAGATTATCTTTCTAATGGCATCGGTCCCATGCCAAAATTCATCCGGAGTTGTCGGGAATCATCGAAACAATATGACGTACAGAATCTGTCCCGGTGCTGCGCCGCCGTTATTTGGCCTTTGGGCCTTGTATCTTGTGTGAGCCCATTAGAGGGCGCGTCCAGGGGGTGGAGCACGACCCTAGAGTCTTCATATACAGCCGCCGCCGCATAATTAGGGTTTGGGTTTTGATTGATTGTAAGTTTAGCCATTGCTACTTCCTTGTAGACGCGCGAGTCGACTAGACCGCCCGGACTACTTGATTCGGAACCCCACCTTGATGAATTGAGTTAATTGTTTATCTTGTTCTTGCTGGTTCTTCGATTGCTTGCAGGAATTACCCTCGTGGTTTGGTTGATCGTGCTCCACAAGATCGCGAACAACCGTTGGAGTTGGTGTATCGGTCGCTAAGGCGCATCCTTTCGGGTTGTAGTCGGGCCGTGAACGTCTCTCCAATCCAAATCGAAGTTATCCTCCATCTCTCATCGAAAGATCAGCGCCTAACTCACCCGCGTCCTCATCATTTGGTATCAGAGCAAGGTTGATCGGTGAGAGATTTATCGTTCGTTACTGTTTTTAATTTCCTATAGTCCACAAAAAGCTGAAAAAAATATTTGATTAGTTTCTCCATAATCCTATAGACACTTTGAGCCTTTTGCTACTGCTACTTAGTTAGGGCTTGTTGAATTTTTGATTGCATCGGTTTGTGTCGAGTTGCTGGTCTTAGTTTTAGTCCTTTAGAGTTTCGAGTTCTTGTCACGTGCAATTCGGACTGCGTAACAGCACCGACTTGCAACGGCCATCACGACCACATACGAACTCCGATTGCGGTGTTCTAGCACTTCACGGAAAGATTATAAAGTCTACTTTCTATTGGATCCAGTCGTACGTCCATATCTGTTTCGAGCTGCGCGCAATTAATTTTTTACTACAGAGACTTTCTGCTGCGATATTCTTGTTCTCTCAAAAAAAAAGTGTGTGTGGTGAATAGCTCATTTGGATTCTTTTGTGCACATGATCAGTTTCTGAGGTTGCCCTGAAAGAAAAAAAAGAGAGAGAAAGAGAAAAAAGAAAGAAAAAAGTGTAAAAAGAAAAGAGAAAAAAAAAAAAGAGGAAAAGAAAAAGAAAGGAAAGGGGCTGATCTTTGTGTTTCATCTTGTTTTCGGTGTGTGCTTTGTGGCTTCCTCTGTGTCTAGGCTCGCGTCTCCAGCACGGTCTAGGCTAGGACCAGCACAGTACCACCGTTGAACAATTACTCAGCTTGCTTTTAAACTAATGTGGTGCTAGTATTTCTTTGTGCATTATTTTCAACCCACCTATAGCTCCACATATCCGACTATAGCTTGACAGGTTTTGTTGTTGCGGCGCTGATACACTTTCTTTCACGGTTGCCGATCTTTTGGTTGCCATCACCTCCTGTTGAGCAAGGTAAGAACTTATAAGAGATTGTTTGAACAAGTTGAGAATTGAGGGAATTACACCAGCCACATAATATTATCTGATATATAGGAGCATACATATTTTTGTTGTGTGTGTTTCTTATTTTATACTAATCATGGCAGGTGATACGGAGATTTTTGAGATAACCAAAGTACACCCTCATATTCAGGACATCATTCAGCACTTGCCTTCATATGCTGGTAAGTATAATCCCAAGGCATATATTGATTGGGAGCTAGCTGTTGATAAAGAATTTAATAAAATAGATTTATCTGAAGAGAAAAAGGTGAAAGTTGCTTCTATTATTTTAACTGATTATGCTTTGACTTTGTGGATGCACTTATGTAGACATAATAAAGCTCCTAAAACGTGGAAGGCTATGAAAAGAATTTTTAGAGAAGATTTTGTTCCTGAATATTATGCTGATCATATGCTTGCAAAATTAGATTGTTTAATACAAGGTGATAAATCTGTTGAGGTATACTACCATGATCTGAAATCTCGTATCTTGCGTTGTGGTTTAGAAGAATGTGAAGAAGCTATTGAGAATAGATTTTTGAGAGGGCTTAATATTGAAATTAAAAACATCCTTAAACATGAAACACATGATTCCCTCTCTTGTTTGGTTGAGCTTGCTTCCAAGATTGAGATTCAGCTTGCTGCTAATTTGAGAGATGCATCAGAAATTTCTTCCGCTTGTCATGAGAAAAATTCTATGGATGTGATGCCTTTTGTTGTGTGTTCTGCTATGACTAATTTTGGGCAGAATAGAAAGGATTTGGCTGCACAACTCTCAAATGAAGAAGGCGATAAAGGTAAGGTTTTGTATGCAGAAATTAGTCCTGTGAACGGAGAGGCACTTGCTCTAACTTTGCCTCCATGTGACCCTACTGCTTTGGTGCCAAATTTATCCACTCCTCATGCTAGTTTAGAGCAATCAATAGTGGATGCTATTGCTGAATTTCCTTTGTTACAAGATGATTATATTGTTGTTTGTGACAAAGAAGATTTGTGTGATGATCATGTTTCACTTATATCTACAACACAACTAGTGCATGAATGTACTTCACTTATATCTGTTGCTAATAATACGCATGCTGAAATTAGAAGTTTTCATTGGATTGATAATAAAGAAGAAGAATTGAAGATCATATCTTCGTTAAATTGTTTAGGTTATATCGAATTTGATTTTCTTTGTGACCTGAATCGTTTGGTGAAGGAATTGTTTGAGAAATCTGATTTGCCATGTGTTGATTATTATTCCTTTCATGCAATTGCCAAATATGACAATAACAACAAATTTTTGGTCCATCGGTTGTATCTCTGTTCAGATTTGAAAACACCTTTAATGGGCTTCTCGAATGATCAAATGATGACTTGCATTCAAGCTAGCAACACCATATCTAGTTTCTCTTGTATTGGCTATAAGTTGCAGGTCAGATTTCAAAAAGGGGAGCAATGTTTGCAGCCGTATGCTATTGTGCAAGCTCCAGGATTATATTTGCATGAACTTGATCCATGTCTACACCTGAACTTCAACCAAGATGTCAAACCGAGGACGTTTTGCTGTCAAGAAGGGGAGAATGATGAGGACATCACCATGTCAGACACGACCAAGACTCCTCCGCTGGACATGCACGGTCCAACCACAAGAGCTAGAGAACGACAACCAGGTTTATCGGTGAACTCGTTTCTATTGTCTTTTATATATGGTTTTGAGAATAAGATGCTACCTAATGAATTAATTATTGTTAGAAACCATGGAGATGATGAGGAGGCAGCTACATAGGTGCTTGGAGACGTGGTGGGCCAGCAAGGGACTGCAAGTCAAGCTGGAGGCCCAATTCAAGTCGGTTTAGAGTCCGTTTCGGACTCCAGGACCAGTCCGTACTAAAACGGTCGCCCAGGACGCATACGACCTCGGATTTGGACGTTCTTTATATGGATGGAAAGCTAAGAAGATTATCTTTCTAATGGCACCGGTCTCATGCCAAAATTCATCCGGAGTTGTCGGGAATCATCGAAACAATATGACGTACAGAATCTGTCTCGGTGCTGCGTCGCCGTTATTTGGCCTTTAGGCCTTGTATCTTGTGTGAGCCCATTAGAGGGCGCGTCCAGGGGGTGGAGCACGACCCTAGAGTCTTCATATACAGCCGCCGCCGCATAATTAGGGTTTGGGTTTTGATTGATTGTAAGTTTAGCCATTGCTACTTCCTTGTAGACGCGCGAGTCGACTAGACCGCCCGGACTACTTGATTCGGAACCCCACCTTGATGAATTGAGTTACTTGTTTATCTTGTTCTTGCTGGTTCTTCGATTGCTTGCAGGAATTACCCTCGTGGTTTGGTTGATCGTGCTCCACAAGATCGCGAACAACCGTTGGAGTTGGTGTATCGGTCGCTAAGGCGCATCCTTTCGGGTTGTAGTCGGGCCGTGAATGTCTCTCCAATCCAAATCGAAGTTATCCTCCATCTCTCATCGAAAGATCAGCGCCTAACTCACCCGCGTCCTCATCACATCTCACCGGCGCCTATGAAGCAAGAAGGAGACTCTTGTAAACGCTGTCTCTTTCATGCATGGTTTGGCTCTTTTGTAACGACCATCCTGTTTCCTGTGAGCTGCGCCAATGATTTTGAAGACGCCGGTTTATATAGGATCGAAAGTAAAAGTCAATGCACATCAAGTTCATCATTTGCTTGTTTCCTTCCCGAAACCATATTGCAGGGTGCTAAACTATGACTTGCCAGAAAACAGAGCCGCGACCACACTATTGCAAAGGAATGGACGCCGAGGAGTGAGCAGGGCTCGGCGCGGCCAGGGGAGGCGAGGTCGGCATGTCTGGGCTGACCCCACCAGCTCGGCGCGGAGACGGACGTCGTTCCTATGCGAACCGCGGCCAAAAATCATTTCCTATTTTAGTTCGGTTCTAAAATTGCAGGTTCAAATGGTTCTCAACCCATGGGCTGACCATTGTTTTGGGCTTAACATTGCAACTGGTTTTTCATCAAATCCAAGTCGTCTGGTGTGGCTTAACTTTACAACTAGTTCTAGTTTCGGTTGAGTTCGAGATGATGGGCTGGGTGGTCTGGGCTGAGGTACTTGGAACACGTAGTGGTGGTTCTCAGCCCATTTGGTTTACCACGCCCCATGATGTAGGGGGACTCTGTCGCTATCACGAATTCGTGAGCCAGGCAGCGTCATCAGCGGACGCCTGCAGTTGACGCGTCTGCTTGGGCAAGGGTTACGAACCAAACATGCCCAATAGCTCCATCGTGAAAAAGCTATTTTTTTTCTTCGCGAATTAGGAAGCATTGCCTTGTAATGAGGCCACCAAGAAGGGATGCCAGTGTTGGACGTGCTCGACGAGAAAGAGAATTTCAGCAGACGGGGAACCACGCTTCATTACTACTACTACCTTCGTTCTTAAATTGACGTCGCCGTTGTCTTTTAAGTTACGTATGACCATTCGTTTTACTTAAACTATTAGTTCAAATTTGCAAACTTATAAGTTATGTTTAAACTTTCTTTAGAGATAAAACAAATCATAACAAAAATATATGATAATTTTTAAATTTTTTTGAATAAGACGAATGGTCAAACGTAACACAAAAAGTCAACGGCAACATCAATTTAAAAACGAAGGGAGTATTTATGATACGTTGACTCTCTCTTTTTTTTCTTTCTTTCTTTTTCTTTTTGAGACACGTTGACTCAGGATTTGTGATGCACACTGATGCGATGCCGATAATGTCAGGTGATGCTTTTCCTCGGCTTGATATGTTTTGTGATAAAAATGAGACCACAAATCACTTATTCTTTGAATGTGAGGTGGTGAGATGTGTATAGAGCATAATTGCCTTCACCCTGGGAGCAAATTGTATACCAGAATCGATTTATCTGGGCAGACTTCTTTATTCCCAATGGGAAAAAGCTACATATGGTTGGCCTAGCTGCACTCTTCTGGGCAGAATGGAAACTGAGAAACAGAGTTTGTTTGAGAAAAAAAACTTGTCGGATCTCCTATAGAGATCGTGTGTTTCATGTGTGATTTCTGAACTATTGGACAGGCTCGAAGAAGGAGGAAGACAGGACAACGTTGGAAGCAGGCGCGCAAAACTCTTCTTTTTTTTCTTTTTTTTTTTTTTGAGATGAGGCGCGCAAAACTCTAGTACAACAGAATGCAGTCACACTTCACCCAAAAAAGGACCCGGGAACAACGGAAGGGGCCTGCCAAGCTGCTGAAAGAAGGCTCTAATAAAGAAATCGTTATCCTGCTTTTGGAGAGACGAGAGTTGCTTCGTTTGAGATATTGGGCAACATGCTCTGTATGAAGCTAGTTTATTTGCTTGGGTGCAGCCATTGGTGCTGCGTGGCGCAACCACCTACCTAGCTAGTAGTACTTCGGAACTCCAAGAAGTCGCTTTACTTTCTGTTGCTTTTTTTTTATTTTTGAACTCGAAATTTCTGTAATGTCGTTGCAACAGTAATGAAATTTCAGGAGTCTCCCCTGTGCTAAAAAAGAAGAAGAAAACTTTCCTGAATAAAGGAGGGCCGGGGGAGTGGAGAGGAGACCACGAAGGCTTCCAGCAATGGTTTACTTAAGTAAGTACGGTAATTAATTATAACAAGTCTATTATAGGTATATACGTGAGTGTGTGACGTATTTCGATGTGCATTTGGAAGAGGAAGGACTTTGATGTCGTTGATGTATACGGCCTCCCGTGGAGAGCGCAGGATTCGCCACGTTTACAGGGTGACACCTGTTAAGCACAGCTGGAGAGAGGCGGAGAGACTTACGACGACGACCACGGGAAATGGCAAGCTTTTTGGGAGGATTGAGGCGAAACCAGGGGCCGAACCAGAGTGGTGTGGGAGGGCCTGGCCCCCTGTTTATATTCTTGGTCCGACGTGTACGTGTACGTGTACGTATCAGATCGTATTATAGCCCTTGCCTTGTCGCGGACGACGGACGGGGGGACCACTTCTCCCTCGGGTAATCATCATCGATCATCTATAAAAGGCCATGTTAACCCACGCGAAAACCCAACAAGAAAGCACAAGAAAATCGAGCTCTTGCACCGCCACTCATCACGTTCTTGGCCCGATACCCGGAGGTTCTCCGACGATCGAGTGACATGGCTGCCGACCTCAAGCTGCTGGCCGTGGCCGCCGGGGAGGTGACCGCCACCAAGCCGGCGGCGACAAGGGCGTACGTGACGTTCCTGGCGGGCGACGGAGACGAGTGGAAGGGCGTCGTCGGGCTCGCCAAGGGCCTGCGGAAGGTCGGCTCGGCCCACCCGCTGGTGGTCGCCGTGCTGCCGGACGTGCCGGAGTCCCACCGCCGGATTCTCACCTCGCATGGCTGCGTCGTCCGCGAGGTCGAGCCTGTGTACCCGCCCGAGCACCAGACCCAGTTCGCCATGGCGTACTACGTCCTCAAGTACTCCAAGCTCCGCATCTGGGAGGTGAGAAGTTGACCGAGGAGAAGTACTAATCCAAGTTCATCTGGTTCTTACTGCAAGTTGTCGTCTTGAGTTTCTTCATGCTCTCGCGCGCGCGATTAGTGCAGTTTGTGGAGTACGAGAGGATGGTGTACCTGGATTCGGACATGCAGGTGTTCCACAACATCGACGAGCTGTTCGAGGTGGAGAAGGGCCACTTCTACGCGGTGATGAACCGCTTCCGCGCCAAGACGTTGAGTCACACGCCGCAGTACAAGATCGGCCACCAGTGCCCGGACAAGGTTGTCTGGCCGGAGCATGGGCTCGGCCCGCCGCCGGCGCCCTCCTTCAGCACCAGGATGTTCGTGCACGAGCCCAGCAAGGTCACCGCCAAGACCCTGCTCGACGCCCTCCGCGTCACGCCGCCCACTCCCTTCGCAGATCAGCAGGTCGAGTGATTGATCCATACCGCCGCGGATGCGGGCATGCACGCCCAAAATAATTTTCTAAGCATGCGTGCTTACGATGCTTGGTTTCTTGAACTTAATTTGCAGGACTTCCTGAACATGTTCTTCAAGGATGAGTACAAGCCAATCCCGCCCGAGTTCAACCTTGTCCCCGAGAACGATGAGCAGCTCGCCAAGGCAAAGGTCATGCACATGCATAACTACGAAGCGGTATATATACACCAACACATCGATTGGCATTTAATTTCTTCTGACTAGCTACTGTACGTCATTTTGAGGCTTAAGTAAATTTCTTGTGATTTTAATTGCATGCAGCGCCGGCCGGGGGTAGAGAAGTCGCCATCATTCGGCAGCTGGCTCGCAACTGAGGCAAGAAGGCTATTCGCCGGCCTCAAGAACCTCCCAGCCATGGCGATCCTCCTCGCTGCCTCTTCGGCCGTCGTCGGAGGGATCGCCAATGCTCCGAATCCGGCGATCTGCTTCGGCTTCTATGCCTTTTTTATCGGGGCCATGGCTGCTGTCGCGATCTCCCTGCAAGGCATATGAATGGTGATGGATCATCCATCACCGTTCCCACCGAAAGCATCTTTAGCTGAAATTTTAAAGGTCCGTCGAAACTTGTGGGTGAAAGGGACCTTTGTATGTGAGAAATAAAAGTTGTTGTCTAAGGATGGAGCAAGGTGTGAATCAAGAGGGGGTGGATATATATATATATATAGGTGAAGAAACATGTGTCTTCCCTTATTTTCATCCGACGCACCTCGCTTCCAACACATCATCATAATCCTAGTCAAACGGACATACTAATCATTGGAATATCTTATGAATTTTCTCATTTTCAATATGATAACTTAAGTGAGATGTTAAACAAGCATGCAAGGAAAGTGTAAATAAAGCTATGTGGGCTCAGCCGCAGCAATGAAGAGTAAACAAATCCGCAGCAATGAAGAGTAAACAAACGTGCAACCAACTTCTTGTCTTAGTAAATAACTGGATTATAATTTGAAACAACCATTAATTGTGTTGTTTTCGATTTAAAAACACTCGCTTGGAGGTTGAGATTTGTATCAGTTCGATATATCGAGGCAGATTGTGAGAGCGACTTATAATTAGTCCTACGAAAAGAACAACACTTGTCCATGGACAGCTGTTGAGCTGCCTTATTTGAAGTGAAGTGACGTCCAAGTGCTGAGGACACCATTCATCAGCTCACCGTTTCTTTCTTCTTCTGATATAAGAAGGAAATATTTTTGGCTTAGTAATGTATGGATGGATTATTCCAGTGGAACACCACCTTATTTATATTCGTATGTGTTGCTTTCAGATTTAAAACTCACTAAACTTGTACCAACTTACGACAGGTTCAGGTTTTCCCACAAAAGAGTGTAACGTTTGATGTTACTTTCGACACGCCATAAGTAGCGAGAATGAAACCACACATCAGAATAATTAATGGTGATAACATTGCATATGCATCATCGAATTGATTCAATCTTGGACGTGTAGAAGCAGGTGCATGGGCTAGACGCGCGCGCGCGGATGAGCATCCGTTCGCGGAGAACAAACGAATAATGTGGGTGGGAGGGGGTCACTTTCGTGATGAGGCTTTGAAAACGACCCACAGCTAAGAAAATATGGCCACTGGATCGTTTAGCTCCTTGGTAGATAAAGCTCGCCGGAATAATCTTGAGACTTTGGTAGCTTTGAGCTTCTCTCTGGCTGCTTGTGTATGATGAGACGTAAAAAAAAATCAACCTCGCTACAACTATTAGGAATTGTTTGACCCATCGCTCTACCATCATATATATACGCTAGTGAACGGATAAAACTGGAGGTTTTCTTGGCCGTACGTGATCACGTAGCCCACCAACACGGCCCCGGTTGAGAACGTCTGAATTCTGGCGCTGGCGTCCGAACCAACGCAACGCGTGGAGAATGATCACCTGGTGCCTGCCGCTAGACCTGTGCAGCAGCGATTTCCGTGGCGCGTCGCGTCTGGCATCGGTCGGTACACCGGAGACTGCTAGCATGCGATCGAGGCGGACGGGTTTCCTTTTTAATTAGATGACGCGGGATGCATACCACTCATCATATATACTTGGATTTCTGTAGCGATTATTCTTAATATCTGTTCCCCGTTCGATCGATTCCGCAAGTTTCCATCGCGATATATAATTTTGTTTTTGAGCAAACAGAACGCTCTCCAACTCACTTTAAGCAACAAGCGAATCGCGCGCTACGTACGCACGGAGTTCATGAGTTTGGGTCCGTCATTAATTACCGGTGGCAGACCAATATGATCTTTTATGTGAAGCCTCGCGGTGACGTCAAATGAAGTGCCGCGAGCCGAGAAGGTGAGACGTAGTACGCGCGATTCGAACGCGGAGTGCACGGGCATGTCACTACTACTTTTCGGAGACGGCCTTGGAGAGCACCGTGGCAGCTGCGAGTGATCATTTATTAGCTGATGATGCTGATGATTTGAACTTTGAACATGTGTATGATTCAGCTAGCTGTTGGTCAAGCATGCTTATTTATTCGATGGAAGCACTGCCGTGCTCTCCTCCTGCTACAATCAATAACTCCTCCATTTTGAAAAGTCTACCGAAGTATATGTACACATCTAGCGTCGCATGATCCTCCACAGCTTTGCCGCTTCAGTTTACTCGATCGCTATCAGAAAGGCAACAAGTGATGTATAACAGTATAGGATCGGATCATGGGGACCATGACCGGTCCACCCAAAAGCGAAGCGACAGGAAGAGGCTAAAAGGGAGCACGTGATGTACTATAGGATCCTGGTGTCTCGTTTCTCGTGTTGCGGCGCGGGTAGGGTGAGGCCTGAGAACTAGACAGGTGGTCGTGGTGCAGCCGAGCCGAGTCGACGACGCCGTTGAATCCGGGACCTCTATGCATAGGTCGTCCTATAAAATTCAAGTTATAAGTCAGTTTAATAGCCTACCAAATTTGGCTCACTTAAAGCAATTTAGTTTACCGACTAACCGTCAACATTTTCAAACAACAGTTTTCAACATTTCCGTAAGCCTATGTCAACATTTTCAAACAACAGAGTCAACATTTTCGCCAAAAATATTGACATAGCACATAAAAAATACTGACACAGTGAAAACAAAATATTGACATGGTACATTCAAAATGTTGACGAAAAATTCTCATTTTGTAGCATTAATTCTAAACAACATCATGCTTCAAACGGATTCGAAAACGGACTTACGGTCTGGGAGAAAATGCGTTTGAAGTTTGAAAACCGGTTCTTTTTCTCCTCCCTCCCACCCGCTCCAGTAGGAAGGCGACACGTGTCAGTTTCTGGTTCCTCCCCTCTTTACCAGATTGAATCTCACGCGTTCATCTAGTCTCGCACGGATCTCAAACACTGACCTATCAAAGGTTAAACATAGCCCGCTGTTGGTCGTTTGTACGCACCTACTAATATACCGCAAGTGGACGGTGTACAGTTGTAGCACTTTTTCCCTCAGAAGAGTATTCCAAGGTTTAATCGAACCACAAGGACCAATGGGAATTAAGCAGAATTATCAGTAAAAGAGTTAACCAGTTTTAGGAGAATTGGGGGATGTGCCGGTCGGCACGGAGGCTGAGTTGTCCGAGTGTTGCTTGAACAGCCTAAGGAACCTGATTAGATCACAGGGTAAGTTAGCCAAAGTCTGCTAGTTGAGATCGTAACCAAAAAGCTTAGTTAAATAGCATTGGTGTACTTGACACGCACTGAGGGCGTAGGTATCTCAATCTTCAATACCAGCTACCATCACTCATGCTTCTTCGTTCTCTTGTGTACCAGGCTGGGCCTGAGCGGGACATTCTTGTAGGACGGACACTTGGCTAGCATGTGCCCTTCTTGCTTACAGTGGAAGCAACGTCTTGGGTTGTCAATGGTGTTGCTCTGGGTTGCCTTTTCATAACCTTCTGCTGGCAGACTTGTGTTGCTTGAGGACGGATGTATTCCGCTCGGTTGGTGGATGTCAGGTTCTTCTGCAGGACGTGCAGCAGGTAACAGGTACCTTGGCTTCTTAAGATCCTCATGTACGACTTGACCTGATCCTTGCACGGTACTTTCTCTTATTGTCGCATCTCTTGTTGGCGTCTCTTGGTTGTAGTAGCTCCTTGATGCTGGAGATTTCTTCATTGCTCTTGTTCACTAACTCTTCCAGATTAGCCAACCTTTCAAGTACATTTGCGATGACAGGCGGAGACGTCAGGTAGGTGCCTTCCATTTCATTCCAAACTTCTTGCTCTTGATGCGTTTCCTGTACCATAGGTTGAATCTCTGCAGCTCTTGCTTCATTGGTTGAGTTGTAGTAAGGGCCATTGGCGATCTTATGTCCAGGTTTGTGGCAGTAGAAACATGTCCTCTGCTTTCTGGAGCCCTTAGTGGCATTGCCGTTGTTGTTCTGTTTGGGGACCACATCAGGAAGGCAGTAAACTTGGAACAATCTGTTCTCCCACCTCGATGGTCATGTAGTCCTGGTTGTCCATTGTGCTGAACATTCCTGTACGGAGACACTTCCAGATGAGACTCTTTTCTCGAGATTGGTGAGGAGGAAGCAAGGAATTTTTAATAGAAAATGAAAGGTTATTATGGAAGGTTTTTGCAACTAGTTTTGAAAATAGTCATTTTTCGGCGTGACAAATCCTAGGTTTTCGTTCTACAGTCAAGTATCGCTCTGATACCACTCTGTCATACCTCATTTCTGGAATATGTTGTGCATCCTGTATCAGTCCTGGATCTGTAGCTGATACGCACAAGAACACAGATATGATAATCAAAAGCATATTTCGAATAGGTAAATAAGTATTGTCGGGTACCCATTTTCTGGATACCCTATACAGTATACATACGGAATAACAAACCGCGGATGCCGACCAAAGCCCAAAGGCCTTGCGTACAGCTGAGGGACGAAAAGCTGCGCCCGTGTGGTGGTCCAGTTGTGCGGAGGGCACAACAACGGCGTTTGGTGTTGGTCGTTCGTACGCACCCACTTATATACCGCAAGAGGACGGTGTACAGTTGTAGCACTTTTTCCCTTAGAGTATTCCAAGGTTTAATATCGATCCACAGAGAACAAGCGGGACTTAAACTATTATTTAAACTACTAAATCAATATAGCAAAAGATGTGTGTGAGAAAGGATGATTAACAGCTAGAGATGAAAGGGCCTGCGGTTGTATCAAGTTATTAAAGGATTCTCTCCTATGGTTCGGGGTACTGGCATGCAACTCAGGTTATAGGTCAATTGATAGGTTTAGTATTCTACAAGACATGGTGGTTTCGTTCGCCCCGATCCTGTCACGATGAGGGTTAATAGTTCCCCACTGGTTTCTTGCACTATGTGATAAACACGTATGGATCAGATACGAATTCGAAGCATCACATAGACTGAACGTATCAAAAGAGTATCTTAAGTGTGAGAGTTACATAACCAGATTTCCCTCGCCACGGAGAGAATATGAGATCTACTCACGCATCATACTGCAACACATGAACATGGGTACAGTAGGACGCGGGAATTCGGCGTGGTCCCACAGGTGCCGATCGGCACGGCAGTGTGCCGGTCGGCACAGTCTTCCTTTTTGGTGGTGATGATCGGTGATCGCCGTCTTCGCCGCCACAACCTTCAACCTAGGTCAAAATCTCCGTATGTGTGTCTGTCTCCTTGCCGCCCCCTTTCCTTCGTGACCAAGATCCTCTCTTTATAGTCTCTTTCGGTTGTGGGCTGGATTTCACCGACTCCGACTCTGATATTTCTTCTGGGCTCCATATTCTCCGAGTGGGCTTCAAGTTCGGGCCCGACCTCCGTTGTGCCGATCGGCACACAGGACGTGCCGATCGGCACGGTCTCCAATTTCCTCGTTCTTCGGGCCTCCAGCAGCTCTTTACTCGTAGTCTCTTAATTCTCACCTGTTTCCTGTAAATCTTCCGAATACACAGAAACTACGCATATATATGATAATGGGGGTTAATTGTTAGCAATAATGACTTAATAAGGTATTAGAAACACCATATTTGTCATATAAAATGTGCACCTAGAAAGCACCAACAGCTCCCCCACACTCAAATCATTGCTAGTCCTCGAGCAATTCAAACCATGAAAATCATCACCGTGCTTTCGTCATGCTAAGAAGCAAAAACTCTCACAAGTCTCTAACTTAGTTATTGTCAATCATCTCATCGAATTAGTATCCCTCCACGAAACTTTCTCTCAATTTTTGAAAACAATTTCACCTCAAAACTTGAGTCGACCAAATCAATCACAAGGCTTGTCAAACAATTATTTTGTCTCCCTTCATATCACTTAAGAAGAATGCAAAAGCTTCAGACTTCACTCAATCGCTCAAATGTATTTCCTTCCCTCTCCTATTCTATAATATAAGGCTCTTTTGTGGATCTCGGAAAGTATATAACCAAATTGAATCGAAAGAACTACTAAGTCAACAATTCGCTCTATCATGCCTTCTAAAAGGGAGTTTTCATCATAGGAATTCAGAGTATAAGTACAAGGATCAAGGGAAAAGAAAACAATCGAGAATGAACGAAATAGAATTGAGAAGGGATCAAGCTTGGAGTATATACAGATCTTTTTAGAATTTTGACTCTTGCTGCAGTCTGCTTCCTCTGATATTCACTTTTCTCTTTATTTTTGACTCTTTTTTTTTATTTTTCCTTTCCGTGCCGATCGGCACAGTGTCGTGCCGGTCGGCACCTGACTAATTTAATTCTTTTTCTTCTTTTTCTTCTTTTGTTTCTTTGCAGACTGCTAACAGAGCATATTTTGGATCGAAATCTGTCTAAATTTCACATTTGCTTGTAGGTTGTATCAAGGAGGAGGGAGAAACGATGAAATATCGGTTTTTTCGGGTAGAAAGAACTTGATGATAGATGGCTGGCAAACTGAGATGAACAAATGAAACTTCTCCCTTCTAGCTTAGTCGTAATCAAGAGCAAAGAGTTGACAAAGACGTCTTCCTATCAAAAGGTTTATGTGTAGGTTTCTCTCATCTCATTTGGCTTAGTGTAATAGGCACAATATCAAATCCTCAGCCAAATGCTTCAACTTATGATGATAGAAGGGGTTTTCGAAAAGTGGATATATAAAGCCAAGCGATTATTCAATGAACTCAAGTAGATTGGCAAAACGATCGTCAAAAACAAAATCAAGAATATGGGGTAACGCATCGATTTGACAACTAACACTAACTTTATTCAAGACATTGCAATAATTCTTGACCTCGAAGCTTAACTAAGCACACCATCTCAAACCTCTCTAAGAAAACTCTCACACTTGCACACACTAACTCAAACCAAACTAAATTCGAAGCAAACGACCTTAAGAAGTGTAAGGGCGAATCCCCCACACTCAAACCTTGCAATGTCCCTATTGCAAAAAGAAAAACGACTAGACCAACCTAATCTGAAATGCCATGCCTCCTCAACATGCTAAAGATGCTTCGAATGTTCCTCATGAGAAAAGAGTAGTCCGCCGCGGCCATGCTCTCCATGTCATCAATCCGTATATCAATGTCCCGATGGTGCCTATAGCATCTCTCCATATCATAATAGAGACGTTCGATGTTTCTCCTGCAGATTGGGCAACAGTTGGCAGGACGATCATGGCGCTCATCTCGCAGGGGCGAATTTGTGTCAGAACCTCGAGGTGCCGGTCGGCACGGCGCACGTGCCGATCGGGGTGCCGGTCGGCACGGCGCACGTGCCGATCGGCACGTGGCACCATTCACCTGGTAACGCGGCCCTGAATTGCCTTGAGCTCCTGAAAGGTCTCCTGAAGCTCCTTCAGCACTAGGTGGTTTGGCATCAGTTGGTTCTGGCTCGTCCTCCATCGCTTCCTCCTCGGGATCTTCTTCCGGATCCTCTTCGGGATCTTCTTCATCCTGTGCGACAAGATTAGCTAATGGGTGTTCTTGCACAGGAGATGTCTCTATATAGCTCACTGATTCCGAGGTATATCTTGCTCTTGGCTTTGCAGAAAGACGAACGGAACGCCGAACTCCCTCTATTTCCTTTGATCGCTTCTGTGGAGGCTCATCATCAGAGGAATCATCAGATATCTCAACAAAATCCACAACCTTAAGGTGGTGCCGGTCGCCACACGGACCGTGCCGGTCGGCACTCCTGCCGTTTCTTGCGAAATATGCTTCTAGGTCTGCCAGGTTGCGCGCTCTCCTCTGTGCAGCGTTGTCTCTGTCAATACGCCTCTGAATTTCATTATTGATCTCTTTAGGGGTCATGCGCCCTTTGGCAACTGGAAAGCCATCATCATAGACAAAGGCCGCGGGGATGCATTCAGGATCCGCTAAATAATTCTCAATCTGCCTCTGATGGTCTTTTAGACAGTAAAAACACTTACATCCAAAACCTCGGGTGTTCCTGTGCAGAATCTTCTCTTGGAGGTCTTCCCAGTCGGTCAGGACGCGTGGGAGTGCAGTGTGCCGATCGGCACATAGGATGTGCCGGTCGGCACCGCCATCAGGGTTCCTTCCATCGTTCAGCCGAGACCTATGGATGGTCAGAAAGCAGTCTTTGTCTAACTCTTCCCTCTCGCTATCAGTAAGGATCGATTCAAAAGTGATAAGATCATCATATGTCAAAGGACGTTCCATAGCGAGAAGCCTATCCATTGTATACCTATCGGAAACCGGTGTGCTATCATCAATCTTGGATTTACCTTTGCGTACTAGCACTTCTCTGACCTTCTTCCGAAGGGCGTCATCCATCTCGTTCTTCTCTCTATTGAACGCATCCGCTTCACTCTTCAACATCCATCGTTGCTTCAGGTGTGACCAGACGATTGGATCGTCCTCGGTGGGGTTGATGCTCCTGTTGCTCACCCATGGCAGAGTTGGGCTCATCGGCGAAAGTACGGCTCCGTGCCGGTCGGCACGGCGGTCGTGCCGATCGGCACAGTCGCCTCCGCTTCCGGTTTCGCCGTCTTGCATTGTCTTCTGCTCTAGGGTTTGCTAGAAACTCCGGCGGCGCTCGATGTTTGATGATGAGATCCGAGACAACTCCTTCATATATATATCCATAATTCTCTTGGTCGAACCGGACTCTATCTCGTAAATTTGGAAGTCACCGAAGCATGTCTTGGAGGAAGGGCAAAAACTAGACTCAAAAACGACACGGACTCTCCCGTGCCGATCGGCACAGATTTGTGCCGGTCGGCACGGAGGCAAAGTTGCCTCAAACGACTCAATAAAATCAAAGAGACACAAAACACACAGAAAAAACAGTAAAAACAACAGTGCTTTTGTTTTACGTCGTTAAGCTCGACCACCCAATCACTCAATTCACATAATATATATCGAATGACTTTAACTCAAAAGTGTCGGGTTCAAGATATACCTTTAATCGTTGGCCATTCACCGTGTATGTATTTTGCTTTCCATCCATGATGACAACAGCTCCGGAAGGAAGAACTTTATGAACAAGATACGGTCCATCCCATTTACTTTTCAATTTGCCTTTACCGAACAACCGAAATCTTGAATTGAATAGTAGCACCCTATCTCCTTCGTAAAATTCCTTTTTCAATAGCTTCTTATCATACCACTTCTTCGTTTTCTCTTTATAAATGGCCGCATTCTCATAAGCTTTTAGGCGCATCTCCTCGAGTTCACTAATTTGAATCTTCCGTTTTACCGCAGCAGCATCTAAATCCAAATTCATCTCTTTGATCGCCCAATAGGCTCTATGTTCTAACTCTACAGGCAAATGACAAGTCTTTCCATAGACGAATTGATAGGGTGTCATACCTATTGGTGTCTTGAATGCTGTGCGATAAGCCCAAACTGCGCCATTCAACTTGTTTGACCAATCCTTTCCTTCTTTTGTAACAATTTTATGCAAAATTCCCTTCAACTGTTTATTAGAAGTTTCTGCTTGGCCGTTGGTCTGTGGATGATAGGCTGTCCCAATTCGATGCTCAATACCCATCTTCTTCAAAGCTTTAGTAAATTCATGCCCGGTAAAATGAGATCCACCATCTGTAATAATGACTCTAGGAACACCATATCTTGGAAATATGCACTCCTCCAACATTTGCTTGGATTCACGAGTTGTACTGTTTCGACATGGTATTGCTTCTACCCACTTTGAGACATAATCCACAGCAACCAAAATATATTCATAACCATGCGAATTAACAAATGGTCCCATAAAATCCATGCCCCAAACATCGAATATATCAACTTGCAAGTTATACTTCAAAGGCATAGCATTACGAGCATTAACGTTTCCAATTCTTTGGCATTGGGGGCATCTAGCAACATACCTTTTCGCATCTTCGTGCATTGAAGGCCAATAAAATCCACTAGCCCATACCTTGGCCTGTGTTCGAAAGTGCCCATAATGTCCACCATACTCAGATGAATGACACTTTTTCAATATGCTTTCGCGTTCGTCACGAGGCACGCACCTTCGAACAGCTCCATCTTCACAATATCTGTATAGATAAGGATCATCCCATATGAACTTCCTCATCTCACTGACAATCCTCCTTTTTGAATTCTTGCTACAATCATCAAGCTTCCCTTTGAATCCATTTATGATATCTTGCATCCATGATTCTCTATGATCTTTAATCTGAAATAGCTGCTCTTGCGCCATGGCATCACCAATGCATCCCTCCTTGTTCTCAAGCGTCAAACGAGACAGATGATCTGCTACTGAATTCTCAACCCCTTTCTTGTCTCTAATCTCCAAATCAAATTCTTGTAGCATCAAAACCCAACGAAGCAATCTAGGTTTCGACTCCTTTTTAGAGACAAGATATCTAATAGCAGCATGATCCGTATAAACAATGACCTTAGAATTGAGGATATAGGATCTAAATTTCTCAAATGCAAATATAACAGCTAGCATCTCTTTCTCTGTTGTTGTATAATTAATCTGGGCTTCATTGAGAGTTTTACTAGCATAGTAGATAGCATGCACTTTACCTTCCTTTCGTTGTCCAAGAACCGCTCCTACTGCATAGTCACTTGCATCGCACATAATCTCGAAAGGTAAATTCCAATCCGGAGGTTGCATAATAGGTGCAGAACATAATGCTTCTTTCAACTTCCGGAAAGCAGTAAGTCTTTCATCATTCATCTCAAATTCAACATCCTTTTGCAGCAATTCCGTCAATGGCTTAGCAATCTTTGAATAATCCTTCACAAATCTGCGATAAAAATTTGCATGTCCAAGAAAACTTCGCAGTGTCTTAATATCATTAGGCGGTGGCAACCTTTCAACTGTAGATATTTTAGCTTTGTCTACCTCAATACCTCGGTTAGAAATAACATGCCCCAAAACAATCCCTTCGGTTACCATGAAGTGACATTTCTCCCAATTAAGAACTAAATCAACTTCTACGCACCTCTTTAGAACTTTCTCTAAATTTGCTAAGCAATGATCAAAATCAGTACCATGAACAGAGAAATCATCCATAAATACCTCCATAATGTCTTCGATGAATTCAGCAAATATAGCATTCATGCATCTCTGAAATGTAGCCGGTGCGTTGCAAAGACCGAATGGCATTCGCCGATACGCATAAGTTCCATAAGGACAAGTGAAAGTGGTCTTATGCTGATCTTCAGGTCTAACAGGGATTTGAAAGAAACCACTATAACCGTCGAGATAGCAAAAATAAGAGTTCTTGGCTAACCTTTCAAGCATCTCATCGATGAACGGTAGTGGGTAATGGTCTTTCTTTGTGGCTGCATTCAGCTTTCTGTAATCAATGCACATTCGCCATCCCGTAACTGTCCGTTGAGGGATCAACTCATTGTTCTCATTAGGCACAACTGTGAGTCCTCCTTTCTTTGGCACGCAATGCACTGGACTCACCCATTCACTATCAGCAACTGGATAAATCATTCCTGCATTAAGAAGTCTCAGCACTTCTTTCTTCACAACTTCCTTCATGCCCTCTTTCAATCGTCGCATGCCTTCAACGACTGGTTTAGCTGATTCTTCAAGATTGATCTTATGTGTGCAAAAAGCTGGACTTATTCCTTTGATATCATCAAGACAATATCCGATCGCTTTCTTGTATTTTCTCAAAACAGCAAGCAATCGTGTTGTCTCTTCTTCATTCAAAGCACTATTGACGATGACGGGATAAGTTTTATCTTTGCCTAAGTATTCGTACCTCAGACCATCAGGAAGTGGCTTCTGTTCTACTTCTGGTGCTGCACCAGGATCCAGATTACCCAAAGGCTCAAATTGAGGATTTTCATCTTCGTGCCGGTCGGCACACTCACCGTGCCGATCGGCACAGTCTTGGATTTCGGCCTCTTCCTTATCTGACTCTTCAAACAGTTTGTTTAACGGGTCTGAGTATCCTGTACTGATTTCTTCATCTTTTTCTGTAAAGAATTCCTGAAGAGAGGGTGGTTCGTCACTTTCTTGAACGACGGGTGGGTCTTCGAATTCAAAAAGGACTTCCTCTCCGCCCAGAGTCAATTTGAGATGACCTTTTCCAGCATCAATAACAGCTTGTACAAGCTTTAAGAAAGGTCTTCCCAAAATAATATCTTCAACTCCAACTTCACCTTTATCAAGAACAAAAATATCCACCGGAATAGTATTCTTTCTTACCTCAATGTTCAGATCCTTGATTACTCCCAGCGGTTTAGTTCTCCTTCCATCCGCCATGATTAGCTCAAGCTCGGTTCCTAGCAATCTTCCTTTTATGTCATAGGGCATATCCATGAATGCTTCATACGTCATCAAGCTGACGCGGGAACCAAAATCACATAATGCTTTAGGAAAGCTTCTATGCCCTATTTCGCACGGTATATAAGGATCGACTTCCGTTCGTTCCGTAAGGCCAACTGCATATACTCCGCACAATCCTTCATACGGCGATGGGACAAAACAAGTATCAAATAGCTTCTTTGCTTGTTGGACCTCCATCTGATCAATTTCCATATCGTCCTTATACAACTTCCCCAATACTTCTCCGATGACGACATTATCCAATATCTTTGAAGTTCTAGTGTCTTTAGGGAAGTTATACTGAACCCCTGTAGTAGAGGCATACCTTGGATCATATGTTCTCCTCATACTTAGCAGATTTGAGCTGAAATCTATAGGAATCCAATCCAATGGTTCGAACTCGGCCAACGGTCTAGCGTTGCTCAAGGTTGGATCTCCTACTGGTCTTGGAAATTTATTCACGAAGCTGTTTTCATGCTCCTCTAATATGGCAGCTTCAGTCTTGGAAATCCCTTTGACAGCATTCAGAGTGCCGGTCGGCACAGGATGTGTGCCGGTCGGCACTGTGGCCTGGATTGTGCTGATCGGCACAGGGACCGTGCCGATCGGCACCTCATCCAATCTGGGTCTTTTCAAATCGCCTTGCGCTGGTTCTTCTGTTCTTACTGTTAATTCCGCTTCAGATACTGTACAGCCTTCCGCTTTAGCTTTCAAATCCGAAGAACCTTTTGCCGGTGTCGGCTTTTCAGGGGGAATTGGATCTTCTTGGAATTCTTCCCAATGCTTATGCATAGCTTCAGTCTTCGATATCTTACTCAAGAGATCCAGACCTGCAGTAGCAGTCAAGTCGAGGAAACTCCCTCCAGCTGAACTATCCAAATGCATCCTGGAGGTTCCTTCAAGAGACATGTAGAATGTCTGAGCAGTCAAGTTATCATCCATGCCCAAATCGGGGCCTTGCTTCAATAAAGATTTGAAGCGTGACCATGCTTGCGTGAGGGTCTCTTCTTTCATTTGCTCGAAGTTAACCACTTCTCTTCTCAGTTTCTGCACCTTCGGAAGCGGGAAGAAATGCAAACAGAAATTTCCTACAAGCTTATCCCAGTTTCCCTTAGCTTCACGGGCTGCAGATTTATACCATTCTTTGGCTCTTCCATCTAGAGAAAATGGAAATAGCAACCATTTGTACCAATTCTGAGGCACTCCCTCATGCTTGAAGGTTTGACAGAGAACTTCTAGATCTTGCAGATGTGTGTACGGGTTCTCGTCCTTCGTCCCAGAGAATTTGCTGTTCTCGACCATTTTGATGATGGTCGGGTTGAGAACGTATGACGAAGCAGTGACTTTCTCATCGGAAGTTTGTGGAATCAGCAATCCCGGAGACGGTAGGGAATGCTCCCTAACAGTATGAGCCGGTTCAGGAGTACCCATCCTAAAAACACAGAAAGAAAACACAAAAACAAACTAGAAAAGAGAGGATTAGAGGTTAGTAGAATAAATAAATAGTAAAAAGAACTGACTTGTTCCCCGGCAACGGCGCCAGAAAACGAGCTTGTTGGTCGTTCGTACGCACCCACTTATATACCGCAAGAGGACGGTGTACAGTTGTAGCACTTTTTCCCTTAGAGTATTCCAAGGTTTAATATCGATCCACAGAGAACAAGCGGGACTTAAACTATTATTTAAACTACTAAATCAATATAGCAAAAGATGTGTGTGAGAAAGGATGATTAACAGCTAGAGATGAAAGGGCCTGCGGTTGTATCAAGGTTATTAAAGGATTCTCTCCTATGGTTCGGGGTACTGGCATGCAACTCAGGTTATAGGTCAATTGATAGGTTTAGTATTCTACAAGACATGGTGGTTTCGTTCGCCCCGATCCTGTCACGATGAGGGTTAATAGTTCCCCACTGGTTTCTTGCACTATGTGATAAACACGTATGGATCAGATACGAATTCGAAGCATCACATAGACTGAACGTATCAAAAGAGTATCTTAAGTGTGAGAGTTACATAACCAGATTTCCCTCGCCACGGAGAGAATATGAGATCTACTCACGCATCATACTGCAACACATGAACATGGGTACAGTAGGACGCGGGAATTCGGCGTGGTCCCACAGGTGCCGATCGGCACGGCAGTGTGCCGGTCGGCACAGTCTTCCTTTTTGGTGGTGATGATCGGTGATCGCCGTCTTCGCCGCCACAACCTTCAACCTAGGTCAAAATCTCCGTATGTGTGTCTGTCTCCTTGCCGCCCCCTTTCCTTCGTGACCAAGATCTTCTCTTTATAGTCTCTTTCGGTTGTGGGCTGGATTTCACCGACTCCGACTCTGATATTTCTTCTGGGCTCCATATTCTCCGAGTGGGCTTCAAGTTCGGGCCCGACCTCCGTTGTGCCGATCGGCACACAGGACGTGCCGATCGGCACGGTCTCCAATTTCCTCGTTCTTCGGGCCTCCAGCAGCTCTTTACTCGTAGTCTCTTAATTCTCACCTGTTTCCTGTAAATCTTCCGAATACACAGAAACTACGCATATATATGATAATGGGGGTTAATTGTTAGCAATAATGACTTAATAAGGTATTAGAAACACCATATTTGTCATATAAAATGTGCACCTAGAAAGCACCAACATTTGGCCCACAGAGTCTTCGCTCCTCACGGCCCGCTAAAGGCCTGGGCGCACCTGGTTGCATGGGCACGGCCCCCCGTCCTAGACCGCGATTGGTCCAGCGTTAACGGAGCCCGGCTTGGGCGTGGCAACGAACCCGACTCCCCGCGGCGGGAGTCGGGCGCCACGGAGTCGAGCGACGCCTCCGACCGAACTCCGGCCAGCCGACGTCCACCGCCCAAATGCCCCGGCAGTGGTCGGGATCGACAGAGGGACTCGACCCGAAGCAAATCCGACCACTACGACCGGGAGGCAAGCTCGGGAGCGGCATGGATGCATCGGTCAAACTCGGGTGTACGGCCGGCCAGATTCGTATAAGAAGACGCTCCATATCCACCCCTGGACGGTGTGAAAGTACACTATGCCTGACGTACGGCCGCGTGGGGGTGTCGCATCCGGATCAGGCGTGGAACGGCTGATTCACGCACCAAGTACGCTGTACAGTTGCAACAGTGCGAGGAATGACCGTCGCCTAACTCTACAGAAATCAACAGCGCGCCAACAGCAATCAACAGTGCGGATCAGGGAATGGGCGATCCACAGCACCCGGACAAGACCCGGATGACTTCATCACACGGTCATGGCGAGAAGATTGCGGCGGAGGCCATCGAGTCCAGCAAGGGCGACCCGACTACCTCTCCACCACCTTCCTTTTTCCTTTACTTTCTTTTCTTTTTCTTCTTTCCCCCATCTGTAACCGTCTTCCCTTGGCATATAAAAGGGAGGATTGGGCCCAGGGGAAAGGGAGAGACCCAATCTTCACCTACAGAGAGAACTTTCTCACTTTCAAACACTCACGCGTAGGCTAAGGTAGAGACTTGGGAGCGAATCCCTCTCTCGCCCACAGCTTGTAACCCCTACTACGAGCAACACGAGAAAAACCACGAACTGGACGTAGGGCATTTCCGGCCTGAACCAGTATAACCCACCGCGTCATTCGCAAACACACTGATCGCCGTCGGGCCGCGCACAAATTTACTCGTCGGCAGGTTACTAAACACCGACAGTTGGCGCGCCAGGTAGGGGACCTCAGCGCGTTCGACGACGATCACATCGCCAGCTGATGGCTTCGTGGAGGCGCCCCGCCGCGCCTTCTTCCCGGTTCTACACCCCATGCACGGTCCCATACCGTGTCTTCCGCTTCGGTGACGTGGACTTCTTGACGGACCACGCCGAGATGCAGCGGATGCGCAGCAGTGCCGGCGCGGAGCCGCTGCGCGTCTTCACTTCGGATGTCTACCTCTCGCGCGGACCGGGGGCCCGAGCACTGCCCGTGCGCATCGAAGCGTACCTCGGTGCGAACCCCCGGCCAGATGAATGCCGGCGTATCTTCTATGCGCTGGCACTCCTCAACAACTGCCTTGTTGAGGGACCGCCACTCCCGCCTGGCTACGAGGCCTGGGAGCGTCGAGCCTCCCTGCCGCCTCGGCTGCGGGAGTCCATGGAGGCGTTGGAGCACGAGCTCGCGTGCCGCTTCCCGCCTAGCCGGACTGGACCTCCCAGTTCCGCCGTCGGCGCATCCATATCTGTAGGCGCGGAGCCCGCCGATACCCAGGACCGCGACTCTGTCGAGGACCTCCTGGCTGAGTGCTTCGATGCGCTCACATTCGATCCGTCCCGCGAGTGCCTCATGGCCGAGATTCGGGACGGAGATATCGCTGACCCCAGCGATGGGGAAGGTGATGACGGGAACGAGCCATCCGGCGACGGAGGCCCGAACCCGCGTCCAGCGCCTGTGGTAGGGGGCGCTACGCCCCCACCACAGGACCCGCCAGCGTTGGGGCAGCTGCTCGCGCGGAGGCGGGAGCTCGCCGACATAGAGTGCGGCATCGAGCGAGAGCGTCAGCTCCTGGAGCAGGCGATTGCCCAGCGGCGTACCCTCGCGGGGCGCGCCCGTACCATGGCGCGCGATGTGCAGCACCGCATCGTGCATGACATCGCGGGCACCCCGCTTCGACTCCCGCGAGCCAGCCAAAATCTGGCGGCGGCAGCGGCCCTTGCGCGAGACCTTCCGCAACCTGTGACTCCGGAGGACGAGCGGAAGCGCAGAGAGCTACTGCGCCTACTCGAGGTAGCGGCGGAGCAGCAGGCCGAGAGTTCGCTGTCCCGGCAGCGCGCTCTGGGCGCCTTGCAACGCTCCGTCGACCGCCACGACGACAAGGAGGTGTCCGTAGCGCAGCCGACGCGCGGATCGGGCGGCCGCAACATGCCTCCCATCAAGGAGCGCGTGGGACCACTGCGGGACGCGCGCATACTCCTCGAAGCGCGCCGGCGTGACCAGGCCCGCGGCGCTCGGCGCGAATCCGAGATGCGCGGCTACCACCCTCGACGAGGTGGACGCTACGACCCGGAGGAGGACCGGAGCCCGAGCCCTCCGCCTCCGGGGCCGCGCGCCTTTGGACGTCACATCCGGTGCGCACCGTTCCCGCAGCGGTACCGCGCGCCCACCAACGTCACCAAGTATTCGGGCGACTCCGACCCGGCTATTTGGTTGGGCGATTACCGACTCTCCTGTCTGGCAGGCGGCGCTGACAGCGACGAGTTCATCATCCGCAACCTCCCGCTCTACCTCGCCGACCCGACGCGGGCGTGGCTCGAGCACCTCCCGGAAGGGATCATCCAGAGCTGGGAGGATTTGGAGGACGTCTTCATCGGCAACTTCCAGGGGACGTACGAGCGTCCCGGGAACCCGTGGGACCTCCGGAACTGCCGCCAGAATCCTGACGAGACTCTGCGCGACTACATCCGGCGATTCTCGAAGCAGTGCAATGCACTGCCCAACATCGCCGACGCCGACGTCGTCAGCGCGTTCCTCGCCGGGACGACCAACAAGACCCTGGTGCACGAGCTGGGGCGCAGCAGCCCCCGCACCACCAAGGACCTCCTCGACATCGCCACCAACTTCGCGTCCGGCGAGGACGCGGTGGGGGCGATCTTTACCAAGACTCCGGCCAAGCTCAAGGCCAAGGCCAAGAGGGAGGAGTCGACGGCAGGGGCCGGCCCCTCCAGCCAGCCCAAGAAGAAGAAGAAGAAGAAGGGCAACGTCGCGCGACAGGAGGCATCTCTTGTCGCCGCGGCGGAGCGCAAGCCGAAGCGCGCGCCCGCGGAGGGCGTGTCCAACTACTTCGAGAAGAAGCTCGAGGAGCCCTGCACCAACCACGCGTTCCCCGTCAAGCACGCCCTCAAGGACTGCGGGCTGCTCCGCAAGTTCCTCACCGGCGGCTCCAAGAAGGCGGAACGCGACGACCCGCCGCCCAAGGGCGGTGACCAAGACAAGGATGGGGACGACGATGCCTTCCCCCACCCTGACGGCTGTCTCATGATCTTCGGGGGACCGGATGCCTGCGCGCCGCGAAGGCAGCAGAAGCTCGTCCGCCGCGAGGTCTATGCCGCGGAGCCGGCCGTCCCTACTTTTCTGAAGTGGTCCGACTCCGCGGTCACCTTCGATTGCTCCGACCATCCGGAGCACGTGCCCCGGCCGGGGCGCTATCCGCTCGTTGTCGACCCCATCATCGGCAAGAAGCGGCTCTCCAAGGTCCTCATGGACGGAGGCAGCGGCCTCAACATCCTCTACGGAGAGACTCTCGACGCCATGGGGATCAGTCGGGACCGCGTCCGACCGACTCGGGCACCGTTCCATGGGATCGTCCCCGGCAAGCATGTGGTGCCACTCGGGCAGATCGATCTGCCCGTGACCTTTGGCACCGTCGCAAACTACCGCACCGAGATGCTGACTTTCGAGGTGGTGGACTTCCCCGGGGCATACCACGCCGTACTCGGGCGGTCATGCTACGCGAAGTTCATGGCCGTCCCCAACTACACCTACCTCAAGCTGAAGATGCCGGGCCCTAAGGGGGTCATCACGGTGAGCACGTCAATCCAACGCGCCTACGAGTGCGACCGCGAGGCTTGCGAAGTCGCGGAAGCACTCCTGCACAAGGACGAGCTCCCAGCTGCCGCTGCGACGGCGGAGGAGGCCGGGCCCGACTACAAGAGCACGACCGGGTTGTTTGACCCGGCCAAGGACATCAAGGAGATCCCGCTCAACCCAGCCGACCCCGACAGCAAGACCGTGCGCATCGGCACCGCGCTTTCCGACAAATAGGAAAGCGCGCTCGTCGACTTCCTCCGAGTCAACCAGGACATATTCGCGTGGAAGCCCTCGGACATGCCGGGCATCCCGAGGAACGTCGCCGAGCACTCCCTGTGCATCAAGCCGGGCTCTCGCCCGGTAAGACAACACATGCGCCGCTACGACAAGGAGAAGCACAAGGCCATCGGTGAGGAGTTATCGAAACTCCTAGCTGCTGGGTTTATCAAAGAGGTGTACCACCCCGAGTGGTTATCCAATCCTGTACTTGTGAAAAAGAAGAATGGAAAGTGGCGGATGTGTGTTGACTATACGAATCTCAATAAGGCGTGCCCTAAGGATCCGTTTCCTTTGCCGCGTATTGATCAGATCGTAGACTCGACCGCTGGGTGCGAAACCCTCTGCTTTCTCGACGCGTACTCTGGTTATCACCAGATCCCGTTGAAAGAGTCCGACCAGCTCGCGACTGCGTTCATCACCCCGTATGGCGTATACTGTTATGTAACGATGCCGTTTGGGTTGAAAAACGCCGGGGCAACGTTCCAGCGGTGCATGATCAAATGTTTCGGCGACCTCATCGGTCGGATCGTCGAAGCATATGTGGACGACATCATGGTGAAGTCCAAGAAGACCGACGATCTTGTCGCCGACCTCGATCAAGCTTTTCAGAAGCTGAGGGCGTGCGGCATGAAGCTGAACCCGGAGAAATGCGTCTTTGGAGTTCCGAAAGGTATGCTTCTTGGGTTTTGCGTCTCGGAACGGGCATCGAAGCTAATCCCGAGAAGATTGAGGCCATCGCTAAGATGGGCCCCATCCAGAACCTAAAAGGCGTACAACGTGTCATGGGATGCCTCGCGGCACTCAGTCGGTTCATCTCCCGACTCGGGGAGAGGGGTCTGCCCCTGTATCGACTGCTCAAGAAGTCGGAACACTTCGTTTGGAGCCCCGAGGCCCAAACCGCGCTCGATCGGCTTAAGACGGTGCTATCGAACGCACCCGTCCTGACAGCCCCGGCAGAGCGCGAGCCTCTCCTCTTGTACATCGCCGCGACCACTCAGGTGGTCAGCTCGGCGCTGGTGGTCGAGAGGAGTGAGCCCGGACACGCTCTGAAAGTCCAGTGACCGGTATACTTCGTCAACGAGGTTTTGTCCGACACCAAGACCCGCTGGACTCAGCTGCAGAAGCTGTTGTACGCGGTCGTCATCACCAAAAGGAAGCTACGTCACTACTTTGACGCGCATCCGATCACTGTGGTCACCTCCTTCCCTCTCAGCGAGGCGTTGAGGAGCAAAGAGGCCACGAACAAGGCCGCGAAGTGGGCCCTCGAGCTCATGGGACAGGAGCTCGAGTTCGCCCCACGCACCGCGATCAAGTCGCAAGTGCTTGCGGACTTCGCTGCCGAGTGGACTGAGATCCAGCTGCCACCTGCGCCAGTCGAGCAAGAGTGTTGGAACATGTTTTTCGACGGCTCGCTGACAAAAAGAGGCGCCGGAAGCGGCTTCGTTCTCGTCTCGCCACTCGGGTCCCGACTGCGCTACGCAGTCCGACTCAACTTCCCTGCGTCCCATAACGTGGCGGAATACGAGGCTCTCGTCAATGGGATGAAGGCGGCGATTGAGCTCGGCGTCAAAAGGCTGGAGGTCTTCGGCGACTCCCAGCTTATCGCTGATCAGGTGACGAACGAGTCGAATTGCTCAAACCCAAAAATGGCGGCGTACTGCGCGGAGGTGCGGCGACTTCAAGAAAAGTTCGAAGGCTTCCAGGTCAGTCATGTACTTCGCCGCTACAATGAAGAAGCGGACGGCCTCGCGAAGATGGCCTCCAACCGGGACCCTGTCCCTGTCGGCGCCTTCTCCCACGACCAGCAGAAACCGTCGGTGCGTGAGGCGCCAGCCACACCCACGACGGACGCTTCAACATCCCAACCAGACAGCGCCGATTTCTCGGCAATAGAAGGTACACGCTCTCCTCTCGGAGAAGACTCGGGTCGAGCCGTTTTTGCCATCCCGACAGCTGACGAAGTGGTCGGGGGCTCGATTCCGACTGCCGACGAGGCGGTTGGGGGCTCGGGGGCTGTGCCCGACCCGGTGTCCGACTGGAGGACTCCATTCCTCGACTGCCTACTCCGAGAACAACTCCCCGCTGACCAGACGGAGGCAAGACGCCTCGCGCGTCGGGCCAAGTCATTCGTCATAGTCGGCGGCGAGCTTTACAAAAAGAGCCACTCGGGAGTGCTTCAACGCTGCATCCCCATCGAATGGGGAAAAGAGCTACTGTCCGACATCCACGCCGGCGAGTGCGGCCACCATGCGGCCCCAAGAAGTCTAGTCGGAAAGGCGTTCTGGCATGGTTTCTACTGGCCCACGGCTGTGTCCGATGCCACCGAGGTAGTGCGCACTTGCGAAGGGTGCCAATACTACGCTCGGAGGACCCACATGCCGGCACAAGCCCTTCAAACCATACCCATCACTTGGCCCTTCGCCGTGTGGGGATTGGACTTAGTCGGGCCCCTGAAGAAGGCGCCCGGGGGCTACACGCACTTGTTGGTCGCCGTCGACAAATTCTCCAAGTGGATCGAGGCACGACCTCTCGTGAAGATTCGGTCGGCAGAGGCCGTCCGGTTCTTCACCGACATCATTCATCGCTTTGGAGTGCCGAACTCCATCATCACTGACAATGGAACGCAGTTCACCGGCAACGAGTTCCTTGAATTCTGCGACGACTACAACATCCGAGTCGACTGGGCGGCTGTCGCACATCCGCAGGCCAACGGCCAGGTCGAGCGGGCAAATGGCATGATCCTGCAAGGGCTCAAACCGAGGATTTTCAACAAATTGAAGGCCCATGCCGGGCGATGGGTGCAAGAGTTACCGGCGGTGTTGTGGAGCTTGCGCACCACGCCAAGCCGGGCGACAGGGCAAACGCCGTTCTTCATGCTCTACGGAGCAGAGGCGGTGCTCCCGACTGACATCGAGTACGGCGCTCCTCGGGTTCGCGCTTTCAACGAGGAGGCCAACAAAAGGTTTCTCGAGGATGCCCTTGACCAAATTGATGAGGATCGGGAGGTTGCCCTCATGAGATCCGCCAAGTATCAACAAGCCATGCGCCGCTACCACGGACGACGAGTCCGCGGCCGCGCGTTCAAGGAAGGAGACCTCGTCCTCCGACTGGTGCAGAGCAACAAAGATCGACACAAGCTATCACCGCCGTGGGAGGGACCGTTCGTCGTCGCTGAGGTGTTGCGCCCCGGAACGTACAAGCTCATGGACTCGGAAGGCCAACTCCTCGCCAACGCTTGGAACATTGAGCAGCTACGTCGCTTATATCCTTAGCTCTCTAAATTCCTTTGTTGTCTTTGTGCCGATGCATCAAACATCAAACGAACTCGGTGTTTTCTTTACACACCTTTTGGGCAGCCGCCTGGGTGCGCTCCCCTCGGAGGCTCCACCCGGCGGGTGTGGTTTTGTGCCGCGTCGATTTTGTATGCGCTAGGAGTGACGCTCTTAAGAGAAACAACGCAATTCGACTAAGAGCGGGCCTCCGCAAACGCAAAACCGACGTCCTAAAACTCGAAGTGTGACGAATTGCCGCGAAAATCGTGAGCCCCGGATATCGGCTTAAGGCTCGGCCAGTTCGATCAAGGGCACCCGACGCCCCAGTGGATAGGGTCGGCCCGAGCGGCTGGTCGGAATTGAGTCGATCTTCTGGGATCACGAGTGCCCGAGGCGAATCGTCGCACGAAAAGAGTAAAATGAGCAAAAAACTTGCGAAAAGCGAAAACGAAAATTCATATAAACAAACGGGCACGCATGCCCACATCGTTGTTCACAAAATAAGGCCCGCACGGGCCCGACTCCGACCGTCATCACCTAACCTACTGATTTTCACCCCCGCCACGGAGCGAGGGAATCATGTCCAGGTTGTCATCGGCAAGACAGCGCGCGAAAGGAACCACCTCTTCCTCAATCTGCTCCAAGTCGGCTTCGCTACAGGAAGGCTCGTGGCCTCTCGCTAGTATGTCCATATTGAAATGCTCCCCGTAGTGGCTCCTCGCCACGGCAAAGGCGACCTGGACCCCGGTCCGGAGGCACTCCTCCTCCTGCATGCGGAAGTAGGTGGAGAGCCCCGCCACTTGTGGGATCACCGATGTGGCGTCCGGCGGGCGCGGCACTCTGATCTCGCTGCACGCAATCTCCATGGCCTGACGCAGCAGGTCGAGGTCCGACAGCGCCTTCTGTGACTTCTCCTGGAGCACCTTCGCGTCTGGCAAAAACAGCAAAACCAGTCACTCGATCGAAAGAGGACAAAAGCTGAAATGGTAGGACAAACAAAGGACAGGTAAATCGACTTACCCCTTAGCTCCTTCTGCGCTTTCTGGAGCTCGGCGGTCATGTTGGTTAGCGACGACTAGGCGGCAAGCTTGAGCTCCCTCTCCTTGCCCAGAGCCGTCTCGGCGGCTGTGCGGAGATCACGCTCTGTCTTCAGTTCCTCCGCTCGGCCTCGCGCCAGTTTTTCCGCCGCCTCGGCGCGTTCGACCATGGCGCCCAGCACCGACCACGGCGTCGAGGAAGTATGCACCCAGGTGATGTAGCCCGACGCCCGCTCCACGCGAAGACGAAGGCTCGCGGAGCCCATGAGCGGGACCCGCCCGCGGACGGGCTGGAGCGACGCCCTGAAGAAGTACCTCCACAGATCGAAGTTGGGGGGAATGCCGAGGTAGGCCTCGCACAGCGTGATGAAGCCGGCGATGTGGCCGATCGAGTTGGGGTTGAGGTGCTGAAGCTCAATCCCGTAGTAGCGCAGAAGCCCGCGGAAGAAGGGGTGCGCCGGCATCCCGAATCCGCGGGAATGGAAGTGGAAGAACGAGACGACGTAGTCGTCCGGCGGAGAGGGCGACTGCTCAGATGGCACCATCCACTCCACCGCGTCGGACAGCGGGCGAAGAAGCCCCTTCGCGACCAACCCGCGTAGCAGTTCCGGCGTCACCACCGACGCCGGCCATTCGTCTCCTCCCTCCGCCATCAGATTCGGCGGGATAAGGGAACGCGGATGACGCCGGGATCGGACCGACCGACGGCGATGGCGAATCGGGCGCCGAATGGTGGCGAGTGGGGTGAGAAGCGGCGAGGAGCAAGGGGAATCGGAAGCGATCGCAAGGGGAGAGGAAGAGCCAACAGTAACGAGCGATGGTGTGCGCAAGAAGACTCCTCAGATAGGTATGGCCTATTTATACGCGCCGAACCGACGCGGTGCCGTTTCCCGCCTTATATCTCGCGTCCCTTCGTTTTTTCCGCCCTAACGTGTGCAGGTGGAGATAACGCGCGCCTCTTCGCTGCGTTACGTCCAAAGCGCCGCGCCCGCGCGCCTCTAGATCCGCGCCGGCGAAGCGACACGACGCCTCGCGTTCGGCGCCTCATGGGCCCAACTGGTAGGGAAGCCGGTTTGGGCTCCCAGGTAAAACGGCTAGGAGCTGTAAACGTTCCGACGGCCCGTTCCCGGCCCAAGAGTTCATAGGCCGGCCCAGCGTTGGGTTCGACGGCCGCTCTGGGCCAAACAAGAGTGAGGGGTAATCAAAGGGGGGCACCAGCGGCCATTACCCGTATGCGCGAAGCGTGTGGGCCCCTGTCGAATACGTCCGAGTCCGAGGATGAAATAAGCCCATGGTTTGCTCATCGAGAGCTGGCAACGAGCCGCCGAGACCAATCGAACGGACTCGGAAACTAAATGGGACAATCTCCCGGATCATATGGCACCGACCCCCGCTGGTCTCAACCGGGTCCCCGCTAAGGGCAAACCGGGGCGCCACTCGAACGAGCCCGTTTGCAACTCAAATGGCACCGCCCATCGAACCATCGAGGAATGGCGCGGACGGCCCCGATCCTCCATCCTCCCGACGGGATGCGGAGGGAGAAACGAACAAAGTCGAAACGGTCTTCGGCCGGACCTCCGAAGCGATCGGGGGCTCGAAGGCATGCATTCGCACAAGAGACCAACGGCGTGGTCGCAACACAAACTAAAGCGGGTCTAGCAAAATAAGCCTCTTTATTCCATGATTCTCTTGGTACAAAGCTGATCGAAAAATCGTTAACAAGAAAAAGAGATTACATTAGTCCCATGAATCCATGGATTGGCCACAAGTGGCCGGACAAACAGGCCTAAAGGCCCGTGCTGGATCCACCCGCAGCAAAAATCCCTATGAGTGGGTGGAACCAGCGTGACGGCGTCCAGGGCTCTACCTCGAGGGTGGCGGTGCTCAATCCTAGGCCACGTAATCCTCGCAGGAGCGACTCCTGCGACGCCAAGGGTCGACGGGAGCCCGTCTAATCCTCGCGGGAATGACTCCGAGTCCGGTGGGCTACGCCAAAGCAGGACGAAAACCTGCGGTGGCGCCGGCGAGCGCCGGCCGAACGACGACGGCCGGCCTGGGTCGTTTGGCTCGAGTCGTCGTCCCCTCCCTCGTCGGAGGAAAGGATGATGACCTCAGGCTTCTCCGACTCGGGCGCCGAGCTCCCGGCTACCGGATCTGGAGGCACCACCGCGAGCGGAACCGCATCGACCACCAGGACCAGATCTTGGCAGGAGCTCGGTGGTGAAGGAGGCAAAGGGCGCGAAGCTAGGGTAGAGGGTACAACGCCCTCTCCTCCTCCTCCTCCCTTTGAGCCTCCTTTGCGCGAACGAGATTTCTGGTGCTTAGACATGGTGAGTTTGGAGGAACCAGGCCACGGATGCGGGCCTATTTATAGGCGCACCGCGCGGTCTAGCGTGAACCAGGCGCATGAGGGGACGGCTGCGAAAGCCGAAGAGCACTACCCTCCTGCATCGACGCCATGTGGATAAGCCCAGCACTCCGCGACAAGCAAAGGAAGGACGGAATCCTACCACAGTCGGCCCGTGGGCTGCAGGCTTCGGCGGCCGCGCCCTCTGGGCAAGGGCAGGGAGAAGTCCACCGGGCACCGATTTGCCCGCCGGATAAGCGCACTCCCCCCTCGGACATAAGAGGAGGCCCGGGGGCTCGGTCATCGTGGCTATGAGCAAACAACACAGCACGCTGTAACGTCATACCGAGAAAGCCTAAAGAAAGCCTGAAAGCTAGTCTCCTACTAGCTCCCAGCCTCGGGGGCTACACCCGGCGGGTGCGCTCGCGCGCACCCGCCGGCGAAGTAAATGGCCATATCCGGCAGCCGTACCAGTCCCGACGACAGCACGGCGCTCTCGCCAGCACTCGGGGGCTACTGTCGGGTACCCATTTTCTGGATACCCTATACAGTATACATACGGAATAACAAACCGCGGATGCCGACCAAAGCCCAAAGGCCTTGCGTACAGCTGAGGGACGAAAAGCTGCGCCCGTGTGGTGGTCCAGTTGTGTGGAGGGCACAACAACGGCGTTTGGCCCACAGAGTCTTCGCTCCTCACGGCCCGCTAAAGGCCTGAGCGCACCTGGTTGCATGGGCACGGCCCCCCGTCCTAGACCGCGATTGGTCCAGCGTTAACGGAGCCCGGCTTGGGCGTGGCAACGAACCCGACTCCCCGCGGCGGGAGTCGGGCGCCACGGAGTCGAGCGACGCCTCCGACCGAACTCCGGCCAGCCGACGTCCACCGCCCAAATGCCCCGGTAGTGGTCGGGATCGACAGAGGGACTCGACCCGAAGCAAATCCGACCACTACGACCGGGAGGCAAGCTCGGGAGCGGCATGGATGCATCGGTCAAACTCGGGTGTACGGCCGGCCAGATTCGGATAAGAAGACGCTCCATATCCACCCCTGGACGGTGTGAAAGTACACTATGCCTGACGTACGGCCGCGTGGGGGTGTCGCATCCGGATCAGGCGTGGAACGGCTGATTCACGCACCAAGTACGCTGTACAGTTGCAACAGTGCGAGGAATGACCGCTGCCTAACTCTACAGAAATCAACAGCGCGCCAATAGCAATCAACAGTGCGGATCAGGGAATGGGCGATCCACAGCACCCGGACAAGACCCGGATGACTTCATCACACGGTCATGGCGAGAAGATTGCGGCGGAGGCCATCGAGTCCAGCAAGGGCGACCCGACTACCTCTCCACCACCTTCCTTTTTCCTTTACTTTCTTTTCTTTTTCTTCTTTCCCCCATCTGTAACCGTCTTCCCTTGGCATATAAAAGGGAGGATTGGGCCCAGGGGAAAGGGAGAGACCCACTCTTCACCCACAGAGAGAACTTTCTCACTTCCAAACACTCACGCGTAGGCTAAGGTAGAGACTTGGGAGCGAATCCCTCTCTCGCCCACAGCTTGTAACCCCTACTACGAGCAACATGAGAAAAACCACGAACTGGACGTAGGGCATTTCCGGCCTGAACCAGTATAACCCACCGCGTCATTCGCAAACACACTGATCGCCGTCGGGCCGCGCACAAATTTACTCGTCGGCCGGTTACTAAACACCGACAAGTATAATTGATATGGGACCTTTAGTGGCGGCACGACATGGATTTATAACTATCCAAGTCTATCCGACCAACTAACGGTGAAGCAGACAGTGGAAGACCTTGGCCCAAAGCCACAAGCAGACCTGAGAAGTAGAACCGAAAACCATAGCGTCGTCGTCTTCTACGAAGTCTTCTTCTACTAAACCAACAATCGCAAACGCGTGAGTACATAAGGTACTCAGCAAGCCCTACACTACACAAGGGTATATATACATGCATATTTGGTCTTAGCAAGGTGGAGGCTGTATGGTTCATTTGCAGTAAGCAAGCTTTATGCAGGGTTCACTAAAGCAAGCGAAGGAGTCATAGATAAAACAGAGAGTTGATTGTCAATATTTTAGTTGGTTGGCCCTGGGGGAGTATGAGGCATTCCCGCCAGTTCCCAAGTTTTAGTTGGGCCTTCTGACCTCAAGGATCATACCGACCCGGCATCCATGCCATCACTTCCAAAACACGGGCTGACTACAACCCACTCACACTCCAAGGGATAAGAGAGCTGGCTAATCCAACGTGCGCCACAATAATGTGTCATATGCCATGACAACGTCCATCCGGATGAATTTTACACTCTGCAGAGGTTGTACATCTCTACGCACCCTTTGCAAGGGGGTACACAACGCTTAATCCATCTCCCCCGAGTAGTCTCACAAGTCCACCACGGAATCACACCCAGGGGCTTGTGACATGAAAGGTCACATACCGGCACAGTACACCTGTAGTAGATAGCAGGGTATGTCGTGCTCCTGTAACTAATAGCAGGATCCTGTAACACATAACAGGACACACGGCACTCCCGTAACTGATAGCGGGTTCCGCGAGCCGGATCACAGGTACGTTTTCCGGATCTTCGCCTGAGCTCCCGTTGCCTCTACTGGCCTCCAGATGGAATTTGCAAGAGTACCAAGAAGGTAGGGTAAGTCCTTCCCATACAGGTTCCGTGGTTGTACGAGAATCGTTATGTTTGCGGGCGTCAGAACCGGTCCTTATGTGGCCGGGCAAGCACCAAATCTCCCACACTAGGGGACTACCATACAGTCAACATCTCACTAGTGGCCTTGCCCGCAATCCAACCCATCCCATCATCACCGTCACCGACATCATCATCACCTGACACAGTTGTGCTACTCCCAACCCAAGTATCACATACACCACCAAACTCATTTAACACAGTTGTAAAACATATATGTGAGAAGGTGTGGCAATGTAGAAACATTGCAGGGTCCTGAGCATATCTAGTAGCAAGGTGATCGTGCCATCATAGAAATGATGGAACTATCCTAGGGTTATCAAGGTGACAGGTAAACAAGGGTAAACAAGGATTCAGATATTAACGCCTAAATAATTGGCATCAATATCAATAAGCAAGTAGGATCATAGCTACACAAGCAGTAAAATAACAAGTAATGCATAATACGAGAATAAGATAGGTGCATTGCGAAAATAGTAGGTTCAATCATGATCAAGGAGAAGTAGAGCTTGCCTGAAAACGCTATCCTAATCTTCCCATACTTGGTCTTCAGATTCTTCTGTCGAAGTCGATGTCCTCAATTCTTTCCTTGAAGCTTGTATCTTTTGACTTGTCCTGGAAGCTTGGATCTTCTGGATCTTCCTTGAATTCTTCTGGCTTTCCTCGGACCTCGCGTTAGCTAGCGCATAAAACATACCGTATAAACAAACTACCGCAAGAGAAATAAAGATCGAAAAGAGCCAAATTAGATCCGATTAATTCCAATAAGAACCGATAGAACCCCGATGAAGAACAAGAGTCGCAAGTCATGCATGATGCATTAAGTTTTACTTTAAGGAGGGTTTTATTATCCTAAGAAGACTATTAGGAGTGAGGCATCAAGCACTAGGGCTTTTGATGTGGTTGAGGAATGCTAAACACGATGAGAAGTGTATGAGCGTATTTGAAGGTGGGGACAGTGTATGCATACGTGTTGTTCATACATTTGTGGCACTAAGTCTTTATATAGGTCGTAGCCTATATAAAGGTTCATGCGACACGTGTACGAGGCGCAAGGTGTGTTACTTTAATTACTTACCTATAGGTTATGGTATTACCTAATGGTGATTATCTATTGAATTAATTACTAAGACCAAGCTACTAGTTATTTGTCATGAGTTAAGTGCGTGACGGTGATACGTGCACGTGATTATGCATCGTATGAATGCATGGTTTGCAAATAAAATACAATTAATTAACCGATAAAGGACAAACTAGCAAATAAGATAGCAACGAACAATAACTCCAATAAAACTCAATGAAAGACAATTTATAGAGAGATTAATAAATCAATAAGACTTGGTATAGGTTGGTGGCAACATTAGATTAAGATTGGTTAAGCGACGGTTAAGCTAGGTTAGTGGTGGAGCTAGGTGAGAACAACGGAGGTTGTATACTTTCATATAGAATGATACAATAAGGTGTCAACGCTAAGAGGTGAGCGAGTATCCGTGACACGTGGGATTAATGGCATATGATGAAGTTTGTTATGAGAGGAATTTAGAGTATTGATGGCTCGTGGATATGATCCAGAGCTTCAATATTAGTACTAAAGGGTACTACGCGTTTTTGTGAACTCATGAGCGCAAGAATCGCTTGGAACGGAGTTACGGATGAAAAGATATAGGTATCTAAAGATTCTAGGGGCTTATGTATAATTATAGAAAGGTTCTAGGGACTTATCTGTAAGAGTAGAAAGTTCTAGAGACCTATACGTAGTTATGAGAAAGTAAGGGGCCTAGGTGTAAAAAGACAGGGGCTAAAGTGTAATTAAAGAAAAGTTAGGGGTGTTTCTGTAGAAAGACAGGACCAAAACAGAATTATGAAAAGGTTAGGGGCTTATCTGTAAAAGAGCAGAGGCTGGCGATTTTCCTGGAATTCTGGGTTTATTTTTGTATTGGAAAAAGGGGTGGTGGACTGGGTCCACGGTGAACCGAGGGGGCTGTGGGTCTATGGTCCATGTGGACTGGGAGCACATAGGGCGAAAGGGAGAGGGCGTTGACCGGCGACGACGACCGGGTCAGACGCGGCGGAGGACGGCGGTGCGCGGCGGCGGCTCGCCGGGAGGCTCGCCGGCGGCGCGTGCGGCGGCTAAACGTCGACGAGGAGTGGTCCCACATGCTCTACGCGCGACGGCGAAGCGAGCAGGGTAGCACATCGACGACGGCGGGGAGCGGAGCGGCGGCGCGACGTCGACGGACTTGGGCGGCGCGCCGGTGTGCAACGGGATAAAGGCGTGGGGGTGCTCAAGTGCGTGATGCCGTGCGCGTGCGCGGGGTTGCGGGGCAGCGCCTGGTGGGCTCGACGAGTCCGGGGGAGTCCCACGGCGGCCGGCGGCGAGAGGGGAAAGCGGCGGCGAGGCCGGCGCTCGGTGAGGAGGTAGCGCGCGTGCGAGAGGGGGAGAAAGGAGAGGCATGGGAGAGAGAGAAGGGGACGGGGAAGCTCACCGCGACCTCAGCGGTGGCGGAGGATGACCGGGGCGGCTGGCGAAGAAGACGCGGCGGCGGAATCCCTAGCTTGTCGTCGATCTATGCCATGGGGGTGCGGCGACGCGGACCGAGGGCACACCGGGAGGAAGCACGACTTGGAGATGCTTGAGGAAGAAGAACAACGGACGGGCGCTCTTCCGCAGCGGCAGGTGAGGTCGCCGGAAGATCACCGGCGTGGGAGAGACGAGGGGAAAAGGGAAAATTGAGGCGGCCCGGTGGTTGAGGAGGGGAGCTGTGAGCTGGGGAAGGAGAGTGGAGTGTCGCGCATCCATTTTTATAGGCGGAAGGGCGAGAGAGGGGGGGGGGGCGGAAGCGGGCGCGGTCGTTGCTCCGGTCGCGGCTTGGTCATCGACGGAGTGAAGGCGATGAGACGCGTCGGAGGCCGAATGATGGGCTGCCATGCCGTGTGACACGAGCGGAGAGATGGCCACAGCGCGGGAGACGCGACTGGACGGGGAGGGAGCACGCGTGGGGTGGCATCATCAGCATGGAGGTCGCCGTTCTTCGATGGTTTGGGTCGTCGGTCAAGGGAAAGGGAGGATGGGCGCCCTGTGGCGACGGGACGAGACGAGGGGAAAGCTGAGCGAGCACGTGGTCTTCACGCGGGTTGCCAGCTGCTCGACGCGACGGGACGACGGGTTGACGCGACGGCGGCCTCACGGCGGCATGGGCGGACTGGCGTTGGCAGGAGGAGGGAGAAGAGGGAAACGGGCCAAGCTGGGCCGCTGCTGGGCCGAATGACGGGGCACGGGCTGGAAGAGAAGAGGAGAAAAAGAAAGAGAGAATGGCGTGTCGGGCTGGGCCGACAAAGGAGGAAAAGAAAGATGAGGCCCAGAGGGGAAGAGAGATTAGAAAATAGGTTTATTCTTTTCTGGGGCTTGAGGAACATTCAAATTTGAATGAGAATTCAAATTTGACAAAGAACAAAATCGACCAGACACTCGAAATAAAAGCCAGGAGATTCATAAATGCATATGGTGAAGTTTGTGCAAGTTATTAAACGTCAAAATTTTTAAATTCAAGGTGAATTTCCTGGAGCTCAACAAATAATTATTTAGTTTGTGATAAATTCAAAAAAGTTCAAACTTTTAGGGTGTTTTAAATGAAAGCAAGCACTTGAGCACTAGTTTTAATATTTATAAAATTTCAGGTTTGCGACTAGATTGAATTATTTTAGTGAATTTTATTTTCAAAATTCATGGCAAGGTAAGAGTTGGACAAAAATTTAAATTTGGAGTGATTTTTATTCCCTTTTTGTTTTGCTTCGAAATTTGGGGTGTTACAGATTGAATCTTTCACCTCTTATTGTCACCACAACTAAGATAACATCTAATTTTTAGTCGTCATTAAGCGTAGGAACAAGTGCATGTAAAGACCATAAAATCCAGGCAATCAATAATCAAAACCATTCATCCACATATTCAACCATACTTTGATAATACATAGTGCAAGATACATCACCATCTAGTAGGCCTACCTTAATGGATCACCTCTTAGCACCAGCGGTTCTTGATCTAACAACTAGAGAACATGAAGAACGGGGCAAGCCCCGGTGGCTCTAAACTTAATAGCTGTGTTGTCTCTCTGGCGGCCGATCCCGAAACCCTAGGGTTTCTATAGGTTTATATAGGTCTGTGCTTCGGAAAGGAAAAGGATCTTGGAAGAGAGTCCCCGTGCCGATCGGCACAGAGGCCGTGCCGATCGGCACACCTCGTGTCCAACTCGGTCTCCCTTCTAAGTCGGTTCCAAAGTCCTAGGTAGCTTCCATGTGAGCCTTTCAATCAGTTTTCTTCGAGATCAAGTCTTGCATTGCTCTTTTAAATCTTCGAGTATCTTTTATCTCTTCGTGACAAATATCTCCTAAGATTAGATTGGATGACTTCCTTCTAAAATCAACTGAATGGTGGGCCAGCCTCGATGGCCCTGAAGTCCCCTGTGCCGGTCGGCACAAGGCTGTGCCGAGCGGCACAGTGAGCCTTTTCTGCTGCTTTTCTTCTCTTCAGGTCTAGATCAGCCCAAATGTCCAGAATGTCGTCTTTTTCATCTGTTTCTGCAATAATTCTCCAGAACGACATATATACAAATATAGTGCTATTATCAAGGGTTAATGGTCTATAATAATGACATTTATGCTCTAAATAAGGCGCAGTTAGCATATAAAATGGTATGCTAGAAATCGTCAACACCCGCCCTACGTATAGGATCCACGGTTGAATCCGCCCCGTTGCGATACTGGCCTCAATTCATGGATTTGTTTCCTCGTCGTTCCCGCTAACTGGTCGATTATTTTAGCCCGTCAACAGATATAGCCCATTAGCAGCCGTACAGCCGTCCTGCTACGGCACGACATTGCATCATTTCCTTTCATGGACAGGTGAATCGAAAATACAGAGGGGGGAAACTATTTCTATTTTCTAAAGAAATAGACATGTGAATCCGTGAACGGAGCTGGCTCCGCCGATTATTTCCAATCCGGTCTTCATCAACTTGAGAAGGTTTTATCAGGCATCAACATAGTACGCCCTCAAACGTGAAGCTTTGCCGCTGCAGCTTTGGCCGGCCGTGAAGCGGGAGCAAGCTTAGCTTAATACTACACTACAAGATATTACCTTTTTCCTGACAGTTTTGTGTGAGTGGCCAACAATTTACCATCTCATAGCTATTTTCTTTCAAATGGCTGACAGTTTCTTAGTGCAAATTCATGTCTTTGCCTACAGTTCTAGCAAATTGCCAACAATGTTACCGCAAACTTATTTGCCACAGTTATTCTATGAACTTATTTGTCAGGAAATGCTTCTCCTCTGTGTTTAGAGCTAATCAATTGAATGGAGGATACTGAAAGCCCTCTCTGTTTTCCCTTTTAATGGTCTTAAATGAAAGCTCTCTTGCATAAGAGGATATTTCGTTTTGCTGCAAATTGCAAGGAAGGGGTTGTTATTTTGTTAAGATGGAGCTTGAAGCTGTCCTAGCTGTGATGAAAGTGTTCTTGAGCCGTAAACCTGTGTTTCTTTAGGCTCCGTTTGGAACGCAGGAATTTCACAGGAATTTTACAGGAATTTCACAGGAAACAGTTCAATTCCCGCAGGAATGGAGAAGCAATCCTCCATTCCAAACGGGGCCTTAGTATTTGGCAGCGCAAACAACAGCACGCGGACGCCCAAATCATTCAGGCCTACGCTCCGGCTGGTAGTTAACGTTCCCCTCCATCCCTCGATCCTGTTTTGGCCTTTACTCGGACCCCGCTTTGCTGATTGCTGTGGAGATCGAATGGTTATGCCGTTTGATCCGTCCGTCCCCGTTGTATTTTTTTTTCCTTTTTTGGTGCGCCGGCGATTTCCTGGAACAGCTGATGCCGCTCCGATTCATTCCAGCCAGCTTCACATCCTAAAACTCCCTTTTTCTGTGCTGACCATCTTGTTGCGCTACTGAGATGCTCCAACCGACAGCCGAGCCGACGATTACCAGCAACCCGGGAAGCAGAGTGGCCACCGCCGGGTTCGGTTCGCCGGCGCCGGCGTCGTCTCCGGCGAGTACGGCGCCCTCCTGGGCCTCACGTACGGGCATTTTCGTCAGCGCCAACCTCGTCGCGCTCGGCGTCCGGCCGGATGATATGGCCGACGAGCTGACGACGTACGGCACCGCTCGCCCCCGCGGCGTATCGCCGGTGTTGTTGGCGCGCGCTCTCGCGGGGATGGATCCTGTGACGCAACCTCGACTCGACGTCGAGGGGCTCGCCACCACGGCCTCATCTCATCTGCCGTCGTCACGGCGGTTGCAGTTGCAAGCGAGGCATCCTCGGTGCTCTGAGCTGCCTCAGCGTGTTTGCGGTGTTTCTGCTCGGACTCTGCCTGGTCGCCGTTGGAGTTCTTGGAGACTAGCTGGCGCAACTGCTTCACTTGTGGATCCATATATAGTACTAGTGCTCAACTGATGTCAAGTCCAGTAAGTTCTTATAGTCAATCAGCCGTCGCCGCGCCACGACCAATAATTCCCAGTTGTCCAGTGTCACAGGTGGTTTTATCAGTGCTGTACTAAGTTGCAGCATCTTTTGCCACCTCTGTTGCTTGTACGGTTAATGATGGTATGATGCGCATCAAATTCAGATTACGAATTTAGCTCGGCCCAATTCAAGTGGCCTTCAAAAGAACAAAAAACGGAGAGGATCATTAGCCTCTTCAAAGGCCCATCTACTTAATTAGCACGACAAAATGAGAGCCCCCCATGCCTGCCTTGTACTATTGATTTTTTCGCTTCAGCGTGGGATCGTTGTGGATCGAATGAGAACACACACACACACACACACACACACACACAAATAAAAAATAAAAATCAAACCATCTTGTGCGTATACAAGAGTTTATTGAATCAACACATTAGGATGCAATCAACCTACTATACTTATATATATCATGTTCAACAGGCTGCTTTTTTTTTTCTTTGAGAAACACAGTCGCTAAGAGTATCTTATTGCCGTATAAATAAGAAAAAAATGAATTATGTCTTTGCAACCGATGAGGTTTCGTGAGAGGTGTGCCACATAGGATAGGCGTTGCGCATAGATATGGTTGGTGACCTAAAGTAAGGGGACGTTTCAATGGATGGTGCACAAGGCTGTTCTTATGCTTAGAAAGCAGTCATGTTTAAGTTTACATCTAACGGTATAATTTCTCAAGCTTGCTGCAAAAAGAAAAAAGTATAATTTCTCAAGCAAGCCCCATGAGCCTTTTCGCGAGACTCTATTCTCGTATCGGTACTGTCCTTCCCCTCGCTCTCCATTTCTGATTTTTTTCTTCTTCATATTCTTAGTTTAAAGTATAGTTTCAGTTGGAATGTAGCTAGACATTTTGTTTAAATTTCATTCGCTAATCCTTGGTCATTTGCTCTTAACTTTAATTTCAAATCTCCTTTGTTATGATTCGTTTTTTAAGTGAACAGTTATGCATCCGACTATTGGTGTCTGACCGGTATTTTATCTCCATTGATTTTTCAACCTCCTTGCAATTTCGTGGCGCTGGTGCGTTGGATGTGCGGGTCGCAGGGCGGTCGTGCGCCCAGAGTCGGACGTAGTGCTGCTCTTTTTTTTTAATAATTTTCCTAAACGTTTCAATCGCAATTTCAGCCGCCTGAAATCTAGAGTAGCTGACAACATACATGTGGGCGGACAAAGTTTGCACTGCGAAAGAGGAAAATGTCAGATTTAGTAGTACTAGGGGTGTGTTCGGATCCAGGTGTCTAAATTTTAAAAGAGTCATATCAAAGAGAATCTTACCATTTATATGTACTAAACAAAGTTAAATTATAAAACTAATTTCAGAACCCACATCTAATTCGCGAGACGAATCTAACGAGGGCAATTAAGCAGCGATTAGAAGATGATTACTGTAGCATCACTGTAGCAAAATATAGATTAACTAAGTCATTAGATTCGTCTCGCAAATTAGCACCCATCTATCAAAAAGGTTTTATTATTAAAATAATTAAAATATTTCTAAATGTAAAATTTTTTTTTGGATATGACAGGCATAAGATTTCAATTGACTGAAATTTCAGTCGACACGAATGGAAAACGATACGTACAGTTAACTGGCTGGACCAATTGTGAACAGCTACATGGACCAATGAGAATCTTGAGACGTGGGCTCCAGTCGTCTCCGTCGTGGGTTTTTGCGCCTTGCATCCCCTGCATTAATGCGACAATAGGCATTTATAGCGCCCGTGCCAGACTGAGGTGGTGTTTGGATCACCTGAGACTAAATTTAGTCTCAGAGAATCTTACGATTTAGGAGTATTAAATAAGGTTTAATTGCAAAACCTTTCTAGGGATGTGTGCTATTTCGCGAGACGAATCTAATGAGTCTAATTAATCTCTGATTTACTACAGTAATGCTACAGTAACTAGTCGCTAATCATGTCTTAATTACTCTCATTAGATTCGTCTCGCGAATTAGTCCAAAAGTTCTGACATTAGTTTTATAATTAGACTTTATCTAGTACTCCTAAATCGCAAGATTTCTAAAGACTAAAATTTAGTCTCAAGTCTCCAAACACCTGCGGAGACTGCCAGTTCAACTCTTTCCTTGATCCCATGTGCATGTCCTCAGCAGCCGCGTATAAAAGCGGCGCCCACGGCGCGAGTAGAGCAGTACTTCACCCCACCACCCAGCAGTTCAGCACAGCCGTACGTCTCTGCTGGCGCGCAGGAGACGGCCGAGAGGTACGACCTCCCCGTCACCGTCGATCCACCAGCGTCGGGCTCAGGTAAAGTTCTTTCCCTCCCTCGACTCTCGATCCTGCTCCCGGCCCACGCTTTGCTGAACAACTTGTCGCGTGATGCTCCAATTGACAGAGAACGTCCCCGCGCCGTCGCCGACGATGACCCGCACTCAGGGAAGCAGATTGACCGCCGCCGGCTTCGCCATCATGTTGCTTGCCGTCAGCGCCGGCATCGGCTCCGGCGAGCACGGAGTCCTCCTCGGCCTTGTGGGTGTTCTCGTCGGCGCCAACTTCATCGCCGTCGGCGTCAGGATGGCCGAGGAGCCGACCGGCAATTCGGTGGTCGCCGCCGGTGCCGGTGAGCTCTGTACGGCGTTCCGGAGCCGCAACCTCACCGTCTTAGGGCTCGCGATGGCGTCATCTGCCGTTATCGCGGTAGCAGGCGAGGCATCCCCGGCGCTCTGCTTCACCATGTTTGCTCTGCTCCTGCTCGGACTCTTGCTGGTCGCCGATGGGGTTCTTGGAGACTAGCTGGCGCAATTCTTGGATGCATTGATGCTCGCTTCATTAATCCTTGGAACCATAGTCAATCAGCCGCCGCCACGTCCGATTCCCCCCACTTGTTCAGTGTTGCACGTGTGCTTTTAGCTTTGATGTTTGTACGGGAGTGATGTTGTCATGTGACTTTTAGACTTTTAGCTCATAATAAATAATCATACTGGCTGTGATTCAACACACTGATATACTACTGGAGTACTAGTCCAACCCTTAATTCTTCGCCTTGTTGAACATTCCCATGTTAAATATTGTGCCTGCGAGGGCCCTTCTAGTACTGTTCGGCTATGAGTGGCTGCGTGCAGATCGCAGAACTGCAGATAATTGTGGCAGAGTAGTACAATCTACTGTCAATTGCTTTATCCTAACTAACCAAGCCCATAGCTTTGTCTGTCCTGACACCGAATAGCGGACACGCTCAAGGAACATAAGAATAGATTGACTCCTGAATCTCCACAGCTAGAGATGTAGCAGATGTACAGATGATTCAGCGCCTTCGTCGCGATGTTTTATAATATAATAATGGACTAGTTCTATGAGTTTCCTGCCCTTTGAGCCTGTTCGTTTCCAGGGGTCTAAATTTTAGAGGGGTCACATCAAAATGAATCTTACCATTTATATGTACTAAACAAAGTCAAATTATAAAACTAACTTCAGAACCCCCCATCTAATTCACGAGACGCATCTAACGAGGGTAATTATGTGATGATTAGAAGATAGTTACTGTAGCATCACTATAGCAAAATATAGATTAATTAGGCTCATTAGATTCGCCTCGTGATTTAGAGGGGGGGTCGTGACATAGGTTTTGTCATTAAACTAATCACATTTTTTTAAATGTGAAGATTCTTTTTGATGTGACGGGTCTAAAATTTAGAGGGGAGGAAACGAACATGCTCTTTGTAGGAGTACAGTTGCATTTTAGTGGAAGCATCCGCTTCAATTCATGCGTTTATCTGATGCGCGTCAGTTCAGTTTGGCTGGCCATGGGAGACTGGAACTGGAGGCGTAAAAGGCGGGTCCAATTTTTATCTTTTTTTTTAAATGAAATAATTTTCATATTTGATTATGTGCAAGAGATTTGCAGTCACCAACTCGGTCACTGGATTAAGTTACTCGTTCTTTCAGTTGCTTCATACTGAATAGTAGTACTCCCTGAATTGTTTGATCCATTTTATGAGCAAACTCGCAATAGATTATGGTCATCACTATGCCCTTCCAGACAGGAACGCGTTGCTGTTGACTAATACGGAGTTCTATTGTTCTGAACCTTGTGGCTGCATTAGAGTATTTTTGCGTGACTATACGCATCCAGTCATTAGCTGTGTTGACACGTTTGTCCACAACTGTCACGATAAAGTTTCTACTATCTGCTCATTAAAATGTGATTGTAATGCGGCCATACTCCCTCCATACTCCCACGTGGGATCTCAGCCGCGAGGCTGTGCAGGCTCCTTGCTCACGAAGTTATGCCCTCTTCTGCTGGCCGGAGTTGGGTGTGAGAAATGCCCCGAGATAGGGAAAAAAATCCCATTTCTCGGAGGACCGAGGCTTGCTTTGGGAGAATGACTCCAATGGCTACCTCACCCACGCCCACCACCCCTCCGCGGCCGGCGATCCCCGCCGCCGGAGACCACGACAGCCAAAACCAGCAAACCCCAACCAGCACAAGACAAGCCACCGCTGCTCCACCCAGCATCGAGATCCTGGATTCATTGGATCTATCCTACTGCTCAAGTCCAGAGCCACAAACCTCACCAAGGCCTGACCGTCAGAAGCAAATCTACAAGGAAGCATCAGAAAAAGAAGCTAGAAGGCAGGATGCACAAGCAGGCTTGAGGCTCTGCTCGGTCCTCGTCAAGCTAGAAAAGCCAACATACAAAGAAGCTCTGTTGGGAGATACACAGTACAGGAGCAAGGAGGACAAAAGCCAGAGCAGAAGAAGACAGGAAGAAGATTGGAAGGAAGTTAGAAGCAGATACTGGTGGCGTAAGGAGAGGCAAGCCAAGAATAGCCAGCAGAGGAAACTTAGCATCCGTTCATGGCGATTTAGTGGAAAGGAAAAGAGCAGATCAGTTGTAGCAGAGAAGTTTCTGGAGGAGTTCAGAAGGAGGACCATTGGCCGGTGCTTCAAGTGCCTGGCGCGTGACCACAGGGTCGCGCAGTGCCAGGACCCCCCGAAGTGCCTTGCCTGCTCCAACTACGGCCACAAAGCCAAATCCTGCAGATCCAAAGCCAAAGAAGAGCCACACAGCAAACAGCCACATTCAGCTGCAAACCCAGGTGCCTCCAGCAAGCTGCCGCCGCCGCCACCCCACACAGACCGAGCCAAAAGGCCGCCACCCCAGGCCACAAATCCGATGGTGCGCATCGACGAGGTGCGCGAGTGTGCGACTACTCGCCCATCCCGGACAGCTCAGGGTACGCGGCGCTCGTCAGCGGCGTCAGCGGCTTACCATCGGAGACCAACGGCCCCGGTCACATGCCATGATTGGTATCTGGGATACAAGGATGGTTGTCTTCCGGCGAAAAGGCTGCCGCGGCAAGAGGCTCCGGTCACGCGCCGTCGGGAGGAGCCAGAAGGGGGAGATGGCGCACGGCCCGCCAAGCGTGGAGGAGCCGGGAACTGGCTGGCCGGTGCGCCGATGTACAACATGCAGGCCGGCGGCCCCAGCCGTCAGGAGGATGGCTGGCGAGGCCGCGGGCAGCATGGCAACGCCGGCGGTGGCCGCCGTCGAAAAGGTGTCGGCAAACCGTTGCAAAGAGCCGGTGTGGAGGGACCCACGGAGCATTCAAGGCGGGAAGAAGGTGGTTGCATTGATGCCCAGTTACCAAGGGGTCCACAGTGGAAGGAAGTTTTTGAATTCAGGGTGCGGCAGCCGCTGATCCCCGGCCATCAGCGGGACATAGACCCGATGGAAGAAGAGGCAAAAAGGCAGGCCCAGTGTTTTGGGCTGGCCTATGAGGAAGACATAATCAACTGGACCAGCCAGGAGGCCCAGGAAGAGAAAGCGCCTGATATGTCCGGCAAGAGGAGGGAGGCTGATCCAATGGAAGAAGAAGCCAGCCTGTGGCTACATGCTGCAAGTATCTCAGAGCTGCACGAGCTAGTGCACGCATACAGCAGCTCTGAAATGCAAGAGATGGAGTACCCGAGCATACAGAGGACGGAAAACATGACAACAAATGAGCAGGTAAATACAGAGTGTTTGGGCAGGTTGTGGCAAGCGCAAGACAACAGTGAAATGTAGGAAAAGTGCCATGGAGAAGGGAGTCGGATTAATCATCAGGAAGTTCTGGAGACAGAATGTCAGAATGAAGCTATTCCAGATGCAGAAAATAAGCTGACGGCTTTCACAGCTGCAATCACAAAGAAGCTGCCACCTCCAATGCTTAGAACGCCGAGCGAGAAAGCCAAGGAGACGAATAAGGGCAGCAACACAGAGGCACAAACCACAGCCCAAAGAAGAAGCAACAGGCTGGCAAAAAGACTACAGAAGAATAAAACCGTAGAGCAACAAGCGGTAAAGCTGATAATGAAAAAGTGTGGCACACTCACAGAAAAGATACAGGAAAGTCCGGAACCACATGTGGAGCTGGCAGAGAAGTTCGTTGAGCCATTGCAGACGGAAACGATCATGGAGCTGAGGAATTTATTTGGCCTGCAGGGCAATGAACAAGGATTTCATAATGCAGTGGCAGTATATGCAGATGAATAAGGAGCAGGCCGAGCAGTTGGCAGGACGGGAAGCACCACAAGTTATCATGTCTTTAAATTATGTTTCTCCAGTTTCAGTAGCTGGGCAAAGGCCGCTTGTAGCATCTAGCTCTAATAGCGGTAATAGAGGTGGCATGCTGTGTTGTCTTTATGTTTCCGTGTATGTCCTGGTATGGAGGTGTTTTTTACCAATCAAATGAGTGACCAACAATGCATTATTTTCAATTGGAATGTTAGAGGGCTTAACAACACAGCAAGAAGAAAGGTTGTCAGGGACTATGTGCAAGACACAAGGAGTACAGTGGTTTGTCTTCAAGAGACAAAACTCAATCACATTGATGAGGAGGTGGTGAATGAAACATTGAGTCAACATTTTGTACAAAATTTCGCATATCTGCCAGCCCAAGGTACAAGAGGTGGAATTATCATAGCAACCCACAGAGACTATTATAACATTAAGGAAGTGCTGATCAAGGAGCATTCTGTGACAGTGCGGATAGAAGCAACCTATTCACCAGTTTCGTGGTGGATGACAGGAGTATATGGGCCACAAGAGGATAATGAAAAGTTGCAGTTTCTGCAGGAACTTATGCAAATCCACCAAGAGGTCGGAGATAAATGGCTCGTGATCGGGGATTTCAACATGATTCTGAATGAGGAAGACAAGAGCACAGCCAACTTAAACAGAAGAATAATGGGAGCATTTAGAAGGGCTGTAAATGAACTCAACATGAGAGAGATACCACTAAGGGGAAGAAAGTATACATGGACAAATGCTCGCACACTATCCAGAATAGATAGAGCGTTTTGTTCCAATGAGTGGGAGCTTATGCTCCCCAACTGCATGTTGACAGCGATATCCTCAATGGTATCTGACCATAGTCCACTCCTGTTGGTAGGAGACACAGAAAAAAGAATTTACAGGGGACTCAGATTTGAATATTTTTGGCCCAAGATTGAAGGATACTTGGCGACGGTACAACAAGCATGGAATCAACCAACAAATGAGGAGAACTGCTTTCTGAATTTACATATAAAACTAGAAAGGACAGGGAAGGCATTGACGAAATGGGCAAAAGAAAAAATAGGGAATAATAAACTACTGTTACATGCCAGCAGGCTCCTAATAGGCATCATGGAAGTGGTGCAGGAACATAGGCAATTGAGTGTACAGGAGTTGACACTCAAAAGAGACCTCAAGCACAAAGCCCTGGGACTGTCTGCCATCGAGAAAATGAGAGCAAGACAGCAGTCAAGAATAACCAACATAAAAGCCGGAGAAGCACACTCGAAGCTGTTTTTCCTCAGAGTAAATGGAAGGAAAAGAAAAAATTTCATACAGTGCCTAAACACTGAACAAGGACAGGTGCACACGCATGACCAAAAGGAAGATGTGGTTTACAATCACTTCAAAAAGCTTTTGGGGGTGCCGGATACTAGAACCAGCACACTTGATTGGGACAAAATAGGCTTGCAAAGACTTGATCTTGGTCATTTGGAGCTGCCTTTCACTGAAGAGGAAATTTATGGTGTTGTTAAGGAACTGCCCAATGAGAAAGCGCCAGGGCCTGACGGATATATTGGGATATTTTTCAAAACAGCCTGGGAAGTGATCAAGGAAGATGTCATACAAGCGATCAACTATTTTTATCACCATCAGAGGCATCAGCTGAACCTGCTTAATTCAGGAATAGTAGTTCTCATACCAAAGCACGATGGGGCTGCCACAATCACAGACTATCGGCCTATCAGCCTCACTCATAGTGTGGCAAAACTGATATCAAAGCTACTGGCGAACAGATTGGCTAAGAACTTGGAAAAGCTTGTTGCAAGGAGCCAGAGTGCATTTATTAAAAAAAGAAGCATCTTGGACAACTTCCTTTACACACAGAATCTTATCAGGGAGTTGCACAGAGCAAAACTGCCTACATTGTTCTTAGAATTAGACATTGCAAAAGCCTTTGATACACTTCGCTGGGATTACCTACTTGAAGTTCTCCAACAGATGGGATTCGGACTACGATGGAGAGAGTGGATTTCTGCTCTGCTTGCATCGGCCAACTCTTCGGTTCTCTTGAATGGTGTGCGAGGAAGGAGTCTCAAGCACAGAAATGGGTTGCGACAAGGGACCCCCTCTCCCCATTGTTGTTCATACTTGCAATGGAGCCTTTGCAGAGACTACTAGCCTTAGCAACAGAAGCATCGCTGATCAAACCCATAGACAATAGAGCAGCTAAAATACGCATAAGTATTTATGCAGATGATGCAGCAATTTTTGTAATGCCAGAAAAAGAAAATATAAAAGCCATACAACACATTCTGAAAATCTTTGGAGAAGTATCGGGCCTCAAGATCAACATAAACAAATGTGCAGCTTATCCAATCAGATGTGAGGGAAAGGATTTACAGGAAATCATGCAACCTTTTCCATGTGAGATTAAGTCTTTTCCATGTAAGTACCTAGGACTGCCCCTAAGCATATGGAAGCTGAGAAAAGGTGATGTCCAACCCGTGGTGAACAGAGTAGCTGCAAAGTTGCCAATGTGGAAAGGAAAATATTTAAACAAGCATGGAAGGCTCAGGCTTGTCAACTCAGTGCTCACCTCTACCTCGATATATCAGATGACAGTCTTCCCAATGAAGAAATGGGCAATAAAAGGCATTGACAAAATCAGAAGAAGCTTCCTTTGGAAAGGAAGTGAGAATGCAAATGGAGGCCACTGCCTTGTGAACTGGAAAAGAACGGCAAGACCAAAACCATTGGGAGGGCTTGGCATTCACAATCTTGAGTTCTTTGGGCGAGCATTGAGACTGCGTTGGCTCTGGTTTGAATGGACCGATCAAGAAAGACCGTGGGTGGGCACGCAACCGCCTTGTGATGCAACGGACAGGCAATTATTCAGAACAAGCACAACGGTGACCCTGGGAAATGGCCGCAAGGATAAATTCTGGCAGTCCAGCTGGCTTCATGGACGTGCACCAATGGACACCGCACCGGACCTGTACAAGCTGGCCTATCGGAAAAATAGAACGGTGCAGCAGGAACTGCAGGAAAATAAATGGACGAGAGGCCTCATGAGAATGACCACGGTTGATGAAATGGCGCAGCTGGTAATGCTCTGGGGAATGATCGAACAAGTAGAGCTAACAGACCAACCGGATCAGATAAGATGGAATTGGACTGCGCATGGACAGTACACGGCAAAATCGGCATACTTAGCTCAATTCAAAGGGTCATACAACACATTTGATGCCAAGTCAATATGGACTGTGCACATGGAAGGCAAACATAAATTTTTTGCGTGGCTCCTGCTGCAGCAGAAGCTACTGACGGCCTATAAACTCAGCAAAAGGAACTGGCCTTGCAACCCGGTATGCTGCCTTTGTAATTCAGAGAAAGAGACAGCACTCCACCTATGCCTCAAATGTGATTACGCAGTTCAGGTTTGGGAGAGAGTGAGTAGCAGAACCAACAACATGGTTCAGGTGCCAATAACAACAGTGCAATCCATGCAAGAATGGTGGAATGAGCAAATTGGGTCATCGTCAAGGAACCAAAAACGTACTACAGCAGCCATCCTAATATACACAGCGTGGAACATTTGGAATGAAAGAAATCGCCGAGTTTTCACTCAGAGGGCGAAGCAGCCGCAAGAGGTCGTCAAGCTAATTGAAGATGAAATGACTCTAAGGAGAAGAGCGTGTGGGAAGCCGGAAGTGAATTTTGGTTCTGATGAGAGCAACCAAAATAATATGTAATCTAACCCAACATAATAGTTTGTACAAAACTCTCTATCTACCTTAATGAAAAGGCAGCGCTCCTGCCTCTTTTCCAAAAAAAAAAAAAGCCTCGAGATGTTGTTTACGGCAGGTTTCTGTTCATGGGGATACGGTAGCCGTGCTCTCCCTCGTTGACAACCCATCATCCATTGGAGCAGGTGGTGGCTGGGCTTAGAGCGGATCCTGTCCTCCGCGGCGCTATGCCTCCGCATATCTGTACGGCGGCTGTTTCGTTGAGATTGTGGTGCGGGGTTGGTTCAGCAGTATTGTTGAGCGTATTCGGCGAGCGTATATGGCTGTTGGGTTTATCTGAACTGCCGTTGCACAGGAGGAAAAGGCGCATTGAATGCTCTGGTCAGTCGGAGGAGTTGGGCGCAGGGACAGTGGTACATTTGGCTTTTTTTGCTTGAACCGACCTTGATTTTCTACCACAGTCTTGAAGCTTCTTTTTCTATTCAAATTTGTGCAGCTCGAGACAAATCAGTTGAATTTTCAGTCTTGTTGTTGATGGCTAAATTCCCTGTATATGATAACTAGAACGTTTGGATGCCACAAAGCTAGCGGTGATTCTTCTTCCTGCCGAACCGCATGTGCATGTGGTGATTGTGCATTGGCAACATAAATATGATTTATTTTTCTAAAAAAAATAAATCTGATTTATGTTTCAAATAAGTATATGCCGGTTAATGTGATACAAGTGCAAACAACAGTGTAAATACACAATGCACAAAAAGCTAGAAATAGATTTTGTAAACTTATAAATTTAATATTGATCAATTCGAAAGCATGCACACTTGCACGTCATGATTATTTTTTTAAAAAAAATTCATTAAGACTCATGTAGATATCGTCGAGTGGAATTTTTGCTAAGTATTTTAATTGTAACCCCACCTCATATTACAAAAATAGGTGCACATAATATGTTTACCAACCTTTCACTTGAAAAATGAATGTTGTAGCGGAAGATAGATGCACTTAATTCGTGTATCATAGGGGCAGGGTGCATCTATGGTGTTTTTTATTTGCGAATGTTCGTGTTTGTTCATTACTACTCCTATAGATCGCTACAATGCCATATGCAGAAGCAGTCATACACGTGGTTTGTGTACAAAGTACATGCAAAAACAGAGCTATTAATTGCAATAAAAGTTCTTATCACTAACTTTGGTCAATTTGTAGACATCCAAATTAGGTTTCTTAAGATAAACACTCTGGGAATATTTAGTTTGAGTTAATGAATGTGGATCACAGTTAACATAAGTTTTCTTCAAATTGTGCATCATGCGGGCAGACATTCATGTATTGCGCATCTGTATGCCCCTAAATTAATGCGTCACATTTGAGAGTAAAAAAAATACTTAATCTGTGCATCATCGGGCCGTATGCATCTACTCTTTTTTCTTTTCTTTTTGCTTTCTCTTTTTTATTTTTGCAAATGTTTGAGTGTGTTGGTTGGATAGAAACAGTTCACATGCACGATAACTTGTCCATCTAGCTATCCAAATTTCGACGTTTTTATTCAAATTTTGTCATTTGAATTTTGATCCGGTTTTCTCAGTTTTTCCGGTCGAAACGAGATTACAAACCTTGAGTTGATGACGGTGAAGCATAATTAATATAAACTTTTTTCAAACTGTGCATCATGTGGGCAGACATGCATTTTTTATATTTTTGTTCGTACATATTTTAAAAATTCAATTTAAAAAAGTGGAAGAGGCATTAGATACATGGTACACCTAGAATATATCCGGTGTATCTAAAATTGTAACAAAAATATGAATAGATAGAGCATGCAAGTATTTACCATCATACAAGATTTGATATGCAACTGAAATTTGTGCAAAGAGATACAAAAATGAGAAATAAATAGTGCCAATTGTAACTGTTCATCACATACCTGAACAACCTGTTACTATTCACTAACTGATTTCGTTTTTTTTTTTGTTTCTCCTTGCCAAGTATTAATTGCATCTCAATTTTTACACGATGGTAGATGGTTGCATGATCTAGCAATTCATATTTTTGTTGGAATTTTAGATGCATACAAAGGTGCTATCGTGTTTAGTAACAAAGTAACACCTAACTCGCTTGTAACACATTTAGATATGCACTCATGGTAACACTAGAAGGCTAAACTTGCACAAATACAAACCTGGGAACCAACTTTTTTTTGGGGAGATAAATAAAGCAATGGTTCCATCTACAAGGTGCACATATTTTTAAAATGAAAAATTAAATGGATGCACTCAAATTTGTGCATCATATTTTTATGTCCAGGATGCACATATATTTTGTTAAAAACTCAGCGCTTTGCATTTCACACACGCTGGTTTGCACATATTGCTAGTATTTGACCAATCGGTTCACATTCCGTAGTGTACCCCATCGGATTCGTTTCATCTGGAATGTTCGTCAGTGTAGAGAAGAGAGAAAGCAAGAACACTGTTCATAAGGCCACCGACATAAACAAATATCTGTGCTCGTCCGCGTGTTACTGACAGCCGAACAGTAGTTCGTGGACTCCATGTGCGCCACCTGTACCTAATGGTGGGCCCGTCCAAGCAATTCCACACCGTATAGATGCACCGTAAGAAAAAAAAAATCTGTCTCCACCAAAGCGCGCGCGCATCCCCAGGAAACAAGGAAGGACTCTGCGCCGTGGAGATAACCGGCGGCATAGCCGCGCGGAGGACAGCTGAATTACCGTGGCTGGCCATGCCCTCTTTAATTTGAAAAAAAAAATCATGCCCGACCACTAAGTTGCAGACACGTGGCAGTAGCAGAGCGGATGTACTGCTGCTAATGGGCCGTACCTGTTGACGGGCTAAAATAATCGAGCAGCACGGGTAGTTAGAGGGAACGCCGAGGAAACAAATCCATCGAATTGAGGCCAGCGTTGCAACGGGGCGGATTCGACGGCGTCGTCGATTCGCTCAGCTGCACCAGACGCTGCAGTCAAGGCTTTGGTGATTCGGCTGAATCTAGCGGGAAATAATATATGAGAAGTTTAGTTTGAAAGAGGAAACTTTTCTTGGCTGCTTGGTCGCTGAAGCATCTACTTGTTAATCATACAGAGAGTATCGCCATCAAGCTTGATCGCCATATATAGCCAGTAGGCATAGAAAAAAGCGTACTACACTGGTAGTACGAGTATCCTATTTTGTTGAGCAGACGACATGACAGAATTATTATAGGTATAGTGTAATAGAAGCAGATATATAGTAGTTCAGATACAAACAAGTGACCTTTCCTGAGGGGTGGGGGAGTTGAGATACGAACACGACGTGGTGGTTCTTGCCTGCAAAACAGAATACTTGACCAAGAGGGGAACTATATCGGCGTAGGTAGCGGCGGCGGTTGATTGAGAGTTCAGAGCATCAGAGGGGCGCTTTTGTTTCAAGAATCAAGTGAGGGAGGGATCCAATAGTTGCACCGATCATTCTACACGAATTCCAATGGCGATCAGGGATATCCCGAGCAGGAGCAGAGCAAACATGGCGCAGCAGAGCTCCGGGGACGCATCGGCGCCTGAGACCACCGTGACGGCAGAAGAAGCCAAGATCACCCCTGCGGCGGCAAGGTTGCGGCGCAGGAACGCCGTGAGAGCGCCGACACCCGCGGTGCGGACGGGTGTCGGCGGCGGCTCCTCATCGGCTGTGGCCCGTGTTAGGAATTCTTCATTAAGACAACAAAGAATCCCGACACGGACAATCAAAAATCACTCATGGAACAACAAGACAGCATTTCATAACTAGGGTGTTACCTCTCCTATTCCGTCCCGTTCTACGGAGCCTGTGGGCTGGTATTTATAGGGGAGGCCAAGGGTAATTTCGGCATGACCAAAACACCCTTGGCCACCCACTATATCAGCGGAATATCCTGTACAAAAATGTCATAAGGGTACAAGTGTCTTTTCCGTTCATCGACAGAAACCCTAACTATGTGACGTCACTTGCCAGCCTGGCTCTTGGACGTCATCGAGCAGGGCTTCACCATTCGAGGCTGCCGCCATTACTTGCTGTCGCCAACTCAGCTCCAGGACATAATGTCGGCAGCCCAAGTTCGCCATCTCGAGCTGCCGCGCAAACGCCGCCGCACCGCGGAGAAGCTACGCTCCCCCCATAATGTCGGCAGTCCAGCCATAATGTCGGCAGTCCGGGGTTACCTGCGGTTAAAGAACACAAGGGAAAACGGGGTGACATTATCATCGTAAATACCGATCCCAACAGCCCGGACGCCGAGTGTGACGAGATTGGCGCCGACGAGAACACCCACGAGCCGAGGAATACGCCAGCAACATGACGGCGAAGCCAGCGGCGGTCACTCTGCTTCCCTGAGTGCGGGTCATCGTCGGCCGGGGACGTTCTCTGTCAAGTCGAGCATCGCGCAACATGATGTTCAGTTCAGCAAAGCAGGGTTTCGAGTTCGAGCAAAGAAGGCCAGCCGGAACAGGATCGAGGGAGGGAGGGAGGGAAGTTTACCCGATCGAGCGTACGACCCTGAGCACGACGCTGGCGATCGACGGTGAGATCGGGCGCGCGTCTCCTGCAGCGGATCGGAGGTTGACTCGCAGATGAGGTGCGGGAGGGACAGCAGCTTTGCTCGGCGAGCTCGACTGCGAAGTGGAAACGCTGGAGGGGAGGAGGAAGGAATGGAATGGTTGAGACTTGAGCCGGCCGGGCGATCGTATTTGAGGACGCGACGATCGAGCGGGGAAGGCATCACGTGCACGTACACGCGCGCGCACTCGCTCTTTGACACTTGCAAGTTGCGAACCTTTGACAAGGGCGTCTCTACTTTCAGCTTGGCTGCTGGGGATGAGTAGCACATCACGGCGACTGAAAAGACTCTGGTTTTCTATTGCGGACGATGAGACGCGGGAGGTGGGCGAGTGTTTAGTTAATTGTTTGCCCTGGAGTATTTCTGGCAAAAGCATTGTGGTCTTGTTTTCTTGGCACGGACCATGGCGCACAGGCTCGCCAGTAGTAACTATATTATATGTGCTTATATGAAAAGCCCCTTCTACATTTTCTATAGTTTCGTCATCTCTCATCCTTGCAGAAGGGGCTTTCAGAGCTCCAAACAACTGCATCCGACAAACTGCAGATACACTTTGTAAGCTATCTATTCTGTTGCGTTGGAGATGACAAGAGCAACAAAATGAGCCCAATATATTGACTATGTATGAAGTTTGGGGATGATGCTATGTTCCGACTTTTTTATGTCACATGCGTCAGTTTCAGAGGATCTAGGACCAAAGATCGTCTCTGCACTAATTACATCTCGGATCCGTAATATGAAGCAGAACCTAGCTCTTTGCTTTCGACGAAATATCAAGCACCACAGGCGGCAAGATCAATCGAGCTAGCTGCTAGCGTATGCCATTTTGGTTGATTGATGCTTCTTCAGTACTAGTGTGGTACACAGATTTAAGGGGCTAACCGCTAACAAGTAGTATGAATGGATTCTTGAAAAAAGAATCCTAACACTCTTCTTTTTTTTGCCATTTTGTTTGCGAAGGCCCTGGCCAGCTTTGTTGGTCGATCGGGAGTAGGCATGGTCTATTATGAATGAAGCTTCATGCTTCTTACAACAGGTCACGAACGAATTCTTGCGAAACATCCTATGACGTTTGGGAACCAGTATTTGACCAAGATTTGGTGGTTGGCTTGCAACTCCAGCTTCCTGGAATATCCTTTTGCTTTCTTCTGTTAACCACTAGCTATCTACAACAATAAATCTTCAGACAACTATACAGCGAAGCCGCAAATCCAAATTCGAAATCTTTTTCTTCCATCACGTTAGAGCATCTCCAGCAATGGGCCTCAAAACAAGGCTCCTACTTTTGTTTTCCAGGCCAGCATGCAAAAATGAGGGCTTAAAATTTGACTTCAACTCCAGCAGTAAACTAACCCAAGACCTTATTTTGTGTGAGACCTAGTAAAAACAAGGTAGGACCCATGAATGAGAGGGAGGATTGGAGGACCCCTAGGAATGAGGGTTTGGAGATGGAGTTTGAGAGGGCATGCAAAATGAGAGCCCAAGTAGAGTCCTTGCTGGAGTTGATTTTTTGCCTCAAGCTCCTAAATAATAGAGTAGGGGCCCAACTAGGGCCTTGCTGGAGATGCTCTTAGGGACTACGAGAGCTACAAAATGAGTCCAATATCGACCATGTTTCATTTTAGGACACGACAGCTGTTTCGAAAAGGGTCAAGGTTCGTCTTTCTTTTGAGGTAAAGTGGTGTGGGAGCACGGCCTTCCAATTAGTGCTTCGTTCTTTTGTGCCTGAGCCGTTAGTCCTGATTATCCTGGACCTTTTTTTGAGGAAACGATTATCCTGGAACTCACATCCAACTGGGGTTGTGGGCACTTTTTGAACCCAATTATTCTGCTAGTGAATCTCTGTTGTTGCGTACGTGGAATTTCAGTGCTTTCAACCTGCAGGTATATAGACAACGTGGCAGATATATAGACAGACCGTTGATAATCGCGTGATGCATTGCATCTCCTTTGGGCGGAGCTGTTGGCGATGGATAATTCGCCGATAGATTTAAAGCCAGGGTTCACGCGTTGGCACTCTCATCTGCACCACGCCCGGCCCGGATGTGTTTACCAGGATGTACCCCTCGATAAGTTTATGTTTCAATTTTCTATGTATCCGTCCCATTGTCAACCCGTACGCGAACCAATCAACTTTGTGCCCGGCACATGTTATTCAAATCAATAGGTCACGGTCATCTAAAGGTTATATTTCGAGGAATGGTAGAAAATTGTTGACACATCATATTGACGTGAAGAGTATTTGACCATGATTTTGTGGTTGGCTTACAGAGGACAAAGGGGCGCGCCCTGGCTGCTGGCTGCACACATGCAAGTTTGTGAAATACCCTTCAGCTTTATGGTTGATTATCAGTATTCACATTAGCCATCCAAAAAAGACCATAACTTTAAATCTTCATATGACTATATCGAGTAAGGTACCAGTAAATCTGATTGTGTAATCTGTTTTTTTTCCATTATGTTTGTGACAAGGAGAGGAACACAATGAGTCCAATATCGACAGTGATTCAAGTTTTAGAATAGAACAATATTTGGACAAGATCATGGTTTACTTTCTACCTTTCAATTAGTTAGTGGAGTAACAAGAGTGTCGACCTGAAAAAAAAACATTCTGAACTATGTTAAGAAATTATGTATGAATTCAATAAAAAAGGATACTAGTTATTGACTAATGTGAGCAACATTTGAATTATGCATGTTTTTTATTCAAAAAGGCTCCACAATGGTAGCCGAAACAGTTTACATCTCCCTGGGTTTATCATCCACCAGGTGTTTAAATTTGCTCTGAAACCCATTCAGAGTCATATCATCCCAACAGAAATACCAGAAAGCTACCAGCATAGCAAACTGCTTAAGCTATTACAGAATTTGGTTGCATGGCTTTTTTTTTTTGATTTACTTCCGTTCGACTGTTTGCTTCATCTCTCCACTGTGGAGCCACAATGGTAGCTTTGAATTATGCATACTAGTCCATCAAACCCGTGCTCCGCACGGGCTATAGCATTTTTTGAAGGGAAATGTGTATTGAACTTGTGTAAGAATTAAGCTATATGTTAATCGTCTGGACTCCGAAGAAGAATGAAATTGTGTGGCATCACTTAGAATAAAAAATACAAACAGTTTGAAAATAGGCATTATGCATAGTATTCACAAAAAAAAAAGTATTATGCATAGTACCACCTGTTTATTAATCTGTATAAACAAATGAATAAGGTGTCAAAGAATTGGACTTGAAATTGGATGTCACAACTACACAAATGAAATGCCCTCAATCTCATTTTTTTAATAACCTAAATGTATCAAAGATTTAATTAACCCATATTAGTTTTATGATGTTTCATCTTAGAGAGTTGTATAATGCGCCAAAGTAACATTCTGCCTATTAATGTGGAGACACTGAAGGGGAAAATATCTTTATAGACACCAAAATCCAAACTGTTACTTATGTTATATATCGTTCCTTCATTGAAATATATATGTTTTGCAGAATTGTTTTTTACTAAATTTTCCTGGAGCTAACTGGTAGATATTGGCCTTGTTTCCCATCAATGCTTCCTGACTACCGTGATCTATCCTAGTAGCTTCATATAATGGCCACACAAAAAATCGGTATAGCACATTCCTTTGTGTTTTTGGGACTCACCTCACTGGACCACTTAGAAGCATGGCTTTAGCCCTTGGAGTTTGCAGAACTTAAACCTCAGAGCTCCGTCACTCAACCCTTACGGTTAACTTCTGCCTAGCTGCAGTTTGTGTAGTTGTGACATGCTTATTGGTTTGCTTCTGCTTACTGCCATCACCGGCTAATGAAGAAAGATATGCCCGCCAGTAAAGGATTAATATCTATATAAGAAGATGTAAGTGTGGAATACTTAAATCCTATCAAAACACTTAAATTAGTTAAGATAAAACTGAACCAACTCAATAAAAGAATCAGATGCTTACTGTATCAGATAGAAAGATATAATGTACTGTGGAAATCCAGTACAAACAGGCTTTGATTGTGTGATCAACTTACCTCTCATGATTTTGTACCTGTACATGCAAGTTACTAACACTTGCTTGATGTCCAGATGATTAAAAACCTCGCAAGAGATCATGCTGCATGTTTCGCTAACGCAACACTAATTAGACACATAGAATCTTCATGCTCTTCAGTATGGTCAGCGACTCGATCAATACATATTCTTCAGGATCAGATAATAACTGCTGGTCTTGCTCTCCCATGAGTCTTTGTGCAAGCTACCTGTTCCTTTTGGCGTGCTGCAACGACATCAGGTTCACGACACACCTGAGAAGTGTCTGTGCTGTCGCTAGGGGCCCTCAATGACCTCGTCGTTTGACCTACCAAGGAGCCTCCCTGGAGCTAACAGCCGCCTCACGCCGGAGATCAGCATGATTAACTGCTGGATTAGGTGATTGATGACGGCGGCGCTAGGGCAATCACGAAAGAAAAACCGAGTGCAGGCCGTTCGTATAATCGGCAAAGATCTTTCTAGGAATATTAGATGGCATCTAATCTATTTTCATAATGGCAATGTGGGTAATTTCAGATAAATTTAATCTAATGGCTATGATGCTAGATTCTACTAAATTGATGGTCAGATGTTTTGCTTTTTTGTGAGAATTTCTAGGACTTTTCTTCCGATTAACGTGGAAGCCTCAAAAGGAGCCTCCAATTAATAAAGTATAAGATAAGATGTGTGCGGCATGGGCATCTTGCTCCTATATCTCAGGGTGAGGGGCAGGGAAAGCAGCTTGGCTCGATCGGCGACTTCGACTGCGAAGAGGAAGAAGGAAGAATGGAATGGTTGAGCGAGGCATGGAACAACGTTCCTTGACGACCGGTCGAAATCATTTTGTTTGTTCTGCACCGTGCGTGATGAGAGTAGGCGACCTCTCGTATTGCAGGCACCCGTCCAACCCTCTCTCCTCCTGGTGCCTCAAAACAACCATCGCCAAAGTTTCAAACTTCTCTTTTTCCAAAAAAAAAAAAAGTTTCAAACTTCTTGTGTGTATGGTTGGATGGCGCCATTGCGTGATTGCTGAACCGATCGGTTTCACACAAGACGGCTGACGTGGTTTGATAGCTTCTTTGTCATGCACGTCGATTGGAGTAACGCTGAGCTATCTCGTGGAACCTCATCAGTGGTCCTTTTACTTTGCGATATTCACGTAGCAATATTTTCCATTGATAACTTTAGAGCTCCAAATGATCGTATCTCACAAAACCTAGGTCCAATTTGTATGATGTCTATTCTATTAACTGTTGAGGGCGATGAGAGCAACAGGATGAGTCCAATATTTGCTATGTTTGGAGCTTCATAAATAAGGTAACTTTGGAAAATGATCAGGTTTTACAAATTAGTCCTTTTTCTTCCATTATTAGTACAAATCAGGCAATCGAAACTTTGAAAGGCTTGGACCGTATTGCTCTTACACATGCTATATGGGACACGTGCAAACAGATGCTCAAACACAATACTGAACAAGTGGCTGTGTCACAACTATATCTCGAAGCAAAACAGTTATGTTACATCAAGCTCGTACAAAGTACCGCCATACATACATAGCCTGTTGGCATAGAAAAAGCTCAAATTGAAAACAGAGGAGTACACTATAGTAGCACAAGTATTCTATTTTGTGCTCAGTTAGCGTTGAGCACGACATGACATAATTATTTCCCTTGGAAGCACATATATTAACTGACGGTCTTGCCGGCAAAACAGAACACCCTGCTCAACAGGCGCGGCAGCTGCGACGACAGCAGCTGTTGATTACCGTTCAGATTGGCACTTCAGAACATCAGAAAGGGCGTTTTTTGTATTCATGAAAGGGATCTCCGAGAACCCCAAAGGTAATCAGGGCTACTCCGAGAAGAAACAGAGCGAAGAAGCCGAAACAGAGCACCGGGGACGCATCACCTGAGACCACCACCATGACTGCAGATGAGGCCATGGCAAGCCCTACCACGGCACGGTTGCGGCGTAGGAACGCTGTGAGCGCACCTACTCCGGCGAGCACTGCCGGGCCCATGCCCATGGGTGTCGTGGGCTCCTCGGCCATCCGGACGCCGACGGCGATGAGGCTGGCGCCGGCAAGAACCCCCACGAAGCCGACGAGTAAGCCCAGCCCGCCGGAGCTGACGCCTGCGATGACAGCAAGCAACAGGAAGGCGAAGCCGGTGGCCGTCATTCCGCTTCCCATCGTCGGTGGCTGGCGTGACCTGTCAATGTTAGCAGCCAAGATGTTCAGCACAAGACGGAAAGACGCGGGAGCGCGAGTCAGCAAGGATTGCGGGGGATAATAGATTCAAAGATTTTCCGAGGAGATCGCCGGCGCAAAAAAACATCACAACAGAGACCGCGACAGGTCGTCAAACGGGAGAGAGATCATTCGATCTTCATTGAAAAGCAGTGTCTCTTACGCTCGAACATCAAAGAATGGGATTGAGGGCAGAAGCGTTACCAATCTTTGGTTGCAGAGAGGAGGTGGCTCGGCCCCTGACGCCCTCTGCCGAGGAAGGGGATGTTCTGTCGTGGCTTTGATGCGTGCTGCGGTTTAAATAGACTGCTCGTTTACAGTCGGGACTACGGGCGCGTTTGGATTCTTTGCCGCTGCTTGCTTTGCTTAGCTGGGCAACAAATCAAACATTTGGTTTCTTTGCTCACTGCCTCGGTGCCCGTGCGGTCAAGGAATTTTGTTGCCAGATCGAGAGAGCTGAAACGGCTCTCCGCAGCTGGCAAGGCAAGCTTTGCTGGACAAGGTGAGCCGACAAGGGATCCAAACTGACCCTACCTCCGCCTCTTTTCTCTCCACGCATCCTTTATTCCTTTCTCTCCTTGTGGGTCCGGGTTGAGTCTCGGCGAATGTGACCAGACGGTCGACGGCAGCGCCGTCCAACACACCATTCTCTCTCCTTGGTAATAATTTTGTAAACGATGAATTGGTCGCGCGCCGAAGCTTCCCGGCAACAGCCCTTTGCGCCCCGTTTACACTGCACCGCACGTGACCAGTTTGCATCTGCCAAGCCCTTCAGATTTTTGGACAAATAATGGAAGAAAAAGGACTAATTCGTAAAACCTAATCGTTTTCCAAAGTTACCGTATATATGAAACTTCAAACATAGTCAATATTGGACTCGTTTCGTTGCTCTCATCGTCCTGAACATTTGAACTATAGACAACAAACACATTAGACCTACGGTTTGCGAGATATGGTCATTTGAAGCTCTAAAGTTATCAATGGAAAATGTTGCTGCGTGAATATCGCAAAGTAAAAGGGCCTCTGCTCTCAGATCATTGAACGGTAAGAAAAAGGACCACGCATTATATCCACGGAATACCGCAAAGTTTGTCAGCTTCGAATTCGTGGATAGGTTAAGGTGGCGTTCGGTTCCCCTCTAAAATCCCTCTAAACTTTATATCCCTCTAAAGTAAAAAGAATCTTACTATTTAGGGATACTAAATAAAATTTAATTGCAAAACCTTTCTGTAGATGGACGTTATTTTTAGGCGAATCTAATGAGCCTAATTACTCAATGTTTTAACACAGTGATGCTACAGTAACCATCGTCTAATCGCCGCTTAATTACCCTCATTACGTTCGTCTCGCGAAATAGATGGGGGGTTCTGGACTTAGTTTTGTAATTTGACTTTATTTAGTACACATAAATTGTGTCGGCATTTTGTGTGACTCCTCTAAAGTTTTTAGAGGGGTCACGGAACGGGGCCTAAATTCTCCGGGGCAAAGCACTGCTCTTCACTTAATTCTACTGGTACCTATCAGACGCATTCACACGGGCACTGCTTCCCTTCTCCATCTCCCGGCACTGCTTCCCTTCTCCATCTCCCGGTCCACTGCTTCCCTTCTCCATCTCCCGGTCCCGGCTCTTCTCTCATCTCACTGTTCAAATCATTAGCTGCTGATAATTGTTTGAACATTTGTACCGTTCGGCTGTTGTAATGCATGCTTCTTCGATGGAAGTACTTTAAAAACTCGACCTGTCGGGGAAAGACCGCCCCTAACGGCATTTATTAAGGAAAAGAACCTTTCACGCAGGTCGAGAAAACTCTCGAACCCCCTCCTCGATCCTACACAGGGACTCAGCTAGCCGTTGTGAGCTCCGGCGCGAGTCTTAACCATGTGCTTTGACACAGGGAGGACGAGGGAATTTTTTTACTCTACACTGCAACGTAGCATATCTCAGCTACATAGTGCTACAGTGCAGGCGCGACACTGTAGCGAGCTACAGTGCCGTGCGGTGCCGCGGCTCGATCCCGGGATCGACAGGAGCAAAGCTCCCGGAGCTACACGCTCTGACCACTCGGGACACCAAGCGTTGGCATGGAAGTACTTTATAAACATGTGCATGTTTATAAACATGTGCATGTTTATATGAGCATTTATACGTGTTTCGAAAAAGAAAAAAGAAACCGCCACAGCTGGAGGAAGGAGAATCTCACTGATGATGGACGCAAGCCACAGGTGCAGCTCTGCTCTCGTGCCTTTTTGTGCTCGATCCCCCTGCGCATTTGGAAGCTTCCGGCAACAGCCGAGGCATGCCAAATATTACTCTCGCCGCAATTGTCCAAGCCTTTGAATAGCCTGATTTGTACTTTTTTTTTGAGACTGCCTGATTTGTACTAATAATGGAAGAAAGAGGACTAATTTGTAAAACCTATACATTTTCGAAAGTTACCGTATTAATGAAGCTCCAAACATAGCCAATATTGGACTCATTCCGTTGCTCTCGTCGTCCTGAACATTCAAATAGAATAGACAGCATACAAATTGGACCTACGATCTGTGAGATACGGTCATTTGAAGCTCTAAAGTTATCAATGGAAAATGTTGCTACGTGAATATCAAAAAGTAAAAGGACCATTTCTCTAAAAAAAAATTGAACGGCGCCCAACTTGATGAGGTTGCACAAGCTAGCGCATCGTGACCCCAATGGACGTGAACCGTGTTGTGAGACCGATCGGTTCAGCAATCACGCAATGACGCAACCATAAACACAAGAAGAAGTTTGAAACTTTGGCGTTGGTTGTTTGAGGCACTACGAGGAGCAGAGTGGATTTTCCGTTGAACACCTAACACGAATGATCTATCTAAGCCGCACATGTGTAAAATTAATGATCGATATCTGTTGCACAACAACTATTTTTGTGTGCAGCAATCTCAAACGTTCATTTTGCATATCAACGACCCAAATAGACTCACCACCACCAAACTCGACATCGTTGGCCGACGCGACGGGGAGATGCGGTCTGCTGCTTGCGTGCGACGCCTTCGGCGGCGGGACGCGGCTCCTCGCGTGCGGTGAGGCTGCGGCGTGACGCGGTGGCTCCTGGTGTCTTCGTCCCGAGCAGATCCACGACGCCCAGCCCCTGATCTGCGAGCTTCACCACCGCCAAGCTCGCCCATGTGCTTCGACGTCTTCGGCAGACGCGACGGGATGAGGCGGCTTCTTGAGCGCTTGGAGGCGGGGCGGCCTGGCGGCGACGGCGAGCTTGCCGGACGTGGTCCGTGCTCCTCCCGCGCTGCGAGGCGACGACGGGGCGCGGCTGCTGCTTCTGGGCGGCGAGGTGGTGTCTGCATCTCGTGCGTCCCATCGAGCTCCACGCACCGGCGGAGCAGCTCCTCGCTCTCGGCCCCTGTGAGGCGAAGCGGCGCGGAGGAGCGTGGCCGCGTCGAGCTTGTTGGCGTATGCGGCCGCGCTGTTGATTGGAGCCCCGGCCGAGCTCCGGGCGAGGACGACGACGACACCCGCCGCGCCGTGCTGGAGGCGGCCCTGCTGCAAGCGAAGGAAGTGAAAGGCGAGCACGTGAAGGGCGAGCTCGCCGGCGGACCAGGCAAGGCAAGCTCGGCTGGCCCCCCTCCTACTCCGTCCAAGCTCACGATGCGGCAGATGAGGAGCCAAATTTCTTTTTTATTCGCTTGCCTGCTTGCCGCATGACCTGAAGAAATCGATTTGATTTTGGCTTTGAAGATCTGAAGATTTTCCCAATGTGCATCTGAGTTTTCTTTTGGGCTCCTTTGTTTCTCCCCAAATCATTCATTTTTCCCCTTTACTACTGGATTTGATGCGTGAGACCTCACATGCACGGTTGAAGCAGGAATTGGAGCTTGCCTCCTTGTGCTAGTGCAGCAGCAGCCGCTAGCAAGCAAGGCAAGCTTCCGGCAAGGAAGCGGCAGATGGATGTGCTATTCCTCTCTTTCCTCCTTTTTCTACTGGGTCTTGATGCCTCAGAGCGATTTGTTTTCTTGTCTGCCGCTCATGGTTCATTAGATGCACTTTCTCCTCAACAAATTGATTCGATTTTTTAGAACTTGCCTCCTGCGCAGCTGTAGTATAAGAACAGCAGGCGAATCTTTGGTGCCGAGGGAGGTTTCGTTGACTTCTTGCGGCAAGTCAGTTCTGTGGGAGGCGAACAAGGAGCAGCTCGTAGAGGCAGAGCTGCTGAACTGATCCTCCAGCATCTTGAATCGTGTTTTTTCAATTATTTTGTTGATGCTCGGAGGAAAGCTGATGCTCGAGTGGAGATTGTGCTCCTCCAGGAAGTAGCGCGCGTCTTTTTTTTTTTTTTTTGGATTTTCTTTCTCTCTTGGAATCATTTCTTTTCTTTCTTTCTTCTGCAGATTTTGAGGTCTGAGCGTTCCATTTTTGTTCATTGCAGATTTCAGAGATGATCTTGAGCTTTAGAGATTATAGATTATGCTCTCAAGGTGTACTAAAATTGTGGAAAATGTATAGCTTGTCTAGGTGCAATACATGTATACAACTATATAGTTTGGAATATACAACACTTTGAAGCAAAGAGAAATCAAATGGGGGATTTTATAGCTACGTGGCCTTGAATGTATAGCAGTGAAATGACTGAATACAACATTGTAGTTTGGAATATACAACTTGTTTTCTTGTCCTTTTTATGTTTGAAAGAAGAAAGTAGTAGATTGGTTGAGGAACAGCTGTATATGCATAACCCACCCACCCTTGTACCACACTAACCTCCCCCTGCCCCTTACACGGGGTTGAGAGTGTAGTATATTGGCCGAGGAATAGCTGTATATGGGTAACCCACCACCTATCCCACACCTCCCCTGGGATTGCGAGTGTAGTACATTGGCTCGGGAACAGTTGTATATGCCTAACCCACTCCTACCCCTCCCCCCATGACCTTTGCACGGGGTTGCGAGAGTTGTGTATCGGCCAAGGAACAGTAGTATCTCTTACCCACCCCACCTACCCCACAAACCTCTCTCCCCCTTGATCCTTTCACTCGGTTGCAAGAGTAGTATATCGGTTGACGAACAGAAGTATTGGCTCGGGAACAATGTAGTTTGGAGTATATCTAATTATCTATGTACTCGAAGCATTTATTCATATTATATTAAAAAAACCCTGGCGTATATTCACTAAGTTTGCAGTAAAAAACTGATGTATATCACTCTGTGTTCAAAATGCTCAAAGATTATGTCACAATGTTTTCAATTGTATATGGTTCATAACGGTATATTTGTATACTCTGGAATGTATATCTCAAAGTTCATGAATATCGGGTGCAAGATACGGTAAGAAAAATCAAAGTGTGGCTCATAATTGGATTGTGTGTTCAAATTATTCTGATTATATATCCATGCGTTCTCCATTGTATATCAATCAAGTCTGATGATAGTATATCGCTGCAGTCGTGAATTAAGAAAATAATATTTACTATAAAATTTTGATTAAAAACATATATTTTTTTCACAAGTGTGTCCAGATTCAAATTGAACTGAGAAGTATATCGCTATGTTCCGAGTTGTATATCAAGTTGAGTGCCAAACAGGCTGAAATGTCGACATACTGACAGGAGATGTCGACATACTGACAACCTGACACACAACTGCCATTAAAAGTGACATCTCACATGGGTGGCCTTCTTATCTCCCTGATATACTACCTGATGACCTGAGATATAGTACCGAATAACCTGAGATATACTACTCTGACACAAGGCTGGCAGAGCTGGTCAGTGGGATAGCCAGCGCGCCGAATAATATTCAGAGCGCAGCGCGCCAATTAGCGCGGTCGTATATATATATATATATATATATATATATATATATATATATATATATATATATATATATATTGTCGAATGATCCTTCACTTCAGTTTACTCGCTCATTCGCGAAAAAAAAAATTGCTCTAGTTTCCTCCATGTCGAATGATCGCTGTGGCGCCGCGGCGCCGCGGCCGGTAGGCTGCATGTGTTTTCGCCTAAGAACTAGAGAGCCCATAGCCGACGAGGATTTTTTTCCTCGGCGTTCCTGCTAACTACCAGTGTTCGATTAGCCCGTTAACCGATATGGCCCATTAACAGCTTTCCACGAGAATTGTTTTTCTCTCTCGACCCTTCTACGCGCTACAGTTGAGAGGAGGCGACTAGAAGGCGATATCATCCCGGCGCCGATCTCCTCCGTTCCCCATCCTCTCCGGCGGCCATTCCGGTGCCGGCGAGTATGAGGAACGGGGATTGAAGTGGCTGGTGTACATACCTCTAGCTAGTTTAGTACTTCTAGGTGGGTTGGATCAAATTTCCCCACTAGCATCAGTGTTGGCTGGGGAAGTTTTCATCTTTGATTTCTTCCATGGAGTGAAGGAGTCAAGGTCTCCTGCTGGCGTCGCTGATGGCTGCGCCATGCAGTTTTGTTTCCTCCGGGTGGCGTTCGGTGAGTCTCCTGTGAGGTCTTCTCTTCCCACTAGTGGGATTTTTTTGCTGTGCTAGCCACAGATCTACTCCCCCCTTGGGAGGGGTTCAGTTCTCTGTCGACATGAATTTGCTGTGGAGGCATCAGGTGCCGGATTCTCTTCGTTGGGGTGAAGTTGCAGTCGGCGACTGCTATCCAGCCAGGGCGTTCAGCGATGTATGGCATGGTCCTTTGTTGGCTATGCTACTGATGGCGCATCAAAAAATTGTTGTCACTTCGCCCATTAGGGAGTCGGCTTGGAGCTTCCTCGTTGAGCAGATGCATGTTCGATTGATGAAGATGGAGAGTAGGTGGAGTTCCTGCAAAGCCTTTCAATGTAATTTTCATTTCTTTCAGGGGCTTCTTTCCAAGGGGCTGGATGTAAAAGTTTCTATCTATATCTAATAAAATGTCCAACCCACTTCTTAAAAAAAAAAAACAGCCTTCCACGAGAGCTTTGTCATTTGATTCCTGCCGCAGTTGTTCTAAACCAAAAAAAAAAAAAAAAAGTTCCTCCAGCACGTTAGATGAAAATATGCACGCACAGTGGCAGTTTTTGGTTACTTTTTATCTAACTGTTTCTTTCATGCGACGATAATATGTTTTTGCATAATAATTTATTATAATGTTCTGTCTATTTATTTATGTATTTAGTATGTTCAATATTTTTGCGTTCGAAAAACTTACATAGAGGAATCGTGATGTGTGGTTAATTTTAGTTGATTACGATGTGAATGATACTGAGTGGCTATGATATTCTCAACGAACTGAATGTGTAAGCTCCTTTATCCTTTTCAAATTAGTAAATTTCAACATTCCTTTTTGTGGAACTTTAGTATTACTATTTTTTATTACTATATTTTACTTTGAGTACGTTTTTACTAAATATTAAATGTTAAATTTTAACTGATAATGATTCCTTCCCCCAGCTAAGGATTCACCCAACTTCATGCATACTGTTTTCACTGATGTATGTGGCACCCGCAAAGATCAAAATGTGAGCGAAGCCAACCTATAAACATTAGCCACACAAACTGTTTTTAAATATGCATTTACTTTTATGCAGATGCTTGGATGCATGAGCAGTAGAGTATATCTTTAAGCCCACCCAGGTGTATGATGCGCGTCGCATTCTGAAGTGCATACGATGAGCAAGATGTATGCAATTCTGAGGTACATATACGCATTATCTATCGAGTTGTCTAATAGTGTGTACTCTCTAATAATCATTGTTTAGATAACCACGTATATGGTGTTTCACTATTAGATCAACAATTTGTGTTTGAACCATGTTACAATTACAAGACTGTTTTGTGGCCCTCGAATTTGTGTTCCCTCGCCAAAAAAAATAAAAAAGAATATAATATTGTGTTGTTTGAAACCCTAGTGATGCTATAGATAGTTGAGATTACCTAATACGTACACGCTTTTGCATCACGAGCATGTCAAGTAATTAAGAACGGAAAAGCTTCTGGCTTCAAACTTCCCTTGAGTGGTGGAAAGATGTCCCAAGCAAGGAAGCAGCGGCATGCATGTTCCTTCGACACGTGAACGGAGCTGGCTCCGAGTCCGATTGTTTCCAATCCGGCCTCAATCAACTTGAGACGGTGGTATATCATTGCATTATACGCGCTCGATTTGAAGGCCCCACAAACGGCAAACTCCTCCGCCGCCACCGCCGCGCTCTCTCCTCTATTGGACTTCTTCGATCCCTGACTATATAGTACATGGATTCGAGCTCTGGCGCCGCTGAGGAGGCTCGGATCGGCCGTGTTCCCGATGCTTACGACGACGATTCATCCCGCGACGTCGTCAGATCCGTCGGGCCCACCCACGGCCGGAAGGACGCCGCCGCCGCCGCCGCCGCCGGTGTCACACCGCGGATCCGTGACAACCTTCTGGTCCGCACGGCCTCCTGCGTTCCGTTGCTGTTGCTCGTGCTCATGTCCTGCTGCATGTTGCTCTGCATCGACCAGTCGATGTCCACGGTTTCGTCGACCTCCGTCACTCACGGTGATCATGGGAACCGTCGATGTCGTCCTCCGTTTCAGCTTCCCCTTGGTCCTGGCCCGTCTGATCCACATGTCCGCGCTTCCCCTTGCCGGCATGATTCTTCTCTACCTCTCCACCATCTACGCCGCCGGATTGTACGGATACACTGCCGCCGAGCGCCTCGTGAACACCGGCGTCATTCGCGTCATCAAGAAGGATGACTACCTCCGTGACAGTGCACCCCAGGCAGCTCTTCTTCTTCACTTATCAAGAAGAAAACTCCAGTCCATGTTGGTACAGCGACGCCCCAGTGGAAATGGCGGCCTCCTGCCATCTGCGTATCCCTCCTGTCGGTCGGCATTGGAATCAAGATCATGTGGGTGTTCTCCAACCACAACCTGGACGCGGCGCAAGCAGTCTGGAAGCTGTCGGTGGCGCTCGGCGGGTGCCTCTTGTCATGGAACGTTTTCTTGCACTTGTGGCTATTGAAGGCGTCGGTCTTGTCTTTTGACGGGGTGATCAGGCTCTCCGGCGTCGTGATGTACGGTTTCATGACACTTGTTTTTCTATTGGTGACGTTCATTGGTGGTGAAGGCTTGGTGATCGCTTCCTGGATCACCGTGATGGTGGTACTGGTAGCTGGGGTCCTCGGATTCAGCCTTGCCTTGTACCACAGGTCCACAGCTTCAAGCTGCAGCTTTGGCCTTTGAAGCAGAAGTTAATTGATTTGAATGCATAGAGGATATATCGTTTTGCTGCAAATTACAAGGAAGGGATTGTTAACATGGAGCTTGAAGTTAATTGTCTTGTCGTCAATAAAGTGTGCTTGACCTGTAAACCATTGAGTGTTTCCTTTTTATCCTCATCATTGTATCTGATTGGTAGCTAGGGCAAACAATATTAGCACGCACAAGCTGTTTCTTTTGTTAAGATTTAGCTTGGAGCTGTGTTGAACCAGTGTTTCTTTAGTATTTGGGTGACGGGAATACAGTAGAACTCTCCAATTCAACTATAGGTGGCGGAAAAAATTCGCAGCAAATTTAAGTCTAGTTCCAGCTCCAGTTTAAGCAACAAGCGTACGGAGCACGTGGGTCCCGTCATTACCGTTGACAGACCAAATGTAAAGCCTGACGATGAAATCACGTGCCGCCGAGCCGATGTCATCGCGAGGCTTTAGGTGAGCGTCGTCAAACGTTTGCAACCGTGAGTCAGCGTAAGCGCGATCGATCGTGTATACGTGCGCGTCGTGGGCCTTCCCCACTCGCCCGGCCACCTCCTCGAATATTCTCCCCCGGCCGCCTCGCTCAATTATTTCCACTTCCTTCACGGTCGAACTCGCCGAGCTCTCCGTCACCGTCGATCCGGCAGGGGGAAGGGCGCCAGCGTCGGGCTCACGCCGGTAAACTTCCCTCCATGCATCCCACGATCCTTTTGGGGCTTTTACTCATTCCAGTCGTGCGTCTCCCCGTAACTCGATCTTGACTTGCAGTAGACTCGATCGTGTCTGTCTCTCATTGTTTTGTGCTGACCATCTCGTTGCGTAACTGATGCTTCAACTATCACAGACCATGACGATGGGCAGCAATCCGGCGGGAAGAAGAGTGGTCATCGCCGGGCTCGCCATCACGCTCCTAGCGGTCATCGCCGCCGTCGTCGGCGTGCTCCTCGGCCTCATGGCCGGGACTTCTCATCGGCGTCATTCTCGCCGCGCTCGGCGTCCTGATGATGGCCGACGAGCTGACGACGAACCCGCTCGCCGCCGCCACGGTGATCGCCGGTGTTGTTGGCGTTCTCGTGGGGATCCTGCAGGGCCCCAACGTCGACGTTCAAGGGCTCGCCACCATGGCCTCATCTGCCGTCGTCTCGGCCCAGGTCGCAGGCCAGGCGTACCCGGTGCTGATCTACCTCACCGGGTTTGCTCTGTCTCTGCTGTTCGGACCCTGGCGCCGTTGAAGTTCTTGGAGACTAGCTGGCGCAACTCCTCTTTTTGATGCTGCATTGATGATCAGCCGCAGTTGAAGTGGACTCATCTGTAGTCCTCTTTGAATGTTTATGTCAAGTACAGTAAATCTGGTAGTCCATCAGCCGCTGCCACGCCCGATTCCCCAATTGTTCAGTGTTGCACGTGTGCTTTTAGCTCATAAATAAACAATTATACTGGCCGTGATTCAACACTGATGTAATCCAATCCTTCTTCGCCTGGTTGAACATCAGTTAAATGTTGTGGCTATGAGGGTCATTTTAGTACTGTTCGGCTGTCAGTGGCTGGGTGCAGATCGCAGAGCTGCAGAAATTTGTGGCCAAGTAGCAAGTACAAAGCTAGTAACTATATATAACCAAGCCCATAGCTTTATCTGTCCTCACGCCAAATAGCGGAGACACTCAAGAAACAGAATAAATTGACTCCTGAATCTCCACAGCTACAGAATAAATTGGCGTCCGCGTCGAGAGAGGGAGCAGAGAGCGCGGGGCATACGTGGCCATGGACAGGAACGGGAATTTGCGTCGGGCGAGGCGTAGCGCGGCGCGGCTGCTTGGCCCACTAGCAGAGAGAGACGGGGGAATCCAAGGCGAAAGGCCGTCGTTGCTGACGTCTCGGCGTCCGGGTCGGGCATGGCGCGTGCGCGCACCGCGGGGAGCTTCTTGGCGGGCAAGGCAACAGCTTCGGGATTCTTCCACGGCTCACGCGTGGCGTGAGGTGCGTCCGCAAGGAGCGAGCTTGGCGTGGGGTAGAGCGAAGCGGGTCCCAGCAGCAGCGAGTGCGAGCGCACGCTGGAGAAAAGCAGAGGCACGGCGGCGCTGGTGTTGTGCTGGCTCGGTGGAGAAGAAAAAGCAACAGGAGCGGCTGCTGGGCCACACTGGGCTGTAGCGTTGCTGGTGGGTTTGGTTTAGAGAGAAAAGGATGAGGGCCAGTGGGCTGGATCAGGTTGAACTTGGAAAGGAACAAGCCCAGGCTGATGGCGTGCAGGCTAATTTTCTTTTGATTAAACTACCAGGAAATTAAGCTTAGTCTTCCATTCGAATTTGATTGAAATTTGGAGAGTAACTGATCAGACCAATGAATTGAACTTATGGCACAGGTTACGAGACAAGGAAAACAAGTAACATCACGGAATTTGATTTGGTTCGAGATCACAAGATGAAATTTCCGAAATAAAATTATAATCCTGAAGACCAATTTGGTACAAAAATTGTACGTCGAAATTCCGGGATGTTACAGGGTGCGGGGTGGCCGGGGCAGCGTGGGGCGAGCAGGGGCGGCCCAGATAAGCAAAATTGGAACCGATGAAACCCACTCACAAAAAAAAAAGATGAAAATGGGCCTTGAACGAGACACAGGCACCTCCCCTCTCGGGCGCGCGTGCAGCATGGCGTCGCACCTAGCCGCTACGGCCTGCCTGCCCCTGTGACCTCCCGCCGGCACGCTGCGCGCGGAGCAGGGCCTCTTCTCCGGAACGTACGAGAATGGCGCCGTGAGCCTCTCCTCGGAGCAGCACACGTACGGCTTGCCGTCCGGGGCCGAGGATGAGCATGCATGGTGGCGCGGCTTAGCTCACGGCGTTCCCGTCGCGGCCGTGAACGAGAATGGCGCGCGCGCGGAGCATGCATGATGCATGGCGTCGCACACCGCGGCAACGAACTGCCCGTGGCAACGAGAATGGAGGCACGGACCTCCCCTGTCCTGCGGCTTGTCGTCCGTGGCCAAGGACGACAGCCAGCAACGCGGAGTACGTGCGTACCTCCTCGCCGACGCGCGCGCGCCACGAGCCAGATCAAAAACGGCGTGGCGCACGGTCTCCACCACCGGCAGCACAAAACACACGGCGGGGCACGGCGTCGCATGGCAGGGCTACATGCCTGCTCTGTTCACGCACCTCTAAAATTTTTTGCCACGGCCGTGGGTGCATGGTCCGGGACGCCGTGATTCATCGGGAGCACGGACGGCTGATCTTTCACAGAACGAATGCGTACGTGGCGGCCTTTCACGGGCATGATGCTGTTGCGTGGTCACTCCCTGGTAACCATCATGGCCTCAGGTTTTGACCTACTATTGCACTATAAGTTGACTCTGTCTCAAGAAATGGAAACCGGGAGGATCCACCCCTTTGTGGTTACATTTTTTTTCTCTTTCTAGATCTTTTTCTGCAAAAGAATCTTTGACCTTTCTAATTATGTTTTAGTCAAAATATACAAACGTTGCATACATCAGCTTTTTTTCTTTCTTTCTTTTTGGGTAGTGAGCACCTCTGAGTCGATCTTGTTGGATCGTTTGTCATGCAATTCAAACCCTGTACTCAGGAATTTAACAAACCTTAGCTGCTCGGTCGTCGGGCCGTGGCAGTAGACCACGCGATAACTGTTGACGGTGTTGGGCTTTACTGATTTTGCCTCATCAAGGAAGATGCTCGAACGTAAATCTACATTATCTGATCAAGTGGAGGTATCATGTGTTGACTCCGACAGGGCCTAAGCAAGGAAGATGCTGGATTCTACAAGTTTTGTCATGGTTACGACATATGTTGCTCGACACTTTGCCGACAACATGCCAGTTTTGGTCATCTTCAAAACGTGGCGTGGTATCCATAGTTGGCTTCACAAACAACACCGTGTTATATTTTCACGGGGCTGTAAACAACTGGGACAAGAATTCGACAAAGTGGCGACATGTCTTTTGACCGCAGCAGCTGAAATGCGGGAAATTTCATTTGATTAGGGCAGGTACAAAGGTGTTGTCTTGTAGGTGGTCTCATCATTATAAGACAATTTATGAGACCACATATATAATGTATGGTTGTTTTAGTTGTCTCAAAGAACCACCATACTTGCTTTATTTGTGGATGAAAAAAGGAATATTTATGAGTTGTATGGCAACTACAACTCCTACAATGGTGTGAAAGCCGTCTCATACTCCTAAATTTTAGCGCATGAGGTGGTTGCCTCGCGAAACAACCGCCTCTTTCTCTCACCTCCCTCTCTCTCTTCCATGTCATTAAAAATTCTATATGCCAATGCATGAGACGGGCTACGAGACTGCCTATGTGTAGCATTGTACCTGCTCTTATAAGAAGTCGGGAGGACTGGAACCTTCACGGATGACATAGACACGTACTCCCTCCGTTTTTAATTATATGACGCCGTTGACTTTTTTGTTGAACTTTGACCAACAATATAGATTGAAATAATTAGTTTTCGAATGTGCAATGAATATCGTTGGATTCATCATCAAAAGCACTTAAGGTTAACTTATACACTTAGCTATTTACACAAATATTTTGAATAAGACAAACGGTCAAACGTAACGAAAAAAGTCAACAGCGTCATATATTAAAAAACGGAGAGAGTAGTATATATTGCCTCTTTTAAAACGGTCGTTATGTCTATTGCTATCATCACCTTACGATAGTAAGGATCTTTATAGGATAAGCTCGGTGCCATCGGCCAGCGTGCGTCAGCTGCCGCTCTGTCCGCAATTTTCCCCCTATTTAAGTGTGTGTCCCCATCCCGCACCCTCTGCAAAAGCTCCGTGCTTGCTCGTCGATCGATCACAGATCGGGGCCTGCAGGTGAGCACAGGGAGCAGCTGGATCCCCGAAACCCTATCTCCCTGTTGAATAAACGTCATGGGCCTGTCCATGGCGTGTTGCGTCGTAGTTGTGTGTAAGCTGCATGCGCCGCGTCGTGTCGTGGCGTGCGCAGATGTGCTGCAGGCTAGCTGCGGCAAGGTAGGAGTCGAACGCGACGCATCGCGTTCATGGTCGAGCCCGAGTCAGGTGAGCTGCGCCGGGCGAGTTAGAGTTTGTTAGGCAGGTGTGCTGCGTCGAAGTGCAGGAGAGCTGCGCGAGGCTGAGTCGGGGGTTGTTAGGATTCTGACGTGATCTGCGCGTGGATGGCAGCCGGGTCGTGCGCAGCGAGGAGATAGCTCGGTCACGATGTGCGCTCAGGTCGTGCGGATCAAGAATCCTAGGCGTGAAGATCGCAGTGTGGAGAACGTGCTCCAGTGCGTGTGTTCCCCAGGGCTATAAGAGCCCTTGTACTCCCGTATTGCCAAGTGAGTCGAGCAATATAGAAGAAAAGCAACGGCGTTGTGTCGCCGTGGGCGTTGTATCGCCATTGCAGTGTGTTCAAGCTCGTGTCCATCTCGCGTGTGAGTTCCTGGGATTTCCAACACTCCCAACTCTCCGGTGGTGCATGACCGGGGCGAACAAGAACAGCGTTTCCGCGCCGGCCTCAGATGGCGACGTGCTGGCGCCACACCACGTGTCCGCCGGAAGGGGCAGCGCGTCGCGCCCTGACGAGCTTCACGCGACGGCGGTCGACAAGGACGCCGTGAGCTACATCATTGACGTGGCTGAAGGCGCAGTAAGTAGATAGAACCACTTATTGCTCAAGTAAGTAGATAGAACCAATTCACGCCCGAACTCTGTGGTACTTCTCCTGCAGACATATCTTGCTCTGTGTTTTCTTTGGTTATTTTGTATTTATTTTAGTTTTTAATTATATGCTTTGTTTCCAATATAAATACGCGGGTCTGTTTTTACGCAGTGCTTCAAGCATACAAGTTACTTGTTTTTTCTCCTTTTTTGCGAGCAAAAGTTACCTGTGCTATTTCTGTAGTGATATCTATCCTCTCTGAATCTAAATACTGCATACAGGTTATTGCTGATCAGTGGCGGATCCAGACGGAAATTGTAGGGGGGGCTGAACAATACGGCAACCGAGCGTGAACAAAGATACAGAGATGACTTATTGCTACATTGTATATTGTAAAGTATGTGTTGGAGCCACTCGTACGTCAACAATTCACCGCATTACCCCATGAGCGGCGCCCCACCAGCCTGCCATGCAGGCGTCCGGCCTTGACGCCGGCTGCCACCCGAGGCGTTATCAAGAAGCTACACGTTGGCCCAGAAGTCAGTCGTGGAGGACAAAAAATATTAATGTGGCGAAGTTCATAGCATAAACTGCTAGTGCAAAATCAAAATATTTCATACTTGACATATATTTTTTGTCAAATTATATTGCTAAAAACGCAATACATGCCTTTCATTTTGATCTGGATTTCTTCCTTTCTTATCCATCTGCAGCGAATCGGCATGTTAGATTTTCAATGTTTAAGCGCTCATGGCCCTGGCGTTTTCTAATTTGCATCTAATAGACTACAGATTAAACTAAAGAAAAAGTTTTCAGGTTTTGTATTTTGCACCTAATCGCATACTGACCTCGATTAGGCTGAATGCGTGAGCGCCGGAGCACTTGCAGGCCGCAGGCGCAGCCCACCCGGGACTCGGCTTGGCCCAGGATCAGCCCATTTACCCCTTCGTTCTTCCTCCTCCAGATCGAGCCGAAGCAGAGGACCGGACGCCATTGCTGCCAACAAGCTCACGGCGGCTACTGAAATTAAAGCGCGCCAATGACAATGAATGAGAAAAATGGATTCGCGATGAAATCCTATTTCATTCCCGCGCGAAAACTATCCAAAATCCAATCTTATGACGCCGTTTTCAACCTCCAGCCGGGGCTAGCGCCCTCAACCTTCTCTTGCCTGCCAGAAAAATGAAGGGGGGGCTCTTGGGGGGGCTCCACTGTCCGGCGAGCAGTAGGGGGGGCTCGAGACCCCCCTGCTGCCCCGGTGGATCCGCCACTGTTGCTGATAACAACAGAGGCGGCGATATAGCAGCCGGAGCTTTTACTGAACGCGTGCGCTGCGGCCTTGCAGTCCTAGGACTTGCTGTCGCCTCTGTCTCCGTGACCGGGCTTGCCGCCGGTGAGGCCACCCCGGCGACGGGCCTAGGACTCATGGCGATGCTGCTTGATGGCCTCTCGCTCATCACGCTCTGTGTGCTCTGTGCGTAGCACATGCCGTGGGGTGTTGTACAGTAATATGGTTCTGTATCGTCTGATTTGAGGCCTCTATTGAACTGCTATGTCATGTGGTGTGTAATTAATTCATATATTCGTTTAAAAATACTAGAGTCTAGTATATTTCTTACAACAGTGAAACAAGATGTAAATAATGAATATAGATACTTGTCAAATGGTCAGCCTGATCTCTTGTCATATATGTAATGTACTCGTGGCTCAGAGTTCAGTTAAGTTTTTAGTGTTCAATCAGATGCTTGTGCTATTAAATTGCTTGATCAGTGTGTGTGGCTTCTGGTCTATATATGTGGACCTGTTCCTCACAATAGTAGTTGGTGGATAGATAGACACAGACAAATCTTGCGATCTTTTGCTCCCATGCCACCGGCTTCTCCCCACGACAGTGAGCTCGTGATAGATCTTATTGTTAAATTAAGCTGGCTCATGGTGGCTTGCTCTTTTCTTTCTTTCTTTTTTATTAAAACACGCAAAAGCTCATACACACGCATGAACATTCATTTCTATAATAAACGTGCGTAGACACACTACCCCTATGAACGCTTCTAGAGGACTGAGCGGGCTGATCTTGAGATTCTCGAAGTCAGCACAGGCACCTCGTTGTCAACAGGGACGTCGTCTCTCACTGAAAGAATAATTAACCGTAAATGCGAGCACCCGTGCCTAGTTTAGGACTTGAACCCGTGTAGGCAGGCTTCACAACTACTAGAGACTTTGCCAATATTTATTTTGAAAACTCACGGCAAAGTAAAAGTTGGACAAAATGTAAATTTGAAGTGATTTTTATTCTTTTTTGTTTTGCTTTAATTTTTGAGGTGTTACAAACGAGTATTGGAGGTCGACGCCGGTGCCCTATCCATGCTTTGTACTAGCAGAGGGGCCGCACTTTTAACTTGGCATTTACTTCTCCGTCTCAAAATATAAGTATTTTTTAATTTGGTCAAAATCAATCTTCTTAACTTTGATTATCAATACCGAAATTATTATAGCACTTGACTATGTATAAATGATGTATGAGATAGCGGCTGAGGGACAGTACACTGACATCAAAATCCGACAAACTCCGTATTCTCCAACGATATTTCGTACCAATACTAGTTTCTTTCCACAAGCTGCATTATTACGGTGTCACAAACAAGGTGACGGATACATGAGCAAAGGAAAAGGAACAGTCCTTATCTATCATTCATCAGGGGGCGCGAACACCGGCCATGGCCAGTGCAACGCCGCCCAGCAGAACAATGAAGAACCCAAATGCAACCGGTCGGTGGGCTGTCGGCTCCGGCAAAGACTGCAGTAGCAGCCGGCCGATGAGGCGGCGAAGACGCCCACCATAGCTGAGAGATTGCCGCAGCCCAGCAGCCACGGCGACCGTCGTCATTTCCGGCGTCTGCTCCGGCTAACTTGCCAGCCCCAGGAGTAATCGGATCGCCGGCCTTGGCAACCCACCCACGGCCCACATGTGTCGGTCAACGACTCCTGACCAGTGACCACTGCTCTGCTCCCCGAAACAGAGGCTGCACCACTTGAGCAGAGCACATATGACATATGTCTCTTACCTGCACGGAGTAAGGAGAGGGACGGCCGTCGGTTGGAGCAAAGCCCGCACCGTGCTCGTCGGTGCGAACACGAGGCCACTGGCGTCGAGACCGCCGAGACCCAGGCATCCAGCCCCGCGGCCCCTGTTCTTACTGAAATGCGCATTGTTTGCGAAGGACCGGGCGCGAACGACGCGGTGTCGAGGAGGCACATAGAGGACGCCGGACACCTCGGCCGAAGCGGGGAACCCGTTCCATTCCTCAGCTCGACCAGACCGTCACAAACGTTCACCGGCACCTGAGGAACTGGGCTTGTGTAAGTCCAGCTGGTACACCGCCCTCCCGTCCTCCTCCTTGAAGTGAAGAACTACCAGAGAAAACTGTCAGCAAATTTCATTCAGACACCGGAGATAGGCAGAAGAACATCACCGGCAAGGCGGGGTCACCGGCGTGGACAATCAGGTAGCGCACGGCTGGGCCACAACCGCTCGGAGGAGCCAGTGCCACCGCGGCGAGGTCGCCGCTCGTCTTGTCGGCGCTCGCCCATCCACAGCGGCGGAGCTCCTCCGGCAAGTCCTTGACCGGGCCGCGGCAAGCGGGTAGTAGCCTCCCGAGGATGACGCCTTGCCCATGCCAAATATTGACTTTTATTGACTGACTCTGCGCTTTGCTTTTTTTTTTTTTATCGGACACGTTTGTCATGGGGCTCGTCTCCGATGCTTTTGATGGTCATCGGCGGAGCTAGGCACTGGGAACCTTAGGGTGGATGGAATGCTACTTGAGCTGGTTTTAAGTGAGCTAAAAAAATAAAAGCAAAAGAAAATAAAATACTGCTACATGCTATAATTTAGCGCTGGGTTGAATCTCAGGGTGGGCTGCGGCTCATCCTGTTCATCCCATTGGCTCCACCTATGTTGCTGGCATTGAACATTTGGTATGGCACTCTTTTTTATCAAGCACATTTGGCATGGCCGATCGATTTTCCAATCATTTTTGTCAGTTCTCCCGTTAAATTGAACAGACAGACAAAGCAACGTCGATCACATCAACCTACATCAGGTAGCACCGAGGTGGGAACGTCCATCGCGGTCCACCGGAGCCACATGTTACGCACTCAACAATCCCAAATTCTTGCCGGAGCTCATAAATCAACAACATTATTATTGCGTCACCAACGAGGTGACGAACACGGAGCAACAATGAACGGATTGCCGGTGGCCAGTGGCTACGCATGTTAGGGGGCACGGACGCTCGCCATGGCCACGGACAGTCCGCCAAGCAAAACGAGGAAAGAGGCGAAGGCCACCGCCGGGCTGATGGAGCCGCCGGCAGCGATCGCCGTGACGGCTGAAGATGCGGCGAGGATCCCCACAACAGCTGACAGGTTGCCGCTGCCACGGTAGTTACCGGCGACGTCGTCCTCGCCGATCGCCTTGGCTTTGGCAGCGACAGCGATGGGCGCCTTGGCCTCCATACCAATGGTTTCGTCAACGGTCACCTGCATGTTGGGGGGGCACTTCTGTGAGCTGAGAGTGGTTGCTGAGCTCTGCTCTGCTCAAAACAGAGTCTCCAACGAGCCTACCGTCTTAAACTAGAAACAGGGAAAGAAGTTGCTAGGTCTACGACAGCGATGGCCAAAAAGTATCTATGCCATCTATTTTACTTTTTTAAGTGTCATTTTAGGATTTCAATTTTTCTGACATTATGTGCCATTCTTATTTCCCGACGAAGCTCTCTTTGTCACTCTCATTATGGCCAATGATAGTATCATCTATTTTTACATGTCCCATACCTTTTCTCATCTTTCATTAATTCCTGTGCTTAAATCTAAAACAACACTAAAAGTAAAAAAAGAGAGCGTGTTACCTGCATGCCGTCCGGCGACGGGGTCGTGCCCCGGACGACAATGATGCTGTCGTTGTCGGGTGCTCGCACGAGGCCGCCGGAGTTGAGCGCGCCCCGGTTAGCCAGCGCTGAGAACCACCGTGCTGTTCTGTTCTCACACGGAGGCAGCCGGATACGAGTGTTGCGAATTCTCGAACTGGAATGGGAGCCCCCGGGGGTTTATATACACCACCCGATTGAGGATTTTTTTTTTTTGCGAGGAACCCGATCGAGGAAATTAAAGACACGTGTCGAGGGGACGGCCAATTCCCTGCCAGCAGGAGAAGGACGCGTGTCGCGCATCAGAGGAGAGACACGTACTGAGACGGACGCGCGTCGCGCATCGGAAAAGGCTCGTGCGGTTACGTCAATGCCTACTCCATCCGTTTACACCCTGTTCGGTTCGCTGGAAGTGGCTGGGCTGGTCACTGTTGCGGCTAGGCTGGGGCTGGTGACCGTTGGCTCTCAGTAATCACTGTTGCTACAGTGCTCCAGCCAGCCAGCCAGCCAGCGCTTCCGAGCATCCGAACAGGTGGGATGCGTCATAGGTGTGGGCCCGTCTCCGATTCGGGACTAGCTTTAATCCTGAGAACTCGTCATGTTGGAAAGTTAGTTGAAAATTGAACTAAAGAAGATCGTCAGCTTTGAAAGCGACATGCTCTCGCGTAGTACTCACGGTGCGGATGGAAAAGCGGCCACCGGCCTCGCAGTGCTGCGATGGTGCTGCGGATGGCAAAGGTCACGACGGGGGGAGCGCACGGCAACCGGAGGGGGAGCGATGGCCGGTGACGGAGGCGGGACGGCGGCCGGGGCTAGTGTCGCGGAGCGGGAGGGTCACGACGACGTTGCGCAGCAGGGAAGCGCGGTAGCGAGAGGGGCGGGACGTGTTGCGCGGTTGGCCAGCGCATCAGTTCATCGTAATATGAAGCATCAGTTGCCTATGTCTTTTTTCCCCTACAACGCCACTGTAGGCGCACACCACTGGAAGGCGAGGACTTATTTTCAAAATAAAAATTAAAAAAAATCAGCCGGGTCATGGCTGCTGCTGGCGTTTCTTGGGTTGATTTCGTTACACATGGGAATGATGATTTTGTTAAAAAAACCCTCCCTCGTTCCAAAATCTATCTATTCTATTAATTATCTTAGTATTTGTCCACAAAAAGAAGCCACCACATTCGCTCTCAAAGACTACAAATTCCCATATTAACCGGAGAAAAAAATCCACCTCGGACATTATAGAAAATTATTCCAAAATACCCCCCACATGTCTTCTTAAAGGCTAGAAATACCCACATTAATAAAAAATATTACCCACTACTGCCGTTAGGAAAGATTAGTCCTAAATACCCTCCACATATCTTATTAATTACCCACAACTGCATTATGTAAAATTTGGCACAAAATACCTTTATATTACTTTTCTGTCTCCCATTATTATTCTCATTAGCAACGCATCGTTAATATGAGCCTATATTTCAGTTATATTTTCTTTTTTCACATATTCTACACGTACGTAGTGTTCGTAATAGAAATCACACAAAAATGAAGTAGTGTAGCCAAATGACGTGACGAGGTGGAAAAAGTGAGAAAACAAGCATGGACGATGACCATCCAGTGGATTGACAAGGAGGAAAGGGTGCTAGCACGGGCCAGCGACGGCCCAAAGCCGGGAGCGACCGGGTGAGCCAGAAAACAAGTTGAAAAGAAGCAAGAAAGGGGGGAGGGGGGCCGGGCGCCTTGGACAAGGGGGCAAGAAGCAATCAATCTGAACAACAAGCTCGGCGATGACCAACCTATAGCAACAGGGCTAGGAAGGTGAAGGGAACGAAGTAGGTAATGCGTGAAGGTAGTAGCCTTTGCATGAGGCGGCGAGAGTAGGCGTTGAATAACGAGCTGGCTCAACAACCAGTCGACCAATGTGAGAGAAAGGTGAGACGGGCAACAAAGTTAGGGTGACAACCAACTGAGTGTCGCGACGAGCAAAGAAAATCCAACTGTTTCTCGTCCTAACAAGGTTGAGACTAATAGTTAAGCGTCTTTAGGATTCATCTATATTAAATGTGGATCACTCTCTTCTAGAAATTATAACCAATCTCACATATACATTTCTAGCCAGATGCATAAATGTTCAAAGTATCATCAAAAACTACAAATGTAATGTGCAAACTATATGTATCTTCATTACGTAGCATCACATACTTCATCCATTCTTAGATGTATGGTGTTTATAACATGATAATTTAGTTTAATTTATACTTTTTTGAAATGTCATTATATATTTAAGGATTGGGTTCGTAGTCAGATGCTTATTTGTCGTGGCGTCTTAAACAAACAAGGAACTGAAACATCCTGTATCAAATGACACCCTATCTTTTCCTGTGATCAACTGGAAAGCAATAACGAAGCTAAGTTGGCTGCTTGTCTTTGCGTGGGTGGATGTGTACTAGCATGCACGCTTGCTACCGGAAAAAAGAAGAGATGGTGTGCACAAGGTTGCATGGTTGCCCGTCCACATATGCAAACCCAGCTGGATACATCCATCTATGCTTATATACAAAACACCCTCACATATACCATCACTCAGAATTCCTGACCGTTGTAATTTCACAACCATACAAGAAAAGGGTGGGATGCAACCAAAAAGCTAGCTGGCTGAAAAATGCTAGCTAAAACTGTACAAACAAGCAATGCAACATACTGAACCGTGTGCGCACATACATGGCATGACAAACATACAGTCGGCCACGGCCTCTACCTTTCCCTTTTCCGTTATCCATGGTCCATACGCCATATAAGGTCGTGTAGTGTGCTTGCAACTCCTCGATCGACTTGTCGATTTGTAGGAGGTGGTAGCAAGTGATCCACAACAAATGAATAGCTCTGTATCCAGGTCAACAAGTAACGTGGTGAAGAAGGGGCCATGGAGCCCTGAGGAGGATGTCCTGCTGATGAGGCTGGTAGAGGAGAAGGGCCCACGCCGCTGGAGAGACATCAGCGCCTTCATCGCGGGTCGCTCCGGTAAGTGTCCTGTCGCCTCCCATGGTGCAACCAACTCAACCCTAAAGTGCACCACCACCCCTTCACGCCGCAAGAGGATGCCCTCATCGCCTCCGCCTGAGCGCGCCACGGCAACAAGTGTACAACCATCACACGCCTCCTCCCTGGACGCACCAACAACTCCATCAAGAACCACTGGAACTCTAATCTTCGCGGGTGAGGCGCCAAGAAGCAGTAGCTGTGGCCTCTAGTTCCTTCGATTCCCAGGTGCCACATATCAATATGTTGCATGGTGACAACAATCTTGCTGCCAAACAACCGATGTCTGAGCTATAGTGTGTGGTGAGTCATGATAAGTTACCATCCGCAGTTCTTCCTGAAGCAGGTGCCAGCTTAGCACCTAACTCCAACAACAGTGTTGCGCATGGTCTATCATCAATCCACTCGTATCACTGTCGTTGAGCCTTGGCCCACCACTGTTACCAGCAACTCCTCATGAAGCGAACAAGGAACCAATGGAGGCAAGCATGGGAAATGTCAGTGATTAGCCTATCTCCAGTTGTTCATCATCGCCGCCAGTAGTGGATGGAAATGAACAGCTGGTGGCAATGATTCGCCAAATGGTAAGGGAGGAGGTGCAGATCCAAATAAGGAACCTTGCCTACTCACCCATGGCGGCCACAACTAGGGCCAAGGGTCATCTGCAATGATCATTTTCATTTCCTTCCAATAGCTGTCATATATCGTTCATCGTGACCCATGTAAGTTGCCCCAGTTACAGAATAATGAATATGTATGTTTGTTTCCCTTTTGCGTGAGTGTGAGAGATGAATAAGAATTTTAGTTGCTCAAACATTCATATCTGATGAAGTAATAGAATATGGAAATGAATCAATGCGCCAGACGTCTTTAGGGTTCATCTATATTAAATATGGATCACTCTTTTCTAGAAATTATAACCAATCTCACAATATACATTTCAAGCCAGATGCATACATGTTCAAAATATCATCAAAAACTACAAATGTAATGTGCAAACAATATGTATCTTCATTACCTAGCATCACATATACTTCATCCATTCTTAGATGTATGATGTTTGTAACATGTAATTTAGTTTGATTTACACTTTTTGAAATGTCATGTACTTAAGGATTGGGTTCCTAGTCAGATGCTTATTTCTCGTGGCGTCTTAAACAAACAAGGAACTGAAACGCCCTGTACCAAATGACACCCTGTCTTTTCTTGTGATCAACTGGAAAGCAATAATTAAGCTAAGTTGGCAGCTTGTCTTCGCGTGGGTGGATGTGTACTAGCACGCACGTTTGCTACTGGAAAAAGAAGAGATGGTGTGCACAAGGTTGCAAGGTTACCTGTCCACATATGCAAACTCCCAGCTGGATATGTCGATCTATGCTTATATACAAAACACCCTCACATGTATCATCACTGAGACTTACTGGCTGTTGTAATTTCACAGCCATACAAGAGAAAAAGTTGGGATGCAACCAAAAAGCTAGCTGGCTAAAAAATGCGTACAAACAAGAAATGCAACAAACTGAACCGTGTGCACATACAGTCGACATGGCCTCCACCTTTCCCGTTTCCGTTATCCATGGTCCATACGCCATATAAGGTCGTGTAGTGTTCTTGCAACTCCTCGATCGACTCATCGATTTGTAGGAGGTAGTAGCAAGTGATCCAAAGAAAATCAATAGTTCTGCATCCATGTCAACAAGTAATGCGGTAAAGAAGGGGCCATGGAGCCCTGAAGAGGATGCCCTGCTGATGAGGCTGGTAGAGGAGAAGGGCCCACGCCGTTGGAGCGACATCAGCCGCTTCATCGCAGGTCGCTCCGGTAAGTCCTGCCGTCTCCGATGGTGCAACCAGCTCAACCCTGAAGTGCACCACCACCCCTTCACGCCGCAGGAGGATGCCCTCATCGTCTCCGCCCGAGCACGCCACGGCAACAAGTGGGCAACTATCGCATGCCTCCTCCCTGGACGCACCGACAACTCCATCAAGAACCACTGGAACTCCAATCTACGCAGGTGTAGGCGCCAAGAAGCAAAAGCTGTAGCTGAACTCGCAGTTGCAGCCTCGGCCTCTAGTTCCTTCAATTCCCAGGTGGCGCATCTCAATATGTTGCAGGGTGACAACAATCTTGCTGCCGATCAACCAATGTCTGAGCGACATTATGTGGTGAGTCATGATAAGTTACCATCTGCAGTTCTTCCTGAAGCAGGTGCCAGCTTAGCACCTAACTCCTACAAAAGTGTTGCGCATGGTCCTATCAGCAATCCACCCATATCACTGTCGTTGAGCCTTAGCCCACCACTGTTACCAGCAACTCCTCATGAAGCGAACAAGGAACCAATGGAGGCAAGGATGGAAAATGTAACTGATAAGGCTATCCCCAGTTGTTCATCATCACCGCCAGTAGTGGATGGAAATGCACAGCTGGTGGTAATGATTCGCCAAATGGTAAGGGAGGAGGTGCAGATCCAAATAAGGAACCCTGCCTACTCACCCATGGCGGCCACAACTAGGGCAAAGGGTCATCAACAGTGATCATTTTCATTTCATATATCGTCCATCGTGCTCCATGTATGTTGCCTCAGTTTCAGAATAATTAATATGTATGTTTGTTTCCCTTTTGCGTGAGTGTGAGAGATGAATAAGAATTATAGTTGCTCATACCTGATCGAGTAATTGAATGTGGTAATGAATCATTGCGCCAGGCATCTATTTAATTTGGAGGTATTTGATACCCGTCGAAGTGGACTGATGTGAGCGAGTGTGATGCAGGGTGGATTTTTCAACACTGATATTGGTCTGCAAATTTTAGGATTTCGTTACACATGGGAATGATGATTTTTGGTCTAAAAAAAATCCCTTGTGTCAAAATTTTACCGAGCATGTTGGAGCCTGTCCAATCGGTAAAGAAAAAACATATTTTACCTAATCCATTTCTTTTCTTCCTCAAAAACATGGGTTGATCTACCAGACCTAATGCTTTGGCGGAAACAGTTTTTCAAGATAATTTTGAACTGTACCTTGTGCCTCATCTAACCCATTTTCGCCCAAGAACAGTAGGATGACCTCTTAGGCACTTTGCAGACGATACAGCTGGATGATCGACACACCCTCCTGCATAATGCTTTCATTGGCCGAATGCAGTGAGACTTCGACCCGACATCAATTTCATCGACTTGTTGCGGACCGTAATAGGTTTGTACTGCTTTATGAGTTGAGATCGGATGCCTTGAGATCATGGGCCAAGCTAGGTTTGCCCAACCGAGTGCCATAGCACCAGGCAGGGAGAAAACGAAAATTAAGTGAAGAGCTTCTAAATTTCACCTCATGTGCGCCATCTAGAATTAGAAACAGGCATCTGCACTCAATGGCATTAGGATCTTCAAATTGCTAGCTTCGACAACACTGATTGAGACCTTTCGTTGTAGTGTTATAGGCGTGATAAATTGCCAAGAAATCCATACTTTGTTTTTACAGAACGTAAAGGGCCTGAGGGCTTCCTTTTTTTTTCTTTTTTCTTTTTTTGCGATTCGGGATATTTCATTCATTAATCAACATCGGGATTATAGTCTTTAGCCAGCAGGTTAACGATGCAGGCTGAGAGTTCCTGCCACATCCCCGTCCTCTAGGCCTACGGTCCTCACGTCACCTGAGACTTGTTTTGCCAAAGTATGAGCTACCCACGTGAGGGCTGATACAAGCGATGATTTGTATTTCTTTTCTGTAAACAATAATAAGTAGATAGGCAGGTGCTCTGCCTCAAAGAATCCCTTACAATTCTAGTGGCCTTATTTTTGGAATGTAATTTATTTAGTTTCACATTCCAGAAATCAGGTCACAAAATAGATGTCTACTAAATCATGAGTAATTATTTGTAGTAGGAGTGAAAGGGCTTGTAGCCAAATGGTGACAAGAGCCTCCGTAGCACTACTTCAGGATCTGAGTTCGACTTCCCGTGGGAGCATATTTTTTAGGATTTAATGGCGTTGTGCTTTTAGCGGTAGGCGACATGGCCATCAACAGCGAGATGCCAGTGGTGACTTCATCAATCTGATTTGCCGGCTCAGTCTTCTAAGATG